>JAINEB010000025.1:12465000-14965000 GCA_022840565.1 Eubasilissa regina
ATTCAGCTGCCAAGGGGAGGACGTAAGTTGTATTTGCGCCGGAACGGACATTACGTAAATGTTATTTTTACTGTATTTTTGCATTAATTGGTTTAGTTTGGTTGAACTGTGGTAGACCACTACCCTTTTCTGATAAGTTACATTTTAATGGTCGAAAAATTAGTTTTACAGAAACACCGGGCGTGACGTCGCAGATGCCAACTAGCAACAAGAGATCGTTTATAGCCGATAACTTTCCGCTAATATAATATATTTCACAAAAAGACAGCAGGAAAAATTACGTAAAATGAATATATCTCGTAAACTATTTTTAATAAAATATTTTTTAAAAATGCATTATATTCGGCGAAAAGTTGGAAAAGGGGAAAGTTCCTGGCGATGACGCGACGTGTATTAACTGAATTTAATTTTGAGATTTAATAAAAACAATTCTTTTTTGTGATTTATTTAGAAATTTATTAATTCAAGCTAGGGAGCTATATAGTCGATTCTACAGAACAGATAAAAATTAAATTTATTTATACTAATGGTCATTGTAATATGACACCGGACATGCTCAAGTTATTTAACGAGTGTTATGCGTTAATACAATTATATTCTTGATATTTACTCCAAAAACATAGTGGTTGTATATTTTAATTAATATAATAATATTTTAGATATTAACGGCCAAAACATTTTTAAGGAAATATATAGAATAAACTTTGTATTTATCCACATTACTATTACCCTGATGAAAGAAAAGTATATTACCAAAATCAGTTGCATTTTAATATAAAACTCATGTGCCTAAATAAACAATTTAATTTTATTAGTATTAATATTGACTAAAAAAATGTTTACTAGTGTAAAATGGTTCATTTTTCAGGCACAATCGTATTCTTAAACTATTGTAGAATAATAATGAACTACATAATCAAAACCAATCTCCAAACTGTCACGTTTTCAGGAGAGAGGTTAACAAGTTTTTTTTCTAAATAGCGGGTTAATTTTCAGCTAACCAAAAGTAATAAGCAAATCAAAGTATCGTATGTATGCACCGCAATATAAAGTTGATTGTTTTTAAAAATGGAAATGAGAATGGAAAGATTACAGAATATAAGTTCAAACTTTGTCCAAAATGTATTCGATTGCTATAGCGAAAATGGTGAACGCGGTCCCCCGAATAGGAAGAGGTCCAAGATCGAATCCCGGTAGCAACTATACATATTTTTTCGATAATTAATTTTATTTTTGTATATCATTTAATTTGTATTAGAAAAAAACAGAAACTACAGAGTGAATAAAACAATAAACCATGTAATATGCTATCAAAGCATATAGAAAAATATCTGCTTCTCTTTTCCAATAGACGTTTCATTCACAGCTATTCATAGTTAAAGGTAAAAAAGTACAGACAAAAAGTAAGTTAATTAGAATTACGTTTCACCAACAAAACCATTCAAAGAAACCCCCCCCCTATCCTCCTTCTCTTTATCTCGTATCATGTACATACGATATGTATAGTAACGCGCGGGGTGGGAAGGACATTGAACCAATAGATAGAAGCCATTAGATAAGGGAGGGTTTTTCTCGAAAATCTTGTGAATAGATATCAAAAGACATAAATAAAGCATTGTCCATTTCAGTTCTATTGTTTCATTGAATTTTTTTTATTAAATAAGTTTTATTTTTGTTATAAATCTAATTAAATTTTATAATAATGTATTCTACAATAATGTCAGTTATATTTAATAGATATATATTTTCGAAATAAGAATAGAAAAATTGTAGAGATTCTATATAAGTATAAAAATATTAATAACAATTTTAGTTAAGATAGGCATCTTTCTTTCGGTCGATGTGCTCATGACTGATCATCGTGCTCCTAATTTCTGCTACCACAGCACGAAGTGCTCGTCTCCACTCTTCGCGTTCTTAGGTCATGTAGGCATATGTTTATTAAACAAATTTGAGAGTTGATACAATAAATAAATAATCCAATTAGAGTCGACAAACAAAACACGAATCCATTATAAGCATTTGAATATTGAAAAGATCCACAGATAAATAAGAAGAAGGATGTATATAAATTTCGAAGAGGATAATAACAATCAATATGAAACGGTAAGAAGAAATTGGCGAAATTTTTTTTAGGAATATATTGAGCACCCGGTGAAAAAAAAAACTTATATTTCAGTCTCATTAATGTGGAAATCAATCGCCTTACGAAAACGGTTTCGGGGCACAAATGAAATTAATATTTTTTATAATCACAAGAAAATATTCATAGAAGAATGGTGCAGAAAACAGAAACGGGAAAAATCCCGACGGTGAATAAAGGCGGATGCGCGAGTTTGCGAGGGAGAACTATAAATATTATTTGTAATAACGCCGGAACGCTGGAGCGCGTACCGGCCTGTGGAGCAGGGAGACTCTATATAATTAGATGTTAAAGGAGTTGTAGAGAAATAATATGTATTATATCTACGCCGTATCTATATCATAATTGTATGTTTGGTGTGGTAATGAAGCAGGTTTGATCCCCGTGACACATGATGTATTATAACCCAATTTGTATAGATCGCTTACATTTATTTAAAAAATGTTAATATATGGATTCTCACGGAAGTAGTGAGACCAAGTAGTGAATTACAACACAAGGGAGATCCTCGGCGTGGAACTTCTGTTATTACACATAAAAAAATCAATCGAGGTGGCTTGGACACGTCTTGGTAATGCCAGAAGAATGAGTACCGAGATGTAATCATGTAATATGTAATAGTTGGCTACTCCGGAGGGAAAGCGGTTGGTGGGTGCATCGGACTCAATTGAGATAAACAGTAACACAACCTTTATGAAGTCCCGATTGATAATCGAGTACAGAAACAGCGCAAGACACGGGAAGACGGAAGGGCCCTGACGTGACTTTGGGACGACCTTTCAAAGACAAGGGGCTGAAAATTATAAGGAATATTTAAATAATTTATATCAAATCCAATATAAATAATATTTGATAGTTAATTTAATAAAATAATAAAGATAGGAAAAACTATATAACATTTGAAGATAATTTTGAGTATAAAGTAAAGAGAAAATTATAAATCACGCATGTAATAATAATAAACCCACTCTTACGGGTGCCTCATAAACAACGGCATATGTAGATTACGGCACCCTGACAATTGCGCGCAGAGAAATGCGCGCCGGCAATAACGAGCTGAACAAAACTTCAAAATTAAAAATTAGATAAGCGGGTTTTGAACCCAAGAATTAATATAAATGAAGACGTTTATTTCTATGTATTGTATTTTTTATAATTTAGTTATATAAAAATATAAAAACAATCAATACACAGTTTAAATTTCATTATTAAGGAGAACACAGACCTATGTTCTTCTTAATAATATATAAGTTGTGTATCGATGTGTCCAAAATTTAATAAAAAATAATTATTAACTCTGGCGTCTCCTATCGGATTACTAAAAGGTATTTGAAATTCCGTAAAAATAAATAAGATGGCTTTCAAATAATGGAAGGATAGATGTATCAATTTGAAAAGTGTAACATATAAGTTCGTAAATCTGTCGTCAATGCACTTTGTTGGTGTAGCATAATCGGTTAATGTATTTTCCCCGGATAGAAAGAGATCCAGGTTCGAATCCCGGTAGCGACAATAATATTTTTCGACAAAATTGATTTTATTTGTATATTTGTCTAATTAATACAATTAATTTGTATTTAAAAAAAAAAAAATTCACTAACCTAACCTAAGTAAAAATAACTTTTTTCATTTCATATTTTTTTTTAGTTTGTGACATATAATTATATGGTTAGTTAAAAAGGTGACGAAATAGAAAAAACCACACACTTGACAAATAGTTACTTGTCTGAAAATAGTTCTTGGTTTTATGTTGCGCATGCGCGTCAATTCAAAACTTCAAACTTTGTCACTTGATCGATAATAATACTTGTTAAATTCTAACAGTTCGATTACAAAAAAACTGACTTTCTTTCCGAACGATCTTTTTTTCTGATTTTTAAAATACTTTTTAAAATCAAATACATGGTAATAAATGTCCTGATTTACTTTTGTATTGCGCGCTATTGTATCGGCGCGGAATTGTATTGGGCGCAATTATCAGGACACCGCTAATTACTTGGTTTCTGAGAAATATACGTATTTAATATTAAATAATTAGTGATAGAAATTAACCCTCTAATGTTGAATAAAAAATATTTATTACAAATTTAATACCATTATAATTTTAAGACCATCAAGGCGATGAAGCTCGGCACATAAGATATTGTGAGGGCCGTATATTTTGGTTACTTGAATTTGGACTTACCTACTGAGAAATCTAGGGATGCGTGTATAAATAAGTTATTATAAAAGGATACAGTCTCAGAGATCCAGATTTGTCTCCGATGGCGAGTAGTTTCTGGATGGGATCCCACGCGATGGCCGTTGGTGAAAATGGAAAGCCATGCCGAAATGTCTGAAACAAAATAAAGTTTTTTGTTAAAAAAAAACAACTTGAACAATATTGAAAAACAATAATTGTATTCAAATTTTACTGACATTTATAATTTTAAAAAGCAGGTAGACATTAATAAAAACAAAAATAGCGTATTTACTCGATTATAAGACGCATGTTTTTCCTATTTTGGTGTCTCTGAATTCGGGGTGCGTCTTATAATCGATAGCATCTTAAAATCGCTGTAAAATTCCGTAGTCGTGATGAATCATCACTGATTACTAGTAGAATGGATTCGAAAAATGATTAAAAAAAATCAGACACTGAATCTGAAGAAATTTCAGACTCTGATGGTGGTGTAGATAGTACATAAATGATATGTCTATTATAAATTCTTTTTATTGTGATTATATGACTTTGTTATAATAAAGTTTACATAATGTTTTTATTATTTATTATTGGTATATAAAAATAAGGGTGCGTCTTATAATTGAGGAAATACGGTATTTTGTATTATTAAGTCACTACTGATTTTTTAATTAATTTATCGGTGAAAATAATCATTCAGTGAAGAATCATTAAGTGTTTCCTGAATGAAGGCCTCCTCAAATTCCTCTCACCCTTGTCATTTGTATTCGGCACGTATTTCCGCAGAGTTTGATAATTTCGTCACTCGATTCCCTTCGGGTAAATACTACATTTGTCAAACGATTGTCCGACTTCTGAGCGATGTGCTCAACCCATTGCCATTCATTTTCTTGGAACATTTGAATCAAATATTCTAAAGAATATATTATTATTTATTCTGTATATTCACTTTCCCACAAGTTAGTACATTCATATTTAAAACTAACAATAAAAAAAAACATTCATAACAATAAGACAATAAAATACTTAAAAACTAACAATCGACGATAAATATTCACAACTTTTTCAGATTAATCGATATATTATAATTTTTTCAGCAATGCATAAATTCAAATCATTCATGAAAATAAAATAAAGTAATACATTAAATAAACAAGGGTATAAATATTACATAACAATACAAAATTTGATTAACTAAAACAATAAAATACTATATTCGATTGATTAGACAAATGGTTTATTTCAACAATATTTTTTTTGAACTCATTATTTTACAATAGCACAAAAAAAACACTAGAAAAGTATTTTAGTATTGGCGGTAAAATTTTTGGTAAAAGATAGCATACGAATATGTGCATGAAAGATATCAAAACTGGCCAAGCATACAAAACCCGCGCTCGGAAAAGTGGCTTTGGGGACTGGAGGCGATAATGTATCTCACGTACCCCGCAGCAATCCGTCTGCCCCCCTTTAGGAAGAGGGGGAGAAAAGAGAGAAGAATCGTGCCCAGTGCATCTAGTTGGGCATTGATTTACGAATATACTCATGGGTTGTATGCACTAAAGTCAGTTATGGTATATCAATGGACACAGCCATTTCGCCCGTTAAACTTAAAATACTTTTTTATATTATTCTGATTACGAAGCAATTTTCAACATGTTTAGTATTGAATTTTATTTCATTACTGTGATGTCCTTGGAGTGGTGTGTGTATGTGTGTCGCACCGCCGATGCAGGTATGTGTGGCTATAAAGACGGCGCGCGGGAGTGCGCGCGTCTCTTTTATTTGCGGTTCGTCGGCTTAATAATTTCACCTGTACTAGTGATATACCTTGTACTAAATTGTAACTTATTGCAATAAAAGATTAATTGTTACAAAGTCTATTTCTTGGCCTTTCACATTACGAGGTGTACACTGAAGACGTACTAAGAAGTCAAGTACGTAAAAATTACACAAGCAGATAACTTAATTATGTAGGTACATGTACATACGTCAATATATTTTAGATCCCAATTTGTTAAATATATGGATGTCATTTGACTAGCGAGTCCTACCTTGTCATTTCAACCTACCATAATCCGTGATAACGTGTACATAATATGTTAGCAACATTCTTTAAATGGTGGTACCTTACTTGCATTTCATTATTATTATTATTCAGTTTTTTTTAACATTGTACATAGTATAAAATTTAAAATGGATTATTAACATATTTACGCGTACCTCTGTTAAAAGAGGAATTATTTCTCGTATTTAAAAAAAGGGGTTTTGTTATTACGTTGTTACTGTGAAAAGAAATATTAAGACAGAAAATAAAATTATAAAATGGAGATCGTTGGTATTTCAATACGTTCCACTAAAAATAATACGTTTTTAGCTAGGTACGAGTAATAACTATATATATATTCAACACATAATAAATAAATATGAAATAAATAAGCTATAACAATAATAATATGTACATGAAATGTATTATAATATTTGTACTGAGAATTTTTATATTGATGCAAGCTATAAAAGGAATGTTATAAAAATAAACGCCGATTTATCGGCACTGAAATAATATAGTTTATGAAATAACCATGTATACATTTTTTTTGTCGGTATATATTAAATTAAAACACATAAATATTCAACGAAACGGACGAACTACCATGAATCCAATCTTTCTAATGTCGCTAGGCCGTGACTTCTATTAGTAGCAAGTCTTTACACGAAAGATTTATTCTTTATTTAATAATTTAGATTTATTTTGACTGATAATTATACACACTTGAGAAGCGCCATATTTAAGACATTAATTTGTAAGGCTGTAGGAGATTAAAAAATAAATACAGACACCTTACAAATGTATCGCGCCAAAGCGCCCACATCAATTTATTCAAAACATCACCTTTATCGGGGGTAAGCCAGGCCACTCGCCCAACCTATCCAACGTCCGGACTGGCCTCCGGAGGAATGTGTTACACAGAATACAAATCACATGAGCCTCGAGAGAATGAGTAATGTGGTTCGATACAAGACGAGCATGCTCCTGTTGTCTTAAATAAACATAATCGAAAATGTATGAAGGGTTTAGAGTGTGGAAAAAAAGAAGCACAATCATTTTCGTAGCTATTCGAGAAACCACTTTGTTTAAGTTAAAAAAGGATTTATGTTTTATTTGTGTGCAGTATGCACCAGAAACTTAGACTCTGAAAACTCTGGCCCCGAAAAATGAAACATGAAACAACACTGGATGTCTTTGAAGGAAAGGTCATCAGAAGAATTTTCAGAACAGACAATGAAAATGAGTGTGAAACAGGGCATCATAAATACGAACTTTACAACCTATATGACGAGAAGAAAGTCACAAAATTTATAAAATTTGGGAGGTTACGATAGCTATGCCATATAGTCGGAAATAATAGTTCAATGATAAATAAACCTGGAGGAAGACGAACAACAGGTAGACGCAACATAAATAAAGACCTCCCCATTCTTAGCATCAACAATTGGCGAGAAACAGTCTAGTGTAAAGACTAGTGAAGGCATATTCTCGAGGAGAGTAGAACTATGACACTATGAACTTATGACAGAGCAAAGAATGAAAAAATAAGAAAATAATGTAAAGCTGATCTTAGTATAGTGAGTAAGATTAAGAAAGGATCACTTAGGTGGTTTGGTCATATGGAACAGATGAATGAGGAGATAATGGTAAGAAATATATATGACGCAAGTGTTGATGGCACCAGAAGTAGAGGACGCCCGCGGAAGACTTGACACGACCAGGTAAACCAGATATTGGAAGATGGCCTCAATAATTGTCGAGCTTGTATGAGAAGATGTATGAATGTGGATGAGGCGAGAATTGTGTTATCAGGACAGAAGAGTGTGGCGCTCTATTCTCTCTGCGGGAAGTGACGTAATGGTTAGTAAGTAAGTAAGAGAAGAACTTGAATCATGTGTGTCATCGTGTCAAAAAATGTAAATGTGTAATAAATATTAGTTAATCATATGAAAGTAACATACGTATATGAAATAATCTGTTATACGGTCGAAATATATTTCATAATAGTATTCCGTGTACTTTACATTGTTAAATTATTATAGTTTTTGAAAAACAGACCGTAATGAGTGCCATATATATATTTTTAAAATATATTATTTAACTTTGTTTATAATAACCACTAAGTAATTTTAAAACACCAACCGGTTTCGGAAAATACCATTTCCTTCTTCAGGATGTCAAAGTAACTTACCAAAAACATATATGTCAAGTTATACTCTTGTCTTAAAAAAAAAGATTTTTTAAATTAAAATAACAATTATTCAAAAAATAAATCTAGTACTTAACTTAAATTGTTACGACGATGAAAGATGTGGAAATTGACTTGATGATGCAAAATTTTCAGAACAGGACTTGTGGTCGAATGTAGTTGGTTAATTAGGTAGAATATTTTGGTTGATTTTACATGTTTTATGTATTAATGATTCTAAATAATTCAATTTAAGACCAACATTATTTGTATGTAAAACAGACAATCCCGAATTTTTATCAAAAGTAATATATGATCATTTTCTAATAAATTATAGGAAAATTCTGAAAAAGCATTAGGTACTATTTAAATATCTTAAATGCTCTATGACTCTTGTGTTAAAATTTCGACCTGATTAACTAATATATTTACAATCTTTACATCTACATCTTTACATTTACATCTACAGTACAATCTTTACATCTATGTTTATAAACACCGGAATTATTAAATTTATCATTAGGAGAGTACATTCTTATTGTGAAGTTGTTATTATTCAGAACATCGGTCTGTGATATTTTAAATATGAATTAAATATATTAATTAGAAAGATATTCATATAAAATCAATTTTATCGAAAAATATTGTTGTTGCGCCACCGGAATTCGAACCTGAATCTCTTTCCTAACCGGGGAAGGTGCATTATCCGATTATGCTATACCAACACAGTGAATTGACGACAAATTTTCGAACCTGTATTGTTACACTTTTCAAATTAATAAATCTATCATTCCATTATTTGAAAGCCATCTACCGCGTGCTGTAGCATAATCGGTTAATGCACATTCCCTGGATTGGAAAATATCCAGGTTAATATCACATCTAATAATAATAAAAATATTCTGTTATATAAAAAAATGTTTCTGACATAGCGCGTTTTGTTATTCTCACACCGAATCTTCCACGCCGTTGTACGTTAGATAACTTATACATTTTTGTGAACGAAATTTTCCAAAAAAGACAAATAATATTTTGTATACGATTTATATGATAAGTGTGCTAATTTGAAATACATAATTAATTTACAAAATTAAGAAAGTTATTAGATTTTTTGGAAAGAAATCTGTAGAAATATAATATTAATGTAGTTATTATATATAATAATAATGTTATTATATATATATATATATATATATATATATATATATATATATATATATATATATATATATATATATATTAACAAATTAAAAATGTAAATGTGTATTTTATAATGTGGAAAAATGTGAAAATTATCCGCAAAATTTTTTGTTGGTAAATTGGCAAGCAAAATGATCACGTATGAACCAGCACAGTTTTCCAGGCGACAGATGTTTTATATGGAAAATGTTACAAACATAAATCAACTATGGGTCAGCAGGTCCGACTGTGGCTTTTTTGGTTTCCGAAAATAATAAATCTTTTTTGAAAACTCAGTTCTGTGGGACACATCGCGTGGAAAGTCAGCAATAAAAATACGCACTGTAGAAAACATGAAATAATCATACTGCGATTTGTTTGCGTGCAATTTTGTAAATATTAATATATAATATTACATTATATTTTAACTTTCGTTCGCATAGTATAAAAATGAACGTGATTTTCTTGGAATTTTATATACGCGTATGTGCGTTAGCGCCGCACCGCCGGAGCGGGATGCGTATCTGTGGGCGTCTGAACGGAGATATAAAGGGCGACGCGCGCCAGGCGCGCGCTCTCTCTGCGTGTCCATCGGCTTTATCGTTTGACTTGTACTAGTGATATACCTTGTATCATACTGTAATAAACGTGTAATTGTCACATAGAGTTTTTCTTGGACCTTCACATTTACGAGGTGTACACTGAAGACGTACTAATGAATAAAAGTAAATTAAAAACACATTTTTATTGTACAGAAGCATTTTCAAAACATAGTTCTGTAGGTTTTTAATGCAAAATTAAATGAATACCAGTAGCAACTTAATATTTTTTCAATAGATATAATTTTTTTCTGTATAGTTTTCTAATTGATTTATTTAATATGTATTAAAAATAAATTTATCTTGATTCACATAGCTTCGAATAGCTTGGAGATAAGTCGATATTCGAAAAACAACACAATACTCATTTTTAGGAAATGATTTTTACCAATTTTCGTTTTTAATTTTACAAGTACAAGTGTTAAAAACGTATATAACTACTTGTTTACATAGGTTTCCGCAAAGCGAGAAATCATAAAAATTAATAACGTGAGAACGCCGACGTGACAAGCTTAATTGTTTATATTATAGGTTTACCTCCATTTCATTCTTTCGTGCTGTTAGCGCCGTTTAAAATTAATTAATTATGATTAAAATTAATTATGTTTTCTGGCGTTTGAATTGTTTGCCTCATGCATACATTCAATTCGCGGTTTACCAAATTTTAACCTGCGTATATCCTTCCCATTCTTTCCTCCCCTATCCTTAAGCACAATGAAGAAAGAAGACGTCGCAGTGCTTGAAGTCTTCCAACTGCAAGCAAGTTCAGTGCGCTTGGTACTTTTGTATGGATAACTACCATCGCTTTACTCCGCTAACGCTTATAATTAATACTACTTTAATCCCGCTTATCATAGTAATCCTTTTCGCAAATGTTAGTATACATACCGCGACGCTTATATTTGTGGTGGAGAGGAATCAACAAATGAACCAGCATCCCGGAAGACGAATAGGAAGTGCCTCCCTTTCTTTCTCATATTTTCACTATAAACAATTAGGAAAAACATAATTACGCTATTGTGCGTCAAATTTATTTATACATGCTTGAAATATTTAGATACAATTTTTGTACTCGAGCCCGTGATACAAACAAACGTAGATATCATGCTTTTTTCATACTGTCAAGACATTCTCGCTATATTTTTTATGTAGGTATTGTACAGAGTGGGCCAACTTGGACTGACTGATGTAAAATGCATATAACTTTAACTTTTGTAATTTTAAAATTTATTAAAAAAATTTATTATTACATGAAAGTGTACTTTGTTAGCGTTTTTTAAATCTATGTGTGGAAAATAGCACCTTTTAAACAACCTCCATTTTCTTGTTGACTAATAATTACTCTTTCTAAAATATTTTGCATTACATTACGCAACGATTCTATCTCCAAATTTGTTATTTCTAAGGGAATATTTTGTTTAAGCTCTTGAATTGTTGCAGGTTTGTTCAAGTAAACTCGGACTTTTAAGTAGCCCCACAAAAATAAATGAGGCGCCGTCAAATCTGAAGAATGGGGAGGCCAAGCAAACTGCGCATTTTTTGAAATTAGCCGGTCACCGAAAATAGATCATCGCGAAACATAATAAAATTCAATAATTTTAATGCGCTCTTGCACTGGGTAAGTAGCCATTATAAACTTTCATAATTTTTTTATTATCTGCAAAAAAATACATAATTAAAAATAAATTCCTTCAAATTTATAAGTTTTTAAAACAGTCAGCCCAAGTTGGCCCACCTTTATTAAAGAATACAAGTTTTGGCAAGTTTGCCAGCTGATCGGATAAAAAAAATTAAATGGAAAAAAATGAGAACACACACATAACGTATTCATTTGATTAGGCAACTGTACGAAAAGATACAAAATAGTTTCTATTTACCCTATGGCGGCAACGGTGATAAAATGACCGCCGCCGGTAGAAGATCGTGACTCGGGTCAGGTATTAACAGCGGGCGAGCCTACGTAAGAGGTGAATTCAGGAAATAAACATGAGCAGAACGAAACGATATAGCTTTTTGGACATTCTTAGAGCCACAGTATTGGCAAACCTGAAAGAGGACATGAATTTCCAAGTAGTACAGGAGCGTTTGCGTAAGAGTAAAAAATATTATAAACATAAAGATTTTTTTATGTTCATGGGACATAGTTTTTTTAAAACTTTATATTTTTTATCAGTGCGTACGGACTTTCCATAAATATTAGATTTTGTCTAACCTGAGTGGTTCGAATCCAAAATCAATTGATGGATTTAAAGCGTGACGTATAATATTTAAAAACGACTATCTTTTAATATTGTCAGTTTTATAAAAATATGATGAACAATATTTTAGCATATTCATATTCATACACCTATATAATATATTTCATACAAGACAGCATTGACAATAAAATTATACAAAAAGGTGTTTGCACAAGGCAAGTGTGGTACAAAAAGTCTAAAGTGAACATGTAACATCAGAAGTAAAAAAATATATTGATGTAGGAAAATTGTCAGGTGCCTTAATAATCAACGACCAGCATGTCCGCACCAGCTACCGAACGTTAACAGACGTAGCCTGCAGAGACGCAGTACTCTGTTGTCAATCTCCAGATTAAAAAATTAAAAAATTCGCTAATACACTTTGATAAAACCATAAAATGTGTTTTGAGAGGAAAATAAATAGAAGAAGAGTGAAAGATAAAAATCAATATGCGTTACACGTTTATCTATCACCAAAACATTAAAATTTTAATATTGAACTTTTAATGACTGAGAAAAGCTATAAAAATAAATGTGATTATATACACAAAGGGTAAATGTGCGACAGAAGCGAAAGTTGTATCGGAATAGGAATACTTGACACTGCCAAACCAACTCTTACTGAACAGCGTGACAGTACGTCAATGTATACCTAACTTATCAGTTGGGTAAACAAACTATTAACTATATTTGTATATATAGGCAATGGTAGGCTTTCGTATTTTGTTACACCTGATAAGTTAATTCCCCGCAATTAGTCCCCGAAATGATTTATTAGTCATGACTTATTTAGCAACGACAATCCGATTTTGAATCAATGATTCAACTTTACATGACAATATTGCTCTATAACGTTGAAACATGGTGGTTAATAACATGAATCGTCTAGGAGTATTAGAAATTTGGCTACGTAGAGGAATTAATCAAATACCACACATAGATTTAATCACTAACTCTGAAGTATTAAGGCTCAGAATAACAGAAATCAGAAGGGTGGAAGAGTTGTTCCGTCTAGCACAGAACAGGGAGGCCTAGACTAGGGTGATCTGATAGAACACATTAAAAAGAAGAAGACTAATTTATTATTTATCATATTGTTACATAACATTTGTACACACGTATTCTTGCCAGTCCGAGCAAAGTCTGTAGTGTAGTGATTATCTACGCATCTATATATATACTTAATGCAATAAAAAAGTGCCATTTAAGCAATATCCTCTTGCTTACTGTAATATCAAATTTTAGTGAATATATGAAAAATAGAAAACTCAACCGTTGCGAATGTTTCTTAATTGCTAGCGATAATTCCGGTCACGCAGGACAGAAAATAGCTAAAAGGTAAGATTTTGTTTAGATAACTAAAATAAATTAAGGATTCAAATGAAGTTCAACGGATAAAAGTAATAAAATAGTAGATTCATAGGTTATTGCACATTAAGAAAATCTCATCAAAATTCACTACTGATACACATGTCAGAGTCAGATTCAAGGTAATTATAATATATAATGTACATAATGTGAATACACAAATAAAAAGCTAACAGTGACAATATACCAATTTTTCGCGTATGTATTGAGAGAATATAAAAATACTATATAATATTTATTAAATTTATTTACGAATCGAAAAAATCAGGGTTTGTATGTACATTATATAAAAGGAAAAGCTTCAAGATGCCAAATTGAGATTCGATCCACGCGTTTAGATTCGATTCGATCCCGATACCAACGCCACATTTTCAAAGATATGGATAATTTATCCTTCAAGCTAAAGCAAAAATACGTGTATTTGCAATGAATGTAGGTGTGCGTACATACGAAGGAGAATAATAATAAAACGCCGCCGATATCCAATTGCGAAAGTGAGACGCAATTTCAGCGATTAAAAATTCTTCGCCACCGAAATTCACGAAATGCATTACGTTAAAATAATTCCGAGCAATGGACCATATTCATATAATAATATAATATATAGGTTGAGAAAATAAAATATATAATAATATAAAACATCAATCTTCTCGGACATAATATTTTTTATAAGTGTAGATTTAAGATTGATGTCGAATACTGGGAACATATTATGATGATACGCGTAAGTATGTAGCAACATTATAAATAAACATTATTTTGAAGTGTTTCGAGGTTTTTGCATAAAATCGAACAGCCTTATTTAGAATAACGATCTACATACGCTACGAGAATATATTCCGATCGAGTTTCTTTCCGAGAATCCAGAAATTGACCCCTTAGCCTGAAGCCAGGAGTTCTCACCTTAAACGCGTGTCGGGCGAATTTAACCTTAGTTATGAATTCGGAGCAAACACGGGGAAAATTTTGAGCGTGTGTAAATATAACGGATTAACTCTCTGTTTATTCAACGCTTAATACGACCTAAAGTCGTTATTTGTATTTGGATTCGCTTTAAGGGAAATCTGGGCGAATTTAGATTGGCATTTTAAATATGAAAATTCGCACGCTGTGCTAAATTCGTGAGCACGTAACAGAATGATTTTACTACTTATCTTCTTCGTGATGAAAAATTTTCCAAAACCCTTTTTATGTAATAAATAATAAAATTTAAAAGATAAAAGCGAAAAAAACGTTTTTCAACATCATATAATATGTTTGTTCAGCGAATACCCCAGTAAAATTTTGTTAGAAAACTGCGTTAGAAACAGAGCGTTAGAAAATTTCATAACATATTTATATTCTCAGATATTGTGTTTTGTTTTCACCTTTATTGATGCCGGTATCTATACAAGGTGAGTCTAAAATATTTTTGAAATCAAAAAGACTTTGGAGTTGCCCAGGATCGATCTCTCGATCTTCTTTTGCTAAGTGAGTGCTCTATTATTTTGCTTTTACCCATTTGACTGTGGTGTGACCATAAGCATTGATTTATATCACTGATGTACTTTATTATTATTTAACACAAAATTTTAATATCAATATATAATTTCATTTAAAATATAGTGTTCTCTGGTAAAATTTGTAAAAGCTGGTGATAATAATGAGCTTAAGATATTTTTAACAGGCTATTTTTACATCTTTGTGTTTCTCACGTGCGAGTTAGCTTCCCCGACAGGAAGATTTTAATTGTATTATTTGAACTGTATTCATATTTTTCAAACCAGAAAAACATGTTTTTTGCAGGGGTGGTAAGATACGCGTGTTTGAGATATATAACACATTTTAATACTATGATACTGTGATACTAAATAAGTTTTATTTTATATTTCAAATAAAGCAAATAATTATTGCAGGACATTTCTTTAAAACTCGGAAAAAAAACTATTTAAAGTTTGTCGATAATGATAGGCTTTAGCTGCGTTAGGGTGGTGATAAATCAAGTAAAAAAAACGATGTAATTAAAACAATAATTAAGTAAATAATTAACTACCTGTATTCACTGAATCAAATGGATGGATAAATATGAATTGTATTACCGAAAATATACTCACGCTGTTACATAAATTTCTATAAAATCTTATTGAGGTCATAAAGAGGTCGTCTCTACTGATTTGTAAAATATTTTTCAAATAGGTTCCAAACAATTATAATATCACTTTTATTTGACTAATGACGTGAAAATTCGTGTGCCAGTGTCAAAAGTTTGAGACATTGTTGGCAAATTACGGAAAATTAATAATAAACTGAATGTCATATATTAAATATGGTTTTCCAACCCCAAATTTTTGTCCTACGCCACACCCGACGTTCCCAAGTACGCTGCATACGTTTCGTTCGTTGCATGACATTTGGTTACTATCAATTATTATATAATGGCTTGTCGTATTGACCGTTATGAATATTTTGTTGATCCACAACTCTGGTTCAAACATAGACTAGCCGCGTCAATGTTTGAACAAGATGAGATCATGTTCTCAGCTCCCGTGTGTCATATTACTACAATAGGATGGAATATGTAGACAATTTAGATTATTTATAAATGTTCGCATATAGCTTTGTCTGCGACTTAAAAGGTAAACCAAGATGAGAACGTCAGAGAGACGTTAACGAGAATACGAGGGTTCCTAACGAAGCCCTCCCTTTTGACTCGGGTTGTTATGGACATGTTTAATCATTATCCAAAAATTCATATAAATGTGCATCCGTTTGTAGATAGACGTACCGTGCATAAATTTATGTGAACCACGCCAACGCCAAAAATGGAACACGTGACTATGTACATAGCACATTGCTATGTACTTGCGCCCGAGTTCTCAAGAAGAAAGAATCCCTGTTTTTATTTACAATATAACGTCCTATTTATACCACGTCCGCCACATAATAGTAAATAGCACCTAAACTGTAAATCTGCCTATATAAGACACAGTAAATATATTTTAGACACTTTTTTTTTGATAAATCTGCCGTATAACAACAACCTGAGCTGTTATTCAGCAGCTGAATCTTCTGATATGTAACCCTACACGCACATCTACTGCCTTTATTATCAAACCTACAAAATCATATGAAGATTGAAAAAACCACCATCTGAAAAGATTATGACAAAACGGAAATATAGTCTTTGTTTTGTACGTTACACTGGTCCTTTGCCGAATCTTCCGTAAATTTCTTTCCTTTCCGATTCCTTATATTCTTCAGTAAAAAATGTAACTGAGCACTTATTACGTTGCTTGGCCACAATTTAACATAATCGACATATTATATACAAATAAGTTGGTGTTTAACATTAATGTTTTGCATCGCTAATTTAGGAGCAGATAATTTAATACAAAGAATTTGTCAGTTATGTTAAGTTGTCTTTCCAAATTCTAATATTAACGAAGCAACAGGCTTACGAAATAAATCAATTATGTAAAAGTATTCGCGGTTAGGCGGAAAAGGGTAACTTTAAATAAATCAGAAGGCGACCCCCCGCCCTTCGCAGGTACGAAAAAGGATGCATAAAATAAAACAGACAAATCCAACAATTTTCAGTATGGACGCTTGTTTTCTGTAGATGATTGCAGAAATAATTTAATGTAAAAATAAGTAATCACACCGCAAAGATAAACTCAAACTGAACGTGACTTCACACTTCATTGGCTATTTAATGCGTGTGCGCCCCAACAAAAATAAATTGTGCAGTATTTTTTATTATATTCTATAACACGTTTGAAAATATTGTAACCTAAAAGAAAGCTGTACTTTAACTAATGTTTCAAACACACTTTATATGAAAAAAATTATAGGTAAATATCAGAGCATGAATTTGTATTATTACAATATGAGTTTGTATATGATAAATTGGAATAAACGAATATTATATTATAGAAAATAGGACACCACATAATAGAGACATTACCAAAAATAATAATCAATTTATGTAAATATACCAATAGTAGTAGTGAAGGACAATCAATACACATCGGTTGGTTCAATTTTTTCTCCACATAAAATGCAATAAACAATGATTTAATTAATTATTTGTCATTAATTATCATGGCGATTACTTTGTGGTGTAAAAATAGTATTTTATTTTTCAAAACAAAACTTTATACTACAAACACGTTGGGTTATTTTCACTATTAGTTTCGAGGGGTGAAGTCCTTCTCATAATCAGGTAATAAATAAACTAAATACAGTATTGTAGTTTATTTGGGCAATGGGGTGGGGCTTGAGAAGAGGGGGGAGGTTTCGGTCGTTAAGACAGTAAAGGCGAAGTGTTAGGGAAAGTTATGTTGCTAATTAGTATTTTCTTAGAATTTAAATTCTTTTGTATTTCAACGGTTTCCAAATTGTTTATTATTAATTTAGTTAACACCTGATGATGAGAGGGACTGCACTTCTCGAACTAGTAGTGAAAATAACCCATCGTGTATGTAGTTGAAAGTTATCTTTTAAAAATTAAAATAATTACTAGTGTGTTTAAAAGATAACGTAAATGGTGACTATGTATCGCCGATCTCGGCGTTGAGACACGCATGTACAACATTATAAAACAAAATATTTTGCAAAACGTGGTGACACGGCCAGTTTACATTTTTCACGAACATTAAGCCTGAGGAGATTTTTTTATAAATAGACAAAAAAAAAATATTGTTAAGCTATTTGCATAATTGAAATACTTCTGTATTATAATATTAATGAAGAAATTAAAAGCACTAATTGCTAGACTTTTACTGAAACCAACTAATTCTATTTAAAGTTCTATAATTATTATATGAAAGTATAATCGCAAATTTCATATGTACCTAGGGGAAATATGGTAATTGAATTAATCGGGATAATCCAATAATCCAACTAATACGTTTATAAAGGAAACTTGCTAGCTTAACCATTTAAGGTAAGAACACGATATCCCAAAATGAGAAGTTGTGATTAAATTATTGACAAAAACTTTAGGTATCTTACATATGAATTTTAAGTCGATAGAATACAATTATTAAGTGAAATTACCGTATAATAGCGAAGATTGAACACTTTTGTATCGGACTGAAAAAACAGTTTTTGAACATTTTGTCGGTTACCACGTTTTTACCGCCAGACCCTCGATTACTGCTTGATATAAGACGAAATTTTTAAATACAATATTTATTATTTAGCACGTCAAAAAATCTTACAAAAATGAATAGAATAAGAAATGTTATACATTAAATTTATATATAAAACTGAACGAATTGGTCGAAGTAGCATTAAATATTCCATATCCGCATCCTCCTGGCCTCCGCGTCACTGGACTTTTTTATGAAGGCACGTTAAAGTTAAGTTAAGTTTAGGTGCAAACCGGCAACAATTAAAGAATTAAAAGCGAATAGGAGTAGAATTCGCCCAAGTATAGCTTCAAATTGTTCATCATTGATTTGCGTCATCAACAGTGCTTGGACTAGAATAGCCCTCGGACGCGATAACTCAAAATATATCTTATTTAATTTAATTATAAAACAAAAATTTAGTACAATAAATATTGAACCTTCTATTATTTATTAATCGAATATTATTATGAACGCGTACGTTATAATAATGATTGAACCGTACTACTCAGTTTATAATTTGCACTCTTAACAAATAAGCAAAAAATTTTGCATTCCAGAACACATTCCTATTGTGAAGTTGTAATTATTCAGAATCTGATCTATGATATTTTAAATACTAATTTAATGCATCTTTCCCGGATTGGAAAGAGATCCAGGTTCGAATCCCGGTAGCAACAACAACATTTTTCGATAAAATTGATTTCATATTTATATCCTTCTAATGAATACATTTAATTTGTATTTATTTTATAATCGTTCGTTGAATAGTGTTTTGTTGGTATACCTGCATAAATTCTAAGAACCCGCTATAAATGATTAACTGATTAGCTTCTTCGAATATATCCAAAGAACATAACGATGTGCAAAGCATAATTTTTCATCTCACATCATATCTTGATTTTTCCTTCCACCCCGTGTTACCTTGCATCCAAGATATATAAATATATTTACTTTTGCTTCAAACATGGTTAATAAATGCACCACGTTATCACAATAGATTCCGGTAGCAACAATATTTTTCGATAAAATTGATTTTATATTTATATCTTTCTAATTAATACATTTAATTAAGGCTTTTACGTGGAGGTTCACTATATCGATGAGAAAAAAAAATTGTAGAACAAGTAATCCAAATAAATACAATAATGAAAGCTAAGAAATCGAAAAAGTGTATGAAGAGACAAAAAATATAGATTTTCATAGAACTGTCAATAGTAAAATTTTTATTATTATTGTTAGATAACATAACATTTTTTGAATTTAGCTGGCATTATTGTTTAGATAGTACTAGTCAGTTAAGTTAGCTTTACTGTCGTAGTGTAAATGTGTTTCTGAGGATACATATCTATGTAATTGTGGGTCCACTAGTAATGATTAGTCTTTAAATCGCTATGCGTTTATTTTGACGGACATATTGCGGATCGGTTACATTACAGAGTGACGCATAAATATATGTATAATATTTAGTTAAACTTTGGTTTTTTAAAAAGGGACTACAAGGTTTTTCCGGTATCACAATACCCTACACCGCACTAGTACCCAAATTTGGTCAATCTTCTTTCTAAGAATGGTTCTCAGGTCATCTATAATCTTAAAGCATATACTCTTGCAGCGTGTTCATTCAGAAGTAAAGTTCAAATGTTCGTGCGAATAAATCATTAATTAAATCCAGGCTCTGTGAAACAAACCACACGTTTGGCAAAATAAAAGCACCACGTTACAAAGTTAAATGGAAGAAATACCTACTTCGTAAAAAGTATAAATATTATCTATATAAGATACCTAATATATTTTAACGATACATTATAAGTAAAATGCCAAATAGCTACGAGCTATACTAAATATAAACCTCTCTTACGCCGAATTTTTTCGAATATTCACTGGCTTACTTACTTTAAAGTTCTTTCTTCTCTTGCGAAATCAACGGAAACAGATCATTAAAAAATACATTTCATTTTGTTAAAAAGTGTGCGGGAAACGTTTATACCATCTGCAGGAGAAGTTTTCTTTGTAAAATTATCTGGAAAATGTCAAAAAACGAAAGCCGGATTTTTCCGATGCAAAGAGGGAGCGCGTTGTTACTTCAAGTTGAGATTTAAAAAAAACGAAGCCGCATAGATTGGATAGGACAAAAAAATAAGATGGTATGATACGATGGGATCAGTTTGAACAAATGGGTATAATAAAAAGAGAAGAGCTTTTATAGATTAATGTTCTTCTATTTGTCGAGATAAACTTGAATGTTCCGAGTTTCCTTTCTGATATTACAATGAATTTTCAAATATCTATTTCAACAATCGAAACGTTATAAAGCAATATTGGTTTACATTTTCAACGTTGTAAAATGATATTCTGTATATATTATCTACTAAACTCTCAATACCAAACAGTAAGTAGCTGAATGGATTTCGTCAAAATTTTATTGGGACCGTCGATGACCATATTTTTTATTATAAGTTAGGTATGTAGGTTTGGGAATATATCATGTTCACAAAATATTGATAGTTTCCCAGAATATAATTTTATCTGATATTTGGTCTAGCTCGATTACCAGCTAGCTAAACAGTTGATTTTGGTTGACTTTAATTAATTTTCAAACTGATTTGTCGAATAATTTTTAAAAACACTGATTCCACTACAACATTCATATGTTTAGAACAAATGATTTTTTTAAACATTTTTTATTAGATACCTACTTTATAACAAAATTGCCTATACATAACATGTGTATCCATGATTGAATACAGTATATTTTTATACATATGTTGAATATACAATAATTCAATATACGCCATGATGATGCCAAAGTAAAAATAAAATCAAACGCATTGCAATACAATTAAATTTTTTGAAATTAGTAATATAATTTAAAGTTCATTAAATTATGTTGGTATAAAGACTGAACCAACTAATCACATAAATTCAATTTACAGACAATGTTAAAACCCGATGTACTGCGAACAGCGCTATTTCGCAAACCGCTGTTGCTCGATCAGTTAATTAAAAAGTTATACATACCTACCACCTGTCATACAGACGGTACTGTGCACATCTTTTGTAGAAATACGTACGGATAGCAGACGGTATTCCAAAATAATCTGAACTTTAGTAGAAGGTCGTGGAAATGCTTTGGCCACCGCCAACTGGCTCGAGTGCACCGGAAGAGAGTGTGCGTGTATTTTGGGTAGATTTTAATATAAATATAATACTAGCAATTGCAGAGCAAGATACGGAAAATTTCAGCGCTCTTTCATCGACCATACATACCATATATGGTCGATGAAAGAGCGCTGTCTCCTAGAAAGTGCTTATATATATATAACAAACTTTCTAGGAGAGTGTGGTTTCAAGGTATCCTATATATCTTTTGGATACTCTGGAGATGTCATTGGTAGTCGGATTTCATTAGAATTTGCCATTCATCAATAATTAAAATCATGCCCGTTATCCGAATTATATTATTCCTGTAAAATTGGTCATTATTCAATCCGTGGATTAATGTAATCGTTTGGTTTTAACTACCAATTTGTATTGCATTTAGTAATAGTAACATGCATAAGTTTGGAATCTTACCTAGTCATGTGTATTTTCTAACCAATTTTTTTTATATGTCGCACGCTGAAAGAGGCTATGTTGTTTCGATTGAATGTAAATTTAGAATCTTAGCAGTAACACAATTCTATCTCTTTATAATACAATATAATCTTTGGTAAAATTTCAACTTCTTTTAATATCAGAAATTGTTCTCTTTAATATCTTATAGTCGATAATATGTGTAACCTTTTTATTGTTTTCGCAAGTGATAAGGTGAGTATTGATAAAAATGGTAAGTAGACAGACTAAGACATAGGTCTCGCAGGTCACAATATATAGTTATAGGTTTAATTTTAGTAAACACTAGTGCTAACCGATGGACACCGATTCCAAATATATATTCACGAATGTATACTTAGGATATAACGGATTTTGTGAACATTCCGTAGTTCCTATCTGATTTCAAACTTTTCTGAAAAATTGATCTGGTCATTTAGTGATCTGGAGGTTCTCAGTTTAGTGAAATGGCGACGATTTTTGATCTTAGAAAAAAAAGGTAAAAAGTCCGTCATTCTTTTTCTCGCGCTTTAATGCGGTCAAAAAAAAAAAGAATAAAAAACGTACTTTACACATATACGAAATTTACCTGATTTTTGCGATTAGTGCCGGAAGGGATTTTTTATTTACATGGAATGATTTAATTAATTAATTTAATAAATTAAAAATAGTGTTTTCAATTGGAAATTAATTATTTTGTTCTAGTTTCCAATTTACAACAAGCAAAAATAAAAATGGCTTAGTTGGATGTCATTGCTAGGCTTTATATCCGGACGACACGGTTTCGCCGCACCATTAGTGGTCGCTTTGCGACCCAATTAAGACAGCCTTTCGATTATAAGTATTGGGGTTACCCGTCCGAATTCCCACTCCTTCCGACCCCTCACAACTCCCTCCCGCCTGAGTAAATTCTCACACCTGAATACACCCTGAATATCCGTCCGAATTCACCCACTCGCCCGAAACCATCCTTCGGTTTAAATCCACGCACCCTCGGTCCTCCCGCTCTTCGCCGCAACGTTAGTGATCACTTTGTGGCCGAAATTAATATATCACGAACCTAAGAAATTTTTGATGAACTAGTTTGTATAATAATCTTTGTAATGATTTATCATCCCACGCGCGGATGCAGTCCACAGAGAGGATAAAATACTAGACGTTTTCTGTTAGGGTAATGACACATTATCATTACCCCACCCCGTCCACGATCAAAACTAGATTTGCACTTCATGCTGGCTTATTGTTGAGACTTCTAAGATGTATTACGCGTTTGTACAGTCACATTTGCAATAGGGTGTTATTGGATGGGGAGGAACATAAAAAATTTCAATGTCACAATTAGAAATCACTCAAAGAATGATAATAAAAATTATTCTAAATAAAAAAAAGACTATCAAAGTATTCAACTTTTCACAGATTTCAAAGTACCAAAAATAATAAACATATACAAAAAAATTTCAAAAATCCAAATTTTCAAAATTAAAAATCAACTAAACTTTAGAAGCGAAATCCTATCTACAAGATTTATAGAACAAATTTATATTCCAAAACTAAAATAAACCGCAACCCAAAATCATTATATTTATCAGGGCATTAAATTTTTTAACAACCTTTCCATCACAATTAGAACAATTACAGACTACTATCAATTTGTATCTGAAATAAAAAAAATATATACACAGACTAACTGAAACATAAATTATCTCGTACATACTCCTCTATACACGAGTCCTACTCTCATAAAGAAGAAATAAATATTAAATGAAATATATATATTTACTATATAGTCACATAATATATATATTACTTATATAGTCACAGACTATTAAGTCTATAATATATATATAGACTGAATAGTCTGTGACTATGTGTTCTTTTATTGGCATAGTATCCTAATTAAGTAACATTAAGGCAATTAAGAAGTTGAGAAAACTTTGTCAGCGATTATCTCAAAAACCTCAATTTTGAGTTGTTACCCTTTTGTACTGACTGACAAGGCAAGGATATAATGCAAAGGATGTGTTATCCACTATGACATTTTTTTGCCAGTTCCAATGTTCACATTCCATATTATAATATGTATAGATAACAGGATTTCATTTTGGAGTTCTAGTCTTATTTTTGATGGCAAAATGTTCAAAATGATTTTGATGAAGATTATCAATTTTCGAAGTTTCTTTTAATATAGTGTATCGCTCGGCTATAATGCAAATTATACAATTTTTAAAATTCAACTGATTTCACATGAACAACATGAACATTAGCCAGACTAGTTAATAAAATCCTCACGTGGTGGAATATAATCTCAAAGAAGGCATCAATCTAGGAGTTTGCCACATTAATTCTCAATTCTAATTATTTATACGTAAACAAAACCGGAGATTATTCTCACGCTGTTAAAACAGGTACACGTACACCTACATGAATTTGGAAATCAATCATGAAAATATAATTTTCTATCTACGTCTTTAGATTCCTCGAATACTAAGTCAAACTACCATAACATTAAAGCTTACAAGTTTCCAACATATATTGTTGAATTGTAATTAAAAAATAAGAGTGACTTAATAATACTGCTGCCCTTTAAACTTTTAAACAATCTTTATGAAATTACCGAGGATCGCTAAGGCTCAACTTTTCAATAAGAACAAAAGCAAGACAATTTGTCGACTTTTTGAAAAATGCGTTCCATCCGGGCGAGGGCTAAAAGCTCTAAATTTATCAAAAGACACCACCATAACCTTTCACAGGCCCTGAGGGATACGGAAGTGGGGAAAACTTTGCTGGGAGATAAATTTCAATTAAGGTGATGTTTTCTCGAATGGTCTGCCAAATCGATTTCATATATTCAGGAATGTACTAACGGCACCCCGCTCGCATATTAAACGGGGAATATTTCACTTAATTGCTGTTAAGGGGTGAAATTGGAAGTTCCAGCTCGAAAAACATCTCACATAGTTTGTTCAATTTGTATTTAATTAACAAAACGCTCCAACAGTTTTAACCATCGGCGATCGTTATTAAATCATTTTGGGAAATTTACGCAGTGATATGTTTTTTTTTAAATTATTATTTTTATTTCATTTTATAATTATTTAATTCGTGATGAATCAGTTCGATTGCAAAAATAGAGGTGATATAGCTGTTGAGGCCAAGTGATCTAGTTGGTAGTACGTTATTTTATATCTCACTTTCCATTTTATAACTTTTCCAGGACGCGTTCGATGATATCCACTACTCGTTAAAAAAACTTAATTATTGTGTTTAAAATTTCATTATAATTCAAAATAACTTTAGAGTAAGAAAAACTAACAAAAAAGTAATTTACATTAATAAGTACGATACTTACTATACACCATTTTTACATTCTGCCGTCTCGATGTAGCCATACAAACATTGATCAAGAAACAAATACATTGAATAATTTCCCATGAGTCTACACAGTTTTCTTTCTTTCGTCAGAAAATTCTTGCCAAGAGATCGATTGGGTTCTGCAAATAATGTTCTGAAACAAAACTTTTTTTGGCCATGTTATCAAATAAGTACTCGCATGTTAAAAATTATTTTTGGAATGACATGAGCAAGCATAATAAAACATTTATAAGAATAATTATGCGGTTCTCAGGACTTGGCGTTATGTAATCTTTGTACTTCTCAAAATAATTAAGTACATTTTCAGCAATCTAAGATGTTAGCAATTTTAGTCATTGAATAATAAAATCTTTTCAGCGTAAAGTACTTGAGCTCTGAAATACAGGAAATTTTGTCGTTTATTAAATCAATATTACTTCGAAAAGATCTACAAGTGTAATGACGAATCCGAAGAACATAATAAATGCTTCATAAATTAAAAACGATGATATATATTTTAACAGATGTTAAACGGTCAATAATATAAAAACATAATTAATCAAATTAAATTATAGACAAATGAATGCTAGTTTAATAATCGTATACAATTTACTCGCACATGTATTTACTTTACTTAAATATTTGTGGAGAATGCCACATCTGAAGTTCACATGAGTGCCGCAAGTTGGACGAGTAAACAGTTGTTGCATTAAGCTCTACACGGCGGAGAGTTGACAGTTTACGGCACAGGACGTAGACAAAACCCACACAGCAGGAGATCTTCATAGAAATACGTACACCATCGCACACATGTGTGCAGGTTTTACTTTGTCTTTGATGTATTAAATTGCGCCCCGTCTGTTATAATTAAACGTTTACACAGTAACAGCGATACGAGACGAGCAAACTCAGAAAAATTAGATATAAGTAATTAGTAATCACTTAAAATACACGCATGTTGGTGGAAACCTACACCGTAGTCAGCTGTGCGACAGCAGCGAATATCGATTGGCAAAATCGGGCAATTTTAAAGTATCTGATTCAAAAGGATTTACTTTCTCTTGATATTTTTAGAATTAATTTAGGCATTATAACGATACAATATTTAGTATTAAGTAATAAGACTATTAAATAGACCAAGTGTTTGTTTAAAACTATATAAAATAGAACTATTATAATATTGTGTCAAAATTCATAAATAATAATGCAATTAAATCATAGTAGTGAAAAATATCAATTTTATTATATAATAAACTTTTAAAAATCAAGGTATAAATTCAAAAATACCTCACAATGAAATGAGGCAGTAAAAGAAAATATAATTTATTATGCATACTAATTACAAACACATCCTTAGGTACAGTATCGAAGAATACGGATCGCATCGTATAAATGTGTTAATTCTAGGAATCTCTGGGCGTATATCAGACGACACGTGTAACAATGTATTCTGGCGTGAATGCTCACAGCGGCTGTACATCGCCGTGAAGCTGTTATATTGTTAGTGATCTCTTGAACGTGTTACAAAACGTGTCATACAATAATACAGCCGATTATAACACCTTTTGAAATCAAAATTCTGAGAGGAAATTTCCTCTCGACTTCGAACTTCATGTTTATGAATATCGTATTGTTCGTTCGTGTCAAAAGATAATATATTTTATATTATATTATATTAAATAAAACAGACGTAGTGTAAAAAATGTAGGTATTCGAAAAAAACATACATTTATTTTGAATGAGAAACGAAATGGTATTAATGTCAGACATCTACGAACAATCGTTAATTTAAAAAAATGTTATTCCTTGGGCGAGAAGTTATGTAAAGATTTTCAAGAGTTTCAAAGAAAAATTCCCCGATGGTTTTATAGCCGATGACCAACGTTTTAAAAGTATTTCATTTATGAGCAAATTTTACATTAAATCAATTAAAACATAATTATGCGTGTAAAAGGTGGAATTAAGATATTTCAATAATATATACTCTTAGCGCGTAGGTATTTTGTATCACTTACACGATATAAAATGTTAAACAAACACTTAATATACTATTTAACTTTCCGGTAATAATTTTAGTTTCATAAAGTATTTCAACCCAGATGATAATTAAACAACGAACTCCATGCAATCAGTTAAATCCATAATACATATATATATATATACATATACAAGTTAAAACAGTTAACATTATTTCTACAAATGTATGTAACATAAAAATAATACATATATTTCATCGTAAACATGGAAAGAAGCAGGAAATTAAAAAAATCGAGTAAAAATTATTTTAGTTAGGTATATAAAAAAATATATCACAATCACATGTCATCAATCCCACAGATTATGTGGTACTAACGATCTAATATAAAAGCAAATGAGAATCATTTATTGACAATAAATTATACGAGCATTAACATTACACGTTCGATACTAGTTATTGTACGGCATAACTATAAGGTCCGGTTGTGTAATCAGTAGTACATTTTAACCATGGTAACTTTTTACTATAGTAGCTTTTTACCGTTGCCCGTGGTGAAAAATATTTGCCGATTGTCGAGAGGTACGTCAAATTTACTACTGTCAAAACATAGATAAGAAATCTTGCCTTTCAGCGTGACATGACAAATAATCAATTCGCGTTCGACACCTGTCACATTAGTGGCGAAATTTATTCGGATTATGTACTAGTGTGTATTAAACGACGAAATCATCATCGGACGAACTGTCATCACTAAAATAGTGGGATATTGAATGATTAATTATCCTATACTGCAACTTTCAAAGTGTCAATGTGACAGATGACTTTTGAAACAGCTGTGAAGAGTTAGCCATGTATAAGCATCGATTCACATTTTTGCTATCGAATATCGGAGAGTAAAATTAGTTTACTACTGGATGTACTATCGAGAAATAAATAAATTTTTACCAACGATCATACAACCCGTTTTCGCAAAAAAATAAATTTTAGTAATTTTTTTACCATGGTAAAAAGTTACTACTGATCACACAATCGGCCCTTAAATTAAAGTTAAATCAGATACTGGTTACACTCTGAATACGGATGATATTTTGCACTCGAGACTCGAGACTTTGGCGATAAACCGCTAAAATCTGGGTGTTTTCTGTACAAAACGCGATACATAGCATGTAAATGAACGACTTAGTACTAATCCTGTACCGCTATTCTGCAATTCTGTTTCAAGTTGATCAGAAAAGTGATATTTCATGAAGCAAGGATTTCATAATTGTAACATAATTGTTTGTTTACAAAGCGAAATCAAATGAATACTAATATCATTCAATCCAAAGAATTATAGTAACTTAGTAATGGTGGTGGTTTTGGAATACCTATCATTAAATTTTCATATATTATACCCGAGACAACAGAGAAAATTAAACAATGAAAATTGAAAAGTAAACGGACGAACGGAAGCAAAGATATAATTTGAATTCGATATTGATGTAACGATTTTATCAAACGTTCATCAAAATTTAATACGAAACTGGATGAACACAAACAGTTGAATTTAATTTACATTTACTTATTAAAATATTTACAATTGTTTGATTAATTTAGCACAATATTTTTGCGTATATATAGCGTAAAATACGTAATTTACATATTTACTTACCTTGCCTCAAATTTAAAAATGTTTAATAAAAGGTTCTGCAGGTTGCATTCCAATTTTAAAATTTCCGATAATAGACTTAGTAGAAAAAGGTCATATATAATATTTCTAATGAATTTGACTTCAGTGAAATGTATCAATTTCCCATTCTATTTGCTCTTCGTGACATTCATCATTCTGAAAGAGGTTAGCTATAGATAGGAACACCGTACGGTGAAAATCTAACACAACATAAAATATCAAAAACAAAAAAAAAAACAATCAAACTTAAACTGTTTTCAGTTGTATTTACATATTTTAAATTTATCATTATGAATGTGTTGTAGTACAAAATATTTTTTTACATCTTTTTAGAGTTGTATTAAAAACATCACAGTATTTAAAGTAACTAAAAGTGTATTTCTTCTTTTGGTAGTGTGTTTACTCTAACTCACTATATTAGAGCCGATTGATTTGACCTTAAATTACGATTACAAATACACATTGATATCATAATAATTATATCATGTTATCCGTATTTATTGCTTTAAATGCTAGCTAATATAATATTTAATACAATTAATAATAAACCTTATCTAGATAAAACATTTTGAAAATGAATTGAACGAAAAGAACGTGCGATCCCCGTGGTTGCTCGCAACTCTTAGATACATCTGTTTCATAGTCTTTTTACCAGTTATATACTGTATTTAACCACCACGTATGTTTCTTTAAGCTTTTCGAAGATATTTCTCACTCGGTCAAATACACCATTCCCAGATATTTTTCTTTTCCGAAAGCTTTTCCACTAATTCAACGTGTATTTTTACTTCTTCAATATTTGCATACTTTGTGGCCTCATTTATAATAATAATTATAAGAAATACTTTGTTTAAACCACAATTTATTAATTATTCTACATGTTTTGATACCTATGGTATCATCTACAGAAAACAATGTATTCTGAAATTAAAAATACAAGCATAGATAAAAACAAAATTATAAAATGGTGAATAAGTAAAAATATGAAAACAAATTTAAAAGGTGACTATTTGCAAAGAGGATTTGGTTATTTAGCTTGCTATTAACACTTTTTCTTGTTTCTAAAATTTCAAATTTATCTAACTGTAAACTCCTAGTATTTGTATGTATAATTTCTAAACCCTTATTAATATTAAAGGAATGGTTCGTTTCCAAAAGGTGATTGGAAAATTGTAAATTGTTATGTGCGTTGTTATTTAGGCATCTCAAATGCTCCATAATTCTAATATCAAAATTTCTGGAAATTTTACCTATATAAAAATAATTGAAAACAAAAAAATATTAAATAAGTCCTTATTTTAGTTCAAAATTAATTCTTTTGACCAAAAAGGATAGAAAAATAAGCTTAGTAACATTTAACGAAAAAACCCTAAACAACGCGTTTTTTCGCTTGTGTTGTGTCTCGGGTCCATTTGCCAGGAGCTATGTATACACGTACAGTTCGCTAAAACAGATTCTAACAGTTAAATGAAGAGTTCTGATATACGAACCCGGGTATCATGGTACTAAATGCATAATATCCATAATAAGTTTCGTTTGATAATAAATTTACTATGATTTTTACGGTTTTATTAATGTAAGAAGAAATTATTTCAATAGGTTTAGTTTGTAGAAAAAACTAAGAAAGAACTACTTGTAGTTTTGGAATTAGGCGCTACATATGTATTAAGGCTATTCGTGGGTACCACGGGTTTCATAACGGTCACGTTGAAATTACTGACTACACGAATCCAGCAATGAACATCACTACTGCCTTGGAACCAAAATTACTCTTCCATCTAAAAATATTCCCTCACGAGTCATTCAGAAACTAACAAATCTAATTTCCCACTAAAATACAAACAACATGTAACAACTACGGAAAAAAGAATATTACTTTAATGAATTATTATGTACAGAAAACTGCTCGCCACAAAACAGCGTATAACCGTCTCCGAATCAAAACAACAAATCAAACAGAATACTGTTTGGATTGGCGCGTTATTGCAGCGTATATACAATGTTTGCCGATGGCCGTATACATGGATTCGTTCCGCTTCTGAGACATCGAGTTGCGTGCGTAATGCTGCAGTTGGAGCTCAGCACCAACTCTTTGGTGCAAGCGGCGCTCTCATGGAAAGCTGGTTCCTGACCAGAGAATGGCAACGCCCACAGAATATCTACAGAAACAATAATGGCCGTGACTGAAGTATTTATATATGTAGTATTAATATTTTGTTTAAATTTATATATATATATATATATATATATATATATATATATAAAGTGTGTGAACTATTTTTTATTTTTTTATACTTTCCTTGATTTTCTTTGCCATGGAAATTATATTTATTTCGTTACTTTAAAGTAATATATAATATGTATTATCTTTATTGCGAATCGGGTTAAAAAGAACGCTGATCACACTGGAATAAATGAATTATTATATTATTAAATCATTTAAGTACCTATGCAAGTAAAAACTAATTTCGCTAAAAATTATTGTATTTACAGATCAAAAGCAAACTATTTATTACTTGGTAGGGTATGGCTTCATCCGCAGGAAGGGTTGAAGAACCAACCAACCGTTGCCATAAGTCAAAATTTAGTGAACGGGCATTTGTGGTGGCGGGCCCAATAACGTGGAACTATTTGCCTTCCGTCATAAGAAACAGTGCACCAGATACCTTATTTAAGAAGAGACTAAAAAGCACTTTTTCAAAAAATCATTTCCATAAGTTAAAATAACAATTTTTAATTTTAAAAACAAGGATAACGTAGGACTAAAAAAACAGTATAAAGCGGCCTTGAGGTGAAAGTTTTTACGAAAATGGCACTATACACAGTGGGGTGCAGTAGGCATAAATTTAGGTTATGCTGTTAAAAATGATATTATGCAATCATCGTCTTTAAGCAAAATGAATCCGTTGTTTATACGACCCTACCATGTATTTATTTGTAATTTTAGAGTACATTTTAAAGTTAAAGTTTTAACGTAAAATAATACCTTCTTACGTTTATAAAAAGCAATATAAAAAATGTATGAACGTTTTTAAGATCACTTTTATGACTGAACATAATTCTTTTATTGTTTGAAAATAATTCACGTAATAACTAAACGCAAGAATTATTTTTATTAAAGGTTAACGTAGGAAATAGTTTTGCCAATTGCTTTTTGTTTTTCCCAAATCAAAAACAAATTCAGATTATATGCGAAAGAGGGAGACAGAATACATATACAGATAAACAGAACATTAAGGGGTGGGAAAATACAGTGTTGATGATATTAAATTTATTTTAAAGGAAATCCATCCATCTATCAACACCAAGGAAATCTATTCGCCCATCAACACTGTATTTTCTCATTTCTTAATGTTCTGTTTATCTGTATATGCATTCCATCTCCTTTAACAAATAATTTTATATTCTGTCTCCCTTGATGTTCTATTTAACTATTTATGTATTCTGTCTCTCTCTTTCACACGTACTTTTATATTCTATCTCCCTCTTTATGTATATAAGTGCACTCTTTTTGTATTTATGATCAGTTTTATATACGTCCTGATGAAGCTTAAGATAAACGAAACCGGTTGACGTACAATACATTTAGTGGTTTCATACAATGTTATTGTTATTTTATTTAATATAATATGTCAAACCACAAAGTGATTGATTTCTACGAAAAAATTTCTGCGGTTAAAAATTCTAGGAGTGTGGTGGAAATCATGTATATAATATACTGTATTAAATTTTCTAGTGGTCAAAGGATTTCGTTACAAATGTGAAATCGATCAAGTATTTAAAAAAAATAACAAATATTAAAACATAAAATGAAAAGCGCAGGTGGAAACTGAAATTAGTGAAATTAATATAAAAGTCACCGGAGTCGATACAAACGAACAAAACTCTGTTCGTAATATAGCCTGACTGGTTTCCCTGTGGGTTTAGCACTTTGTGGAGAAACTATTTGTTCCAGTTGTCCCAGTTGCGCCCGAGGGGAGCACGCGGTCGATGTTACAGAGAAATCTGATGCTTCGTACACGAGGAAAACTCGCAGTTGCCCGCTAGCATTTTTTTTTTTTCACAAGCATTGTTTGTTTTTCATTTGGGCAATGACAAAGAGAAATATTACAAAGATTTCAATGCGATGTCACCATACCGTTGTTAACATTCTATTGTTGGGTGTACGCGCTTTTTCTGATAACGCGTTCAAAAACATGAAACGGATTATTTTTGTTAAAAGATTATAATTTTTTTTTATGTAGTACATTAAATTAAATTAAGCTCGTGATAAAACAAATAATGTATCTAAAAGAGTTCGGAAGCGACAAAATATGGCGTAGCAAACAATATGTGCAAGTTATCTATATTTTAAAATGTGGGCCTTTTAAAATTTTACCATCTATTCTAAAAGCTTTCAAATGACAAAAAAAAAACAATCGTTTATTCTGATCATCATATCAGATATCTTTTAAAATTCTAATGTCTATGTTAGTATCCAACAAAACCCCCGTAATGGTGATTTAATGGTACTTTATAAATGAAAATGCTCACCTTAAAAAATAAATAACCATATAAAATGAGCTCAGCTATTTAAGATAGAAAAACCTGAAGCAGATGCCAGTTAATGAAAAGACTTCTTAAAAGGACGAATTTCATTTACTTATCTTGAGTATTTTGGCAAAAAAACGAACAAAGACATGACGTTGAGCTCTTATCAGGCTGACAAAGCAAATGAAATGAATACCAGCGTACTCTGTGCTGTCACGCAGTTCTAGAACGTTTAAAATCTGAAAATCATTATTAATATGATAGCAGGCATCTCATTACTTCGTGTTTTGAAAAACAACAAATATCAACTCTAACAAAAATAAATTAACGTTTTGATAAACAAAAATTATGTTTAAGGAAGTTAAATTAGTTAATATTACCTGTAAAACCCAGCTTAAGGTGATTTACTTTGTAGGTACATAAATAAATATAGGTACAAAATGTAACAAACTTTACTTTATTGAAACAGGGTAAAAGATACACAAAACAATTCCAACTGTACAAATTAAGCCCTGAGAATTGTTGGCTCCATTAGTCGAGAATGTTTCATTCTACAGTGGCGTGCAGTGGGCACAAGCTTAGGTTATGCTGTTACATGATTCTTACAAAGTGTACAATAAAGGTAACAATAAAAATTATTCTAATTTTCAAAAAAATCCAATCAATTTAAATTTAGAATATAATTGTTAATTTATTACTTTAAAAAAATGCAAGTTGTTATTGCATTATATTATATTAGTTGCATTGCTCGGTACCATACTCTGCTTTAGATTTCGTTTAGAATATTATCTACAATTTCTCTATCGGAAATGTTTAAATAACAGTGCTCAAAAACATATATTTAATTAACTAGCTTTACAAATTCCCGTAGCCGAAACTTATAACAAAAATAAATTAATTTCATGTAATAATCTAACTTATGTAATAATATCACAAAAAATGCAAACTCGCTTGCTTGAAAAATAATAACGTTGATATTATATAATGACATTGGACTGTATTGGAATACACCATGAAAACAAATTTTTTAGTCTGTTTGCAGTTTTCAAATCAAATATTGAAATATGTAGAAGATATCATTGCACTCAGTTTTTATTGAGAATTAATTCCTTTCGAAGACAACAGAATTATATACAAATTGTTTGAAAAATGCAAAAAATTGGCAGAAGTAAAGATGCCAAAATAGGTTCAGTAGGATCATATTTAGTTCAGTATGATTGTCATAAGGATTGAGCAGACAATTTAAATGGATAACGAACTTACGTCCAGGCGAATTGCGTACAAGCATTAACATGAACTTGTTAATAAATGATTCGCAATTTTTCTGAATAACCCACGACTATACAAAAGTCGCGGGTTACGCCATATACAAGATTGCACTAATCCGGGTAATAACGGCTAGAATTTTACAGGGTCTTTTCATAAGATAAGGATAATTTAATTTATTTTTATTTCACAGACTTTTTAGTAATGCACAAAATTTTTTTTGCTTGTATGCAGTGCACGCCTCTGACATTCTATCATATATAGTAGAATAATACACTAAGTACAAAATGTGAATATGTATATTTACCAAAATAATAAAATGCCAAAGCATTACACAATGATAATTTGGTATGTTATAACACGCATAATTAATAATTCTCCAATAATATCACTCAGTAATAATATCTTACCATTTGAAGTGGTAAAATACAGGGAGAAATCATAATACCACTAAACGAGTCTGCAGTATTCCGTACCTCTTTTATAAAACAAATGGAAAATACTATGAGATATGTAGGCATGGTAGTATTCATTATTAAAATTTTGAGAATTAATATTCGTTAAACTAACCACAATTTACTGTATTAATACCGTAATTTAAAAAGTTAAAAATGGAATGGTCTCTGTCGGCGAAAAATGTACCATAGAGAAAAGTTTCTGGGCTGATCAGAGAACAAAAACTTAACAAATAAATCTTTTGTTGTTATAATTTGTTTCATATTTTTGAAATTTTTACAGACTACTTATCTTGTTAAAAAAAGTATTTATCCATTTAAAAACACAGACAGTTTGACAGTGTTGTACCTATTTCTCTCGAAGTACTTTGTCCGTGCAGTCTTCCTACCGCATCTTCATTCTAGTTCAGGATACAGATATAGGTTTGTGTAATTTTAAGTCAATTTTCTTAGCAGGCAAAATATATCTCTATGGTGCGTAATTCTTTTAACCCGGCGCTTGCCTTTCATTACATGTAATTTACGAAGGATGTCAAGAAGCACTAAGGTTCAGGTAAATTTGGTTCCTATCCTATATATGCTGTTACGAAACAAGTTTCGTCACGCAATTTTAAAATGTTGAATTTATAAAAATAATAAAATAGCATGGTTTTGAGAATTATTTGCCGGTATCGTCGGTTCCAATTTTGTCTATGGAAATATTGCGACGGGAACGGAGAGTTAAGGTGCGAGAATCAGAGTTGGCCGGCCGCGGAGAGAGCGGTTTGGCTATTGTGCCAGCCACTCGTCAGCGGCCGAATATCTCTAAAAAATTTTACGTGGCCGTCCCGAGTAAACCACTGCATACCTTCAATACATGTCAGGCGGACCATATTAGTTGGCGATGATCGGATCCTGTGAGATGTGGAGACGCGCACGGACCGCCGCGATGAGTGCCCGGAAGCCCATATTGGGATGAATTTGTCGAGATAATGGACGTTCGGCAAAGAGGAATTCTCATCTCGGATCCTGCTCAGTATCATGGAGGTTAGACGAAGCGCCGCGACAAGGATGTACCAGATAAGTTGGGAAAAAATTCTTCGTGGTTGATCTATTGCGATTTTGATATTTTTGATTGAACTGGCGTTATGTGGAAATAGAATTAATTTTGTTTTGTACAACAAGAAATCTCGTGAATCTCCTCTAGGCTCAGCAAATTTATAATTTTATCATGAATTAAATTTTTTACTGTTTGTTAAATTTAATTTAGCTTTTATTCTGGAATAACCTTCACTACACACCGACACATGCATACCCACACGAATACACATTTCCTCCGTTGATGATCATAAAATGATGCACGAGGTAAGTAGGTGATCTGAATCCGGCAACGCGCCCACATTATTTCGTGTTCACCCCTGACTAGCCGGTGGAGATCGTCCAGCCTCCCTAGGTGGCAGGACCGAACTCAACAATGCTCAACAGGAAATACAAAAAAAGGTTATGCAAAGATGCAAAATCAAATCAAATAAAAATTACAACGTTTCACACAGCGCCTAAATAACCAAACCAGTTACCTTTAGTCAACCGAGAAAAAAAGGCGTTTCAATTTCAAATAAAAAAAAATAAATAAATAAAAAAAAACAGCAACCAACATATATGAAATAGAATAGAACACGAAATTTAGAACTTCGATTTAGTAGCATAGTACATAATTGTATGTTGTACATAACATATATTTTTTTTAATAATAAAAAAATTTGATGATGTTCCAATTCTCCCTTCTTCGTCTAGAATTGTCAAAAAACCACATCATAAAGCATCCGTTCGGAACACTCATATATTTTTTAATAAAATTTTTATGCAAAATATAATCGGATTACCTGGTTTAAGAATATCGAAACATCTTTTTATTAAACCAAACATCAGATTCTCGACGATATCAATGTAAATATAACGGAATAAGCCCTGTGGATACTGTGAATAATGTTTTGAAGATTTATATTACATGAAGAGCGTAATACGGTAGGATGTTAGAGGCTGTACAATATTTTCATAAAATATTACCTAACATTTGGCATCTGTAATCAATAAAAAAAAACATCACATGTCTAGTATTTCCGTAAAAATAATAATTTATTAAAAAAATGGGAAATCGTCTATCACACCACAATTTATAATACCCATTCTTAAAATTATTTAAAAGATAACATAACCTACCATTTCCCGACACACGTGCCACGTGGCAATCAATTATAATTCTGGGTATCGCTGCTCTAGCGGTGATTATTACCATTAGCCTGCTTTTAAAAACCCAATAGGACCGAACGGTTTGTGTCTTGGACAAATTTTGATTAACGTAATCCGAGAGTTGACAATCAGTAAGAACATTTTGAAAATATAATTTATGAAATATTAATTGTTGGTAAACAGACAATACATAATAATTTGTTACATTTGTTAGAATAGTCCATATATAAGATATATGATTTCAATACATTAGATAGAAACCCTACTTCGGTATTTTATTTTGCTGGCAAATGAGATTGTACGTCAGCACTTTTTTTTTGTTGAATCTACATTTTCAATACTACGTCATGCTGGGCATGTCTTATTTATTCACGGAGAACATATTTCTCTAATTACATTATTAGATAAATCCCTTGAATGATTTAATTGATTGTCTTTAATTCTACTATATTTATTTACACTTTATTATAATTACAAGTTATTAAAAAAACAAAGTCGAAACTCATTAAAATACACATTTTTAAACATCAGTCTACAAGTACACTTTTAAAAGTGGCATAGTAAGTTAAAAACTAATATCGTCTTCTTTTTTACTTAGGAAATCCACCCTTCAAAAAAAAACTAATACCGTTAGCATACAAACAATAAAATAACGTCTACGAGAACTTTATGTGCACGTTTAATATGCGCATTTAAATGTAATTCGATAAAGATATCAACAATGTAAATATTTTTACAGTTAAACTGATACCTGATACTATGTACAATCGGACATACGGCGGTCGTCTTACCGTTAGTTCAAATAAGCAAACCTTGAGCAAGCATTTATAAATTAAAGATTAAATACTTAAGTAATACGAAAATTGCCAACGTGTTGCACCATCAACCCCTTCTCTGAACTACATAATAAAGGCCACTGCAAAAATATCAGTTTTCAAGGAAAATACATTTTTGTTGTGAAGTTGTATTTTCAGTTCTGTGGTATTTTTAATACAAATTAAATTAATCAACTAGAAAGATATACAGAAAAAATCTATTTACCGAAAAAATATTTAGTTACTACCGGGATTCAAACATGGATCTCTTTCTAACCGGGGGAAACTTGTTAAAAAATTCCACTACAGAAATCGTTTACGATTACGATAAATTTACATTTATATAAAGAAATATTTAAATATAAAATATTATTGATGAGCAGGGAACGACAGTGTAATGTTGCACATAAAGTGATATTTTTCTAGGCTATTATTAAATATAACATGCCGGACAATTTGGAAGGTTCGGGAACGGTATGTTATTGATTTAGGCCTCTATAATGTTGAGCTTTGAAGTGGCAGACATGTGATTTTTACCGCACCTTAACGTTCTTTGTGTAAATACCCGAGGTCCAACCAATCATCCCCAGTCGCCTATATTTACCATTAAAAAAATAATATAGCGAGTGCGATTTTTTTTTAAATCCACATACTTAAAATGATTTTGTTTTTTGGTAAAACCCGAATATTTATTATTTAACCCAATCATTTAATTAACTAACCAATTTACAAATGTTATAGTAAAATCGAGGGAGAAAACGTAACGATGTAACATGTCGAGCAGCACGCATTTATCTTAATCGAGGATTTCAATGAACGACTTTGAAAAGTCGTTTAATCAGGTTCCAGATTCAGTCGTAAATGGGTCAAAGAATTTGTAATTTACAAAATACACACACATAAATGTATATAAATGTGTGTTTTGTAAATAACAAATACACATATAGGGTATCCAGCGGAAAATTTTCAAGTACAATATTAAATAAAATAAAAAAAACTACAATGTTATTCTCATATTTTATTTATACAAAATGGAGTTTAACGATGCTAATTTAACTTTTTATAAACAATATCGTCTAAATGCTTGCAATTGTCTAAACAGCTGCACTTGCGGTACCAAAAACTCGTCGATCATTTGGCAATACACGTCAGCAGTGACTGACTCTCGCTGGTGAAAAAAAAATAAGGGCCAATTATTCCTCGGGCAGAAATTGCACACCACACTGTCGTTTTTGGACAATGCAAACGTTTTTGATGGCGTTCCCTTGGATTGTTGGAGCGACAGTATCTTATGTTCTTATTAACATAGCCATTGATATGAATATATGCTTCGTCAGTAAACAATATGTTTCCAAGCGTTCGTGCTGTTCCAAAGCGTTCCAGCATCGTTCTCGCTAAGGTTTCACGTAAAGAATAATAATTTTCGTTGAGAAACTGCACGATTTGCAGTTTGTATGGGTGAAACTATAGTTTTTTTTTCAAAATAACGTGCACTGTTGATTTTTTTATTCTAGTACAGGTTGCAATCTTCCTTATCGATTTACGCGGATCGCGCATAATTTCAAGTCAAACTTGAGCCACATGTTCTGGTATCGCTGTTCACGTTGATAGTCCCGGAGGAGTTTGTTTAACCATTGTCCTTTTTTGTCTGAACTTTTGAACCCAACACCAGATAGGTTGCGTGCTCGGCCTATCACTTACTCGTCGAATATTAAAGTGAGTACAAAAAGTGAGCGCGCACGAACCAATGAATCACCGCATTTAAAATATTTCTCAACTGCAAACGCGCAGTGCGCTCCCGACCAATGCGACTAGCAATCCCGCAAATCACGCGCGTCGAACAATACCCCTCCCACTTAACTCATCCTGATGGTTTATGAGCAATTACAATTTAATCTTGAAATTTTTCAGCTTAACACTATATATATATATACACAATTTTTTTTCGATCGGATCAAGTACTAGAAAAAAAGTGAGAAATATGTTTATTATTTTTTCTAGGACCAAACAACTGTCAACCTCAACAGTTTTAAAATAAGATGGCGGGCCAGGCTAGATAACGAACTTAGCCGATATGTCTACCAGATGGAATCAGATAAAAACGAGGGGAGTTACATGTACGTAAAATCCGTTATATCCCATACAAGTACATATACTCAACTTTTTTAACGGAAGGGGGTTTATAGATTTCCTGGTCAAAGAACGGACATACAAATTTTCTGGAAATATTTCTATCAAAATCTACCTAAAATCATTAGAACGAACTATTGGGTTAAATAAATTAGCATTAAAAAGCTTACTTTATAATTATATCACAACATCTCAGTAGTTTCACATTACATGAAATTTAAAAAAATACAAGTACCTACAAAGTAATTCTCGTATAAACCAAATGAAGGTAGATTCTTGTAGATAATAGAAAGTAAATGTTCGTTTAAGAAGAAGTCCGACGGAACTGGATTAACTTAAAAGTAACTTGGGATGTTTAATGAAGTCAGAGTTAGATTCGCTCTTGATATAAAAAGGAAATGTTTATTAGATGTCAAAAACTGATAAAATAAATTACTATGTATCTCCATACCTTAAATAATCGCATTATAATAGTATTTATGGATTAACAATGTTCAAAGGTAGATAAATAAATAATTATAAGTGTTATATTTAAGCAATTTTGCGAAAATATAATTTAATGCAGATCCAGATTCATTAGAATTTTATAACGAAGACGGAAACGAAAGATAAAGAGTATGAATAATTCAAGTCCAAAATTTTACTATCTATTTCACAGCCAGGAATAAAACGATTTCTATTTTAAATCAGAGGCTCGTTTCCAAGGTAATCAAAGAATTGCCTTTGAAAATAAAAACTTCAAATAAATTAAAATTACATAGAATATATTTGTAAAAAGTAAAAACAGGAAATTTAATTTTTTGTCTCTAATCATAAAAATCACAGAAAATGTACATTTTATTAAATAAATACGCGAACGTGAAATATTTTTACTGTCAAACTAACTTGGACGGTGGCAACAAAATCGATTGATGTTGAAGGCGGGCTTCCTGAACAATCAACCGCAAGATAGATTGGCCTGCTTTCATCTTCAAACAAGCAATAATAATTGAACGCCGAGCACTTGAATGGCACCCAATATTCACATTGCGTTTGAAGTCGGTTCGTGTATGGAGTACGTCCGATAGCACGTACAGGGATGTTGACGTTCGGACAGGTCGAAGATATGTAACTCTAAGATGCATGTTGAAATCTCTACCAATGAAGTTATAATAAAGTGGAAAGAATATCTTATAAAATCTGAAAAGGATACTTCACGTAATATATTCTTCTCCGTGCGATCTATTTTTTACTCTAAATTGTTGTCGTTTATGACAATGTGTGTAATACATCAGCCGATATAAAACGTACCCATATTAAATACGATCTAAAAAGGATGTCAAGATGTTGGTGTACAAAACTATTATACAGCTACTCATTTACGTTCCATTACACCGTAGGTACATAAGACACCGAGGACTTGGAAATCACCATCAACGATGTTTAAGAAGAATGCTAAAAAAAATGTAAGATAAAAACACAATGCATAAGAAAGTGTCCTTGAAGAAGTTGGTCATAAAGTCAGAATGTCGAAGGACATTTTGCACTCCCAGCTCAGGGTAAACACTCACACGGAGGCAAAAAAAAAGCTTCAAAGATTCCCGAAAGTGAATCTTCAAAAGGCTGAGAGCGATGTTATTTTATGGAATGAAAGCATGGACACCTAGCGTAAACATGAGGCGTCTTGAAACATTTAAGATGTGGATCTATAGAAGAATGCTCAAAATAAGCTGGATGGATAGAGTTACGAATAAAATTGTTGTGGTTCGATGAATAAATAAAAATATTTAAAACGATAAAAATCCGAATAATTCAATGTTACGTACTAGTCTTCTAAGTACGTCTCCAGTGTACAACTCGTAATGTGAAGGTCCAAGAAATAAACTTTGTAACAATTATACATTTATTACAATACGATACAATTTAGTACAAGGTATATCACTAGCATACGTCAAACGATTAGGTCGATGAACACGCAGAGAAAGGAGCCGCGCCCTGCCGCGCGCCGCCCTTTATGGCCTTGCACGCACGCCGGCGGTGCGGCACTCACACACACCCACTTACACAACCATACAATCCCAAGGATATCATATTCAATATCTCGGACATGTAATGAGACATCCGGAGAAGTACGAGATCTTGCAGGGAAATATTGCTGAAAGTCGGGGCATCGGAAGAAGGAGAACATGATGGCTGAAGAACCTAAGACAATGGTTTAACTGGTCTACTGTAGAGATTTTCCGAGCCACAGTAAACAAAGTGATAATAGTCAATCTCCATTGAACGGATAGAACACAAGAAGAAGAATAAGAGAGCGATGATATCCAATGGCACCCGAGACTTCAAAGCAGAAGAGTGAGATACAATAAGGAGAAAACGTAGAGAAAAAGAAGAGTCAGGTGGCCAAGAACTAGTGAATCTAGGATATGATTCTTTAGCAACCTGAGGACCCACAATCGGGAAAGTTGGTCTTTCTCGAACCTGAGGAACAATCGTGGACGATAATGATAAAGCCACAGTTAGACCTTGTTTTGGTAGAATCATGTCTTGTAGATTTATGATAAATAATCTAAAGCCCATTTTAATACAAATTAAATGTATCAATTAGAAAGATATACATGCATATATTTCTAATTGATGCACTTTATTTGTATTCAAATATCACAGAACTAGTGTTCTGAAAAAATTTCACCTTCACAAATAATGTGTTCTCTTTAAAATAAAGCTCATTTATATATTGTTTTAATTTCATTAAATGTCTTGGTGCTTTACGATAATCCTGTACGTAGTTGAAATACAGTTAATAAAAAAATTCGCTGACTTGAATATTCATCTTTTCGTTTTACATAAAACCATTAGAATACATATTTAAATGTGACTAGAATTGCGGAATATCAGTGAATAAGCGCCGACCCGTCTGAGGTCGGTGTCTGAGGGAGAGATTATACCGTGGAAGCGCAAATAATGAAAGGAGCTTCCCGCTCATAAAAAGATAACCGAATTACGACAGTAGCCTGCAGCCCGCTCAATGTCAAACAAGGTTAGATATACTAGATCAAGATGGTAGAAAGGTCAACGTGTGTTTTTGTTGACATGATAAAATGTGTGTTAGGGTGATAAAATACATGACAAGACCAAGGTTCATAAAATGAAATTGGTTTTCATTAAAGTAAATTAATAGAGTTCTTTGATTCTTTATTGGTTTGTTTTGGTAAAACCACATTAATTTTTCAAATTAATCAAGTCACATTCATATCTATATATCTTATTATATACGCGTGGCAAATATAATAATGGTGATGCCATAAATAAATTGTTGATTATCCAGATTTCGATAATCCGATTATGAAATTCTAGAGTCCGGAAGGAAAGGAAAAACGAAGACCACGTAAGACCCAATGAAACTAGTGATTATATTATATTTTTATTTGTTAACTTTGTTTTAATAACCACTTAACTGAATTTCAATACATCTACCGGTTTCGAAAAATATCATTTTCTTCTTCAAGATATCATGGAGTGGAACCCTGAATGTTTGTGTGATAATTAGATTCATTATCTATGATAGTATCTGTAAATTAAATTTATTATTATTTTTACCAATGTTAGATCCAAAAAATTTAGGGTAGAATTATTTTTAGATTTTAAAATGATTTTTTTCAGATATATATATTCAGAAAGAGATTAGTAGGAGTTTTGTATGGCTGTTTTATGCGGAACGTCCGATAAAAACAATATTTCATTTTTTACAAAATAGTATACTGGCTGCTTTCTGCATAACTACATTCAATTATAAATACTTATTCTTACTAATTTACGGATATATTGTTACCGCAACGACTTTAAAATACATTCATCATGTATTTTTATAGATTCATCACGTAGATATTTATAATCTTATAATATTTATATATTTTATTGAGATTAATAATTATTTTTGTTATCACGCGAATAACACTGGCTACGTAACAAAGTTGAGAGTCTAGTGAAGCAGTTTGGGTGACGACGGATAACAAACCGCAGGCGATACCTACTGCCGCATCCCCCACAAAAAATCTACTAATGTTTCCCTTCAACACGTTTACTATATAAATTATGGATATGGTTGATTGGATGAACAAATAAATCCAAATAAAACTACATATAGGGTGAATATTATGTTGCAGGCCGATGATGTTTTAAAATAACTAAGAGATGAAACGCAATTTTTGAATTTGGTTTTTATTTATTGATTATTAGGTTTATTACAATTAAGTATAAAATATGACATCGCAAATTGCCGCCTCTGCGAACTGACAAATGTCTGCCAAAACAAAATGGCGGCCAAACAAAATTGGCCTGGAACATAATATTCGCTCTGTATTAATTACACTGACGACATGGTAGGTATTACTGAATGAATACACATGCATTGGTGCTCCAATGGTGATCTGGTTTTAGGTTAACACCCCTTAAGTAGCTCAGATACATTTCCAGAGCCGCGTGTGTCTTATGATACCATTAATTCCATATCTCTAAAACACACGGCAGCTCCAGACCTGGATCATTCTCGTAATGGCGCAGCTGTTCCTTACGGGCTCTGAAGTGGTTTAGCTTGAGATACGACCAAATAACTCATTTCTAATGCACCAATATCCTTAGCGAGAATACAAGACAAATGAAAATCACAAATGAAATAAGTAATAAATCACATAAGAAAGACGAGTTGCGCCGTATCCTCGTCAATTCCTTTGTTCGTTGAATGATGGTATGTTTGATTGATTACAAGATTTTTGGTAAGTACCTACCTATATTTATAAGCAAAGGTTGGTATACAGTACCTATAATAACAGCGAAATATGGATGATCTGTTGGGGAGCTAAAGCCGCCAGACAATGAATTATGAACTTTTTTAAAGAAATGAATTAATACAACAACTAATTCTGACTGGCTGGTTGGAATATTGAATTTCTATGTTTCATGTCCATAAGCGAATTGTCCACAATAGGTTTAAAAAGTTTTAAAATTAAGTTAAAAGGGTTAAAAAACCTAATTAATTAAACATAATATTTTTAAGAACACATTATTATTGTGAAGTTGCAGTTTTTCAAAATATAGTTCTGTGGTATTTTAAAACAAATGAAATGTATCAATTTGAAAGGTATACAAAAAAAAAACAAAAATATATAAATTATATGTATATCTTTCTAGTTGATTTATTTAACTTGTATTAGGAATAATATTAACAAGGTTTAAATAATAGCTTGAAAACAGTATTACAGTTTAATTATAACGCCAAAATTAATTATACTTATAATTTCTTACTTGGAAAATCTCTCTTCTAACCGATATCTCTTCAAATATCTTCTGGAAAGCCTTACCTAAAACAATAGAAAAATAAACATTAGCACGTTTTTCAAAATTTTTTACATAAAAGTCATCGATAATATTGACATATGATAGAGATCAGAGCCAACACACCGACCCGAGAATTCTATTCCCTTGAAATTACTCCACCACCAAACAATCAAAATAAGTCTTATTTTGTTATTTTACAAGGAACTATTGTACAAATCATACGATGAAGTATTATATTTCAATATTCACACAATTTTTCCCAAGAAATAACTTTTTAGGGTTCATAGGTATACAATTTCATATTGTACATATAAAAAATAATTAAAACCAACATCTCTTTAATAAGAAAATTTCTGAAAAATATTTCTGAAAAAATTTCTGTAATTTATTTAAAATGTGTGAAAAAATTCATGACTGCGCCAACTTTTCAATTTATCACCAAACATGATAAAATATTGATCATCAAACTTAAAAAATAAGGGTATATTTGAAATTGTTAGAATTAAATAACCTTTTCATAACTAATAACACCACTGGTTCATATAAATATAAGAGAGAAGATAATATAATTTGCGCATGTTATTAAACTAAGGAGATTAAGCTCAATCTGGAATAATGAATAAGATCTGGGTAATAATCTCCAAAGATCTAGAATAATCCGTATCGACCTCACGAATACCAATCCCATATCAAATATTTGATCTTGTACTTTGTATAGGGATAGGGACCATCTTCAAGCCAGAGAACATAGATTAAACGACAGTCCCAAAACTGTCATATTACAAAGGTACAATGTATGAAATCATGTTTCGGGCTAGAGAGAAAAATAATATTTTTGTTTTAAGAATTTTTGTTCGAAGAAAATTGTTTGATAAAATGTGTAAGGTGGGTAATCATTTTAAAATATCTGAATCTATAATGAAATAAAAAAATCCTTCTACAACTCTGATCTGTAAGAACATATTAATTAGATTATTAATTATTAATTTCGATATTAGAATTAAGGAGCAATTATTATGACTTCGTCAATCATCTTTTGGAAATAAGCCATTCTTTTGGGTATACAGATTCATTAACAAGGGTATATACATATTTTACATAAAAATACTAAGGGTTTACAGTTAGATACATTTTAAAATTTAGAAATAATGTTAATAGTAAATGAAATAATATAAAAAACCAAATCGTTTTTTGCAAATAGTCACCTTTTAAATTTGTTTTTACAGTAGTTCCTATTTAGTTATCCATCTTTATACTTTTATAGTTTTGTTTTTATCTATGCTTGCATTTTAAATTTTAGTATACATTGTTTTCTGAAGAAGATACCGTAGGTATCGAAACATGTTGATGTATCAATAAATATAATATATATTAGAGGCAAATTATTTGCATATAATATCTACATGCACATAATACCAACGAAAACAGATTCTGAATACCGTAAAAGGTAATACAATTTTACGGTATTACATATACGGTATAATTTTAAGGTAATACAATTTAAAGGGAAGTGATATTTCTTAATGAGTCACGGTTTTCACATACTTATTCATTTTCTATCTTGCTGTGTGTATTACCTTCCATTAGAAAAAGAAAATTTAGGATCTCATGTGTACATAGATCTCCCAAAAACTATCTAAAAAAAACTGTTCAATAATCTTTAAGTTATAATAGCATTATATAAAATCTCTAGTTCGCAGTACGCTGTAATACGTACTGTAGCAACTATAAAATTCACAGTAAAAGTATAGAAAGGTTCGAGAGAATGTTTTTTTTATCCGAATGTGGACTATTCGGAGATTTTATAAACTATAAAGCTAGAATGATTTTTTGCATACTTTCGAACCTCTCCCAAAGAAGACGTAGAATCTCGTTTTTCTTCATAAGATTGTCAATGGGAAAATAGATTCTTCAGATTTAATATTTGCGATAAGCATTTCTATACCCAAACGAACATTATGTTTTTTTTTATTTATGAAAACACACATTTTTACCATGAAGCTGTAATTTGATAACAAAGTTCTGTGATAAAACAAATTAAATGTATTAATTAAAAATATATACGGAAAAAATATTTGTATTACATTATATAAAGTTGATTGCTTTTAAAAATAGAATAATACACGAACCATTTAAAGATACTACAGAATACAAGTTCAACATTAATTGTGGGAAATTTATGTAGCGAAATGTTAACGCGTTTCCCCAGATAAGGAAAGTTCCGGGTTCGTTTTCCAGAGGCAACTATTTTTTTTTTGACAGATTTCTTTCTGTACATCTTTATAATTGATTTATTTAATTTGTTTTATTACGAAAGTTGCTTATGTTAAACTAAAAATTAATTCTTAAGTCAAACAAAAAGGGCTACCTACTCATATAATTTCAAGTATTATAATAGTTCTAATTAATCAAACGATCAACATTGTAATGTAGCTTAGATCTAAAATTCGCGTAAAGATTGTTCTCGCAGATATGAAAATAATTCGGAACTCTTTTTCAAAATTTGAAATACGTTACACTCCACGATGAGAAAATGGGAGATTTATATTAGGATACGAACAAGTCAAGAAATGTGATAAAATGCGACAAAAATACATACATACACGAAACTTTAACAAACCCAAACAATATTCCATTAGTACCTTGTGTTATGTTCCTGTACGTCGCTCGGTATTGAAATAAACTGCTGGGGTTTATGGTGCATCCACGTTAAAAGACGTGATAAAAAAAAAGAAAAAAATGGTAAATAAACAAGCTTAACTTAAAACGACGCCTTTGTGCGATGAACTTGAGGGAACAAATTCGTTATTATTGTCTACTCGGTCGCTTTCCCTAAAAGCAATTTGCCTCACGGAGACAACCTATTACTGAACGATGGGCGAATAATAAGTTTCGGGTGTGAGTCGTAAATCAATCGAAGTAAAATGAGCGTTTTGGAAACTTTAAGAAAAAAAAGTTTATCAATTTAAAAGAAAATATTCGACAGGGTGATGTTACAAAGCGCTGAATTTTGCTTTCGAAAAAAATGAATTTATTTATGAACTTACAGGTGCTATACAATATTTAAATACTGTTGGATATGGTTTATATTTATTCATTTAATTAATGGACATAATGTATACTTATTAAAATATTTGTAACATACATTAGAGGATACAAATTGATAGTAAATAAAACTCCACACTGATGTAATGGATGATCCATCACAGAAAACAAAATTTTGTCCCGCGATGACGATTCAGCTCATTGTTACATTCAGGTACGTTGTTACAGTGTTACCTGTTCTGGCAGATTGAACGCCAGAACGCATTGCCACCAAGCAGCTCAATTTTGGTGCGACGCCGGATATTCTGTAAGACAGGAGGGAATGGACCTGTATAATCAAGGTCGATAAATTTTTCATATAAATTGTTTTCACAATATCGCCTTCACAAGCTTCATACATAATTTAACCTAGGAACTAGGCAAAACAACAAATTTCAGTCTCTCATTCTTTGGTTCGGCGTACGTTCACGAGTTTATTTACACCTGTTTCGTGCACCATCACTAAATGTTTGGTTCAATGTTACCTATAGAGACTCGGTGTCACGAGCCCCCATCTCTTAGTTCTAAAAAACTGCCGTATCTCCGACACAGCGTTCCCGGATACCTCCACAATATCGGATCCAGGCGAAGTCCAGGGGCACCTAATTTCTTCGGACGATCCACATGCAGAAGTCGGAGAGGGAACGAAAGGAGGAGGGTTCAAAGGAACGTCTAGTCCATTGTTGGCCATCCTCACGACTTTCATCCACTAATTTTTCCTTTTCAAATTCTCCATTTTGCCAGTTAGGGCCGAGGCCTGGCGCGGTGGCGGTCTCTCCAGTACCATCCCGATCAGAAGTGGCCGATATTGTCCAGCTTCTCTCACTCCCCGCCAAGGGACCGGTCGCTCGCGTTCCATTGACACGGAGATTTTGTAATGCCAAATCCATATAGCATTACAAATCTGCGCACATTTTAATTTTCTAATGCAGCGTCTACAGGGGTGTGATTTGTCACGTCACAAAATATATTTATAGTTTATATAATGCTAGGTATAAAAGTGTACATTATTTGAAAATATAATATGCATAACTTCAATTAATCATTGTATAAAAATATAAACTCCAACTGATCGAATATATAATTTCATAAAAAAAAAACTTAAACACTAATGAAACTTTATGCTATCCTTATCTGTGATAATAAAACATATTTTTCGGAATATAAGCATTAACACAAAAGACTACACAATGTCTTACTTTAACTATGTTCTTTTTATATAAGCATATTTTTTACGATGGCACGAGATAGGTACAAAAAAATATGACTATCGATCTAAGAAATACATTCCAAAAGAAATATTATGTTTGAAAGACAGAAATTTTTCGAAAATTGAATGTAACAAGGAATTGAGATAAGTTTGCAGGCCCACAGAGCAGACATGGAAATGAATGTTGATTAAATTATTCAATTTACTTTGAACAAGGCAAAGACAAAAAATAGGCAAGTTCGCGTGCTTCAGTACTTGTTTCTTTTCAACTTCATCTATCTATCTATTTACTTGCATAAGTCTTCTTGTTTCTCTCGTACATTAGTACTTATTCCGTGCTAAATTAACATATTCACCTTTCAGTGACATTTTACAACTTTTTAAACAAGTTCCAAATAATATATATGTATATAATAATAAGTTGGTGCATACGAAATCATTTTATTTTTAGCAGACACATTTTTAATAATTACAATTAATACACTTCTGCAATGACTAGTAAGGGCCATAATGACTTTTTTTTTAAATCAGATTTTTCGACTTGATGAAGGCCTCGACTCGTTAATTTCTTTTTTATTGAGAATTATAGATATTTAAAGATATGGTAATTTAAAAGGAATATGGTGGATGCTGGAGAATTTCACGGCTTCAATTATTATGTTTCAAAACGTCGATGTCTGGGGTCTTGAATTATTTATTTATTCTTAATATAGTGCATACATAAGTATTTTTATACATGCCCTCATATAGACAAGATAAAAATCGTAATTAAAAATCTTCATCGGACTGTACATCATCGAATTCTGAGATTTAGCCTTCTTCCTGAATGGTAGTCTCAGCTTATCTTTTCCTCTTGTATGGTGTTCGTGCTCCTGTTGATTTTCATGAATTATTCTCCTAAATTCTGCCGATATTTCCTTAGTAAGGATTTTATAAATAAATACATTTGAATTTGTCTAAGAACATACCTGTTAAATAACATATTATACTGTAATATAATATAATATACTAAATAACATATTATACTGTAATATAATATAACATACCTGTTAAATAACATATTATACTGTAATATAATATAATATACTATACTATGCTAATATAATACACCGCTAAAAATCAGATAATATTTCAAAAATTGAAAAATATTGATTTTTCAGGCGTATTCTAGTACAACATTTTATAAAACATTTTACAGATAAATAAATAATATTGCTTTAAAATAATTTCAAAATATCAAATAATGATAACATATATGCTGTTAATAAAGGGAAAAATGAATTATCAACATCAACAAGCACATACTAACATATATACAACTTTCAAAAATTTAATAAATGTAGAGTTTGAGGGGTGAGAATTGGTGAACGTTATATACACACATATATATATATATATATATATATATATATATATATATGTAAGATGGGTCTTAAACCGTATAATTACTCCATACTTTAATATATTTTCCATTAACTATAATAAAAAAATAGCTTTGTCTCTATGAGATATCTGATGTTTGTTAAATACCATTACATTGAGATAAATTTTCTGCTTAAAGGTCATCATATTCAGATCTTTCGGTATTGTACTGACTGGAGTATATCTATTTTTTCTGAGAATTATTCTCAAAGCTTTATTTTGCAACACAAATTGTTGCATTTCTTCTTCATTAGCAAAAAACAAAATGCTGCTGTAGAAGTTGGTGTGAGCCATAATAACAGAGTTGTATACTATTTTACAAGACTGAGTACTAATGAATCTTCTGATTCTTCCCGTAACTATAATGTAACTGAATAGGTCCCTGTCTTTTTACGAAGACTGGACACGGTATTTTTAATTCAACGTGCTTTTGTTGAATATACCAGTACCTTACCACCGTTGAGCTTTAACCAATGTGTAAGAAGAAATAAACAATAATACCGCGTGTACTCCACCTAACTGTTGTCAGAATTTTCCTCTGATGAAGTGAAAGCTTTGGAGCATATTTTGGTGCTTTCGAAGTTCATTTAAAGCGATTTAACTTCAGAATGTAACTTCTGTAATTAACATTGTACAGTTCGTGTGCTTATGGTAGCCTCACCGTATGTTTATGTTGCGACGTGCGGCCGACGTACTACATTCAAGTTTGTATTCATATCGGATCACAATACTGTTTTTCATTGGTAGATGCTTGATTTACACTACACTTATCTTTGTTAGCACCCGGACTCGAACCAGGAACCCCTTCTATCCGGGAAAGTGCGCTGACCTATTACACAATGGCACCATAGTAAGATAACGACAATTTTTCGAACTCATATGTTGCACTTTCAAATTGGTACATCTTATTATTATTATTCAGTATCTTATTATGGTGCCGTGGTGTAATAGGTTAGAGCACTTCCCCGGATAGGAAGGGTTCCTGATTCGAGTCTCGATGGTAACAAACATATTTTTTCGATAAATTGATTTTATTTATATATCTTTCTAATTGATACATTTAATGTTCTGTAAAACTACAACTTCACAGTAATAATGTGTTCTCCTTAAAAACAAATATCTCTTTTTATAGCAAAAATTTAAATTTAGTTGTAGTGTGCAATAACACTTGGCAAATACGAAATTTCATATGCACTAATCAATAAATAGTGTGTAATTACAAGTAATGTTCTAGCTGAATACATACACCTTGTTTATGATATAATATGTATGTATACGAGGGAAATATTAATTTTGGTTTGATACTAATAATAAACTAATTTATTGTAAAATTACTTTTAAACTAAGCCCGTCTCAACATAAACATATATTAGATCGCGTTTTTTGTAGACGATTTCTACAGCGACAGTAACACGTGCCATTATCAAGGCGTTGGTTAAAAAGATTACGGTACTACTATACTTTTTCGCAGGAGGTTGGATTGACTTCGAACTAAAATTTACTCAACTGTGCGAAACGCAACGCCTTGACAATGGCACGTATTACTGTGCCGAATCGTCGGCATAGAAACCGTCTACAAAAAACGCGATCTAACCCAGAAGAGACGCCAGAAACCTTAAATTATACATGTATACATATGTGTACATTATCTTCACTGTGGCCTTCGCTAATACTTAATTGTGTGAGCGGTGTTTGTAGAACAACGGTAAGAGATTACACGTAGGAACAAGAATACTGATTTACAAGAAATTATTAAGAAAATTTGAAAATAAATGAAGGATAATTACTTATTACTGTATAATAACGTAACAAAACATTTTGCCCGTCATTCTGTCACTCCTCTTTCATGTCAGGTTGAGAATTTTTAAATCTTCTTTTATAATATTAAGTGAATTAATAAGATTTAAAAAACTCATCGTTGTATTTGTTTTAAAAGTCACATCAGGGTTAGATCGGGTTTGCAGGTGGCTTCCTTGAAGAAACCGAGAGCGATGTTTCAGAACGTATATAAGTCATATTTAGGGATATAAGTGACTCAGAGTAGAGTTGTATCCGTCACGCGTAAGTATGGTTATACCCTATCTTTAACTCATAATAATTATGAATCCATTATACAAAACTTATAAAAGAGAACACATTCTTATTCTGAAGTTATAATTGTTCAGAACATAGGTCTGTGATATTTCAAATACTAATTAAATATATTAATTAGAAGATATACATATAAAATCAATTACATCGAAAAATATTGTTGTTGCTACCGGGATTTGAACCTCTATCTCTTTACAATCCGGAGAAGGTGCATTAACCAACTATGCTATAGCAGACAGTACTTTTGACGACAAATTTTCGAACGCATATGTTACACCTTTCAAATTAATACATCTATCATTCTATTATTTGAAAGCCATCTACTTTGTTTTTACGGAATCTCAAATACCTTTGAGTAAATCGATAGCAGACGCCAGAATTAACAATTCATTTTTATTAAATTTTATACACATTGATAGAATTTATATATTATAAAGGAGAATATATTATTATTGTGAAATTGTAATTATTCAGAACATAGGTTTGAATCCCAGTAGCAACAATATTTTTCGATAAAATTAATTTTATATGTATATCTTTCTAATTAATACATTTAATTAGTATATAAAACTTTGTTGATAATTGATTATGGTGTCTTAAATTTTAATACACTGAATACAAATGCAATTTTATAAATAATGATTAGATTTAAATTGTCATGAAGAGGAGGCACATTTTTTGGAAACCGGTTGGCACCAAGGATTAAATATTTTGTGAGAAAATTAAAAGTTTAATATATGATAATTATAAAAATTAAATGTCTCACCACAAAGATAATTCTTGTAAAGATTTTTGTTTTATAGGTGGTTATAAACGTTTGTAAGCGGTTTAACCACTACATTTTAAGTGTCACATTTTATATTATGTACGTTCTGCCATCAAATAAAACACATTATACTTACTATTATTCGCACATCCATAAAAAATAATATTAAAATGTGAATCACAAAAAGAAAATATCAACTTTCGATACTCGCACAAAGATGAAATGACCCAAAAAAATATAATAAATTTTGATATCCAAGACCTTTTTTTATGGCAAGACACGAACAAATATAGAAGAAAACACCTGTCAACAAACAAATCCATTAACTCCGTCCCACGTCGCGGGATTGGCGGAAAACAAAACCGAAAAAAGGTATAAAACCTGTCTGCCTACACGTGGTTAAAACCAACCGGGAACTATTCCGCACACAATAAATTATGACCGCACGCATACACAAATCCGTTGCGTGGAAAAAAACGAGAAACATTGTTTGCTATTTTGATTCGACAGGAAAGAAACTAATTCAAGTGTAGACATTTGCGTGCGTATTATACGGTGAACCATCCAACCACTCGGGGTATGGAAGGTAACAACATAATGGAAATACCCCTGGGTGGAAATGTTTATATCATGCTTTTGTACATCATCATTAGCTTCAAGTCATCGCAGGAGAGTTGGAGAGGGAGAAATGAATGTTTGAATTGAGGAATCATGTATTTTGTATAAATTTTATTTAAAAAATTATAAACGTTGTTACTATCTTACAGAAATACATTAATAATAAGCTACAGTACGCTTTTCCGATGTGTACGTGCTTAATTATTTCAGATCTATAATAATTACCGATGGCCGCAGCTGCGAACCAGAAATCATATAAAGACTTGCGATATAATAATTAAAATGAGATTTGTACAGCGAGGAGTCATGGATTCTGGATGTGAAAAGAAAGAAGACGAATTGATCCCTTTGAGATGTGGTGTTGAAAACATATCTTTACATTATGAAGTGTGAATGTACAGGAGTGTCTCGTAATAACTTATGGATAAGACAGTTAGGTTCCAGGCAAGGGTCATTAATTGAAAAATTCCGTTATTCAAAATTTAAGTAAGTAATTTTTTAAATAATACTGTAATGTACTGAAAAATAACGCAATTGTAAGAGGTAAGGTTTTTTTTAGTTACAATTACGTTACTTTGCTGTATATATATCGTTAAGTAAAAAAATTACCAATCTTCGAATAGTGAACTTTTTCGATTAATTACGCTTGCCTATTAAAATTGTTTTCAACTGCAAACATTATTTAAAAAAAAAAAGGTAATTGTATTAACCACCAGACACTTTTAGTTTACTTGAATGTATTATTGAATAATATTAAATTATTTTTAGTTATCACAAAAGTTATAAATAATGTAATGTAAAGAGGACCACTAAAGCGAGTTGCTGGTATTCGAGGTTCGCCTATATTATTTTTAATATGGCATTAACGGTGTATCTTTAATATTGAATATTTATTTAGCAGTTTATTCAAAAAATATAACTAGAATGATACCATCGTTGGTCATCTTTTACCTTGGTTGTACAATTTTTGGGTCAAATTTGATAATCAATTTTTAAAAATAGATAGGTATATTATGATGGTGAATATGTGTTCACGCGTTTTACACTTCGATGGGTAGGCCTGGTATTATAGTTAGAATATGTGTGTTCCATTTTTGTAAATTTAAAACAGCAGATAAAAGCGAAACTGTTTCTGTCCAGAGAAGTTTTTGGGATTCGGTTTTATATTTTTACGTATTTTTTCGGTTATCGGTTGTATAAAGTTTCGGAGGCTGTTCAGTCGAGTTTAAGAAGATTCAAGACTGCACGGCGAGCGACCATCGGTAGAAGAATCGGCGACTAACAGCTCAGTTTCGCAAAGGTTAGTGTCTTTTTATTTACATAAGTTGAACGAATATATTCAACAAACCGATTAGAAAACCCAGACCTAGCTATAGAAGGTAATTGATTTATTTAAAAAAAAAATTGTAATAACGTAATTTGTTAATATTTATGAGCACAAAAGAAGTTCCCGGGTTCAAGAAGAATTCATATTTTTAGAATAAAAATCTCATTGCATATGTTTAATGTTCATTCTAATAACTAGCAAAAACTTATACATATCCTCGATAAGTAAAAATAACAAATGGAAATTTCACTAAAAGCTTTTTCAATACACAATTCCCTCTGGGGGATTGAAGCCATTTGCTCATCATGGCAGGCCCGGAATACGAAATGGGTTCATTCAAATTCATAACCCAAGTACCCACCTTACGGATTATTATTAGACTCGGCCATTGCACATACAATACAGGACAATAATGATTCGAATAGTATATATGTTGACGGCATCAGGTATTACGCGCAGGCTCCACCGTTCCCAGGGTTACTCGGGATAATCCAATGATGCAGCTCTTTTGTTCATAATACTATTCACAATATTTTGAGTATGTTCAAATCTTTGTAGGAACTAATTATTGGGTTTAATCTCCTGGGTAAAGGTTAATACTCCTATTTCATTAATAAGTCTGAACTTCAGCGACATCTATACTATTACATGAGAAAGAATATCAAATTTTCAAAAATATCAATAAATGGCGACAGCGTAGTTGGTTATAAATAAGTGAAATGTTCCATCCTGATATCATATATACAACTTCCAAAAATTTGATAGATGAGGTAGCGCGGGTAAATAGGTGAACGTTACACTGTGTAATGTGATCACTTAAGCCAGCCGATGACAGATCGTAATCCCTGTACTTCTCCTTCCATACTTCCATATTTCTCATATAAAAAATAATAGCTTGGTCTCTGTGAGACATTTTATTAAACAGATAATATCGGATAATATTATTTTATTTATTTTTATCAGATAATATTATTTTAACAACAGATTTTTAGAGATTCTAAGAATAAAAAACACAATGTTATTTCGGTTTAAGAAAAAACATTACATGATTATCGTTTTTTTTTTTAATCTCAATGCGAAAATCAGGTAATGGCACAATGTTTACATTAAAAACGTGATTCTTAAAAGCGGGAAATCTGAGTAGGTAGTAGGCACAGAAGATTTTACGTTATTCTTATCGTTATCTTGGCTTTCCAATTAAGCGAAACTGAGAATTTACGCGAGAAACAAAGCATAATAATGAGTATTGACATCGAAAAGAGATTTACTGTTTTGTTCTCAAACACTATTAATCGATAACGGCTTCTTTTTACAGACACTAAACCATGCCAGCAAATCTCGGAAAGGACAGAGAAAGAATGAAAACTGACTTAATGTAATAAACGACATAATACAGAGTACGAAATGATACGGGTATATGTAGTGAATTCTGATAAATGGACACCTAAATGTTAGACACGTGTTATATACTATGTAGGTGTGGCGAGTGTAGACGACTAATCTAGCTAGTGGCTACTGCATATGTAGCCGCCCGGGGGCACAGAATCGTTGAACAAGTTCACGAATCGCATCAATTACAACATCTTAATAACGATTTAACGAATATATATTTATTTACTTTTAAAATTAGCAATATTAACTTGGTGGTTAAGATTCATATTTTTTATTTATTATCTTAGTTTAATAACCACAATTGAGTTTAAAAAACATCTACCGGTTTCGGAAAACACCTTTTCCTTCTTCAGGATATGTCAAAACTAACTAAAAATATAGCATTGTTTTTCTATTTATCCAGAATCTATTTTTAAATTTTTTTAAAAAAAAAAAACAACAATTATTTAAAAAAGTAAATTTAGTACCTAACTCAAATTGCTGCTCAATACAAATTTAGTCGAATAATTTTTAGGAAAAAATTTTAGAATAGGACTCGTAGTTAAATTTAGTTGGCTGTTTAGAATTTCCTGATTACTTTTACATGCTTTATTTATCTCCAACGATTCCAAATTATTTAATTTGTGACCTACACCGTTTATATGCAAAATTGACAATTCCAATTTTTTATCAAAACCATGACTATTTTCTATCAAATGATTAGAAAATTCTGAAAACCCACTATTGTTCAAACATCTCAAATGCTCCTTTACTCTTATATTAAAATTTCTACCCGTTTTACCAACATAAAATGCAGCACAATCCTTACAACTAAGTTTATAGACGCCAGAATTGTTAAATTTATCATCCTTGTCCTTAGAATTTATGAGTAAATTTCCTATACTATTATTTGTGTAAAATGCTTAATTTAATTAATTCGTTTAATAATAAAATACAATTTACATTAGAAATGGAAAATAATTCTACCCTAAATTTTTTGGATCTAACATTGATTAGAAATAATAATAAAATTGAGTTCAAAATTTTTAGAAAACCAACTTTTACAGATACTATCATACACAATGAATCTAATCATCCATTATCACATAAACATTCAGGGTTCCACTCCATGATACATCGTTTAGTCAATATTCCTATGTCAACATCCAATTTTAATATTGAATTGAATACAATTAAAAAAATAGCAGTTAATAATGGGTATAATAATGGGTTAAAAAATAAATTAAAAGAATATAATAATCAGTTTTTATATAAATCACAGATGAAACATAATGATAATAATGATAATTGGCGTAGGATTTTATACATAAATAACTTTTCGAAACAAATATCTAAACACCTACCACGAGATATTAGACCAGCATTTTACACAAATAATAGTATAGGAAATTTACTCATAAATTCTAAGGACAAGGATGATAAATTTAACAATTCTGGCGTCTATAAACTTAGTTGTAAGGATTGTGCTGCATTTTATGTTGGTAAAACGGGTAGAAATTTTAATATAAGAGTAAAGGAGCATTTGAGATGTTTGAACAATAGTGGGTTTTCAGAATTTGCTAATCATTTGATAGAAAATAGTCATGGTTTTGATAAAAAATTGGGATTGTCAATTTTGCATATAAACGGTGTAGGTCACAAATTAAATAATTTGGAATCGTTGGAGATAAATAAAGTATGTAAAAGTAATCAGGAAATTCTAAACAGCCAACTAAATTTAACTACGAGTCCTATTCTAAAAATTTTTTCCTAAAAATTATTCGACTAAATTTGTATTGAGCAGCAATTTGAGTTAGGTACTAAATTTACTTTTTTAAATAATTGTTGTTTTTTTTTTTTTTTTAAAAATTTAAAAATAGATTCTGGATAAATAGAAAAACAATGCTATATTTTTAGTTAGTTTCGACATATCCTGAAGAAGGAAAAGGTGTTTTCCGAAACCGGTAGATGTTTTTTAAACTCAATTGTGGTTATTAAACTAAGATAATAAATAAAAAATATATATTTATTTAAATATAATATAATTTCGTGGTAAAATTTACTACTTAAAAACCCAACAGATAAACCCGTTTTAAGACTGCTTTAGCAAAAATTACTATTGCATCTAGTAGTAAAAAATAATATGAAAATATGAATAATAATATGAAAATAATATGAGGTGCGTTCTTGGGAGGAGAAGGGGGGCAGTGTGTAATTTGTTGCTACGTCACTGAATGTACCGTAATACAGCATATTTTAAAAGATCGCTCTCAATTAAAAATTGGCCAGCATGGATACGAATGTGTGGTATTCTCTACCTACTTAAAGAGCTGAGGATACTATAACAAGTTTAAAAAAACTTACACCTAGGATGGTGAATATTACTTTTGCTGAACATAAAATGTTAATATCGAACAAGGATAATTATTAAATCATTTACAATTATAATTATTCTAAATATAACAACAAAGAGCAGAAGATATAAATATTGTTAGATTATATTGAAAAAGAACAAAAGCATGAAAACAAAATGTAGTTAACCTTTCCTCTTCGATGATGTAAACTGAGTTAACATTGCCTCTAATTATGTGAATATATTTGTAAATATATTAAACATAAACACCGAGTTCATATTTTAGGTATTCCTCCCTAATATATTTATGTATGAAATAAAATAATTACAATATATAAGTATTTACCACACGCCACAGTAAAATATGTTTTCTCGAAGAACCTGACGTGAATTTGTGAAAACGTGTATGTGTACGTGCGGATGGCGCGGACGATGCAATGCGCGGGGCACGGGGTGCCGATCGTCACTTAGTGGCAGAGCTTCCGCTGGCCGAGTTAGACGTGTCTTATGCGTCTTTCGTGATGATCAATGTTTTTTATCATTTTTAGCACTTTTACACGGTAATTAATATAAATATTCACTTATATATGTCAACTATTATTTTAATGATTAACAGAAGTAGTAAATGTAAAATGTTCATATTTATCCGACTTAAAAATGCGCTTTTTTATTTTAGTACCGTAAAGGAAAGGTTAAGAAAATGAATTGTTGAACATAAAATTATAAAATTACAAGCGGGAATATAAAATCAGAATAGTGTATAAACTTATTTTTATCTACTCATGTTTTGAAATTAAAATATTAAAAATTCAAGCACAAAAATGATATCGCCATTCCGTTGCCCAAATTAAATTAATTAAATTTAGGCTTTAAATGAACCTTTATAATCCATATTAATTTTCGCGAGGACTAGTCTCGGCGCTCGGTACATAAAAGTAATTTGGGTGTGCGTGGTATTTGAAAAACCATTTTAAATTTAGAAGCCAGGTAAATTCGCGAGCCGAGCGCAAGTAGGGGATTAGCAGGCGAGAGTACACAAATATCAGAATAAAAAAAGATAATTGAAATCGTATGTACTGACATATTTAAAAACAAATTTGAATAAAAAGTAGTTATAAACAGACCAGTAGATTAATAGAAATGAAATAAAGTGTACATATAGGAGAGGGATTCGAAACATTAGTTGCGGGATGAGGAACATTCTACACACAATCTAGGTGGAAACATAAATCTGAAAATTTATGATACATTTATGCAATGCTAAAAGTTTTTACTCTTCGAAAATTAAATCTACGTGTAGACAAGACGTATTTTTTACAATAATGCATATTAATTGTCAATATTTAAATTTTCTTTCCAATCAAGTCATATTTTAAAAAAAAGTCGCGGAGCTATTTATTTGCGTAAGTAGTACCAAAGTGAAAATCTTGGGACAAGAAATTTGCATTAGTTCACGTCTATGGTAGGCTGTGGTTATCAACACGAAATAAATCATGTATTTGTATATGAAAAACATTTTTATATATAGGTATAGGTATACTAAATAGGTAGTAGTCCGAAGGAGCGTCTGGTGAATACGCAGGATGCTTCAAAGCCTCCCAACCCATCTTATCGATTTTATCAAGTGTCGTTTTTGCCTTGTAAGGACGTGCATTGCCGTGCAGAAGAATCTCTCGCTTTTGGTCGACCAAATTCGGACGTTAATTTTTTAATTTCTCGTACAATCTTGCTAATGTTGGCAATAAACTTCTGCAGTAATTATTGAGCACGGTTTCAGAAATTCATAATGCAGTATTTCTTGCATGTCCTACCAAAAGAATAAAAGAACTTTACGAAGTGTCATTCCTGGCTTAGGGGTTGGAACGGGTACTTGGTTTGACGAAAGCCATTGTTTTTTTCGTGTCAATTGTCGTACACTATCCACTTCTCGTCCCTCGTTATGATTTGAGACAAAAACGAATCGGATTATTGCATTGATAATAGCGAAATGCAAGTGTTCTACTATACAAGGCCGTCCTAAGGCCTATGCTCCTTTACGCATCCCTCATCTGGGATCACGCAGTCAAAACACACACACTGGGTGCTGCCAAATGGATGAGAATCCCACAAGTCTATCACGATTCAGGCATTCACTTCGTAAAAGAGTTAATAAAACACCACTCCAAGCGTTTATATGCTGGCCTCCCCAAGCACCAAAACCCTACGATCAACGTATTATCGAATTATGATATAACGGTCCCCTTGCGAATTAAACGCCCCAAACCCGTCCTCCTTTAGAAGTTACACATCACTGCGTCAGCTAGCAGTCCTTGCCCCCCTTTGGAGAAAATTTTTCTATTTAACTAGTAATAATAAAATTTAACAGATCCATAAGGCATACAACGCGATGAAATTAAAGTTTAAAAAAAATGTGTTCTACCGATTTTATTTGTTCGGACAATGCGTGCGGAACCCAAATACCCATTTTGTTTATTTTGCCGATCCGTTTTAAATGTTCCTGTATTGTAGGACCATGGAGATGCAAGTCTCTGCAATAATTCCTCGATGGGTTGCCGAGGAACTGATTCCACCAGAGATTTTAACAGGTGATCGTCGAATTTCGAGGGTCGTCCTGATCTAGGGACGTCTTTCAAATCTCTGTTGCCCGATTTGAATCGTCGGAACCAAAATTGACACTTGTTTACAGTAGAAACTGCCCTAAAAACTTCGGCAATGAGTTCAGTGGCTTTGGTTTCAAGCCTCGATCAAAATAAAGCAGCATACAGCCTAACGAAATTTATGACACAAAAAACAAAGCCAAGGAGTACTACAGATAAAAAAAACCTTACAAGAATGTTCACTTCACTGTGTTTGGGCACAAACTGGACTCAACATGTATAAATAATGTATTAATTTCCGGTACCCCTATATATTCCCCCCCCTCCCTCGACAAAATAATAAACCACAACAAAACTTCAACTTGAGGTTTCTTATTTAATTTATTTACACTAATAATGATACTGTTGTACAATTAAGTTGATATTTAGAATGATTGTTTAATTCAACATACCATTACATAGACTAATTATTTAATGAAAAGAAACCTGCTGATAACAAATTTTACAGTTAATGAGATCTTTTTAAATATTTGTCGTAAATAAATAATTAGAAAATGTAGTGTATTATGATTGTAAATTACTACCTTCTGTATATATTCAATATAAAATTGTACATTTGTATTATCTTTAGGTTAAACGTGATCTTTTCCAACAACTTGAAGGATTTAAAGCGAAAATGACGAAATTTTTTAATTTGGAGTTAGTACTGTATTGTTTATTAATTTCACTCAAAAATATTCAGAACAAAAAAAAAATTAGACAAATTTTTTAAATTTAATTTTATCAAAAAACGTAGTGATTTCATTTTGTATTTTCGTAATACACAAATAAAAAATAATAATACGATTGTACCAGAACTACATAAAATATATTTATTTTTTTGGCAATATCGAGACACAGGCTTGAATTTATTTTAATATTTAGCTAGATACGGGAAATTTTCTCGAAGAAAATAGATTTATACCGACGCAATGTTGCCTAGAAACAACGAGTAAAACCGTTGTGAAATGTTTAAAATAGTTAAGTGACATTTTCGGAGGCGAAGTCTTACCCATATTAGAATTAAGTAACATTAGACACATTGGGACGATAAATTGCATCACTAACCGACATCTAAGACCGATGTTTAAATGAGAAAAAAATAGTTTTAAATGTCTAAAAAGATTTCAATGTCACAATTTTTAAAATGAATAACCCGTAATTCATAAAAATACATGTAAAATAGTAAGTAAAATAGTAAGTAAATACCAATAATAAATTGAAAATAGTAAATAGCATAAATACACACTTAAAAAGTGTTCTCTGGTTATATCGAAAATAGTAAATAGCATAAATACACACTTAAAAAGTGTTCTCTGGTTATATCGAAAATAGTAAATAGCATAAATACACACTTAAAAAGTGTTCTCTGGTTATATCGACCCGATTGAGTGATTCTGTTTAAAATAATAGTTATAATAACAATTTTATAATAAAAGAGAGACGGATTAAAGATCTTTGCAATTCATAAAAATATCCTGGACCCAGACATTTTCGAATCAGTTTTAAATTGAATGTTAATGTTACGGATTTTGTAATTTTTTTTTTTTTGTTTTCACAAGACACTTTTAACAAACATAAACTAAAATAGAATAGAATCAGCCCAATATATAAAAATAATAAAATAAAGCGTGCTAAAAATAAACTTAACTAACACAATTTATTGACGCACAAACAATTATTACTTATATATTATATTTCAGGGAAAATACTTTTTATTGTGATGTCGCAATTTTAGAACGCAGTTGTATGATATTTAAAACAAACGAAATAAATCAATTTAGAGTACAGAAAAAATTTATCTATCGAAAAAATATTTGGTTACCTACCGACAGAATAGAAGCCCGGAACTTTATTTTGCCAGGAGAGTGCGTTCCTGGGAATAGAAAATTTCATGTTTATGTCGTGGTGGTAACCGAATATTTTTTCGTCAAATAGATTTCTTCAGTATGTCTTTATAGTCACTAATCACTGTACTCGTAAAAAGAAAATCAGTAAGTAATATATGATAAAATATATTTTGGGCAAAAATCGAATAAACAAGAGTCAAAGCGGCTATAAAAATAATATATTAATAAACCATACATCTGCGTATATTGTCTTACAAATTTATGTGCTTCGAGACAGCGAGACATGTTAAGTTTTCTCGTTCTTTTAACTACATTTTACGTTCACGTGAAACGTTCGACCTTCTCCCGAAGTCTGTCGAATGAATGATTCAGTGATTCAGAGACGCGCGTAAATTGGATAAAAAGCTAAAATGGCTTGGAGGTTATGTCTTCATATTTTCGTAGTATACATTTAAAAACTTATTAAATATTGCAATATGCTAATTATAATATACATGTTAATTATTTTTTAAACCCACCAAAATTGTATGTACATTTTTTTTTATAATAGGCGTATTCATTAATTCATGCGTTTTTTTTTCGAAAATTAAGGCTTTATTGTGAAAAAATGGTTATACACTCAATGATCAAAGTATTGTCCATCGGAAGCTACAACATTTGCCCATCTTTCTGGCAGTTTGTGAATTCCATCCCAAAAGAACTTCTCCGGCTTGGTGGTGAAGAACGAATCAAGCCAATTTTTGATACCCTGTTCTGAAGTGAAGTGTATTCCGGTGAGGGCATTGTGCATTGATCTGAACAAGTAGTAATCAGAAGGGGCTATGTCTGGGCTATAAGGCGAGTGAGGTAGAACTTCCCACCCACTGTTCTCCAAATCGTTTTGAACCGGTCTTGAAACATGTGGCCGAGCGTTGTCATGATGGAAAATTATGGATTCGTGTCTGGTTGCATATTCTGGTCATTTTTCCGCAATCGCTCTCTTCAAACGAATTTGATCGTCTGACCCGATTTCAACAGCTCATAATACAACACAAACCTTTTTGGCTGTCCGGGTCGTTCATTGTCTTCTAAGTTGAAATCGCCACTTCTAAACCGTGCAAACCACTTCTGGCACGTTCTTTCAGCTAGAGCATGGTTACCATAAACCTCTACTAAAATACGATGACTTTCGGTAGCACTTTTCTTCATGTTAAAGTAATGAAGAAGAACTCCCCGCAAAAACACTTTTTCTGGCACAAAGTTCGACATGTTCAAATGAATAGAAAAAAATGTTGTTTACACTTCAATCAAATGACATATACTGAAAAAGACGCGCAATGACAGTAGCTTTCAAATGAATATAGTCACGGATGAACACGGCGCGAAATAATACTAGTAACGCCCTCTCTTAGAAAACCGCATGAATTAATGCATATTCCCAATAAATAATCTGTAAATTTAAATATTTTCGTTTCATTCTTGCAAGAAAAACTCATAGATGCAAGAGCAAATAAACAATATGTAATTGAGTGACATGGTATTTAACGCAGTCATACATGCACATCGTGTATGCGCGATTATCGAAATGAAACCTAAAATCTCCTTCCCTTTCTTTTCCCTAACCTTGAGCACGAGGAAGAAGAAAAGAGTTCGCTGTAATCAACACTCTCGAACTGCAATAAGTTCAGTGTGCGCTCAGAACTGTATACGGGCTAATATGCCGTCACTTCAATCCACTTTACTACCGGTAATGTTAATTAATAAATATGTCTGCAAGTCGGTTTACTCAAAGGTATTTGAGATTCTGTAAAAATAATGTAGATGGCTTTCAAATAATGGAACGACAGTTGTATTAATTTGAAAAAATGTAACATATAGGTTCGAAAATTTGTCAAGAAAAATACTGGCGTTATAGCACAAAGGTAGTACACTTCCCCGGATTGGAAATTAAGATCCAGGTTCAAATCCCGGTGACGCTAAAACAATATTTTTCGACATAATTGATTTTATATGTATATATTTATAATTAATACATTAATTTAGTATTTAATAAATATGTATTTAATTTCGCTAATACATAAAAAACAATTCTTAGTACGCGATTATTAACAGTGTTTACAAATTAAAGAAGAGACAATTGATCTAGCATCAGGCAGACCGAAAAAGTAAGTGCCTCCTATCTTTCAATATTTCCACCACATGGTAAATATCGTATAATTAAAAACTAAATAATCACCTTAAATAATGAACTAAATAATTTCCTTAAATAATTACCTTTGAATAATGCAATGTCTCCTTTATTTTTTATTCTGTTTAGTAATCTATCAAACTAAAAGCACCTATAAATGATAGTGCTAAAAGATTTCCATATAATTAAAATGCTAGCAAGAAAAAAATAATGGTAGAAGTACACGTTGCTATCGCTGATATTTTCTAAATTTAATAAACTGTAAGCAAATCTAAATGTATTTAAATTAGGTAAACTTAAGCTAAGATTACGAAAAATAACTTTGAATAATTAATATATGTTTAAACGTTTCATTAAAATCTTGAAAATGTTACGGAAAATATTAAAATATTAGCAGGTTGAAATAGTTATTGATGGTTTTAAATTTTGACACATTTTGTTGAAAATATTTCTAAGGAAAGATGGGCAATGATTAATATTCTTCACTTTATTATTTAAAACGTTAAGTAATATGTTTTTGACCTAGTATAAAAGCTGAAAAACAGAAAATGAAGAAAATAAAATAATATATTACCTCAAGTTATATTTTCGATTTCCTTACATTTCGAATAACGGGGCAGGGTTTCGAAATATTAAATACCAACCGGTAAAGAGAATATTTAACTATACTCGTATAAACTTTGTTTAATGCATACGTTTGAATAAAGGAACATGTCACTGCAGAGATGTAACTACTCGTAGGGTAACGATGAAAGGGTCACTGCGCTTATTTACTTATATTAATGTGCCCATATAAATGTACATGCATTAATGTGTTTATGTATATATGTAGGTATGTTACATACTTCTTTGCTTACATTAAATGATATATTTAATCTAATAATTTACTTAACTCTATACATATACAAAATAAAACTAAAATTAACTTTAATTAAATCTTAATTAAATTTACATTTTACAACAGATAAATACTTAAAGTCGTATATATTATTATATAATTTTAACAGTGTATTGTTAAGTTAGACATACTATATTCTATTGATAATATGTAAATGATTAAATTGATTTATAAAATAGTCATAAAAGGGATTTCAATATTTTAGAATATAAGGCTGCAAATAATAAGGCAATTCCAGTTAACGATGAAAGCGATAATAATGTTTCTGCTCAACGAGACGGACCAATTATAATCCATAGAGACTATCTACAATAATTGGCATTTATTCGGATTTTGCTATAGGGGTCTGATATATAAAATATTCTTGTCTGTTAGTTTCTAGCGAGCGATCTATCGAAATGATAGAAGTAATCATGAAACATTAAATAAATTTAAAGAGTACTTCTAAAACTGTGAGAAAAATGTAATTGTCATTTTCATTTTGTTAATTTGGCTCTAAATATAACTATCTCATGTGTTGTGTGAAGCAGTGTAGTATTATTTCAACTTAAAACAAGGTTGGGTATAATTTATAACTTTAACTTTAACTGGTGTGAAATAACAATTAAAAACACTTAACTGCAACAAAATGTCGTTTCAGTTAAGTTTTAATAAAAAACAAACATAATTGGAACAAGCTAAGTCAAAAATACTTAGGTATTCTAAGAAGAACCTTCTTGCATATACAATTTAACATATCGTTCATTAATACGACATCCAGAACTTATTATATATTATCTCGGTATTCCTATAACAGATTACTGATTCCACGATGAGAATCCATGTAATACTATTATTTTATCCTCGAAAGCCTCTTTTTTCAGATGAACCCCTATTTTTCCGATGACGTTTGCAATCTATACCCGTACGAGTATATAATATACCTTTTCGTCGACAAACTGTCATTCGCAGTGATAAATTCCGTATATTACCGCCAGTTTATCGGCGAGCGTGACGCGATCCGTAATGTTGCGAGTACGGAGCACCCAGTATCCGCTACAGGGCGGAAAAATAATTCACCGTTTGTTGCCCAGACAATTCTGCCAAAGGAAATTGCACAGCTGCATGCATGTTATAGCGGTCGGTTAGGGGTTCAGGTAAATTGAACATCATGTTGTTTATTTACAAGTTATTTCCACATGATGTACTGATATAAATAAATCCATTAACTGTCGAACAAATTCTGAACTGCGGGAAGATAAACTTTAATATCAGTATCTTGAACCAATACCAAAAACAATTTCGTAACTGAACAATAGGAAAAAAATAGGTAGAATGAATGAATCATGTCGCAACAATGATTTTTAAAATATCAATTATTTATCGGTGGATAAAAAGTTCAAAGAATGATATATAATATTTTTTATAAAGGAAAATAATTGTAGCGTATTAGCTCACTTGGTAACCAATTATACAGTGATTATGATTATGATTAGAAATGATCTAGATACATACCTAATAAATATTTAAAAAATACATGATTAATAATATGTAATAATATGTATGAGATGAATTTGAATATTTTATACTCAAAGATATTTCTACAAATGTAAGACTTTGTATAATGTACGATATAAACAATTTGATAGCAGCAAAAAGATGTCCAAAGATATGTCAAAGTAGAATACAAATCGTCGGTATTACAGAAAATGAATGAAAATAGGTTTGCAATAAGATAAAGAAATTATACATTAAAATTTTAAAAAGAAAACTACAACTGAAAACCTCTACATTGTCTTTAATGGGGTGTTGCTGAATACTGATGAAAAAGGTTTGTTCGCAAAAGTGCTAATTATTTAAATTAATTTGTAAAAGTCACCACTCGATCCAAAAGAATTTAATAATTATTTTCGTAAATAAAAAAAATACATAAACTAAACAACAATATTTTTTCTAGGGTTGTTTTTGATTGATTCCAAATTTTATAAAGATAATGAAAAGAATAAAAATCTGATGGAGTAAGATCAGAAGAAAAAGGGTGGATATAGAACAACCTACTAACCGACCTCTTGAGTAGCCATTTTAATAATGCGGACGGACATTATCATGCTGAAAAGTTACTTGATGATGTCTTCCGGACATTGTTCTTGAATGGTGGGTAGAAGGCGATGGAACTGTTGGCAATAAACCTCAGAAGCGATGTTTACATTCCTTGGAAACAATTCATATTAGATGACATAATACATAGTAAATGGTTCTAGAGACCTCCGATGCCTCCTTGGTTAAACTCAAATAAAAAGATATGTCGGAAATTTTCGTTTTTTGTGCACACTCCAAAACGACATTGATATATATGTGAAAAAAAAAATTTCACAAACTCTTGGAACTCATGCATCAACCCAATATATCCGGAGCAATATAAATAAAGCAGTATATACTCGTATACAGGATAAATTAAAGTAAAAGCTGACAAAATCATTAATCATATTATTAGCTATGCTTCGTGTAAACACATGTTAAAAAATACCACTATTATTTTTCTGTGCAGAGTTTTCTAGGTTATTTTGTCTTGTGTATTCGAACTTTCTGGCTGTTGTTTCAGATCCCATTGCATGGTCCATCATCAGAGGTGATGTTGCCGATGCCAAACAATTATTCTTCAATTTTTCCACCCCTCTTTCCCGTTCTCGTATACAACAATGATTGTAAAAGAATTAAATTAAAATGCGACATGCGTCATATTTGAAATTAACGACGCGGTCTTAAGTGCCAAATCGCAAAATGTGAAATCGATAATACTACCTGAACGGCGCGGAATGGTTTGGAAAAAGTGGTTATGCGTATTAATAAAACTAAGTGAAAAATTATTTATCGTCATACCTTTTTCAAACACTACCATTTACACACATTAACATAATTTAAAAATAAATTATTAAAATATTTTAAGAAATAAAATAATAGACGAAACAATAATAATAAATAAAACTCGTGTAAAAAGTTTTGTTAAGAAAAAAGTGTGTAATTTAATTCTGATCATTTTAATACATAAATATAAATTTCTCAATTTTATTAAATTCTAAAAATTCTAATAAAGCCAATAGATTTTCAAAACCAATATATTTCTAGCCAGTACTAATAAGTTTTGTTTTTGCATATACCAATATTAAATAAATATTTAACCAATTTAACTGATTTTTGGTTCAAATCAATTTTAAAAAGAGCTTCACTTGTTCTACTTGACTTGCTTTTCAGTCTAGTGGTTAAGACCCTCGCCTAGTGATCTAATGGTTGGAGAGTTGAGCCTCGTTCCGAGAGACTAGCAAGTTAGTCCTATTTTCTATTTTCATAGTATAATCGTTTATATTAATGTGACACGTATTCCTGACACGCACCTAGGTAAAAAAATATCTACGTACATAAAATATGTTTAAAAAGTTCAGAAATACGCGGGTAGCTCTTTACATAACTTAATAAAAATAAATTTTATGATACGATTCAATAAAAATGTACTTAAAAGTTTCAACTCATTAACCGATTGAATGAAATTGTGGAATCCGTCCCGACGAAACGCGCAGTAAACAGTAAAAGTTATGTTTACTGGTAAAATTAAATAAATAATAATATCCAGAGATAACAAAACTTATACGAAATGCTTTCATAAATAAATATATAACAAGCGAGTGCTCAGGGGATGGAAATGGATTCCGTCATACACTCGAGAATTCTAAGTTATTGTCTTCAGCAAATACTGTCTATTCTTATTTTTGGCTTTGCTGTGTCAGTGATGTATGAAATAATGAAATGTTACGGATCGCTGTTTGATCTATACTACGTTGTCTTTTGTTATTTCTGAGATTATCTGGAGAACAACGGAATGGAAGGTGAAATGTTCTCTATCAAATATTCTCTTTTTAAACTCATTCGTGATAAATACGTGTGCTTCGATTGTGTATTTTAGCGAATTATTTAATTTATTACTTAAATTACAAAGAAAATATTCACAATTTAACAAAAAATATCATTAAATTATTTAAAAGCTATCATAATTTAAATATAAAAATGGTTTTATTATCTTCGCCTCATAAGCAATTAAAAAATAATATAAAAAATATCATTACATCAATAATCCAAATGAGGGTCGTCATATAAAGTTGAATCATTATTAGTCCTTTTAAAAACAATAAAAAATACGCGGGCAATTCAGAAAATATTTAATTATATAATTTTATACCTCGTACATTTAAAAGCATTTATCATATTTATTCACGAGCTTTAAAAATCCGCTGTTGTCGTCGTCCACCGTCAGCCAATTTAATCAATAGTTAACTGTAATTCGTCATCACCTCTAAAACTCTAAAACCTCCATGCAGTAATTCTGAATAAATGTAAAAATCGCTCGGACCAAGGTTCGGACTATACGGTGGACGATGAAAAATGCCCCACCCAAATCTGTCAGAGGGTTTACTGGGTAACTATGGGCACAAATGGTTAAATGGCGTTGAACTCGTGAACGGATATGATAAATTGTAAAATGTAGGTGATTAAGTGAAGAAATTTATTAAGATACTGTGTGAATAATAAAACATAAAATTGTATAATACAAGGTTTTAAAACTATAAAGTTTTCTGGATCACGATTTTCCATAAATTCGTATACTGAACCACTAAGTGGGTATATATAATTTTAAATCTTGTGCAGTAAAAGAAACATCTTCAACCTAAGAAGAAAAAGATCTCAACCCCTCGGAGAATAAGTCGATGGTCGTTAAAAAATATGTTTAAACAACAAATAGACAAAAAAAACTTTAACATGTCAAAGTGACTTAAATATGAAAATAATAATATAAAACACTTTGTTTAAAGCACTGTTCATTGATAAATTAACATGTTTTGATACGTATAGTTTCTTCTTCAGGAAACAATGGATGCTAAAATTAAAAATGCAAGCATAGATAAAAACAAAACTATTGAAGTATGAGCGGTGGGTAACTAATTAGAGACTACTGTGAAAATAAATTTAAAACATTTGCAAAAAGAATTTGGTTATTTACAATATTTAATTTGCTATTAACACTTTTTCTTATTTCTAAAATTTCAAATTTATCTAACTGTAAACCCCTAGTCATTGTATGTATAATTTCTAAACCCTTGTTAATATCAAAAGAATGGTTTGTTTCCAAAAAGTGATTGGCGAATTTAGAATAGTTGTTTTTAATTCTAATTCCATGAAATCTAATAATAATTAACCTATATAAAAATGATTGCAATCATTGCACATTAATTGGAAGACCTCCGATTTTTTTAAAAATATCATCCTTATCCTTGTAAACAGTGTTTTACTTTATTACTTATATAATAGTGAAAACTATTGTTTTTTTCTTAAACAGGCTGGTCCTGTGAGGTTTATATATGTACTTTTGCCTGGTCTCGAATGTGGTAACATCAAAAGTCACCTGTAATATATCCAAGTATTAAGTATGTACATAGTACATTCGTATTTAGTTCAAAGACTTCACCGCATATACGTGTTTTCGTCTGAGAAGTCTGAGAAACAAAAGCGAGATTCCCGGGAAGATAATATGCTGCTATCTCGCAGTTCAACGCGACTCTCCTAAATTATATCCAGGTTTTATTACATGTCTGACCCGGTTTCGACTTGAAGTTTGCATGCAACTTTCTTTGAGCAGGATTATTAACAGCTGCTTTTGTCTACTACGAAACAGGCTCATAACGCTTGTATGAAAATAGCTCTTCTTCTATGAGGTATTCATATTTTATATATATTCACACAAGAAATCGGCCAATAGTGGCCTCTCTATGAGGTATTAATATCTTTATCATCGTCACCACCGCGACACGACGGTACATAGAAATATATCATCATTTTTTATATACGCGTGTGGTTAACAATTAAGGTACTACATGCAGCCTGTTAATTATAATTAAGATTAGTTTCGATAACTTTGCGGTAGGAGCCTCTTCAATCGCCGGATCATCGCTCGGTAATGACCAACTAGAGGTAGCTAGGCGCTCGGGGTAAATCCTTATTATACTCGTATATTGCGTTTCCTATAACTTTTTCTATAACTTTCTAGATGTCTTGGATGTAGTGTCACTTGCCAGTATCCTTAATTGGACTTAATGCCAATATGGCTGTATAGTGCTTGATTAAACGTCCAGGTCTGTGAGACGCGTGCAGGGTAAAAACGAACGTGTTTTTAATATCTGTAGGTTAAGGATTATGAACTTTTTAACCTACGAAAAACAAATTTTATTATTAAAAAATAGAAGAAAGATAAGTATTATTTTTAGTAGATAAATTAATAAAACTTACAAATAGTTATAATACTAAATCACAAATAACGATAATGTGAAAGTGACAAACTGCATTGTATTTCTGAAACAGATTGGAAAAGAAGTAAAAAAAAATAGACTATATTCCAATATAAGTTTTGGATCTATCCATTCGTCATTTGTTTGCACTTTATTAGTTTGTGATTTGCCGTCTGCAATTTTATCGCAATTCTTCAGAAATGAAAATAAGAAAACATCTCACCATTGTTAAGTTTGACAATTTTCAGTTCAAGTCTTCCAAGTTTAATGGTTATTATCATCTATTCGTCAACAAGCTGATAAACTTCAGTGGTTCCCAATCAGTGTGCCGCAGGATATTATTGCGAACACTGAATTACGAAAATACGTAGCAACGAATAATAATGTACAGAGAAAAACGAGAGAAATTTAGGAAGGTTTTTATCTAGCAGTGGATAGAAAACGGCCCATAAAGATAATTAAATTTTTTCAAGTGAAATTTATGAGATATATTAATTTAAAAATTTAAAAAACGTGATAGGTAGGTAAAAACAAGTAACTGTTCAAAGGTTTTTGGTGAAATTCCATGATTATTTTGTAAATTGAGTCGAACACTGTTGTATTCCACTACGCTTTTCATTGTGTTAAATGATATATAACGTTTTCGGGAACATCTTCTCATTATCAATATTATAGATCAACAATATCAAATAATAATATATATAATACAAATAATAATCGATATAACAAATCAATTAATCTATAATATTGATAACGGAAGATGTTCTCGAAAACGTTATATATCATTTAACACAATGAAAAGTGTAGTGGAATAAAACAGAGCTTGATTCAATTTACAAAATACAAATAAGTATTCTTCAATGCGCCGCAAACATGTCATAATTTGAATACTGTGGTGTGACGTTGTTGTGTTGGTTAATGTCAAAGAGTAAGAAAAATGGCAATAATTTACCGAAATTTCATGAGAATAACAAACATATTTTATCATTTGAGTAGAAGATGACAACGTTTCTATTTCTCAATCTCCTTTTAGAGTGGCGGAGGAAAGTGAAACGAAATTGATACGTTACATTGATATAACATATACCAGATAGTTGTTCTGAAGGCACATTTTTTAAATAGAAAACAAACAAGTCCATATCCATTGTTAGAAATTTAGCTGCTGCACTGTAGATAGATAATTAATTAAATTATTAGAATTCAATCATTATTAGCATATATATATATACGTACTTCGCGCCCGCTCTAGGACTGGTTTGAAACATAAATATTTATATACAGTACTTCAAAAAAACTGTTTTGATAAAGCATCCAAAACGAAACAGTTACAAAGTGTAGATATTTAAACCAGGATTACAGACTGTATTATAATGCGGCCGCGGGTTGGTTGAAAACAAAAACGCGCCATGAAGGAAGCGCGGCAGCAATGGCGGCAGATAACGCGCGGGAAACCGCCCCGTGCCTTTCCCCCGGCGGCCATATTTTATCGCTTCCCGCCCGTTTTATGAGAACATTATTCGCCGACGGCAGATTATTGGCGGTACACGAGAACCCCAAATTCAGGGAAATGCAAAAAAACAAATATTAAAAATGTGATAATGGCAATGAGCAAAAAGTACTTAATGCTTACAATAATGCGTATCTTCTTATATATAATGTTCCAATATGCTTTTGCGTGTCACGCCTAGGAATTTGAAAGGAACTTCTCTAGGTAGTAACATAGTGTAATAGATAAAAGTGTCAATTTCCTTTGAAATATACAATGCATAACCTAAAATAAATATTCTTGAACTAGTAAGGTAAGAATATTTCCTGAATTTCTCTCCCAGCATACAAATTACAGAAGTCACATTTTTTAAATAGAAAACAAACCATTTTATTGTCAGAAATTTGAAAATTGACACGCTGTAATGCTGTTGTAGTGTAATTTATTATTAATTATTTAAAACAGATATATCATTTGTACATAGATAGGTTAATTATTTAAATTATGTCCTATGTACACTCTTCGTGGACATCTCTTTTACGAGCTTTAAATTTTGAATTAATAATATGATATTAAGGAAATTAACAAGGTATCAATGAAGTAACAAGAAATTATTAGGGAAAAACAAAGTAACAAGAAATTAATAAGATACGTAATTAATATGAAGCAGACAACAATAAACTATATACAAAATTTTGCAAATATCATTGCTTACATAATTAAATTTTTAACGAGGATTGAAGAAGAAAGGCAAAATAAATCAATATTATAAAGTAATTGTTGTTTTGTCTATTTATATTTCTGCTTTTATTATTTATCATGTTGCCCGACTGTATTACCATTAGAGAGACACCATAGAAGGTTTTGATAATATTGAATGAAAAAATAATATTGTTGCACTTATAAAATGTCCCGAATAACCGATGTTGACTAACAACAGTGAGAAGTTAGAAGATTTAACAATTTCATTTTTTTGTAAGGTTGGCTACCTTGTAGAAATAAATGCTATAAAATAATGTTATGAATAAATTTAGATCTCGAAAATATAATATAAAATGCATCAATTAGAAAGGTAAACATACAGAGTAGAGAAAAAAAAATTTGGAAAATTAAATTAAATTGCCACCGGGATTTGACACCGGTGGCACTAAAATTTTATTTGATAAATTGAATTTATCTTTCTAATTGATGCATTTAATTTGTATTAAAATATCACAGAATTATACTATGAAAAAAATACGACTTCACAAATAATAATGTATTTTCTTTAAAATATATAATATAAAATTAAATTAATTAACATTATTACTATTAATTACAAAAAAGTATAAAAAAAATATTTTTTCAACTTTTCTTAAGTGAAAGCAGTACCTGGGCACTTTGCCTTTATTACGAAAAATGAAACAAATTTCTCCTGCGGTTTTTTCAAGGAAGGTGAATAAACAACAGTCAAGAATAAACGAAGACTGAAAGAGCAAACTTTTCGCTTGAGTAAATGAACAGACGGATGGAAGAAGATATTGCCCGGAGCCCACACTAAAGTTTATTAAAGAAAGATAAAAGCAAATAGATTACATATAAATCATACCCTTAACATAAAATATTTTCGTCCAGGAAAAAATAAAGTATTTTAAAAATTACGAAACACGATTTTGATTCTAGAAAGTTTCCACACGTAGGTAGGTATAAAATAATAATATTTTATAGCGGCTGATAAACAAATGGGGTGCATTAGTCACTATCTTATAAATAATTGAACAATTCTATCGCGGAAATAATTCATTCTACTTCAGAACAAACGTTGGTTTAAAAAGTCGATTAGTGACGGCGTTGGAATTGCAAAATTAACGAATCAAACATTTCACAAAATACATTAGGAAGGTTCCTCTGGGGAGCTTTTGTAATCGTGTGGAAATGTACTAAAGAGTGTTTTATTTCGGGTGTTATCTGGGCTTGGCTCTGCAGGAAACTCCAATCGATAGTCGTACAAATGTAATCGGTGTACGATGGTTTAAAACGCAAAGCTCTTTCCGCCTAAGAGGTGTATTTGATATATTAAAATTGATTAGATACGGAATAAATGACAAAGTGGTCGAAAAAGTAAAATGGGGTAGTGTATCTGTGGCGAGCTGATTCATCGCACCTTGCCATACGTAGAAACCAATCATCGTACAGAAATGAAACATTAGTACCATGAAAGATCACCATTCAAGATCGAAAAATTATTAAATAAATAATTATTGTGACTTTTTAACATAAAACATTAGATCACAACAGATTGGATAAACTAGGGTATCATCTATATTTTGATTAAAATTTACTTTTTTATGTCAAAATTCTGACAATATGTCTTTAAAACTGTAGTACAAACATGTAAAATTTTCTAGTAGTTTAAGAGATAAGAAAACAAATTTATATTCTTGTATACAACTGTTTATTTAAATACAATTAAAATGTATGAGTTATATTATAAAATGTGATTTTTTCGTAAAAAAATTAACTCATAGGCGATAAACCAAACTCCGCCGACGAAATCCAAGAATTAATATTCAAAACTTAAAAGCTCACGTGATAACTTGTTCCAAGGGTACAAAATTACGAAAAAATCACACCTTTATGACAATAAAAAGGGTATTTATTCAACTATTTAAAAAGTAAGATTAAATCAAATTAAATTAATCAATCAGAAAGATATATGGAAGAAATATTTGGTAGTTACCGGGATACGAACCTTGATCTATTCCATGAAAAGTGTTACCATTCTACAAGAGCAATCGATTTCGATTATGAAAAATTTAGAACGAACAATAAATTTATCCCGGTAGCAAACAAATATCTTATATATCTTTTAAATTGATTAATTTCAGAACTATGTTCTGAACTTGCAACTTACAATAAAAAAGTGTTTTCATTAAAAATATGATAAGCATGTCTTAGTTTTGCTTGGATAAATAAATGAATATTAATAAAAATAGGTAGGTCACACCGCAGAAGCTTTTCAAACTATTATCTATTCGAAAATTTAATACTATTGATAGCGATATGTAGTATGTAGCGGTATATGTCTTTATATATTTTATGTAGTTTCAGATAAATTCTGATAAGGGTTCCTCAATAAAAAACGCTGTAATGAGAGAATGATTAAGAAATAAAGAGCACTTTGAGACTTGTAATAGAAATGCCAATAGATCACCCTCGTCTGCGTAGATACTTGCTAAAATGGATGTGTTTTTCGTCTAACAGATTGGAAACGTTTACTCTAATAAATGGCGCCACACAACCTACATAAATCCATCCGGCAGCGGAGACACCTCAGATTTAATCATTAGAAGGTTAACCATGCTTTTATCAACGTTACTTTATGCTTCAAAACAAATTACAATATTTACTAGACATAAAAATTCTTGTCCCTGGTGTACAATGTGATTCTTCGTGAAGGAAAATAATTGAAATTCTGATTATAATCTCACATGTTATTTAACTTTATTAAAAATGTTTGCAATATAAACAACTTGATGATGTTTATAAATATTTAATGCATATTTTATTTTTATTTTGATAAATAAAACGTGAATTTTAATTTAAAACTTAAATATAAAAGAAAAGAAAAGATAAGTGGTTCTAAAAATAATAAAAAAGTAGTCAGTTTAACGAGTTTCGTAAATAATATATTCTGTGCCATATCTCGCAAAACTTAAAGGAGCTTTTTATAATTCTTACAGGAAGAGCCAAAAGGCCATAGGCAATACGAGATAAGTCGACTGAAAAAACTTTAAAATCATGGAAATAGTTTTTCTGATGAAATTTTATGGACGAATAAGAATGATAATAAAACTGCAGGCAATTTGTACTATAGATTCCTGTCGACATATTAAAAAAAAATCAATATATATAGATATTTAAAAACAAAAAACAGACAAAAGAATATGCTTGATTAAGAACATAGAAAATTATCTTTCATAAAAAAATTGTTCCTTGTAAATTGTCGATTATTCAGAACATTTATGCGATAATTCGTTTCTTAATAAATAAAACAGATTAGATGCAAGACACGAATTTTACATATATATTTCTATGGCTAATATAATATTTTCTTATATCAACTACAGTTTTTCGAAATATAGATTTGATCTTTGTATCTTTCTAAGTAATAATTTGATTTGTAATTAGAATTCTGTATATAAAATCATAGATGTCGAAAAACAACGGGTAAAGAAAATTGATAAACACACAAGATTGTTGAGGGCCTTAAAAAAGCACACATTCTACAATTTATTTAAGAAATTTTGTGATCGCTAACACTATGAGAAAATTTTGAAGACAAAGTATTGAATAATAATGTAGTGCTGGTACATACATATTCACAAATTAATAATTAGGTTTATCCTTACTAATATATTACCGCGTTATCTTATATGTATTGTGTCGCGTGTCAAAATAAATAAATGTACATAAGTAAGTGGCACTTAAACAATGAATGTGTCTAATCTAAACATTAGACAAGTTTGCCATTTCTAGCGTATCGGAACGGTGGAGTGCCACAATATGGATACAGCGTAGGCTATTTGTTCGAGAGATTAGCATTGAGAGGATTGACGGTATTTACGCTGGATAGAAATGTCAACGTCTTTTGAATAAAGGGGCGCTGTATCTATTTACATTTTGATGTCATCACGAAAAGGTTAAGCTATAGAAATTCTACACTGAAATTCGCTTCGAGAACATTGGAAAATTAATGAAAAGATTACACGGCAAGGCTTCACCATTTGTTAAGAAAAATATCCTTAAATAAGATAATATCACAGCACCTATGCTAAAATAAAATAAATGAGCACTTTAAAACATTATTAACAATTTATTATTTTTAAAAAAATGTATTAATTTATATTTTATATAAATAATTTCGGGCTAAATTTAAACGAGATGTATATTTATTGTAAAAGAAACGTCATAAAAATAACAATTTGAAAAAACAACAAACGTCATAAAAACAACAAACAAAATAACAATTTTGAATTATATTTTATGGAGAACCATATGGATCCTTCCAAAATGTTAAAATTATATCTTGAAAATATTTGCGAAACAGCATTAAATATGACAAATAAAGTTATCATCGGAATTAATGAAAATTGTAACATATTTCTTAAAATTAATGGATAAAATTCATACAAATGGATAAAAAAACGAAATACATCATAATCCAACTGTGTTGCATCGTAGCCCTGATACACATTGAAACAAAATACATAAAATTTATCTTTGATTTGAAGCAATTTAAAAAGCTGTGAAAATTCAATACATATAAAATTAAACACATTTATCTGATTCACTGCACAGAGAGTTGATTCAGACCGTGAATAATTAACGTTCTCGTGCAATTTTTATTTCAGACTTGCAAAATCGCAATTCAATACATTTTCTACTGATTTAAAAAAGATTTACGATGGCAGATTAAAAATTTTCCGGAATAACAATGAAAACAAAATAAATACGCCTTTACTGTTCATATTCCCGTTGACGACCGAAACCTCCCTGCTCTACTCAAGCCACGCCCCATTGCTCGAATAGACGCAATACTGTGTTTAGTTTAGTTATCACCTGATGATCAGAGGGACTGCACCTCTCGAAAATAACCCAATGTGTGTGTAATACAAAGTTTTGTTGTAAAAAAAAATCTGATTCAAGTTCTACATTATTTTTCGAACCCCTCGAAGCTCAATATGAGTACACTTGATCAAACAGTTATCAGCTTCTTGATTCCTTTCTGGAAGTGACTTGAGTACCCAAAATAATCGTTTACAGTTTACGTTTTCACCTCTTCATTCGACCTAAATCTCTTTACAGCGAAGAATTTTTTGAGTTTTAAGAAAAAGTAAAAGTCTGAGGGTGTCAAATCAGGAGAATTGATGAATGACAAGGATTTAGATTTTCAGTTCTATTCATTTTTGCTGAGCGATTGTACATGAATGTTTTCGTGCGAAAGAATTTTTTTGACCATTCCCAGACATTTTCTTAGGACCGAAACAAAGAAAGAAGACAACCCAGCTAAAAGAACAACAACATCGGGCAAGAAAAACAGCAAAATTAAAGAGGTTAGTGCAGTTCATATATCATATGTGTCCTTATTATTAATCGGAAATCTGGGAACCAGCTATCGAAGGTATTTACATAAACAAATAGTGTAGAGTTTTATTTGCAGGAATTCGTATTGAATTTCATACGGTATTACGTTAAACTTTGTAACAGCAGTTTTAACCTGATTTAGAAAATTGTGGATTGAAACAATAAATTTTGAAAACGAAATAGCGGAACATTTTAAATGGAGTTTTTTTTTTACTTTAAAATTGCAGTTGTGCTCATTTGAAGTGCAATTGAAACAACCCCCTGTGATACGATAAAGGCTGAGTTGTACAAACATCGCACATATATGTAACGACATAGGTAGGTATATTAAAAATAAATAAATAATAGTACCTAACAGTTTACGAACAGTAGCTCAAATAAAATTAATTACTTTGGTGATTCTGTTCTGATAAAAAAATATGAGAAAGAAAAATGATATACTATAAATAGATATGAATTAATTTGTTTCCATGATAGGAAACAGTACAAAACATTCTTTGTTTTATGGTAAAGATTATTTACCTGTTGAGAATTGGATTCACCAGGGTGGTACGCACAGGGCTCAAATTTGAAATTCGAGTTTGTAATAATACACAAAATAAATTGAAATATCACATTTCAATTTTCAATTTGTAGATATAGAAAAATATTCACATTTGTAAATAAAAAATAAGACTTTTTTGTCAGTGTTATTCAATATATCGTTTTCAGGTATCGCTATCAGGTAATAGAAATTTAGTTTTCCCCCAAGACCGTGAATTAATTTCACAATTGCATGTTAAATGTTAAGAGAATTTTTTTACCCTCCTGAAAAATAGTGAATTTGGAATTTTTTACTTTCTTCATTTTCATTATTTTATTACATTCTATCGGTTCTCTAAGATTACTACTATTTTATTATTAATTATGAACGTTACCAGAACATATTTCATTCGATTTGCTGAATAGCATTAAAATACGTAAATCTATGTAGACACACTTAGATGAATGGCAAAATAAAATAGAAAGTCTAGTTTAAAGGATTTAAACTAAGTGGTATGAAAAATACTGTAATCTAAAGAGCTAGTTCAAAAATAAGACGATTGGAACTTTTCGCTCCATGGCGGGAACGGAAATGGTGTGACTGTATAGTATAATACGTATTCACATACATTCCTACATCACATTTTGTACATCAAAAAGATTTGGGTTCTGGAAATTGGTTATTTTCGTGAATATGCCGTAAATATAAAAATAATGGAAATAAAACGGAATCAGCGGAAATCTTTTAATGTTTAAATAAGTCAAAAATATAAATCAGTTTAATAAACATTTTAATTAACCTAACAGAATCCTGAAATGGCTTCTCCATTATTGTATGAGTGAATCATTATTTTTATTACATTAACGCTTATTTATGGTAAAAAAATAATATTGTAATAAATTACATCGATGATAGTAGTTTGGTTTAATCATATTAATATGGGATAGTAAGAAAGTAATGCATACTGAATTTATCAAAATAGTTATTTATAAAATTAGTTCGCATATTTTGAAAACAAAATCTAATTTCGGTAGTACTTAATACTAGCGATCCGTGTCCGGTTATAATTTAAAATAAGGGGTAAGGGGTGGAAAAGAGTGTTTTGAGCAGATTCTAAATAGTAATGAAGTATGCAATATTTGATCCAGGTAAGGGAAGATTGTGATGTTCGAAAAGATGGGATGGGGTGACGATATTTTCCTATGGCATTCGATATAATACACATTTATATGACGGAGAGGAAATAAAGTGGACAAGAAGATAATGTAGAGAGTAGGGTGGTTATACACAAAGGATGGAGGATTATCACACAGAGAACAGGCATACGTTCAATTATATTATAATAACTAATATTGTAATATATAGATTGACAAAATTTGGATACACGTTTTTATATCTCGACGAGATACTTTAGGAAAATGTATCAAAAGCTCAGCCCTCTGTTCGATGTGATTTCATACCGAAATACTTATTCAATTATCACGTCGGCAGATGTTCAGCATGGGAAAAAATGTCTGAAGCTGAAAAATTATTATTATGAAAGCGAGAAAACTCGGGAGAAACTTATTGAAAGATTCAATTAGGATAATTTAGGTAGAAAGGATTAGAAGTTATAGAATTGCATTAGCTGAAATACTTACGTGAATCTATGAAAACGATAACATAAATTTAACTTCTCTTACTAATTTTACTAATCGCTACTAAGTAACTACTAATTTTATGATCATAATAAGTGAATGACCGTTATTATATAACACAGAAGGATCACATTGATTGCAGTAGGAGATTATCAGTGTAACTTTCGACGGAACCGCTCTGCGTTAGACCAGACCCACACACTAACAAATTATCGTTGACTCAGAAGATCAACGACTCAATAAAGAAGTTATAATTAATTAAAGTAAGTATAGAAGATTTAGATTTTTTTTAAAATGGAAGTACATGTAAAATTCTATTGCAATGAAACTCAGAGCACAGTGAGAGTTAAAAATTTTCTAAAGTTTTCACTAGTGATGGTAAACCGTTACCGTACCTGTCATTGCTTGAAGAATTACGTTAATCGGTTATCAATTATCGTTACAATCGAATACAGTCAGTCATAATAACAGTTAAAATAACTGTGTAAATAACGATTTTACCGGTTCATTAGTGAAGTATTTTTTGGGAAATTTTGCGGTTCTTGGGACATGTATGGCAGTTCATTTCCTGCAGCCGGTCGATTTTTATCATTTTAAAAATTACGAATTAAAAGGGATGTTGGACTAAGTTGTCAATTTAATTAGTGTGCGTTTGATACTTCAAATAAGATCACACTGAAGGATAGACATAAATGATCCACTGGCTCAATCGTACCACCTGGTATGTACCTACCGGCGTACCAGCGTTCTTTTGTCTCACTCACGCTCGTAATTTTACGTATACGCACATGCATATGATGTGAGTAAGCGAAAAAAAAAGATAGTACGCACGTGCAACTACTCATTATGACGATTCCTGGCATATGTTTAAATCAGACAAGTGCTGAGGCAAAAAAAAAAAATACAAAAAGATCGCGATATAATGAATCCGCACTAGTCGGGGTCGCAATGAACGGGGGTTACCTGTATACCAAGCTTTTGAATTGGTTGAATAGTTTAAATATCTGGGAAGGAGTGCATCCGATATATCCGAGTATATCCGACGAAACCTGTCCCTCAAAGAAGATATATTTTATCAGAAATAAAATGAGTATAAGGTAGATATAAAATGCATTCGAAATATTATTTTTTGATAACAATGTCTATAAGTATATCGAGATTACGAGCTCTTTTAAAGAGCAAACTTATTAGAGTGAAAAAAATATGATGGGAATTTTCATTTTAGAATAAAAACATGACAGACTAAATCGGTGAAGCTTTACAATATTGGCCACAATGAAGCTGATAATACATATTTTCAGAACAGAATGTTACTAATGTTTTCATTATACTTTTGAGGATGAATAATATTATTGGCGTTGCACGGAAAACGTATATCATAATAAAACTAGTTTAATGGCGTTTCCAATAAATATTATTTTGATACCATTAGTTAGAAGTAAAGTATAGATTTACCTGAATATAAAAACCTTCGATTGCCATCGTATAGTTTGCTCACCTTTCGAAATTGGATTGAATATATATTATATGGAAAAAGCAAATGTAACAATCAACGGTCCTAAGTAATCGACACAGCTCAAGACAGAGAGCGGTGAAAGAGTGCTATCCATGCCACCCCGAGGCCCCCGACCCGATTAGGATAAAGGGGATGAAGAGAAAAAAAAATAAGACATATTATGCATATTTAAAATGAACGAAAGCATAGAATCGATCGCAAACCGTGATTACATAAAATAATTTGTGAATATTCCTACACAGCGAGAAGCTGTCAAAAATAAAAGGTATTTTTGATTAATGGCGCTACAATGCGCAATCTGTTCGTCGAATTTATCAAAAATATTAACTATTTACAATATAATATCTACTACCGTCAAAGAAATATTTTTACTATTATGATTCTTTGCATTTAACAAAGATAATGAAATTCGTCTCGGTACAGATACAACACCGCTAATGTGTCATAAGTGTATTTTTGAAAAGTGTATTTTTTTAAATTTTTTACTAAATAAAATGTTGTACTACACAAACTGTGTCACTATTGTGTGGTGCAATCGCCTCTCTTCAACAGATGTAAATTACACATGATGATGAGAGAGACTGCACCTCCTCTCGAAACTGTAGTAGTGACAAAATAATGAAAAATTAAAAGAATCGCGTTACATCACAAAGTGATTAATGATAAAAAGACATACATTATTTTTCTAAGTTTAATCGGGCTTAATTTCTATCCACTGCCAGACAAAGGTCTACCCGAGTGATTTTAATATTCTGTGTATAGTTTTCTGGCCTAATCTGCAGTGTGTATCTGACCTTTCTGTCCGACGTTTATATTGTAATAAATATATTAATATTCTATAAATTATTCATTACGAAGTGATAAAATACGTTTTAATATTTACGTGATACCACAAAATGGTTATACAATTAATATAATCGCATGTCACGAATTGCCCTAAGTTCACGGGGTGGGATACGAAAAAGAAAAAAACTACACTTTAATAAATTAGATTTTTCTCGAAAATTTAAAATAACATTGAATAAACACTATTATCTTGAGTGGGAAAACACCGTACAAATACGAGCTACCGCTACTTCAGTAACCGCCGTTGGCTACCCATACTATTTTATTTGTAGAATATTGTAGATACCCACTCCTCACTGCAAAGCAAATTCAGTAACGACCATATTGAGAAATATCGAAAAACGCTTTAAAATAATATGTACCGTATGGTAAATCGGATTAAAAAGAAATGTGTCCGCGTTTTCAATATAAAACAATATTGGACGAGCGGATTGCGCAGGACAGCATCACCAAATTGGATGACGCTTGGGTGGGGGAGGGGGGAGCACTTTCATAGGACGGACTGTACGGTGTAAAAAGTTTATGGTATTTTACTTTTTAATCAAAGTACACTACATAAAATAATGTTATAAGCACCGATAAATGTTCATTATTAAAAAAATATCGGTTATTCCTTTATTACAGTTTAAAATTCCAACTAGGATGTCATTGAAGCGTCGCTTTTACTAAACTGGATCTTAATCAATTAAATACCACATCACAAGCACTATTTAATAACCAACATTTTAAAACATCATAAAAAATAGTTCAACATTTTAACAATGAAATATGATCGTTATAAAATAATAATTAACTGCCTACATAATATTCGTATCAGAAATATTACTGTCAATTTAAATAATTACCAGCGGCGTACAGTTTTGAAATAAGCTGTATTTAACTAGAGTTTCTGCCAAATAATTCGAAATAACATATGTATCTCGTAATTATAATTATAGCCTTAGGATACTTTTCAGTGCCAAAATTTAATACCAAATTCGCTCAACGAACTCTCTTATTTTGTGCTACGCGATATTTAACAAATTGCCACTAGACCTTAAAGGGTCTAAAGTGATTAACGACTTCAAACTAAAAATAACAGAGTGTTGCTTGATGTGGGTAGAAAGCAAAATGAATCTAATTTGTCACTTGTGCTAACCTAACTACCTACACATTTTTATCTCCAACTATTGTATATTACAGACAATAATATTTTTATAATTTTTTTAAAATAATATTTTATAACTTTAGATTGTACTTTTTTCACATAACTTTTTATAATTTAACATTATACTTACTTACCTCTAAACAATTACAACTTTAAAAAAGTGAACAGGAAATTGCTTTAGAACAGACCACGTCTAGTACAGTAATTTTTTCATTTCAGTCCTATCACAAATTATTCACAATTTTTTTATAATTTTTTAAAATGTATTATTTAGCTACTTTTATAACGGAAGAAATGAGACACTTTGTAAAATGTAATATTTTACGGATTTCTACCAGATAATAATCGCAGTACGACATAAAAACATCATAATATATTATATATCAATATATCACAGCGTTATATTGAGCTTTTACTAAAACAAAAGATAATTATTGCCGCTACACCCTGCAACACGATGTAATTGGAGTAAACTGGGTTGTAAAACTTTATAAAGACGCAAGTAATGTACAAGCTCCCAACCCTTTTGCTGTAGCTTCTATGGAAACGCTGATTAAATTGGATGATAGAGTTACTTTATCTTTGAACAAATCACCCAGTAGGTTGGTTCTTAAAATAAAATGAGGCTTTTGTACATTTTAAATAGGTAATTTAACGAAAAAATATTATATATTTCGTGTAAACACCAATCGATACAATCATCATTATTGAATCCACTGCCCTTGTCTGTCTGTCTTCTACGCAGCGTAAAATTAAATCTTTATTACTAAAGTCTTAAATAAATTATTATATTAAATTTACAAGTCTTTATCAAAGTACTGTCTTCATTGTATCACTAATCTTTGGTTATTATCAACATTTGAGTATGTCCAAGAACACACAATTACTGGATTTTTACCTACAGAGGCACTGTTATTAAACAAATATTAAATATCTCATAGAGACAAAGCTATTTTTTATTATATTTAATTGAAAATATATAGAAGATGGCGATGGTGTAGTGATACTCGAAGCGAGTCCACATACTAACATATAAACAACTTTCAAAAATTTGATAAATGTGGAGATTGAGGGGTGAGAATTTGAGAACGTTATATATATATATAAAGTGATCACTTAAGCCAGCCGAAGACAGGTCGTAAGCCCTGTAATTACCTCATACTTCCATATATTTTCCATTAAATATAATAAAAAATAGCTTTGTCTCTATGAGATATTTAATATTTGTTTAGTCTATTGTTAATTTAGAGAAAATATTTAATTTGTTGAATTAATTGTTACACTTTTATCACTGTTTTACATTTGTTTAAATGTTTGTTTTCCAAATAAAATAAAAAAAGCCTCCCCATACACTCGTACCACTCTCTATAAACTTTTCGGTTGAAAGCCAATGTTTGCCATGTCACTCCCTCTGCTCCAATAATAATGTCTTTGACATCTTCTAGGTAAATTTTTATCTCGTGGATATCATTCAAGAATACTATTTGTCTGTGTCTTGAAATGTGACCCGCTCATTGCCGTGACAATGATATATTTTACCTCGGTATATCCAAGTCATTCCCAGCATATTTATTTCCATACTATGTTCTATAGTACGAAAATTTCGAGTTATCTCATTCATACATGAGTCAAGGTGTCACTAACACATGTAAGGATTGATAGAATGCACTAGTCAAACTCGTAAGATGCAGCCGTAAGTCACTTGCATGACCATATTCAATCATTCACACAGCCTCCAGCTTATTTATGGTATCCTTGTTATCTCGCAATAGTGTTTCATAATTCATGTGATTATTATGGGACTGGAGGCGAAAACTAAGAATCCCGGAAAATTTATTAAATCGTAAATTTTGTAACAATTAAGGATCCAAGATATATTGTACACGATCTATCTGAGAAGCATCTCCCAATTTTTAAACACATCGCCTGCAGAGAGGATGATAACATCACGAAGACGGTGGTGACCGGCAATGTGGAAAAGCCACAAAGGAAGGACCGATCGGATGAAAGACACTCCGCAAAGGTTATCCAAACTGCGAGTCACTGGGAAAGGTAAAAGAGAATCGTCAAGGATATCAACATATTTGAAATTTCTTATGAATCTTTCTTTTTCTTATTATTAATATATAATTATTTCTTATCATTCATAATAATATTACGCTTCCCCGTTTATATCTATGACTTTCTAGATGCGGCGGTTTCAGTAATGTCATTATCGGTTGTGTCATTATGGCTGTATAGTGCTTACTTACAAGGCCAGGTTTATGAGACGCGAGCATAGCAAAAACGAACGTGTCATTGTCTTTATTACGAGTAAGATAAAAAAAAATATTTTAGCGAAATCGTATATTGAAATCTGTTATCTCTTCAGTCTATTGTAAGGAAAAAATCTAACTTACCATAGAAATTGTATATCCACGATTCTTATGTCATCTAGATGTCATTTTTGTAGATTTGACAGCTAACTTACAACGATGGAATAATTTTAACGTGCAGTTTGTTCTGGTGAAAACAATATCATTCAAATATGTTGAGACCCTAATCATGCAGCAGTCTTTAATGGCCAAAATTGGCCATGAGGCGTCCAAAATAGCTGCCCGTAGGGATTAGCAGCAAATAATCGACGATAGCCGCTGAGACTCTGACCGCGCAGCGGTCACCAATGTCGCGAAGCGGTCACAATAGCCGCCCGCAGGGCCTAGAAGTAAGCAATCGACAGCCAATTGTTTATCTGCTAGTTTCTGTTGACTATCTTATTATTCTTGTTTATCAATTCTGGTTAAAATCTTATTATTCCACAATTACAAACGATTTTGAATAGTTTCAAAAAATTTTTAAAGTTATTTCGTTATTATTTATAATATTCACAAGTCTAAGGTCAAAACCCTCAGTAATGAGGAAACCAACTGGAGAAAAACGACCATTCATTTTTCAAAAATCAAAAAAACCACGAACTTATTTAAATTATGTTTAGTATTACGAATTAGTATAACTCCGAGAAAACTTGGAGGTTGTTCCGAAGTAAATTAAATTATTTTCTCATTGTAAATATGTTCAACAAATTTTTGAAAAACAAACTTTCATAAGCTAATTATTCCATGAAAAAGTTCATCATTACTCGATTTATAATTTATTTCACAAAAATAAAAAATACTCTTTGTCTCGCTACTATTGTCATGCATAAAACAAGATGTAATATTTTTAAGTATCAACTTTTCTTGATATTCATGAAAAATAAACAAATGTACGGTTCACATAAAAAGTGCAAACAAAAGTGAGTTCTCATGGAAGAATATTATTTATTAAAATAACTTCAATGAAATAGCTGTGTGCCTGGTAGCAAAAAAAGATTTAAAAAATTCTCGACCGCAAAGCGTCACAAATATCGAGAACTGCTGCCTTTACTTTAATTTAATAAATAATAAACAATATCATTATTGTTTTTTCAGATATCGCGGTTATTTGTTCCGTAGAAATAAAAAAATTCGGCTTACACTATTGTTACACAGTGAAATATAATTTAAAATCGAGATAATAATATTCGTCAGTATATTCCTATATTCTAAATAAAAACTTCAATGTAGACCTTATTAGGGGCATACGTGCGTCCGTTGCGTCAAGGGGCGGTGCGATAGATTACCATATTAAAAAAAATATAATATTGTACATTGACTAACAGTTCAAATAATAATAACAATAATAATAATTCATTTGATTTATAGTACAGGGTATTATATCATAATAGGATAGACATTTCAGCAAATTAAGACATATATTTGGGTACCCTGCCTGTTACACTAGTATTTTACTGTATTATAACAGACAGTGTTTTTCCGGTATAGGAGTAAACAATGCGCTATGTTCAATGTACAAATATATACATATATATATATATAAAGAGTTAAACAAGATGTCATTAGATTAGATAAATACATTGTATATGCTTCGTTCAATGTATAAGATATAATATATACATGTAAAGAGTAAAGCAAGATGAAATTAGATAACATATACAATAATAAATAATGTATTCGATACTTGTTTAGAAATTTTAATCGAGTGAAATATTTTTATGTTCTAAAGAGTTGAAAATGAAAAATAGTTGTTGAGAACAAAAAATTTGGTACATTATTCCATAATCTCACATAATTATCGACAATATGAAAAAGACCTGGCAAGACCGAAGAGAAAAAAAGAGATTCATCAGGATACATGGTGAATATTATGTTCCAGGACGATTTTGTTTGGCCGACATTTTGATTTTTCAGATATTTGGTAGTCGTAGAAAGTAAGTTGATTATAATTTATCATGGAGCATCTAACGCCTTAACAACGTGTCGCAAACATTTAATCTAAATAATAATAACAACGCTGTAACCATTAACGGTGATGGCTATCGTCACATGTTGGCAAACTTATTGTTGTCGATTGGGGGTGGTTTCAACAGGACGGTGCCACCTCACATACAGCCCGAAATACGCTTGAAATTTTGTGAGAATTTTTTCCTAGCCGCATAATATCAAAAAGTGGTGATATCGATTGGCCTCATCGACCACCTGATTTGACGGCTTCCGACTATTTTTTGTGGAGGTACTTGTAAATAAAGGTCTACCCCAATAAGCCGACAACATACCGATGCTACAGGACAATTTTCAGGAGTGTGCGAAAATGTTAAAAAATATGGTTAAGAGAGCACGCATTTGTGCCGATGCCAGAGGCGACTACTTGGCCGATGTTATATTCTATACATAATTGTAATAAACCAAATAAATAACCGATAAAAAAACATATAAAAAATTTGTTTAATTTTCAAGTTATTCAAAAACAATATTAGCCTGGAACGCAATATTCAACCTGTAATTACATTCCAATATTTTTTTATGGTGCTGAAACATGGACTCTTGAGAGAACGGGAGCGCAAGAAGAAAGACGTGTGGTGCTGGTAGGCATGCTCCGCATTCTACAGCCCGCAGAATGAAAGTCTAGGTTATGAAGTAATTAAACATCGATCAGCATCTATCCTATTTTAACTATTCGACTTTTTTGGCCAAGTCACCACATTTGAGGACAAAAATGATAATTCAAGAGAGGATGGAAGGAATCTGATGTCGTGGAAAGCTACCAACACGATGGACCGACTTGGTTAGAACTTCGATATAGAACACTTCTGGAGCGCACAAGGAATATCATGGACTGGAGTAGGTAGCGACAGATTATACATGCAGCCATCGCCAATTAACCGCAGTTCTATAATTACGACTGGTCTCATCGAGAGTAAGAGAAAATGGATAATACGAGGGCAAGTCAAAAATTATCTACATTTTTCAATTTACAATTTATTTACAGACTTTACGGAAGCCAAGCTCATCGTGGATAATTTGATGGGCAGAACCATCCCTCGAACTTGCTGAATTTATTCGTCCGTTGTGATAAAACTCTACGAGGAATTTTAGCGCCTTTCACACCCTGCGACCAGAGAAATCGGATCACTGGTCGTTATTCCTTCTTGGCAGAAACTGCTAGCGGAGCAGACATGTTTACACTAATAGCTGGAAGGCAAATAATGCGATCGGGATCATATTTCGCACACGTGACCGCAGTAGTACCAACTTTAAGCACGCATGCGCAGAAGGCAGTATGGCAACCTTGAAGGTGTATTATGGCAAAAGTGTAGATAATTCTTGATTCGCCCTAGTATATTCTATAATACAAGTAGAAACAAAATATAAATTAATATACGAGTAGGTATATATATATATACAATTTTTTTAAGTATTCACAAATTATCACGATTAATCTCTAATGATGAGAACCACCATTAACAGGTTCCTTTCAAATTGATAGACTCTGTAAAAAAATCGTATCTCTTTGAAAATTATTATTATTTTTAATTATTCATAATATCACATTGTTTCTTTCACATTTGTTATTCTGTCAACACTCATGAACAGTTTTAGTACTGGTAAATATACATTGTTACATTAAACTTGATGTTAGCAGTTTAATGTGCATTTTGATTTTTTTCTGTACATTGAAGGATAAGTATCAGTATTAGAGCCTACATAAAACTGTGTACTTAGAATGTTCCGGCCACTTCTAGATACAAGGCGTATTCCGTAATATAAACTTTATACCGAGGGCCGTTTCCTGATCCAACCCTAACACCTAACGCCAGGTAGGGCAGGTGCTCAACGGATGAGTACAAAAATCTGTCGAATAAGCACCCTCGCCCCAGCAATAGATCCGATATTTTTAGTCGTCGTTGATGCGACAATTTCACAGATGGAATCACAAAGAGGCGCCACCCAACGTACTCGGTGGAAGTGGACTCTTTGATTTCAAAGGGATCGCCCGTCGGGCACTCTCTAATGGTATTGGTGAGGCAATCGCCCCGTTAGAATATCGGATATCAAAAGCGTGGAAGAGTTTTCTGTTTTGTTTTTTGTATCTCTATCTCTACATGATAAGATAAAACATTATGCAAATTTAACAAAATCCAAATTCACCACGAATCACTGTCACGCGGTTTGATTTACGGCGTTGTATCACCGAAATATTGAAATAAGTTATATTAATAATAATGCCCAAACATTTATATTATTGTACTTATAGCTAAAAATTAATCATATAACTAAAATGTTAATTTAACTAAATAAAAAAATTACTATCACGCCATTACCCCGCGAGGCTGACAGAGATGATACTATAAAATTCTGTTATTATTCCTCACACCAATTACTGCAGCAGCATTTTGTTCTTGGCTAACGAAGAAGAAATGCAACAATTGTCAGTGTTGCAAAATAAAGTTTAAGAATTATACTAAGATAATAATAAGAATCAGTGCAATATATGATGTCCTCTAAGCAGAAAATATATTTCAATGTAATGCTATTTATTTATAATATCCTCATTAAGAAAATATCGGTAGAATTTATACGAAAAATTGATACGAACCAAGATGAGCACGTACATGATACACGAGGAAATGATAGACCGAGACTGTCTCACAGGAAGAAGACTAAATCTCAGAAATCGATGATGTACAGTGCGATGAAGACTTTTAAATAAATGTCAGAAAACATAAGAAAGGAGAAGAAACTACACAGATTCAAAATGAAACTAAGAAAATATGTGAAGGATAAGTTCTAATAAAAATAACCGATTTTGATTTTGTTTGTATTAGAGCATATATAAAAATATTTATGATTTTGATACTGTTAATTCATAGTAATATTCCATTTTAATGATTTATTAAAACACTTTTTAATAAATCAATATATAAAAATACTTGTGTATGCACAATATTAAGAATAAATAAATAAAGCGCCACACTTTTCTATCCTAACACAACTGTCGCCTCATCCACATGCAAGGACTAAACTTCGCTTCTGGTCGATTGTTAATACTTCTTAAATATTAGCAAAATTACTTTGTGGTCTCAATTTATATTAATAATTATACAAAATACTTTGTTTAAACCACTATTTATAAATTATTCTACATGTTTCGATACCTACGGTATCATCTTAAGGAACCAATAATAATAATACGTTTATTCCAGCATGACCCGATTCGCCATAAAGATAATACATATTATACAAAACATTAAAGTTAATATATATTATTTATGTTATGAAAAAAAATAAAAAGTTCACACATATACATAAATATAAACAAAATGTACATACTACATATATAAATACTTCAGTCATGGGCATTATTGTATCTGTAGTTATCCTGTAGGCGTTGCCATTCTCTGGTCAGGGAACCAGCTTTCCATTAGAGCACCGCTTGCACCAGAGAGTTGGTGCTGGGCTCCAGCCGCAGCTTTATGTCTGCAACTCGATGTCTCAGAAGCGGAATGAATCCATTTAAACAGCCTTCGGTAAACATTATAGATGCACTGCAATAACGCGCCAACCCGAACAGTATTCTGTATGAGTTGTAGTACTGAATTCGGAGACGGTTGTATGTCACTTGCTTGTATTTCGACCAGAGCTCGCAGGTATACATGTTAGTGAATAACGATTTTAACAGAATTTTCTTCACCTCTTTACTGCATCGGTAGAAACGGCGTGACAACATATTTGCACGAACGTTCTACTATCTCCTCTGCCGTTCTATGTTATCATCGTCATGTCCATCTTCATTGAATATATGGCCAAGGTATTTGACTTTATTTATAACGCTTAATTTTGCACAATATATACTGAAAATAATTAAGACTTTTAACAGGACTATTTTGCAGTATCTTCTTTATCTAATCATGCTAGGTTTTCCGCGCATGTCTTCTTTTCAGCAGTCATCATTATTCAAGTCATTTTCACCATTCTGACATTTCATAATTCCTACCATTCTCTCCTCATTCATACGTCCTACATGACCAAACCATTTAAGGGAAATTTTTAAAATTCTATTTTACTATGTTATGCATCACTAGTTAGCTTTGTATTACCGACTAATTTGTTCATTACAATCGATACTCAATCATAAATAGATATAGTGCATATACTTGTATGAGTTTACTCAAATGAAATACTTCTAAAATTACAATTCTCTAGTTTTACCCAGAGTAGAATTTTAAATGAATAAAAACATTTACCTTAAATATACATAGAATCACATAGATATGAAAAATAAAATAAAAAATGTAAAATTTTTGGGAGAAGATTGAAATCGTTCTGAAATATTTTAAAGTATTTTGGATGGCTGTGGAAAAATTTCAAAAATAATTATTAATTGTGTAATGAAATCAAGAAAATCATATTTTATTTTCGAGTTGTGTTCCACGAGTCTTTTGTGTAATAGAAAGTTGACAAAGTCTCACTCCCTACACGTTTGCAAGATAACTACCATATTATATGACTCGGGACCAAAGACAGACGAATGTGATTACTTGACAATCTTAAAATTTAGAATTGGGAGACTTCTAAAAGTAAACATACATCGTAAGAATACATGTACATATCTTCGAAAATTAATCGGACCAACTTTATAATACCGAGAAAGTTTTCCCAGTGTCATATATCATTTTGATAATACTTGATTAAAGACACTAAATTACCCATATATATATATAAACAAATATTGTTTGCAATAATATTTGATAAAAACATCTTAATGATTAAAGTATTTACAGAGGAGAGAAACGTTTATTATGAAGTTTGAATTCTGTTTATTAGTTAATTTCAAAATGTCAATTAAAAGACAGAATGGCAAATTGAATTCTTGAAATGAATCGAAAATTTCAAATAACTCGTATTAAGCTACCATGAAAGACTAAAGCCAAAATTTGGCGTATTTCATTAATTGTAAGAGAGAACTGGGATTAATTGAATCAGCGCTGATGACACGGAGCCACAATCAAACAGATTACTTCGAGGCTGAAAAAGTCCCTTCTATAGACCCTCATTTTGATTTGAAAAACAGAAAAGAGAATAAATAGTAAGTTTATAAGTAGAGACAAAATAAAAATTTGGAAAAAGCAAAAAAAATTATGCAGTGCGTATTTTCAGTCTCCGAAAGTTGTTTAGGAAATAGTTACTTTACTGAAAGCTAAGGTAACATGTTTTGGATTTACGCAATGGATATAAAATACGGAAAATGATGCGACCACGTTTTGCTAAGGGCTTCTCAACGATCGTCATTAGAATTGACTTGTGTCGTGTGAAAAAATTTATCTGAGTGGGTCAAGTGAGTAAAACTGTCGTCGATTACAAAGCCCGTTCAAATAGATCGAAACAGCAAAAAACAAACGATTTATAAGAAAAAAAATGGCGTAACCAACATAAAAATATGTCAAATGAGCAACTCACCGTGAAAGTTTATTTTCATGTCAGAAAGCAATATGTTTCATTTGATTCAACTGTTCTGCCGTGATTTCTTACCTGGAACAAAGTAAAAAGTTTATTAAAAACATTTTTTAAAGTAGTTAGTACATAAATAATATCGCTACGTTATATGAACATAGCAGGCTCTCTCTTTGAAGTAAGAAAATATCTTAATACGTTTTTTTCGTCAAGAAAAGTAATAAATCAAGGAAGGAAAAGACAGGAAATGTTTCAGTGTTTTATCATAAAAAATGTGAAAAAGAAAAATACCCTTTTCGAGTTAAAAATAAAAAGGAAAAATAAATAAAAATACAAACAGATTTATTTTTCTACGATTTCAAGTGAATTTGAAATTTTTATAAATGCATGCATAATTTTGAATACTCGTAAAAATCATGTGTCACATAAATGATTAAAATATAAATGTGACATTAGGTTTATAAAAAAACACGATTAGGGAATTTCACATTATAAATACTTGTATCTTTCGTTTGATTTCACTTTTCATGTAGTTTCAAAAGTTATAATAAACATACAAATCCCAATACTCAAAAATCTTTTAAATATCTATCTACGAGTATAACTCAAGAGTACAAAAATTTAAAACACATCATTAAAGAGAACGCATTCTTATTGTAAAGTTGTAATTATTCAGAACATAGGTCATAATGGAACGATAGATGTATTAATTTGAAAAAGTGTAACATATCGGTTCGAAAATTTGTCGTCAAAAATAATGTCGCTGTAGCATAGTTGGTAATGCACCTTCCCCGGATTGGAAAAGAGATCGAGCGAGAGGTAGCGCAACAACAATATTTTTTGATAAAATTGATTTCATATGTATATCTTTATAATTAATATATTTAATTAGTATTTAAAAATATATCAAATTTTATCGCATTCATAATAAAATACTAAAATCAAATATAAAGTAATATACCTATTTACCAAAAAAAAAATTGGCGAAAATAATAAGGATTGAATAGTGATTCGAACTAACAAAATAAAATGTTTTTTACAACGTTTAAAAGTCGCCAATAAAAAAAGGAATAAAATTTTGAAGAATAAATAAATAAATTATATAAAAGTAATTAATTACCTGCTTTGCGTCTAGAGCAAACCCCTCAACAGTGGTTTCATTGACTAGCCTGAATCGCGGTGATAGTCTAAGTGTACGTAAAATACGGCTTAACTTTACCTCAGCTTTAAATATCTGTTCATAAAGCTTATCACAAGACAAAAGAACGGAGGCACACGGACTTCCGGTTTTCAAAGGTCAATTCCTTCCGGTTTTGAAAGAATTAAAGACGTTGGAAATAATGAATAAAAAATATTTTAAAATAATACAAACACAACAATGTTATTAGGTATTTATGAATACAATCTCTGTAATTATTATAATAGCTTTTAATTATAAAGAACTTTAAATTGGACTTCTCAAATATACTACAGAACAACAAAATCCTCCGTATGAAGTGCGCACATTAATTATTTACTGAAAAGAATTTTCATTTGTGTATATTGTTTGTACAGTTAGACCGAATGATTACTTGCCTCGGTGGCGTAGACAGGGCATGAGTCTCATAATTTTAAGGTCTTGAGTCTTTTACGCAACTTTCGAGCCGAGTCTCATCCGTGGACCATTAAAATATAATAAAGATCAAATAAAAAAACAAGGTGTTGAAATTCTAATGCCAAATATATCAAATAACTGACAGTGCTTTCTTGTTCGCCTCAAAGATTAACTTTTTGAAGAAGTATACACTGTCTATGTGGGAAAAAAAGATTAAAGTTTTTACATTTGACCGATTTTACTAGTGATTTTAGTAACTTTGCCAGAAAAAGGTTAATTTCCGCCCAAAATCGAATCAATCCTTTTCACCCTTGGAGATTTGAGGGGCGATGATAATTGACTTTGTCGCAGTGCGTAACGGAAAACCTTTGAAGTATAATTCAAATCTCATTAGGAAAGAAATAATTGGGTCGATTTATCACACAAGGATTAGGACAATGTTCAAAATGGAACATCATTAAATTTTCAGGAATGATATTTTGTTCGTCACTCATTATTGTTTTAGAATAATTATAAAACTGTCTTACCTTTATGTAAAACTGATTATTTTAGTCTTTTAAACTTAGTCACAGAAATTTCTAACACTTTTTACTAATATTTTATACTGAAAATGTTATTCGAAGGGAGGTATCAAAAATACGTGATATTTTAATGTTTATGCGAGACACACGCGGCCGAGCGAACGCAACCACCTCTCTCTTAAGAGTTTCCGCTGGTAACATATTGGTGCGGGCTTGAACTTCAACGTTGGTGATTTTATCTCGCTACGACACTTTAAATATAACTAAAATTATAGACATGGACCATGAAAGTATAGAAGTGTGCTAAGTACGCAAGTCTGGTAAATACTGATCTTGCTTGATCCAACGTCTAATCGTAAAAAAGAATTATGTGGTCAATGACAAAAGAAAGCAGTAATTATAAAATATTTGAATATATTATGTTTTTTTTGTAAGATGTGCATAGATAACTCAAAACGATTTTTCAAATGTGACTTCCGCGGTTTCGAGTAAAATAATAACACAGAAAATTATTATCACATTTGAGTTGATAACAAGTAGTTTTCATGCAAAAAATTAAAAGTTTCATAGCTGATAAGCATAATTCGGCTCGTCTATCAAACGAAAAGGAGCTAATCCGGAAAATTATTTATAAGTGAAAACAGAAAAATTATTAGATTACGAAAAAAAATTGCCACCACTTTGCAAATTTTTGGTATCATGAAGATACGGCGTCCAGTATATCTGGTCTTTTTATAAGTTATAACTTTAAATACCTGTACATGTTTATAAATAATGGCTCCAGACTTTTGATTTAACTTTGAAAGATCTTTTAGATCCTTTTCAATTGTGACGCTGTGGCGGATAAGTGCTTTACAGCAGACCCTAATCCTGATTTAAATCTGTTTACTTTTGACAACATGTTTGTTTGTTTTAATTAAAACTTGAAGATGGCTGGCATTGTACTCGTTGCGGGATTTCATTGTTAATGTGGAATTTGAGGGGAGATACCGCGATACCACGATGAACCACGAAAGTAGCTTCCCACGTGATGAATTATGTTTTGGCGTTTAGCATAACGACTTAATGAGAGTATATTTTAATCCACAAATAGCTTCACAGGGTAACAGATTAAGTCGAAAATAAAAAAAATAAAAAATATATATATATTTGTGAAAGAAATAGTAAAGTATGTAATATCTAACTGAAAAAAGACTTTGTGAAATAATAAAGTTACAAAAAATAGGCAATATTCATTATAACACTGCAAAAATTGGGAGGGGAATAGGATGAAATTGAGTTAAAATTTACTGAAAAGGTTTGGAAATCTAAAAAATTGTTTTGTAAATAGTTTCCTTGATGAAATCAGGGCCGACATTTCAGCACGATAACATGTGGCATTGTCAAGGGTTTGTCTCAAAAAGTTACGGTACAACCACACTAGTTCGTGAGAGCAATCTCTCACTCAACTGTAGGAGATTTATATATTTTACCTCTATCTAGAAAAAACGCGATCTAAACTAGAAAAAACACCAGTTTCATACATTAGTGCTGGCGGAAACCTTAAATTAAACATATACATATATATATTCAAACTATACATGAAAATTCCGTACAGTTGAGAATTGTTGTTTGTAATTTTATCCAAGTATTCGACTAATATTGATAATATCTTGTTTAAGATTCTACTAAAACATATCTGAAAAATACAGCAAGTATTATGACAATATCTCAGTTGATATTTGACAAAAAAAAACAGGCTTATAAAGGTTGAAGTAGATTGTGAAAAAAAACTTAGAAAACCAAGTATGATTTCAGTCTATCGGATAATAAAAGATTTTAAATTTATTATATTGGGTATCCAAAAAAGTTCTTGCCGATTTATGCAAGTCGTAATTCTTGGAATTTTTACGACACTTATTTAATGACCGTGTATGGGAAACGACTTGAATTATGAAATCGTCTCTCTGAGTGCACTTCGAGCAGTTAACATCAAATTTGTTTTTACTGATTTAATACGGTAGATCAAAAATAAATTATTCGTGCGTGTTTATTGTAGGAATTCAAACTTGGTTCCAACACAACTGCCGAAAAAACTGCATGAAATTCAGAAAAGACGCAGTCCAGGAACGATGCACTCGTTACTTTTACTATGGGGGATGAGACTCTCGAGGATGCATCCCATTCATCATTGGGAGAAACCACTGCTGCTAGTATCTATTGTGACCAACTTCAACGTGTTCAGAAGGAATAGTTTTTAAAAAAAGCAGACAGTATTGGCACACAGGAAAAAAGTTTTATTTCTTCAGACAACGCTTGACTTCATGTGGCAAAGAAGAACCATGCCAAGATAATGAAGCTTAGAGAGGAGCATCTCCCCCATTCACCATATTCATCAGACTCTCACCAGCAACTTTCCACTTTTTTCCAGTCTGGACAACCACGTGAGTGAGACAGTTAAACAATGATAAAAGTACCAATTTTCTCTACAGTAAAATTAGAGATATTTATAAAAATTGAATGAATAAATTGTCAAGCCACAGGGCAAAGGTTAATATTTTGATATTAAAAATGTTCAAAAATGTTCATGTAAAAATGGCAAAAACTCTTCTGGGAACCGATATTATAAATATTATGTATTATCATACAAAGCATTTCAATACATAAACAGAGAGAAAAACAAGATATAAAAAGGTTATCTCGGATTTCCAATCTACAATAACATTTTAGATAAATAGTGAGTATACGAAAAGTAGTATATGAAAAAACAAAATTGTATCTATTAGTTTTGTTTTCCTATGTTTAAATATACTTATTAGATTAGAAGAAATCAATTGCACTGGTTCTAAAAATAATATAATAATTAATCAGAAGGATTAAAAAAATTTATTGCGCGTAAGCAATGCCCGTTCTTAAAATTAAAAATTTCGGACGTAATTAAATATGAAATGATAAATTTCAAAGTCATTATATTTCAATTAGTGACATTTGTGACAAAAAATTTGTTTAACGCAGGACGTTTTTTTGATGCGGAAATAACACCTTGTGTATGTTTGGGATGCTGATTTCAAAAATTGTAACAGATTTTCCATATCAGCTCTAGTCTTGAAGTAGCTTATTATCACTGGTAATAAAGTACTTCTACTAATAAGGTAATACGGAAAAATAAAACAATTCCCGATTTCTATTTTTCTGTCATTATCTATTATTTTTAATATATATTTTATGAATTTACTATTAACGAACGTTATTTTTTTATCACTGTCACATTCTCCCACCGTTGCATTGAGCGAACAAGATAGAAATAAAACTTCATTAGTTGAGATAGAAAAAAAACATCCTGCCATCATTACGTATTGAAGTTGGCCTGATGAGGCAATTTATAAAGACTTTGAATAAAGATGGTTGGTGACTTAAATGAAAAAACTGTTTACTGTTTGAGCTTTCAGCAATTCTGTCGGTAATACCTCACTATATAAAGAGTAACAAAATAAGTTTTTCAAATTATGCACCATAACAATTATATATTTTTTTTTATATAAGTATGAAAGTCAAATATTAAAAATAAACTGATATGGACGTTTTGCGATTGTTTTAATATAAAATAAGATAATTTTATTTTGTGTGAGCAGAGAAATTAGCATAAAAGACATGCAATATTCTATATCTCAAAAACTAGAGCTGATAGAGAAAATCACATATATTTTTAGAAATAAGCAACACAAGTATATCCAGGAATAGGTAAAAGCTTTTAGGCACCAAAACGTGGGTATCAATGTTAAGTATCAAAAAAAGAAAATGGAGAAACTAAAGACATAATAAGTTTGGAAACAAAAACGATATCGTCCATGTATTCGTGTTCCGATACACCTACGCACTTGTCAAATTGAGACGCTATAGCCATAGTCTGTGAATCCAACCGATAACTATAAAAGGCTCTACGCCATAGCGTCTTCCGTTACTTTTTGTCGTAGCTTCGTTTAAATAATAAATTGTTTCTATCTACATAATATAAAGGTATTATTAACTGTTTAATATACAGAGTGGGCCAACTTGGACTGACTGATGTAAAATGCATACAACTTTTGTAATTTTAATATTTATTTAAAAAAATGTATTATTACATGAAAGTGTACTTTGTTAACTTTAAAAAATAACACCATTTAAATAACCTACATTTTCTTGTTGACAAATAATTGCTTTTTCTAAAGTGTTTTGCATTACATTACCCAACGTTTCTGTCTCCAAATTTGTTATTTCTGCACGAACATTTTGTTTAAGCTCCTGAATTGTAGCTGATTTGTTCATGTAAACTCGGCCTTTTAAGTAGCCCCACAAAAATAAATCAGGCGCCGTCAAATCTGGGGAACGGGGAGGCCAAGCAAACTCTGCATTTTTTTAAATTAGCCGGTCACCGAAAGTAGATCGTCGCGAAACATAAAAAAATTCAATAATTTTAACGCGTTCTTGCACTGGGTATTTAGCCATTATAAACTTTCATAAATTCTTTATTATCTGCAAAAAAAAAAAATTAAAAATAAACCCCACCAAAGTTATAAATTTTTAAAAACAGTCAGCTTAAGTTGGCCCACCGTTATATATGTTAGAAAATAAGTTTCTTGGTCGTAAATTCATAAATGTATGTTTGTCCTAAGGAAGACCATTGTAGTCCCAACGTTTCGGGTAAATCTCATTACCCATCTTCACGGGATGCCTTATCGGTGAAGTGTCCTTTGATTGATGAACAATGATTGTGAAATCAGAAATCATTACGTTGTATAAATATGATGTTTATAACCCGTGGGGGGTGTCGCTCGCACAACTAACAACACCGCCGACAGGTCCAAATGGCCAAATAATCTCTCCAAATACCGAGCAGTTGGGTATTAATAATATGCTTCAGAGTAGCCGCTCAGAGATTGGTCTTCTCGGGCTCACTTCTTTCTTAGCCGGCTTCGCGAATACACCTCCAGTAGACGCTTCTCGTTATAAACTTTATCTTAACTTTAAACGTTCTGTATTCTATAAATTGTGTAACCAACTTCAATTAACGTCTGTCAATTGTAAGTAGCTCTTACTTCTCTACTAGTTCCAGCCACACGCACAAACACACATTCACTCACACGCTTCGAAATATGTGAACAAAAGAACAGGCGAGTGCGAGCATAAAATATAATAGGGTACTATGCGCTCGCTCCATAAAACCTTTTGATACATAACTTATTACAAATTCACGTACTTAATCACACACGTTAACACATAATTGTCACAATAATCATATCAATCATTAGCACCTCCTAATGTTTTGCCTATGGTAATTTCATGATGTAAAGTATTATTGTTGTTTGTTTGTACGATAAGTGTCGGGTTCGGAGAAAATTTAATGTTTCAATATCGTTGTCGAAAACACAAATGTGTAAGTTCCTGAACATAATAATAAATTTATCACATTATATATTTGTTTTGGCGATGGGAAAACAGGAAAAGGACGAGGACATGTGGAACACAACAAAGCTTTTAATGGTTGTTCTCTGTAAATGAATGGAAACCAACGCGCGACACGATATTAGTAAATATTATATCATTACTGAATGGAACAAAATAATATACATTAAGTTATTTATTGGATGTGTATACTTATTTATTCCCACGTAATAAGTAATAATAAAAACTTTAATGGGATATTATAGTCAAAATATAACGTTTAAAATATATAACTACTAAATGTCCTAATCAAAAAAATAATATTATATCTTGCGAATGGTTTTGAAAGTGTATCGAAGTATGTTTGTATGAAAGTAAAATAAAAAAAGGTCCAAGCTTATATTGGAAACTGAAAAAAAGTGCATTATTTACTGGTGGAGATTCCAATATGGGGTGATTTGGGGGCGGAATCGGACTCAGTGAATAATGATTTTAATATCAACTCTCTACATACTCGTACATACCTCCATCGAACTGCATTGTGCCGTTTTTAAAAGGTTTTTCCGGTAAAAAAAACTCAGATACGTAAGGTTTATTATTGTTAAAGCATTATTTATTTAAGTTATATTTAATAAAGCTATTGTTTATATTTGACGGCGAACAGTGGAAAGAGGAACTGGGATAGCGAAGCAAAATATTGCAATTTGTATTAGGGGTTTGTCATGTTTTGTTTTGTTTTGATCATCTACTATCTTGGAATTTATCTTCTACAGTTGAATTATATTTCTCATGCATAAGTGTGGTTCTACCGTAATATATGAGGCCAAACCCCGTCAATGGTAAGTTTTACCATGTCAAAACGTCTTTTGTAGACACTAGCGCTTACGGAAGTCTTAAACTAATTACATATTTATTACAATTACATATTATATATAATATAAAAAAAAATATATATATATATAACGATACCAATTGAAAAATACGACTTTGAGTATTTTGACATGACACATATTTATCATCTTCTGGTATTTTGAGACACTGCAGGTAGTGAAATCTAAATCATATATATATATATATATATATATATATATGCAAAGTAAATGATTATTTTTAATTGATTAATAATGAATAATTAATATATAAATCTAATTTTAAAATTAATTTCATAAATAAATAATACAAATATAACGTGAATGTTAGACACAGGAGAACGTTTATTAAAACGTTGTTAAAACTAAGAAAAGCAGATCAAAATATTGATAACGTTGACAGCCATAATACAGAGCTAAATTATTAGAGAGTCAACAGAATCCCACACGCTAATGCCGAATCAATTTTCCGATATTTGTTTCGCTGCTCGAGTTCGTACGAGGGGTATACAAAGGGAATTGGAAAAACTCACGATAGAAAACCACGATAATGTCGAGCGATGAAGTAGAACAGTGCCGTTCTTTAGTATTGCAGTCGATAGAAATAATGTATTCATACTAGACTATTTTACTTCATATTACCTAACTGAAAAGCTTACTGTCGGGATCAAAATAAGTAAGATAAACATGAGAGAAAATTGAAAAATCATCATTGCAACATCGGCGGGTATTATAAAAATCTGTGTATTTTGTTTGTCTACACAAGGTTGAAGGGTATTAAGGGAAAATACAGACAGATTATAAACATAGATTTTATAAACTACGGGGCGCAAAAATAAACCGTATAAAAGTCAATATTAGAACTTATAATAACAAGTAAGTGTAAGAAGCAAGCAGACATAGAAAGAAATTGTTAGAAAATATTTTTATGTATAATAGGTACTCATGAATAATGGAAAAAGAAAAAAATTTCTCATAAAACAAGACTGTCATGAAAGAATCGCAAATCTGCTTTTTTTCTATTGACAGAGTAATGAAGATTTGTGAAAAAAAAAGGATTTTTTTTTTGTTCCGTGAAATGTTCCATGGTATTTACGTACTTTCATTGTACGCGCTCGCGAGCTAGGAAATGACATTTCTGCTAGCATTCCGAGACCTGGCCCCAGAAACGAGAATGTTATATAAGAAAAATAACTCCAGAGTATAAGAATTTTGTCAGTACTGCAATATTGATATTGTCATTAAAAATTTTCCAACTTCGTTTGTTGGATTCAAACATTAACATTGTTGTCGAATGCTATAAAAAAAATAAAAACACAATGTCAATGTTTTGGAAGTAGGCGCTATTATTAATTTATTTTATTTATACAGTGAATAAAAAAATTTTTGGGGCAATTGTTTAAATATTTCACACAGATATATAATTTATTTTTGAAAAACAATACAGATATTTTATTAGCCTATAAAATGCGTGCATGTGTATAAAATTTAACTAAATACATGATCAGCTCCTTTTTTTTAATAAAGAACATAGATTCAATTTGAGGACAATCTATAGGTTACTAAGGCATGATTGGTAAAGCAGTCTACCGGCAATATAAAGTTTAGGGTTTGAGCCATTTATATACTGTATGAATCTAATTTGTTTTATGTGTCATGGAATTATGTTCCGAATAAAAGTAACTTGACAAATAAAAATGTGATTTCATTTGAATTTGCGTTGTGTCTATGTGTGTTAGAATATGGAAGAGAATGTGGTACTGATGAAATTTAAACATATTTTGTTAAGAAAGATTTGGAATTCTAAGATATTTGCTTATCCTATTAAAAGTTTTTAGTTAGTGCCAAAAATTCTTGTGCATAGTGTTTTGTCGAAACTTAAAGTATTAGATTTTCAACCTCCAGAGTTTGGCTACTACTGACAAACATACGGCATTACATGCTTATACTACAGTAACATGTGACAAAGCTCTTAGAAAGTGATGTTACAAGAAGAAATCTTAGTTCAAAGATGTGAGGAAAATCAAGCCAAGGAAATTTGTGATACCTTTTAATAAGTTTGAATATAATAGAAAATTTCAAATTATAAACTAAAATTATGTCGGGAATAAAACAACGATTAAAGACTGGAGAGACAAAGACAAAGTCCCGTAGAGAAAAACATGATTTATGAAAGCGTAAGAAAATGAAAATTTTATATGAATCTTGATGCTGTACTGAATGATTTACGGTTTTACGTAATTTCATTTATTCAATGGCATCACGCAACATTCTCATCTGGGAGGGAAATGAGTCTGATGATGATAGACACGCCCATGCATCAATGCATAGCCTCCAAGCAACTTGACAACGAAATACGAAACACGTTACCGTCTAGCCACACGAAGAGAAATGGAAGGAAAAGAAAATAGAAGTTGTGACATTGTTTAGAGTTTTTTGGTACCATAAAAATACATATATAAATAAAATATCCTACCAATTTTTTGTTAGTTATCTGTGGGAATGGCCTTTCAAGTCCTTCAAAATATTGTTAATCTGTTAGCTGCCCAAAAAATTCCAAGTCGAAACGTCATCATGCCATGCATACGGGCGCCAAAATCCTTAAACCGGCTTTATCCGATTTTTATTTTTATGAAAAACCACGAAACGTAGGTACGACTACAAAAAAAAACCTAGATACTATTTTATCATAAGTGTCCATCGACCGTGATTTCGTACCTTTTTTAAGATGAAAAAAGTTGAGAAAAAGAAATAAATAAAAGTTTATAGTGTTGTCAGGCTTACGTACCTACAGGTGTTTTAAATATCACACGAAATAATAATATTGATTAAAGCATATTATGACACAGTTTTTTTCACTGATTATACAGAATACTAGTATATTGGTAGAGAATTGCGACTATGGTAAAGATCTATAAAGTAAAATTGGTAGCAGCGATTTAAAAAAAAAAAAATTATTATTATTTAATCACATGACATGTTGTGACGTTATAAATGGGGGTCACATACAAAATTGCTCCATCACATATTTTTGTCAAGCACCTTAACATTTCACAAATAGTTACCCTCAAGTTGGTATCACATTCGGTGTCTCAGCTTATAAAAACGTTTGCGATCTATGGTTCATTTTCAAAACCATTGACGAAGCTGTCAGACTGTAGATGTGTGTGATTCACTATAACTGGAGGGTAAGTATTTTTTATTATTCAATCACTAGTGCATAATTTAATATTAATCGCACGGCAAATAATCTTTACAGGGAACAAGACGTTTCCCTCTGGTTTTTACCTTTGGCTTCGTCTCTGGTTTATGCCTCTGGTGCATACCTCGGATTTTATTTTTAATATCTACTTTGGATTTACCTTGGAGTTAGTCGCCTCAATGTAGACGACAATTTTCATCATGATGATCATCATCGCGTCGGCCTGGATGCCTGGATGCAAGGACATCTGGTGTCCTATACAAGAAGGACGTCAAACTCGCGCCCAACCCGACGAGATGAGAATTTGTCGTCTGGGTTTTATTTTGTTTTATTTCTTGTAGTCTTGTGTTTTTCTTGATTAGATGTCTTACTTTTACTAACGACTAACATCTTTTATTTATCACCTCTAGGTAATATTATAAATTTAGGATGAAGGCAGAATGTGACAAAAATGAGGTTGGTATGTGTGCTCAAGTAAAAGAAATCGCGGATCTCATGTTCTACACTGTCTAGGTCTTTTACCCAAAAATGTATTTAAGTAGATATATTTATGATTATCCAGACCAGAATGGATTACACTATATACATCAACTTCTTTCTCTTCAACGGTAATCGAACATAAAATGATTGAAAGCTGATCTGGGAAAGAGCCAAGACTCGAAATTTTTTAGGAAAAACGCAACAAATTTTTATATTTTCAAGGAGAACACATTGTTTTTGTGAAGTTGCATTTTCAGAATATAAATCGGTGGTATTTTTTAATACAAATTAAATTAATCAACTAGAAAGATATACAGAAAAAATGTCCAGGTTCGAATCCCGGTAGCAACAAAATATATTTTGATGAATAGATTTTTTCGGTACATCTTTACAGTAAATTGATTTAATTTGTGTTAAAATTATTACATTATAAATAAATACTTTTCATTAGGAATAAATTATAATTTAAAGATCTATCAACCTGTTGTGCTGAGTCCCATAATATTGTAGGACATTACATCGCTGTCACGAAAAGCACATTTTGAATTCAAGAAACGGAATTTAAAAAAGTAAAAAGAATCATGTTATTACAACACAACAGAAATACACTGCAAAGAAAATACTTTTAATACATATGATAAATCAAATAGCAAAATATACACACCATATTCTGTGATTTATAATATCGTAAAACGGAATAAGATTTGGGAAATATCTGCTACTCTGGCAAAAATATATTTATTGAGTTCTAGACAGCTGTCAGAGGCATTGTTATAAAATAAATCGGTGAGTTACAGGTTTTCCGTACTAATAAAACTCTGTAGGCATTTGAACGATACCGTTTTTTAGAAAACCAATATTAATCCAGTTTTTTAAATGAATCAATCATATATATATTTTAGACGAGTATATATTATAGTTTTACATTTAAAGTAACCTAATATTTATTAAAGACGTTTTATTAAAAACATGTTGTAATTCACAAAGTTGATAATACTCGTAGCTTGTAATTTCTAATAAGTCGAATAAAAAATATAATCTAAATCGCGTCAGATGATACTCAAAGAAACAAAAAAATAATAGGCGAATAGAAAAATAAGAAATAAAAAATATATGTAGCAAAAATACATAAAATGCAAAAGATAATATATCATATCAGCATATTACATGGATGCGGGAAGGCAAAATAATATAAAATATTTGATGGGATAATTGTTTACAAGTGTGGGGAAATTTTAATGTTACGATAAATGTATTCAGAGTAAAACATCACGTACCAGAAAAATGCGGGCGTGTTTGGCATAAAATAAAGGAAGGAACGTCGCTTTATACTTGGAGAGATTAAACACAGTAAATATTACGTTTAAAGCTCGTGTCACTAACAAATATGGCAACATTATTTTTTAAGCCAAATTATTACAATTTCTGAATAAACTTCGTTGGCCAGACCAAATAATTCAGAGAAATTTAGAAAAAGGAAAGATAACTACTTACGCATCTCACTAATCGAAGCAATTAACAATAGTTAAATTACAGATAAATCAGCAATGTCTTAAAGGTTATTAATTGCGTTACAAAGGCGTACGAAATTAATCTAACAGTGCGTGCGCGCGCGCGCGCGTGTCGAGAGTGACGAAAATAAATACTACGTATTTCGAGTCGGAGAAAATGTTAGGATCTTTAATAAAACAAAGACAACAACGTAATCAATCCCTCACTACAAGGAGCTAGGCACAAATTTATGCCCAATTTCTCATTCTGCGCAGTAAAATGAAGATTTATTGTTGCGAGTAAGTAGATACGCGTACTGTGCAATACATATTTCAAAGAAATAAGATATAATATAATAATAGACAATATAATATATTTCATTTCTATTTATCACATTTATCCCCCTAAGATAATACGTCCCCACAAAAAATAAATCAATACAAATTAAATTAATCAACGAGAAATATTAATGGAAAAAAATAATTATATAGCGAAAAAATATTTAGTTGCGAGGAAGCGCATTCTATTTCATATTTCCAATTGATACATCTACAATTCCATTTTTAAAAGCAATCAACTTTATATTACCGTGAATATAAAATACCTTTGAGTAAAATCCGATAGCAGACGCCAGAATTGAATAAAGTAATCCATTTTATTAAATTTGGAAACCTTAATACAACTTACATACAAGAACACATTTTTTTTTCAGTACAAAAATGTGTTCTCCTTAACTTAAAAATAATATGTTCCAATATATCAATCCATAATAGATTAAAAAAATCTATAATAATAAAAACATATTTTTTTAAATTAATTTTGCTTGGTGTACCAATATTCCGATTAAAAAATATAAAAAAATTAAAAAATAATGTTTAGAATATTTCCAAAAAAAAATTTCACTCTGTTACCAAACATTAATAATAAATTTAATAACCTATCTAAAATTTATAATAAACGACATTTAAAGGACACATATTTTATTTTACTATCAGAGTCAACCGCGGAGTAATCGTAATCAAGCACGGAAACAATAGCAGTTAATGAAATAACATTTTAATTTTCAATTAAAAGTGAAGAGCGGTGTTCAGAATTACGGCCGAGTAAAAAAGACGCAGAGTTGCTCTCGCTTCAGTTTGTTTTGCACAAAAACACGCTTAGGTTGCACATCCCGTATGCCCACCGTCCGAAAGTACAGCCGGGATTACGAGAAGGGGCTCAGCTCGACGGGTGGCGAGTGGGGGGCTGAACCCCCGACCGCGTTACTTGTTGCTGTTGTGCTAGAATTATAATTTAATATTCCAGGTTGGGCGATGCGCCGTCAGCGCAAACCCCGCTGACCGGCGGGGCCACGGTAAATATTTAAAGGTGGCCAGAAAGCCCGCGTCAGCGAGAAATGGCCGTTAAATGTTATCGGAATAATTTGTCGACACAGTAATAATCGCCATTAGGGGTCGTTAATAATACATTCTGAAGCAAAACCACCGACACAACTGTAATAACATTAAAACCGATACGATAAATAAAACTTTTTAAAAGGTTTTCCCGTATTTTTAATTGAAAGGGAAATTAAAATATTCGAACAGGTCACGTTGAAATATTATGATTGTTTAATCTTTTAACTTGATAGATTATGTTTTTTGTGGGTAGTTAAAAAACGCATAGGGATCTAAAAATATTGTGCTGACATGGTTGAATGAAAAAACGGTAGGAAAATCACATGCGCATGAGAAGTTAGTAGGTTCGATACTATAACACACAATTAACTATTTTCATACTTTTATAGCCAATATTACATTACTTGAATGTGAAAAGATTAAATTTTAAAAATCAGAATAACTTCGTATTCTTGATGCATTGCGTTAATCGACCATTCAAGAAATTAGTATTGGTTATTTTGAATATTTAATGCAAACACAGCGTGGTTATTCATTTTAATAAATAATAACTTTTTTTTTACAACTGACAGTTTAGTATATCCACTAACTGGTTTCGAAAAATACATTTTTCTTCAATATAGTGATTCAAAATTTTGCATAGTTACTCCTTAGGGTCCTGAGTTAAACAGCATCCTCCCTTCCCCTGGAAACTCCACCCTCTCTCCCTTATATAAATATGTATTAAATTGAATGCCATCCATTCCAAATTTTGCACCCTCCTCTTGCCTGGATCAAATTTTGAATACATTGCCATTATTTAGTATACGCACAAAACAATGGCACCCCGCTCCATAATTCCCGTAAACCCCTTTATAAATTATTACTCAATTTGATCCCGGGCTACTCTGGGTAGGTGCCGCTAGTAGCTACGATAATATAAAAATCTTAATTATTCAAAATTAAAATTATAAAACCTATTTTCACTGATAGTTTGCCGATTATAAATTCGGAACCATCGAAATAATTAAGAAGAAATTAAACGTATAAATTTGGATGTTAAATAGCCTAAATCTCTAAATCGGGAAAATACATAAATATGGCAAACCCGTACATAAATTTGCACTTTATCATGATCTGTCCTAATCCCTACAATTATTTGACTGCCTGGGGGTAAACTTTCAATAGTATATTTATGAATATTGACTTAACATATCAATATTTTCCATTAATATTTCTGCTGTCGTGATAGGTCTGTAATTAAAATTAAAAAAACAGTTTTCCAATAAAGTATAAATATTCCATGTGTTATTTTAACCATATTATTATATTATTAACTTAGATATTTTTCCTTAAAGTTACGAAAATTTTTTATAAATAATATGATTATGGTAAAAATTTATATAATTAATCTAAATTTAATTCAATTTTTGTTAAAACTTCTCTCATTTCACTGAAGTTAAGACTAGAGTGATTTTAATACTTAAAAATACTTGATACTTAATCTTGTTTAGAAGAATAAGACGTTTTAATAAGTTTTCAGAGCGATCTTTCACGCTTTAATAAGTAAAAAATATTTTAAAGTATTTTATAACAAAGATTAGGATACACAATTATAAAATCAGGATCAATGACATAATTTAATATTCTTAGAAGGTTTCATGACGCAAGTTCCATAAAATTCTAATGCACCTTCATTGATCATGAACAGGAGAGTATCAGGAGAGAGAGAAACCGCCCTCCCTTAAAAAGTTTATCTACACGTATATGTATATGTTATATTATATTAAGTAAATATATATAGGTACGTAACGAATTACGGGTACATGATAACTTCCGTAGTTCATATCAGATTTCGAACTTCATTAAACTTTTCCGAAAAATTTACTTATAAATGTGACAGTCATTGCTTCTCTTTCAAAAAACTTTAAAATTCGAAATTCAGTTAATATTGGTCCCAGAGGAAAAAATAATTCACTAGAAATGGTACCACAAAACGGGAAATTTTTATTATTATTAGGCTAGTGCCTACCAGGGATTTATGAAAATCTTATCAATTACGTTGTTTTAATCATATAAATGAGTTTTGTCAAATACTAAACTAGTAATGATATTATTGAATAAGAATTTTAATTCCTGCTATATTCGATCGCGGTAATTCCTAAGCCACTTTCAATTATACAGATCGAAGAGAAAGAGTAAAGAGTAACTACACGTCCGATAATAAAGCGAAGTTTTTATTTTCGGAAAGCTTTAACCCTAAAAGGATTCCTCCGAATTGGGATTAAGCGCCAAAAGAAAAGTTTATTGACTCTACATATCGAGTTCTGTGAAGGGTAATAAATAGATCCAAGCTTCGAAGATTTTCACAAACCAGTGAATATTAATTTAAATAATTATTCCTAGAAAATTCTGAATTTGATATAAGGTTACTATTTATTTCGCAATAAACGAAATATTATACGTATTTTAATTTTAATATATTTAATAAATGAAAATAAATTAATATTTCAATCATTATATTATAAAAACTGTATCGAACAGATAAGAAAAGAAAGGCCAGGTAATTAATACTAAAAAATACGTATATATTTTGTATGTTAATGTTCCTTGAGTACTTACTCGAGAATCCAAAATATAATAATACGTTTTTAACGGCCCAGTGATTATAATCAATTTTGTAAACAAATTTATCTAATTAATTAATTGATAATGGCGGTCACTGTGTGGTGTAACATGATTATTTTAATTTTCATAAATAAACTTTGTACTGCACACGCGTTGGGTAATTGTCACTACTATAGTTTCGAGAAGTGCAGTCTCTCTCATCATCAGATGATAACAGTTACTACTTGAGATGAAGACCACCTCTCGAAACTATAGCAATGACAATAACCTAACGTGTATGTAGTACAAAGATTAGTTGTAAAAATTTAAAAAAAAATTATCTTGATCAAAATTACTTTTCTTTAAAAATTTAACGTTAGTAAGTGTTTAAGCGTCTTGTTACTCTGGCACCGGGGGCACTGGGTTTCCTGGTTTATAATGATTTGCATGTGTGTGCGCGAGTATTGCCTCCCTTTTTCGGAGAATGAAGAAGACGGTAAACGACAGGCGGATCGATTACATTCCGTGCTTTGACTAGTCCAGAAGTCCAAATAAACCGATCGTCGGGAGTGCGTACTTCGGTCGGTCGAAATCTATCCAGCCAAAAGATCAACAACATCGGATCAGAAAGACAGCAAGTATAATAAAAAGGTTAAGGCTGTGTTCATATGTGCCCTTATTGTCAAACGGAAACCTGGGAACTAGCTATCGAAGGAATTTAAGTGAACAGTAAATTTATAATGAAATTGACATGAATACCTTCAAATACTGTCACGAATGATAGTAAAGACTTTCTAGACCATCCGTTAAGATATTCATATATATATATATTCTTGCTCGAATATATAAATTTTTTGCTTTAAAATATTTAATAACGTGGTTAGTTAGTTAATGGATTTAGCTGTTCCACAAATTATTCACTATCATAAAAAAAGGCACCACATGAAATACGCGATAAATAGAAGTACAAGAATTAATCGATTCGTATAGAAAACAATAAGGCATCAATCATAAATAATATGCGATATGTTCCGTAAGGTATTATTTTATAACTCACAAAAATTTACCGTAACGCACGTATTCTTAAGGTTCTACAATCTCATGGAGCCAGTATCACGGGTTGGCATGAAGCCAGTTCAATTTAGAAGACGGCGTCGACGCCTCCCAATAAGCAAAATGACTTCTATACCGTGGGGTTTATCTGTAGACGAATTGCGCAATTGTTACTCTTCAAGTTTTATTGCACTAAAGAAAGAAAAAGAATGTCTGCAATATCACTTGTGTATTAAGATAAATAAGTAATTCGCAGATATGCGAGCTTGCCTGAACAAAGTTGATCAAGTAGCATTTCGGTTTTTCGTAACGACATCCAAAAATAATTCGATTCTGTCAATCTTTAAACATGGAATGGTACAAATCGTTATTGAGGGGGAAGAAATAATATATTCGTGATTATTATAAACGACGATTAATGATGTAGTGATCTATCTTCGCTTAAATGCTTAAATTAAACATTTATACGATAGATTATATTTAAGTGCTATCCAATAATCATCATCAGATATTCGTTATCCATCAGCACAATAAATCAAACACGCGTTCTTTTGGTTCCATATTTAATTTTTCCAAATAATTGGACGATCGTTCCGGCTGTCTAGGCCATTATCAACTAATTCCTTATCAATTTAAGAAATCTTTTAAAGTAAAATTACGGTGAATCGTGGAACAGCATAAATTATCCAAAAAGTAAATAAATTCTTTGACATTTGAGTTATGCTTTCACTGTGACTGTATCTGTTAATGATGCTTACACTGCGACACGATGCTTTAACGACATCGGTAAATGGGGCCACACACTGCCCACAAATAACGTCGGCAAGCAAAATAAATTCGGAGTATCCTCCGATAATCGAGAAGTCGAATAAAGAAAATGGTGCATATTGGTGTGTGGAATACAAGAATCGTGACTGGAAGCGACGAGCGATGTATAAAGGGGTTCGGAGCTTTAAGCACGGACGTGACTAGAAAAATCACTCTAAGCTAAGGGGCGACAGACGACTGGACAAACACACGGAGTCAGCGAATATACTTGCATCCTTACGGTAAATATTTTCTTCAACAAACTGAGATGAAAAATTTTAGTGGAGTTACCACATTTAATTTTAATATAATATCCAAAAAGTTCACTTTGAAATTTTATGCGCTCGGTTTTATACGAAAAAAGTTGATATTAAATTTTATGCGTTGGATTATTATACTAACAAAGTTCGCTTTAAAATTATATGTTATATGTTGAATACATCAGCGGTCTATATAAAGACGTCTGTATTGGAGTCGAAGAGTCTATTTTGAACAACTTTGTAGATAAAAAAGAACTAGCCAGGATTAACATATTGTGACATTGCAAAGTAACGTCACGCATTTGTACAATTAATATTGGTACGGTCATAAATTTATTTTTTCAACAATTATTCAAAATTATAAAATGAAAATTTGTCAAATAATAAGTTAAATACCAATTAAATGTAATAATTAGAAAGATATACATATATAATCAATTTTATCAAAAAATATGTTATTGTTGCTACCGAGATTCGAACTTGGATCTTTGTCCAATCTGGAAAAGGTGCTTTATCCAACTATGCTACAACAGACAGTACCTTCGTCAACAAATTTTCGAACGATATGTTATAGATGGTTTTCAAATAATGGAACGGTAGATGTATTAATTTGAAAAATGTAACAAGGGTTCGAAAATTTATCGACAAAGGTACTGTCTGCTGTAGCATAGTTGGATAATGCACCTTCCACGGATTGAAAAGAGATCCAAGTTCGAATCCCGATAGCAACAACAATATATTTTTCGATAAAACTGATTATATATGTATATCTTTCTAATTAATACATTTAATTAGTATTTAAAAAAAATCATTCTTCTTCATTTCTTTGGACCATTGCAGGAATATAACGTAAAATTTTTGATAACTGTTAGGTACCCAGGATAATTGTAAACATTAATAATGTTTAGTACTTGCGTAAAATTAACTATATATAAATAGATTTTATTAAAATTTGAACATCACTACAAAATGCCATAAATAAAGGTATTCGCGAATTTTATACTCCAATACTATTAAATTGAGAGTAAATTTATAATATTATGTAAATCCGTTATATTTAATGTAAGTACCTACGTGATATTTCAAAATCTAGGTTGAATCGATAAAATGTTATATTTATGGGTCCCGAAGGGGTGAGATAGACAGTTTCCGCCTAACTCGTTTGCAAAAGAGTTTTACGACTCGTGTTTCAAGTCTGCACGGACCCATGCATTGTACGACTTCTTATTTTATGATGGCATCCCTGAATGCTCGAGTTTTATTTTCCACTTCCTCAGGAGTGCGCCACAAAACCACGCTTCACTCAGTTTTCGATACAGCAAAAGTAAAATAATTCGATTTAACGCAGCCAACCGCCAAAGACTTCCAATTTCATTTAATGAACGATTAAGGCGATGTAATAATTTTGCTATTTATTTTATGAACTTTATCAAGATAGAAGAATTTTAAAAACACGAATAGATTAAATACTTCTGTGTATAGTTTCCTGGCTTCCTTCCCGTGTGTATCTGACTTTTCTGGCCGGCGTTTCGGGACCAATTGCAGGGTCCGTCATCGGGGCTGATGCAGAAAGATCAGATATACACAGAAGATTCTGAATGGCCGTGAAAACCTAAGAACAGATTAAATATATTTAGATGAAGACTATAGTAAAACTACGTTTTACTATTCAAGTGGTCTCAAAATCTCAGATCGCTATCTATTTTTAAGATTAAATGCTTAATTATATTTAAAATTAGTAGAATAAAATAGAAAATACATGTTTTTTTCAAGTACATGTATAAAATTAGTTTCTTTTATTTATAATAATTATTATTCTGAGTCACAAATTTAAGTGTGGATTGAAAAAACTGAATCCTTTTAATGACTTAAATATTATCATTTATCTGTAGTCAGTAAGTAGTACTGTAAAATTACCATAACTCGTTTTTTTTTACTAATAACACAAACAAGTGTGATGAATTAAAAATGATTTATCATACATTATTATAAAATTATACATTTTACAAAACAACATTTCTGTCAAAAAATACCTCAACAGAATACACAGCTGCTGATTTACACAATGCATAACGCGACAGTATCTCTGCATGTCCAGCGGACAAAATACAAACCGCATAAATTTTACTTACTTTATCTTTAAAGTTTGTGTATTAAAATAATGTTATTTTGTTTTATAAAATACAAATGAGAACAGCTAGGATACTTAGAAATAATATTTTAATTTGTATACTGGGAAAAATTCTAATAAATTCATTTTAAAAATAGAACAGCTCCACGGAGCAATTACGTTCAGTGATCGTCCAAACGACCGCAGAATTGCATCCGTTTAATAACCAGCCATTCCAACGTTAATGACTTTCTGTGTTGGAGTGTTTAATGGCAAATCGGCGCCAACATGACCAGAGTTTTGGGTGTTTTAGAGTCGGAGTTTGGATGTTTTCTGAGTGTGCGAATTGGTTAATATATCACTAACTTTAATTTCACACGTGCCTGTGGAATAGACTAAAGTATGTAGGTACTTTATTTAAGATAAATAATTTTTCAAAAAAATCCGACAAATTTTAGAATACTATTGTAAAAAGCAATTGCATTGCGTTATTATTTCATAAAAATAAATCAGAAAACTCTGTGAGATTTAATAAATCAATAAATATTTAACCAACGCGGCTCAGTACACAACGTACAAGATATTAATTATTAGAATCAAAAGTATTTAATGTATATACTATAATTTCTATAAGGTTCACTTATACTGAGCTTTTATCATGTTACATTTAATTGTATTGTTTTTAATATATATCTATCTCATTTCTTATGAACATCATGATGTTGCCTTATTGGTAGCCAGTGGTGTTTTATTGGTATCCATGAGATTTAAATAATTGTTAGCAGGAACGTTATCCGATATTTCAACATTTAACATTCAAGATATCTTACTATTAAATTTATTTAGAGAAAATTAACCACATTTGTTAATAATAGACAACATTTTATATTGCGTTTATCTATGAAAAAAAAAACTACTTGCAAAAACAGACTAGGAATGAAGATTTTCCTCGGCGGCGTGAATATCTCAAAGGGAAATAATAATAATGAACTTCAACGATGCTCGAAGGCCCCGGAGCTGGTCGCGCGCCTACCGCGCATATTATTCGCGACTCTCGTGCCGTGCGGGTTGCACGGCACGAGAGCCATACGGGCGCATCTGTTAATGGGCGCACTCGGCTAATAAGGCACAATGAGAATTCAGAAAATGTTACAAATGGAATGTTAAGTCAGGGATAATAAAAAATATATAAGTGTCTTCGTCTTAAATACAATTAATATAAACATAAAATTTTTTAAAAAATGATAAAAAAAAAACTATAAATTTCAAAATGGTTAATGGCAGACAATGACAATATAATATAAAAATTTTGAAAATTTAGTCTCCTAGCGTATATTAATTACAGATTTGAGATTTATCGCAAAATAACGTTGATTGCTTTTAAAAATGGAATAATAAATCTATCAATTATTAAAATATACACAATATAAGTTCCAAATTTGTCGGCAACGTAATCGCTTGATGTAGTAGGCTGGTGACATATGGTCCAGGTTCAAATCTTGGTCACAACCAAATATTTTTTCGATAAATATATTTTTCTGTGTATCTTTCTGAGTGATTAATTTAATTTGTATCACACTAAATATTTTCTCAATTCACATTTGAAAGCAACCGTAATAACTTATCGATTCGATCAAAATTGAAAGGTTTCTTATAATAACAAAATATACAAATATTAATTCATTATATAAATGAACAAGCCAAGAAAACAATATTATGATCGTAAAAACGAACAAATCATTCTTCTTTTTGAAAACCCACGAACCCCACACTGCCAGACCCTTGAGAGTGGAATGTACACCTAGGATATCTTCGTTGCGGAAGTTTACGACTGTAAAACTGAAGTCGCTGCCAAATGAGTTGTTGTTGTGCAGAAAACTTTTTAATATGAGAACAATATGTAAAACATCATGCATCATGCAGAATATTTGTAAAAAGATAAAAATTGTATGAGAAATATGGAATGTTTATAAGAAACAACAATCTATTTTAATTTTTGAATTTTTATAAATAAATTTCCGTAGAGTATTCATTTATGACCGAACAGATCAAAATGCCTGGTAAAGCTTAAAATTCCAATAGATATAGAAAGAATATTATAAACCACACAAATAATTTAAGTATCTTCTTATCAACTAAAGTTAAGTAAACGAAGGGGTGAAAAACATTTTAAAAGGGAAATCTCTCTTTGATAAAAATAAATATTGTCAATTACGTTTAAAAAATATTTCTACGGTTGTTATGCATTGAGGAAAAAAATATTAAATTTATGTTTTGGGGTCCAAAATATATAATTTAAAAAAAAAACAAAGCGCCTGTCGGTACCCATTGAGCTGAAAATGGTTGGCAAAATTCATTAAATCGAAAAAAATTAAAATGATGAATTGTTATAATATTTCAGTTTTATAAAAATAGGATTAAACCATTTCAGAATCCAAAGGATTTAATCCTATTTTGTGTTGTTAAATCAAAAAGTACAATAATACGTATACTTCCTTAGTATTTTGCAGACCAATAAACATATCGTCGAATTTGGTATGTATGGATAAATATAATTAACTTGAGAATCGACCGCGACTATATTATCAACACCTTTCGCGTCCAAATTAACTCCCATCCTTTTTCCACACTGCTTGCCTTCAGTGTGAATAAGTGACCTTGACGTCAGCAGACGTCAACTAGAACAAAATTTGTTCGATCTAAATATCGCGAGAGCATTAGCGGTGTGGATTTATTTAACTCCGGTGCACCAGCACTGTAAGTTTGTGAACCTATGCAAGGTGATATTGTCTAATCAACAAATGACAATATCACTGTGTGCACAGTGATATTGTCATTTGTTGATTTGTGTACCGCAGGTGAAGTGATTGTGATATCGCCGTTTTCAATTGGAAGCGGAGATCTACCCGCGTGCAGTTTGTGTGATCTCGGCGGCGACTGCGGGGTCGGAGACGGTGGCGTCAGACACAAGGCGAGCAGTCCTTCCGAACCCTGGTTCACCGAGATCACTGGTCCTTCGACTGGCATCCCTACCCATCATCGACCCTTATCCGTTATATCTAAGTCCCTCGTTTCCTTCCTTCTCCCACTCCCTTTTCGGCGATTCCGATTTACGACCGGAAACGTCGTAATCCAATACGCGGGACGCGCGACCCGGAGATCGCGCAATTTGTTCGGTAGATCCTATCGGCGCAGGATTTACGTCTATTTACAGCCTATATAAGATATCGTAAAAATACTTTCACATCAACATAAAATCATCACGTGTACTCAAAAATTAACTAAGAATAATAAAAATAAATGTAAAAGTATACGAAATAAAGTTAAAACACAGAATGGCTTTAATATGTTAATCAATCATAGCATTGCTTCAATACAACATCAAACATTAGATATATTTAAGCATTGAGCTAAAGAAAATATCGACAAGACTGAATATGTTATTCTAATCAATTATAAAATTATTTCAATATAGCAAACAACGTAACACACGTATGGCATTGAGCTAAGAAAATAACTGAATTTGTTACCAAACCTGTGAAGTCTTTGTATTGGTGATTTATTACATAATAATTTGTTTTAAATCATTAACATTAAAGACCTAGTACTTAGAATAGGAACATGGCATGTTTCATTTAATATTTTGTATAAAAATATTAAATCGTTCGACGTTCTTCTACATTACAAGTTTATTAAATTTAGAAAGATCATTAAAAAATCATTAATTCAACTGGTGTTGACAGTTTAAAATTTATGAACTAAAATTGTTGTAGTATTACATCTATTAAAATTTTAATTATTGAAATTTATAGATGGGGACCAAACGGTCAATGTTATTTCTTACTAAATCCTTATACAAAAATTGGGGTCAACAAGAGATAACTGATTGATCTGTTGGCCTGAATTGTTCGGTCAGTTGAATTATACAATATATGAATTATAATAAAGATCTTTCGATAAAATTCAATGCAATGTGTGTCCGAAAGGTTCAGTTGTTAGTTTTTTTTATTTTTCTTTCAACTTTATTACATATATTATAATTTAATATTTTCAATATTTGTTAAACTGCAGAACAGTTTTACGTTACTCTGATAGAGATAATGGTTACATGTTTACGTGACATGTAAAAATTCATACACACACATTTCTTCCAATTTTGCCAATAAAAGCTGGATTGTCAGTTTAGCAGGTGCCAAATGGCGACTGAAAATTGCACGCAATATTTTTTCAGTACTTCCAATTGTTTTCTTACTTTATTTTTATGCTTTCAGAATACGTAATTGTTGCTGAACTATGTAGTGCTCCATTGTGTAATGACATCCTATCTACACGATAGCTGTCAAGTATCAACTTCAAAAAATGACCGATATAGAAATGGTGACAGTTTAAAATCGGAACCAATTATTGGAGCACACATTACGTACGAATATTTATATACATACAAATATTTGTAGTTGTAACATTTCGAGAATATTGTATGTTCAATTATACCAACCTGTATTTACAAAAGTTTTTTAACCTCTGGGACGAAATAATCTCACTTTTCGAGCGAAAAGATTCTTGGAATACTAAGTAAAAAAGTTAGTGAACCCAACCTTGAGCGATATTCGCCCTTACTGAGTATTCCTCGCAATCTGCAGAGTGGAGAATATCGTATTCTACTTGGCCGGCAAACTTGTACAAATTGAAAAATGAACATTCATTTTTTCATCCAAGAACAGGGGAATGTTTTTTCAAAGATCAAGCGCCATTTACATATTTGTAAATAAAGCTTGAGTAGGGACCGTGAAATATTTGAAGAAATAAACTTAAATTAGGACGAAAATATGCTAAATAATTTTAAAAAATCTTAATATTCTCTTAATATAAAAATCAAAATATAATAATTTATATGCCCCTTAAATGGGAATGGTAATATAATTTAAAATTGCGACGACCGCGGAAAACCTATCTCGACCCTCAAATAACAAAAGGCAACCAGGAGTCATAAAATAGCGATAAATATTTTAAGAAGGATGTTTGGAATGTCAGAATTAAAGTTTACCTTTTTTTGTTAAATGAATATATCCATCGAGCAGCATTCAAATTAAATAAGAAATTTATTTTCATTATGATAATTCGTAGCGCTTTGGTTTTGAGAGGGGATAGCAAAACATCGATGGAAAATAATAATAAAGTTTGATATTTTTTAAATTAAAGAAAGGAATGGTGAAAATAAACAACCTCTTGATATGGTGTTCTATTATCTCTGTAAACGAAAGTGTGGCGTGATGTTACATATCTAGGGATTGAAAAACCGAAGTTTTTTTTTTTATATCGCTGTTTCAAATAGCGAAAATCCGGTGTTTCGATTTATGAGATTTAAAATATAAAACAGTATTTAAAATCTATTCTTGGGCTCTTTATTAAGAAATTACAATAAATTTTATGTAAACTTCTTCAATAAATGAAAATTTATTTTGTGGCAACATCTTATATTAATAATGAAAACACTATTTATACCACTATTACTCAACATGTTTTGGGACTAATGGTCTCTTCTTCAGGATACAATCAATGTACACTAAAAATAAAATTGCAAGTAGAGACATAAACAAAATTATAAATATAAGTGGAGGAAGAGGTTAAAAAGAGGTTGGGGGGGGAGGGGGAGATGGGTGGGTAACTAATTAGAAACTACTGTGAAAAAAAAATTTAAAGGGTGGCTATTTATAAAAAGGATTTGGTTATTAATAATAACATGTTAAGTATGATGATATCAATAATGTATGTTTTTATTATTAATACCTTCTTATAAGTTTGTTATAAGATACAATAAAATAATACCACTTAATTAATAACTGATATAATATTACAATTTTAAACATATGACATCTGAATGTTCTTTATTTTTACAGAGATCATTCATTGTCAGTTTGTAAGTAAGGTAACACAAACAGAGAGAAAAAATAAACAAGTTACAAGGACACGCGGCGAGAGGTCGAAAGCTTGGCAGCACGTAGGAAGCAAAACAGCGTCCAACCGAGCTTTTATGCTCACCTTATTTTGTTGCTAATTTAACCAGCAGCAGAAAAAGTCATGTCACAACAACGACATGTCCAAAATACCATATTTTTGACGTTAACGTTTTTCGAGTTTGCAAAATCTATCATAAATCACAGAAACTGTACATAAAAACGTCAAAAACATAAATAGACAAGTCTAATTATTATACTGTTGTATTGTGCTATAATTGTAATTACAAATATAATTAAAAACAATTCACTTTATTTTTGTTATTTTAGTATTTAACAACTAGTTAAATCTCCACATAAATTTTATGACAGAGTAAAACACCTCTCTTTATATAAATTCCTTCCAGAAGAAATGAGTTTACTATCGAAAGTCTTAAAATATAATCTCTCATACAATAAAACTAATATTGTCAGTGCAGTAGAGAAAGTTGCAATGGACGTGGAAACAAGCAGACTTTTGTACACATTTGTGTACAAAAGTGCGAAAAACCATCAGAAGATAAATTCCTAAAATTTCAATAAGGAACAATCCAGAGGACTTCTACCTAAAAAAAAAACATCAAGAAAAAACTAAATGAAGAAGGACTAGTTAGCAAAAATAAAGTGGTCTTTAAACAAAGTCAATTGTTATTAAAGAGAATACATTCTTATTTTGAAGTGGTAATTATTCAGAACAGACGGTATGTGATATTACAAATACTAATTAAATGCATTAATTAGAAAGATACACATATAAAATCAATTTTATCGAAAAATATTGTTGTTGCACTACCGGGATTGGTATTTAAAAGTCAATTGTTTTTAATTATATTTAGTCTACTTATTACCTTTTTTGTTGTTGTTTGATCGGACCAGTGCTATACAAACTTTATTAGAAAAAACTTGTAATTTCGTGTTTTGTACTATCGGAAAAAAATTAGACGTCATTGGGATATGTAACTTGTGTGGTTTGAGAGAATATTTAAAAATAAACAAAGCTGCATTCAAAAGTCATTCTAGTTAAGGGGTCTCTACCAAGAAAAATGAAAAAAAAATCATTATTAATTTTTTTTCATTATATTATTCTAGACTTTTTTTGTACAAGAAAATTCAATCCGCACATATCTACGATAAGTAGAATTACTTGAAATTTTTATCGCCACATCAGTGAGGCGGCCTTTACCACCAATTATTTGGCTTTCCATCTTGGAGTTTTTTTTTTATGTGTAGGATGTTTTCAATTTTCTCAACCTAGAGCCCATCCTCTTCTGGATGCGTCCCATGCACTCTTAATTTCTGAACCAAAAGTTCATCTCCATAAGGTTTTTGCTTGATTACTTTCAAAAACACCTTGGAGTCACCATCCCCTAAATAGTGAAACTTTTTAGGTTTTCGGCTCTCCTGAAAAATTTTCTTTTTTGTACATTAGTCCCATTATTTTCGAAACCATAAAAGATATTGAGGTATTTTTTTTAAATATCCATGGCATCAATGACTGTATTCCTGACTAAGGAAATGTCAAACGAATCAGCTGTTCAATTACCGCCTTTTTACAAACAGGAAAAAAATATCAAAGTTTGAAAGCTGCTACAGCTTTTATTTTAATTATTTCTTTAAACCCTTAGTTACACTAACTTATTTAATACTACATCAGAAGTGTGCAAAACTTCATTGAAATCGGATTAGCGGTTGCTGAGAAAATAGGTCTCACTTTTCAACGTAAATGATCCTCGATAGTGACCCCTTAAATCGTGGATATTTCACTATTGTGTTTTATTCAGTCGGTGTATTATATATGTATGGATCGTTGTCCTGGCAGTGCGGGCAATACAAAATAAAGACGTAATTTATAAAATATTGCTAATATCAAAAATTCAGTATTTAGAGTACTTGAATTCCGATATTGAAAAGAACACGAAATCAGCCGGTATACCGGAATTCGTATTCTATATGTATGCTAATTCTTGTACTGTTATAATGGATTTCAAAATATAAATAAGCTTTAAAATTGTAATAAAATTCACATTCTAATATTGTAGTGTAATTGTTGCACGCGAAATAGCAAACATATACAATAATAATGCTGAACAGTTATTAATTGATAGTGTAAAGTGACAAAACCGTAAAAAATATACATTACATTACAGAAAACCTATTCATCAGGGAATCGTGATATTAGATCAATTTAATGTGATGAATAATGGAAAAAAATGTTCAATTGGCTTCACCATTCAATAAATTTAACCGTTTGAATGCTACGCGTCGCAAAAGCGCTGCGATCGTTTGTATCCAAAATTGCTTAGCACTAAAATGGTTAAATAACGTACTTACTAAATATTGAACTCGGTTCTCTTTTTATGCGGTTTTGAAGTTATGCGGTTTATATTTTAAGAAGCACTTTTTTTTAAATAACTATTTTAGACCAATTGGAATTTTGTCTGTATAAAACACAGTCTGCAGTAATACAATTCAGCCGAAACCAAGTGAAATTGGCCATGCCTGGATCACTGATTATATTGTCAAAAGGGAAAAATCAACATGCGAAGTTGAGGCTAATTTTATTTGTGAAGAATCATTATCTTCAGGACATAGATCTGATCCACTGACTACCTCTTCTAGTGAAGAAAGTGATTTCGAACAAGTTCGCAAATTATGAAGAACATTGTTATAAGCGATGATAATTTTTAAGAAAAAAATATGCAAAAAAGATTATGCTTTTCTGAAATTCAATAAACTTTTTTTATGCGTTTTTCGGTATATTTTAACTTATTGGAAAAAATTATGGAACGGTTTATTTTTATACGTATGTCTGGTCTTTTTTTAAGCGTTTTCCTGTGGATTTACCGCATAAAAAGAGTGTATTTTGTTTAAAGTTTCTTTTATTGAAATGTAACTCCGAATGACGAAAGATTGACCAAACAAATACATCATACTGCTTACCAAGGCGACTATATATTATATTCAATACCCAAAAAGTCAACGTTACGTTATGACACATTTCTAGAAATTCATAAGTTAAAAAAGTCACAACACTCACGTATTTAAAAATTTTAATACTAAATTAATGTATTAATTATAAATATATACATATAAAATCAATATCAAGATAATATAATGATATTGTCTCGATATTGTAACAATGCCATGAGAATTCAAAAATAAACTTTTGAGGGTATCTTGTATTTAAACAACGAAGATATACCAAGGTAAAAGAAAGTGGAAAAACCGCTCTACAGCTAAAATAACAAAAAGGGTTGAACACAGTAATAAAGACCGAAGTGCTGTCGGAAGAGCGAGGATACCGACGAAAATCAGAAAGTGCTAATAGTGGAGCCAGCACAACAGGGTGGTGGGGGAGCTAACGCGCGATAAAGGTGTACTCGCCCCAGGGCTGGAGGATTAGGAGCCCTTTGTTGAACTAGTGGCGACGGTAGCGCCACGGGATTACCTTAAGGTCAAACACGAATTCAAAAGAGTTTGAAAGGTTTCGTACGAGCGCACGGGATTAACGTGTCAGGACGTGTCACCCTTATAATTTATAAAGTGAGTAATGAATGACCAAAAACTGACACCATTTTTTGGTTGTTTTTAATTTAATATATTTCTGCCACCTGGATAAAGCATTCAATGACAAATTGTTTAAATAGAATATGAAGATGGCCTACTACTGTATGAAAAAAAGAGAATTTATAAAAATATGGGTACAATTTAATGAAACAAAATGACAGTTCTTTCCACACATCCAGAAGCGTTTCTCTTTTCTGAGGACGAAACAATTGATAATATAGAGAAAAAAAAAAGGATACAAAATAAATTACGTAAATAAATAAATAATTTAAAACCATGCATTTTGGGCGAAACAGTAACTGTTTTTGTTTAAAGAAAAATGTGCCATTATAGCAATAAAGTTGAAACAAGTTCGGAAAAATTCCAGGCATTCGTATTAGAATGGCAAGAACAATATCGAGCAATCGCAAGTTGGAACATAAATATCTCATTCAGCTGAAAAAAAAGTTTTCAGCGCGCAACTCCCAACTCCACTTATGAAAAACTGCCACATCAAATGTTTTCACAACTTACGTTTGTAAGTTTCCGCAATTCCTACGGCAGAGTACCCGGTTGGATCATGACCATTTGATTCATTTCATTCGTGGTGAAAATCGTCGATGGATTAAATGAGAGTACTCGTAATTCGATTTATCTCATGAAGGGGTGAATTAGAAAGTTTGCTAGGAATTTGAAATCTTTTAAGCAGTAATATTCGATTGCGCGTCAACCTAATATTACGAATAATCCTTGGATATTTTAAAGAATTTTTATTATTATATTTCAAACGAAATTTTAAAACTAGAAAAAATATATACACAAAAATAAAACTAATAAAAACAAAGAGAGTTCTCAAAAACTAACACGTAAATATTCCACTTTGCTCTGGATGATAAAATGGTTCAAAACCAATACTTTTTAGTTGTACAGCTATAGAATGTTTCTTTACAAATCTTATTAAGAAAATAAAAATAAATTTCTACATTTAGGCATCGATATAATCAATTATATCGATAATTATCTTAGATATGTCAATGTCTGACAGCTACATGTCGATTGGGTTAGTATGAAAATCTACCTAATAATACATATAAACAAAAAAGTAACGGTTCCGTTTCAAACGAGGGATGTCATTAATCTTTTTTATAGTCTGACAGAGGACTTATCAAAATATGATTTTGTCGGGCGACGGAAACAATACTAGAAAGTGTCGTTTATGAGTTTGCTGTCGAAATTGTGTAATTTATGCTTTTAAATTATTGCATAAACCTAAAATCAAGTAATTAATGTACTTTTTATATTACGTATATATTTTGATGATTTGGTAAAATTGTTAAATACGATGATCGCCGACAAGTTTTAGCCACTTTTTCGAATTAAATAAAATAAAATAGTGTAAGAACTGAAGTAAAAAAAATAATACAATAATTGTTAAGTAAAAATATCAACAAATAAATAAAATGGAAAAATCCAGACACAAGATTGGTTATCCTTTAGGAATATATTACGTAAAATATTATAAGAAATTATACATAAAAAAGACAAACTACACCAAAAATATTACACTATATTTTATTATAATACTTGTTTTCGTAGGGACGTTCATGCGCCGTTGAACGGAATGGTGTGATAACTGCATTAAAGACTTTGCTGACAGAGAATTAAGCAATCGGTAAATGAGGGTCAAAAAAATTGATCCCAATTAACCTTAATAAGAAAATGATTTGAAAAGCTAATGAATAAAATTAAACAAACGAATTTGAAGGTATGATATCATATTTTTATGATAATGATATTAAAATTTTTTGATGAAATACTAAAATTGATATTGTATCAAAACATTGTTTTTTTAATACATGAATATGCGTGTTTTTTTTAGAATAGCTACAAATACGAATGAATATTTTATACTTTTAACATTAACAATATTAAATTTGTGGTTAAAATTCATATTTTTTTATTTATTATTTATTAAACAAAGATAATAAATAAAAAAATATGAATATTTTATATTATATAGTATTAATTCTAGAAAACCGTTTACGAATTTATGAATGTTTCACGCACTCCTAAGGGTGTTAAAATAATATTAACAAAGGATACTAAATTACCGTTACACAAGTTTATCTAAAAATTAAACAAGGATTGCAGAAGTTACGAAATCTTATAACATTAGTCGATTCAATTCCAAAGACCTTGCTCCGTTTATATTAAAGGAACATAAAACTTATATTAAAGGAACTTTAGGACACGAATAGTCATATTTTGTTATAATAATTATAATGCATGGGCACTGTAAATATTAGGTACGATAATGATCGTTTCAAGTTTATTTATCTATGAATTTGTATGAAATAAAACGAGAGTTTTCAATTAAAATATGTAAGCGATTTTGAATGTACGTGTTTTGTAAGGAGATAGCAAAACATTTGTAATTATAACTTGTAAATGATTCTCTTATACGATGTAAAAAAAAGTAAGTGCGTGTTAAATTAAAAAAAAAAAAAAGTAAAAATATAATAATGATTATATACATCGTAACAATGACTCAAATGAGATTCTTTATTCAGATATTAATAAAAATTGTACACTTAAGAATAGTGCAAATAATAATAATGTCATTTACCTCGTATTTTCTTTTACAATATTGCATCATAAAATAATCCTTTTGTCTTGAAATGTAGATTACAGTCTGATCTATTATCATATCTGGTGCACTATTTTTCACTGCATTATTTAACAACATCGATCAGATTTTTTTTAAATATATTTATATATTTGTTGATTAATTGACGCACAACAAGCCCAAAATCAGCTGGTTTTCGGTTTTAAGTTTGAAACCAAAAAGTATTAAGTAGGTATATACGGTTTAGAACATGAATGCACGTCCGATAGCAGGAGCACCGTCGACGCAACAAACGCCGTAGCTTGAGTCTTGAGTAGGTAGGTTAGCAGTAGAATTTGATAAAGCAGCGGTCAATTACACTATGACGTCAGAAATTTATATTTTGTTCATCTTAATATTAAAACTTGTGCTTTTGTCTATTAATCTACGCGTCTCGTTTTTTAGCGATTAGGAACAAAATAGGCGAATAATAATTTTAATACATTTTTAAAATATATTTATCAGGAAACAACATTAAACAAATGAATTAATATTTTTAGTTGAAGATTTTTTTATTTATCTCTCATTTACGGTAATTATCTTTTGCTAGTATACTAGGCAACGTTTGTATAAAATAGTTATAATCATCATCATCATCAATACTGGATCCTCAATCCCCGTTGAGTGCATTGGTCTGTATTATAAGCCATTTCTCACCAGTCCTGAATAGCCAAGACATAAAACTGTTATAATATTTGTATTATTAAGAACGATTTCTCTCTATTTCATAGTTTTAATCGTTGAATAGTTTCAGATAGAATATGCAAAGAATTGTTAAAATATTTTTACAGATTTTCCGATCTATTTTTCTGCATTTAGTGATTTATATAAAAATGATGAAACGTAATAAAAAGTCCATGCATAAAAAATAATTATTAATCATACGTACTATAAACATTTATATAAAATGTTTAGTTATGATGAGAATCTATTCTAAACAAAAATTAGTTTCATAAATCTAATTGGAATAATTAAATTTTGAATTACAGTCTAATTAAAGATAAAATATCTTCCAATTTCTAAACACAAATAGCGCACCACCTTAAATATTAAAATGAATTCCGGTTGTAAAATACTGGCTTGAAACAAAATTCATAAAGTGATTCATGACTCCCACGTTACAGTTAGTAGAACTTCATATTAATAAATTAAAATAAATCGATACATGTAAACTTTTCCGTAGCTTAAGAAAGTTAAATTTATAATTAATTATATTAGAAATATTATTTAAAAGAAAAACAAAGAAATATCAATGTATAAAAGCAGACAAAATATTGTGAAATTTATATTACGATATATAATATCCCTCAAATCGGTGTATGCCAGAAATGTTTACAATCATTGCTTGAATAGTTTATATTTAGATTTAAGATAGCCTGTCAATCGAGAGATTCAGCATATGTATATAATATATATAAATAGATACGTATAGCTCCTAATTTTTATTTTATTTATTTTTTTGTAGCATACGTAGTACGTATGAAAAAATAAAGGTAATTGCTTTACTAGACGTAGTCTGTTGTAAAGCAATTACCAGTACAGTTTTTAAAAGTTGTAAATGTTAAGAGGTAAGAAAGTATAATTTTAAGTACGTTATGAAAAGTTATGTGAAAAAAGTTTAATCAGAAGTAATAAAAAAATATTGAAAAAAGTTATAAAAATATTATTGTCAGTAATATACAATAGTGGGAGACAAAAATGTATGGGTAGTTACGTTAGCACAAATGACAAATTAGTTTCATTTTACTTTCTACCCACATCAAGCAACAACTATGTTATTTTTAGTTTCAAGTAGTTAATCACTTTATACCCTTTAAGGTCTAGCGGCAATTTGTTAAATATTTTTGGAGCACAAAATAAAAAAGTTCATTGAGCGAATTTGGTAAAAATTTTTGCCACTGAATAGTATCCTAAGGCTTTGCTCCTGGTTTCCTTTGAATCGGATGGTGGAAGTAAAGTTTTTTTTTTTTTTTTAATTTTTTTTTTAGTTTAGTTTTTTAGTTTAGTTTAGTTTAGTTTAGGTTAGTTTAGTTTTTTAATAGTTAATATTAATATTAAGGATTGTCTGATCCAAAACTTGAAAGGATTTAAAGAGTGCTTCAAAGTTATATCTAAATGGCCCCTTGTTTATTACTCTGTTATAACGGCTATAGAAGCAGATACTAGATATATATGCTCATAGTTAAACAGTTCGGTTAAATACTAAAAGCGATATAGAGAACATTTGTATCAACAGTAAAATCCACTCCGAGACTACACTTTGCAGGAGGGAATGTACTGAAGTATTGCTGTGAGTCAATGATGATTCAACACTCGTAAGAACTATGACTCTAAATTGATCACACAAAACGTTTCTCGTCGGAAGCATTCCATGCGAATGTAACTCAAACAGATGCAGCATTACGGGTATCGTTTAAATTCGGTACACTTTTAAAATGTAAAGATGTCACGTGCGGCGTAGGTTAACAGGTAAGTGTACCATTGTTAGGTAAAACTTATTATGTTCGAATGAGATACGTCCTATGTAGGCAAATAAATAAATACTCCTAATGTAATACAAATAATTTTAATCTATATCATTATTTTATAAAATATATAGTATTTTAATTTATAACATCTATTGCAGCGTCCTATATCGCTTATATCTAACATCGAAACTCAAGATAATATTTTGATTATATTCTTTTTTCTACGAATTTAGAAGAAAAAAACCGAAGTGATTAAAGCATAATATTAGGACTTGAAAAAAAAGGATTATACGGATAAATGTAGATTAATATAAATCACAGCGTATACACCGAATAACAAGTTTTTATTATTCCACCTGATATGTGTCTTGTCTCAAATCTGTCCTATTTTTTAAAAATCAATTGAATAGTGCAAACTAGGCTTAAATAATGTTACTATATACGATGCAAATATTATAGTAGATAAATAAATTGTATAACATTCTAATTCAGAAAGTGTGATTGGGAAGTGGCACCGATCCCGTACAAAATACGAAAGTATCACTCACATCAGCAAATGGTGACGAATCAATTTATCTTATACTCCCCTAGATATGTTTTCATTAAGATGTCAGTTGTAATCTGATTCACAGCATCAATCTGTTTCAATTACGTTTTGCTTCACGCAATCCTCGAGCTTTGCTTTGTAAAACCTTTTGAAGCATAACAAAATATGAATAAATTTGGAAATTTTCGATATTACGAAAACCACCCCAATGGAGTTTGGTAAACAAAAATCACACCGAGAAAAATCTCAATGCTCCAAATAAACATAACAAATTTCTTGCGTAATTCATTTATTGCGTGTTTCATTCAAATATTTTTCGTTAATATTAGAATTTCTGAAAAGCAACTAAAGAATTTTATGAAAAAAAAAACTGACGATGAGCAATTATAACATAGTCAATAAGCAAGCTGATGAGATATTATAATTTCATGAAAATTAGTGTTTAGTGTAATTAATTTTTAATCAACCATTAACCTCAAGAAATGCTAAAAAATATTAAATATTAAAGTGTTATATGATAATACCTAATAAAAATGTGATAAATATTATGCACGACCTAAACAGTCGAGATTGTTAGGTGTCCAGCAATACATAAATTATTTTCGGACTAGTTAATTTAATGGAAGGTAATACAATTATTAATGAGATATTTTATTCATTGTTCTGACGATAATTATAATTAAACTAATTACAAAGTGGATAAAAACCAAGTATTATATTATTATTATATTTCAGTGGGTATTATTTGATATAAATTTTAATTTACGTTTAATATTAAATACGGCAAGGGGAAAGATTATATAGGCACTTGAAAGGAATTTTCTAAAACTAATTAACTCCACTCGAGGATGCTGGTATTATTGGTATTTGAAAATTTAAAAAAAGGTTCAAAAACAACCCCATTAATATAATGTAATTAATTGCTGTCAAATTAGCGCGAAATATTTAAGAAAATAAGTTGTAGTAAAATGTATTCTATGTGAGGAAAACAGATAATTAATTATTTGTATCGAAATTCATTTTTATTTGTATCAAATAAATATAATAAAGCAGCCTGACTATAATAATAAGAATATTAAAATCTGAATAATTAAATAAAATGACTTATTCTGAAATAACGTGAAACTGCTATAGTCAAAATTATATTCGAAGCTACTCACAACGAACCACTTGATATTTAAAAAAATTCTAATGTTCAGTTCCCAGAAAAAAATGAGAAGAAAATATATTATATTCATAAATAAGGTCGATTGAACATTTTATGAATTTGGCTTTGTGAACTCGTATAAATCATTAAAAGAAAAAGTAAATTTAAAATTAGGTTTTTAATATAACACAAATTACAAAATATAATAATATTATTGTGTATTTGGAATAAAAATATAATTTAGCATGAATTATATATCTACATATTTTTACATTGCGGTCATTGAAATCAAAACATTAAATCGTTGAATGATGAAATCTCAACAAATAATAAATTCCAATAATGTATAAATTCATATATGAATATCAATTTTAATGAGTATTTTGTGAATACTTAATATAAGAGTATAATAAGAATCAGAGGATTGAATTCTAGAAAAAAAAATCGCTCTACATCACAAGAATGCCGAGAAAACAAAAACGGAAGTATAATCCCGGAATGAGTAAACATCAAATTAAATTACAAATACTAATGAGACAAATATACAACATATATTAAATATTTTGGAAATTCAGAATGAAAAGGTATTAGAAACCTTTGAAAGAAAATGAATTATTCTGTCGGATATTACGGAAAAAAATACTACTCATCACAATGCAAAATGAAATATTAATAAATGAAATCATTAATCATAAGGCGAGCGTCCGACGCGAAAGCCGGGCGGCGCGAGTGCTTATCTATCACGCGTCAAAACCAAATAAGGCAGGGGAAAGAGGTATACCTTAACGAATAAATACAGCCATATTTGTTCAGGATAACACTGCATTGAAAATCAATCAAAATTATTTATAACGAAAATCGGTATTTCATAATATTAATAATTAATTTAAAAAATAGCTTTAAATAAACACATAATTCATTACACTTTCAATTGTTTTAAATTATTATCGAATTGATTCGAAACAAAGAGACACAATGTTAATGACAGGAAAATAAATAAACTGAGGTGTAATAAAAAAATATTATAACACGGCACTCCCGGCACATTGAAAGCTTTCATTCCCACTTACAACAAATTCAAACGTATATCATATAAAAAGAGAAGGGATACATTCACAGAATATCTGGATTTTATCATATTGGATCGCAATAAATTCCCGTTTAGCGTTTCAAACCCATTATTTATTGCCTGACACAATTACGGGATTTCAAAGGCAATATTTCGGGGTTTTGTTCAATACAGCTTAACAATAAATTCCACTTTTTCCATGCGCGAACCCTTATCTATATACTCTTTAACATGAAACTGGTGAGAAGATTTTTGTATTTTGATACAGTCGCATTGAAGGTTACGTCGATACAATGATTATAACAAATACTTGTTCCTTTACGTACCTACTATAGACACGTACATTCAAAAGTTGGTTGTGCAAATGTAGAAATTCAACAAAATAATACTCTACGAATATAATTTATTTAATTTTATTTAAGTTCATTGTTATTCATTATATGTAAGCGTATTGAAAATAAGACAAAAACAGAGCAAATACGCAATTTAACAAATGCACGGAATAAATATTTCGCGAAATAAAATAAGTTCCCAAAAAATTTGAGGCAGGAGTGTGAATGCTAAATCTGAAGAATTTGATCTAAATTGCTATGATTAAGCGAATAAATAATCGAAAGGGGTGGAAAACATCCAAGATCAAAGTCTGATGATTAGTCCGATTAATAAAAAGAAAAAACAATTTTTAAGGTCACGTTTAATTTATTATTAAATAACAAAAATATATCGTTGAGATAAATTTAATTATGTGGAAAATACATAGTATATCTATCGGAGTATATAATAATTTTACTAAAAAAATAATAGCAACGGAAATAAATAAAAACAAATCCAGAAACAGTGAAAACAGATTAATTCGGAGAATTGAGTATTGTGTGGGAACGAAATTCTCTTTCTAACAAATCACGTAACGAGCCTTCAAACAAAAGCTCTCGAACTACAAAAGTGTTTGTGCAGAGATAAAAGTGTTTGCGTGTAGTTTTATCACCACTTCGGAAACCCCCAGTTAATGGAATCTTAAAAATAGACTTTCATCTCCGGTGTTTGCATTAATGTCAATCAATAAACGCGGATAGGCGAGTGCGGGTGGCTCAGGGATGAAAGGACTACGGACTACTACATAGGTTAAATATGAATGCATATAGTCTGGGAGATGGGGCACAATAAACGCCGGCGAAAATAGTACGTTTGCATTGTTGTTCCAGGGCTTTGTTCCTAATCGCGAAACACTTCTAAAATTAATTTACTCCCGTAATGAAGCACGGCACCGAAGGCACTGAACAAACAATAAAGGGATGATTGGATGAGGTGAATACGTATTATTAGAAATTCATAATACGAAACACGAGCGAACACGAAACGTTGTTGTACGAGTATACCTTCCAAGGCAGGCAAAATAAAAGCAACGGAGATGTCTAAATTCTAGAAACCTACATGGACTTTATATAACAACTAGGTCAATAATGATAGAAAAAAAGAAATATTTTCTAATATACCCACAATATTTGCCAGGTACTTAGCTTCTAGTATCGAATCAAATTATTTTTTAATACATAGGTACTTACCTAGGTAGAATAAACGACGTTATTTAAAAAAAATATGATTATATATATATTTTTTCGTAATATTTATTCACGACTTACGTTATTAAGTGTGACCGACATATATACGATGAAAATGATTTTAAATCTCAGCATACCATGATAGATAATGTTAATTTGTGTTACCGTGAGGAAAGTGTAATTTTTTAGCATTTTAATTGCAAAAGAAAAATGCCTTTACTAGTTTCAATGGCAGTAAAATACTTGTTACCATACTTTTACTATAAATACAATCCAACGGTGGTAAGGATCAATCTTACCGAGCAGTAGACCTGTGTTACTGCATGGCTACAGAAGAGTTAATGTAAAAAACAGGAAAATATAATATATTTGTAAAAAACTAATTCAGAAAAAAAAAATCGGATTTAAGGTGATTTAATGTTTAGAGATCTTACATGGTTCGTATAACGACAGTCTGTTTACATGTTGGGATACTACGTTAATACGATTTAAAATAAAGTACTTATGAAATTCTTTAAAACCTTTCAAATTAATTGTCAATTATTACACTACACAATCTCTATCTATCTAGAAAATGACTTTTAGGTTCAGCAACACCCGCACGGTCAAGTTCACAAAGTAATTTACGAAATTGTTTTCTGGACCTTCCTTATCCTGAAACGGAACAACACAAAGGCGTGCCTTAAATTCCTGATATCCTTTATAAACTTTATATACTACCTTAGACAGTAAGGTATTAAATAAATATACCGTTATAAATTAAGATGTTAAATCAAATTAACATCATTCAAGATAATCAGTAATATCAGGAGGATCAACGATTACTCTGACGAAGTCTTTTAAAGAAAGGTTCAGCCAGAGCTGTAAAGAAGGTACTACAAAACCACAACATTCCTTGGTATGGTTGTTATCCATTCTAATTTATTATTTTCATTTTTACTATAAGAGAGAGGTGTAGTAGTATAATATGAATCCAAAGTGGAAATCGAAAAATTTTATTGTTTTTAAATTTACCATGTTTTTTTTATTTGTTTCATTACTTTTTAAATAACAAATTATATATAAATATTTTTAATCAATTTCCACAATAGAATTTAAAAAACATTAGAATAATTTGACATACGGTTTTAAGTTAGTTTATTTAACATCCTGATGAAGGAAATTGTATTTTCAGAAACCGGTTGGAGTATTAAATTAAAATTATATATTATATGAGAATAAGAGCAGTTGCCTCGTCAGGGCAACAATCTTTCAAATTTTAAAATCTTTCGCATAATTGTATATAAAGATATTTCAAATTCTCACAGCAAAATCAATAATAATAATCTTCATATATTTACTAATTATTTTTTTAAACTTTCTATGAAATTTATATTTTATGTAAACGTGAAATAAAATAGAGATATAATTTAGTTATTCAGATTGGTTTTATTTACAGACGTAAAATGTTACAACTAGAGACTTCGATTATTTGACATCATCAACTATTCGAGTATCGGGTAGTAAAATCTTAAAATATTCGAGTACACGAGTATTTTCCAATGTACCAAAATAGCAATTACAATTCAAATTAATATAAAATAAATGAGAGAGTAAATTTTATTTACGCATTTATTTTAATCTTAAAAACAATAAAGGATTAAATGTTTCACATTACATATTTGTGCGTAGTTTTGTTTAAATAATTCCCGCTGTTGAGAAAACTCTTTCGGTTGCTAATAACTTCGGTCTTATTGTTAAACCGCGAATTAAATAATAAATCTATTTTTTCCGTCCGCTTTTTAAACGTATCCAATTTCTTGAAAGCGTAAAATATACAGATGTTTAGGTTTATAATTTCCACCGACGGAATAATACAAATACAAACATATAATATAATTTGCTGGTTTTACAACAGTTTACGCCACAGCTGCTGCATCCATTAGTTGCCAAATCCAAAAGCGTTTTTCGATATTTTATATTGTTTGTTACCATTGATAAAACAAGACAGGATGACACGAAGAATACAAAATAAATTGTTCCGTCGTGTCCCATTAGCATAGCCGACGACCGAAACTATGAAAAAAATCATACCCAACAGTAACCGCTCTAATCCGGCTAATAAATATATTTTTCAAAATACTCGTTTATCGAGTACTCGAATTGGAGACTCTAGTCACAACGCCCAATTTTTTCAAAACCATTACGTATACATTAATACTAGTAAAGGATGTGATATAATACGTAACTTTTATTGTCAAATGTTGCTGTTTAGCACATTATTATTCAAATTAGCTTTGAGGTTTTAGAATCGTTCTGTTTTCATTTATTTATACCATTACTCGGTAATAAAGGCGAACTTCGTATAACTTCATATCTGATCAACCTTGTGTGGAAAAATCAAAGTTTTTTCAGATGTAATATTTGAAGTGCCCTTGCAGATTAGGGTCCGGGAAAATTATGGGCAAACTGGCTGTGAAATATCCGCATAGACGAGGAAAACTGATTATGATTGATTGCATCTGAACTCGCAAATTATACGATGTTTAATTTAAAGCGACATAGTGCAGCTGTTACATTCACTACCCAATTTTGTTTCTTTGTGATGCTTAAAACATCATTACTGACGTCGATAAAGAAGCTAATAGCTTACATGGCATGCAGTTAGATATAAATTATGCACAAACATATTGTGCATTGTGTAAGGAGACTTTAGCGGAATGTTAAGATAACAACAATTGTAATAATTTTGTTTTTGTTTAGATCTAGGATGTACATAATATAATGTATTATTTTGAATGAATTTAATGTTAGTGACGATTTTTCTACCACTATAGCTCCTTTTCCTACCTACACATTCACCCGAGCTATATACGAGCGAGATAGAAAGAAACAATCATCAATAAATCTTCGGTTGATAGAGAAAAACCTATTACATATAAAGTTGGCATGATATATTGAGTATTTGCTGACAAAATTTCCTAGATTGAGTACGGAAAAATTAAAAGTAGAAATTTTTGATGAAAGATTCAGCTTCTTTCTTATAACTTTCTTGGAACACACCTAAAGTGGAGTGAAAAAACATAGTCTGATTTTTGTACTTGCTCGGTATTTATGACAGGACCACATCGCCGGTTGCCGTGCGCGTGTGGATGCTCTATTAGGCTTATTATACCTATCTGTCCCTCACCTCTATCTTTACCCTTACCATAGAGCACGACTTTTTCTGTGTGTTGTCTATGACTTTTTGAACTGTCAAGAAGTGAAAGTCTCACCGGTTGATTTGTACAATTACTGTAGCTATTGTGTGTTTCGGATTTCTCGCGGCGCGTGCCGAAACTACTATTGTGTTCAGAGTGCTTCGTGTGAATCGGCGAAGTTGTTTCCGAAGTTCAGGAGAGCTGTGACTACAGCAAAGAAAATCCAGGTAAGTCGTGTTCTTCCTGGTTGGTTCTTGGGCCATTACTGTTCTGTCCCTATATCAAACTACCACCATCTTTCCTACATTACTGTTGAAGCCTTCAGAAAGAAAAAATCTGTACTTGTAAAACGCCATTCCAAAAACTTTATAAAAGTTACACACATTTTTTATTTTATATTATGATAAAAATAAACCAATTTAGTTTTTTTACGGTTGTTTTCATATAAAATAAGATTGCTTTATTATGTGACAACATATATGTTCCAACTACGATGAACATGTCACTGTATGCGTATGGATGATACACGGTTTCTTAAATAAGTTATGTTTGCGTAACTATGTCACGAAAAAAGAAGACACGGTAGGCCGAGGAAAAGATTTAAAGACACCTTGAAGACGAATTTGTGCAGATGTGGTATTATAGATCCTGAAAACTGAGAAACTGCGGCTCGTGATCGAGGATAATGGCGTCAAAATGTAATTTGAGCATGGAAAGCTTGCGAACGGAAGAGGGCTAACGTAATTACCGAAAAAAGGAGAAAGAGGAAAGAAAAGGAGGAAGATCCATCACTCAGAACCCTCCTACCCAGCGAATGCAGGATGCAAGGATGTACGGTTCGGAAATAGAACTCATCAGCCACACTCGGATGCCTCATAATCAATAACCATGGAAGACGACATCTTCGTAAAGATGGACCCCCGAAGAAGACATTATTATGTATGAATAGAGGAATTGGAATAAAATCTGATGCCATTTTTGAAATCAGCAACCAAAAAACCAAACCAAAAATAGGTCAAACTTTTTAGACACCAAATTGTGTGTTGGCCAGTGTAATCTGAGATTCGCAATACCATTGTATCTATAATAATATGTAATCTGACGTTCTCAATGTTCTTTGAGTTTTTGAGCAGTAAGCACTCACGTATTCTTAGGTATAATATAGTATAGTGGCGTGCTGTGTATTAAGAGGTAGGTCAAGACGTGACGTATTTAATAAAAAACTACAGTATAGGTATCGCGTGTAAGGGATATCATAAAAATAGCATTTAAGATACATTAAATACATAATTAATTGTGAACAGATATTTCATTTACTAATATTGCTAATTGCTTAAAAACAATATTGAATAGAAGTATACAAGCTAATTACAATATCTTACTGTGAACCGTATGCCATCAGTAATAATTAAAGAGAGATTTTTTGGACAACTGATCAGATTAATGCTACCAGAAAATTAATGCTAATTGAATAAGTTATTTTTGTTATTTTATTAGAATGTATTTTTGTTTATAATATTTACATCATGCAAGATTTAATAATGATTAAATATTTGTATTTTTTCATGAGGCCAATTAGAAATAAAAATAAATTTATTTGAGACATTTGAAATCAAAAATAATGGGGTATTGCCATCGTCAAATTTTTCAGAAAGTAAAACTTTAAAATCACGAAAACAATTTTATCATTATAACATTAATATATTTAAAAAAGCCATTTAAATGATTATTAAAAAATAAAAGCTAAAGGAGTATTTTAATATAATCCATATAAATTATTTCTTTGATGGCGTAATTATCGATAAGTATAATTAAAGATATAAATAATACACAGAACTTTTGTGGCACACGTAGTACAGTTATTTGATTATTTTATTCCATGTGTTTTAATTGTGTAGGTGTATTGTGTTTTTATATTTGATCACTTTAAATGGTTTATTAATTTCTCAAAATTTTGTTGTTAAAAGTATTGCCAGAGCCGAGCTTTCGTGCTAACAGCATTTTTCACCGGACTCGTAATGAATGAATGAACTTAGTTTCCTTTATAAACCTTATATTATTTTTATATACGACCAGTAAAATACTACCTTGACGACCACGACATTGTAGGGGCAGAACGCTTAGTGGATTTTTCCTAGTAACTATTACTGAGTATTATGGCCATTACACAATCGTGTCCATAATAATTTACTTGTATCGTTACCAGAAAAAAATGCTAACCTTTAAAATGTTCTAAAGGCAATAAATAGTAATTGTTAGTACCTATTAAATTTTTAAGATATCTAATTAAAAGTTACCTTTGCTCTTTGTTAATTTTCCATCGTTTTGTAGAATTTCCATCTAAGGCGACTTTTCAAGTTTCTTACCTAGAAAGAAAGAAAATAAAACAATTCATAAGAGCATTTTATTTAATAAAATAGGTACTTGTCCCTCAGACACTCATTTCAATAATGGAAAAATAATATTGAAACATTAGAATACACAATAAAATTTTCTTAATTTGTTATTACTAAATTAAATAAATAATAGAAAACATTAACAAAATTGTTATATTTGTTATATAGGTGTTTATAAAGAACAAATATTCAGGAAATAACGCAACTTCATCTTCAATAAATGCAAATTTATTTTGTGGTATCATTTTATATTAATAAATAAAACACACTTTATTTATTGATTACTAACGTTTCGGAACCAATAGTTCCTTCTTCAGAACTATTGATACCGAAACATGTTGAGTAATCAATAAACATTGATACAAACAAAATGAGTTTTCATTATTGATACAATTAATACCAGTTCGCACAAATAATGTACCGATAAACATTTACATTTTTGGAAACATAATAAAAAAATATGAAATCTAGAAGCTAATATTAAAAAGTAACATATTTAATAAAAAGTTATGCGTGTGAAATCAAATATATAGTAGAAAAAATATCACGTTCTGATAAGCACGTAGGGAAGACATTTCAAGAATATTTTATTCGAAATAATTTTTCGATTGCGGAATTTCACAATGATATTTTGCAAAGTCAAATCGGCTCCGATTTGCAGAATACACATAGACGATTTTTCATGAATTTTATCAAAGAAGGAAACGAATGTACTGAGTGGATCAGGAAAGCAGTACGTGAGATGTTTTATAGCAAGCTAATTAGTTGATTATGGTCACATCCCATCACGCCATTCCGCTTCGTGATTTCTGTTTGCTTCATTTCTTACAATAGTCGTCTCCATAAACATTTGTCGACGATACATAAATAGGCTTGATAAGAAAATATGTTAAAATTTTTCTAAATATCCGCCTTATTTATGACAATATCATTAAACAATGGATGTCTGATAAAATGAAAACATTTCTTAAATTCGAATAATCATGGAGATCTAGTAGATGTTGGGTTGGTTTATTACGAAATATGTTGAGATCAAAGCATAGAAATATTATATATCACCGTGACTCGACGAAAGCAAGTATTACGATAATAAAGTTTACGCTGCAATATTATAGGCATAGGCAGATAAAACACAATTGATAATACGAACGATATAAAATACGAATTGCGAATGATTTGTTAGTGAGAAGATTCTCTCAATGATTGGGTATTTTTTAATCAATAATATATTTAAATCATCGAATCTTCCACGTCTCTTTTAAAACTTATATAAAAGAAAATAACTACTTGTGACCTGGAAAATCTACTGAATCCATTGTGACGCCACGCTCTGTGTTAAACTCGCTTTAAATACGAACAGATAGTTCCCTGTTCGCATACTTGGCAGACGATCAAGTTTCAGAGAATGGACCAAATTCACCGGCCCAAATGCGATCCAATCCAACATTGCGTGCGGTCAAGGACGAGAGAAAACGTCAAAAGATTGTTGACCTGTATTCATGTAACGCAACTTTAATATTCGTCAGGAGTCCATCTCGAATTCAATCCGCGCGCTCGGTTAACCTCCGGCCGCTAGTCAGCTGCGCGAACTTGCCTTGTGTTTGGAATAGGTATAATAAAATAATACAGATTTAAAGATTTTTTACTAAACTAACTATCTAATTAAATTAAATAATGTATGAAAATATAATTAAATTGCAGCATTGAATCTTGTTTGCAAAGGCGGGAGATATTGACTATTCAACGTTTACCGGACGTTTTACATAACGTATTGTCGTAGATTTTTCAGTCATGTGATTAAGGGTCTTCCAGGGCCACGCTGTCCAACAATATTTCCTTGAATTATGAGATGAAATATCTGACACTGTCGTGGATGTCTTATATATTACAGTATGTCCGATACATTGCAGTTTTCAGATTTTAATTGTTTCAGTAACCTCATTGCTTTTATTCATCCGGTTCATAATACCTTCGTTTCTTATTATCCTATCACTAATCTTGAACTTTCTTCTGTCGGTTTATATCTAAAATGCCTCAAGTCGCCTACTCAACTACGTGAGTCTAATAAAAATCTAATCAAATAAAATATTATTCTTCTTCGTACGGTGGCTATATAGTAGCATACTCAGGGGTTATATCCAATTTAACTTCTTTGAGGCTGACTTGTGAGCCTCTGGAATGTCTCACTGTCAAGCATGGGTTGCGTAGATATCCACAAGATGTTCCGTACGAGGAACTCCATACTAATAAGTATAAAAAATGGACCTCCATAGGGTACCATTTTTGCGCACTGGCTGTAGCACCTTAGGATGCGATTAATATTGCTCCATAGCTTCCTTCAGGGGTTAAAACCAGACTATGTCGTCGGGTCCACCGTGAGCCCTATATTTTTCACGTTTATGGCCTTCCATTTCCGTTTTCACTTATTCTCTAGGGTTGGCAAATAGGTGGTACGCGAGAGACTTTCGTCGGCACGCTGAATAATTTGAAAATCGTACCTTCCCTATTACATAATAACAAAGTGTCACCTAGACATGTGTTAACGATGGTATTTTGTATGGAATGCGCGGTGCCTATATATTTTTTGACATTTGAATATGTAAATACGGTTGACTTAAAATTTCTTACCTGTTTAAAATATTTCGGCAAAAGAATCTGCAAAAGGTTTTGTTAAAAAACGAGACTGAAAGAAAACCTAAAGAAACTGCTGATAAATAAATAATGTATCAATGAAAGTGACTGAAAATCAATGAAGAATAACTAGAAACGGATGACTGAGGAAGACTGTTCGACACGCATTAACTCGCGGAATACAAGATACCAAACAGATATTATAAGTAATCTTGTCTTGAAACAAAAAACTATTATTTATTAATTTTATATAATCATATGTATACATACCTATTTAATGTATGTTAACGATTTAATATATGTATCTACTGGCATTCGAAAAAAAGAGGCACGTATATTTGTGACACTTGCTAATTAAATCCTATTTGCCATTCCTGCTCAAGATTGAACGTTGGAGAAAAAAATAGATATGAGTTTTTTGGAAAAAAGTTTTTATGCGAATTTTTTCAAATGCGTCAGTGACGATGAATTGACACACTTTCTCTACAAATTGATTAAATCTCGACTAGAATTAAGAAAATGCCAAGAAAATTAAGAGGGAAACCGAAAGATAATTAATATTTGGAGGAATTTTCAAAACCGCCAATCTATTAGCCGCGGTAACGTTTTCAGCGACGAACCCACGTTGAAAATAATGCAACTGTTTTATATTACATAGAACCATTAACCGCGGTTATCACGCCATGTAACTTATTAGTCTACATGAAATGTGCCCGTCTCACGCATACGGCAGAGTTGGGGATATTAATTCATTAAAATAGAAGTACACCGCGTCCCTTGTCGACACCGCCACTCGCCGCCCGCTGCCGCAGTAGCTGGTCGTGGTTCCACCTGTGACAGTTGATTAATGTGCAGCCCTTGTCAAGTTCACAGATCACAGTTTTTCAAGAGTTTTTAGGAAATTATGCAAAACACAAGGGTGTGGGTCACATTATATACAAAACACAGTATGTTTATCAATCTAAAGTGTACTCTGGTCTCGCGGGAAAATAGATCTTAAATATTTTATCTCGAAAAAGACGGGATCATAAATAATATTATTGAATCCATTTTATCTCTAGATTGTGAAAATATCCGAGATTCATAGATAAAGTACGGTAGAAAATACTAGATGCCATGCGTAGAATTTTTCGAAATTTTGGTACAATTGTTTAATAAGGGAATGGATACAATACTAGAAAACAAATGAATATGCACAACACCCGTGATGTTAGCCGAGACAATACGAGTACACGTCTTGCTCTATGTGATATTATAATACTAAAAAAGTCACACATGTATGGAACAATGAATACAATATGACACTGACCTAGTACGAGTGCTAATGCTGATTATAAAACGTCAAATTGTAGTCTTTGCGATTTGGTCACACTCTGGTAACTTTTATTAACCGCGCAATATTGCATTTTTGACGCTTGAAGTTAAACAATGTAAGGAAATGATATTCAATCCAAATTTGACTTGATAGTAATGGAAAGATTTGGGTTTGAGTCCTGGCGGTAACTGTACATTTTGTCACTTTTGGATGCATGCATGTAAAAATAATAGATGAAAGACATCACGCCATGTATGGAGCTCACTGTAGTCCCATTAGCCAATAGGATGACGCTGTTCGGGGAATTATCTATGGCAAATCAAAATGGCTGATCTATTACTTTTTATGGCGAGATCAAGATGCGGAGAAAAAGATGGAAAAAAGGAAGGCGATGGTCGGAAGGGTCAGCAAGAGATGCAGGGCGTCCCGCTCTACTATTGTCAATTTGGTGCCGGCAAATTCCGGAATAGCGGTGTTTTTTTGTTTGAAAAATTCTGGATGGCGTTTTTGAGTTTTGGCGAGCTGATCCTCGCTGGCCTCATCAGCTCGGATCTAGCACACACCATGGCCTTGAGCCATTGCAAGATGTCAAGATGGAGAAGAAATAGTGCTTCAAGAGACAAATGAACTAGGGAAACATGGTCATGAACAATAGAAAAAAACTGTATATGTTTAGTGTGAAAAGCGTAGGAAGTTGTAAAGTTTATTGTAAAATGAACAAATTTGTATTATCATGGATTTATCCTCATATGGTGGTCCATGGACATTACCCGGGGAGAACCCATAAAGTTATGAGTACCGATTAAAGCTAGCCGGTGACGTAGGGCTCGGAGTCCTGGCGTTCTACCCATGGCATGGAAAGGGTGCTCGCTTAGCCCGGGCTGTACGTCACAATATATATATATATTTTTTATTTTTTTTTAACACTACAATGAGCCACGAGGCTCGTAGTAAAACTACTGTAGTAAAACACTTCTCAAAAACTCAGGCTTGAGAAAATCACTTAGATATTAAATAATGCGATCTCACCGGGCACCTACTGAAACCCTACGGGAACTACAATATAACTACAATAGGGTATATTTCCGTGAGATGAGGCCTTTCTAAAGGATTAATTTAATTTGTTTTAATCATAAATAAATGTTGACATTTGTCAATTTTTATGATACTGTAGGTATATACCGTTCGATATTGATTGGACATTAACCACACGCGCAAATGGTTTCATTATTTTTCCTAAACTCAATATACTCGTACGTGTTATAATAAATCAACGTTTTTAATAACCGAAACGGAAAAGGAAAAACAATTTAGTAGGTAAAAACATGACGAAACATTATGTTCACAGGCCATTAGCGGAGTTTTGACATATAGTATTTATTTTACACTTGGAACCGAGTCTAAATGATTATTTATTCAGTTTGCTTTAATAACAATCCAAATATTGGAAACTAGGGCAATTGCGACCTTAATTATTTCTTCAAAAGCCTTCAATCATTAGTCCAACGATAGAGATATCTAATTCTAAACAGACAATTTACTTTAATTGGCAAATATCGATAACCATAATCCAGTAATTAAATATCTAAATATCACAAAATTAAATTAATTTTTAAAAGGAATAAAATTATTACATATTATATTTATTGGCGGAATGAGTAGGTACAAACATGTAATTAATCGCATTTTGTTAAAAATTTACAAATATATAAGGTAGAAATATGATTTAATGAGGATAAGAGTTAAAAATAAATTTGTATCTTAAGACAATAAAAGTGTATAAACCTTTCATTCATGCTGTAGAAAATGTTTTATTATATAAAAAAAAAACAAAAATACATAAGGCTTCCGTCAATTTTCCATTTCAATCAGAGATTCGAATCACTCGTCAATTCTCGCTAGAATATTATTCGTAGACGTAGGTATTCTGCTTGTTGGATGTTCAACATGTTTAACCTCGGTGTTAAATCAGGAGTGACGTAAATATTCACCTTCACCGCTTTCATAGAACAGCGGTGAAAACGGCCCGCCGTGAGGGTTCTCCAAGCCCTCTGCGTAGAATTTAACTGTTTCTTTTCAAGGGAGGAGGCTCACTAGCGGTCTGGAGCCTGCGGAGTCTTTTCAGGGGAGGAGGCTCGCTGGCGGTCTGGAGGCTGCGGGGTCTTTTAAAGCGCAACATTTTAGCCCAGGTCTATTTTTGAATACGCTTACTTCAGCGGAGTGGGAGAATTCGTTCCACATTCTTGGAATGCTTTCCAGTATAAATACTGTTCAGCTTAAAATGTATGCCATGCCGAAACAAGACGGGTGAAGCAGATTGTTGATAAAAGCGGCCGCAATAAAAATAAAAATAAAGTTTCACGGTCGTGAAATTATAAAATACTGCAGATTTTATTTACTTTAGAAAAAGACATTTAAAGAAAATTGAAATAGATATTTATATAATTAACATAACAAAGTTTAATTGAAATAGACAGCTTCAAAATACCTTTAAGATCTCTCATGGGGCGCCAGTATTTCTCCTTCCCAAGCAAGTCCTTCATCGCCCATGCCATTTAGTAGATACGTATGTATGATAGTAATTGATTTATCAGGGAGACCGATAGTTATCCAATAAACGGCAGCCCTGGTTATTGCCTTCGAAAGGTATCGATAAAACCCCAAAAGATAAATCGTCGTCTTCATTATTGCAATGGTTACATTTTTTTTAAATATAGAAATGCACACGGAATAGATGTCACATCGGTATTAATTTTCAGATTAAACTTAAACAAGCTCGCACCCCCGACCACTAATCACTAGATGAGTATTTTACCATTAAACCAACATGTACGAGTACCTCTACAGTCAGAAATATTACATTTAATTGAAATCAAACGTCATCCACCAAAGTACATATTATTTATTATATGAGGGGATTAATTTGTTGAATTGGATGCAATTAGATACACTTTTTCTTTCTCTATTGATGTACATTACTTTCTGATATTTTTCGTATTTTAATTTGATTGTGTTATGAATTTTATGTTTACTTACGCTTTTTTTTCTGTACTAATTTTTTTAGTGTTAATATACAGTTCAAGTAACTACACGTAATTGCTGTATATTCAAGTAATTACTGTATATTTTTATAGGTAAATACCAAAAATATATCAAAATAATGTACACATAGCCCGTAGATTACCAATTTCAATTGTTATAAATATATTTTTAAAAAAATGTTTATATGTTGCTGTCAACTGAGTAATTCATTTAAAACTACGTAATAATAATAATAGTAATATTCAATCTAAGCGTTAAGCATATTGAAATATGATATTTTTATTAATAAAGTAATTATTTTAAATAAATACAGTCATAAATAATATTGTTAAAGTTCGTACGAAAGCCATCCTAGTGAACCGAAATATTTAATAATTAATAGTGCATAAAATAAAATAGTTTTGTAGTAAAATGCAAGTATAAAGCATAAGAATTTTTAAATTTAAATTAAATTATATTAGTATGTATGATACAGAAACGTAAAAGACATATAATAGAAACGCTTCGCAAGCAATCCGAAAACCTACGTTTGAAAGACTGTGCAAAACAATCTGTGATGGGGACGGGCGGTTAGACTGAGCTCTAAGAAAATGAGCGATAAAATTTTCTCGTTAAGTTTTTTATTTTAATAGACGAATGAAAATGCAAATTTTCCCGTGGTCCTTCGACATCGACAAAGAAAAATTAAACCATCTCCCCCATCTTATTCAGAGAAGAAATCAACGTTTTAAAGCGTGTCTTGAATATAGAAATCTGTGAAACAGATTTTTTCGAGTGAAAAATCGGTTCTTTTGTGTTATTTGCCTTTTGCGAGAAAAACGCCGAGGAGGATTATTGTCGAGGTAGCAGCTTGATGCGGAAAGATGAGAAATGTTTGATTATATTTACGACGTAATGTACGATATATTTTAAATAATGTTAGATAAATCACATAGAAAGATCCACAGAAACAATCTATATATAGAAAAAAATATACTCATCACCGGAACTCGAACCCGGAAAGTTATATATCCGGAAGAGAGCTAAAGCTGAATTTTAAGATATGATGTCTTATATCAAAGTATCTGGGTGGGTATTTATTTTTATATGAATTAAAGAATCATAATGACTCTTGTTTTGTTCTTTGTTCTCAAGGATACTCGAGAATCTGAAGAACGGATTTTAGAACCGTAGTCTTTATCTTTAATGCATTAAACATGTGATTCTATATTCTACTGAAGATTTAATTCGTAATACATTTTATACAGAATGTTCATATTGTTGTTTGAATCGTGTGTTTAAGCACTTAATCTATGTATATATATGTGTGTGTATGTGTATACAATCGAATGTACGTATGTCTGTCCTTTGTACAATTTAACCCGTAATACATTTTATACAGAATGTTAATATTGTTGTTTGAATCGTGTGTTTTAGCGCTTAATCTATGTATGTATATATGTGTGTATGTGTATACAATTGAATGTACGTGTGTCTGTTCTTTGTACAATTTAACTCGTAATACATTTTATACAGAATGTTCATATTGTTGTTTCAATCGTGTGTTTAAGCACTTAATCTATGTATGTATATGTGTGTGTATGTGTATACAATTGAATGTACGTGTGTCTGTTCTTTGTACAATTTAACTCATAATACATTTTATACGGAATGTTCATATTGTTGTTTGAATCGCGTGTTTAAGCACTTAATCTATGTATGTATATGTGTGTGTATGTGTATACAATTTAATGTACGTATGTCTGTCCTTTGTACAATTTAACTCGTAATACATTTTATACAAAATGTTCATATTGTTGTTTGAATCGTGTGTTTTAGCACTTAATCTATGTATGTATGTATATGTGTGTGTATGTATATGTGTGTGTATGTGTATACAATTGAATGTACGTGTGACTGTTCTTTGTACAATTCTGCACATATATATAAACCTAATATAAACCTAAATTTGTCATCCTTATTCTTAAAGATCCTGCACTAAACATATGCATACTCCCCTTCCCTCTGGCCACCTCACCACCTCCCACGGCTTAAAAAATGTGATTATATTGAACTTTATACGTTTCAAATATTTCATAATTACACTACGACCTCAAAGAACATATAGTCACCCTATTCCCACCTCCCCTTCGGACATCTCTATCCTCCCCATACCTGGACTACAGTTTGTTTACATTGTTCATCTTTAGGATATGGGCAAAATATAGGCATCATCCACCCCTAACACCCCCCCCCCTCCCACCATTGGTGTTTCAGACCACCAGTAAGAAAATAAATCTAAAAAGCAACGATTTCGAAGAATTTGTATTATAGTGACATTTAATCGGGTACAATTTCTATATTCTTCATTTTATAAGTTCATATTTTAATCTGATATTTGCTTTACATCTATTATTGTGCAACAATGTTAAAAGGTAATAATGTATTTAACTATGTTTTATAATAAAATGCAGACCGGGAACAGACCATTCAAAATGTCCGCCATCTGGCGAAGCGCGTCGTGGTTGAGAAAAGCACTCTCATATTGCCAGAGGCCGACCTTTCAAGGAGAGTGAGGAGACGGTAGGGAGAGGGGAGACGAGAGGAGAATGGGCGGATACGCCACAGCCTTCATTATTTAATGTGTGAAGTTTTGGCAATGAATAAACTTTCTGTTTTGACATAAAAACGACCAACTTCGAGAAAGTCTTGAAATTTTAATGTGTATTTTTGAGTGAAGGTGTTTAAAAGAGAAAAATAATTGAAAACGTGCCATTTCCTTTTTTAAAAGCCAAATTTTATTCAACAGGAATTACAACTCACTTAAATGGTAAAGAAATTAATGTTCCATTTACTAAGAAATAACCTTATAACCCAAGGTACTTAAAATAAAAAACAGTATGTAATAAATTACACAGTTTATTTAAAATATATATATATATATATATATAATTTTTTTCTTTTTTAATAGAGATGCGTACATGGAATACGTGTCACATCAATATTCTAACTATTTTCAAATTAAGTTAAACACTTGTGCTATGAAAACATGACTAACTTGTTGGAACAAAGCGCGAACCACTAGACCTGCATATTACCCGCTAAATGAACAAGCTACTCAATTTGGTTATAAAATCGAAACTTTTAATGTAGATATTATGAATTTATTAAACAAAGAAAAATTTATTTATTTCTTTATTGTGAAGAAATATTATAAAATAACATTAAATTTAATATAATTCGTATAAATTATTGGGTTTTCACAACAATAGCCATTTCGAATTGTCTGTTAAATTATTATGACGTGCGTATCTGTTCTCTTATAACCACAATTTGAAACTCAATACAGATTTCAACAACGACTTGGTGAATAACTTCAAACGTCTTCTTAAAAAAAACGTGATTGAACTCGATCCTCTCAAAAGAACTAGACGACTTGCCTTTTTATTCTTGCTCTCACTAATTACTCTCCATTAAAAAAATATAAACGTTCTCTTCAATGTTCTCACAAGCCTAGAAAATATTGCTTCCATCCACATTGAGGTAAATAAAATATCTAAATTATAAATCTCATAATCGTAAAAAGAATTTCTATCACAAATTTCAGAAGTACATATTTAATATCTTAACATTGTAAACAAGGACTGTCGGATAATACGCCTGTTCCACCATAAAAACAGTACAATAGCTTTTTAAAAGCAGAACGAACACTGCGCTTACAGTATGTGCTTATAGACGTATTACGTACGTAGTAACTTCAAGAATAATGAGACCATTTTCAATGGTTGGTTGGTCTAAACAGCGGAATTGTTCTGCTACACCTGGAAGATAATGCTAATGTATTATATCCATTGTATCTATACATGTATTACTCAATTATTTTTTTTTATCAAATAATAAACATTTTCATACAAAAACTTTTTTCATCGTGGTCGTAGAAAAATCTATTTATGTTCTAAAAAATTTTTGAATCGATATTTTATAGATACAAATTTTGCAACATTCTATGTCTGTGCACATTGAGTGGAGTCAAAATCAGATGTCTTAACTCAGATATTTCTTTGTCAAGTCATCAAATATCACCAATAACAAATAACTGATTTAGCGTTTCTGTTTATTTTGCAATGTCGATCAGTGTTACGTTTGTACATATATTATTACAATATATTATATAGTAATTTTACGGTCTTAGGGTAAGGGTACCCTCACACCTAAACCTTTTTGATATGCAGCCTTCGGCTAGCATTCACGCACTTGCTATATCCGATTTATACACGCATTTCCCCTCAGAGAAGTAATGAAAAAAGATATTATAGATATTATAGAAAAGATATTATAGAAAAAAGATATAGAGGCAGAATTGTTTATTTAAAAATAAATAACGATGCACACATACGTATAATACATAAGCATAAGGTTGACCAAACTGCTTTATTTTCACTTCTTAAAATCTTTTCTTTGGAATGGTATTTTTACAGTTGACTAGTGTAAAAACTGTAATTGAAAATCAGGAAAGCTGAATCTCAAAGAAAACAACAAAAATACTGAGTCTACCCTTTGTGGGAGGGTGTACAGTGTTTGAACGTAATTATTAGACACAATTGGGTAATTGGAAGACTATAGCGGAACAGCTACATTGTGGAGTCGCCATTCTCATAATAGTAAATAATTAAAGCTTCAAATTTCATAATTACCTACTTATAATCGCCCAGAACAAATTATAAAAATTTTATTATATCACAACAAATATTAATTAAATTTAATAATTATTAATTTGTTCGTATGTAATTATTTTCCTAATAACTCCCATGGTAAATCACTTTATACTTTAAATATCTAGAAGCGAATTTGATTAATAAAAATTATGATTCATCATATAAAATTATGTTAAAACTATAATCGAACGATAGGGTGTGAAGCTTGTTTTCTCACTTTAGCGCAGAAAAGCAGGTTGCAGGTCAACGAAAGTAAAGTCTTGCGCAAATTTATAGCCCAAAACGTGATAACTTAATCGGCGAATGGAGAGGGTTAAAGAACATGGAACTACGGAAAAGGTACAACACCTCAGATTTCTTGAGAAAAATGAAGGCAAAGACATATTCATGGATTTTCGATTATATTATATGAGGCAGTAAAAATGGAAGGAAAGAAATCCGTCTCTAATAATGAAAGAAAAATCTAACAATAAACCCTAAAGTTGGGGCACTTCTGGACATTTAATTTCTAGTTAATGAATATATTACCTTCATTCACCTTTAATATTAATGAAGGCACGGTAAAATTCACTCTACAATATTATAATTTAAGTGTATTATAATAATCGGAGGTAAGCAGAGAGGGAGAGACATGAAAGTATAACTTCAATATATAATAAATAAAACGTGCTTTGGAAATATATTAATAGATCTATTTAAACAATTGATATTAGATTTGTTGAAACTTAAATTTCGTTTCAATCTTAAGATAGAATTTGGTTTGATTTATGAACGAAATGACGTATGAATGTACAGGTATAACTGACCTAGTACACAATATTTTATGGGTGGTTACAAGTCTAAAATGTTCAAGGAATATGTGCCTAATCTCAACCGTGTCAGAGATATAAGCGTTTCAAAAAAATCGTAATTACACGATAATTTCAATTAATTGAAATATTTTATTGATTACAAATTACATATTGGATATAAAAAATTAAAGTTCGTGGAATTTAGAGAGCCCAAACTATTTTTTGTTACATGAATTAGGTCTTAAAGCAAAGATATAAATTAATAATGGATAAATAAAATATTATGGACTAGATCTGTTATTTTTTTTAAATATATTTATTTATATATATTAGTGGGGACAGGAATTTCGCCATTATTTTCAGATGTCTAGTTTGAGTTAGTCAGTAACCATACGCGGTGGAAGAAACATCTTTGTGAGATATTTCTCTGGTTGAACTGTTTGTTGACTTCATTTTTCGTACATAAAATCTTGTTTTTTTTCTTAAAAGTAAAATGTTTAATCCCGAAATCGATAACGAACACTTGCGCCACTGCATGCTGCTTTTTTTCGACGAAGGTCTAAATACAACCAAGGCTACGAAAGCCATTAACAAAGTTTATGAAGAAGTTCTAAAAGTCAACAGATGTCAACCCTGGTTTCAAAAGTTTAATACGAGTAATCGGAGTCTGAAGGATCTTTCTAGAAGTGGACAATGGTCGGATTTTGAAGAAGACAGATTAAAATCTCTGGTTGATTCCGATTCTCTTCAAACCATTGAGGAATTAAGCTAGAAACTCAGATCTTACTATCTACAGTGCAGTTTTATATAAACCGGATCGGGATAGTGAATAGGTTCGGTATTTGAACGCCGCACGAACTATCCCTCAGCTAACAAAGAAGCGCGCGTAAACTTGTGCAGTTCTTTGTTATCACAACAAAGAACCCACCTTTTTTACCACAACTTGTAACCGGAGACGAGAGGTGACGTATACGATGGTGTGACGAGAGGAAGTACGTACGATAATGTTAGTCAAAAAAAAACAATGGTTTTCGAAAAATCAAACATACAATGCGATTCCGAAACCAAGATAAACATAATGCAAGGATATTTTGTTCATATGGAGGAATATTTGAGGGATCATTCACTTTGAATTATTGAAACCGGGCGAAACAATAACATCATAAGTGTCGGCAATTGGAATGACTCGACCTGAAGTTGAAAGAAAAACGTCCGAATTTAGTCAACTGAAGAGAAGTAATACTGCAACAAGACAACGCACGTCCTCATACAGCAAGAATGACCCGCGAAAAAATCTAAGATCTGAACTGAGAAATTATACTACACCTGCCATTTTCACCAGACCTTGTTCCGTTAGACTATCACCTTTTTAGATTTATGGAACACGTTGAGAAACAAAAAAAATCAAAATGTGAACAATGTTGAAAGTCACCTTATCCTATATTTTAATTCAAAACCACAAACTTTTTACTAAAGGGGCATTAAAAATTTACAAAATAGATGGGAAGAGGTAGTATATAACGAGGGAAATTATATTTTGTGATTTTGAGGAATTTTTTTTTAATCAAGTTGAATATTACACTACAAAATAATGGTTTACTTTCTGGTCCCCCTAATATACATATTTTTATTATAATTTTTTTTTTTACTATTTTATATAATATATGAATTACTTGAAACCGTTACAAAACTAAAGTTACATATTTTTGTGAATCGCTGTACCTCTCCAAAATGGAGACTAGCTCTTGTGCTCGGAGAAGGACTTGCACTGAAGTCATTTAACATATCTTCAATATTTGCAAAATTACTTTGTAACACATAATACATGTAATACAGTTGGTAACACATAATACAAATAATAAGATACTATTTAATACTTTTAAAATTAGCAATATTAACTTGGTTAGATACTATTTATTGATAAATAACCATGTTGCAAGACCAATTGTCTCTTCATCAGGATACAAAGAGTGTACAAAAATTAAAAAAAAAGCATAGACAAAAAATAACTAAATATGAGTGATGAGAATTAACTAATTAGGAACTTCTGTGAAAACAAATCAAAAAGGTAACTAGGTATTTGCAAAAAGAATTTGGTTACTTAATTATTTACTTATCACTTATATTAACAGTTTTTTTATTTTTTATCTATGCTTGTATTTTTCATTTTAGTATACACTTTGTATCCTGATGAAGGGACCGGACCAATGGTCTTAAAACATGTTGATTTATCAATAAATATAGGTTTAAAAAAAGTGATTTTTCTTATAATTTACCAATTATAATACACTGACATAAACAGATCAACTTCCAGGTTTAAAAATAACTTATGAAATATTAGGTTTAAAAATGTTATTTTAGAAAAATAAGTTTAATTTGAAAATACAAAAATAAAACGATTACCTTGTCAACCATTGTTCATAATTAAATAATGTAACATTTTTCTACAATAGAATAAACTGTAATAAACAATTCGTAATTTAGCCGAATTATTAATTAATAATTCTCCGAGCTTTCTGGCAACCCTAATAATATTTGATGAAATTTAATAACACGTAGTAATTTAAGTACTGGGGCTGTTTCAAATATTCAGAATACTATCGACCCTGGAGTGGTATTAAAGAGAAATATTAAGGACACAAATCACACCTCCTGGCACCGTTCCAGCCAATCCCATTCAGGAACTTGTAACAGAGTACGGGTGGGTATATCATTAGTCAGTCTGGCGAGGTAACAAACTGGCTATTATTATAATGGTATTGTCAATGTTTGGAGAGTTGTTTCTTTAACTTCTTGATACCTGATAAGCGAATTTCATTCAAATACCACAACGAAACATTTCAAAATTTATAAATCACTTCATACGTATAATTAATTACATATGAAAAGTGTGAGTAAAGTACAAATTATGTTAGAATAGATTTCGGTACTTGAGAATTAAAAAAAATCGATTATCTTTAATTAGGTGACTATTGGTGATTTGAAATGATACCATACTACAATAAAATATAAAAGCAATAACATAAATTCGTAATTAATTTTATGTATTTTTAAATATAAAAATACATTTATATTATGAAGTTGCAACTTCAGAATTTATTTATTTATTAGTAACTATATAATACATATAAAAATTTGTTTGGAATGCCGGTAGCAGCTAAATATCTTTTCGATAAATAGATTTTTTCTACATATCTTTCTAAATGTTTAATTTATTTTGTATTAATTTTATGTTATTTGTTAAATATATATATATATATATATATATATATATATAACTGGCGAATATTCTGGGTTAGATCGCGCTCTTTGTATTTGGTTTCCTTGAGAAAACCTAGACCAACATTTTGGCATGGTAACATATGCCATTGTCAAGGCGTTGTCTCAAAAAATTACGGTACAACCGTACTTTTTCGCAGGAGATATAAATCTCTTACAGTTGTTAATTTTAGTTTGAAGTCACCCATTATTTAACTAATTATGTATCTTCATTCATATATTAGTTGCAAATTAATTCAATTACATACATATATTATAATAAATTTATGTATGCATTTTGGGTAGCTTTTCTTGAATATGAATTTATCCTGATAAGACAATTGGTCTTGAAACATTGTGATTTATTATATGTATATATATATATATGTGTGTATATATATAAATAATATAAAAAACCACTTTATTTAAACTACTATTTATTAAAAAATCACAATGTTTCAAGACCAATTGTCTCATCAGGATACAAATTGTGTACAAAAATTAAAATATATTTCTTCATGAAGAAATGTTACCCAAAATTTATTTTAATTATAAAATTGAACATCTGTCTATCGATTAGGTATACGTACAACCCTACATCTATCTGATCTAAATCATATTTGCAATAGTTACTTTTAAGCACCCTGTGCAAAATATAGGCGTCCTTCCTTCTCCCCCTGCCTGGACCGAATATTGCATACATCGTTACTCTCTAAGGCGTATGTAAAACAATCTCCTCGCCCCCATAAACCTATTTTAAATAATAATAAATCTAAATACCGAGCAATGCTGGACATGCTATGCTAGTATAAAATAAATCGCATTTGAAAAGCAATTAATGAGTAATAAAAAGTTTGAATACTGTAAATAGTTAATACACATATGAAATAAACCAAGAATATGCTTTAACAACTTCCTATGTATCTAAATAAAATAATTACACTCATGTTGGTACCTATTAGCCATTTAACCCCAGGCAACAAGAGTGTTTTCTATTTAAATAAATTATAAAAGAACAAATCCACCATCTAAGTGCTCGTTACCAAGATCGCGTAATCTGGTTAATGGAAACTAAAACTATACTTATTGTCAGACAGACAAGACTTTATTCTACGTTATTTAAGGCTTCCCTTTCAAAAATAATTCACATTTCCGCGTTTTTTACAAAAAAATGGGTTTTTATTATTCATTTATATCAGAAGTCGTACACTAGATTTGATTTTTTTCAAAACTATTACATAAATAAAACCTTTATACTAATATAAAACTAATAAACTGAATGGTATTTGCCATAATTAAGAAAATATCATTATAAGAAAGACCGCGACCTTTAAATTTATTTTCAGCGTGCAAGAATATTCTATCTTAAGGCAATATTGTGACACGTGTCAAATATAGTATAAACTCGTGATGGTCGGAATAACTTACTCGCCATCTTGCAAAAATTAACAGACAACAAGCTGCCATAGATGATATTAAAGATGAATCTTTAATTCACATACTATTTTTTTTTAAAAAATCTACTTTTTCAATTGTGTTCATTAACTTTTTATATTTAGTATTTTATTGTGTAAAGAGACAAAACTAAAAAAAATACATTTTTTAGCTGGTTCCAATCTAGCATGAAAACATATACTTGCCTAGAAAAATAACTTAAATAGTAATATCATTTTCTGTCTGTGTCAGATGAAGACCTCCTCAGGTATCTCTCACTTTTCTTTGTAGGTGGAAAAAGGTTGGCCTCAGAAGGATAAACATTTCCACATTGCGTACACTTGTGATGAGCCAATTTTAACTATTGTATCAAGCTAATGGTCAAGAATGCCGTTACTACGAATTCTCAACCAACAAATTCTGCTTCCAAAGTGGTTCTCCTGAGAAAAGGGTGAGGGGCGAGCTTCCTGTGCTCTAATAATAGAAATGCTTGACTATGGAAAAGAAAAAAACTAAAAAAAAAATACAGGCCAAGAAGCCCTCTATCAAGAAAAATGTGGATAATTTATATAATATAATATTATGAAAAAAATTATAATGTTATTGATTTTTTTAATTACAGTTAATTGATAATGTGTATATAAGTAAATATAAGTAGAAAAAAGTACGTATTCAAACAAGAAAAAACAATAAAAAACATTTGATAGCTATAAATATTGATTTTAAATATAGATATTCAATTTCATATTAAAAAAACCTTATTTAATATAACAAAATGTGTAGTAAGACAATTAAAAGTCTACTTCTATAAGTATTTATATACATACATATTCCCAAAGGTATTAAAAACTATGGGTTTTGTCTTTCGAGTGACTTTTATAAATGTTTTGTAAATATAACTTTACTAAGACTAAAATATTATTCAAAACCCATTATGGCTGGTGTGTCAAATAAAATACAAGTAGGAACAAAATAGAACAAAACAAATCAAAAGATAAGAGAAAAGAGAGAAGCTTTACTGGTGCCGAGGAAAATTGTTCTAGAAGTTATGTAGTTCAAGCTAAGGAATATAAATTACTTGAGTAGGACGCGCAGCAAAGATACGACACACGCCACATACCGCACAACAGCGACACCACGCAGTGTACGAGTATATAGTGCCAACAGGCAACCTACGAGTAGCATTTCACGTTTGTACGCTTGCCTTGGTAACTACAATTACGGTCTTTATTGGAATGCTATGCATATGGGTACTTTTAGTAATTATTTGCAATAATTATAATAATAAACACAATAAAAAATAGCTAAGTACTCTAATTATAAGAGTTTGTTGGTTGCGTCACTCGTTTCAATTAAGGATAAACAGTTTAAGCTGGAGAACTGTTGTTTCTATTATGTAAGTTTATCTATGGGATCTCCGAACGTAAAATAGGTAATATGAAAACTATGTATTTTTATCACTTTATTATGAGTTTTACAAAATAAGTTAGGATCGCCATCTGGACGAACTAATGTCCCCTCTTGACTATGCTCATCGATTTTTCTCGGCATTCTGCAGATCATAGGGCTGTCACCAGAGAAGTGCCTGTTGACTTTTCCACTTGGTCGGTCCTAGGGATCGGGACTTTTCTATTCTCTCCGTTCATCGACGTGCGTGACCCACCACAACAGCTTCTCCGAGCTATCTTCCCTTCCCGCAAGATACCCAAAAAATTTAAGAATACATTTCGGGCAAACGGTTGAGAGTCAAAACAGTGCATTAACGACAAATTTTCGAACTTATATGTTACACTTTTTCAAATTGATACATCTATCGTATCTTCTTTATTTTTACAGAATCTCAAATACCTTTGAGTAATCCGATAGGAGACACTTTCATTTTTATTAAATTTTGGACACATTAATACAACTTATATATTATTAAGAACACATTCTTATTGCGAAGTCGTAATTATTCAGAACATGCATCGATCAATGCACTGTCTTGGTATAGTATAATCGGTTAATTCATATTCCCCGGACAGGAAGAGATCCAGGTTCGAATCCCGGTAGCAATAATATTTTTCGATAAAATTGATTTCATATGTATATCTTTCTAATTAATACATTTAATTTGTATTTAAAAAAATATCACAGACCTATTGTTCTGAATAATTACAACTTCACAATAAGAAAGTGTTGTCCTTAATAGTATAATAGAATATTTATAAAATAAACGTTAAGAATTTTACAACTATATTTGAACATCGAAAAGCAAAAAAAAAAAATTTTATTGCTATTGACTAGAACATATGTATATGTGGTGACTATCATGGTAAATAATATTTCTGATTGCAAATACATTATTTTTTAAAAGAATCTCGACGTCGAGTAAGTACGAAAGGAAAATAATCAAACATGGAAAATTCTACCACGGCGTACTTTTGTGAAACTATGAGTATGCAGGAATGTCTCTCGCAAAAAAAGTTGGTGTGAAATGCTTCGTGCAATAAAAGTTGTGTGTGTGCGCGCTATCTGCGCCGGTAACGCCAGCACCCACACCCGAAGCGGGTGAGGTGAGGGGGAGGGGAATTAATACGAGTGAAATTAACTGAAAATTTATTGAAGCCCACGACCGACTGGGGTAATGGGCGTACAGGGTGTCCCGAGAAAGGTCGACAGTAGTTTGAGAAAGTATTTAGCGGGTCATTCCAAGAGACCGACCCTAATAAACATATTTAGTAGCGGAGAGCGGGATGAGATGAACATTTTTTGTTATTGTAATTTTTTGAAATTAAAATAGTGTGTATCAAGTATATATAAATAAGTAAAAATACATAAAAAATTATTCAATATTATTTATATTATTAGATGAAAAAATATATAGTGTCAACATTGTCGTATTTTTATATAGTGGGTTTGGTAAATATTTAAATACGAAAAGTGCATTTCTAAATTAAACATTAATTAAAGATATACTCTTTATAAATAAGGGACGGAAAAAAATAAAATGTATAAATGATATATTTCTATATATCAACAATGCAGATATTCTCACAACAAGGTATATATTATGTACATGTATACAACATGCACATATACAACATAAAATGGCGTTATCGTATCTTATATATATATAAGATACGAATAAACCTGATAGACACCTATATATATATATATAGGTGTCTATCAGGTTTATTGGTGGACATTAAAATGCGGCCCGAAACATTGGCTACGATAATATTTAGTCCGGAAGATGATTGATTATTAATAGAATTTCATTTTTTTAAGTCGTCCGCTATGTTTCCAAATCGATGTCCACAGCCAAAAATGTGTTCAGTAATGGTCAAAACCACATAATATTTCACTACGAATATATAAACATTTTGTTTATTTACCATCCATTTATTAACAGACTATTAAAAGCCATTATAAAAATAAAAATAGCTATAAATATAAAATTAAGACTAATTCAACATTCGACATATGCGTATACCATGGACTGCGAGACGAACGAATATCTCTATTCTTCAGGAAATCCGTACTAGAGAAAAATTCCCCACAAAATGCAGGAAAACAATTATCTCATACTTTGGGCATGTATTGACTAGAAGAGATGAAGAAATTTGGAGCACTGGAAATGTGCAAGGAGGGAGAGCGAGAGGTCGATGTATGACAATGTGGATAAAGTCCGAGACAAGATCGGAGTCTCCCTACACGTTGCACTAAACAAGGTGGAGGCAAGCAGACAAAATGCTCAGTTGTAAGCACATCAACTGAGAGAGGAAATATATATTGGATACACGATTATGTTTATAGATCGTTATAGTCGATAAATGTTTTCAAAATAGTTTCCGAATTAAAAATATAACGACTTTTTTTAAACACACTGTATATTAAATTCTATAAGCAATTTTCTGATTTAATTAATGTTTTGAGTACATTGCAATCTGATTGGAAGCAAACAAAAATTATTAAATTATAATTTAATTGAACGTTAAAGCACGAGTCTGTACGAGAAAATAAAAGATAAACATTTTGAACAGAAAAATTTCAAGAGGTATTATTGATGCGTAGCAATTTTTCGAACAATCGTAAACAAAACTGAAAATGTTTACTCAAAATTTGCGTACATAAGAAATTACGTCGAAAGCATGCTGATTCGAAAGTAAAACTTTACATGAAAATACCAAAAAAAAAACATGGCTAACATAATGTATGAATTCAAATAAAATTTTAAATAATGATTTAAATATTCATGAAGCTTTTGAAAATAAAAGTATTAATATTTCTTTCAGTAGTAAAATTTCCCACAAATTCAAATGTAAATGAACAAAATAATGTATTTCAATACCAATTCAAATCGTGAAGAGTACCTATCTACAGGTAATTGAATATCGCATCGCAAAAAAGCGTATTCATATCTACCCTCCGAAATCGCGAAAATTCAGAGGAAAAAACGATTTTCTGTGAACGGCGGTAATACTATAAACACAATGACAAAAATTTCCGATATACTCCAGATGTGACCAATACAAGATTTTTTTACTCTTATTTAGGGAAATTATTTCCGAAGCGGAAACTGCGAATACTAGAATATGATATAAAATAGAAAATAATACTTCAATAAATAAATAAGTTTGTTACAGTTTTTTTTGTCAAACAATCAATATATGTAAGCTAGTGTTTAAGTCTTAAGAACATTCTTTAAGTTTCGTTCTTTTCTTAACTCGATTTCATAAAAAAAGAGCTTATAATGATGAAGGTATTAAATAATAATTACCTACTTATGTAACATACGTATCACAAATATTACTGTTTTCAAATTCCAATTTCTGTCATTAGAAATGGAGATGTTTGTATTCTATATGTAAAATGTATCTTCAGAACAAAAATATCACGTATCCACCTAATTCATATGATTTAAAAGAAATTGAAACTTTTCTTTCAAATTTCCCTATGCGTGACACAGAGAAATCCATTGGACATTATATATAATGTACTATTACATATATATATGTATATAACATGAATGTAGTATAAACGATATTTAAACATTTTTCATAGAAATCGTTTCTCCTACAGAATCTATAAAAGTATTCATAAAGACAAAGAGGCCTTGTTAAACTGGCCTCAAATTGTTTTTTGAAAATCAAAACAGAAAAGAAACATACTGGATGTGAATAATTTATAGCGAGTGGAATGAAACTTGATCGAGTGATTGAACTGAACTATTTTCTTTAACACAAAATACCTCGACCGAGTGAATAATATATATTCCGTAAAAATGGTCTTTCAAAAATTAACGAAACGATACTATCTTCACAAGTTTTATAAATGGCTAATTAGTTAAAAAACTTACCAAAAATGAGGTTAATAATTCGAAAATGTAAATGCTTTATGTATAAAGGTTCCTGACGTATCCATCAAAAAACAACTTTAGTACAATATTTTCAATTATAACGATATAACTTAATATGTGCAGAGTATGAATAATATAATTTCACAGTATAGTACAGGGTGTATGAGTAAGGTCATGCAGACAGAATCACGTACAAACTAATTGTCCAAGTTGACTAACTCTTCAGCCATGCAAGGTAGAATATCCGCAGCGATCGATAATGGTACAATGCTGAATGCAACCGCAATAACTCGCAGTGATTTGTATTCAGTGATTAATATTCGTATAATTTCGTGATTTTTCAACGCTTTCGCTTGCAGAGTAATATTAAATTTTATTCCAAATTGTAACCTAAAAATATTTATGGAGTTTATCCCGTTTACAGGTGTTAACTACAATCACGACTATTAAGATAGCATGACTTCGTGAGAATACGTCTTGTAAAAGCTTTTAGAAAAGTTTCTAACATTGAAAAAGTTACTTACAAAGGAAAAGTTACAACAAAGTAAAAATGTATTCTTATTAGTACCAGTAATAATGATTTAAGGCAGTGAGATGTTAACTTTTAAAGCCAATGTAGAACAGATTTATGTTCTTACGTATATTCCAAATCTATTTTCACCTAATTTCGGATATAAATTATTGAAAAAAGAACATTGTTTTAAATTTTTATTTTCTGAGTATATAAATCTATGATTCTTCCTATCGGTTAAGCAAGCTTATTTATTTATACAGTCAGTCAAGTCGTCAGATTAGTCACTTGTGAATTATGATTGTTTATTTTTGGACCTATAAAAGATATAATGTTTTGTCTCCAGCGTGTATTTACTGAAAGCTGGCATTTTAGTTATTTGTTCAGTATTATAGTCGACGCCCAGATTGTCTATCGCTATATTTTCTATAGCGCAGCGCTTTGATCAATTTAACGACGTATTGTTTGACTAAAGTAATTGACTCAATTCTAGCATGTGATAAATGACAAGAATATTAATTATCATTAATTTTACTGTAGATTTAGTTACAGTAAGTAACCAAAGTGAAAATAAAATTGAGAAACGATGAGAATTACAATGTATTTTTTCCCAAAATGACACAAAGTGGCGTAAAATATTCGTGCTCGCTTTTCGCCGAACTTAAAATGAATGATGGTTTGAGCAGTCAGGTGTGAGCACCAAATACAGATAACATAAAGCCATAGACAAGAATATCTTTTGATTGATTGAGAAAAAACTATTATTTAATTACTGACTGTAGAATCCCCATAATTGAAACACGATAAGACGATTTAAAATATTTTATTAATGGAAAAAAAAAACTTAAAACTTTACACAATATCGGGAATGGATGGTATGCTAAAAATTTACAGTATTTGACTCCAACAGTATATTCAATTTTAAACGATCTCATTTATCATAAAAATTGTTTAGAATAACTCTTAAAATGGATAGAAAGATTTTTCATTATAAAATGATTGCATGCTAAATGATAAATAATAATAAGATGCCGTAGAAAAGGCCTATCTTTCAAGGAAATATATATTCATTAAAACTTCTCAAAAAAAACTTGATCTGTTTTTTCTTTTTGTATGAGTTCTACGAAATTTATTTTACAGGGACGTAATGTATGACGCGATAAGTTTTCTAAATAAAGTACTATTTTAAATCACTTTAATTCTTGTCCTTGCGCATGTTTTCGATATGATAGCACGTGTGAGTTTAAGATTTATTTATTTAGACTTTATTGACATATTTTTGTTATAACAGAGGTGAATATATTATAATATAACATGATAAACATAAGATACAATTATATTGCATTTAAATACTCGTAGTTTATTATATGGGATGGAATAGACTCCACCTCTGATATATATATATATATATATATAGCGTTGTTGTGGCTACTTTGCTAGACTGAAGTCTGTGTTAAAGTAACCATTTTTTTTGGTACTGTTGTGGTGTTTTTAATAAATATTCGACAGAAATAAAAAAGACTCAATTTTTTTTAAAAGTTAAAATGTAGTGAGAGTGTTGTAGAACTAGAAAGAAGTGTGTAGAAGAATTATTAGTGTAGGCACTGTATAATGATTATGTTAGAATGTTGGATAGCCATGCTTCAGATTGCTCTCTACCAGATTGGATAATAGATGAATCTAAAACTTAACTAGATTCTATTTCAAGATATTAGAAAATAAAATAAGTCAACTATCGTTATTCCGTATAAGTTAACGATCGTTATTCCATAAAAAAAGTTTAAAATTTTTTAAGAGCCGTTTAGATTAGATTAAATGATGGCGTGAAGTTTTATTAAGCCCTTAATCAATATGACACGTCTCTTCTATATTTCCAATTTATCCCCTTACCCCAGCTTCCCGCCTGATACAATCGCCGTTATATTGGGAGTGTCGCTGCCGTGACGCTGAGTTGTATGTATTTGCAATGCAAATTCTTTCAACAGTTTGAAGGCTGATGGTAAAATTGCTGGTCGTGAAGTAACATAAAATGTATGTTCAATACTGTAATAAATAAAATATAAAATAATCTAATAAAAGAAAAGTTATTAAGGAGAATACATTCTTATTGTGAAGTTGTAATTATTCAGAACAGAAGTATGTGATATTTTAAATACTAATTAAATGTATTAATTAGAAAGATATATATATATATATATATATATATATATCTTTCTATCATATAAATTTTAATTTTTTATGTTTTGAATACTTACAACTTCATAATAAGAATGTGTTCGCAATCATAATTAAAATAAAACTTTAATTTTGTATGTATATCTTTCTAATTAATACGTTTAATTTGTATTTAAAATATCACAGACTTCTTCTGAATAATTACAACTTCACAATAAGAATGTGTTCTCCTTAATAATACACAAGTTGTATCAATGTGTCTAAAATTTAACAAAAATGAATTGTTAATTCTGGCGTCTCCTATAGAATTACTTAAAGGTATTTTAAATTCCGTAAAAATAAAGTAGATGTCTTTCAAATAATGGAACGATAGATGTATCAATTTGAAAAGTGTAACACATAGTTTCGAAAATTTGTCGTCAATGTACTGTATGTTGTAGCATAATCGGTTAATGCACAATCCCCGGATTGGAAGAGATCCAGGTTCGAATCCCGGTAGCAACAACAATATTTTACGATAAAATTGATTTTATATGTATATCTTTCTAATTAATACATGTAATTTGTATTTAAAAGAAAAGTTAATTATATTTCATTTTAATTTTTCAATATCAGATATCATTATATAAAAGGGCAACTCACGTTCCAAACTTGTCAACATTGTCGTACTTATATAGTAACTATTCAACACGGCGTGAATACAACAACGTAGAGATATGTCGTAAGCATCTGTATGGGGGCTTTCAAAGCGCACTGAATTGAAAAGCGTTTGTATTTATCAATTCACAACGATTTGAAAGATTTAAGAAGATAATCACTTTTAAGGGGAGCCTATCAATCCAATAAAATTATCTTAATGATCATGAAAAATTAGGGATTCAAAATAAAATGTTAACGGTAATATACAGCAAAATTATAATTACGCATTATTATTACCAATTTTGATAAAATTTGAAACACGAAAATATTTTAATACTGTTTTCTCTGTGGGGTAGTGTGTTATTGGTTTGGAAGCAGAAAGGTTAGAACACTACTCTACTTTCCACACTTATGCGTTTCTTTCATATTCATACACCTTTCAACCAATATTTGGTACATTATTTTTGTGTCGTTTCCAAAAATAATAATTATTTATTTTATCTGATTATGCGAGGGCTTTAGTGGTGGTTACAGCTCGCTCAAACTCACCCTGTAAAATTATCTGACAATCTTTACAACTAACTATCGAAGTAACTTTTTTTTTTACCTTTTTAGAATTATATAGATTGTATACAAAAAAGGCAATTTTTGGAAAAATGTCAGTTACTTTTACTTTGGGACGGCCGATATATCTAAACGTCTAAAGAGGATTCGGCAACTCTTGGCGAATTCGGAAAAAATATTATTTAAGCATTTAAGTACTGCCCCTTATTTTATATAGAAAAAAAAAGTCGTAATTTTGATATTATGATTAAGGAACATAAAATATACTTAAATAATAATATTAAGGAGAACACATTATTATTGTGAAGTTGTAATTACTCAGAACATAGGTCTGTGATATTTTAAATATTAATTAAATGTATTAATTATAAAGATACACATATAAAATCAATTCTATCGAAAAATATTATTGTTGCGCAATCGGGATTCGAACCTGGATCTCTTTTCCAATCCAGGGAAGGTGCACTACCAAGTATGCTACAGCGACAGTATTTCGACGACAATTTTTTGAGTCTATATGGTACGCTTTTTCAAATTAATACATCTATCGTTCCATAATTTGAAAGCTATCTACAACAACAAACAAAAAAAAATTGAACTTACAGTCCTATCTTGAATATGTTCCCTTTCACCATACCATGTGTCTCTTTTCTTCCCCCCAACACTTTAATATCTGACACTAATGTATGATTGCCCATATTTTGTAATGTTAAATTAGTATCTCGCATATCCTGAAGAATGAACTGTGGTTCCGAAACCGGTTGGTGATACCAAAAATAAAGTAGTGTTTAAACATTGTGAAATGTTTTTAATTTATATTTATAATGAATAATTTCAAAGTGATAGCTGAATACAAAAGTATGAAATATTTTCCTCGGCACAGATGCAACGCAGTGAGGCTGGCATTATGAATTCAACTGAGTACAACAATTCGGATGTACCTAACTGACAACTTCAGAGATATACTATATTAGTATACCTCCGCGCACAATATACTTCATTGTTATAGCGTGAAGTTTACTCGGGTGACAGGTGAGTAACCAAATCTTGTACAACCACGTGTCTGACTGACAGTAGCAAATTTAAAGTTACACAATTTGGGGGACGTTACATAGAAGGGTGCTCATGACAGGTTATATATAATATTATATATACATATATATTATATAGCAATACGTAATTAACCAAGAGGCGAAACTAATGTAGTTGCACATAAAGTTCACCCTGTTTAACAAAATTACAAACCCTACCCCTACCGCTTCTTGATACCGTTGTTCCTTTCTGTGAAAACAGTATGCAAACTATGTGAGAATGATTTGTTTGGCAGTTTCTATCGGACTAACTATGTACTAAGAATGAATAGTTATTTATTGTAAACACATACACATTTATAAGTTAAATTAAAAATCGCACGTGCACACGTGTTATATTGTAGTATTCTTAATTTTTAATTAAATCACTTTTTATTTGTGAATTTACGATTTTTAAAGCATAGTTCCTTGATAATTAAAACAAATATTAGATAATTCATATAATATACACGCAGAAAACATCTACGTATCTAAAAAATACATTCATCACCAGGATTCTTCTTCTTCTTTTAAATAGGCAATCCACCGTTCAAGAGTGATTTGTGCCATGAATCGAGTTAAAACTTTATTTTATAAAAAAAAGCATACAATAATATTATAGAATAGGAAATATTATATTATAAGTTAATATCATTGTCGTTCAAAAAATTTGCTATTATATAGATTAAATGTGGCGAGTTAAGGAAAAGAATATTACACAAGTTAACCGGGAGTTAAAAATTACCATTGATGAAATTACTGTAAAAAAAACCTGTGATCTGCAATGGACAACCAAAAAAGATAGGGTCAAGGGTTTCCTCCTCGGCACCAAACTCATACATTGGGGAATCTATTAAGTTCAATCTGAATAAATGTGTGGCTACTTGGCAACGCTCAATTCCCATTCTAGAGTTATTTGTTATTGTTGTTTTGGAGACTTTCCGTTTGGAGAACCAGGGGGTGCGCGGAATAGATCCTTGAATTATTTTAAGCCGATCACCTTTATGATTATTTGGATCCATCCATATATATATATATACATATATATATGGGAGATTTTTCCACACAAAAATAGTAAAAAAGCAGTATCATTAATTTTAGATACAATTTGTAAGTTAATAATTACGTGAATAATGAAAACACACAATGTTTATACCACTCAACACGTTTCGGAACCAATGGACAATGTATTGTATCCTGAAGAAGTATCATACATGTATCAAGCAACATGTTGAGTAATCTATGGTATAAACCAACTGTGTTTTCATTATCAGTATAAAATGTTGCCACAAAATAAATTTACATTTATTGAAGAAGTTAATAATTACGCTGAAGTTGAACGATATCATAATACTCCTTTTCTACAGAAAATATATAAAATACGGGATATTTTATTCACCTAATAATTAAATCTGTCCAATTATTTTACGTAATAAATAATGTATTTCTTATTATTAATTATCAAACAAATTATATTGAAAATTGTTTAGTCATAATAGCGTAATTAATAATTTGTTATAATACAGCAATTAATTATGATCTGAAGATTTACAAATATTTGCTAGTACATAAAATATAAGTTTTTACATTATGTATTTTCAACCGAATTTTCATAAAAACTTATATTTAGTTATTATTGGCTTTGGTTTATAATATTACATACATATATCAAAGAACACTACAAATTTCTTCCACCAAACAATAATTTTATTATATAAGTGGTATTATATGTACGGTTTTCTGTTAAATATATATATATTTTTTTAAATTGAGATGTATACACGCAGCAATATGTGACATGGAATACATGTGTCACATTAATATTCTTACAATGCTGGAATGAAGCAAAGCGATTATACTATAAAAATAAAACTAAGTTGGTAGATTCCTGGTATGAGGCTCGAACCTCCGACCATTAGATCTAAGCACTAGACCGACGCACGTCAAATTCAATAATATATTATTAAGTAAGCTGTTTTACGAAATGCAATACAGCCTAAAATTTTACAAATCAATTACCCATTAATTAAATTAATTTAAATGATGATAATAAAATAGTCACTCATATTAATTTTTTGTATTCTTAACACATGCCAAAAAAAAGATATGTATACTTTTAAAATTAGCAATATTAATTTTGTGGTTAAAATTCATATTTTTTATTTATTATCTTTATTTTATTAACCACTGAATTGAGTTTAAATACATCTACCGGTTTCTAAAAATACTATTTTCTTCTTCAGGATGTCATAACTAACTAAAAATATAAAATAAATTTAAAAATAAATTAAAATAATCAATTTTTATATAAATTACAGATAAAACATAATGATAATTGGCGTAGAATTTTATACATAAATAACTTTTCGAAACAAATATCTAAACACCTACCACGAAACATTAGACCGGCATTTTATACAAATAATAGTATAGGAAATTTACTCATAAATTCTAAAGACAAAGATGATAAATTTAACAATTTTGGCGTCTATAAACTTAGTTGCAAGGATTGTGTTGCATTTTACATTGGTAAAACGGGTAGAAATTTTAATATAAAAGTAAGGGAGCATTTGAGATGTTTGAACAATAGTGGGTTTTCAGAATTTTCTAATCATTTGATAGAGAATAGTCATGGTTTTGATAAAAAAATAGGATTGTCAATTATGCATATAAACGGTGTTGGTCACAAATTAAATAATTTGGAATCGTTGGAGATAAATAAAGCATGTAAAACTAATCAAGAAATTATAAACAACCAACTAAATTTAGCTATGAGTCCCATTCTAAAAATTTTTCCTAAAAATTATTCGACTAAATTTGTATTAAGCAACAATTTGAGTTGGGTACTAAATTTATTTTATTTTTTAAATAATTGTCGATTTTTTTAAAAATTTAAAAATAGATTCTGGTGAAGAAACAATGATATATATTTTTAGTTAGTTATGACATCCTGAAGAAGAAAATAGTATTTTTAGAAACCGGTAGATGTATTTAAACTCAATTCAGTGGTTAATAAAACAAAGATAATAAATAAAAAATAAAAATAAAAAGATATTTTATTGACAAAAGTGATTATATCACAGAATTTTTTTAAAATAATTTCAAATTTATGCAAAATTTTGGCATGGTTCTGACCTAAAAATATAATTGGTGAATTAGTGTAAAATTCTAGGTTTTAATTATTTTTGTAATTTAATATGATCACTACGCAATGGTGGTTAAGAAGGTTTTAACGTAAAGAGATAATAATTGAATTAATTAGGCATTTGCACAATAATGTAACTGTTGTTTCGGTACTTACATATTCAGGAACTTGTTAAGTCAAATGTTAGCGCGTATAGGGGAAAGATGCTTTAAAATGATAAAGTAAATGTAAGGAACAAAGGGAGGGGAAAGTGTGTACCTAACATGGGGCTATCAAGGAAGTCATAACAATGTTAAGTGGAAAATTAAATGTTCGTAATTAAGGGACAAAATTGTGGAATAGTTTAATCTTTGTTATCAAACAGCTTAATGTATACAATTCAATATAGATATGTTGAAGTTAAGTGTATATAATAATTTTTCATAACGAAAGACGGTATGGTCTTATGGAACCCTCATATGAATGAGAATGGTAAGAAAGATATTGATGGCACCAGAAATAGAAGACGTCCGCATAAGACTTGGTACGACCAGCTAAACCAGATACTGAAATACGGTCTGTTAGATGCCACAATAACCGGCGAGCTTGTATGAGAAAATGTATGAATATGGATGAGGCGAGAATTGTGTGTCAGGACAGAAGAGTGTGGCGCTCTATCCTCTCTGCCTACCTCCGCGGAGAAACGGCGTGATGCTATATAAGTAAGTAAAATTAACTAGTATTTATTACACAAATTTAAGACAGTTTGTTATTATAAGTAATCAAGAAAAAATCTGTTAAATATCATTAAAAAAAAAATTGTATATAAGTTGAACTTATGAGGACACTTCTAATGTAACTGTTTTCAAAAATATTACAGGAAAGCAATATAGATCAAATAAACAACAATGAAATAAACTTAGAAACGGCAAAAAAAAACCTAACGGTTAAACCGAGCGATACCGTAAAATCAAAAACTGCACACGAGTCAAAATCCAAACCATCCATAAACACGCTAAAATGGAAATGGTTAAACAACAAAATGCAACGAGTGAAATATATTATAAATGAAATAATAAGCAAATACGACGTAGACGTATTAACGCTTCACAAACAACTTCAATAAACAATCCAGAGTAGGTAAACATACGATTTGTCTAAAATGTTAGTACAGAATAGGAAAGACAAACTTTTTTTACAAAATTGTACAGTTGCAGTTCTGATGTACGATGTTGCCAAAATCAAAATTAAGTTGCCAGACCAGCTCATAAATAATACGACTTACAAGCGTGAAAATTTACAGGAAAAGTTTAATCAATTTGTTCTTCGCGATGTTTCTAGTCGCCACCGCCATTTGTTTTCGTTACCGGTGTTATTGTGGCCTATCTCCCGTATTGTCGAGAGCATTCGGAAGTTAAGTAACATTTGGTGGAAAATACAATAGTGACAACACGCTTACTGCGTGTTTTAATGTATAGGAAACTTTGAATATTATTCCACAAAATATTAGTCTAATTTCAATTATTAGGAGAACGCATTCTTTTTATGAAGTTGTAATTATTCAGAACATAGGTCTGTGATATTTTAAATATGAATTATATATATTAATTAGAAAGATATACATATAAAATCAATTCTATCGAAAAAATTGTTATTAAGCCACCGGGATTCGAACCTGGATCTCTTTTCTAACAGAGGAAGGTGCATTATACAACAATGCGCAACAACAATACTTTTCGATAAAATTGATTTTATATGTATATCTTTCTAATTAATATATTTAATTCATATTTATAATTTCAATTATTATAAACTATTGCATATTATGAATTTGGGGAGTGTGTATTTTATTTTTAACGGTTATCACATAACAGGAATGTGATGACAATAAGAATTTTTCGTGAAGTACGAGCTAAAGCACGATGAGAACACGATTGGGTTCCATCTGCTCAGTCTATTTTGCAACATGAGGACTCAAGGGTTTTTACGCTTCATCAGGAACTACGCCAATAAGAAATTAACCTACCTTTAATGACGATTGCGGTGCGAGGAGACATCAAGTGTATACGACGGGGTGACTCAAACCAATAAAAACTGAATCTAAATTGTGGATTGCTCCTGTAGAGCAAAGGTTCTTTATGTCTAACTCTTGTGAAGAAATTCCTAGTTGTAAAATTTAAAAGAGGTTGAAAATTATAATGTTTATTATCACATTCTCATGTTTGATTTTAATGCCTTGTTGCTATTTTGATGAAGATGATTTGTTGAAAATATTTTGTGGAAGTAACGCTGATGTAATATTATTGTTGAGCTTCGTTACCTTGTAGAAGCTAACATTTTTTTCTTCTATTATGATAACACTTTATATGAAAAAACTTAATTAATTATAATACTGTAAATCTCAAACTTATTTTACTATTTATTTCCTTGAGAATAATTGCGGAAGTGGATGGGAAACAGCAGGGTGAATTCTGCGCATTAAGACCACGCATCTTATGCTTTCCCTTGAGTGAACTTGTGAACGGCATGTCATTGCACATCACATTGTGGCACTCAATGCACGGCCACGTCACAATATATATATATTATATTAATAAAAATAATTATTTGAAGATGACGCCATTTTACACGTTTTATGTAAGAAAGATTTTATATCAATATCCTTCTAAGGTACTCGTAGTTATTATACTGCATATATTGTATTATATGCAGTATAATAACTACGAGTACCTTAGTATTATATATTTGTATATATTACATACTATATTTTTAATGTGTAATATCGGCGTTTAAATCATTTTCCATGCATCGGTATAATTCCCAATGGAACTATGTTGAAGCATTGTAAACTGAATTGATATTTACAAAGATGAAACGTGATAAAAATGCACTAAGTAAAGATATACGATTAAAGTACCATTCTTAAGATTTAAGTATTAACGAAATTCAGAAAATATTTATAAACTACACGAATTGAAATGATTTATTTGAAAGTATAGTAATAAGCTAAAGATTTTCAATTAAAATAAATTACAATTTTTAAATATATACAATATTAATAAACTCATCAACACGAATTTTTAACCTCTATAGAGATGGAAACTTCTATTGTAAATATTTATAATTTATGATTTCCCATATTTGATTTTTATAAACACGTTAAAAAACGAAAAATAATAAAGAAGGTAATAATGGTAAAAATGTTTATGCATTTTAATAACAGCCGGAATTGCAAAGCCATGCTAAATAACGACCACCCCCGCCCATTTTCGTGAAGGTAATAAGGGAAACCCATTAAATCCTTCTCGAGTAAATTTAAATAGTCATTTGCAAGAATAATATTTCAGGCAATCTTAAACTCTCGTCTACTGCACTTTTTCATTATTGCTTCGCTGAGGGGTGTCGGGAGAGGGGTAAAAAGCTTTTCCATTAAAAATAATGGACAGCGCTAAGCGGAATTAATCTAGATGCACTGCTTAGGCCTTTAACAACAACGAAAATACGTTTTGTGGTGTATATAGACAAGGATTTGAACTTATTTTTCGTAATAAATATTTATTATAAATAATAATAACCTACCCCGCATCATTTTATTAAAAAAGTAGATATTTCAGAAAATATTTAATAAAATTGAAAGTCAGACAGAGATTTAAGCATCTTAGAAAGAATTGAATAATTATAATGAAAAAACCACATTTTTCTATTTACAAAACACAACGAAACGTCTTTACAATATATTATTACTCGACGTTTGTAGATATACATATTTATGGCGAATATAGAAACATGTACTTTACGTAACTTGAATTTTGCAATTTGCAAATGAATAACCAAAAATAAATCTGGGGTAATATAAAAGAAGCATAACTAGATAAAAACGTTAGTAAAGATCCCTGACGTGAGCGATATTAAGAACTGGGTAATAATTGAATATCTCATATATCTACATACTTACAAATTAACAATCATATATGACCTGAGTCGCTAAAATGTTTCTATTGACCGCTCTCGACTGTGATGGGATGCAACGGATTGGACAATGTAATGAAAGTAATATTATAAAATATCCGGTATATAGTCGAGCAACATCCAAGTTAGATAAACAAATGTATGTCCCAAACACAATGTCGATTGTATGCTGACAATATTTTAATCTTTGCATGTGACCTATCGATGTGGTAGAGACTTATTTTTTGTTACAAAAAATGTCATACTATTCGATAGCATTTTTTCTTGAAAGCGTGTCGCGTTGAGAAAAAAAAAACATTTTCGACACATACTTTTTTTCGCCATTGATCAAGGTTAAAATGGTCATCCAAGTGTTCAACCGGAAAATTCTGCAGCATCCACCCTACAGTCCCGACCTCGCTCCGTCAGATTATTATCGTTTTCGGTCGCTTTCTAATCAAATGCGTGGCGTTACGTTCAACAACGACGATGACCTCAGAAAATAGCTCAATAACTATTTCGATACCAGACCAGTCGATTTTTATAGAAATGAGATGAAATGGGGCATTGCCAGGTAGCCTCACATTTATTAATATTAAACTTAATAGAATCCCCAATGCGTGAGTGTTGTGCCGAGGAGTAAACCCACGACCATATCTTTTTGCCTGTTCATTGCGGATCACAATTTTTTTAAATGGTAATCTCGTCAATGGTAATTTTCAATTACCGGTTAACTTGTGTCATCTTATTTCCCTTAACATGCCACATTTAATCTATACAATAGCAACAACGACAAAGGTATCGACTTGTAATATAAGATTTCCGATTCTATAATATTATTGTATTTTTTTTCTATAAAATAAAGTTTTAACTTGATTAATGGCACAAATCACTTTTGAAGGGTGGTTTGCCTATTTAAAAGAAGAAGAAGAAGAAAAAGAGATGAAATGGGATGAAATCCTGAACAATAATGGAGAATACATCATTCATTGAAATGTTGTAATTTTTGTTTTATAATAAATAATTGAACAAACCTTATTAAACTTATTAGACAGTAATATATTTCAATGGCATACACTTAACAATTAATCGCATAGTGGATTTCGGTATTACAATAACAAAATAATGGTCCATAATAAAGAATTTTCTGTTGTGAAATACAACAGCCTCTAGGTCCATACATTGCACATGTACCTACACACGAGAGTTGGTATTCATCGTTACATTCTGAAATGGTGAATTTTTCGAGCTTTCAAACTATAATAAATAAAACAGAAGCAAAGGCACGTTCCAATCAGTATGTTGAAAAATTCCGTCGCTCCGTAAAAACAGACCATTTCATTATGCAAATTTCAGCAATCAACGAAAACGTTTATAATTTATGAAAATATTCAAAGTTCAAAAAGTGTTTTTTCAACAACTTTTTATACAGGAGTGAATAGTTAGGAATACTTCTATACTTTTGCAGTACGAAAGTATGAAAAAGCCATTAACTGAATAACTAAACTATATACTTTCATACGTTTACTCACAATTTGTGTAACGGAATATTTTATGGAACAATAATCGAATGTACAATTAATTTTTATTAAAATAATTTCTACATAACTATTATAATACGCTGGAGAAAAAGTGAGTAGGAACAAGAGCGCTACAAATTTACTTTTAAATTTGTAAGTGACATCTATACATATGTGCATACCTGCTGTACATAAACCTACATGCACATTTAATGTTCGTGCCGTGTAATAATAATATATTAATTAAGTCCACCATCGTGATATCGATAGTTTACCCTTAAGTACAATAAAATGAGACCAATGGTAGCTGCCGCGATAAAGTGTTTCACATAATTCATAAAAATATACATACAGTGGAACCCCGATTTTGAATTTTGAAGGAACCGACAATAAAAAATTTAAAAAGAGGGAAACTGTAAATTGAGGGTATTAAATAAACAGATTATTTATTTTTTATTGAAATAATCAAACAATGTTCTGCTTGTTTTTTTGTTTTTAAATAGTTCTTTTTATCAATCAATCATAAATTAAATTAAAGTTTTCTGGTGGTACATTGTTAATATTAGTAAAATATGCTTTAAGGCCTTCAATATGTCCCATGGCATCGTCCTTAGTAGGAACTGGGTTGATGGGATGAGCAGACACTTTTTAGGTTCTTCTTCTATCAAGTTTTCGTATATGCGACTGTCCACTATTTCATCAATTTCCACTATGGCCGATATTATTACATTAGAGTCAACGTCTAAGCATGCATACATACGACAAGCAAACGACCAACACACTCTTGGCTCTATGGTGAATAGCAAAAATAGTGGTCGAACGAATTTCAACAAATTTTAGACCTAAATCGCGGGAAAGACAAACGTAAAATAGGGCTTGTAAAATCGGGGTTCCACTGTATATACTGGAACCTCGAAATTCGAACATAATCCATTTCAGGAGATGATTCGAATTTTAAATTGTTTCCTGTAAACTTTCCAGTTAAATTTCCCCATAAGAAATAATGTAAAATGAATTAATCCGTTGCAAAACTTTACTCAATACTTATAAAATATTTCAAAATAAGCACAATTTGGTAAATAATGATAAAAATTTAATTTTAATAATTTTGATTGTTTTATTTATAATACACACTTAAAAATATTGTACAATAATTAATCGATAATAATTGTAGGAGGGATGTTACCTCTCCCATCCATAAGTTGAGAATTGTGGTTCATTAACATTACCAGCGTTAAAAATTCACTTTTAAATTACGCAAAATATGTGGTATTGTTAAATAAATTAATGAGTAATAAATAATAAATACTGTACAGCTTAATGAATTTAATTTCTTATACTAGAAAAACTCCGCGTTTTAACAATTTATCTTATCGAGTTGATTAAGACAAAACACCCAATTTGATAATACAAAAATCTAAAATAATATTTTAAAGCGTTATAAACCCGCCATTAATAACAGTTATTAAACAGTAACTATCAAGACTTTGATTAAGTCTTCGAATGGCCAATTTTGTACCGTGTACTGCTAATTAATTAAATAACAAATTGGCAGCAGCGCGCTCAAGGTGAAGCGCTCTTACCGTTACATGTATTGTCGGAGTTCGCCCGTAAAACGTTTCGGTTCTCGAATTACCAGCTGTGCGGAAACTCTACAATAATTAACGTTTCTGACACTCAACTCACTGGTTTGATGTGACGACTAGTGGGAGGATACTCTCACAAAACTGGGAAACTTTCCAACGACAGACACAGGGTCTCTTGGGGAATGAATACAAGTTCAAAAGTAAACAAAAAACAAGAAGTGTTGAAATAAATAAACAACTAATCATCACAACATATAAAGATGATCAATGATTCTTAAAAAGTGCCAAGTTTCTCCGATTCCGTGGAAACCGTTGATTCAAACGAGATATACCATAAAAAATATTATGTCTACATGCACCAAAAGTAAGACTTTTATATTTATATATTTTATATATTTTTTTAATTAACACATACACTCTAAAAGAACACACACATGTTAAAATTTTAGAAGCGTTGTTCGAGTGAGAAGCTTCCACGAACTATCAAATTGTTCACTTTGTCATTAAAAAATGGGCATCGCATAATTTATATATTTTTGTGAGTTAATAAATATCAGCAATTTGACTATAAAAAATCTATACCAAAATGTTTACGAAGAATAGTTAGTAAATAAAATTGGTTACATTCCTAAATAAAAATTCCTACTAGCACTGTTCGCAAAAATCAGGTAAATTTCGTATGTGTGAAAATGTGCACTTATTTTCTCTAGGTCTAACATGAACGGAGTAAAGGATTAAGATAATTTTTTTAAAAATGAAAGAAAACAAGAATGAGCAAATGTTTTTCTTTCTTTTCTTTCCAATATTAATTAAAGTACGATTTTTTTTAAATTTTGAATAGCCGGTATTTTAAAAAAAGATAGCGAATCAGCAGGCATAAGATGATATGGTATCAGGGTAGGGTATCAGGGTAGCCGATATATCTGGGTAGCCGATATATCTGGTTCATAAAAACATCACATTTTATCATTTGTGCGAATTATATAAGTATGGATTGTAATTATGTTCGCGCGAACATTGTTTCATCTAATTGCTTTTGAAACATTAAAAATACCCTTAAAAAGGTGCTGTAACGCCATTCTACGGCGTCACATGAAAAAAGAGCACTGGCAATATGTATTATTTCCATCGAAATCTATTTAAAACTAAGAAGATCGATCGTTTTATTACTCTCCTAAATACTCATTTGATATAATAAAGTTTTCTGCAAAAAACACTTCAATTATTCGTCATACAAAAACTCAAAGAATGTAAGATTTGCGGGTTTTTTATACTTTTGAAGTACGCAATGGGGGGAGATTCATTGTAATAATTTAATTCGCCTTACAACGACCTCACGACAAGTGTTCAAAGCTTCAAGAATGAATACCAAAATAAAATAATAAAAATTAGTACCAAAGTAGAAAAACAAAAAATTAATTTGGCAAATTCTTTCTTCTTCTTCTCTTTTATATAGGCAATCCACCCTTCAAGAGTGGATTGTGCCATTAATCAAGTTAAAACATTATATTATAAAAAAAGGACAATAGTATTATAGAATAGGAAATATTATATTAAGTCAATACCATCATCGTTCAAAAGATATACTATTATATAGATTAAATGTGGCGAGTTAAGGAAAAGAAGATGACAGAAGTTAACCGGGAGTAGAAAATTACCATTGATAAGATCACTGTAAAAAAAAACCTGTGATCCGCAATGAACAAGCAAAAAGGATATGGTTAAGAGTCTCCTCCTCGGCACCATACTCACACACAATTCTATTTAATTAAGTTAACCAAATAATTTCCAATACATACAAAACTGTAAAAACTGACTGGGACGTATTTTGAGAAGAACATAAACGGAAGCTTCATATAATATTATAGGTTTTAGGTAAATATGTAGTCTATGCAAATATATATATGTCAACATTGTTTGAATTCCTCGTTTTAAAGTGATTTTTTGAATAAATTTTGTCTTCAAAGCTTTCACGAATGTAAATATGACGGAACATCACATAAAGTGCTTTTGAATTATGCATAGTACAAAATGTTAAAGGTAACATCATTCTTAGAAAATTTCTCCCATCTATAAAACGATCTTCATAATTACGTGAATTTTCTGTTTGCTGAAGTTATTATAAAAATATGTATTTTGAGAATTATAATCAAATATTTACGAAAAGTTGTTAAGTAAACAATTATAAAAATGTGTTTTTCAATCGCCATTCACGTTATCCATTTCAGACGATAAATGTTTTAAAAAAATAAAACATGTAAACTAAAATGAAGTGTGGAATGTACACTCACGGCAATACGGCAAAATCCATCATTCCAAGATAAAATAGTCCATTGTTTCAGAGCGAAAAAAAAGAAAATCTCCGAAAAGGAAAAATCGTCACATAAAACAGGCCGGCCTAGTCTCTCCGGATGTATAGCCTTTCCGAGGCTTAGTTGCCGAAAACAAAGGGGAACAAAATGTTTGGTATTTGATCAATATACGCATTGGCGGTTGTTGTATGACCTAAAGTAGTGGTGTGATTGAAAATACACGTGAACCAAAGTAATTCAAAACGTTGGCGTTAGATTATTATTATTATTTAACCAACAATAAAATTAGAATAGTTAACCTTTACGACTCCACACAATTTTTTTTACGTAACATTACCTTAAGCACGCAGTCTTCATATCGAAAGTTAATCTATGATTATAAAAATGTTGTAACCTAAAATAAGTTACATAACATATAAAGCACATATTATAGATTGTCTTTGTTCACCGTATTAAAAATCTTATACATAAAATACAATAAAACATTCGATTGATTCAGACAATCATTATCAAGAGTAAGGTCTTACTGTTCGAAATGCCATGACGATAAAATACAGGATTTGAAAGCCTGAAAAACTGAATTCAATTTATATTAGTTATTTTCAATTAACTTTAGTAAGATTCCAATCAAGAAACCGAGGAATCATTTCCTATTAAGTGTACCATGGAACCAGATAAAAATCCCTTTGGACAAGATAAATTTCTATATATTGAAAAAAATAATTGTTTAGCGCTGACATTTAAAAAAAATCACTTTAAGTTGTACAAATGTACTAATATGTATTATATAATATAAAGCACAATTATGTAATACAAATATGTATTATACAAAGTGTAACAAACCTAGTCCACAATATTTTATAGGATAGGATACCTGACATATTACGAATCGAAAATGTTCAAGGATTTTATGTAAATTCTGCACCGTTACAAAAAATATTATTGTTTGAAATTTTTACAACACCATGTTAAGTGTTAAGTCTTAATTAATCTATATTTTTGCTTCAGACTAAATCACCTAACAAAAAATAGTGTACCCGCTCGAAATAATCGCATAATAACGTTTTTTTTAAATGATTCTATCTCTGACACGGTTGAGATTAGGCATATATTTCATGAACATTTTCGACTCATAATTTATTGAGCTATCCACTCAAAAAATATTGTGCACTAAGTCTGTTATAACTTATATAGTATGATGGGTAGGTAATCAATTTAAATGTAAAGTAGGTGGGCGAAGCTATAGAAATAAGTAGTAAAATATCTAATAATCATCGTCAATGATAGTTTGTATTGTAAAGCACTAATATTATATTTAAGTATGTTCATCGGATGTAAATTCCATTGAAAAACGTCATATATATATTTTTTTATATTCTCAGTGATGCTATATTAAAATATTATACGCTCATTCCTCGATTTACGCGGTAAATACGTTCCAGGAAATTTAGCGTTAGGCGAAACCGTGTAAATCGAAGCATAGAATGTATACAAAAATAGAAGATATGTTCCAGAAAGATAAAATCATTAATAAGTTCATATAATAGGGAGATAGGTTACAAAAAATCGCGTAAAAAGAGTACATACATACCATAGACGTATGTATATCAACATTAGAAGTAGAAAAAAATATTCTTATAAAATAACCAATTCATAATAAATTTATAACACGTACATAATTTAAAAATAATTGTAATATTATTCCTCGCTGCTATATTCTAATGAAACCATTTTTTTCTTTCGGGTAGGCTCGAAATCACCACTGTCATCAGATTAATATCTAGCAGCAGTGTTAACCCTGATCAAATTGTAATAACTAATTTTAAGTGTTTAATTTTTTATTGTACATTTATTGATACATTAAATGTTTCATTTAAAAAACCGCGTAAAAGAGAAATTCGAGGGATGGGTGTACTATTATATTAAAATCATTTTTCTGACTAGGAAAATTGATCGATTGAATATTTTCATGTTTCGATTTATATTGTAATAAGGGCATCCAGAAATTACATTAGATTCCCTGTACATGAGTGCGCAATACGTTAATTTAGGTACAACCAGATTAACCCCATTATTAGCATATTGTATTTCAAGATAATAGATGTCTATACGCTTGTAATTGGGATGCTGTAATAACAGTTGACGACATCACGGCTCCTAAATCATGCAGGGACAACCACTAATAATTATAATAAAATGTTGTTTCAGAATATATAATATACATATAAATACAAAAAAAATAAAAAGAGAAAACAAGTAAAACTAAAGAATTTAACATTCAAATGAAAAGTAGAGGAATGATTATAAACATTATCAATCATTATCGGTAATGGATGATTATTATTATTTAACATTAAGGCTTCCCTTTCAAAAATAATTCATATTTTCGCATTTTTTACGAAAATGTGGGTTTTTACCATTCATTTATATCAGAAATTATACACTAGATTTAACTTTTTTTTAAACGTATTGCTTAGATAGGATCTTTACACTTATGTAAAGCTAATAAACTGAAAATTATTTGCCATAATTAAGAAAATACAAACCTAAGAAATTATGGCAAATAACATTCAGTTTATTAGTTTTACATTAGTGTAAAGGTCCTATCTAAGAAATAGTTATGAAAAAAGTCAAATCTAATGTATAACTTATGATATAAATTAATAATAAAAATTCATATTTTTATAAAAAACGAGAAAATATGAATTATTTTTGTAAGGGAAGTCTTAAGCGTTATCTTATGTAACACATGATTTACGACTGATAAGATGCTAGTAGTATTCTCTCACATTTCAAATCTAATAACGTTTAATGCTGCGAATTGACATAAATTAAAAACTGATATTTTTTATAATATATCTTATATTTAACATGGTGTTCCATTTTATTCGTATATGTTCTAGAACAAAACGAGTTAGTCTATTTAATATGTAGCAATTTTGTATTATTATTTTTATAGCTGAATTTTCTTCTTCTAGTTTTTGGTTTTCAGGAAATTGTTTGAATAGTCTAATTGCATATGTAATATGCTTACCCACGTTCATTCCTTATGTACATGATGGCCCAAAAAATGATAATATCTCATATCACATGAGTTATTCCAAAACATAATATAATTAATTATATAATTATAATTCTTAATGTAATTTATTTTGCACAATATTTAGCTAATCAGAAATTATCAAAACACCTCATATTGCATGATCTACTGGGTTTAAATCTAGTCTATTCGGTGGCCACATGCTTAGATCGATGAAATTAATATTTTCACGACGAAAAAAGTTGATTGTATTTCTGGCTGTGTCCAGTTACGCTATAATAATGTCTAGCTATATTCCAGGCTTTGTTTTGAAACTCTGATCATTTCTAGCACCTCAACGTTTTTCAATTCGCAAATTTGTCTTCAGAATACGGTCTTCTGCAGTGATTTTTGTCATTCTGGTTAACAATTTGAAAAAACCAAATATAAACAATGGGAAAATTAATAATGAAAGATGACGACCGAAAATTGTCGAAATAAAACGTAATATAGGTAAATAGGTAAGTAAGTAAATAAGAAAACTATTTAAGCTATTGTTGATGTAGTTTCGATGATATAATAATTTTGATGTAATTATATCTTTTTTTTTGGGCCACCATGTATATATATAAATTGTCTTCCTTATATATATTATATTCCTTGAACATTTTCGACTTAATTTAATTAGGTATCCATCCACTCCTAACATATTGTGGACTAGGTTTATCACACCTGTATAATAATTATTGTAAGTTATTTTTATATCGCTATAATTCTGATGAATGTGAATAAATGTAAATAACATTGTAGGAATATGAACACGAACGAAGTTAACGGATTTATTATCTGGGTTAACATCGCCACATATGCATTATCTGCGGTCAAAATGATAAATATAAAAAAACACTTCCCCGAAAGATTAAAATTTACTACAAATAAATTTCGCACTGTGAAACCATTTACATAAATAATGTGAAGAGTACACTCCTACCAGCGCTGAAAGGGAGCACTCCAGGTCCTGAACGAAATAATAAACTACTCGCAGTGAAGATAGCCTTATTTGCATAGATAAAATTATCTTCCGTCAAAACTTAATGAAAGCGATATGGGTAACGGCTTTTTCAGTTGCCGGATTAGCCAAAAACGTATTGCGTGCGGGTTGGGCGCTATACAAATTTATTTAGTAATGAGATATTATTATATTAAAATATACAAACATGCATACATAACTAGGTTTATTGTTGTACATACAGGATGTCTGAGTTGTCACCGTTTAAACTAAACTGAGTACCTTATTAAATTAATTAAAACAAAACATAATTTCACTCAAAACAGTGTCCTGCCGAGCAACACGATGGGTTATATGAATCGATGCATACATTGTTTATGAATATTCACATCACGTACATATACGCGGTATTTTGCGTGAGAATTGAATTAAAATACGTTCAAAAAATAAATAAAAAACTAAGAAAATAAACTAAATCCATTTGGCGCTGTTTCATGAAATGTTGAAAAACTTATTTCCATCGAAATTGATCTCCGCCATATCGGATATACTCGTGTGTACGTTATCTGTCAAAACTAACCGCTTATATGAGATTAATGGATTAATCACTTCTCTAAACTTTTCTTATTTTAATATTCAGACTCTTGAACATACATAATGTATTACGTGATGGTTATAATAAGCAACTTATTTTTGACCCGTAGAAGACACTAAAAGCAGCCCAAGGAAATTAAAATGGCTTAATTGTATAGATTTTAAAAGTAGAACAAAACGAGAAGTTACAGGCCTTCTTCATTATACCATACATTGCTATTTTAACAGCAACGTTTCATGTTTTACTGCAATAAAACGCAAGAATTTTGAAAAAGTTATATCGACAAGCAGAAAATTCTCAATTTAATAATTATGACGACTATCGAACCTAATGAGATAAACCGTCGGAAGACAAAAAGAAACAAAAATATGGTTAACATTTATACAATAAATCAATATTCAAAAATAAAACTAATTCTTAATACAGGGTAAATATTATGTTACAGGCCGATTTTGTTTGTCCGTCATTTTTGTCAATTCGCATTTGGTAGTCGTAGAGAGTAGTTGATCTCAATTTATTATTGAGCATCTAACGCCTCAGCGTGTTGGAAGTCATTAAAACATTTTATCTAAATAATAATACCAAAGCTGTAACCATTAATGGTGATCACTATCGTCACATATTGAAAACTTATTGGTGGCTGAATTGAGTCGGTTGGGCTTCCAATACATGTGGCACCTCACACATAGCCTGGAGCTACGCTTGAAATTTTGCGAGAAATTTTTCAATACGCATAATGTCAAAAAGTGGTGATTACGACTGGCCTTATCGATCACCTAATTAGATGACACCCGACTATTTTCTGTGGGGGTACTTGAAAGGAAAGGTCTATGCCAATAAATCAACAACAATTTCGATACTACAGGAATGAAATTTCTGAAATAACAAGTGAAGTGTGCGAGAATGTTATGAAAAGTATGGTTAAAAGAGCACGCATTTGTGCCGCTACCAGAGGCGACCATGAATCATAATGAACTAATTAATCGATAAATAAAAACCAAATTAAAATATTGTGTTTCATTTCCTAATTATTTAAAGACAACATCGACCTGGAACATAATATTCACCCAGTACTATCATTGTACTAGTGTACATTTTGAATTCCATACGTGGGTTAGTTATTTTAATCGTGACCGCGTCTTAACTTATTCTATCTTATCTATGTATTTATTCAGAATTTTTAAATACACGAGTATTACTGTGAGGAACGAAGAGGCGATAAAAATAAAACAAATAGTAAAAAAAATCTAATCTAATGTGTACTCTACTCCAAAGCGAAAATATAAAAGGATTGTTTCGATTATCCTTGCTTTTTCTTTCTCCAGTTTCTCGATCCTTATCCCATTTTCATTAGTCAAGTCAACACGTCAAACGGGATCCGATAATATTAAATAACTCGAATTGAATTAGAGTCGAGAAAAACCATGCGCAAATAAAAACCGTAATAATGGGTACGCTGGAAATAAACTGAGCTTTATTTAAGCGAAAAAATGTTAACGTAAAAATTGAATGAGCAAATCTGTCTTGAAAAATAAAAGTGCTCACGGCAACAATAATTATACTTTGATTCATTCGGATTTTTATTAAAACCTCTGTTTTAACGTAGCAATCCAACAAGAATCTCGTGTAGAAAATTTTTTGAGTAAGTACGTTACTGGCGTGTATAGACGAATGTTCGTGACATTGGCATTTGAAAACAAATGGCCGGGGGGGGGGGACCGAATCACACTAGCAACCATCCGAGCGCTTTTTTATTATTATCATTATTACATCGAACCCTAAAAGTACTTATTTGGGAGTTCCTAATAGCATATTACTATCTTATTTTTGTTTATTTTCGTAATTCGGTGGACATCTCGTTAGGTGAGTTTGTTTTGTTTGAGGTATAATATATATATATAACGGTTACATAATGTACCCGTTATGCTTGATCATGACACGCTAATAGTAGATAAGAAAGGGAATGAAGAAAAAATAGTATATATATATTACATTTATTAATATTTTCTCAGTTACTCTTTGTGGAATTTACTAACTTCTATCTTTTTTATTTGCTTATCGTTTAAAAAATATAAATTCCAAACTGGGGTGAAGAAATAGAAATACACAAGATATTTGGTATCGCCGTGGTAAGGCCATCATAAACTTTCCGGCAAATAGAGCAAACACTAGGAATTAACACATGAATGAAAAGATAAATTTAAAATCTACGGTTCTGTGATTAATGAAGTCATCAATTTCATTTTATTATGTACTGAATTCACGATTTCTGGAAAATAGCAGAAAGTGTGGTGAAAAACGCGTCCCGAGACCATGAGGTGTGTAGGAACGAATATGAAGCATTTTTCAATGTAAAAAATGTGTTTTATACGATTCAATATATTTACAAAAATTATAAAAATTAGATTACTTCATAACGAATTAAATGCTATATACTCGTATAAGCAATCAACATTGTTTGATATAGCATTTAACTATTAGCATGAAAAAACATGTAATACAGAACATGTTTATTTATTATCCAGTACACAGTCCCTTTCAAAATAGTTCCCATCTAAAGCAATGCTCTTAGCCCGACGTGTTTACCTTTGCAGAAGAGGTGTTCAAGCCTTAGGCTATTTAGAGCAGGCGACATAATCCGTTTCACCTCCGCACATACCCCCAATGATGATCCTTCATGTATTTCTTTATTTTGTGATTGGAATAGTAAAGAGTCATAAAGGTGCAGATCAAAGGAATAGGATGGATTTTCTACCGGTCATTTGTTTTTGGAAAAAGTCTTTAACAACAGTAACTGTGTGCGATGGAAAATTATCCTGATACAACATTCAGCATTCCTTCATATGTAATTTAGGTTGGACACGTCGCGCTAGCGCGCGTTAATCGTTTTATTACATGCAAATAGAATGCTGCTGGTTTTCATTTTGGGAACAAATTTCGGTATTATTCCACGGCGAGTTCGTTAATGCACGAAAATTATCCTACGGATTTAATTGTCAGTAGGAGTACACCACGAGCAAATCTAGAACTCTGCTCTGTGAATCAAACATTTAAAAAGGGTAGTATAATGTAACGGTGAGATGGGCGGAAGACGAATGAAAACAGTAGGTATCAAATAAGTACCTACCTACGATTTGTTATTTTAAATTAAAAAGTAAGGTTTACAGGACTCCATTTTCACAAATATACTTTTAAGGCGAAATACTTTTCCAATTAAAATCGGAGCTTCTTTATTTTTGTTGTTCGTAGAACTTTAAAAGGCTGGGGGGTAAATTACAGAGGACGCCGAAATTAAAAAAGAAGATCTCAGTTCAGTCTTAATTACACCTAGCTGAATTATAATTAAATACTTTTGTATCTATTCTTAACTATGTTGCCTTCAAAATTAAATATTGAAAAGTGTACATAGTATTATTAAAGAAAAAAAATTAATAAACAAACGCAAATTTCGGAACCCTCATTTCGTCTTATTGAAGGCAAAGTATAGATTACCAATAAACATTTTTATAAATCGGTACGAAAGCTGACATTTAAAAGCTTTTTTGTGTTATCTAATTTTGACGAGGAAATTATTTTTTCTCTACACCCAAAATCACCGCTTAATTTGTGCAATGCCAAATCTAATCTTGAACAATTAGTTACAAATAATACGAAAAATACATAGTCATCCTGAAGTCTTCCACACACCTGGAACGTACTAGAATACTTCAGCGGAGAGCTTGTCTATAGACCGTACCTACTATTACGTTCCAACATTCTGTAACCATCGTACACGTTAACCCACCCTCTAGAAAGATCACGAACACCGAGACCGGTAAAAAGAAGTCTATTATACAAAAGGCTGCATTCCATACTTATTCTGGAATTTTTAAGCGATTAACCGGTGGATCTTTCCGGTGATTTATAGAGCAAAAAGAGTATGAACGCAAAAAATAGATAAAATAGTGAATGTGTAAGTGAAACAATAGCGCGTTCAGACAAATCACTTTGGATACACAAAAAATCTATCGAAAAAATGTGGTCATCACCGAATCTCTACATTGCCGGTAGAGAGCATTAATTAAGTCACGATAACTTATATCTACTGAAGGTGCTAAATTTCGTCTTTCAAGTCTTTCTTGCTAAGTGGAGACATCTATTTTTCGGTTGAGAGTATCTGTGTTTTGATTATACCGGAATCGTAATATCACAAATTTACGATCAATGATTTATTTATTTAGACTTTATTGACATACATATTTTTGTTGTAACAGAGGTGAATATATTAAAATGTTAACATGATGAACATAAAATACAATTATATAGCAATTAAATGCTCGTAGTTTACTGTGTGGGATGGAGTAGACTCCGCCTCTGATATATACAGCATTGTCCTGCTTACTTTGATAGACTGAAGTCTGTATTAAAGTAACCAGTAGTTTTCGTGCTGTTGTGGTGTAATTTAAGATAAAGATTAGGCAAAAATAAAAATAGACATAAAAAATGAAAGAAAGATTGAAGTGGTATAAGTGACATACGTGGAATAGGTAGGCCACAACATTCGGAAGACGGACGATCGTTGGACGAAAGCAGTCATCCACTACGTTCATTCGCTGGACTGACGAAAGCATCAAACTCTGCGGAGATATGTAACAGCTAATAACAGTGGACAGAGAAAAGTGGGAGATACTTGGAAGGCCTGAATGATGATGATCATAATGCGGTAATTATTTATACCTTGTAGTGCAACATTTTTTTTTTCAATATTTTAAACATTGTAGTACACACAAGTTGAGTATACGGTGTAAATGATAAAAGCTATTAATTACAACTGGTGACAAGAGGGACTATACTTTTTCGAACTACGAGTATAATAGTGATAAAAGTACAACTCAACGCATGTGTACTACACCTATATAATTCAGTTTAAAAAAAAAATAACAAAAATATGATTATTAAGGAAAACACATTCAGAACATAGATATTTTAAATACTAATTAAATGTATTAATTATAAAGTTGTATTCGAATCCCGGTAGTGCAACAACAATATTTTTCGATAAAATTCATTTTATACGTATATCTTTTTAATTAATACATTCTGGATAATTACAACTCCACGATAAGAATGTGTTCTCTTTAATAATATATAAGATGTATCAATATGTCCAACATTTAATAAAAATAAATTGTTAATTCTGGCGTCTTCTATCGGGTTATTCAAAGGGATTCCGTAAAAACAAAGTAGATGGCCTTCAAATAATGGAAAGATAGATGTATTAATTAGAAAAGTGTAACATATGGGTTCGAAAATTTGTCATCAAAAATACTGTCGCTGTAGCATAGTTGGATAATGCACCTTCTCCGGGTAGGAAAAAGATCCAGATTCGAATCCCAGAAGCGCAACAACAATAAATTTCGATAAAATTGATTTCATATTTATATCTTTCTAATTAATACATTTAATTAGTACTTTTAAAATTAGCTATATTAACTTTGTGGTCAAAATTCATATTTTTTATTTTTTATCTTTGTTTTAATAATATAATAATATAATTGTTGTTTTTTAAAAATAAATTCTGGTGAAGAAACAATAATGTGTGTTTTTAGTTAGTTATGACATCCTGAAGAAGAAAATGGTATTTTTCGAAACCGGTAGATGTATTTAAACTCAATTCAGTGGTTAATAAAACAAAGATAATAAATAAAAAATATATTTAATTAGTATTTTAAAATATAATCATACATTTATTATCATTTTCTTCCCCCTTATTATAAGAGTGTCGGAGGCCTAAAAACTACACAAGATAAGGCGCAACCATCTTTCACTGTTTAGCGCCGCTTTGGTACTCGTTAAGAAATCAAGATTCAATGCGTCTTCATACAGATACTGCTTAGTCTTAGCTTAGTCTGGGACGATCCATGTGCCACCGTCCCTTCGGAATTAACCAAAAAGAAACATCTCCGGCATGTTCTTGACGTGTTCAACATACCTTCATTGAGATTTTTCTATACATACTTCTAACTCGGTCGAAGTAATGATACCCCTGTTACCACCCTAACGTAACTCATTTCGGCAGCCTGTACTTTCTTCGAATTTGACATTTTAAATTCAAGTCAATAAATAACATTTAATGTGTTACCATTGCCGAGCGCCATTGCTCGCTATCGTGAAGTCGATTCGTAGCAATATCATTAGAGCATAGTACGGAACACAGTACTTCGTATTCACGCGCATGAAAAGAAAGTTTTAGTAGCTTACGTCTTGTCAAAGATTACGTTTCGCCATGAGCGAGCTTGTACGCCCGTAATACGATAAGCAATTTGCCGCCCTACGGCTGGCTGGCGTAATCAATTCAGAAGCATTTCCTCCTAAACATCTAAATACACCACGCTTCAAATCGGGCAGGCTCTGTTAAACAGGCAAGTGAAGCGAGTAGATGCATACCGTGTTGCGTGTACAGAATTCTCGCTATTAGATAATATCGATTTTTAATATTTCAAAACTATTAAAGAAGATATGAAACATTATATTCTTGTTTTAACTTGATATTTTAAAATTGATAGATAATTCGTGTAGTGTATATTTTGTTGCGAAAATTAATCATGAATCTATTCTATGTTATATGTATATTAAGTTTAAAATGTTTATTTTAAAACTAACATTATTTTATAAACATATTATATAACGTGTCATTTCTTATTAAAACTGTAAGATTTATTATAATATATATTTTTAAATACAAGTGTGTGTGTGTGTATATATATATATATATATATATATATATGGTACTGGTGCCTCTTCTAGGTTAGATCAAAAACTTTATGTCCGACGCTTTGGCACGGTAATACGTGCCATTGTCAAGCATTGCCTCAAAAATTCAGGACTTATATTCCACAAGCACAAGTATATGCATATATATTGAACATATACTTTTATATATATATATATATATATATATATATTTTAGATTTAAGGTTTCCGCGAGCTCTAGTGTATGGAACTGTCACAAGAGATGGCAACGGTATCGTATCCTCAATTCTGTATGCTTATAAAGGAATGGCTTTTCAAAATTGGAAAAAATCAGCTGGAAGAGTTCCTTAAATGATCAAAGCTACTCATTTTATGTAATTCTTTTTGTCCTTATATCCTACCTCGTACTTATTATGTTTTGTTTGCTTCCTGCTTGTTTCTTTTCTTTTACTTCGTACATATATTTAGTCTGTATCTTTGTTCAATTTACTTATTATCTCTACTTGTCTCATTTTGATTTTTTTGTTTTTCACCATTTAATTTAATTTGTTATCTTACTTTCAACTTATATTCTAGCTTATGGAACCTCATGGCTACCTGCCTTAGAACAGGTACTTTATATGTACCTAGCGAGGTAGGAAGCGTCCAATAGGCTTACATGTGAAATGAATTATAACATTTGTACTAAGGATTTTTATACTGACGCAAGCTATAAAAATAATGTTATAAAAATAAACGCCGATATATCGGCACTGAAATGAAATGAATGAAAATATATATATATAACATATATACCTACATACATACATAATAACATATAAATGTCACGCGTGATCATAATTTAATTAAATGAGATATTTCCTAATATATAAATTAGTTTCATTGAGAGAACCCCCTTCGTCAAATTCACCGACCCTTTTCTAATATTATGCAAATGTGCCAAAGCATAGGGGACAACCCGCACCCGCGAGTTCCACGCTGCCTCCAGACCCGGCCTGACATAGCTGTTTCCTTTCGAATAAATTCCATTCATCCACGCATAGGTCTAAAATGTCCCTCGGCAGGCTAGTGAAAAGAGCAAGGGAAAACGGTCATTTCTCCGCAACCACCAAAACGTAACACAAAGTGAGCGTTGAAAGAACTTTGTAGCGTGTAAAGCGATATTCAAAAGACGAAAATGCTCAAAGACTAAATAAAATGTGACTACCATCGACCGCTTTCAGGTAAATACGTTCCGCGGAAAAGGTGACGATATTATAACAAGTTCTTCAAGAGGAAAACAAAGTTTGACAGCTGGCGTTTAGCATACATAAAAGGAATTTTAAATCATCTAATGTTCGAAGCGAAATACAATTTCTCTTTATACATTTCTTTCTTATTGATCTAAAGATAAACCGAGTATACGTAGAACCAAGGTACCTTGGGATAATTTCGTTGGATGTATATCTCAGTTTGGCACCGCAAAATAAACCTACAGATAATTGATTAGGTAAGGCAGAAAAGAATCAATTTGTATTACGATAGGTGTGCGTGTATAGATACAGGCACGCGATGGAAAATTTATCGAAATTCCGACATCTTTTAATCCATTTTTTAAAGTTAACAATACTCAAAGTAGTTAGTAAAGTAATTATAGAAATCGATCAAATTCGACACATCTAAAACACGTAATCAATTTTTAGTAATTTAACAATTCTATTTTATTTTACTATGTATTTATTTTAAATAAATAACATCATTTAAACAGCTCGAAAGAAAACTAACTACTTTAATACAGACGTTAAATACAGTAATGTAACCAAGACAAGGCTGAATAACTAATATCGAAAATAATGTCTACTCCATCCCAAACAAAAAAAAGTTATATAAAATTTATTTGAAAATATTGTTGTTATTGCAGTTATTTCATACCTTATGTAAAATACTGTAAAAAATCAATAGGTTCCACTTTGACACTTTTGAAAACTTTTTTCTCTATTACTTTGAATATTTATAACAGTTCTGAATATTTCATTGATACATATAATAAAAAAACCTCATCACGTTGTCAACTTGACCACAAACACTGTAAATGGTCCGTGGAATCCTTAAGCGGAATTGTAGATGATCACATAACATCAAAATGTAGCCTACGGTGAAAATAACGAAGGCGAAAACCAAAGGAATACACCAATGAGAATATACCAAAGAAGAAGCCTAAGCGAAACATCTTATTTCCTATAAAGATAATTTACCATGCGATTAGATTAACAAATTATAGTAAATTATGCACTAGCGATTGAATACTTTAAAAATTTTTCCCTTTGATCATACCCGATCGTTCACAGTTACATTTTTATAACCGCTGGCCGTAGCAATGAACCGCCTAATCTGACAGCTTTGTCAATGATTTTAAAAAGAATCATAGACGGTGACCGTTTTTATAACTTTCGAAACAGATTGCGTTACCAACGTAAGGGTATTCGTGATTTCGAGGTGCTTGGCAATAAGACAAGAGATGGGGCAATTTCGAACGTGACCTAATTTATAATGTAACAATATATAAGATATATATTTTTTTAAATAGAGATACGTGCACGAAATACGCATCACGTCAATATTTTTACAATTTTCAAATTAAATTAAACCCTTGTGCTATGAAAATAGAACTAACTTGACGGTCTCTTGGAACGAGATTCGAATCCCCGATGTTTTAGCCACTAGACTACAAGCACGTTAATTGTTGTTGTTCATTTATAATTTTTCGATTTTTAATTTAAGTTAGGTATATAAATCATTACAGTTGTAAAAATAAGTCATTTGAAAAATATATTCATTTAAAAAAGAAAAAAACATAAACCGAAGTTCATTGTAATTTTTTGAAATATCGAATTGTACATTATGGGTAAATCGATAGTACATTATCTTGTCAGTCGTATAGTCCTACAGATGACTTCCGTGTCCATTGACGTCAAATGTAAGTGATTAAAACATTTATTTTCTTAATCTGAAATTGAAGCCAACTAAAACTCCATCGGATAATTTGAGAAAAACGTAATTCTTATTATGTAATAACCTCAACAAAGCCAAGCTTAAGAAGCCTTTCTAGAAGATTTGGCTAAGAAGCCACGTCAGCTTAATTATCAATAAAGTTTAAATAAACTCCTAATTCAATATTTTCTGTACGTTCAATATTTTCATTAAATTAATATGTTAATTTCTTGAAACGTAAATTGATAAAATATCAAATTAAAATAAACCGGAAAAAATATTGAAGAATACAAATGTAAACGTATGGGAAAATTATAAATGATCTAAATTGAATGTATTAATTAAAAAGGTATACATATAAAATCAATTTTATCGAAAAATATTGTTGTTGATACCGGGATTCGAACCTGGATCACTTTCCAATCCGGAGAAGGTGCATTAACCAACTATGCTACAGCAGATAGTACTTTTGACAACAAATTTTCGAACCCATATGTTACACTTTTCAAATTAATACATCTATCGTTCCATTATTTGAAAACCATCTTTTTAATCTTACTTAATGCACTACAATGCATTACAACTTCATAATAAGAATGTGTTCTCCTTAATAAGATCTAAATTAATGTTATTATCTGTAAATTCGTTAAGTATTTATTCTGCTAGTCAACATTAAATTTTATGATAATTTGACTGTATAAGACATATATAAAAATAGTATCTATAGCAACGATGACAATAATATAATATAAAACTTTGTGAAAAATCGAAAGAAAATGTTTTCTCGTAATCAAAATATATGTACGAACGAATGTAAGTAGAAAATGAGAGCACAATGTTAAAACACAAAATAATATGCCAATTTGTCTAAAAGACAAACGGTATGGTTTTGTTGAAAACTTGCTACAGATTTCAATAAAAATACCTCAATATATATAATATGTCCCGTTTCCAGCCCGAGCGCACGGCTCCCCCGCGGGGGTGCGAACTTCGATGTTTGTACCAAAACGGAGTCTTTCCAATTTATCGCAGGGCGTAAGGCAGACGTGACAGGAACAAAAGCCTACTTCACCAGGCACCGGTCTGATAAATTCAATGAATACGTAAGAAGCGAGCTGTCTTAAGACCCTCACCACGTGTTATCAAGAAAACGAGGGGGTGAAATTGTGGAAATACGTAAAGTACGACATGAAAGTTGCTTCTTGGGCGACAGTATCGACCGTTAAACACACGTCATTACATTTTGTGACAAGGCTGGTGAAAAGTAATTCTATCAACCCTTCCTTAACCATACAGTGACACAGGTCTACCGCCCCAATTAAATAATATATCGGTAAATAAACACAACATAAAAATCATATTTTAGTTAATTCTAAGAAAAACATTCACGCTTAGAAATCACTAGTGAAAAACCAATTATGCAAGACGAACCATGCAAAATTTTTTTTTTTCATTTCAATTCGTTGTAAAATTAATATGTTGGTAAAAATACCATTTGTGGTAAGACAGAAAGAAATTAACATTAATTTAAGAGTGAAAAGAAAAACAAACATAAGAATATGATTATGTTTCCCTCTCATTAATTAAATGTACAGATATAAGAAGGAAGGTCTTATCGTATAAAACTTGATGAATACTCAGAAGTATAATATTATATCATTTATTTATTTCACATTTAATGCTTAATATTCATATGCCATTAACAATTATAAAACGAGTAAACCTAATAAAAGCATTTTTTCTCATTTGTAAGCCTAAAAAAATCTCATTTCTTACGATAACACGAGTTGACAGCATGGCTGCGAACGTGTATTTTTTATCACGGTATGGCTAAATAATGTGACTATGAAGTTTCATCTCAGGATTTCACGACAGTTTAGAATCATACATTATACTGATATTTATCTGGACTAATTTTTAGGCATGATTCATTGTCACGGCTCGAAACAACATCTGTTCTCATGAGATTTTTGGAGACATTACGTAGTCACCGTGTACACATCATATTTCAGAGATTCGCTGTCTCGCACCTCACTTTATATACGTCAAACATAAAATCTTAGTTCATTGACCGCCGATGTTATGACAGTTAATCGAATTATAATCTCCTTAGCAGCATTAAATGGAATAAATGTTGGTATTTTAGTGCCTTCTGTTTATCTAACTTTCATAATAAAAATAGCCTTAAGTATTCATGGTTCTAGATGCCGAGTACGCGCGTCATCGTGTACGCGGGTTTGAGTTTTTAAACTCAATTAAAACTCTAAAGATTTAATTCATCGTATCTCATTCTAAGGGCACGGAGTATTATACCGAACAATTACATTAGCTGGATAAACAAGGACTGAAGATACGTGTGATACAATTGCCGGGTGATAATAATGAAAATATATTCATTCCATTTGTTGTTTTTCAATTTATAAAGATGTTTCTTGCTGTTAGTACTCAAAAATCTACTGTATTCAGGAGAAAACTTTTAATTGATAATTAAATAATACACTCGATAAACATTATGAAAGTAATCACTTGTAAAATAAAAGATATCTGAAACGGAGCTGAAACAAGATGATTTAACGTGGGATAAGGTTGAACGCTGTGCGTATATTAAATATGAAATGAAATATTTGAAATTACCATCTATAGAAATCGACATTTCAATTATGACGACCGACTGTCGACAGCAGTTTGATCTTCATAAGTCCTTTATGCAAATTACTACTTCTCTCAATGAAGAAACTATAATATTACGGTCTTATTTAAATACATGACCGATGCCTTGCGTCAAAATCGAGCGGAGATTTTAACAGACCGAGATTTCAAAATTCAGAGCACAACAAAGGGAAATTTAATTAATTATCCGCGATCTTCATAACAATTTCAATCACTTTCTGTGGCAGTGAATGACAATGAAAGAAAAACTAAATTCCTTCAACAAAAAAAATAGCGAAATTATATAACAGCAGTATATTTTAGAATATTCATAACCAAAACAATCCCGCATTATAAATATGTCGAGACCAGATACTGAGGAGATATATATTTTTAATGAATTAAAGTGACCAACCCCCGTTCGCAGTCACGCGACACGACGAGCGCAGTAGGTACTTTTAACTTTTTTACCACTTCTGAAAATCACAAAACTTAAATAAACCACGGTCGAAATTAGTTTCGGGAGTAATTACTACTTGTCAACTTTGTTCAATTTATATAAAGGTTAATAAATAAGGCAGTAGATACTGTACATATACATAAAGATGATTTGCATTATTTTAGAAATCAAATCATTTTTAAACAAAACCAACTATGTATTTGAAATGCGGTTACAATATGCAGTTTGTTGCTAAGATAATGGAAAAAAATACCGTAATGGTTTTGAACAATTTTTTTTCAGAATTATTATTTTTATAATCATAATTTCGTTGATCACCCGTGACTGAGAATCGTGATATTCACGAACACCCGCTCTCTTGACTATATTCGTCTGTCTTTCTCGACATCCTGCAGATCTTAAGGCTGTTGCCAGAAAAGTGCCTGTTGCCTTATCCACTCGGTCGGTCCAACGGGTGGGGATCTTCCTGTTCCTCTCAGTTCTTCGACGGCTCACAACAAGCCTCTTCTACCTCTCTTCTCTTCTTGAAAGACATCCAAAAAATTGAAGGATTCCTTTTACGCATATGGTTGATATAATAATTCTTTTCGTTTTAAAATATAGTTAAATATATAGTTAAAGTATAGTTAAATATTAATGAAATATTGATCGCCTTTGATTCCTAAATCTGCTTATTTAATACGTGGCAATTTTACAATTAAAAACATTTTTATATGATTTAGACACGATTTTGCGTTTACATCCCTTATACAACAATGTCAGTTCAGTTTTCTTTTATTGTGATGGTTGTACTTTTAGCATCTAACCGCAAAAATATAACATCCGAAAAGAGCTAAAATTTATTTTTATTTAACCCGAAGTTTATTGTTTGACTGAAAGCCAACTTTAATAAAAAATATAAAAGTTTCATAAGACGCAAATTTTCAACTTGCCCGGTATAATTTTCATCTAGTGTTCAGCAGCTTACTTTACAAATAAATTAAAGTTAGCGAACCGTTTTTCATCTCAAACAAAACTTTCTCATTAATACTAACCTTTATTTTCACGAGGTGCGGTTATCTAAACTTTCATTAACCATAAGCAAACTATTACAAAAGTTCTGGACCATCTTCTTTGTTCTGCTGGAAGTACTTGTAACTGATGAATTCAGTATCCCAAGCTGTCAAGAAATTACGATATTGAAATTCCCAATCTCTCAATCAACTCTGATAGAAAACAAATATTTGGAAACCTTTAGATTTATCAAATATTAAGAGATTAATGTTCGTTTTAGGATAGTGATTGTATTTTAGACATTACACATTAACTGTTCTTTGATGAAGATGGAGTGAAATACCGCGTAATACAAGCAGAGGTGGAAAAGAACCCTGCAGGACTTCAACCATAATCCGCAAGAAAAATAAGTGATTAATTATACAATGAATCACTTATGATACTACACAGGTACACTGGATACATAACGGAACTCTGCAATCGATTCTGAAACTGTAAAATACATTATAACTCACAAAAGTACGTTGCGTGGACCGATACAATAAATAGCATAACTAGTAGTTTTTAATCAAAACCACGCGAAGTAATGGAATATGTGGCAAAACTAGTATAATTTTCAACTAAAACCATATACGTGGACCGACAGAATAAATAGTAAAACTAACAATGTTTTTAACCCAAACCACATAGTGTAGACCGATGTAATTAATGGTATAGTCTTAACCAAAACCACGTAATGTAGAGGATATGTATGTAGGGAATAACTAGCATAACCAGTATTATTTTAATCCTTGAATACCTAACCAAGACATTAAATGATAGTATAATTGCAATTTTCTACAACTAAATTTAAACTTTACAGCTTAATTTTCAGAAAGCTATACGTAGTGGAATTAAGTCTATCATGTCATGAATAGTAATTAGGTACCCATTTATTTGCTAAGTTTTTTTATTTTTTTTTAGTATTCAACGGTTTGTATCATGATTCTAGGACGAATGCGATTTATTTCATGTTACATTTACAAATCTGGTCACTTTATGAAGGAAAGTATGTTTTTCTAGAGCAATACAGAAGCATTTGTTTTTAAACGGGGTCACTCGGTTAACAACAAACAGTGAACCTAACTTAATTTAACCTCAAAAGCGAGCCGCCTGCATCGTAACCGAACCCAATTATCAAAAATCTTATTCAAGAAATTTGAAGAAAGTGGGAAACAATTAATTGAATAATTTTGTACAAGAATGTCACATGAAAGATATGAAAATCGAAATTTATATCTTTTGATTAGTGGGCAAAGATGGATGATCACATCTATCGCAAATAATGATTACTTTCGTAGGTTTGCGCGACCATCAGATAAGATGAGTGTACTTTACTGCCGCAGCAGAATTTTTTTGTAATAGTAATTATCGTAACATGAAGTAATAACTGATGACGATTCCTTGATGTCTTGTATTGTAATGGTGTAATTGGTACACACCATGCATACGCCCCATTGTATCTCACCGAATTGGATAACTATTGTACCCGCTCGTGCGGCATACCGCCCCATAATGATTTAGTGCAGTTCATTATATTTTGTAATATATTTAAATTATATTAAGGGTATATCTGATTGGGTTATTATTGTTTGCGTTATTATTATTTTTATTTGTTAACACAAAATAAAGATTTTACTTATTGGGAAAACAAAATGCAAACGACCATGCTTATACTCACTCATGCAAATGCTGCCTACTCCCGATGAAACTTAACTTAAAATAATGTTTAGCGAGTAAATTCCAAATTGGCTCAAACATGGGGAAGTATAATTAATTAGAACGAAATACATTTAACACAAAGCGAACTGCTCGGCGTCGTGCGATTTTCCAGTCGCCTCGGGAAACGAGACGCCGCCGTTAGTTACGCAAACAGCCCATTTCCCGCGCATATGACATTCCACTGCACTCCTCGAGATAAATGGAATGCAAATTTAATTATAAAAAGGCTGCCCCATCACGCCGCACCATCGCCATGCGCCACTCTCTCGCTTTCATATAACAGGCGGTCTAAGAATGTGGTTATTGCGAAATTTTACCGAACAAAAATTCGTATTAGTATTTGTATTATTATGAAGCGAGTGACGCCGCACGATAGGTGCTTCACTACCGCTCGGTGTGTGTTTGTGCGTGGACGTGTGCGCACGTGTGAGAGCGTGTGCGTGCTGTGAGCGTGTATGCGTGCATGTGTGTTCGGCTAAATATCTGAGGAATTTCGAAATTAACCCATTTGCGGTTTAGCGGGACGATAAGCGGATGGCGTCGCTCAGAGTCGCGTTCACGCTGACGCTTCGCGTGAAAATAGTGTCAAACAATCAGTGGGATTTACGTTTTTTCACGCCATAAATCGAGCCTTCCGAAGAAATATACGCTTTCCTGAACGGAACAAAATCACCTTAGAATGATGATAAATTCAAGCCGTGATTAATAAAATGTCCCCTGGGACGACATACAACGGTTGCACGATTATGTACTGAGATTCTGTGTTAATATTACACATTTTTGAACACGCTTAGAATTAAGAAAAAATATTATATGCATTTGCTACGCTATTCACAAAAAGATCGATATATTCAATTAAATGATTGCTATTATCAATTTTTAAATATTTTAACATATTATGAATATAATAAATACGTAAAAAGTACTGTAAAAAGAAAATACATCTTTATTTATTTTTAAGAAATATAGAGATGCGTATGACCCGAATCATTTGGTTGAGGCCACTATATGTTAATAATGACATGAATGAGGAAAAAGAAGATATGGAATACGTATCGCATTAATATAGGTACTTCAATAAAATACGACTGTTCGGTATTCAACCATTCGAGATATTGGAATTTAATACAAATTAAATTAATCAATTAGAAAGATATACGGAAAAAATATTTAGTTGCTACCGGGATTCAAATCTGAACTTCTTCCTACCCAGGGAAGCGCGTTCTCCGATTTTGTTATAGCAATCGAATAAATTTTCGACAAATTTTGAACTTATATTCTGTAATATTTCAAATTGATATATCTACTATTTCGTTCTTCTTATGATATAATTTAATTCAATGCATGCCTAAATTATTCATAAACAGGGTAGTGGCGACGAGTAGACCAGGAGATATTGTTCACGCACAATATAACATTATTACCAATTAGTACATATATTTTAAATTCATTTAAAAATTTTAAACAATATTATTGAATGCAATTTCAAATAAGAAATATCTTGACTTATGGGGGTGGCTTCAAATATATTTCAGTGAATATAAAATATTTACTAAGATAAAAATACATAATTAATAAATATAAATAGAATTAACATAATAGTGTACAAATACGCACCAGCTAAGGGTTAAAGATATATATAAGAGCCTTAAACTTAACCCTCTGCTGATTCTCGCTGACATGGATTACGTCGGTATCCGCCCCGATGCGATTCATTAATGTAATTACTCTTGCAGTGGGCATAACCATAACCGGCAGGTTCGTTTTGCATACTGGAAAATGAAATAACGTTTGTTGTCGCTGTCTGAGGTAATTATCGGGAACATAGACTGATATTATCCATACGTGGGCGTAATATAATATTCAGTTTATTAGTCTAAAAACGTATATTATCAAGAATATATTAATTTTTCTATAAGCTATTTATTGTAGCCAAAAATACGTAGGATAAGGTCAAAGGGATAAAAGAAAGGTTCATGGCGTTTCTTCGGGGAAGGAGGACACATTCAATCATTTTAATAACGGTAACGGATTTACAAAACTAATGACTAAAATACAACTAACGATGACTAAGACGAATGAGACCTAGAAAAGTATCACGCACATTTTGTCAAGGAGGCACTCGAAATTTGTATACACCCGGTGAACCAACCCAATAGAGATGGTAGTCGAAAATTGAAAATTTAACAAAATCAAATTCAAATCGAAGATTCCGCAAACATAGTGATAAGCCAAAAAATGTAACATACATATAACGCAACATTCTGTCACCGACACGGTATTGCTACGAAATATACAAACACAACCCGCTTTCGACACGGTATTGCAAGCAACATTAACCTTGATGATGGACCCGAAACGACGGCCAGAAAGGTATACACCGCAGAATAGCGTACAAAACTCTATACTCTATACTAGATTCTGAACAATCGTGAATATCTGAGAACATTTCTAACAGACTGTGGTTTAGTAAAGTTAGTCGATGTTAAATAACAGTTATAAAATTTGTCATCCACTTATATTACATGTTACACAGACCACCAAATATGGTGTGTGATATGTTACCAATACGTACGGTACATATTTGAGATACCTACATAGACATATATGCTTTTATATATATCATAAAATTAATTTCTAGTTTGATAGGAAGACGGCAGTAGTCTTCACAATTGAAAATAATAGTTGTTGGGAATGATTTATCGACGAAGGGAACTTCAAATGTTCTAGATCACAGAAAGAACGGTGATGAAAAAAAACCTTTTTTATTTCTTTTACGGAGTTGCCTTTTATTTCTATACACTCTAACTGCCCGGGTAAAATAGGGTGCGTCTTTGTCTTCAACATGCTCGTTTGTAGCCCTTCCGAAACTCTTCACGGTTGAAAACACTCCACACAAGTTTTCTTCAAATTTGAAAACATACCACAGAGAGGAAAGTTTACTAAAAAATGAAATAGTGCTGTTTCAGAGATGAAACTATTAGAAACATAAACTTGCCGATGAATTGTTGGTTTACTTAAATAAATAAATAATAAGTTATATTAATATAACTTACATTTTTGGCCGTAATTGTAATTTAATGTTAAACTCCAAACATTGAAAATATATACATGATATTCATATTTCAACAACTGTCACTTGTCATTCTCCGACAGTTGTTGAAACACAAATAAATATTTTCAAAGTTTAACAAAGTTAACATTGAATTAGGTACATCATATCAACTTGATTTATTAAAGTTTTTAACACGGATGTAATATAATATGTTAGCAATATTTAAATATGTCCAAGAACACACAATTACTGAATTTTTACCTACATATCAACAAATATCATATATCTCATAGAGATAAAGCTATTTAAAAAATATATATTTAATGGAAAATATTTAAAAGTATGGGGTACTTACAGGGCTTACGACCTGTCTTCGATGGCTTAAGTGATCACTTTATATATATATATATATATATATATATATATATATATATATATCGAGTACCACTACACTATCGCCATCTATGGGCCAAATTTGATGATTATATTATATTATATATATAATAATATAATATAAAGTGATCATTTAAGTCAGCCGAAGATAGATCGTAAGCCCTGTAATTACCCCATACTTTCATATATTTTCCATTAAATACAATAAAAAAAAAATAGCTTACTCTCTATGAGATATCCGATATTTGTTTAATATAATGTTTCATCGGAGGCTTCCCCGTGCAAAGTGTCCCGGCACTGCGTCAAAAATAAAATATTAAAAATAGTGTGATAGAACATTTTATAGGAGAATCGTGGGTGGACTTTAATATATAATTACGTTGTTACGGATATTTAGAAAGCAACATTTGGAAAAAAAACATATTCTAAACGATTGTTAAGTGTCTTGTGACATCTAATGCGATATTTTTTAAGAACCCGTATAATCCGAATATTCGTATTAATTTTTGAATATATGTATTTAGTATAATTATTGAACGAGTTATATATTAAAGTCTTATATTTTCCTTTGCTCCCTTGCTTTTACTTCTTATTATTGTAATATGTTAATTAAAAACTATATTTATAAATGTGGATAAAAGTAAAAAAAAAAAAAAAAAATCTGCATCCTAGCAGTAATGCATCTTTTCTTGCATTTACATATCTTAAATGTAGATAAACATTTTATATATATGAATTTTAATCTCAATGTATACAATTGAATTTCTATGTATACAATTGAATTCCAATGTACACGAATTTCTTCACAATCGCACTGGAATGTAGCATCCGAGTAGTCGTGCACATTAGTATTAGTAACATCCGAGTATTCGTGTATATGCTTACCTACTGCTCAACAGTAGTGGGTAAGCAACATCATTTACCATCAAATTGTATTCATCCAAACCAATTGTGGCTCATTTTGTGAAGTGATGTGTCATTGTAAAGTAGACAAACACCTGTGGTCAATTTTCAGTCTTATTAATTTGGTGTCACCGTAAATGATACATCATGAGGGTTGGGAAGCTTTCGTCTAGTCGACATTTTTAAAATATCAGCAAATTTTCATCCCGTTTTAATTCAAAAATGAAATAATGTAACATTTACTGTTCCTTTACACTGTGAAAATGCAATACACTAAGTCAAATATCTATAATATTAGACCATCAAAATGCTAATGAATACAATTGTACAAAACAATTCGAAATATGTCAGAGCCTTTCTGCATGTAATGATTTATTTGTTAGCAATATTCGAATATGTCCAAGAACACAAAATTACTGGATTTTTACCTACAAAGGCACTGTTATTAAAAAAATATCAGATATCTCATGAAGATAAAACTATGGCAGTATGGGGTAATTGCAGGGCTTACGACCTGTCTTCGGCTGACTTAAGTGATCACTTTAAATATATATATAACGTTCACCAATTCTCACCCCTCAATTTCCACATTTATCAAATTTTTGAAAGTTGTATATATGTTAGTATGTGGACTCGCTTCGAGTACCACTACACCATCGCCATCTATGGATTGATAATTCATTTTTCCCTTTTTTTTTAAACAGCATATATGTCATCACTATGAGAATATGATTTATTTGTTAATTGTTTAAGTCACTTCCAAGTGGTTTATTTCAGTAAAACTACATAAAAAGTTCTCCCAATATTTTCAGGACACGTCAAAGATACACTATAATGCACTATAAACTACGTTCCGTTGTAGGGATGGTCATAACCTTAGCTTACTAAGAATTCCAAATTGTTCATTTTGACATCCATCTTTATCAGCAGTTTTTAAAATGATGTCAAAACTAGACAAATAAAAAAGAAACGAACACAACAAACTATTAACACGTGTTTAAAAGAACAACACTGAACGAACGATACTTGGTACTAAAAATGTTAAAGCAGTAACTCGTGAATGCATTCCTAATAAATTGCACTTAAGCTTAAAACCCTATTAAGTTCCTTCCTCGAGGAAGCTTGTAGATGGAAATCTTACATAAAATAGAAAGATAAACCTTTTGTAACGAGATACTTAAAAGTTGTTTTCTCTAGTTTAAAGTGGGTAATCCATCGAAAATCTCAGAGGACATGATACAAAGTGTAATTCTATCTTCCATAAAGACCTTAACATACATTTTCACAATAATTGAGTTTAAGATAAGAAATCGTAAGGCGAAATAATAAATAGTCTAAGGGCTTACTTCGTAGATGATTCAGATAAATAATGATGATTAAAATAATATATTGAGACAACATTAAATTAGTAATTTTAAATACAGACAACAACAGGGAAGATTAACAAACATTCAGAAAAAAAACTACAATCTAATATATTAATGTTCGGTGTATACGGAAGCAATATACTAATACTATGTATTCTGAATTCGTAAAACATAATTTTGGCGCGTCTTTCGATTCAGCCGCGGCCACTGTTATTGACACATTTCCAAGTCCAAATTCCCATCCATATATTTCCTAATGTTCGTCTTTTCAGTGACCTTGACGCCGGCAGACGTCCACTTGACCGATATTTGTTCGATCTCGGCATCGCGATAGCATTCATTGTGTGGACATTGGATATTGTGTTTTGATCATGTATTGTTTGTGTGCCGTGGGTGAACTTGTGACATCGCCGTATTCGATTGGGATCGGAGATCGGCTCATCCGCGTGTCACTGTGTGATCTCGGCGACGACTGCAGGGATACGGAGACGTATACAAGGTAAGGCGAATAATCTTTCCGAATTCTGGTTTCCCGAAATTCAGTGGTCCTTCGACTAGAACCGTTATTTCCTCACCGACCTCATCCTGTACTGAGGTTTCCCTACTACCCTCCCATACCTTGCGGTGATTCGGATTTACCACTGGAATTGTCGTATTCCATTCTGCTGGATGCGCGACTCGAAGATTTTCAATTGCGCAATTCGTTCATTTGGATTCGTCGATTCGGATTTACTTTTCAAATTCACTATGTATGCAACTAAAAGTAAATTTAAAAAATCTACTCAATAATTATGGAAAGCTGTACATATATCATATATAACTGTGTACGTATTGAACAATAATACAATTTAAAAATATATTATTAAGAATATAGACCATCTAGCACACGGTGATTTTTTTTATATTTAAATAATTAACACATTTCTAACTCGTACCTCGTACCCAGTGTGTATTTATTCATGTCTTTGAATGCCTTTGATATCTATAGATTGGTATCCACAAAGTTTTTAAACAAATTGATATAAGTGTAAACCTGTAAAAAATAAAAAAATTATGGCAAACCGACACATGACGTAGTCCCCCATAACAGGAAAAATGTTACATTTACCTGAGCCAAATCATTTATTTCGAAGACATGAAGGAGGTAAAAAGAGGCATCAATATGATATGGGCTGCATTTGAAAAACTGAAAATGTATTCTCGTCATCAATGTCAAATGAAAACAAATATCTTTGAATAATATCAAATCTACCAACAATGACCTATAGATATGAAACATGTACACTCGCTAGACAGATCATTCATAAATTACTAATCGCCCAAAGGGCAACGGGACGGTCAATGCTCAGAGATCATAAATGAAATGAGTTGACATATGAAAAGACCCGAGTGACTGAAACTTTTCGAATAGCCTGTGTCAACAGATGAGATTTCTCTCGGAAATTCAACTTGAGTGCGCCTAAAGAACAGTATAGAGTTCAGCGCGAAGCAATCTATGAATCTGACGTTATGAACTGGCGGTACTGGACACGAGAGACAGCTGACAGAGATAAATGGAGACAGTTGGATTGAAGAGGCTGTTTAATCTTGGACAGATAATGACCGATAAGAAGAATTTTGTTTGAAACAGCATCAACCTTAAAGGCGTAGTACGGTCAAATCTGGATGAATTATACGACGTACGACGTCGATGATAAATATTTTTTCGCGTGGCGTAATTCACACCATCGTCCAATCACGTCGCAATTGAAACATATTATAATATTTCACATTACCACTTTGATTGTCGTGTTAAAATTATAGGAAAAATTAAAGTTAGTATATCTTGCATTACTTACCTTAATTGGATTGGGCACATTCGGATAAGTAAACTGAATTGAATAAAACGATTGACACCTGTCGCCTTTCCCAATGCGATGAATAAGTTATCGCGGTGTTATTACCAGCTATAAACTTCAAAACATTCAACGCCAACTCTCCCTTTCAGAACAAATTAATAACCTACAAGAATTAATATACTTTCTGGACTCTGTGATAAAGTTTTGTAACAACTGCAACTAGACAAGAATTTCAACATACATACATACACTAAATAACGAATCTCCAGATATAGCTGACTGCCTCTTATCCGCGTTCCACACAGTTGCCCACCGCACAGCGCTGCTCGCAGAAACGGATATCGTAATAGTTGATAACAATTTTGCATTTAAGTGTGATTTCTTTAATCTGTACATTATTTAGTCTCACAGCTTCACCAATCGAAACGTGTATGCAAGCGTATCATCTAGAAAATGTTTGTTAATAATAATGTATTTCTTTTCTATAATATTATCAATATTAAGGAGAACACATTCTTATTGTGAAGTTGTAATTATTCAGAACACAGGACTGTAATATTTTAATAACTAATTAAATGTATTAATTAGAAAAGTGTAACATATGGGTTTGAAAATTTGTCGTCAAAAGTACTGTCGCTGTAGCATAGTTGGATAATGCATTTTTCCTGGTTTAGAAAGAGATCCGGATTCGAATCCCGGTAGCGCAACAACAATATTTTTCGATAAAATTAATTTTATATGTATATCTTTCTAATTAATTTAATTAGTATTTACAATATCATCATGCACTATCTTCTTTTCATGATAATGGGTTTGAGTAAACAGGTTTAAATAAAATGTATAACAAAACATTAATATTAATATTATATGCGCATAGTTGCTTTCGTCGTTATTATATCTACGTTAAAAAAAATAATTAATAAACTGAATATATAGGTACAAACAATACAATGATTTAAAATGTAAATCGTTATGAAAAAAAGTCAATTATGCCTTAGGATAGAAAATTTAAAACCAGCAAAATTGTAAACTCCATCCAACCAATAATAAATGTTAATTGAATTTTCAATGCAAGGTTTCTCTAGTACGGAGAACACAAATAAATATATATGATTTGCAATAAATAAATCAAAAATATAGTAAATACGGTTAACAAGGGCCCGGAGTAAAGAGTTCAAAACTAGATGAATAACAAAAAAATATCGATATCATTTAAAAATATATATATAATCGATAAAAATATCCACTGATATTAATGGTCACGAAAATCGTGCGATGTTATTCTTCGCACTTGTAAAGTATACATAGGACAGGATAAATAGTGTGAAGGTCATGAAATTATCTTATATGCGCAGTCAATCCAAGATTGCTGATATTAATAGGATCCAAAACGAACAGAGTTGATTCCCAAATAATCTTAATTCCCTGTTAATATTAAAATGTTACTGGAGAACAGCGGAAATATTACACTATATTATTTTACTTTTTTATTTTACAAATATAATACAAAAATGTTAAAATGAACTTAAAATTAAACTTAATACAATTCAATTTCTTTATGGCATGCTACTTATCTACAAGAGAATTATCTGATTGATTATGTATAATATAAATTGCAGTAATATTTGAAGGTTGTCTTGTATCTTCTTCTAGTGCTTGTCCGCTTAACAAATGTTAGCTATCATGTTAGTAGCTGGAAATAGTTGAACTATTATGGACTTCCCGAACATTCTTCCAGGGCCTCTTTTGTTAATAATGTTGCCATGAATGACAGGACGCGGGATCCGATATTTGTCTCATGATCTGGTATAAATATTATTTTTTTGTATATCAAAATGTTATATTGTACTACCGTAAATAAAAATCAACGATAATAAGAATTTATTATATTTAAAGTCTTATCATTGAAATGTTTCGTATCAGGACGTTGAAAATAAATCTATTGCACCTGCATGTAGCGTGCAGTGCAGTGTTTATAAAGACAGAGCCAGCTATACATACAATGTATGCATTGTGCACTATCTAGAGTATATTATGAGGATACCCGCTGCACGGAACAATGCAAGTACCAGATGGCACGGATGGGCAGTGTTAATCTAAAATCTAAAACAAAATAATTAAAATCGATCTTTCAGTCGGAACATGCACCAAATTTCAAAGTGAAGCTAAATTAAAATAAATTTGAAAACAGTTTGTTAAATTCACATATCACACCGCGATTTAATTGAATTTTTTATTCTAATTACATGAATTGTTTCATTTAACCCATTTCTCGCGGGTGACTCATATATGAGTCGCGCCTTACATGCCCACAGCGCGGGTGACTTAAATATGAGTCGCCATGTTTCGCTCGCCGCTAGTGCGTACATACGCGCTGAGGAACGGTGAAAATTTTTATCCTACCGACATCTGTCGATATTTGTCGAGGATTATTAGCCATCTTATAAACAAACACCAAATAATAAAAGTCCTCGTGTCATCCAGTATCGCTCAGTTATTCAAATTCTCAAAATCAGTTTATGCGTGTAGAATGTGATGCGTTTCAAACTATAGAGTTAAATTTAATGTCAGTATTTAAAAACTTGTAAATAGTGTGCATCACTATTTCACTCTAGTACGTATGACCACAAATGGCGATGATGTAGGGCTGTGTTCTCTTACGGATAATTTTGTTTACGTTATTTTGTAATTATGGTTCTGATTTCTGTATTTGTTTATATTCGTGAGAATACTTGAGAACCTTTGCTATAGATTACTTAAAAACAAATCATAAATTTGTTGCATTATCGTAGAGTAAAGTCGTAAATTATAATGATACCAAAGAGTGACGGCGTATGAAAGATGTCATGCGTATTTATGAACGCGATCAATGGGTTAAGAAAATTATTTTAATTCATCTAATTTGAATAAGGAACATAACTTACATTACATATTGAAAAACAGATTTTCACAGAATACTAAATCTATAATAAACATTCAATTAATAGAGTGATAAAAAAAATAAAAATTTTCAAAAGAAACAACTTTCAGTGGCGATGTAATTTAAACATAAAAACCTTTAAAAAAATATGTTACGCGTACACGTTTACCACAAATATCAATTAAATACCACAAATTTACTTGTGAACAACAAATCAGTTATACTTCATACCTGTATAAATATAAAATGTGCGTATGATACTAAAACACATTTTACATATTAATTATTCGTAATTCTTCAGACCGCTTGAACAAGATCGTGTTTCGTGTGGTAAGCGAAATTCAGCGACCTAGATCAAGAATGAAATTGGAATAATTATTAATTAATAGTCATAAACAAATTAGACGAATCAATTAAAAAATATACATAAAAATCTACCTATCGAAAAATATTTGATAACCACCAGGATAAGAACCCAGAACTTTTTCTTACCGAGGAAATGCCTCACCATTACGCTACGCTACCCCTTACATATTTGAAACTTACATATGTAGTATTTTATAAATAATACCTTTATTATTCCATTTTTAAAAGTTATCAACTTTATGTTTGCAATGAATACCAAAAATCTACGAGTAATAGACGCTAGGCGAAGGTCACGATTATGATTAATTCAATTTTATTTAATCTGAAAAATCTTCACTACAACATGTAATTATGTATTTACTTTGAATGAAAACATATTTTATTGTTAAGATACAATTTTAGAACATAGTTCACAAAACATATTAGAACATATTTAAAACAAAATCTATCTACCTACAGAAAAAATATTTGTTTTAAATATCATATTCTAAAATTGCACCGTAAAATGTGCGTTCGTTAAAAAATATATACCTTATATTTATTATATTTTTAATGAAATAAAATAACAAACTAAAGAAACACGCATCTGAAGGAAAACATACTAAGCAATAAAATATATTTATTGCTTAGTATCTGCTAATTTAAGGAGACAGAAATTACACTCGCAATTTGGATTACGGCTAGCAAGATATTTAATGGAAATTCAAAGTTTTGTAAGTCACGTGTATTTAAGTGAGAAATTTTACAAAGTAGTGTCAGACAATAGTTAGATATCTACACCCTCAATTGACGAAACTTGAAGTAGTATAATCACTTTGAATTCTGAATATAAATACTGCCATTAATTATTTAGTATATATATTCCGAATGAACGTGAAGCGAAATGATAAAATATAAGATTTATAATATCAAAAGGATTCGTATTCGAGAAAATACTGGAGATTAAAATAGCTGTATTAAGGATTTCACTGGCATTTGTGAGTTAATAGTAAAATTCTCGGATTTCGAAACAAAACATTAAATGATGAAATTTTGTGTAAACGTTTGTCAGGCTTTTGGATTGTCGAATTGCTAGATTGTCTCTCTTTGACAAAAAGGGATTTGAATCAAAATATATTTAAGGTCATTCATTAGCCATGTATAAAGTTAGGATTGATTGGGTGGTCAGTAATAACTTTTTACTATAGTGACGGGTTGTTGATACATCAAATTTACTACTGTCAAAGCATAAATGGAGATGTCTATAGGCGCGACAAATAATCATGTAATATGCTTTATTTAATGCATTATCTATGTATATTTCTGAAATCTGTCACTTTGGTGGTAAATTTTTTCGTATTATATGCTAATGCATACATTAATATATTAAATGCATACATTAATATACATTAATATATTAATATAAACAACGAGATCATCATCGGACGAACTGTCGTCACTAAAATAGCGAGATATTGAATGATTAATTTTCGTATACTGAAACTTTCAAAATGTCAATGTGTCAGATGACTTTTGAAACAGTTGTGAAAAGTCCACCATATTCGACTCCATAACTATCGATTCTCGTTTTTACTATCGGATATTGGAGAGTAAAATAAGTTTACTACGGGATGTACTTTCGAAAAGTAAATATTTTTTTACTAATGATCAAACAACCCGTTTTCGCAAAAAAAATTACATTACTACATTTTACTATAGTAAAAAGTTACCACTGATCACACAACCGGCCCTTGAAGAAATTAACGAATAAGTTAATTAAATTAAATACCAAGACCGAAAACATTTGTTTCATCAGAAAAAAACTACATATTTTTGAAATCTTGAAATTTTTGAAAATAGCATCTTACTATCAAATGGTAAAAATATTAATAGTATTCACATTAAAATCTTTTTTTTAAATTTAGGTAGATACAGGTAAATGTCGCTGTAGTATAGTTGGATAATGCACCTTCCCCGGTTTGAAAAGAGATCCAGGTTCGAATCCCGGTGGCGCAACAGCAATATTTTTCGATAAAATTTATTTTATATGTACATATTTCTAATTAGTAATTAAAATATCACAGTACCATGTTCTGAATAATTACTACTTCACAATAAGAGTGTTTTCATAATAATTACTCTTCCGAATATATACAATTATGATCACAGAAAATTTGGATCTACTAACGACGATCAAAGAATATAATTAAAATTATAATCATATCGTCTCTGTCTAACAAGAATCATTAAAGTTATTTTAAATCGATACTAATCAATACACATCGGTCAGTGGAAAAAATGCAATAGACTAACCAAAATTCGATTGTATCCTGATCCAATCCGCCTCTGATCTTCTGGAACAACAACAATTTGGGTAGGTTTATACTTAAGAGACATTAGCGAAAATGATTACGCAGAACTAATCGTAAGATAGTGAGTAGACTGTTCCCTGAATAAAATTAATAATTGCTATTTTAAAGTAGTGATTACAACCTGTTCTAGGACAGGCGCGAAAAGTACAGTACATGGGAAGGTTTCATAATTTTTTTAAATCCATCAAAGTTGTTTATGACGATGTATAGAACTTTTCGTTGATATGAGCAGCAATTATTTTTTGTTTAATAACGCATCACTTTGCCTCTAACGTCACCCATAGTTTATAAATAATAAGAAAAATAGTTCGACGTTTAAATTATTTTTTAAAAAAGCCTTATATCGTGTAGATAAATAATTACACCTAAAAATTATTCGTATCAGAACTATTACTATTTTCCAATTCCAAGTTACAAATTTCTCACAATAGAAATTTACAAATATACTTTCAGAACAAAAAGGTTCGTATATCTCAAAGCAAATTGACACTTCACTCCAATGAAATTTATCAGTTTCCTTTCAAATGTCTCTGTGCGTGATACTCTGAAGGATATTGGAATATTATGTATAAGATAATCACGCCGCTATTTTTCCTCACTTATTTATAACTTCGTTTAAGGATTTGGGGGTCCTTCGAGTACAGACAATCTTGTTTTGCAAGGTGTTTGTAAAAGTTCTCGGAACTAATAAAATATGAATATTTTACGGCAGAAAATGGGTAAAAACGGGCTCGACGAGGTGAAGCCGTTTGGCGTGGGTGATTTTACCCAAGAGGGTTATACGGAATAAAATAGTAGAATGCTTATAGAACGTGACTACGCTTTTTTTTTTTTACTGAACATACATTGGCAAATGTGGTCAATAATATACACAAGCTAGTCTAACCGAAATCAATAGTTATCATGATATTGCTGCAAATATTTGACGTTTATAATTACAATACTAGGTTCATTGAATATGTGGTGTACGGGATTAATTCCCTAGGGGTGAGACTAGCACACGGTACACCGAACATTGAGCACGCAACAATTTACATTTATATGTAAACGTAACTGCAATGTTTGGACTGCGCTAACGGAGGATTCAGCTACGTATTGTATATTGTCTGCACCCGTAGCTTGATCACGCTGGATTGTGCAGTCAACAGGCAAACCTGTTAAAACAGTAATGTCATTGTTAGCCTCGACATAGACTAGATCAAAATGCAAATACAAAACTGAAGCACACAGAGGGGCATTTTAATTTATGTCTGTATAAATGATATCTTCCTCAGACCGTCAGAATTTTATAAACTCCGTAATAATTTTCGTTTTTAATTCGATTTATTTTTAAATAAAAATATTAAATTGACAAAATCACAACGAAACAGTTTTAAATACAACCACCTCGCGGCGTTTTCGTCATTACGTTTCAGTGGCAGTTTGGGTTCGGCGTCAGTCGTTTGCGTGTGTGCGGTTCGATGTTATCATTCAATTCAATTCTAATATTTGGAATATATATATATATATATATATGCGTTATTTGGATACAAGTCCGCGATATTTAAATGAAAGATATGAAAAGTAAGGAAAATATTGTTGAAAGGAAATGTATAAATAATAAATCTAAAAAGGATTGTTGACTCCTTTTTAGATTGACTGAAACTTAAATTTTCTTGTAAGCTATTTCTAGAAAGTCAGAACAAGAAAACATTGAAGTTTCTTTATTATTTATTATTATCTACTCAAATGGAATGAACAAGTACCAAAGTACATTAACATCGGATGGGATCTATGGGATGCAATGCCCATAGGTGTACTTATTATAAATGATAATATTGACTTCAAAGATACACGTGGCATAGCTGGAGCTTGTCATCAGTTAAGTTCAAAGTAAAAAAAAGAAATTACTAAACTTTAATTTAAATATTATATACAAGCACTTCAACGATTGTGAAACGAAATATCGAAAGGAATGAAATGTAAATATGTACTGAAATTGAACAGAAAATTCTTATAAATGTATTTATAATGTGTGTATACAATTTTGTTTGATCAATTTATTTATTCAATTCTTGTTAACATAATACACAACAGGATAAAATAATAAACAATTTCAAATTTGAATTTGACAATCGACAATTATTTATTAAATAATAATTATTAATTCATTATTATTAAAAGACTGCTGGAGAGGTAATCACACTTGCACCATACTGACCATTTGTAGAACCAGGAAAGTGAAATCATATAGTTATGTAAAGTATAATTACTAAAGTATTTACTTTTAAAGTAAAATAAAATAATATATATATCGCACACCTAGATCAAAACTAAGACAACTCAAAAAACCAAGAATTTTTAGTTATTATTGTATTCGGATGTTGTCATATACGCAACTAACTTAGCCCCAGTTCTCGAATAGTATCATTTTAGGATACATTTATGACCTAAAATGTTATTTAGTTTCATAACTTTAGTAACAAAAAATGGAGAAAAATGTTTTTATTTTTTTGTCCACTGAAAAATGACTTTTTGAGTTGTCTTAGTTTTGATCTATATATATTATATATATATATATATATATATATATATATATATATATATCGCACACCTAGATCAAAACTAAGATAACTCAAAAAGTCATTTTTCAGTGGACAAAAAAATAAAAACATTTTTCTCCATTATTAGATATATATATATATATATATATTTTTTTTTTTAAATATGTTTCTAATAAAAAATTAAGTAGCACAATTTCGAATTTTATACAAAAATAAAAAATATATAAGAGATATTGTCACCTCACTATCAAGATCTCGCAAGTCTGTCTGAGATAAATGTCGAGGGGAAGAATAAAACCTAAATCAAAATTTTATTTTCAGTTTTTTTCTTTCAAAATAAATTTTGATTAAGTACTATTTTCCTCTCAACATTTTTCTCAACAGACTCACGAGGTCTTAATACTAAGGTGACGATATATAACCTATATAACGAATACCCTACGTGTGATTTCTGTGGAATATCCAAGGTACACAGAAGTGTCTAGAGGTTCGATAGCGCTTCATCCGTACCAGGATATCTTGATATATGATACAATATCCTTTTGCAATAATGTACATACAAAAAAATACAAAAAAACCGGGAGATAAAGCCGTGAACTGAATAGTATATCAATATAATGTATGTACCTATTCCGACCCAAATCTTCAATAGATGATGTTGGGGATGCTGGGGGTTGGGATTCGGATTTTCTGGATACAGATAATGGTTTCACGGGTACGCGGTATCCTGAAAATACTGCATAATCTGGAACTCGACTGATGGGACGACAGTCGCAGTCGCAAGAGTCAATGTCGTCCAACATTCAGCTATTTTAGCTATTGGGACATGTTCAACTCGCGGCATTATCGGTAGAACTCAGATAGGCGTTCGGTGATTCATACCACACGTGACAACGACAACGCAATAATTATACAAACATTACACAATTCGTGATAATAGACCACAATATATTTTCTAGGTATTCATTAAAAAAATATATAATTTCAAAGTAATTTATAATACAAATTAAATATACTAATTAGAAAGATATACATATAAAATCAATTTATCGAAAAAATATTGTTGTTGCTACCGGGATTTGAACCTCTTCCTATCTAGGGAAATGTATTAATCGATTATGCAACACCAATACAGTAAGCTGACGCCAAATTTTCGAACCTATATATTACTTTCAAATTGATACATCTATAATTCCATTATTTGAAAGTTTTAATTTAATTTAATTTGTATTAAAAATATCACAGACATATGTTCCGTAAAATTGCAACTACACAATAAGAATGTGTTCTCCTTAAAAATATGAAAGTCCTTAAATCACGTTAAACATATCGTAAAGAAATCTACCATTTGCATTTTAATATGAAGTCTGCAAAACCCAAAGAATCAATACTTAACCAAATTTTATGCTGTGTATTTAATATTGTAATATTTTACCGGCGAAGAATAAAAGATTGGTCTAAACTAAAAATCCTAGACAAAACATGAAATAAACTTTCTTAAATAAATTGAATTTTAATACTGCTTTTGTTTTTCGAAATTTGTTAAACAACAGACGTCTTGCCCGCACCCTCTGTTGTGCCTTCAACAAAACACGTATGAGGTTTTTTATGTTTGTTTAGTCGTCACCGTTTAAGCTGGTATACTATATTCTTATTTTTTTGTTATTTTTTTTTTTTAATATCTACTGTGCGTTTTATAACATTGTCATGATAAGTGATTTTTCACTCTGAAAAATTAATTGTTTAATATACTCGAAATCAAAGCTGATTAATGTAATGTTGATAATGTAACATCAGTAAAAAATTGCAGGAAAAAATAATACGCAATTCGCTAGCGAAAATACAAGGGAGGGGGTAGGCGAATAAAAGACAATCTTAACGTAGAATGTATTATGTAATACGTTAGGGTAAATAAAAAAAAAACTAACGAAAGCGACAACTGTTTACATTAAATACAAGTATAATAAATAAAAATTGACTACATAGTAGCAGTTGTGCAATTTAAGACGTATAAATATTATTCCTTCCTTAGGTTCTTGGCTTTCACGACTCGTATGTAAACTGAAAAGGCTAATCAAATTGATTAACATTAAATAAATAATTTGTTCAAAAGTAATATAAAATAAAAGCGCGAATTAAAAAACAAAAGCCTTCTGATGGTTTACTCATATACACATTTACTCATTTATACATCACATTTTTCCCCTCGCAAAATACGAGCGCATGCCAGTGGATTTTTCTAGGGCTGGCCAAGATTATTTTATATATTTTCTAAACTCATACGAGTACATTACTGAAATCAATTTCGGTATTCAATGTAATGTCAGGCAAAATATTCAGTATATTTTAATGAAAACGCATTTTTATTGTGAAGTTGTAATTTTTAGAAAATAGCACTATGATATTTAAAATAAATTAGATCAATCATTTAGGGAGATATAAATACAAGAAATAAATCTATCGAAAAAGTATTTGGTTACCACCGAGATACGAATCCAGATTTTTCTCTTGCGGGTAAAATACTTTAGCACTACGCCACGTTAACCATTCAAATTTATGACATATTTTAGAATTATACACGTAAATGCAGTCTTTTTAAATTACACATATAGATGTGTGTATGTTTCCATTTAAAAGGTACAGCTATTATTATTTACCGGCAAGAAACAGTATCAGATTCTCATTCCGGCGGTAACCAAATATTATTTCAATAGATAGAGTTTTTCTGTATATCTTTCTAATAATTAATACCGAAATACTCGTATTAACATTTAAAAAAAATTAATTTCATATGTTACTAATATTCTGAACAATGTCGGTACATAAATCTAAACTATTAACGATATATGTGCTTTATAGAAGTCTTATATCGACGTTTAAATGTATCAGTAAATTTCTGTGAATATAATTATTACGAGGAGTGATAGAATCAAAATGATTTTGATATTGTTTTGGTATTAATAATAAGATTTAATTATTCGCAGACCTTTCTCACCCCACCCTGTTTGCCCCTACTCGGCACTCGGGGGCAATTGCTGTGAGCTGTGACGCACTTTCAAATATCGATAGTCATTTTATTACAGCCATTCCGACTTAACCCTATATTAACATTCTGCGCGTGATAAGAAAACAAATGTTGTTTCATTCTCGCGCCGATAAAAAAGTTTATGAAATGTTCAATCTAATTACAAAACCATTTTATGGGATATTTTACGACGTCCAATTAACACTTTTCCGGGGGGACAAGATGAAATTCAAATTTTTGTGCACCAGTGGTTCGCGCGTTGCGAAAATTAAACGAGGTGAACAATATATATGAAATAGTCTGGTTCAGCCATCGAGTGAATCAAATGCGCTGTGATATAATCGTACATTTATTGTGTGAAAGTAAATAAAAACTCTGAAGTAATCGAGAATCGTGCGAATGCACCGCTCGGAGAGATGTAGCCTTGATTGCAATGTTGGTAAACCTGTCAGTGCGATTTCCATCAAGTATCTTTTTAGAATCAGGGATGCCTTTAGTCGCGTAAGAAATCAAACTCGAGCGTGTGGTAAAGAAAAAATCGGCCATTTTACGTTGGCATAAAATCTTAAGTAGTAGGTTTTATTAATTTACTGACTAATAATTATTGAGATTCAATTTTATTTATTGGCATCAGGTACGTACGGTGCAGGGGCCTGTCTCACTGGACATTTTGGGAGCCCTTTTAATCAAAACAAAAATGATTATGTCACAACATAATGCGAAGTACAAACAGCAACACAGACATTATAAAAACGATGTTTTAGGTTTAACTATCAGTAATAAAAGTGTTTCTAAATCTTATTAAAAAAAAAACTTTTCGCTTTCTCTTTTGCTCCTGGTTTAACTACTTTTTTTCGGGGATCTTTGAAAATCGCAGCCCCTCGCAATGAGGTAGTCGAGTCTTTTATTTAAATTCTTCAAAAAATCTTATTTACAAAAATGAAAGAATTTTGGCCGAGTTACAGATGTTCAAAGTTGCGTGTTTTAAAAACAATCGGTTTATACCGTTTTATCGTGTGACATCACATCTTCTGAGTCCGAAGTCAGCACTCGACACTCTAGCGGGCGAGTAATGAGAGATGTGATGTCACACGGTAATCCGAGAGTTTTTCAACAACTCCAACTTTAAACGCCAATATCTCCGAAAGTATTGCACATTTCGAAAAAATTCAAAAAGAATGGTAATATGGATATTTTTCTTATTTTTTTTTTACATAGTATATAACCTCATTTTTGACATGTTCCACTACCTCACTGAGACTTGCGCAACTCTATAAACCATTCGCCACTTATTGAAATGGTCAAAACCACTTTTAAACCGAACAAACCTATCTTATATTAAAAACCATCATCAACTACTAGATGACTCATCAATCTTTCAATCAAATGGACATAAATGCCATCGATGCCGACTCCAAAAAACTGTCTGCGAAATGTATGGTCAAAAATTAATATGTTTAATCGCTTAGTATTGACACAATTTTCGCATTTTTTAGCAGAAAAAAATGTTTACTAATTTCTTCAAAAGTTAAATGTTTCGCACTTCGCCTAAGCCGGGCCCCTTGGCGATGCCCCGACTCGGTTACGCCACCGAATACGTAGTGTTTGCAATTGGCTATATGACGGAGTCGCGCGCCGCGTAATGGAGCCGACGCTCTGGCGCGTCGCCAACTTTATGTAAGAATATTTTACGATTCCCGATAATTCCCGTATAATGCATACGTGTACTTCTGTCGGGTCACGGCGCGCGTTCACAGAGGAAAATCCCTCTCTCGGTCCATTTAATACTATTTGCCAGACCTCGTGGGTTTTCGCGGTGCCGGAATTCCGATCGTGACAAAGAAAAGCCATAAAATGGCAACGGGATTAACTTGGGCCGTTTTAATTTCATTTCCCTCATTAAGAATATTTACGAAGCAACATTTATTGTTTGTACATGGTTTAAACGGTTTATTCTCTCGCGAATGTCGAAGGATGGAGCTTCGAGACTTCGAGGCTGAAAGCTTTTATTGACGAAAATACAACGATAACAAAGCTCAATTAATATAATCAGATCTGAAAGCTCATTGTTTTCGCGGTGGTAATCCATTTTGTTATATATTATATTATTCAGCGTGAATTTTGTAAATAATTAATAAAAAATGAATAATATTTATTTATAGATATTAATGTAAAAAACTAATTTAATTATGTTTATTAATTTCATATAAGTTCGGACAAAATGATTCTTGTAGATCAAATCAAAGTCGATAACGCCAATAAAATGTTGTTAACAAACTATTTAAGTTTGAACCGTTCTATCGTTGGAAGAATGTCTTTTTGGCTGATATACGATAATCCCCTCTAAAGTTATCAATTAATTGGTTCTTTTAAGCCAACTTTATAACGCATCTTTTCTAAGACTTAACAAAATAATTTTAAATGGTGAATTATTTTATATATTAAAAAAAAATATGAAAATATAAAGTTTATTATACGTCGACTGGTTTAGCTTATCTCAAGCCTCATCAGAAAACGTATTTAAAACTAATCATAAATACAAAATGAGTGCACTTACATATACATAAAAAGGGAAATAGAATATAAAATTACATGTGAAAAAGAGAAACAGAATACATATTTAATTAGATAGAGTTTAATGTCTCAAAACACAAAGTGATTGCTCTCTACGAAAAAAAAAAAATATTTTATAATTGATTGATTACAATTAAGAAACTGATATTAAATCAATGTATTCAATGCGAATATATTTTTATAATGTTTCATTATCGAATTAAATTTGATAAGTATGTCAACATATTTTGTTTCTGAAGGAAAATCAAATGATTAGGTTGAAAAATTGTAGAGTGGATAAATAGGAGGAGAAATAAAACTTTATTTTTTCTTGTTCTTGCTTGTAGACAGGATTGAAATTATTGTAACTGTAGGCCAGGTGTTGGCAGGTGCCAGATGTTAAACATTACTCGCATAGAAAACCTTCATTACCAAAAGCGGTATTAAAAAGGTTTTTAAAACAGATACACGCACTCCATAATACTATGTAAAGTGTTTCGTTTCGCGTTATTAATCTAGTGATACAAGGCTTTATTACTCGTAACTTGAGAGTCTTCATATTGCGTTATTAATCTAGTGATACAACGCTTTGTCACTCGTAACTTGAGAGTTTTCATATTGCATTATTAATATAGTGATGCAACGCTTTGTTACTCGTAACTTGAGTCTTCATATTGCGTTATTAATATAGTGATGCAACGCTTTGTTACTCGTAACTTGAGAGTCTTCATATCGCGTTACTAATCTAGTGATACTACGCTTACACCCTCGCACTCGTAACTTGAGAGCTTTCATATCGCGTTATTAATCTAGTGATACAACGCTTTATTAGTTGTACATTGAGAGTCTTCATATGAATATTAAATATAATAATTGAACGAGTACAGAGAAATTCTACATCCTGTAGGAGGAAGAAATCTTGTTTGACAAAATAAATGAGAATTTTATTTTTTTGTACACACATAATTCCATAACATTTTCCACATCTCATAGCACGGAAAATTCTAAATAAACAAATTTGAGAATTATTTGACAAAATGAAAATTTCATTTCATTAGAGATAATCCCCAAGACGAATTCCTCGGTCGGGAGTATATCTTATGCATGCGAACTACGACTCTAACGAACGAAGTTTGCAGAGTTTCCGAGAAAGGAATTTCCGTGCACCAGATTTTCTGGATATTTCCACCGAATTCCCAGCGCAGCGGGTTCTCGGTAGCGATTTTCCGCATGTGTTTTGCATCGCACTTCATTGTTATCTGGCGTCTCCCTGGTTACATCGATATATAATCAGAACGAAACTAATATCAGCTAATCTAAAGTCATATTCACATTGTGGCATCAAATGAAAATCGATGATGAGCTATCCGAGCGGAGGTAAGACCACGAGATATCAAACAAATATATACACAAGTTGTAAAAAAAAAAACAACTTATTTCTTGTATTAACCCACTTGTAGTTTCTTTCTATAATGATGCTAAAGCATCAAAATTATTTTTCTGTACTTAAAATTATTTTAAGAAACAGTAATAACATAATTTCATAGAATAAATAATGAACTAAGCCTAGTGAATGTACAGAGGGCTTCCGATGACTGTTTTATTAAATTATTGTTAACATATGAAAATTGATAAACTGATTGCTACATCTTACCTATCATTTAGTTTGTTACCTCTTACAGTTAGACCGGTAGTTAGTCAGTCAGGTAAGTTATGAAACTATTACATCTTCATATTTCAAATCTAATAGTTCTTAAGTATTAATCTAACAAATATAACTTATTTATGTGAATTTAGTTTCATTTATTAAACTGGAAAATAAATGTATTAATATACCTTATGTACAATAATTGTTATGGTTATCAAATAGTGTTTATTGTTCCATAATTCTATTAACATCCAGTTAACTGGACGCTGTTTTATAGTTTAATTGGAAAATTATAAACTAACAAAACATATATAATATCGGAAAAATTGTATATTCTAATTGAAAATATAAGACTCTACATTCTATATAATGCGTATTAAGATTTTTACGAATATTTTCATCGCATAGAAAAAATAGTTATTACAAGTATTACATTTTTCCGATGTATTTTCGCAGTGGAAATTTGTTATATAAAGACCTGGATAGATTTTCGAATTACAAAATTCTTTAAATGCATTATAAACCATGACTAAACCCCCAACTTTATGACATGCGTAGTGCCCAAAAGTACCGTAAATTTGTGCTAAAGACTTTTATGGGTTAATTTAATTCGAAATAAAAATATATCTAGGCAAAATGCTTAATAATCAAACCAGTGGTGTATCGTTAAATTACTTTATTTTATAAAGATGACATTATATCGTCGGAATAGCTTTTGTTAGGATAATGGATACTTTGATGATTCTTCATTAATAGTCTTTTGTTACTGTTAACCGTAGTGGGAAATAACTTCAACAACAACACCAAAACTATACTTAGGAATAAATGATAGTAAATGAAATAGAATACGTCCATTCAGTAGCATAATTAACTGTTCAATTAAAGAAAATTGGAAAAGTTTAAATCGACACCCGTTGCTTATCAACATTAAAATAATTCTCATCGTTTGTACGCAGGTCACATTTTTAACCTTTCCTGTACAGAGTATAACTAAATTACTAGCACTCCGAACTGGGGGACGAAAAGACCCCAAGAACATTTCCTTACATAAAGACTTTTTTGAAACAAAAATGTGTTAAGTGTATCGTAATAATTATTACACGCATAAATATTGATATATACGTATTGTTCGATTTTGAGAAATAGGGTGAGTATCGTTTTCTCGTTCGCACACAATTATAAAAATATATATTCTATATTCATCTATTTAAGATTACATGTATAAGTTGAATTGCTCCCTTAATTACTGAGTTATCCGGATAAATGTTGATTTGGGGGTATTAGGAATCCCCCGCTTCGGTAAGGCTGGGTTTTAAAAGCATAATCCAAATGCCTCGAATAATTGTATAATCGTCTGGCAAGTTTTCACTTGGCTGAATGTGAAAAAACATTGTCCTCTGGACGTTCTATTTTTCAAATGAAACAACTGAGCTTTGCGTATTGAACCTAAGTGAATATCTTCGTTCAATAATTTAATTCAATACACAGAAGGTTGATATCTGCCACCAGTTAACTATCCTGTGTAAATTTGAAAATATGTTATTTTTCTTTGTCATTATTAACATAGTTTTATATATAATAACCTAATGTCTTTCCGTGTCGCGCGTAGAGAAAAGAAAGCTGAAACATTACATTGAGTGAAGTGTCATTTTCTTTTAAAATATTTATATGAAATGATTGGATGTGAGTTTTAGTTCCGAAGGTATATTTTTAAAATAAAAAACCAACAAGACCATTTCTATTATCTACAAATTTGAAAATTGTAACATTGTAATGCTGCTGTATTGTAGATGGGTAAATATTTAAATTTCCTATTCCGTGACGGTTTTTAAACGCAAGAATAAAATAAAGAATTACTACGGTTGCGAGAGTATACCTACTTGTGCAGAAATTAATAAATATAGTGCAAAAAATAATATTTGAGTCACGATGATGGCTAAATGAGCAAAAACTCACGACTGGATAACCTAGAAGAAACTCTATTAATATGAATAATTGAGTATTTGAACTATTCTTTTCGGTACAGAATAAAGTCATAATATTCGTTACTCATTGGGGGAAGACAGGGTTAGTTGGAACACTTCCAACATTTAGATTTTTGTACTTTTTATTTTCAAAATTTAAACAAACTCTTACAATGTACGTAACAATAAGCGAATATTAAATAACAATATGAAATAGCTTAAAATAATTAAATATAAAAACTAAATGATTTTTTTTTCATTTCCGTAAAAGGGAATTGTTAAAATTTACCCCGATGTCGGGGTTAATGAGCAACACCTTTGGGGCAAATTGCAACAACTATTCAGAATCATCGAAATCATCTGCTTCGCAGTTAATGCAAATCTAACATGGATTTTTACTTGCACATACAAAGTGTGCCCATATTTCGAATCTGCGATATTTCATCCAATCTTCGGATTTTTCATATTTGTCTCCATAAATGAGACAAAAACATTCTTCATCATCTGTCGTATTTTTATTCAAGTTACTAGTTTTTGTGTTTTTCCCATTTCCTTTTGATTTATTTTCTATTTGTAAATTAAATCAATCAATTTGCCAAAATACATCTCTACATTTAATAAAACCAAAGTATTGGGGCACGGTGCAACTTACCCTCGTGACCCTGTTGCAACTAACTCCGGCACATCAAAATGAATTGCAACCTCAAAATTCTATATTTGTTACAAGAATGTGTTTTTAAGATTCGTGAACATTTTAATAAATATTCAGACAAATCATTCTAACATATAATTGGAGTAATAATATATAAATTTAACAGAAAATATTAACTTTTATCAGAAAAAATCACTTCGATTGATCAAAAATACTTTTTACAGAACTCCGTCTGTCAAACAAATGTGTGGTACTGAATTAATCTCGAGTGTATGGTACTATAATCTATCGGCAAATAGGTTAATTTCATTAAAATCACGTACGGCGGCAGTTTTAAAATGATTGTTGCAGCGTACCCCTGTTGTATTTAGCTCCGTTTTCCCCTGCATTGTGCTATTTGAACAAGTTTCATTCTCGATAAAACTGGTTAAAAACCTATGTGATGTCATTTTGCTAGGATGACTTGTTTACAATCTGTCCATGACCTGATCTCGGTAAGATATGACTAATCATTGAAATGGTATCATCTATACTATACGTTGATGCATTATATAGAATAACAATTAATATGGATGCAATGCTAGTACTGTCATATTTTGCTGAAAAACGTATCCACAGACGTTTGGGTAAACCTTTTCCACGCAAGTAATGACAAAGAAATATCCTGGATTGAATTTCACAAATCGTTGTGAAATAATAAATCATAAAAAAGCAAACACACACCAACCGTGTTCATTTACTTACCTAAAATGGGCCCAAAAAGGAAGTTGTCTATCCCACATTTTACATATTATATTGATACAGCTGGAAATGACATGTAGGTACGCAAGAAATACTTATAATTGTCATTTATTTTACATTAGCACACGTTTCTACCTACCTATGTATACTGGAATAAAGAATAATGATCAAAGCTATTGAATCAAACATCACATATATTGTCGAAGGCGAGAATGCTATTCGCTCGATTTTCGAAATAAATAATAAATAAAACTACTGCGGTCATAAAATCAAACATTTTATATAAAAATTGTAAACACTTACACATGATAAGAAAATGCATGATTATAAAGAAATAAAACTAATTATTCACGGAGAATCTCTGTAACTGGGATCGGTCGTTACGAGTGCTGTTGACAATTGGGATGTAGATATATTTCTTCTAATTTTCTTCCAATTCTGTTGATCAACTGTACAAGTTTATAAGCATAGGCGTGCGATAATGAGCGTAATGCATGCAATATATAAATTTACAATAATTTATTTCATCTTCTCTAGTAACTATTCGTAAGTTAAATTAATAAATTACAAAATCACTGAAAACGGAACAGCTGGATTAAAATGCCAGCATAACTTTTTTTTCCGCTCTCTATTATGGAACACCACTCCTACTTCGTACTATGTAGGGTCCGCAGGCTCACTTATACGACACGACATCAAAGAAAGATCGATTCATAATAGTTACTGGACGCGAAGGCGAAAGCAAAATATGACCAAAAGTACAGAATTAAAAAATGCATGAGATTGTAGTAAACAATTCACAATACGGCAGACCGCCGCGAACCTTTGTGACAATCAATTTTCCACTGCGATTCCTGATATTCGACAAGTTCCGAATTACAAATAATGCAATTTTGCAATTTACAAGCGCAGATACATTAAGTAGGTGTCATAATGAATAATTAATTAAGTAATTATCCAAAACGTAGAATAAAAATACTGCTATTTCGGAAAATTTTATGTAATATGTACGTATAACGATGCGTGCTCGCTAGAATAAATTGAACATGAATTCACCCTGGATTCAGGTGAAATTGTGATACCTGTTTCGTTAAAAATATAATTATACTCCTTAGAACGTACCTAGTTACATGATGATTTTTCAGTCAATTCGTACAGGCGTTTGTGGAGTATTAGATATCTTATATTCTACTCCTTAATCTATGGTAACATCTGTGAACTGTCAAATCTATTTCGCTGACGTGTTAGTTTGTCATTATTTAAATGCGTTTTTCAATAGAAATACGTGCATTGCTTTTCAAATTCTGTAATATACCTTATATTTCAACACAAATGTACGCATTACTTTTCAAATTCTGTAATATACCTTATCTTTCAATACAAATGTACGCGTTACTTTTCGAATTCTGTAATATACCTTATCTTTCAATATAAATGTACGCGTTACTTTTCAAATTCTGTTATATACATTATTCTATAGATCTTCTTATGCCGAATCGTTTGGTTTTGCTACTAGTGCTCAATTTTCAAAATTTTGTGCGTTCAAATTATTTTCTTTATAAGATATGATGGTGGCGTGGATCTTCGGTGTAGACCGAAGATTATAGAATCTCGCTAAAATGTTCGAGATGCGTTCGAGATCACATGACATGACATGAGTTGCGGCAGAATCGGATGTTCCCGACGCGATTTAAATGTTGTGAGGCCATCTTTAATTTTATTATGAGACTTGTATAAATATTTATGGTGACGCAAGATGTTCTTTCCTTATTTCCATATTAAAACAACATTTACATTAGTAGATTATTGTTACCAAGACGATTCTAATGGGCTTAACACAATGAGCGTGACATAATCTGATTACAAATGCAATAAGCAATGTTTAACTAATACAACACGGATTGTATTTAAACAATATAACTGGCGAAAATAAAATGCACCTACTGCACCAGAAATACTCGCAAGAGAATAAATAGTTAAATCAAAGATTCATTAGCATTATGGCCTATATATCAAAAATAAAAAATCTCTTCCAGCACTAATCTTAAAAATCAGGTAGATTTTGTACGCGTGTGAAAATGTGTTTATTTTTTTCTATAGGCCCAATAGCACGTTAACCTTTTAACAGCCTTTTGACCTTATTTGAAATGGAAGACAGGTAAAGGGTCTTGACTTAAAAGTATCTACGAAAAGCTGGGAACTGTCGTCCACAAATGGCAAAATGATTTTAAAAATATGACTTTAATCCCAGTGAGGGACTTTAGTGTCTGTAAGGTCTAAAAGTGCATGTTATAATGCTTATGGCTTGGCGTGACGCCCGTTAATATTGGACTTATCGAAAAAAGTAACCATACCATTTTTATAGGTTTTGAACAGCCGCCATTTTGAAACAAGGTGGCGAACCGGGCTGGCTAATGAACCTAAACAAGATTTTTACCAGATCAATTTTCAGAACAGTTATCGACAATTTTTCTAAATTAACTACGTGAGTTACCGTGTACATAGTTACGTAGATAATCTTTTTAACGAAGGGGGGGGTTTCGAGGTCTTCTGGTCATGGTCGAAGGAAGTGTATTGAAATTATCCGGAATTTGAAATGGAAGCGGCCAGGGTTTCCGTAGAAGCTATATTTCAATGTGGAAATCCCTTATTATATTAATTATTATTAACAATGAACTATGTAATGTAAACAAAATATTGGTAAAATGATACATGGGATATATTGTACATATGTACACCTAGAGCTATCTTCAATTAATATGATTATCGTCAGAATGTTAAGAAAAGTATAAACATGAAGGATATAGTGAACTTAAAGAAATTAAATAATATGGACACGTAAAAAAATATATCTTAAAATCTTACGTGAATATGATATCTTAATCAGTGACATCTATTGCACAATACGGAAAGATTGTATATTAATATTCATTATATTTTTTTGCTAATCTGTACTGCCATCTAGCGGATTTCTAAAGAAAATACAGTAACGATAGATTACAACGTAGCGCAATTATATTATTAGATACTTTAGGGACCACTTTGCATGGAAAATAAAACAAGTGATATGGGCGCCACAGACTTCCCCATATTACAAAATTGGCTCACGACGACACAAAACAGCAGCAATGGTAAAAACTGGGTCATAACCGAGTTGAATACCCGCGGTATCGAAATTCCTATCACTTGCAATAAAATTAATCGAACGCCAACAGTAGTAAATTAAATTAAAACGAGCAGGTGATTACGGCATCATAATATTTGTAATTACCACTCTCCACAGGAAGTGCAAACCTTGGTTAATCGAACAATATAATTTCGAAAAATTGTGTGTCTACATCGTGTCATATTATTATTGAACGAGGTACCAGTACTGAAATTAATATATCTCAATGTTCCCATGTATCCGTTTTCATCATACAATCATACTTCGAATGTTTCCAACCAATGTTCTCTCAAAGCTGCGCGCGCGTGCAGTCCTCTCGATAATAGCACACACCTGAAATATTGTTAGCTCACTTCGCTTATCATTTATAATCTGACCAATAAATAAAAATATTTAATTAATGTCGTTATAACAAATATGATTTTTTTTTGTGAAAACATTGCAGAATATGTGAGTTGTATGATGAGACAAATTTATCGAGATAGTATTGCAGGCACAGATGCAAGTATTGGGTCGTCTAATAAGTCTTTGCGGTTTTATTTGAAATGCTATTTTGTGACAAAAAATGACATACTATTCGATGGATTTTCCTGTATCTCAGTTTTTCTTAATTTTTGGGCTTAAATAACTGAAGAAACCAACATTTCGGCACATACTTCTCTTTGCCATTAATCAAGGTTAAAATGGTCATTCAGGAGTTCAACCGGAAAATTCTGCCGCATTCACCCCACAGTCCCGACCTCGTTCCGTCAGATTATCACCTTTTTTGGTCACTCTCCAATCAAACGCATGGCGGTACGATGAACAACGACTATGACCTCAGAAATTAGCTCGATAAGTATTATCATACCAGATCAGCCGATTTTTATAGAAAAGATATCGACAAATTGATTGAAAATTAGATGAAGTTCGGAACAATAATGCAGAATACATACATCATTGACTGAAATGTTGTAATATTTGTTTAAAAATTTAATTTCATAATAAATAATTGAAAAAGACCGCAGACTATTAGACAACCCAATACCTACAATCTCTCGGAGTTTACAGCAAAAGCTTGAAATCGTTAATGTTCTGCGATGTTGTCTTATCTATTTAAAAATGATAAATAAATCGATAAAAAATTACGTTATATTTGTACCTTATGATCTATTAAACACAATATAAATGAATACTAATCAAATGCATTAAATATATCGAAAAAATGCCACCGGGATTTGAACCAGGACCTTACCTAATATACATCGGTTCTCTTTAAAATATATATAAGTTGTATTAAAGTATATTCAAAAATCTCTGGCATCTCACAGCAAATATTTCTCAAGGGTATTTGATAAAAATAAAAAGGTGATAGCTTTTAAATAAATGGAATGTAAGATGTATCAATTTAAAATAGCTGCAACATATAAATTCGAAAATTTGTCGACTATTTACGAAGCTGACGTAGTGTATTTGGTTATTGCACTTCCCCGGATAGGAAGAGATCCTAGTTCAAATCCCGGTAGCAGCTAAACTATTTTTTCGATAAATCTGTATGTATATCTTTCTAATTGATGCATTTAATTTGTATTAAAATACCACAGAACTATGTTCTGAAAAAATTACAACTTCACAAATAATGAATTATTATATAAAATTATATATATATTATTATATATTATATATTATTATATAAAAAAAAGTTGTCTAAAATTATTATTTTTATTACAAAATTCAACATTCAAATTTGCGTCGAGAAAACCGCTCATTGCTTTGCTCACCTCACTTTACTTAGCGTCCCGTCCTAAGACGTCTCTCTAAAGAGAACGTTGTTTTTAACATTTGTATAAAAATAGATATTATAAAACAAATGTATTTATACAAAATCTCGAATCTCTACGATGGAAAAAATGTTCTTATATTTAGTGCTAATGGAGAATATGAAAAAAAAACCGTTAATATTATACAGTTTCAGTTCAGCTGGCGAGTTTGTAACCTTGCACGGAGACAACATGATGTATTATTCATTATACCCTAGAGTTGAAACTGCTTGCCCAATATTATTAAACTGGCCATTACCGCTTCATTAAGGCACAAATTAAAAATAATGCATATTAATTCATATTCATTTTAGTAGACATGTTAGATTAGATTTAAGTTTTTCTCATTACTTTTGATTCTACTATTTGTTTAACCTTTTATATTATAGTACAAGTAACAAACAAAACTTTCCATTTTGGATGATTATGTGAAACAATTAATTAATTATGTACAAATTAATAAAAAAAGATAATAATTGTCCTCGTACCACGAGTATGTTGTGAGATTTTATTATTTTCGTGAGAAAAAAGTTAGCAGGTATATGTATAATATTATAGTACTCGTAGCATACGAGGAGAGCAGCTATTTATCAGCAACCGTGAAATAGGGTTGCACGCTCATAGTTTCTTTATTTATGGTCAGATTTCGTGCGAATCCTGCTTGATAGCTGATAAAGGCAGAAGTAGGTCTAACGTCCAAAAGGTATAAAAACCCTAGCGCACGGCGCCACTTGCAGTGTCTTACTCGTATTTCTATTGTAAATTTGCTTGTGCTAGTTTGAATTTACAGTGAAATTTTAATATTCTGTGTTCACATTTGATTAATGGCGAGAAGAAAATACTCGTCATGGTGGGTAAATTGAAGCTAAAAGCTTTCTGGGTAAATTATTATAACTCTGGACCATTGTTTTATCCATTTTTTCATTAAATATAGTAAAATATTATCGAGATGAAACTCGATTCTCACTCGATATAATTTTGTAATCTCCCTAGTCTAAAAAACAATTTTTATTTCTGTCTAATTTAAGTTTGAATATTTTGTAATTGCCTTTTAAGGTTTTATTTAGGTCCTAAAATCAAAATCTTAGTCTCTAGAAACTCTAGCCGATCTATGCTCCAGGCAGTAGTTAATACCTAAATCCGCCACTGCTTATTGATTTTTTAAACATAAATCATGTGACATCATCGACCGTAGTAATATCTGTAATTGTCGTCGTCAAATTTCTCGTGTGGCCAAGTTACAAGAGTATTGTCTTCTACACTCGAGAAAATGAATGGCCACTGTCCAACTACGCGGTGGCGGGCGGCTCGAGTGGTTTGACATTTTGTGTTATCCAATACCTGGGCGTGCTCGCTTTTGTTTACAAACATTATTTTAGTAAGTGAATTGAGAGAGCTGTTTGCGTATGCAAACAGTTCTCTAGTATGATATCGTTTCAATCAAGCGTAGAATAACAATTCTAACATACCTACACACATATCACGTTAAAATTACATCTTTTAGGTACATAAAGACAAAGTCGACGAGCTTCAATGCAAATGCTAAAAAAATAAATGCAACACACCTTAAAATTTTATTCAATTAAATTTGGTGAATGCGAGTCGCGTTTAACGTTCACTTATTAAAATGTGTGTAATTAGAGCCACGTATGGGTGTATAAGCTAATGCATAGTAATGTTGTGATAAGTGTAGATTAGCTTTGTTTAAAGAGTGCGGTTCATTCTGCAAATGTAATTACGATGCCATACCTACCAACGGAGACGCGAACCAATCCCATTGGTTATGAATCATCTGTCAAATATTAACATAATATTTTTAGCTTCTGGAATTTTACAAAATGTTTCATGCCAATTATTAAATTCATTCTTTATGCAAAATATAACTGATTTTATAAATCAGATGGTATTTGAGTATCGTTTTATGTAAAATTAATTAGAATCGTACGAGAATCCAATATGTTGGATAGGTAAACGGAAAAAATGATAAGGAAAATAAATATAATTATCTACCATAAACAATAAAACTCGTCGTATCTGAAGAAATGTCCTTATTTTAGAAAGAAAAAGAGCGGGATATTTGAAAGCAAGGTACCTTTTTGAGTTGGAAGTGTTCGGGCCTCAGTGTCTCTTGGATCTCCTGGTCGGCTCCCCGCACCGGCGGCTGCACCGTGCTGCGGAAGCCATCCAGCACCCCTTTGAACGTGAACTTCTTCATATCTCCGGTGGCCTCGGCTCTTATCGCGCTGTCAGAGCCCGCTACCGCCGCGACACGACCAAATAATTCTGAATCGAAACGCGACGACAGATGTTAGAGTCCAACGATTGAGTTTTCTTTGTCTGATAGTCAAAATACTTCAATACCACAACATGACACTCGCGGATGCGACGCAACCGCTCTGTCGCCGTGCCCCGCTGGTGAACTCTTGGCTAGTTTTGGCAGGATCCTAGCGAAAGCATACCGATTCACGGTGCGCTGTCAGAACAGGCCAACGTCGGATTGCTCTCTCCCGTTTTTGCGCGAGCGAACTGGTATATCGTACTACGGCCGTAGTTCGCTTCTCGATCGACCGAATCCTACCGCTGCGCCACGGTCCAGTGACGTGTAGGCGCAACGGGCCTCCGCCTCTATGGAACAAGGCGCGGAAAGGGACCGATATTCAAAATGGCACCTATACTGCTTGATAATTTTTTTTCGATATTATGATTTCAAAATGTAAACAGTCCAAAGAATTCTAGCGCACTTCAGGCATAGAACGGTGGCCTGAAACGAATGAGAGCTCTCGGCAGAAACTTAATGTACGGCAATGCGGTCCTAATGAGAGATCAATATCACTCTGACAGGCGCACTACCATTCGCGCCAAGGTGTTCCGCCCGCTCTCGCTCGCCTTCGCAGTTACACCTGTGAACAACTTGTTTCAGTTTAGGCACCGCCCGCGTGAGAGGAAGCGAGACGGACTGAATATGTTGTTGCGTCTTCGGCACAGAACTCTTATCTACTTGCTCGCCACTTGAACTCAAACAGCTGATTCGAAACTTTTTATTTGCAACAGGCTATTCGAGTTGGCTATGTTCAAGTGTTCGTGATCGATTTGCAAATTTTTACATTTGTATTACTTTGTTTTATTTCCATAATGCTACTAAATACATTCGCAAGAACTTTTAAGACATTGGGTTCCATAAGTATCTACCAAGTCGCCAGAAGAAATGGATTGAGGTTAGTTATGTGGCATTTAACATAACCGATAGGACTTCTTTCAAATAAAACATACATTACCTAAAAATTTCATCATTTTCTACGTTGTGATTGTATTGTAACAGTTGAATATTATAAAATAATATTTATGTTGTCATATCTGCATAACTGTCATAACATAACCTTACTTCTACATGAAAATATAGCAATTCAGCAGCTATGTAACTGTTGTAATATTCTAATGTGTTATTGGTGTATTATTACGCCCCTTTTTATTTGATGGTTCTCATAAGTATACTTTCTAAGATAACTGTAAAAGATGTATTCACTTCAAAATGATCTTGAAAATGTTACAGATTTTTCATATTCAAAATAATTTTAAAGTATTTTCCTAAATTTATTGCTCAACATAAATACCTGTATTAAAAGTATATTTTTGATTTTGTAGGCGAGTGATTGAATTTTTATCAAACACCACAAGTTACATTTTTTACAGAACTTAATGTTAACATGTTGGGCATGGCAATCATAGGATAAGCAATCTTTCTTATAATCATTCAGCAACAACTTCTTACCATTACCTTTACGAGTTAAACTTTTAGGACCCCATTGTAATTGACATTGGTGTTTTAAAGTCTGGTTCATTAATATCTTATGCAATTATTGAAAATAATATGTGTATTTTTACTTTATATAACAAAATTTTAATGTTTCAGGCGTTTTGGAGCAATTATTTTTGGAACTGGCTTTGTTTCCTACACATTCTTAACGAAAAATGGAACGGTTCATATGGCAAAGGCGGCGGTGAACTATGACAATTTCATGGCTCAGCCAATCACACCAATCGAAGAATTGGAGAAAAATAAAAATGATATGAAATCCAAAATGGAAGTGATGATATTAAGAATTCAAGCTGAATTTTGCAGAGCTTTAGAAGCTGAAGAAGATAAAGTATAAAAATTTAATATTTAGCTTTAGAATTTAGTTAGCAACTTAAAACATTCATAATTTTCTTATGTTTAAAGGACAAGAGTTAATGCGTAGCAGGCAATATTATGTTTAACTAGTTTTAATATACCTGTCCTAAGGTTAGTTTCAACCAAGTGTTTTCATAAAAGTGAATTATATCAATGCAGTGAAAATTTTGATGACAGGATACTCATATTAAATACTACATTAGACTTCAACCCTCACTGCAATTGGATTGCTAATTAACTGAAAGGTAAGATTGTGTTCAACATCGGTATCTCCTTACCTCACTTTATTTATTAGGGCTGTCACGGGGATTGGATCCGTCATCTACTTTTCTCTCTTACATTGTACCACCATTCATTGACTCTACTCCAATACGGAACAGCAGGTTTTTTAGCATTAGCTAGGCGGATCGTTCATGCGAGCAGTTCAAGCGGGCAGTCCGATGCTGTTTGGTCATCTTATATTAACGAAATGCCTTGCCAGTGCGTAACCCAGAATAAGACTGCTGGTGTATTTTATAAATAGATATGTATGAAGAAAAAATACAGTTTGAGAAGTATGTATTACTTCAAACTATAATAAGATTGTGGACAGACCAATATTTTGGTTAATAGCATTAAGATATTTTAAAAAATAAACGTATTTGTTTTTATTGAATAATATGTGAAATTCAACATGTGATTGAGGTCTCGAAGTGCAAAATAATGCAAAAAAATATTTTGAAAGTGATTTTTTTTTGTTGATCAACTTGTAAGTTTTTATACTCCAAGTTTCATTATTATACTATTCTGAATTCTTTTAGTGTATGTCAGTTCTTATTATAACCTATGTTTTAGCACATTCTAAAGGTGCCCTGAAATATTATTTACAATAAAACTGACCCACTGCAGAATAATCTGGAAGAAGCTGCATTTATCTGCTATATTTTTTTAATTATCTTAGATGCATAATTGACAGTTTATTCTTTGAATTATATTTATTAAAAGTGATTTGTAGGTAGGAACAAATGTTTTTTAAATAGATATACATATGTAAATGCAATAGCTAACTACAAAAGTTGGGCCCCAATGCAAAATGGAAAAAAGGGCTCCCTTATATAAATGATGACCTATTATTTATTGTATATACATTAGTGTTTATTCTCTGGTTATCTAAATTATTAAATTTTTTCAGCAGCCCTAATTTTTTCTATTATAGTGTAATTTTTTTTTATAATGTTAGTCTGGTTCCTAACTTGATGTACTAGCAGGATAGTACTCTGTACATCGATAATGTTTTCATGTTATTCTGTAATATACATGGAATTAATTTTCTAATTTTATTAATCTGTTTCGTGCCATGATGAATTTTAAAAATTGTTAGTCTGTCAAAAGTTTAAAAGATGCGGGCCCCTGTCTAATGTGGGCCCCAATGCACTGCATTGATGTAATTGCATCGCTGTGTAGATAGGAAACCTATCATTTCAGTATCTTACTATTTTTCTAATTAGATAAGCGTTTGTGCTAGTAGAATTATAACTCACTTGCTGAAGTCTTTGAACAAGGATAGAATCTTTGATCTCTTGATCATTAGACAAACATTTACTATAAGATTTATTTTTATTTATCAACTATTATTATTTTACATTTTAATTTACTTTTGTTTATCCTTAACTAGGCTATGTCCTGTTTAACAATCGATAATCACAGCGCCCTTTGTATATTCAGCTTTTTCATATGCAATTTTTCATGCAATCTTGTATACTTTCAATCAGCGATCTTCCATGACGATACTGTGGATTTTTTAAACGATATCTATCGTCGTGACCTCAACTGGGCGTCCAGAATGTGCTTTATCTTCAGTGCATAAGGTGCGGATTCCCCATGGACATACATTCCATTAACGCATGTCTATTTTAAAAAAATATATATATTTTAACTGTGTCCATTTATGATAAATAATGTACTTGTAAATATTTTGTTGGATCTGTGAATATTTCATTTTATTTAAGAATTATTAAATATCTTGCCTACATATTTTTAAGACTCAAAAACAACTTACAAATATGAAAATAATATATTATGCATTTGTACAGTCACATTTGCAATATGTATTATTAGATAGGGAGGAGCATATAAAACTTCAATGTCACAATTATAAATCACTCAAAAAATGATAATAAAAATTATTCTAAAAAAAACACTATCCAAGTATATAACTCTTCACAGATACCAAAATAATAGACATACATAAAATAATCCAAATTTTCAAAATTAAAAATCAATTAAAATCTAGAAGCGAATTTCGATCTATAAGATTTAGAGACCAAATTGATATTCCAAAACTAAAATATATCACAACTCAAAATCACCATTTTTATCAAGGCATCAAATTTTTAATAATCTCCCTATCACAATTAAAAATTACAGACTATAAATACAAAATTACAGACTATAAATTTGTATCTGTAGTAAAAAAATATGTATACAGACTAACTGAAACATAAACTCTTGTATATACTCCTTCTCTATTCATAAGTCTTACTCTTATAGAGAAGAAATAAATGTTAAAAGAAATATATATATATATATATATATCCTACTGATTATTCTAAAAACGTATTTTATTTTCTAATATTAAAATAAAAATATATGGGAATGTTTTTTCAGGAAACAAATTTTGTAGTGGACAAATGGCAGAGGGAAGAAGGTGGTGGTGGTATTACATGTGTCATGCAAGATGGTAGAATATTTGAAAAGGCTGGAGTGAACATCTCTGTTGTGTCAGGACATTTACCGCCTGGAGCTGTACAACAAATGAGATCACGGTATAATATCAATTCATACTTTTTAAACTAATGATACTATTTGTCATTCTATATTGTATTATGTCAAAAATGCTGCGCCCGCGCATGATGTACATTTTTGTTATAAATATCAATATCTCACATCATTAGCTGTGGCTGAGTTGGCTTTCCAGCTTTTGGAACTTTTATTTTTGCTCTATATATTTAGTCAAGATACAAACCACTTTATCATTAAATATGTGAAACATTCACTCTGTATATTTAGTGAAGATACACACCGCCTTGAACTTACTCAAATGGCAGTTAATTTAATATTATTTTGTTTTGTCAATTCCAAAAACTAGTCGTAGTAAAACAGCCCATAAATTTGCTTTCTGCTGTTAGGTTATTATTTGCTTCCAAATTTTTTTTAAAATGAATAATGACTCATTATTGATGTAAGCAAATTTGAAGCATTTTGCCATCTTAAAGGAAAATTCTTAGAACCGAAGCAAGACTAGCGGTACACAATAGAATCCTAATACCGATACTGATATATGGAAATGAGACCAGGGAAGAACAAAAGTACACTGAATGCAGTGAAAATGAGATCTCTTAGGCGTATATGTGGGAGATCCATTTATGACAGAGTAAAGAAAGAAGAAATAAGGAGAGAATGTAAAACTGATGTTAGCATAGTGAATAAGAAAAGTAAAAAAAATTAAAAATAATCACTTAGGCGGTTTGTTCATATAGAACAGATGAATGGTAAGAAAGAAATATATATGATGCAAGTGTTGATGGCACCAGAAATAGAGGGCATCTGTAGAAGACTTGGCACAGCCAGGTAAATCAGATACTGAAAGATGGCCCTGCTGGAAGCTTCAATAATCAACAAGCTTGTATGAATGTGGATGAGGCGAGAATTGTGTGTCAGGACAGAAGAGTGTGGTGCTCACGTGGAGAAACGGCGTGGCAGTATGTTAGTTAGGTAGTTAAGAATAGAAAAGTACTTTTTTGTATAGAATTTCACTTATATATTTTTTGTTTCTTTCCTTGACAGGGGTAAGAATCTACAAGATGGTCCACTGCCATTCTTTGCAGCTGGAGTCAGTGCTGTAATTCATCCTCGTAACCCTATGGTACCCACAATACACTTCAACTATAGATATTTTGAAGTAACTGACAATACTGGTAAGATTCAATATTTAGTTTAGATATAGTTTATTCAGAAAAACCAAAATCATTTGTCATTTCATTCAAATGTATTTTTTTGCTGTTGTTTTCGTATTCTGTTATTTATAAAAGTTTTAACAATTTGACACCAGAACATTTAATTTGGTGTAGAATTACTTATGTATTATGTAATAATATTATATGGCCTTTTCAGGCAACACACAGTGGTGGTTTGGAGGTGGTACTGATTTGACCCCATATTATCTGAATGAAGATGATGCGAAACACTTCCATAAATCTCTAAAAATTGCCTGTGATAAACATGACAAATCATATTACTCGAAGTATGTTTATACAATATTTAAATTCTTACAATATTAAAACTCATTTCATGCAGTTCATTTTCACAATCTCATTTTATTTATTGTGCATAATTGTTTCAGATTCAAGAAGTGGTGTGATGAATATTTCATGATCCCACACAGAAAAGAGGCCCGAGGAGTCGGGGGAATATTCTTTGATGACATTGACACACCAAATAAGGAAAAGGCTTTCGCCTTTGTTACTTCATGTGCGGATGCAGTAATTCCCAGTTACATTCCATTAGGTATTTTTATTTATTCATACATTATTCTTATTTAATGCAAGCCTTTGCTGATGGAATTTTTTAATACAAGCAGTTCTCGATTTACAAACGATATCCGTTCCTTGAGGTGTCTAGCTTCGTTTCTGAACAAAATTTTTGTCTTTTATTACCACTAACAAAACTATTACAATTAGCGTTATTGCGTCGCATTGCCATGATATATTTAAAAAAAATCAAACAAAATTTTTGTACTAATTTAATGTATTAATTATAAATATATATATATATATATATAAATATAAAATCAATTTTGTCAAAAAATATTGTTTTATAATTAATACATTAAATTAGTATTTATAAACATCACGGATCCATGTTCTGAATAATTACAACTTCACAATAAGAATATGTTCTCCTTAATAAATTTTTGTTTCTCCTTAATAAATATATATATATATATAAATATAAAATCAATTTTGTCAAAAAATATTGTTTTATAATTAATACATTAAATTAGTATTTATAAACATCACGGATCCATGTTCTGAATAATTACAACTTCACAATAAGAATATGTTCTCCTTAATAAATTTTTGTCTTCAAATGTAGAACTTCCCTTTACGGTGTCTTTAAATTGACTGACCAGGTTTTTTTTATTCTACCAGAACAAATTTGTTCAATTAGCTTGTCACATACTGTGTATCAGTCTTGCACTGCTTGCTAAATTGCACTAGAAAACAGATATTATTCCCACATTCTACAGGTCAAACAGTGTTATTTTTTACTTTTTACATGGTATGACAGCTTAAATTCATTTTTAAAATGCCCGACTCTTTTGTTTTTTTTAAATGACTCCGTGTTTTTTATTTGATGCAGACCATATGTATCAGATGTAAGATAAGATGGGTCGACGCATTGTTTGTTTGTTGAAAACAAATTTCACTACCCATTTTATGCACCATCTAAAATATTTATATGTCTAATATTTTTTAATGGCTAGATTTTATTTTTAAGAAACATTTATTTTCAGTCTATAGAATTTCATTTACGTAATATGTACTAAATATTTTCTGATTTGTATTGTATTAAGTCTTCTTCTTCAGCGGTCCCTTGTTACAAGGATGTCATATGTCATAGTTAACAATTGTGAGTCCGAGTGTGGCTGAGGAGCCCTATTCTTAAACAGCACACTCTTCCAAATGTTGTGCACGTGCACCAGCTGGGCGGGGGGGTTCTGAGTGACGAGTCTTCCCCCTTTTCTTTTCTCTTTCTCCTTTTTTCGGTAATTGCGTTGGTGCTCTTCTGTTCACAAGTTTCACTTGCACAATGTACAAGACACCTTGAAGGCGAATCTGAGTAGGTGTGGCATAGATCCTGAACACTGGGAAACCGCTGCCCAGGACTGAGGCGTCAAAAAGTATCAGCAATCTTACAATTATGTTCGCTATGTGTTTGCACTTGGTGCGAAATGTAAGTCAAAAAAATCTTAAAATTGTGATGTTTGTTATAGCGAATGTTCATAAATCGAAAGTTAATAAATCAAGAACTGCCTATATTATAAAATTTGATATATTTAGTATTTTGAAATACACATTATATTAAAATATTCATCATTTCAGATATTTAATCTATTCCTAATTATTAACATGGTTTTTAGTCTAGTGAATACACTCACCTAGTGACCAAGTAAACAGTTAGGGAGTTGAGTGTCATCTTAGAAAACCACTGAGTTAGTCCTATTTTTAATAAGGCGATAATAAAATAACTTAATAAATGTTTGTTCATATTTGACAAATGATATACATAATATTATCTATAGGAAAAAATATACAATGCCCTTTGATTGCCTTATTTTTTTTAATAGGTTCAAATATGTATATGTAATATGAAAACATGTCACATTTCTATTCCTACAAACAATCCTGAAAACTTGCTGGTCTCCCAGAACGAGGAATGAAAACTGACTGCTAGACCGGTCAATTTAGTCTTAAATTATTACCTAATATATTACCCTACTTTAAGCTAGTGCCTATATCTGATCAGTGTTCATATTTTATCTTTAAATAATTTGTTAATTTAACTCAGTTTATACTTTTCCAATATCATTGACGTAAAACACCAAAGTTCATAGGTCAATTTATTAAATATTAATAACTTCACATAAGTTCAAGAACCAGGTGATATGTGTTTATTAAATTATTTCTATATTTGTATCAATATTTATTTTCTTTCAGTCAAAAAACATAAAGATGACGCATATGGCTATCATGAAAGACAATGGCAACTAATACGTCGAGGAAGATATGTGGAATTCAATCTCATCTACGATCGGGGAACCAAATTTGGTCTGTACACTCCGGGCGCCAGATATGAATCAATACTGATGTCTTTACCTTTGACGGCAGTAAGTAAATTAAATAATACATTAGCGTTTATGCACATTAGTATAGTCTAACATACTCATGTGTTACGTATTTATATACTACTCTAAAAGTCTGTACAGAAGCTTAGTACTGTATTAAAAATAAATATGCATTGAAAAAAGTATTTTTAAATATGACAAAAAAGTACTTTTAATATTTTTTAAGTTGTAAACTATTTATAGGTAGGAGTGACAGAAAGTGTACATTTATCTATTGTCTCTAATTTTATAAAACCTCGCTCCGAGAAATCTAAACATTTAACATCTCTTTATGGTTTTATTAATATGTATGCTATTTATAAAATAATAATAATAATAATAATAATTATAAAATTTATAAAAGTTATTTTATTGTGGGACCATAAAAAATCAAGAGATTTTGTGATTTAAAAAAATCATTATGTAAAATAACAAGTAAATAAAAATATTTATGGGTAATAAATAATTATTTTATTATGTGAAAAAGCACACTTTTTATTTCTATGATTCTGTTTTTATTAATGATAATTAAATATAAGTTAAAAATAATTTTGGTATAAAATACAGAGGAATCCTGTTTTTACACTACTTTGGAGACCCAACCTATAATGTTGCTAAATAGGGGAATATATAAATTAGTAGTATTCACACTTTTAATATATGAGGACTGTAGGATAATTACCCGAGTCAGGGAAGGAAACACAAAAATTTTTAATTTTCTTTATTTATTTCTCAACATAGACTTCTTTCAGCTCAATACACTTAGTCCAGCGATATTACAACATTTTTAAGCCATCCAAAAAATATGATTTGTCGAACTTAGCAAAATAGGCCTCTGTTTCAGTGATAACTTCCTCGTTTGACGTGAATTACTTCCCGCCAAGCCATTTTTTCATGTTTGGAAACAAAAAGAAATCACACAGAGCCAAATCTGGAAAATAGGGTGAACGAGGCAGCAATTCGTAGTGTAATTCAACCAGTTTTGCTGTGGTGATTGTGAATGAGTGAGCTGGTGTGTATCATGGTGAAAGAGCACTTTTTTCTTCGCCAAATGGGGCCTATTCTCATCAATTCAGCATCGAATCGGCCCAATAAATCAATATAGCACAGCCCCACGATTGTCTTTCCCTTCTCCAAATAGTCGGTGAAGATGATGCCTCGCGAATCCCGAAAACGGTAGCCATGCCCTTTCTGGCCAATGGAATCATTATCACCTTTTTTAGAGCAAGTTTGCCAGGTGAAGTCCACTATTTTAACTGTTCTTTCATTTTTGACGTGTAGTGGTGGATCCATATTTTGTCAACAGTCACAAAACGCTGCAGAAACTCTTTCAGATTGCACTTAAACTGTCCAAGTAGTGCTCCGAAGTTGAGTTCCGTTTATGTGCAACTGTGAGCAAACACAGCACACATCTCACTGAAAGCTTTCTCATGCCCAAATTTTGTGCAGGATATTTTGTACGTGTTCAATTGAGAGTTTAACAATGTCAGCAATCTTTGGCTAATTTGTTTTGTTGACCATATCCTTTATCGTCACCTCAATTGGGCGCTCTTTTGTTTGTTTGGCGATGTTTGGCCACATTTGAATTCATTTAACCAATATCTGATTGTAGTCGTCGAAGGTGCATGGATAAAAGGCATGCAGCTTCACTTTGATTTCCTCATACGTCTTCCTATCCAAAAAGGAATCAAGCGATATTGCTCTTTTTGCATGGTTGCTAACACAAAAACAAAACTACTCTATAAATCTGTCTGAAATTTGACAGGCGTAGTTCGAAAGATGATATTTTCGTTTAAAATTGATTATTATTATTAAACAATTGATATTTTGCATCAGTGGTGCCATCAATCGTTAAACACGGGTACTTATCATACAGTCCTCGTATGTAATATCATATCATGTAGATCATAAGTAGTTTTGTGATTTAAATAAGTACATATTATGCTTTATTACTGCATTTTCATGAAACGCATCAAAAAAAAAAAAACTCAGTAACATAATAAAGTCAGTGTGCAAAGAAATTTACTTTTAATTTTATAATTTAATTTATTTTTAATTCAAGCTACAAATGTTATAATATGGGAATGTTATAATTGCCGGTAATCATACATTATAACTAACTTACTTATCATTATACAATTTCTCTATGGGGGTAAGTAGAGAGGATAGAGGGCCACATTCTTCTGTCCTGATACAATTCTCGCCTCAACCACATTCATACATCTTCTCATGCAAGCTCACCTGTTTTTGAGGCAGGACCATTTTCCAATATCTGGTTTACCTGGCCGTGCAAAGCCTTTCGCAGGCGACTTCTATTTCTTGTAATAATAATATTGAATAGTTTTAATCGCTTTAATACTTGTGTGATACATCTAATTTGAGCAGTTTTGTGATTTATATAAATTTAATTAAATATATTAATTAGAAAGATGTACATATAAAATCAATTTTATCTAAAAATATTGTTCTTGCGCCACCGGGATTTGAACCTGGATCTCTTTCCAAACCGGGAAGGTGCATTATCCAACTATGCTACAGCGACGATATTTTTAGTGACAAATTTTCGAACCTATATGTTACCTTTTTTCATATTAATAAATTTAATCGTTCCATTATTTGAAAGAGCCATCTTCCTTATTTTTACGGAATTTCAAATACCTTTGAGTAATTAATTCATATTTAAAATATCTATAATAATTACAACTTCATAATAAGAATGCGTTCTCCTAATAAAATATAATTATTACTGAATCTTTATGAAACGGTTTGAATGCAATAACAAAATTTTAATTTAAAAAAAAGTCTGAACAACATAATAATAATAATGATCAATGAATTTATTAAAAAATTGTATTATAAGAATTGTACTAATTCAAGAACATTTGATAGTATCAAATTATCAATTTCAATGTTTTGTTAATTTGAAAATCTAGGTAAAAAAATAATAATTCCAATTATGTACTTTTAAACTCCTTGCACCATAAATCAATACATTTTTACATTATGTATATAATTTGAAAAGTCCAAAAAGGACTTCGCTCCCGGGCCCCAGGTTATGAAATAAAAAGAGGCACGCTGTGAACATGAAATAAAAAGAGGCGCGCCAGAATTTCATTCTCACTGCAGCACGCCAAAAAGTAAACAAGTCTACGAGTCTCTGCTCCCGCCTTGACCACCTTTCCTGGGACTTATTTATATTTATTTTACGATTAGCAAGAAAGCAAATTAGATCTTCGACTTTGGCCCTTGGAAGACACAGGCTAACTGAGCGCTTGGCTATCGTTTGATAATTCATCATTTAGTAACACGCTCAGTGACGTACGGCTGTGTGCTACAACTCTATTTATATCTTTTTTTTTCGTATAATGCAATAATTTTGTGGTTTGACATATTAGATTAATTAAAACACAATCACTTTGTATAAAACCACGAATTTTATTAAATACCAACTGGTTTCGCTTGACTCAAGCTTCATCAGGGCGTATTTAATACTAGTTAGTTTTAAATATGTGATGCAAAGTTATTGTGTTTTATTTAATGTATTTGTATCATTGAAATTTAAAATGTTTTCAACTAAAAAAAAGGCCATCAGTTTGCTGCTCTGTGGACTTTTAGACTTTGATAATATTTTGACTTCTGATTTTCTACCTGATTTTTCAATTATGTATGTAAATAACGTCTTATTTGGTTATCAGGAATATAGAATTAAGTTCCTCTAGTGGAAAAAAAATTGTTTACAGATACATTAAATCTATTATTAATTTTAAAAAGTTAAATTTACTATTTATTATAAACAATTTTATTTGTTTAAAATAAATCAAAATAGGTATTATTATCAGAAACCTAAATGCAGTTTATATTTCCCCATTTCATTATTTGCAATTTTTAATTTTACAGAAATGGGAATATATGCATACTCCGAAACCAGAATCAGAAGAGGCAAAATTGATGGCAGTTCTTAAAAATCCCCGTGATTGGCTTAATATTGAAGGAAAATCAAAGTAATTTTTATTTTCTGTTTATGTTCAAATAAATGTTTAATTTATTAGAGAATAAGTGTTTCTTTGTTTTAATTTTAAGATTAACACGGTAATTAAAAAAAAATGGAAATATGAAATTATTACTGTTTTGAGAAAATAATTTATTTTTATATTTATACTCTAAAAAATAAAAGGCAATAATGTGATGTAATTAAACAAATTTGGTTAGTTTTAATATTTTTATTCACACTTTTTTATTTTTATAATTTCTATCTGAATAAAAAATTGAATGACCATTTTGTTTTATTTATGTGCACTATTTTTAATTTATAATCCTAAAATAGGTATATATTGCACTAATATGCATATGTATCATACTTTTGATTGATTTGAGTTTTAAACTGAAAACATTGAGATAATGTAATATATGCTGTTTTAGCTAACTATTGAAGTGTACTTGAGATTGAAATTTTTCAAACTAATTTTTCCCATTCTAAAATTTTTCCTAAAAATTATTCAACTAAATTTGTATTAAGTAACAATTTGAGTTAGGTATTAAATATTTTTTTTAAATAATTGTTTTTTTTTTAAATATTTTAGTTAGTTATGACACCCTGAAGAAGAAAATGGTATTTTTCGAAACCGGTAGATGTATTTAAACTCAATTAAGTGGTTAATAAAACAAAGATAATAAATAAAAAATATAATTTTTAAAGTGTTAATTACTTTTTGCAATGGCATTACCCAGTGCGTAATAATTAAATACGTCAATCTGAAGGATAAAATTAATTTTCAAATGAAAACAAATCATTTTGAATAGTATATTGTATTTACTCACATACTTTTAGGCTTTAGCTACTAGTGATAGTAAATCGTTACGTGACTGTGATTGTGTCATTGATTGGTAACTGAAATTTAATAATGATTGGTAATTAAGATTTAACTATTGGGGGTTTACTTTTTAGTGTACCAGTCATTGCTTGAAGAATTACTTAATCAATTATCAATCATTTTTACAATCTAACACAATCACAGTTACAATAACAATTAAAATAACGCTTTAAGTAATGATTTTATCATTACTATTAGCTACTAGCTTCAAAGCTAAGTTTTATATCAAAAATACAATATTTAGTTTATAAATAATGTATTTTATAAAAGACGATTATTTTAATGCTCCTTCGAAGTTCAATACGCCGGTCAAAACGGGTGTGAGATCTGTCATACTCTTATTTTTAGGTTAAATATGCTAATAAGATATATTTTCATCTATATTTTAGCCGCAATATGAATTAATATTGGACTTATACACAACATTAGTTGCAAATTTCGTATATTAGATGTTTGTTCACTGATTTTATAAGAAAACAATGTTTTCTTGAACAAAGTAAACATTTTATGTAAGTCCCTGTTATTTAATTCATATATATAATATTAAACACTGTTGTATTTTAAACTAGCCAAAATACTATGAAATTATGAAACAAACATATCACAAAACGGCAACATGGTATATTTAAATCGATCTCTATAAACAAAATAATAAATTGAAGCTGTCACAATAATTTGAATATAGAACATCGTATTCAGCGTTATTCTAAGTATATGTAGGAACTTCAATGAATTATTTAATTTTCAATTGATTAATTAAAATAATCTTATATTACACATATTATTATATCGTTCCACAATATTAATATGAAAAAAACATGGATAAAACTAGATTTAAAAAAACATGGATAAAACGTGTTTTTTTAATCAAATCAAACATTTTATTGTTCTCTTTCTATTAAAACCTTCCTCTCTCGCAAGATTTACCTAACTAATAATGTCCTAAGTATTTATAAGAAGTTTAACTACAGGCAGTTCTCGATTTATAAATGTTAAATTTATGAACATCACAATTTTAAGGTTTTTTTTATTTATTTACGTAACCCACAAAGTGTAAACGTATAGCACACATAATTGTAAGATTGCTGATACCCTAAACTTAATATAATACTACATAATCAGAAAATTCTTAATATATTTGTAAATGAAATTCTATAAATCGAAAATAAATGTTTCTTTGCTAATAAAACAAATCTAGCTATTAGAAAATACTACGTACATATTTTACACAGTGCATATAATGGATGAATAATATTTGTTCTCAACATACAAACGATCGATCCATTTTTTATTACGTCTGATACATTTGGTCTGCATCAAATAAAGACACTGAGTCACTTAAAGAATAGTTGTTCTGCATTTTAAAAATGAATTTAAGCTGTCATATCATGTAAAAAGTAAAAAATACACTGTTTTACCTGTGTTGATTGGGGGAATAAAATCTGTTTTCTATTCGAAATTTAGCAAACAATGTAAGACTGATACATTGTATAGGACAAGCTAATTGAACAATTCTGGTCTATGTCAAATTAAAAAAACTAGCCAATTTAAGACACCGTAAAGGGTAATTTTACATTTGAAGATAAAAATATATATTTTTTTTTTAATTTATCATGCCAAAGTGACGTAGTAGCGCTGATGGTTAGTGGTAGTAAAAGGCAATAATTTAGTTTAGAAACAATGCTAGATATCATAATCTTAGTATTTTTTCAACTTATTTTATGTTCGTAGCGTATTGTTATAATAAGATGTATTCATTCGATGTTTAATACAATACTTTTCATATGTAAAAATTACCACTAACTGAAGCCAGCCGTACACACAACAGTATATCTGTTCAGGTAAACGTGATAAGTTAAGTTAGGGATACTTGCCAGTTTTGTCACACACACGCTCCGGTTTGTCTATAAAGGCTACCTGAATAGGTATATTGTTGTGTGTATGGCCAGCTTTATACGAATGCATCATATACATAAAAAATGCATATTTTGAAGTTTTGATGCATAACAAACGACCCCAAGGAATGGAACTCATTCGTAAATCGAAAACTGGCTGTATTAACCCCATCTTGAAAGAGTATGTAATTTGTATAATTTCTCAAATTTCAAACTGGAAAAACGAAAGTACATCCTTAACAACATACGCTTATCACTGAAAATGTATAAACTCTATAATGTTATATATATTAAATGAATGAATACAAATTAAATATATCAACTAGAAAGATGTACATAAAAAATGAATAAATACCACAGAACTATGTTCTAAAAAAAAAAATTCAAAGTAATGTGTTCTTAAAAGTTAATGAATGTTGAAAAATCTTTTTAAGATGTTTTTCTAGAGGAGTGTTCATCCCTTTAGCTTGGCCGTTTCAGATAAGTACTTTCCATTATGGATAGCAGTTGGTTATCAATATTATATGATATGGTGAGTGACGCCAAGTGCATTTTGGATGATTATTTCATTTAATTAAATAAGAATTGAGTGAGAAGCCAAAGACTCTCTTCCAATATTTACATTGACCCTAATCCACACTTATGGAATTAAATGCTCTGTTGAATCCATTGGCCTTGTTGACCGCAAAAAGGTCAAAGCTTGCCCCCAGGGTTTAGCAGCTCTTTTCAATCGATAACAAGAATTTTCTAAGTTCCCTAATTATATTCCTCAAACCAGCGTAGTGTTGAATTTAAAGGAGAAGTAGACTCCTCATGACCGATACTCAAAACACAGTGATCTGCTAGTTATGGCTTTGGGCCTTTTATAATCTATAATCCTTTGTTCTGGATTAATATAAACATTTTTTGTTTTAAGGGAAGATTTTAGTCTCAACAGTTTTTATGGGTTCATTGAACCCGCTGGTTAACCTAAGCACCAACCCTAAGAATCTCAAGTTGGTTTCCAAGTAACCGCGTCCGTTGGCTTACTCAAAGTAAAAACAGAAACGAATACAATAATACGTACGTATGAATTTAACTTGCATAAATTGCACCCACTTTGATAAGCCGTAAAGTAAGTAGGTAGTCAGAATATAACACCCTGATATACTTACAATATTGTATCACAAACGCATGATAGCATCATATGTAGTTCTGAAAAACGCTACCAGAAGCCATCAGTATTAACTAATATTAAAAATATACACATTTTCCGAAGCAAGGATACAAACCAACATATTTTATACAGAATTTTGAGTAAATATTCCAACTACTTTGGTAAATATAATGGTAAACACATGTTTATTTTTTGATATCTTCGTTCTTCTATAGAATAAAATTATTGGTAGAAAATAATTTTGCGGCTTAAAACCACCAGAACTTTTTTTTTATTCTCCCAATATAGTAATGTGCTAAAAGCATTCCCAAATCTCAAAAAAAAATAATTGCACAAATACAAAGAACGCTTAGAATAAATGTAATTACATGAATCCTTGAGAATAACATTAATTTATTAATGAAAGAAAAAAATTATTTTATTTTTATAGCTTTTCTTATCAGTAATGAATAAGAACGAGAGAAGTGGAACATTTATTAGACTTTGTCAGGTTCAGAGGTAGGTTTTTGTTGATTAGGAAAAATACTAACCAATCAAATAAAAATTGATGCGTAAATAAAATAGGCGAGTTGATGGCGCAAAATAGACTTACATCGAATCCGTTCAAAACAGAACTACTATGGACAGCAACACCTAGAAGGCAAAACTTAATACAGGAATCAATGTCTGCGAATGCTAAATCTGCAGTTAAGTTGTCGGGCGTGCACATTAATTCAGATATTTCAATGAATACACAAATCAGTAAAACTGTCAGTGCATGCATTTATTAATTGAGACAGATTAAAAGTATTTGGAGACATCCCATCTACTTATAAATGCATTTGTGGTGTTACGTGTAGACTATTGTAACAGCATCTATGCTGGCCTGCTAATGTTTCAACTGGATAGATTACAATCTATTTTAAATGCGGCTGCACGGATAACATATCGAGTTTCCAAATTCTTTCATATAACATCCCTTTTACATCAGCTACATTGGCTCCAATTCTCTGAAAGAGTTGAATGGTTGGGTTGAAGAGTTGGACTGGTTGATGTACAAGGCGACACACAACATGGCGCCTTTGTATCCCAGATAATTTGAATGGTAGACGTCAAACTCTCAGGTCAGCCTCTACTTCAGCTGCAGGAAGGGTTGTAGGACTGACCAACCGTTGTCAGAAGTCTAAATTTAGTGAACGGGCATTTGCAGTGGCAGGCCCAAAAGTGTGGAACTCTTTGCCCTCCGTCATAAGAAACAGTGCATCAGAGACTTTATTTAAGAAGAAACTAAAAATGCACCTTTTCAGTCATTTCCATAAATGAAAATAACAATTTTTAATTTTAAAAAACAAAGATAATTGTAAAACTATAAACTTACACCCTTGAGATGTAAGTTTTTACGAAAATGGCGCTATATAAATTATCCATTATTATTATTATAAGGAAGAGAAAGATATTGATGTTTGTCACACAAATTCCAAACAATGACGCTTTCAACAAGTTCACAATCCTTTTCTAACAATTCAAGACCTCTTATATGGTAAGTGGAAAAAGACAATAAGCTGATAAATAGTCTTCCAATATTGAAGGGTAAATAGTCTTCTAATATACTCCATACGAATATTTTATTGTATTTCTTAAATCAATAAATTAAGTTTCCTAAATTTGATCTGACCATTTCTGAACAAATAGATACGTATTTGAACCTAGAAAGGAAAAGTTCAATATTTAACGGCTGTACTTAATTTACAATTATGTTCATTACCAAATACTAAAACAAACAAAATCAGTCTCGTGTTCATGAAAAAAAGTGTTTTTAGGCATTTACAACAGAAAAAGAAATCCTTGCTTTGGTTTACGGCGATGGTCTGGTCTCAACCTGACATAGCTGGATTCTACCATATCATTGATAATGTTCCTGTAAGGTGAAATTTTTTTTATTTTTTATTATTTCATTTCTTGATGTTATTTATTATTAAATCATATTAGTACACATTAGGAAAAGTACAATTACAAAATGCATTAGATAGTACGACCCTTTTGAGCCTCAATGCATCACATTAGCTTCATTGGCGAAGTAGTTACGCAACTGATGATCATAAAATAAAAGCAAATGTAGCGCTCTTTCGCTAATCTGCCATCAACCCTGTTGATAGATTCTGCAATGGGATCCGAAACGTCAGATATACATGGCAGATTAGTCCAAAAAACTATTCACAGGTCATGACGACAATACTCCACTCTACAATCCAGTTTCTTTAAATTTTACACTCCTTAATCTGCCATCTTACATCACGTCCTCACACGAGTCATGGATCTGTTGTTCGCTGCATTTTAAAATGGCATTGTTATTTCAGAAACGTTATTTAATTTTGTTATAGGGACATACCTGACATTTGTTGTCAAAGAAGTGTATCCTAACTATTCATCTACACAAGCCATTGATATTCATATGAAAATACCATTTCCTTTATCAGAATGTTAAATTAACTAACTAAAACCATACGTCACTAATTAAGTGGTTAAAAACAATGTTAAATAATGTATATAAAAATTAACATTAATCACAAAGTTCAATTTGTAAATATGTATTAAACATATTGATAAATGGGTTAAAAAAAGTAAAACTGTACAAATTTTATTTCCAGTAATAACAATGAAAGAACACAATAGAAAATAGATTTATAACTATTTTTTGTTTCTCAAAAGTTGCATTGCAAGTTGTTCTGCTTCATTTATGGTGAGTTCTGCTGACAAGTCTTCAACCGTATGTTTGATTTTCTTCATATTTTTAATACTCTTTTGTTCCAAACCCTTAGAAACGACTAGTTTTCTTTTCAACGGCCTAGAAAATAAAAATATTTTAATATTCAAAATTCTCTATAGTTTTTTTTTTCTAATGCATTGCGTAATATATATTTTTGTTTTTGTAATATCAGAAATAAATAGCTACCCATAAGTATTACAAATTTTAGCAGCTTTTAATCAATTTTGTAAAAAGCATATTTTTATATATTTTAAAACAAGGGTAAATATATACTTCTATAAACAGTCTTTGAGAAAATACTAACCTGTGCACCTCTCCTTCACTAGTCACAGATGAATCGCCATGGGATTCATAACACTGACCGCTATAAATTTTTTCTGAAGTATTTTCGTCATCAGTAACGTTTTCCCCGTATATTTTGTCAGGATCAGGAAGCCACGACATGTCAGGGCCATCAGATTCACTTTCTGAACCAAAGTCATCTTTTTCTTGTTCATCATTTTTGAGTTGTTTCAGTTTCCGTTTTTCTTCTTTGTGCTTTGCTTTGATTTTTTCTCTAAACCTCTGTTTATCAAATCTGTCTTCCTCTTTCATGACCAATTTTGCCTTTTCAATATCTAAACCACCAATGTCCTCCTGCTCGTAAAGTTTAGCTAAATCAGACCTTAAATCCCTTTTCTCGTCTATTACAGCTTCTCCTTCATCATCAAAAGTGACCTTGGTATTTACTATAATTTTTTTATTTAAAATTTTTTTAGCCAGCGATGCTTTTGTGACTAGTTTGGTTTTCTTGGGAGTTTTCCTTTCTTCCTCAAATATGTCTTCATCGAAGTTGACTTTTTCATCAGTGACATCATGATTTTTTCTCTTAACTATTAAAATATCATCATCATCATCATCATCTTCATCTGATATATGAAACTTCATGTCATTCTCATCAACTGTTGTCTTAATAAAATTTGTATCATCTTCATCATCCTCATTATCACCTGAATCCTTCATCACATCAACTTTATTTTTCATTTTCTTCATTGATTCATTTGTGAGTTTTTGTCGAGCTTGCATTTCTAAGTTGTTTTTTATCTTTTGTAAAAATCTTATCCTAGGAGGAACAACGAGGCCCAGTGATCTGGCAAATGAAGCCGTATCTATGGCGTGTATATTAAAAACTTTTTTATTTTTCATAAGGAAAATGGACTTTGTGTATGATACAAAAGCTCTTTGAGCAGTTTCTTTCAGTTCGGGAAATTCCGCTAAAAGCGCTTCAATTTTTCTTTGAGGAGACATAATTTTGGAAGGATCAACATGTATTTTTTTAATAGGAATTTTTTTAGACTGTAACTCTTCCAGCATAGCTTCTTCTTCGCTAGAAAGAAGCATAAGCAGTCCTTCACCTTTCCCATCCATACCTCTAGCTGTCCTGCCAGCGCGGTGGATGTAAGTATTTCCATCTTCGGGACAATCCATCTGAACTACCCAATTAACCTGAGGGAAGTCAAGTCCCCGAGATGCCAAATCCGTAGCGAAAAGAACCACATTAGACTTTCGACAAAATTCTTTATAAATTTGTTCTCTGCGCTCTTGGTGCAAAGTACCATAAAGAGCCAGTAAGCTGATGCCCGGCCTTAACTTACAAAATATTTCAAATATGTATTTGACCTGCTTACAACTTGCCATAAATATAATGCTTTTCTGTTTTAAATGATTTTTAATAAATGACCACAAAACACCAACTTTTTCGCTGACTTCACACACAATATAATTCTGTTGTAATGTCATAGGAGTACTCGTTTCAGACTGCTCATGTGGCGCTATATATTTAGGATTTGATAGACTTAACCTCGCTAAATCACGAACAGATTTTGTTTGGGTGGCAGAAAACAACAATGTTTGTCGGTCACTGGGAAGATTTTCTATGATAGAATTCATAGCTGATTCAAAACCTAAATCCAAACATCTATCTGCTTCATCGAGAACTAATATTTTCATGTTTGCGCAATTAAAAAGAGGGTTTTCATCCATATGCTGTAAAAGTCGACCCGGAGTACAAATCATAATATTACAACTGTCCATCCTTTTTTTTTCAAAACGCAGATTTTGCCCACCTATTACAAGGCCAGCTGAGAAGTCATGATATGTACCTATTTTTCGCAGTGTTTCAAATATTTGGTAGGCTAATTCCCTCGTCGGTGAAATAATTAGTGCACCCAGTCCATCAAGCCGCGTCCATTTCTTACAATACAAACATTCCAAAATCGGAATTAAAAATGCTAGTGTCTTTCCTGATCCTGTTTTGGCAGCTCCCAAAATATCTTGGGCTTGTAGCGCATGACCTATAGTGTGCTTTTGGATCACCGTTGGAACAAAATATTTACTATCCCTTAAACCTCTGAGCGTTTTATGAGATAGTGGTAAACTTTTAAAACTCTTGATATTGTCTACCGAAATCTGTAACAATAATATAATGTCAGATTTATAATTACCTGATAAAATAATACTTCAAAGTAATATGCGTACTTACACTTGCGTATTTCTCTCGCAATTTAGCTATCTCTTCGTCTTCTTTTTCGCCTACTTTCTTGCGGGCTTTGAAAACATGGTGTTTGTTTTTTTTATAAAGCAAATCTACTTTTGTTTCATTTTCTTCCTGCATTGCAAAACATTAACTTTAAAAACCCCCTTGCAATGTCAAAACACGTGTATTCCTGTATAAGAAATCTAGCAAAATTGACAATTGAAATACCACAGATATGACAGACCAATGAGCATAGATAAAAGATATACTCCAATCACCAATGTACTGAAAGTATCATAGAAGATTGATCCCACGGGGGACACACAAGAGGTGGTGGTGCGTTATGTGACTCGAGTTGGGGTTCGTCCTTGTCTATGGGTTCGTCATAGATAAGGGGGTTTGTCTAGGAGTCATGATTCGTACCATGCTCCTGATCGCTCATCAGAACGATACCCCGCACTCTAAAGGAAGGTTCGCTTCGCGACTCATCCATCAGGTATCACGCTTTCATCAGTACCATGGTTATAGGAAGAGTGATACCTGTGAATAAGAACACATGAAGATGCACAAACTATACATTTATTGAATACACAGTTACATTTACGGGCAGGTGGAAATACGTATAACTAACTTAATCTAAGACTAATTCTACCTCGGGTTATCTTGTGATTTTCTTCGGATCTTCTGGCCGGCGAAGTGATATCGTGATCACCCGGCGTGGGCGGCTACCTGCTGGCTCCACGGCTGCTCCGGCGACAGGCTATCAGGCTGGTTGCTCAGAACGGGCGGGGTGGCTGCTTCTGGATAATATGCGGTGAACTGTGGCTCTTTATCAAGTTTCCGGTGTTGAATGTCTGCTTCTGTGTGGTTTCGATTGCGTTCCGACAACTTCTCTCTGTGTAACTTTGCCTCCCGGACCTCGTCTCCGACTCACTCTTCCGGACCTCGTTTCGACAACTCTCTGTTACAACTTCTTCTCTACAACTTCGATCCTCCCGAACCTCGTGTCTGACTCGCTCCTCCGGGTTTCGACAACTCTCTCTGTTTTTTGCTTTTTACAACTGAGTCGAAAACTTCTCTCTGCAACTTCGATCCTCCCGGACCTCGTGTTCGACTCACTCCTCCGGGTTTCCCCAACTCTCCCTGTTTATCACTTTTTTTTACAACTGAGTCGCCGGGCCGTGCGTAGGCCATTTTTATACCTCAACAGTGGGGTGTTTCCCATCTGCCGATCTGCCCTCTTCCCGTCATGGGACGGGCCACCATCCCATTGGTCCATTCGCCTCTTCTGGAGGCCACGCCCGATCCAAACCCGAACTGACTCCCCCTTCGTCTTATCGCTGACTATAATTAATCTTATATTCTAATTATTTACACTTTAGTCAATTTTGTTATTTATTTATTTCTTAAGCTACTTTACAGAGTCTTATACCTAGTTACATATATCGTTTAATTATTCTTATTCTACTTAACACTAGGCCCACCGTGATCGATTGTCATATTCATTAAGCAATCTAGATTTGTACTCATCGCTTCAAAATCACATTCACGCGTCAAAACATATTATTTATTATATTCTAGTGATTAAACTAAAGACTGAATTGGGAGGAATGTTATTTCTTGCAATTTTCATTTACATTTCAAGCTATGTGGTTCGTCCGACGTTGTATTAAAAGAGCAGATTGCACAAAAAAACTGCGTCTTTTGTTCTCGTCACGTTTCGATCCTGGACGCTAGCTAACGGGAACGTAACGGTGCATTCCCTATTCTCGCCGGTACAACGGGTCCAGCTTTAATGGCCCTACGACCTTCGGTTCTATTTGTCGGCAGGATGCGTCTCCTCGAAACAATGCGCGCCCTTACAGATTTTCTATCGCTTCTCAGGAAACCTTCATAATGCTGTTATTTTCAGCCCCCGTTGTTTTTCGTTCATTGCACAACACGTGGGCTAGAGGTCACTACGGTCGCAGCTCGCTTTTAAACGAACCGCTAGGTTTTTTTCTGTTGAGAGACGTCCGGTCCCATTTATATGGACCTGCCGTCAGCGATCTGCATGTATTTGCGAGACGCGATTTCCAGCCTTTATTTTATTTCATTTATTCGGCTAATAAATGTGATAACTTCGCGTTACTTCAGGCTTAGGCATATCAAGATAAAACCCGAGGACGCGTTCAGGTAGACGTTTAGCATAACTTTTTTTATTATTTTGAGGTACGTTTAGCTAAATGTACATACGTTTTTATTTTCTTTTTTACGGCCGCATTTCACGTGGTTCACGTGTGACGTATATTATTATTTTGCCGGGAAATTAAAAAATAAAAATGCCACATGTCAAATACGGTCACTGACTCCTGACCCAAGCATCAGCCGGTCTCCGGATAGCTCCTGGTCAGCCGCCATTGCTGAGAGATACGGGCCATAATCAAGCATCAACATGAAGCTGTAGAGGGCATCCGAAGACCTCACCAGATTGAAAAGGCCGACCAGCGTGAGATTACCAAATGCGACCGTGGAAACCATGTAGTGAAGACGCGTGGCAGCAGAGTCTGCCCCCGTGAACCGGACCGAGAGCGGGCTCCAATGCACAGCTGGTCACACGTGCTCGCAGCAGGCCGTATGTGGCTACGCAGTTGGCCACATGTATGAAAATGAACACTATATTGAGTGAACATTGAGTAGAACAATATAAACAGTCTCTTCGTAGATAAGATTAGATATAAATAGTTATAAGAATCTCTCCCTTTTTTTTATGTGTTTTCTATGTAGTTAAGTATAGTTTGCCTAATTAATTTATCTCCCCGACATCTCCTTAGTGGTCATCGTTAGGTTGATTGCGCAACGACCACCAAATCTGTGCATATCACTTAATCAAAGACTAGAGAAACTTGTCATATATCCGACAAGATTTGCTGACTTGCTTTTTGTATATCATCGCTGAGCATCTTGACAGAATATGCCCATAATAGGTGCCAGTTACGGTATGACTTTTGACTTCATGATAAGCTTCGACATATTCCATCTATAGCAGAGATCGAATTACAATCATCAGTTTTTTACAAGCTGTTATCATTGGTTAGTTTTTCTTAATAACTTAGTTTAAGACATTGTAAACATTTTCAAATGCTTAACATAAAAAATATGAATTGTATTATAATTATTTCAATGTTCTTATTTGATCCAGCGTTCAGACACTCGCCTAGTGATCAAGTGATATCGATCTTGAAATTCATCCTGGTAATCATATTTACATGCAAAATCGTTTAGCTTTATCTGAAAATATTTAGAATATTAATGCGACATGCATTACATGTATCTCTATTTAAAAAATAAATTACTGGCACCCCTTTAAGTCATAGGTAAGTATAATGAAACAAAAAATACATGCTTTATCTCTATTTATAATCAAATATATTTGATAACTAAATTATCACTTATTTAACAATTTAGTTTTAGGTACTTATAAAAATAATATTGTGTTTGCTTAAGTATCTTCTTGTATGTTAGCCATTACCACCAATTTTGGTGGTAAGTTTATCCGCTCCTATATGAATCGCTTGTAATCGCTGTTCAAGTAATGCCCCTTTAAGTGCAGCTCTTTGGTGTAATTCGAGAATGGCTGTAGAAAATCGATCTTGTAGTTCATTCCGTTCTGATAACACCTGTAAAATGTTCACACACCAGAAACGTACGTGAATAAACTTAAATACATCTACATACATTTTGTATAAAATTTCTCACCAGGTACTCATTTAAAAACTATTACAGTAGTCGGTTTACTTCCAGAAGCATATCGTCTTGTACTTTGTTTATTTTAGGATATAACGGGTCTTTAATTTTTTATTTATTATTATTCTTTTTTTTTTAAATAAAGATGTGTGCACCGAATTAACCACTAGACCAACAAACTACTCTTGGTTTCAAAAGGGCCATTCATACTCTTAAAAAATGTTATTTTATAAGTTGGTCTATCAATATAAAAATTTGTCCTAATAAATTATGCTTACAATAAATACATTTGTTTAAATATGGGTGTCTAACATGGATAAATACTCTCATTTAAATATGGGTATCTATTTGGATACGGTTGTGCAAGTATACCGTGAATGAATACGCTATTCCGCCATTACCACAGAAGATTATTTTTAATCCCAATCAATGCCATACCTAAATAAAAACATTAGGTCTCAATGCAAAATGTAAAAAGAGCTCCTTATAAAAATCAATGATTTAGGATTTTTAATATGTACAGTAGTGCTGTATTAATTTACGAATTATATAAATAATTATATGTTTTCAGTGATTTTAATATCCTAGTATAGTAGTGCTCTTAATAAATGCTAGTGCAAATATACTTTTAGGTTTTTTTAATGAAAATACATTTTTGTTGTAAAGTTTCTACCGAACTATGTTTGAGAATATTGTTCTGTCGAAACCAATAGCAACAAACAAAATATTTTTTCTATGGAAAGTTTTTTTCTGTATATTTTTCTAATTGATTAATTAGTAATATTTTAGATGTTTACACACAATGGATAAAAAAAACCTTTGCTTTTCTTCATAACTTTATGACAGATCATGGTCTGATCCCTAACCGATGATTAGCAGAGTACTAGTACATACATACAATGTTTTCACGATTTTTGAAATATAGCATGAAATTTATATATGTACCGCTGTATTAGATTTTAAAAATTATTGATTGATACTGGCGTGGGAAAAGAGTCGATGCCAAAAGTTTTCTAAGATGTGGACATTTTAGGTTTTTATCTAATAGCGTGGATCTCAATGCATCGCATTGGCTGCATTGACGTAGTTACGCTGCGGAGCCCAACATTTTGAAAATATTTTGTTTCATGAGCCATATGAAAAATTTATTTAAATGATTTCTTCAGAACTTCACAACACATTATAAGTACAGTTGTAGTTAGGTTTGGCGTGTACTTTGGAAGGAATAGTAGGAAAATGGCATTGATAAATAATTATAATAAAAGATACCTGGGCTTATAAGATTTACGAAACTCATCACATCAAGAATTATAAATGTATTCATAATGAACTCATTTAATCTATTTTATTGTGGATGAAGAAAGACATTCTCTATCATGGAAATAAATTAAGTAGATCTGTAGTAGTGACCCATGAACAATTTTCAAATTAATGTGAAGTTTGTGTTTTTTTCTCATTTTGTAATTTAAAGTGTCCACCTGAGAAGATATTTTTCACGTTTTTTGTTGAAAATTCTCCTAAAACTCACAAATAAGTTTCAAAATGAGCATTTCATCGTAACAACTCTACTGAATTCGACATTACGACCAAGTCAAAAGTAGGAGGCATGGATATCTTATAAAAAAAACATTTGAACTAACTTATAGCACACATATGACTTATGTTATAATATACAAACATATGTTTAATAAAAAACATCACCTTCTCATATTTTTGTTCCATGATGTCATATTCCCATTTTAGTGCAGTGTGCTCTTTACCTAGAGCAGCCAGAATGCGGGTTTTGTTCTTCATGTAGAAAAAAATTATAAATATTTCAGATTGTTGAAATTTTAAAGCAAATACAATATTTAAAATAATACATAAAAATGATCTATAGAATGCTTTTACCCCCAAAGCTTCCTTATCCCTGTGATGATTGTGTTGCTGCCTTCTAAGTTCTGCAGCTTCCGCTAATGCTATATTCAACGGTTCAGCTAATTTACGTCCTTCTGCAGCTGCATCACTGGCAGCTTTCTCTGCTCGTTCCCTACATCTTTGCAATTCCTCCATTTGATTCTGTCAGTTCAAATTAAAATTTAATACAATTTTACAAGTAGAATAATTAGATTTGACTTATTTGGTTCAATTGTTAAATTCATTACTTCCATAACAGGAATTAATTATGAAATATAAGAAATATGTACATATTGTTTGACATTATTGCAAAGGGATAAAGTTTATTTTAATAATAGAAATTAAAAAAAGAGTTTACCTTTAAACTGCTTATGAGTGCTAAATTGTTTATAGTGATGTCATTGTAGTAGTTTTTGAGACTAGCAAATGCTTTCTCGTGCTTTTTAACCAACCCATCCATTTGCTTATTCTTTCTTTCCTCTACCTCCTCTACCTCTATCTTTTTTGCTAGATTTATATCAGTGATTGATTTCTGCAAGCGTCTTTCGCCTGCTACTTTAATCTCTTGCAATCGCTTTTCAAACTCTGATCTTATTTTGTTAAGCTCCTCCTGCTGATGCTATAGGTAAATCATTATCATATAATATCAATTACAAGTAATGCTGTATTCAACAGAATAAATTATTAATTTTTGATATTGTATATTGAAATATTTTCATATTTAAAATATTTGAGATATAGTCATATATTCATACAATAAGCTCTTACCAATTTGACCTGCCTAAGTTCTTCTGCTGCAGCTTGCCCTGCCTCCACCAGTTTGGCTTTAAGATCCCGACAGTCTGCAGCCAGTCTCCTCCGCTGAGCCTCATGGGCTGCTTGCTCCGCCCTAATGGCCGCCTGCCCCTCTAACCTAAGTACACCCTTCTCTCCCACCTGTTCCCCTAATAACTTCTTCACTCGTCTCTCATGTTGTCTCTCTTCTTCTTCTGTTTCTTCTCGTATTTCTTCGGCTTCACGTTCTCTGTTTCTGAAAAATATTTAATAAAAAACATGCTTTTATTTGATTGATACATTCAATAACTTTTTAACAATTAATATTGCTGTATAATAAAATTTAGTTCTTTGTCATAGACCTTTTTAACATATATGAAGAATACTTCATGAAAAATGCACTCGAAAACTGGAATGGTGGAATAAAAATTGGAGGCAAAAATATTTCTAATATCAGGAACGCAGACGATACAACTTTGATCGCTACATCAGAAGAAGAAATGGCTACACTACTATGTCGCATTGAAGGAAAAAGTAGAAAATAGGGCCTTGAGATAAATAAAGCTAATGATCCTTGATCGACATAACCATTTTTCACCAACACATGTTCTTCCAGACCTTGAAATTGTCAAGGATTTCAATTATCTCGGGTTCATAATCATTGACGATGGTAGTTGCTAGCCAGAAATTAAATGATGGATAGGTATGGCGAAAAGTTAAATGTCCAGACTTGACAAAACATGGTAAGACTGCACCATTTCTAACACAATGATCAGGCTTGTACAGTCTCTCGTGCATTCTATATTTTTATATGGCGTAGAATCATGGACCCTGAAAGCAAGAGAGAGAAGACAGATTGTTGCCTTTGAGATGTGGTGCTGGAGACATATGTTGCGCATACCATGGATGGCAAGCCGCATGAATGTCTTCATTCTGCACGAATTAAACAATAAAACAACAGACTCCCAACCATCTGCCTGAGACGAATCCTTCAATCTTTTTGTCATCTTGTGGGTAGGGAAGATAGCTTGGAGAAGCTTGTTATAGTGGGCCATGTCGAAGGATGAAGAGGAAGAGAAAGATCCCTCATCTATTTGACCGACCAAGTGGAAAATCATATAGGCACTTTTCTAATGACAGCCCTAAGGTCTGCAGAATGCCTAGAAAAGTGAAAGTTCATGGAGATCGTGATCCTCAGTCATGACGTGGAGATTACTATGGTGAATTAAGCCACCACATTTTTTCTAAGGAGTATTTTTATGTATTTATCTTTTTGGTTGATCAATGTTTAATATAGGACAATTTTTTGATAACTGAATAATGCAATACATGTATGTACCACTGATGTTGTAGTATACTTAATATTTGTGGTGAATGTTGATGTGAAATTGTTGAGCAATTTAGCCATTTGCATTTCATTCAAAGGCATGTATATTATTACTTCTTCAATATTTGCAAAATTTGTTTGTGGCCTCATTTTATATTAATAATAAACATGTAGAATAATTAATAAATAGTGGTTTAAACAAAGTATTTTGTATAATTTTTAGTATGTATATTAATTCACTTGTGATATATTTATTTAAAATAATGTATTTTAATACCCAGAAACACATGAATGTTGTGTTTTTCTGGCTATTCAATATAATTGATTATATTTAAAAATAAATGCTCATATAAAAAATCATTGAAGTAAAATAAAAATTATTTATTTTAATACAGAATTACCAATATAACAAATTATTCAAATGAAATGGATTGTGTAATTTACTAAGTATACTAATAATTTAATTATTGAAAAAATACAAAGGGACAAACCTAACATCAGCTCTTGCTTCGAATAGTTGGTTTCTAGTTATCTCCCAAAATATGCGAATTTTATCTCTTTCTAGCTGAAAGTAATTCCTTTCTTCTCTCTCCCTATCTAATTCTTCTTTTACTCTCAATGTAAATTGTTCCAATTTCTCTCGAGTCATCTCCTTCATATCGACTCCATCGATGACAGAAGCTATAAAGCATTTTTTTTTGTTTAGTATTTAAGTAAATCAAATTATGAAATGTGGTTGAAAATATATTTTCATTACAGTAACAATTTCTAAACAGAAAACATTTGTTCACCTGTTTATATATAAATGATTAATAACTTATATTAGGTAACTCATAATTTACTAAATCTTACTTTGCCATTTCTCCGTAGTAGTAGGCAGAGAGGATAGAGTCAAACTCTTTTGTCCTGACATACAATTCTGACCTCATCCACATTCATATATCTTCTCATACAAGCTCACCGATTATTCTAGCATTCTAAGAGGACCATTTTCCAGTATTTGATTTTTCTAATTGTGCTAAGTTTGCCACAGACATTCTCTATTTCTGGTTCCATCAACACTTGGGTCCTTTTTTAATCTTACTTACTATACTAAAATCTGCTTTACATTCTTTCCTTATTTCTTCATTCTTTACCGGGTCATAAATGGATCTGCTGCATATACACTTAAGAGATCTCATTTCCACTGTATTCAGTCTACTTTCGTTCTTCTTCTGCCAGCTCCAGGCTTCATTCCTATATATCAGTGTTGATACCAGGACTCCATTATGAACCGTTAGTCTTGCCTCGGTTGGCTAGTTCCCATTAACTATAATTCTATTCAAAGCACCTTAAAATCTACCAAATCTTAACCAAGTCAAAACTTCATAAAACTATGTGTTGTAGTGTGGTGAAATTGCTGTCGAGAATTTATGAATCTGTGGAACGTGAAAGTTTGAAGAATAAGATACAATTATGAGCTATATAACTTCAGAATCAGAATCCTAGACTCTCCATACACATGAAACCGCAGCGACTCAAATAGTCAGGTAAAGTTCGGAGAATAGAGGAAGCATGTATCTCAAAAATAATTCATAATGAACACCTAGGTGGTAGGAGAAGAATAAGTAGACCTCGACCTTGTTGGAAGGACAGTATTGTTATTGATTATCTTATCTGTGAGATAAGATAATTTCATGGAATAGCACTAAGCTATGAAAGGCATTTCATTATCAATTTAATCCCTTGAGATAAGGTAATCAAAACTTAACCACAGTTAGTTATATATAAGTGGACAACATACAACTAATTAAATTAAATATAAATGTACATAGTACGATTAGAAAGAAAATAATTTAATTTAATTGGGAGCATAATTTTCTCAATGTTTTTTTTTACGTCATTTTTTTTTTTATCCATAGTAAATATTGTAGGTGTCCCCGGCCTTCGGTTCTATTTGTCGGCAGGATGCGTCTCCTCGAAACAATGCGCGCCCTTACAGATTTTCTATCGCTTCTCAGGAAACCTTCATAATGCTGTTATTTTCAGCCCCCGTTGTTTTTCGTTCATCGCACAACACGTGGGCTAGAGGTCACTACGGTCGCAGCTCGCTTTTAAACGAACCGCTAGGTTTTTTTCTGTTGAGAGACGTCCGGTCCCATTTATATGGACCTGCCGTCAGCGATCTGCATGTATTTGCGAGACGCGATTTCCAGCCTTTATTTTATTTCATTTATTCGGCTAATAAATGTGATAACTTCGCGTTACTTCAGGCTTAGGCATATCAAGATAAAACCCGAGGACGCGTTCAGGTAGACGTTTAGCATAACTTTTTAACGCATAATATTGTAGGTGTTTGGAATTAACATAAGTATATACTTAATCATTTTTCCATTATAATTCTTCAATTGAGAAATTACAATATGTTGTTACAATTAGGGAATCAAAATTCAATATATGGGTATTTTACATACAGAAATGTAAAAAAATGTGGTACTTATTAAATAAATAAGCAGGTAATGTATTGGAAAGACATTTGTGAATTCAAAGAGATAATCCTATCGATATTTACTGATTTTATTCTAACACTTTCCAAATTATACATATCTGATGAAATATATGATAAAATAGAATACCTAGAGAACTAATTTATTATTATGTCTTTTTGGTATAGTAAATATTAGACAAATATGACTTACCCCCTTGTTTAGATTTTTTTGGTGGCTGTAAAATAAAATGATTATTTAGTTTATACATTATACTTATTATACTATGGATTATTATATTTAATAATTTCTCATTAAGATCTGATGTAAAACAATTTTTTCGTTCAAATGAGATTAAGACACTTATAATAAAATATACAAAGCTATTTGTCTTTGAGCAGAAAATATAGTGTCACACATTTCCGTCCTTAAGAACTTTATTTAGTTTATCATACATTTTACAGGCATATTCCTTCTCGTATAGTTATCGATTATTAAAGCTACTGATTTTTTCGAAAATAATTTTAGAAGTCTACTAAAAATTGATTAATTCAATCGAAAAGTATAAATATATTAATATTCATAAACATTTTATTTTGTATTTACCATTATGAATTACTTCAATGATAATTGAAGAAATATAAAATGAACAAGATTTTAATTCTTCGAAAACACCAACTTCTGAAAATTTTGTTGATTTCAGAATAAATATCTAGTATTTCCATGGTAACAGTAGCCAATGGTAACGGTTAGGAATGTTATTCACCTTACATAATAAATATTAATTTAAATTCTCATGTTAGTACTTAAATACTGAAAACATTTTGCGGATAGCTATAAATGTGATGTCTATGATAATGTATATTCTTTCATGTTTTGTTTATGTAAAATCTTATCTATGTGCAAAATTAAATTGTATTTTGTGGCACGCATTTCCATAGAATATTGCAAATCAAATATTTCGAGTGATTTCGATGCATATTTTGACGTTGATTATATCTGTGCACTGCCGCTTTTAATTAATTGTGAATATTCCAGAGCGTTTGACAAATTTTAATACCATCATGGCTGGAATTGAATCTATGATCGTTGAAGACAGCAAACCTGCCGAGAAACCGGTAGATAGAGAAAAGGTTCGTCAGTTAGTTTTGTAAATACTTCATGCATATATTCGTACACATTGTTTTAACGAGACGTTATTTGTAAACTGTTTTGTTTAAAAAGATTTAGGATATTTGTTATCTTCTTGGCTAATGTTATTGTATACGTAATTTCAGTTTCCGCTTAATCTTGGGTATCATTATCTCTTCAATAATCTACCTACTGTTTAAACGTAACCTATGTCTATATTTAGGTAAATTTTTAATGAATCTTTTATTAAATAATTTGTAATTGATAGATAGTATTTATCTCTCGATTTCACAAAAAAATTGTTAAAAGTATTTTGAACATTTCAGACATGTCCTCTTCTTCTTAGAGTGTTTTGCTCTACCGGAAGACACAACTCCACCGCCGAATACGCGCGGGGAAGTGTGCCACAGAATGAACTCCAGATCTACACATGGTCAGATGCAACTCTACGAGAACTAACATCGCTTGTGAAGGAAGTAAACCCAGAGACCAGGCACAAGGGTACCTATTTTGACTTTGCTCTTGTGTTCCCGGATAACAAATCACCGGTATATAGAATGGTAGAAATAGGAGTAACATGTTCCGGACAGAAAGGCACAGATGACAACAAAACCCTCTCCCAGGCCAAATTTTGTATTGGCGATTACATGGATATATCGATTACTCCTCCAAACAGAATGCCCCCACCGATGAATATGCGACGACCACAACATTTTAACAATAATAGATCATATTAGTTCTGTTAATTTAAAAAAAAAAACTGACTTTTTATGCCATTCACTTTGTAATTAAATTAAGATTCCTTGGAATTTGACTGCATTTTCTCTCTGCTCATTGGCCTGTGTATTCAGTATTTAAACATCATTTTTCAGGGTTTAAGTACACATTGTATTTTTGCACAATGAGTCATGTGTAATAATGTAATTTCAAGTCACACATGTTGATGTTTATTAAATATAAACACATGTGTGATATTTTATGCTTATCTTTACATTTTTTTTATATATTATATACAGTGGAACCTTTATATTCATCAGCTCCCATATTCGTCTGATTTGGTTTTCGTCACATTTAAATAACAAAAATGTTTCTAATACAAATTAAATGTATCAATTAGAAAGATATATATATGTACAGATAAAATCAATTTATCGAAAAAATATTTTGTTGCTACAGGAATTAAATTTGTATTAAAAAATATCACAGAACTATGTTCTGAAAAATTGCAACTTCACTGTAATAATGTGTTCTCCTTAAAAATGTTTCTATATTTGTTAATATTTTTTATATTCGTCATTTCTACCGCCTGCCACTGGATAGCCATGTGAACGGGTAGCTAACAACAAGAAGCTGAAACAATGGAGGAAATTTCATCTGATGAAGAAGGCTCCACATCTACTGCTGACATTAAGCAAATGCTAACTAATTGGGTTAAAATGCAGAAAATGGTTTAAAAGTTGCACCCAAATATAGCCATAGTCAACCAAAACATAAATGCATTTATTGCAAGAAATACATAAAACCAAAATTACTAGCTAGTAGTGATGGTAAAATTGTTATTTTAACTGTTATTGTGTGTATGAATCATTGACACAATCACAGTCACTTAACGGTTTACCATCTCTACTAGCCAGCCATTTTGTGATCAATGGATGCTGAGCACCATGGCTAGTGTTCCTGTAAAACTTATTTTTCAAGGTAGAATTTTTTTTTTATGGATAAAAAAGTAATGGTCTACCACATACATATTCTTAAAGTGATTTAAATATATAATATCTGCGTAAGTGCAATATCGAGCATGAATCATTTGTATAAATATTCAGGAAGGACATAATAACTAATGCCCTAACATGCTTACAACTGTTAGGGAAAATGTTTCTTTCGCGGCATTGATAAGCCGATTCCAAGAAATCTATTGGTCCATTCTAAAATTTGAAAACTCCAACCGGCGCACCTTAAAAAAGGCAAAAAATGTATTTTGAATATTTTGGCTCATTATCTGTATCACACTTTCACAGATGATATATTATAAGATGTGTGTTTTGAATGTGTTGATGATCTTCATTTTCATATCAAGCCTAGCCTTCCTTTGCTTTTTGTTACCTTCTTTAGGTAAACCGATGCTCTTTCTTATGGACGACATACTGTGCGTCAGCACAATTTTATTTTATTTTAATGAAAGATGTAAAGTTTTACAATGTGTGTATGGCATAAGACACAATGAACACTGATTTACTGATAATGATGATATAAAGAATATGGCGGAGTGCTGCCTGATGTCAACAGCAATGTTCGACAGCCACTCACATGGCACTAGAGGTAGATGATGAGATACATTGAGTGTCTCTTCCTTATTGGTGAACGATAGGACGCAGAGATTTGATTGTTCTCGTAAGTTGTTGTGTAATGTTGGTAGGCATATGATAATAGTCGTAAGTGCGAGTGGTCATTAAGTAAGGAGTGGCTGCATTTAACCCTTTATTTACTGAATTTTGAAAAAATCGAAGTAGCTACTGCATTTTTTTAAATGAAATAAGTACATATATATTTTGAAAAGGGATATAAAGAAAAAAATGATTTGGGTAGGTTGCCGTCTGTTAGTAAAATAAAATACTTGTGTTATATTGTACTGTAAAGTGTCATCAGAATTAATTGATAGTTTTCATTTGTATGGGGTTTATATTCATTGAGACTTCAGAGTCCCACCAGTAAATAAAGGGTTAAAAGAAAATCATCTAATTGTTCTTTAATTTTACCTTATTTAATTATAAGGTTTTATATTTAAAAAATGTGTTGAATAATGAAACCTGAATTACCTTTGTCATCAAAGGGTCAAACTAGAAATTTGGATATGATGTATTTCGTTTATTGAAGATTTGTTGATCTTGACATAACATCACTCACAAAATTATATATAAATGTACAAGTTGTCACTGTTCACTAGGAACATTTCTTGTGTCCAAAAATGTCTATATAAATACTCTGTCGAGAGGCTCTTTCCATTGTCTGATTTGGCAGTAAAAGTTTGGCAACCAAGTTCATTTGTATTTTTTTTTATTTTGATTTTGTGTGCATCATAAAACCTGACTGATGGGCTGAATTAAATTGAAGATTTTGTTCACTTTTCAGTTTGTTTAAGATTAATTATATACAATACTTTTTATTTGATTACGCAGCGGGTATCCCATATTCAAGTCAAGAACTATTCGATGTACATTTTTACAATCAAAATATATTTATAATTTTTGTGAAATAAATTTATATTACATATTGTTGATGTTTGTAGCATTAACTTTGTGGTTAGACATAATTTAAAATTGTATTTATATTTACCGTTGTTTAAACCACTGTGTTGTTTTTAGGTCAACCGGTTTCGATACTAACGTATCTTTGTCAGGACTGACGTATAACTGAACCATTCCATATAATTTAAACAACATCCATTACGGGGTGTAGGCAGAGTCCTAGTAAGAGTGAGGAAGTGATTGACAGGAGGGCATTGGAATAGGGAATATATTACAATAAATAGTGGGTTTGTAAGATTTAAATGGTTATTAATTATATTAGACTCAGTATTTAGTGATTTTTTGATTTCTAGACTTTCAAAATTATCCAATCTAAGGCCTTTATTATTAATGTGAAAAATTTTAATGCCGTTTTCTTTTAAGAAATTGTGGCCTGTCTCTAAAAGGTGGTTGCAAAATTCTGAGACGTTATTATTATTGTTAGTGTCGAAATCGTTTAAACAAAGTTAAATATAAACACAATTCTAAATTACATATTTATTTGCTAGTCTACATGCAAATAATTCAAAGTTCACATGTCAATGATGTGTAAACTAGAACCATTTTGTGTAAGAATTGAGATTTAGAAATAAGAAGTAAAGTTGTGCATGCATTTTGTACATTTTTTTGTAAAATTCATTCTAAATATGTACAAATTGACTCAATACTAATCTCACTCGTGTCGCGCATCATCTGAATACAACGCCTCTGCTTGTACTAACTGCAAAGTGTTTTCAACTACACAGCACAAATATTTTGTACGCGTCCATTAATATTACAAGCTTGGTAATATTTTATATTATAATATTTCTAAGCCTTTATTTAATAGCTTGAAGAAATTTCCTAGAGTAATAGTTGTAATATATATTTTTTTTATGAACAGAAAATAAGTTTCTCAGATTTACATTTTACAACAAAATGTTTCTGAAAGGTTGTATTTTTTCTCAGGCAAAGCACGTTCAGTTTGGATGAATATGACCTCTAGTGGTAATACAGCCCAATGTACTTCTACGGCATCATTATTAGCAACATAATCCATATTAAATTAAATAATAACAACTTTGTATGAAACCACAAAATTTCATGGTTTAATAATATAAATTTTGTGGTTTCATACAAAGTTATTGTTATTATTTTATTTAATATAATACGTCAAACCACAAAGTGATAGCTTTCTACGAAAATATAACATAATTTATGTCTGTCCCTATATCTTTCTACAATAATCATGGCACAATCAGCGTAGAGTGAGTTTTTAAAAATAATATCCACTAAAGTAAATAATTAATAAATTCTATCTTTGTCTTACTCTGTTGTAAATTCTTTTGTATTAAATTAAATAAAGTCATAAATATACCACTTGCAATTATTATTTTTTTATTAAACATCCTTGATACCAGTTTATCTATTTATATATTTCCAAAATTTGGTAAGTTTCCTAATGCATGTAACTTTTTCGGAAGTTACGCATTTTTTGTTTCGGTGCCTTTTTATTTTACTTTACTAGAATTTAATATTAATTTAGTCTTTTTTTTTGTGAAGTAAAAAGGAATGCAGTGGGTTTGGGGAAAACTTAACATACTGAAATAATATTATTTCTTATTTAAATAATTTTATTTTACTTACATACATTTAATACTTTGATAGATTTATTCCCCTTATAAGTCTGCAAATCAAATTTGAAAGGAAACAATAATTCTATCAAAATTTAGGAAATAGTTACTTAAAACATTAACCTAATTTATAATTTAGTTGCAATTTAACTTTTTACAGTGATAAATAATTATTACTTTATCGGAATCATGTTGACAATAAAAATGTTCGCACAACACATTAATTAAACACCAAAATGTTTGATAAAACATTTTAAATTAATGAAATAAAATCAATTTTCTTAGATCCTGTAGAATTTCAAAATGATAATTTTTTTTGACTGGAGTGTTTCATAGTAAATGCTGTTTTATATTAAAACAAATATTTAATATTGTCGCTGTTGTGGCCTTTTCGATTTTTTTCCCATATTCGCTAAATCTAAAACTATTCCATTGGGAAGAATAGCTTTATTCTCCTGATAATCGACGAAACCTTGTTCTGCTTGATCAGCTTTAGCTTTGTCGCATGGAATTCCTGTCTCATAGGTATAATCGCGTTTCAGGCCATCGGGATCTACATATCCGTATCTTCCCCTAGTGACACAGTCCACTCCGATGGTTTCCTCTTTAAAAGATCCATCATCGTTTTCAAATCCCCACGTGATGCTGCCGTCAGGATTATCCTCGCGGTATTTCCTGATAACTTGCGCAACAGGTTTTTTCTCTCTTTGATTGGTGGTATATCTGTTGGCTTGGGCAGGTTGTTGTTGTTGTTGCTGCTGCTGTTGCTGCTGCTGCGGTCTCGGTGCTGGCTGTCTGTACACCTGTTGCCTAATGGGCTGTTCTTGTTCTTCCTCGTCGGGGCGGAATTGCGGACGCTGTGGTCTGTAAGATAGAGGAGCTAATCTCACGGGTTGATGTTGACGGACAGGGGCTTCGTACCTTTCGTTGTTTTGTGGTGGGCGCACCGGTGACGTTCTGATAGGCTCCGGTGGCCTGGTCGGTGGCGCTTGGGGTACTGGGAAAGAATTTGATATGGGAGACGGGTTGATGAATACTTGGGGTGCATCATCGTCAGAGAGTTGCTGAGGAGTACTGAAAGGTGAAATAGTCGAAACAAACGACTGTGGGGTGCTTGAGATTTCTATATCTTCCGGTTCCTCATTGACCGGTTTGGGTGTCTCGTCCAGTTGTTGAAGGAAGGGACTGGGAGAAGGAATGGACTTGAAAGCCCCGCCTCTGAGCTGTCCCGGGCGGCGGATCCTGAGGCCCTGTTGAGGACCAGAGGGAGAAGGCAGGAGACGAGCTTGACGGTAATTTCCCCCCTTGGGACCGAGGGGAATAGCTCCCTGTATCTGGAATCTCGCTGGTACGGGACTGTCGTTGTATTGCGCTAATGCTCCATAGCAGCATACGAACAGCATCTGAAAAATTATTTTAAGTTAGTTTCGAGAATTATTATGATTTATTTTGCGTTTCATTTATATGTAGATAATTCACAAAAGTAATAGTTTAAAATGCAGGCGCCACATTTAAATTCCTCTCATAATATGTATCTCCTTTCCCGCTTGTTGTCGTAGAAGCTCCTAGAATGTACATCTAATATCTACAAACCGTGCTTTGTACAGGTATATGAAATGTGCCTAACTTATATCATTAAATTCTGATCAAAAAATGGTATATAGAAATTCAGTCAATGGGTAAAATACTCCATTAGATACGCGAAAAAAATATTTGTAGGTACTTAAATTAAATGTTCAATTTGCCCGTGATGATCAAACGGAATTCAGTTGTTGAACGCAGTAAAAAATGCGTCGAAGTCATATTGAAGGACATCGTTTTAGATTAAATTTTTATACATTTTTTGTTCAGAATTTTAAATAGGTATATAGGCAATATACACGATGACACATTCGATGGAAGGCTTTGGGAAACTAAAGACACTGAAAGAGAATCCTCCGTATTCAGCATCGCCATACACGTTTCGTTCAGAGTATCCGTAAAACAAACCAGGCAAACGCGCAGTTAAATCAAATTTCCGGCACGATTACGATTCGTGCTGATATATTCTTTCGTCAGATTCTCATAAGGTGACAGATAACGGTTAAAAATTTCGAAGAAAATTAATATAGTCGTATCCACGTTCGACTTAAGCATGCAGGCATTCGGTAGGTGTACTAAATAGTGCCGAGTCGCAAATGATTATATTGGTATGCAATCGGCCCGCGCCGACGGCGATCGATTAAGTAGTAGAGATTCCAACCCGAATATTCAAATATATTCGGCCTTTTTCTACTATTCGATACTCGAATATTTGTGCAGCTATTCGAATAGTATTCGTACTAATTTCTAAGGATGGAATATTAAAAAATTCTTAGGATTCTGATTCGGACGTGGAAGAGATATCTGTTGCTTGTTCGAAGAGTTCATCGACGTCCGAATTGAAGATTGAATTAAGAAGTACCATTTTATCCCTTGTAGAAACCACAAATGTTTGTTCAAATAATCTAAAAAAAGATTTTAGATATTTGGACAATTTAAAAAAAAGGACAAAAACGTTAGACTTACTATTTAAAACACTTTTAACAGTTAAGCCAATGTCAAGCGCTACTGAGCGGGTATTTTCAACTGCAGCGACGATAAAAACAAATTTAAAATACGAAACGTTCAATGCGTTGTTATTTTTAAACTACAATAAATAAACAGTTTATGGTAAATTAGCTCGTTTTTTTATCAATTTTGATGAACTTACGTATAATACGATTTATTTGAAATATTCAAAATTAATTGCATACTTTAGAAACTATTTGAATATTTTTAGTTTTACTATTCGATATTCGAATAGTTGGAATTACTATTAAGTAGGCTTGATCGCGTACCTACACGACTACTGTTTACTTTGTTAATTTCACAGTTACTGTATCAGTACCCGAAAATAATGATACCAAAAAACAAACGTAATTTGTGTGAATTCCGACGTGCAATGAACGGTGAGTCCCTTGTCGTTTTATCGCCGTGGGAAAAGGAATGGGTAATCGCGTGCTATTTACTTTCTGAAGTTATGAAAATCTACCAAAAGTGGACAGAATCCACTTATTTAACTAGTCACGGTCTAAACTCTTGAGAAATTGTTTTTTTAGGTTGTGAAAGTAGAAGTAGCTTTATAATTTTTCTAGATGTGTACAACGTTTTCCTTTGTTTATTTGAAATAATAATTGAAAATTTCACTAAAGTTAATTATTATTTCACAGATATTTTAATTTATAAACTAATAGTATAAATATAAAAATTCAGCCTTGGGGCTACGAAAATAAGGCCCATTAGCTGGTCTCCCGTTACGGGGCTTGAATCTCCGACTAGGGTAGACCGGAGACAATTGAAACATTTTCGAATCTTGCTTTTATTTCTCCATTGCTATTTTGTGTGAAACTATTTATTGGTTATTTAACTATTTGATCTTCTATTGATACTTGATATAAGAGTTATAGGATAAATACTAACGGACGCCAAGGTATTTCAATTGTTCCCGTATCGGGGACATTTGAAACATGTACTGAGGATAAATACTAACGGACGCCAAGGTGTTTCAACTGTTCCCGTATCGGGGACATTTGAAACATGTACTGAGGACAATTGAAACAACATTCGGATTAATCAAATAATCGGTTTATTTATTACAAAAATATTACTCTGACAAACAATAGTGGCATATGTAGTTAATTTCTTGCTGAGTACACTCTTCACTTGACCAATGAATGACATTCGATGCACTGCATCCAATTTTCTCCAAGTCGACTCGCGCTGTATGGTACTAAACAGTAACAATCTACTTCTTCGTTGTCGCTATTTTCGTCATTTTTCTGTAATTTTTTCTTTGTATTGCGTCTCGTAGTGACCATTTTTAGATCTAGGTTCCCGTTGCTTTAGAATTAAATGAAGCAAAATGCGTTTCAACCAACCCCGCGCCGTTTGTTTCAATTGTCCCCTGCCACATTTTATTAAAAACACATTAATAATATTGTAATCTCTTACAATAACAACAAAATAATTTTAACTAAAGAAATCCTACAAAAGGTCTAAACAAATGCGGCCGAAGTCCAATACTTACGTATTTGATTACTCCATCACACTTTTAACGCATACGAAAATTTTTACTAAGGCGACTACAAATATATTTTTGCCATATATTATTGTTCACCCTCAACGGCGCTCAGCGGAGGACTGACGAGTGTAAGAGTGGTCTCGAGACTTGTCTCTTTCTCCAGTCGCGCGCAGAATGGACTTCTAATTCTAATTATTATGGCTGTTTCAACTGCCCCCTTGTTTCAATTGTCCCCGGTCTACCCTACTTAATCACTGAGCGAGTATCTTAATGCTAGCCCGACAAGCATGTTATTTGATCAAGATTAAAAATAATTAAGGAAAGGCTTATTATTAATTAGAAAACGTCACAAGTTTTTACATTTTTTTTAAATGCAATATTTTATAAGCGTTTCGGTATTTTTCTTTCTAAAACCATAGCATTTTTTATTTACACTTTTTTAACAATCTGTAATATTTAAAGAATAAAAAATAGGACATCTATATGCCTAAAACTGAAAATTTCTATACTTCATAATTTTTATTCGCACGTAGTGTATGAACGAACATCCGTGAATTTCATATATCTTATGTAGAATATGTACTCGGAAAAATATTTTGATTCACATGCGTAAGTATTGCAAAAACGCGTGAATACATTATCGATGTATTCAATAGTTGGTACCTACCCCACTGATATGTCGGGTTAGATAGATAATAATGGGTTTTTCATTAAGGGCGCTCAAACTTTTTTTAAAAATAAAACAAAAACGAATGAATATATCTAAAAAAAATTTATTATGTTTTAAAGTACATTTAGTGGCAATTATGTATGAAATTCAATTTCTCTCGCATGACCACCGCGGGCACGTTTGCAGAAGTCCAATCGTTGAATCCAATTTTCCACTACTTTTTCACATAATTCGACCCGAATCGCACCAATTTCGCGTTCAATATTTTCTCTTAGCTCTTGTAAGGTCGCCGGCTTGTTGGTATAGACCAAAGATTTAACTTTATTAACTAATTTAGAAGTTGTCTAAAAATACACTTATGCATTTTTTTCATAAAAGTGTGAATGTCATAGGAGTTTATTATTATTTAATGGATAAAATCGCGTAGTATTTAATATTATAACAGATATTCATTGCATTGGGGCTCAATTTTTTTAGTCACGCAAGCGAGGTCAGTGCTCTATTTGGACCATAGCGCCATTGAAGAACAATAATTTTATAACAAACCGCTTAAAGTTTAAATAACCGTCCTAGGATGTACTACAAACTTGTTAATGTTATGTGATGATGTCATGACTCGCATTTTCTTAAAACAATCGGGTGTTGTAAATTAAAGGCCACAGACAGGGAATGTGATAATGGAAATCTGAACGCGTCGGTTACGTCGGCTGGCCGATGAACGAAGTGAAAGGGTTTTTTTTTATTTCTAGGCAATCGATTGCTGAACCTGTGGTAATCGCTGTTGTGGCAAGTTTCGCTACGAAGTAAGTATAATTTAGTATCTGTTGAGTAAATTAAGATATCAATGTCAAATCTTTTAAGGAATTTATCAGGTGTATATATATATATATATATATGTATATCCTTAAAAAATCGATGGAGTACAATTAGTACTTTGCTTGTTACGTGTAAACATCGCGCGCGCGTGTGTGTGTAATGTGCACGGTTCACTGGGAAGGAAGGACTTAAATTTTATTTTTAACATTTTAAAATTTCATTTGTTGGAAAATGGTTGTTTAGCATTGTTCTTTGTAGAAGTAGGCAGGTATTAGGTATATTTTTTTAAAATTGATTTGTTTAGGTAGTACCGTGGAGGTACTGAACACACATAGAAAAGGATATATACATGTTAATGTCTAAAAAGTGTCAAGTTTAATGTTTATGTGTAGGTACTGAATGAAATATGTAGTCACCACGGTAGCGAGTTGACGTATTTTTTGGTTATTTTTATTTATTTGGTTTATTTTTTTACACGCATCGCAGGTGATATATTGAAATATTGTAAGACTTTTATTTATAAAAAAAAACGGTAGGGCATATATCCCATATAATTAAACCGAGTTTTTTTTTTGCTATGTACATATATGTTAAATATTATCAAAATCTATTTTCACACAAAAATACTTTTTTTTTGACATCGAAGTTATCAATTCACACCAAACAAATTTAAACTATGATTGGTCGCGCAGTCGCAGAGAAACAAATGACGTCTTCTAAACACCGGTCCATTTCCTTTACTTTCTAGTCATATTTGTTCTATAATATCGACTTTGCAGATAAACAAGCTAGTGTCAACGATCTCTACTTTCCACGCTCGAACTATTACCATAATTAAATATTTATTAATGTAGTTCGTTACACATCACGTCGGTGTTATTCAATCGAGATTCTCAGTTGGGCAATTTGCCTACTCGATACGCATATATTCTGCATAATTAGTTTAGTAAAAAATCACAGCGATTGTCTGGTGATGAAAAAATTGAATTAATCATCTCTATCAAATATGAAAACTCTGTTCTTCAAATGTTTGAGAAGAGAGACTAATCGATCGAATTAAATAAAAAATAATATTTTATGTAACTGACTAATTGCGTATTTTAGTAGATTAAATCACCTGTGAAGATTCAATATGGAAAATTTAAATACACCCCAAACATTTCGTCACTGTTATATTAATCAGAACTCGGAATGGACTGGAACAAACCGGAAAACACTCCGGTTCATGGAATTCTCGCAAATGTAGTTCCCACTCGTGATATTCTATCAATTTTAATTATGGCTTCTGTACCTTATTTGGATTCGAGAAAAATTATAAAGGAATCGAAAGATTTATAAATTTTGCTGTAGAATTGTATGTATCATCATTCAAAGCTAACTTTAGTTAACATTTGAGTTACGTGTTATTTATTGTTTGCTTATATACATATAATATATTCGTATATAGTAGTTTTGTGATGTAATATAAGTTGAACAAAAATTCTTAACCATTCCGGTTCGTTAAATTTTCCAATTTGATGTCTGATAAAAATTAAATATAGTCTTCAAATTTACATTTGAAACTAGTATCGTAATTTTCTAAATTTACTAATGTCTGAAGTCGCATTTCGGAAAGTGCAGAAACATAATTAATAAGTTTTTGATTTGGGAAAACAAAAAGCAATTGACAAGTATTTCCTACGTTAACCTTTTATAAAAATAATTATTTTCTTTCGTTATTACGTGAAGGATTTTCAAACAATAAATTATTTACGTTCAGCCATAGAATGTGACTGAAGTTAAAAACGTCTGTACATTTTTTCAATGGGGGTAATACTGTATTATTTTACGTTAAAACTTAAGCTTTAAAAACACTATTAATAGTACTCTAAAATTGTAAATAAATACATGGTAGGGTCATATAAACGACGGATTTATTTTGTCTAAAGGCGATGGTTAAACGAAAGTACAAATATTGTATTACATATGTTATATATGATTGTATAATTTCATTGGTAATAGCGTAACCTTAATCTGTACCACTGATAACAACTGCATATGTGTCTCTCTCAATACAAGAGTATTCCAGCGGGCGAGATAGAAAGGAACCAAACATTGTCAAATGCAAAATAAAGTCGCTTAATTTTAATTGCAGTTACCTTAAAGTTTGTTCAATAAATTTAAACAGATATCTATGTACATAAAAAATAAGCGTAAGTTGTGTTGAAATTTTCTGACATACACATTCAGGTGTTATACATGTCGAGATTGTCCACCATGAGAGCATGCGACCTTGCACTTTTTATGGCATTCCACCGACAACAAACACCTCACGATACTTTATCGCTTAGTTCCATTCAAGGCCAATCAAAATATTTCCAATGTATTTATATCATTTGAACTACATCCATATATTAAAATGACAGACGCTAAAAAAATATGAATAGGTTATAAATCTTGGCCTCTGGTGATGCCATTTTGGTGTAAAAAAAAATATATTTGAATATTGACATTCATTGGTCAAATTAAACCATGATTTGCATTTTTCATTATAATTATACTTCCATTAAAAATAATCAGTAATTATGTAATCGTTGCAAAACGTTTTGGAAAATAATGACACCGGAGCATGATACCGATAGAAAACTTGTTTACACTTGCAATATACCGCACGAACTTCTTGGGTAACTTAACATAAAAACTACGTTAAAATTTTTTGTTTATACTCTCACTTTTATTGCTTTATTTTCACCTGGATCGACACCAGGCGCTTCTGAAATATTTTTGAAATCAATTATGGTACCCCCCGCGTGCTAAGCCAGCGCTCTGCCAATTTAACCGATCCGATATAATGTTGATTTTTTGTGTTGGAATTTAATGCATTGATCTATATATTTTTTAAATAGGTACAAACATACATATGTATTTTATTATTTATACACTCCTAACATTTTAAAACTGATATTTAATTTTATTTGAAAAATATTTAACCTTAGTGAACTTCAAATATTAATAAAGAGGTATCGCGGCTAACGCCCCCAACCTGGAACGCGGGAGACTAGGGTTCGGTTTTCCTGCATTTTTATTTTATTTATTTAGCTGAATTTGTGTATATTTTTTTTGAACAAGTGACAAATATTCAATGCAGAAGTGTATATGTATCTGAGGCAAGTACAAAAATGTAGTAACTTTCGTTGTACAATATTTAAAGTTTATTTTTTAAATTACACAAAATATTGAAATCATAAAGCACTAAGATATAAAATCGTACAAAAAGTTGAAACATGTAGATTTTTTTTACGATATCCTAGTCATAAATTCTAGGAAATGAAATAGCATTAAAATCAGGAAGGTTTCGTTCTTAACCTTGCGTTAAACTGAGAGACCAACTTTTACAACACACATTTTCAGGAAACTGAGCTACGGTAAATCAACCTTCGGTGTTTCTGTGATCGCATAAAATTAAAACTTCAACGAGTCAAGCTGCATTTTTATTTTCTCAGCAAAGAAAGTAATGTCGTAAGGACTTACGTGACCACGTACATATTTTCTTTTTATGTGAAATATTTTGGATTGCCTCAAATAGAGTCACAGCTCGTCGAAAACTGACAAATGAAATGAAATCTTGACACGAAAGAGATAACACAACTCTCATTAATCGCGCTTCGTAATACATACTACAAAATATAGTGTTATATGACATGCAATATGAGTTTATCGCTTGCGCCGATCACACGTTCGTCAGACGGAGTGAAATGCCAATTTGTGATTCAACTCAACTCGCCTGACTAAACTCTAAAATATATGAAAACAATCAGAAATAAAACAATTACATATAACGAGCACAAGCAGTGACTTATAAAAATATTGATAATGGAAATTTGTTACTTTTAGTGGCATTTCATGAAACAAATAAATAACACACGCTAGGCAGAGGCAAAACACATTTTTTTTATAAATAAGACATAATATGTAAAATTATAAGCTTTGACAATCTTTATATATACTTTATATAAATATTTTCATATGTTATTATTATATTATACACCCAGATCTGTTCGGAATGCTTTAAATATCGTCCGAACTGAAACCAAATGTTGCAAAATCTCGAAAATCTAAAACAGCTCAAATAGCGCATTATTGTCGATGATAATTCTGATTTCTAATAATAACAAAGGTTGGATTATTTTCATTTTTATAAATATAGTGATGACATAATGTAAACAAAAAATCATTTATAATCGTATTGAATGATTAATAATCGCGAATGAATTGACATTCCGCTGTCGGTTGATTTATCGGGGCGGTATTGTTGTATTTAATACATTTTTTTTAATGGAATATTAATAAGAAATGTGGTTGAATTCTTACTATGATGTCCTTGGAATGGTGAGATGGTGTGTGTGTGTGTGTGCCGCACCGCCGGTGCGGGTATGTGTGGCTATAAAGACGGCGGCGCGCAGGAGTGCGCGCATTTCTTTTATCTGCGGTTCATCGGCTTAATAGTTTGACCTATACTAGTGATATATCTTGTACTAAATTATAACTTATTGTAATAAAGTACTAATTTTTACAAAGTCTATTTCTTGGACCTTTACATTACGAGGTGTACACTAAAGATGTACTAAGAAGTCAAGTACGTAATACTTACTAAATAACATTGAAATATTTTGAGGTAAAGTATGAGTACATCATGGAACTCGAATTGTAATTTTTGTCTAATGATTATTTTATCTATGAATTTTAATATGTACAAGGTAAGATTAAAGATTAAATCGATGGATTTAAAGCTGTCGTAGCGCAATATTAAAAAATAAAGGTTATAATTTCCGTGAACACAAAGTTAAGAAAGCAATATAGTCTTTCGCCACTCAGATATTTGATGGAATGCAGCCGTCAAATGTATGGCAAGGTTGCGTGGCTAGATAATAATACTTATTATTCATGTGTAGGGTTGTGCAATATTCAACTAGTATGTACATATGAGTATTTTTGCACACCTATAATTTTATGGTAATTCAATACGCATGATTAAGTAATTGAAATGTAATATCTCCAAGACACATATGTCATATTGCAAGTATTTAGTGTATATTTATTGTCGTCTATCAGTTTTATAGAACACTCTTATTCGATAAAATAATACTCGGCGAGCACTTCAACAGAAGGCTATCATATTATTATTGCATCACATTTATTTATATATGGGAGAAAAAAGAGGAAAACAAAATTCTATGGCTATTCCATCACTAAACACGGTGTTGAAGATGGTATTTGATTAGGGACATTATCACTGCCGAAAGCGTAAATGATAATGAGTGAATTATTTCAGGATGCAGAAATAACTGATGCACACAGAATATTCTTTGTCCGTAATTGTTTTAAATGTTACATACAAAACAAAAAAAGACCTAAAAGTTGCCCAGCGGGTAGGTAATTGATATTATTGAAGCAGTGGGAGTGATTTGGTAAAGAATGGCTAAGGTTTGAAGAGTGCACTTTACTCAGCAATGGATCGACAATGATGATTTTACCAGGGCTTTCACTCTCGTATTTTCACCTCAGGTACTAGTGGCTTGAGCTTTAGCGTGTCGGTTACCCCGCGTCTAACACTTACCATCAAAAAAGTTTGTCACTACTCGCGGATTAAATTTTTCTAGTAATTTTTGCAAGAAAAAAAGATTGTTGAATGCTATTGTGTAACTTTGATTAACGTTATTAATTCGTATCAAATTACACACGATAATGCAATAATATTTTACACACGATAATGCAATAATATTTTACACACGATAATGCAATAATATTTTACACACGATAATGCAATAATATTTTACACACGATAATGCAATAATATTTTAACACCCCTGATTAATAATATACTCGATAGTATTTGTACAATCGAGGACAGACACAGTCATCGAGAAAAACAACTTTCAATTTCACTAGGTACTGCGCCAGTTAAGCAGCCTAAGCTGTTATGTGAATATGAAAAAATAAAAGCTGATAAGTCTGATCTTAATTTAATAAATCATAATACATTTTATTCCTTGAATTGAAGAAAAATTAACGTCCTGTTGAAATTTTATTTTATTTAAATTAATTGTTTGATGACAGATTTTTTCAAATTTAGCAGATAACATCAGAGTTCATAGATTAGATGAAATGTGACCTCTGGATCAGTTTGTCATCGCATAGTTGCTAGGTCATATCGTAATCTAAATGTTATGTGATATCTAAATACTCGTAATATTTATATTTACGATTTGCTAAAATACCTTTATAATATTGTTTAAATTTTAAATCGTATAAATAAGTTTTGATAATGTCAAGACACATCTGCAAGAGGTATGCGATGGGTAATTATTAAGATCATAGAGTTTTCATTATAGAAATAAACAAAAATTAGTTTATTATTTTTATTAGGAGAGAGAAAGCTCGAGTAAAAATATTTTTTTAACGAAAAATTCCGTAAAATGTATCGACTTCAATGTATTCCTGATGATGCCTAATGATGAAGTAATACAAATTAAAAGACGCAAAAATTAAAAGTGTAGATTAGTGTTTTTATTTTTATATAATTGAATTAAATAGTAAAATTTTTTGGATATCGATATATTAAAATGTAAAAATATAAATATAAATTAGTCGCCGTTAGAATTACTCCGAACTACATTTTAGTTATTCATAAACTTAAAGCATGCCCGTTCTTGCACAAGCCGGTTATGAAATAAGGTACGGCCGTTGAAACACGTTGTACTTCAAATAAATTTTAAAAGTATTTTCTTTGACCTATTGAAAGACGGCTATCGGTAACATTGTGGTTTGTAATAATTATTTGTAACCATTATCCAACCTTAAAGATTTTAATAAGAGAAACGGAAAACAACATTATTTATAATACTTTTAGAAATATTTGTTGCACGAGTATACGTATATACAATTATTAATGCCATCTACCGTGTATTTATATCATAGAATAAAGTAATACTGAAGTCATACAATTGTAATTACAAACTGAAATGCAGATCTCTGTTTTTATTCAGTGCTTTTCATATTTTCATATATTCACTAATGTTGATAATTATATATCGAATTGCTTTCGCTATATAATAAATTAAGATATTCGTTAATTACATACAGATTACATGTGAATCTGATTTTGTACATGGTCAAAAATAAATCCCTTTGTTTTTACCATTAGCATGTCGGCTGCAGAACCATCAATAATAATTAAAATTACCATACAAATGACTAAATATGTTTTTCTTTCAAGGTTAACTGCACTCCAACTTTCTATAACCTCGTTCAACCGTACATATAATATTTTTTCTTGAACGTACCGACCATTTAAATTAAAAACCTAAAAATAAAACAAGAAATTTCTCAACTTTTATTGACTTTTTTCGACGCTGTATATTTTTTGTATTGTTAGAAAAATTTTCTCCAGAAAATATATGTTAAATACTAATTTAATGTATTAATTATAAATATATATACCAAATCAATTTTGTCGAAAAATATTGTTTTTGCGCTACCGGAATTCGATCCTGTATTTACAGTAATACTGGCGCTATAACACAATTGGTAGTGTACTTCGCCGAATTGTAAATAGAGATCCAGGTTCGAATCCCGGTAGCGCAAAAACAACATTTTTCGACCAAATTGATTTTATATGTATATATTTATAATGAATACATTAAATTAGTATTTAAAACATCACAGACCTATGTTCTGAATAGTTAAAACTTCACAATAAGAATGTGTTTTCCTTAAAAATATATGTTAACTCAAAGTACGTTTTCATTTTTAACAACATTTAAAAAATATATTGTAGTGTTTGTACTGTTAAATTTAAAGTTTGCGTTATACCATTAACTTATTTTAAATGTAAATATTAAAAAAATAAATGCTTCTATTTACGAAATGCATGTAACATCGATATTCTTACTATTTTCAAATTAAGCTCAGCGCTTGTGCTGAGAAATATAACGAACTTCAACATCCCGCGCACTTGATTAATGAAGATCTAATTACGTTTTTATGTCAGGATATCGATTCTACCTGATGAAAGACTGATCTAGAATGTTGTGTCATTTCAAAACCTTCGCAGCATAGCAGTGTGTCGTGCGGTAGCCAACGTGCGAGCTGAGAATGTTACGTGTGGAAATTTTCAGCATCATTACACTTGATAATGTAATATTATATGACGGGAGAATTCAACATGCCGCTTTTGGTATTTTATTTTTACTAATTATTTATCAGTATTAAAGACCGTGGATAATGGCGCACGATTGAGACACGTTTATTTCCAACAGCAAAAAAAAAAAAAAATTCTAGATAACTTACAAATATTGAAATTTTTATTTTTATTTTGCGCTATTGCAAAAAATGTATCAATCGTGTGCCATTATCCACGATATCCAATTCTGATAAATTATTTGTAAAAAAAAAACACATATTACATAATTACTAGTAACTTGTTTGTATGTATGTAATAACAACAATTAGACCAAAACTAACATAGATGTACATACACATTGCTTTAGAAATTCAAAGGCATAATAATAAAAATTATAACAATTATTCAAAACTTTTTTCTAAAGTACGCTATTTTTATTTTATAAAAATTAAATCAAAATAAACGCGATTTAAGGATGATAAAATTAAAGAAACCTATTTATTTTTATTGTACATACAATAAACGATTTTCTGCTGAAATAATGAAATCTGCTAGTAATTTCACACAATTTTTCTGATGTTTTTTATTCAAATTTTTCAACTCTCTTTGATTCGTAAATATAGCAAATACGAAAATAATAAGAGAAAAAAAACTGTATCACTAAATGCCTACCTGTGATTTTTTCATATATCTTTTGGTGTAAAATAATTGTTATTAAAAATTACGCTCTATTTGTTAAAAAAAGAAGAATTTATTTTTTGTAAGAAAGAAAAATAAAATGGTACAAAAATTTATAATAATACTTCTTACACGATAATTTGTAACGTGCAATCAACCGAACGCACATTTCACCGTTCACTACGAGTATCAGCGTTGTTTACGCATTAAGAAATTATTTTAAAAGTTAAAAATTTATTACATATTTCCATTGTTTATTTCCCATAGTTACTTTGATTGCTGTAAGGTATTCTACCGCTGTCGAAAGTAATAAAATAAATATTTGCACATTAACGGAAAAAGAAAACTGCTTACAAAACATGGAAGTTAATGTTTATAACGCGGAACTTTAAGTCTATGGAAAATAATTAGTTTTGGCTATACTGGATTATTATGTGGCCTCTTTTAAATCAATACCTATTCATGAAACAGAATATATTTCCAATACGCAGGAACTCGCATTTTGTGACGGTCGTGTAGTAAGTTTATGGAAGTGTAGGTAGTGCGGCAAGTGTAAGAAAAACTCGTGAACGAAATAATAAAAATGTGAGAGATTTATGATTTCATTTTGCTAATGGTAATAATTAATACCTAAAGAACGAGAAAGTCACGCTTTGAAAAAAGTATTTTCTAAATCGATTATTGTTGTAAGTAATACAAAACGATACTATAAATTGTGTTCTTTATATAATATTGATAGTTCTCATCACCGAAGGTTCCTCCAGCAATGCTCCAGTTCTAGTCATACTTAATATCTTCAATTCTACTTTTATGAATTAGTTTTATAGATTTAATCAGTTCCTCAATTCACAGATCAAGATTGTCGTGTTCTCGGGATTCATATCAAAGTTAATCGCACCATTTAAACTTCGTTTTTCCTCCTTCATTAATTCTTCAAATAGATTTAACACTTTAATTAGACTATTTTTTAAACATTCAATTAGACTAATCCTTAGATTAAACTAACATTGTAATTAGACTAACTTTGAAATTAAACTAATATTTCAATGTGACTATTACGTGTAATTCGAAAAAAAAACTTTTCAAATAAATTAACTATTCAATTAGATAATATATTATATGCTTGTGGTCTAGTGGTTACAATACTCGCCTACTGATCTAGTGGTCGGGGGTTTGAGCCTCGTTCTAGGATCATCGTTCTAGGCCATCAAGTTAGTTTTATTTTTATATCATAAGCGCTTAGCTTAGTTTGAAAATAGTAAGAATATTGATGTGACACGTATTTCGTGTTAGCATCTGTATTTAAAAAAAAATACTATTTTCAATTAGATTAATCAATCAGATTAATCATATAGACTCTGCTTTAATAAGACTATTTTTTACAATACAAAGTGAAAAACATATTATTATAATAAACGTAAGATTATAAAGATTTGTTAATAAATCAAAATGTTAAAACATTTTAGTTGTACTCGTATTGTTTGACTGGCATTGGGTGTTGATTATTGTGCAAACTATCTGTAAATATGTCAGACCCACGCAACATCAGAATCTAACTGTCTAAATTCTGCAACTTAAGGTGAACGCAACAGTGATAATAGATTTTCATTTATTACGTACTAGAATAGACTTCACCTTTAGTGTAAAAATAAGGAAATCAATTAGTTTTGCCGGAGAATTTAATCAAAACAATGACTGCGTTATTCAACACCACTTTCACGAGAACTGTCGCATGAAAATACTTTTGTTTATTCCATTTATTTCTCGGTCTACAAAAAACAACGGTGACGCTAAAACAATATTTTTCGACAAAATTGATTTTATATGTATATATTTATAATTAATACATTAATTTAGTATTTAAAATATCACAGACCTATGTTCTGAATAATTACAACTTCACAATAAGAATGTGTTTTCCTTAATAAAAACATTATTAAAATTAATTGAAATCGATACCGAAACAAATGTTGACATTACGCGCGAAGAGTTGCAAGCGCAGACCACCAAGCAAGTTGCAAGTAATTTTCAGGGGTAACAATTGTGTTTTATTATCAATAAAATATTTTAATTCTCATAGTCAGTGAAGTTATCATTGTTTGATCAAGTATGAATTTTTTCCCGTAATTTTTTCTTTTTAACTGTTAGTTTCCTCTCGGCAACCCTTCCCCGTTGCGTATTATTAATTATATCTATTACATATTGGTTAGTTGGTAGGTACATGTCGCTGCTATTATAGATCCTTTAAAATTAACGTTAATTTAGAAGTTAGAAGTGTGTTAGAATTTTCATGAAATAGTTCTGAGTGTAGTGAATAAAAACATTATTTAAAGAATTTTAATATACACGCATGTTTTTTAATATAAAAAAGCAAGACGTGAAAATATTTTTTTAAATAATGCATATATCTAGCTAGATACAAGAAAATTAAACAAAGTTGTAAGCGATAAAGAATTCCGACCGAAATATATTTGTATTATATATCGTGAAGGGGAGCTTTATTTAAAAAAAAAATCCTGATTGGAAACTAAAATTAAAATAAAAAGTGAAAGCGAGGTGATTTCGAAAAAAAAATTAATTGAAATAATCGCACTTACCGTCAATGTTAAGGTCTTCATTTTCGTCCACCGATTAGTCACGAAGCGGAAAAAGATTGAACCACTCGAGCAGAAAGAAAAACTCTGGTGACATTCACCCGCGCAAACCGTCTCACAATGTCGACTGAGGTAATGGCAGAGTGTTGCCCTCTCGCTCTGGTTTTATACCTCTCCCTCCTGCGAACGGGGCCCACCACGTGACCGTCCTGGATTTTCGAAAGAGGGTGACCAAGCTCAAGGCAAATCGGGCGGTGATTGATGAAACAAATGCAAGTTTCAAAGGTCATACCTATATGCACATGACATTGGGAATTTTTTTCAAAGAGCTTTCAGCAGACGGCTGAATTAAAAAATTGTCCTAAATTTGATTCGTTGTACCGCCCCTTTAGAGCTATTTATTATAACTATGGCTAATCATTTTCCTTGTTATGGATATTTATTGCTAATAAAAATTAGATTGTTAAATCTTCATAAACTTATGACATTTATTATATGCATACAACATATTACCTCGTTAATTCGAGCTTATATAAAATGGTATAACTTCGTTACTTCGAACTTCGGAAATCTGACCCCACAGAAAAAATAGTAGTTTAATTTATTAATTAGCGTGTTAGGTTATTGCTGGAAAGATATTCTATTCAATTTTCTTGAGAAAACCGCAAAGATAATAATTATCATATTTGTTGAATTAAAACATTTTTTATGTGTTTTAACATTAACAGTGAAAAGATTCAACACTAGGAGTGGAAAAAGATTAATCAATTTCATTATATTTTTATTTCCAGTCACTGATTATTGGTTTTTCGATATAAAATTCTGTAAAAGTTAATTCCAAAGTTTCTCATCCGAGCTAATTCGTCAAATTTAATTTGGATTAGCCTTTTTAAATGTATATTTATGTATGCACAGTTTGTGTTTAGCGATAGATTTACTACGAGTATAATTAAGTGATTCGAATACAACACATAAATAATGCAATTTTATTTGGCAAAAACTGCACGAAAATACAGCTTACGTTTGATCTAGTGATGGTTAAATCGTTATTTAAACCGTTTTTGTTACTGTGATTGTGTTCGATTATAACGATGGTCGATAACTGATTATTTGTAATTCTTCGAGCAATAACTGGTACACTAGAAACTAAGCCTCCAATAGTTAAATCTTAGTTGCCAATCATCGTTAAATCTCAGTTATCAATCCTTGTCACAATCGCAGTTATATATTTTTCTAGGCTTCATGTTGATCGTGGGGTTATATCGACTGTTTGATAGGACCTCTAACATTGAAGAAACGGAAAACAAAAAAGTCGTCCTGCTTCCGAACATCTCATGTATGAATATTTCGGAAAAATTAATCGTTCTCATGCGATTGATATCAAATGTGATGGTGGACACGTGTTCGTAGTGTTTTCCTGAAAACTATGCCTTGCATTTATTATTTTTCTGTAAAATTTGGCAATTTACAAAGTCAAGTCCAATAGTCCAATAAGAGTGAACACAATTCTAAGTATTAAGACATTACATGATTTTTATATTTTTTTTTGTTAACAAAAAACAAAACATTCATTTTTTCAAAATTGCATATAAACGCTTATTTGTTATGGTCACCATAAACGAACCCTTCAATTTCCACAACAATTTGCTGGTGTATCCGTTGCAGACAAAGAATATAATTCTGATATTTGATCAAATTACCGGTTTTTTTTCAATGCCCTAAACTCTTAGGTTTTTTATCGCACTCCAAGCGTTCTGTCAACGATGAAATTTGTTTAAATTAATTATATAACAATTATTAAAATGATCTGTGATAAACTCATTAAGTTAATAAACAAATTTTAAAATTAAATCTATTAATAATTGTAATAATATTGTAATTAATGTATTAATAATTAATTATAATAAAAAACCTGAGCGAACGAAGATGCAGGAATATGACAAGTGTCAAAAGGAAATATTATATTACCTTCTTTGCCTCCAATTATTTTATTCTATAATACTTATTTAAAGGATTTATTTATTTATATTCAGAAATATATTTACAAATAATATTATTATGCACATTGTTATTCAACCCCGCCGCCATGCAATACATTGATAACATTTTATAGATATTTGGAAAAATAAATAAAGCGGTTTGTGTATTTGCTAAATATACAGAGTGTACATCACCGTTACAGGCATGTGGTGTAATAAATATAATAATAGGTAATTATAAAAATATATTTTTTAAACAGGTGTCTTATTTGCTATACCACGGATGCGTGGTGTGTGGATATTATCATATTTATCAAATAGTATTTATATTATGTCATCCCATAAATAATGCGGTTTTTTCAATTATATGTACTAAAAGTCGAAAGAGGACGGAATAAATTATCAGATTCAAATGAAATTGTATGCTATAAAAGCAAGTAATAACTTATTCTTAGTGCAAGTTTTGAAGAATGCAGTTCGATTTTAACAGTTATTTTTTCCAAGCTATAATGGAAGTGACAAAGGAGCGTATTCGACATATTTATGAATTATATTATGAATTCAATAAAGGCAACGGCTCTACGGAAAGCGCTAGGAATATTAATGCAGTATATGGCAATTGGACAATAAGCGTAAGCCAGTGTGAACGGTGTTTCCAGAAATTTTGAGCCGGAAACTACAGCCTAGAAGACGAGTCTCATCCTGTCCTGGTAGATCTGTAGAGCTTGACGAGGACATCCTGCAAACTCTGGTAGAACAAAATCCCATCATAACTGTAGAAGAACTAGCAGAGAAGATTGTATTTGGTCATTTAACCATTCGTTGACATCTGTGTGCCATCGGAGAAGTTAGCAAATTAGGTCAATAGGTTCCTCACAAACTTTCAGAGTCTAATCGCGTGCAGAGAGTACCCACCATATTCGCCAGATATTGCTCTATCTAATTATCATTTATTCCGCAGTCTTCAAAATCATTTGGACGAAAAGAGAAAGAATTGTGTAGTCGTGGTCAAAACAGTACTGGAGGAGTATTTTTCGTCACGGATAAGTGAATTTTGGAAGAGGGGCCTTGCAAGACTACCAGAAAGATAGACAAGTATCGTAGAAGATGAAATATATTTTAGATTATTTTAGAGTATATTTTAGATTAAAAATAATTTTGTTTATCATAATTTTGAAAAATAAAAGAAGTATAAAAAACCACATTATTTATGGGATGACCCAATATTTACGTATTAATACGTTTTAACACTTTATATAATAGATATTCTTAAATATTTCTTATAAAAATCTAAAATAAACACAAAATTAGTTTGTTTCAGTTAATAACAGTTAATTTTTCACTTTGATAATAATTACCAGGCATACTTCAACGTAAGTAACAAGACAGAATGAAGTTTAAGATTTTTGAATATTTTACCTAACATTTTTGGGTATAGGGATTAGTGGTTTTGCCGCTAACATCATTACACAAAGTATTGCGTGTTTTAGTTGACCCATAGAGTCCAGTTAAAGGTTCCTCGGAACGCTATGGTAATGGAATACAGTTACAGCCGGCTACGCATTTCCTGTGGGTAGATTTGGAGATCACGTGACCGCTGGGCGAGTCACGGCTCGAGCTTTGCGATGTTTTGCAGTTATGCATTGTCGTTGAAGCCATTGTTTCCCGAATCATCCAACGTAGCCCAGTTTCAAATTCAATGACGAGGTCGCAGAACAGGAGCCCCAAAATGTAATTAATTTATTTCAAATAATGTATAAGCGGTACATCAAAAAACTTCTGTAAATATAAATCTTTCATATCAATACGCAACGTGTTATAAGACGTTTAAATATTCTTCTTTCACGACATTACATTCCTGGATAGAATTTGGCCTCCTCTACAAGTGCTTCCCATATACTCCTATCCCTGGCCATTCTTCTCCAGTTCATATTTTCTGTTTCTGTATACTTGATATAGTTCTTACACGTGGAAGTCTAAATTTAACTTCTTATACCAAGATTGTAAAAGCGACTTGCTGTGATAAATTAATATTTTAATTATCAATAAATATTCGTCGGGTGTCTAAACACCAGAGGGGTCAATAACGTCGATTGCGATCTACTGATCGATCGCATAGTGATTTATTTACATAAATTACCCATTTTGTAACTGTATTAAAAAACTCTGCAAAATAGATATAAGGTGTTCAGCGGAAAAACTTCAAGATTAAATTGTAATTGCTCGTAAACCGTCTGGATGAGTTATGTGGGAGGGGTATTGTTCGACGCGTATGATTTTCGGGATTGCCAGTCGCAATGAGTCACTGGTTGGAAGCGTACCGCGCGTTCGCGGTTGAGAAATATATAAAATCCGGTGATTCATTGGTTCGTGCACGTCGCGCTTTTTGTACTCATTTTAATATTCGACGAGTAAGTGATGCGTCGAGCACGCAACTTATCTGGTGCTGGGTTCAAAAGTTCAGATAAGAAGGGACAATGGTTAACCAAATTCCTCCGGGACCATCAACGTTAGCAGGGAATGCCGGAATATGTGGCTCAAGTTCGACGTGAAGTTATGCGCAATCTGCGAAAATCGATACGGAAGATACTGAGACATACCCTGGGCAGCTCGCTCTTACCGGACCTTACACCGTGCGACTTTTTTTTATGGGGATACCTTAAGTTAAGAGATTACAGCAACAATCCTCGAAAAATTCAGGCCCTACAAGAAAATATCCGCCATGAAGTTGCTGCCATTGAACCGACGCTGTGCTCTCGCGTGTTCGCAAATTTAAGAGTCCGATTGCAAGAGTGTCTTGAGAGAAATGGATGGCATTTAGACGATATTGTTTTTAAAACATTAAATTAGCATCGTTAAACTCCATTTTGTATAAATGAAATATCAGAATAATATTGTAGTTTTTTATTTATTTAATATTAAACTTGAAAATTTTCCGCTGGACACCCTTTAGTTATGAAAAAATGAAAAATGAAGAGGTCAGGTGCAAATAGAAAAATACGTTTTAAAATTATCGGTCTGGTAATGCTGTTATTAAAAAGAAAATTTTCACATCAATGACACTGGATTTTGTCATATACATTGGTACTCACAGACTGCCGCTATTCAATTCTAAAATTAATAATAAATTTCCAAAAAATTAGTCCTATCCAGCTGTAAGCGTGCATTTAACTGGGAGTGAACCGCTTGACTATTGAGTTGGTCCATATGGAGAAATCTCCATCGCTAGATTCCTCTGTCTGGGGCAGCTCTGTCGAGCTTGAATAATGCTCGGCAATAACATACTATCATTGGGTGACACGCCATTCATTTATTAACCTTTACCATACCGCGATATAAAATACCCATATGCAGCCATGCTGTCAACTTATGTTACCGTAAAAAAATTTTAACATTTTAAATGTGAAAAAAGCTATTATTAGTTTAAATGGCTTTATAATAAAAATTATTAATCCTATAAACTTACTCTAAATATTGAGTATTTATTACGAAAATGGTACCAATATCCTAACATAATTCGAAGCATTCATCGAGTCCTATACAATACTTCCTTATTTCTTATCTCTCTTCATTAATTTAGTGAGATAGAGAGATCATAATTATATTCGTGTACTTGTTATAATTTTTATTGTGAAATTAACATACCATCTTTATTTATTTGTCTTACCACAAATGGTATTTTTACCAGTATATTAATTTTACAACTGACTGAATTAAAAAATAATTATTCTTTTATGATTCGCTTTACACAACTAGTTTTTCACTAGTCAGTTCTAAGCATACACATTTTTCTTAGAGTAAACTAAAATATGAATTTTATGTTGCGTATATTAACCGAAATATTACAGTTTTAATTCGGGCTGTACACCTATGTTACTGCATGGTTTTGAAAGGGTTAAAAAAAAGAAGTACTTAATATTTTTTTAAACTCGACGAAATAAATTTGTAGATGATAAAAATCGAGGATATCCGGAAATCTTTACACGGCAAAGTAAATACACTGAAAGATGAACTCGTGAGAACCTTTAACAGTAAAAATAGAAAGGAGTAGCGTTTTATTTCTACACACAAAAATATTTTCAGACGGGAACATAATAAAATTCATAATTTTCTCCGGATGGAAGATTTTCCCTCCGATATTTTTATCTGTCGATAAAAAAGTTCTCAAAATTTACAAGGATTAAAGGTCGAAGAAAACTTCGACGAATTTCATTTCAACTTTCAGGATGTAGCTTCGTTCGCTTCACTTGGCAGCTTCCTGTTCTGCTCGTCATTTATTGTTCTCAGGGGCGCCAATTGACTTTTATTTTATTATTTGTTAGTTTATTTCATTTTGACTTATTCCTTTTTAATTTCATTTTCAAATTAAAATAAACAATTTCGTTAAAATATTATAGTTACGTATCCAATGCTTTATATTTAAGATTGTCTTTAAAATAGTTTTTGAGAAAGTAATTACATGTATAATTCTTAAAACTTTTAAGAATTACTGTTTGTTTTTTTCTATTTATATTTGTATTGTAGCTACATGTTATTTTATATACTATAAATAATTCGCCAATCGTGAATTTAATTAAATTTTTAAATAACGAAAATTTAAAAGCAATATCATTTTGTTTGTTTGACGTCATAATCGCACACTTTAATGTGACGGCAGATCTTATCTATTTTACTTTGATTTGGAGTATTATGAAATATTATATATATGAAGATATGGTGAATAAACTTTCCTATGTATATTGGATTTAGCTCTTCTTATATTTCAGTATGATTGGTTTTAACTTTGAAATATTTGTAGCTAATTATAATACAATTATTAATATTAATAATTAAATACTGTTCTTATGGTGCATATGCGCGAATACGATTTATTTTGGAGATTTGTCTCGAAAGCGTTGAGTTGAGCTCGAAGCGAGCTACGAATGACAGCCGCGTGTATTTTGTACATCGAGTAGATTGACGCAACCTCCGCAAATCTCTGAGATAAAATGTCAATATCAAAGATCCGTAGACACACACCAATATTAATGTTAATTTGCGAAATATACCTACACATTTTAGCTCTCGAGTTAAACCCATAAACTGTGTTGTTTCATGTACATTTGTTCATCCCACAGATTTACTAAGTAGATAATTTTATTGAATATATAAAAGTCTTCCCACTGAAATACTGCAATAAAGAAGGATGTGCAATGGAGTAAATATATTATTATATCATTTAGTTTAGAATTAAATAATGGATGTTAGATTAAAAAAATATAATTTAGCAGGTTCTACTCAAAGTTATTTTAGAAAATGTAAAGAAATTGTAAAAAATAAATGTCTCACTAAAAAGTAACATAATGATCGAATCTGACAATAACGACATAGGTTGGTATAGCGTAATTGGTTAAAACATTTTACCGACAGTAAAAATCAAGTCAATCGCAAAGTCACAAATAAAAATGAAATTTCATTAAAAAATATACAAATATATTACTCAACAATTACTACAACAACAAAATTATCCGCCATATTATTTATTTCGATAAATGTGTTTACCTGTTGATTACAAACAATGTAAATTATGATCTTCACAGTTAAATTTACTTGACAGCCCTATACACATTGTTTTCTAATTGGGTATTAGATTCGTTATATTATTACAATAAAATTATTAATTTGAGCTAATTGTACCATTAATTGTGTTCTGTGGTCATAATTTTAAATTATTTAACTAAATAATCATATAATCATAATAGCAGACTGTGACGTCATCACTATCAACTATCAAAATGAAATCCGTGCGATGGGGAAAACAGATGGGTAAGAAAAGTGTAATTATTGATTAAGAATATACCTGCATACTTACAAAGTCCTCTACACTTCTATAGTCAGACCTCAGGTAGAATATAATTCGGTCATATGGTCGCCACACTTCATTGTTCACTCGACGGCGGTTGAAAGAATCCAGAGAAAGTTTCTAAGATTCATTAATTTTAAATTAAATTTACGCTCTGAGGACATCAATTATGATTATCTCCTTAGCCGTTTGAAATTGTTAAAATTATCAGTGAGACGAACGTCGACCGACCTTACATTTCTATACAGGATCATCAATGGTATGATAGACTGCCCCAGATTGTTGGTCTGCTTGACTTTCACGCACCATTGAGGTCATCGAGACACAATTCATTGTTCTATTGCAGTGGTAATGTCAGAACTCATGCATTAGCTAACTCCGCAATCCCCAAAATGCATTCTTTAGGGAATGAATATGCGGAGGTAGACGACATTTTTGCTATAAATTTAACTTTCCATAGGACTACATTATTACAATTTTTTTTGTCTCAACTCAATGGTGGTGGATAAATTGCTTTACTTTACATTTTATATTTATTTTTAATTTTGATTATGAAAAAAATATGCTGACATGTAATTTTTTTCTTTGTGTTCTTGTGGATTTTTACACTTTTGATGAAATTTAATGTTATTTTACAATTTATGTTAATGCCTGAATAGGGCGTGTATAAAAATAATAATATAATCCTCTGTAGAAACAGAAGTAAGCTATTGCAGTTAAGTATACCAGATAAAAGTCTATGTTATGTGGGTGGAGTCAACCAAGAATATATTCGTTTGTAAAAATAGAACAAACCCATTTTAAGTAAATATAGCAAGTGAAGTGGGGTGGAAAATTTGAAAAGGGAGGGCGTGAGAGGTAGATGGTCTGTATAACAAATAAGAGAGTATTATAATGCCCGAGCATACCCGGGTATACACCTAATATGTGTGTATATATATTTTCATAATACGGCTTAGTAATACAAGCACTTACGTATATATGTGCCTAATTCCAAAACTTCCCAAAACGGATTTCGGATAATTTGAGTTAAATATGCACTTTTGTAGATATTTTGGTCAACTATATGTATACTACATTGCTTCTCGTAAAAGTCACTTAAATCTATTGATATTGCATGTTCCAAATCAGAGTTAGTTCCAAAATATACTAAAGGAGACAAGAAGTTGTTTTTCCCTCTAAAATGAAATCAGCCAATCACAACGCTTGTTGATGATCACGTGATCTAACCCAGTATGGCTGCCAGAAAGATATATATGGAAAAATAAATTACATTACAGAATTGTATCTTTAATTCTATTAGAACACATTCTTATTGTGAAATTGTAATTATTCAGAACATAGGTCTGTGATATTTTAAATATGAATTAAATATATTAATTAGAAAGATATATATACATAAAATCAATTAAATCGAAAAAATTGTTGTTGAGCCACCGTGATAATAAATAATGGAACGATAAAAATGTATTAATTTGAAAAAGGTAACATATAGGTTCGAAAGTTTGTCGTCATAAGATTTGTCGCTGTAGCATAGTTGGATAAATGCACCTTCGCCAGTTTGGAAAGAGATCCATCCCGGTGGCGCAACAATAATTTTTTCGATAAAATTAATTATATAAATATATATATATATCTTTCTAATTAATATATTAAACATTCTGATGTAAAAACAAACATGTTGTACATTTGCTTTCAAAGTACACGTTTACATCTATAACTCAAAAACACAAAGACGTTTCAGGGAGTTTTGGAATTAGGCGCTACATATGCTCGTAGATACATACATAAATATGTGTACATGTGGTTACATAGTTAAATGTATAAGAATTGGTCACTGTATGTGTCTAACAATGCCGTCTACAGTTCGTTGACTGACGGATTTTAAAGCACGTGAATATTTTATGCAATGGCGCGCACAACATCGAACAAAGAAATTGAACTAAATATTACCTAACCGCAGATGCATAAATGCTTTCGGAAAATAATTACGATATAAAATATTACAATAAATTATACGAACAAACAAATACATGTACACGTTTTTATAAACTGAAAATACTTATTTTAGTCTTTTCGAGCGATATATTAGTAACACTAATTAATCTTACGAAAACAATCAGTTAATTATACAGATTAATTACACTATTTAATCTTGAAATTTATGAAAACAATCAGTACTGAAATTTAGATTTTATTTTCAGTTTTGATATTAATCATGATTTGTGTTGACTGAAAAAATGTAGCAGTATTTTTATCGACTCAAATCATTTACCGGTGGTCAAGCGAGGAAGCGAGACTTTTTACAAAATGTATTGTATTTAATTATAGCGACTTACTCGCATGTATTATTGTCTATTTTTGTATGCACGAGTAAATTCAGTCGTCGGCTTCGCTGTGGGTACCACCTTTTGGTAGAGAATGCGGATATTAAGTCCTCACTACCGATAGACAGACATGAACGCCTTTCAGTATAAATATATAAATACACACCAATGCCGGTAGTACGATGGAATCATTTTTCAGAAAACGTATAATAAAAACAGTCGTGCCTATTTCAGTAGTTACAATTTACAAATATTATTATAATATATTGGTAAAAATTAATGGACTAGGAACCAATATTATTGTTACGTCACTTGAGAAATTGAATTTCCGCGTTGGAAGTCAGCGTATTACCATTTCTGAACGCAACGTACGTAAAATTGTTTTTTTTTTAAATTCTATTCACGTAATAGTTGTTGCACTGTCGGTATCTGGTCGCTTATTTTTGAATATTCGAACTGTTATTTGACGTAGGACCTTCATTTTTTATTGATATATGGTGAACAAAATCGACAAATATTACTACGTGTGAATCGTTAATGCTACTGTTTAATGTGAGAAATGATGAACTAACTTTAATACGGTTGTCGCGAGGCATAATCATGTTTACCTACTTCACTATTCCGAAATAAAACGTAAATCAGAAAAAAAATACTTACTACACTTTTTATGGGATAAGCGATATGTGAATGAAATTTCTTAGGTACATCATAATAAAACATAAAAAAATTCAAGGTGTACTCCGTTATCAGAAATACGAACTACGAACATATGGTATCTTTCCTTCCCTTCTGGAGGTATATGCTGTAGTCTCTCTATGATCGCCTTCAGTAGCTTTAAGGTGATAACGAACAATAACACTTCCTTTATATGTTCATTATCCAAATAATCTGCAATTTAAAAACTGGACATCTTTAGCTATTAACTTTTTTCTCAAATATGAATCATTATAAATTGTGGCACATAGCATTGAGTGATCTCGGCACGGTATCGCTCGTTACTGGCGTCAAAACTGCTTTAGGAAGCGTTCGATAGATTCCGCTGGCTTTTTTCGCTACAGCGCACCGGAAATTACAGTTGTTAATAGGCTTCATTCCAACAACAACCAATAGATGGTGACAGTCATTTCCTCACTGAGAGTACAGATCCATATATCCCAGGTACGTCATTTCCGCTGCATTGCACCGGAGATAGCTTTATGTACGTTTGTATTTTACAGCTATTCTAAGCATACTTTAAATGTATAACCTGTATATCTAATATATTATAAATTATACTTCAAGCATTCAAATTAAAAGGTGGTAAATTTAGAATCTCAACACATGTTTCTTTTGCTTTTTTTTTCTTCTTGTTGATTTTTCTTAACATGACACTCCATAATTTAAGCCCAAAAATTAAGAAACACTATAAGTTACAGGAAAACAGCGACACTGATGTTTTGGAGTAGAAAAAATGTATATCATTTTTTGTCACAAAAAAAACAAATAGCGGTTAAATAGCATTTCAAAAAGTAACCGCAAAGACTTATTAGACGACCTAATGTATAAAACGAGAATTGATTTACAGTATCAATAATTTAAACCACAAGAAAAATGCATAAAAAAATATTAAACTCGTCATACTGTCAGCTCAATTTAGCTAAGTTATTTTATTCAACCTTTGCTACTTCACTACTCTACTACACACCTTCTCCTTGATTACCAAAGCTCCTGACAATACTCCGTTTTGTAATAAATTTATTGCACCGGATTACGTCAACTTTATTATGGTTCAATTGAATTTCACGTTATGCGATTGTGTATCTGTAAATCGCTGCTGCATAATACCTATGTATATATTTTCTGAATAACATATACTACAATATATATGACCTTCGGATGATTCTTTCAATATTTTTTGAAACCTGATATTCGCATACTTACTTGAAAATAATATGTACCTACTTATTGTAAAGATCAATTCAACAGGTACCTGCACTTCAGGTCAGGGCTTGCTTTTCATGGACCCGCTCGACCGCACAGCGTGGGCGGAGAGAAAGTGGCACTAGAAACCACGTCGATTGTGCTGTCCTGCGAGTAACTATAGGGGCCGTTGCGTGGCAATGGCCAGTGTTTCCGTAAAACCTGTTTTTCAGTATTGAAATATATATTTTATAGTTTATAAGTGGTCTACCACAGTACAACTTAACTAATTAACGCAAACAAATATCTAATCAGGCATATTCTAAAATTATTTAAATACATTGTGTACTGGTCCAGCGGTGACATATATATGTCAAATTTCACGCCTGCCATTCACAATTAAATCGTTAAATATCTAAAGGGCGATTGCCATGCTTGACGTCATGCCGTACGACGTCGCCTAACAAGAGAGTATATGGACCATCGTCTTGCCACCATCATCATATTTGCTGATTTTTCTTGCCGGCAGTACAAAGTGTATACTGCCATTGGTACTGACTTTTGTAGTGTAATACAATTACGGATAATTGATACAAGTTGACAAAAAAATAACGTATAATATAATTTTAGAAGAGATGATAAACAATGTAAATATGAATACTTACCCTTGTTATAGCTATTCTATCAGATTCTCGGACAGAACCATGAGAGTACCGATCGCGAACAATGTGTACGGTGAGAGAACGAGAGAATGTGTTGTGCCAAGAATTCTTAATAAAATCAGTAAAGAATTATTAAACATTATTGAAAATAAAGAGTTATCAGTGAACACATTCAAATATAAAGTCAAACACATTCTTATCTGATTTCACTATTTAAAACCTAGGGCGATATCGATAAAATAATGGATAATCTAGTTCTTATTTAACATTTTAGAAATTCAAGTGTTTTGATTTTACCTCGTGTGATAAACAACATAATGAGACTTATTTCTATATTTGATCAAAACTTTGTGTAAACTTTCCTTTGGTAATGTTCATTAAAAAAAAACAGAGCAGTGTCACCCAGAGAGGTACTGAACTTTCAAACAGTTCGATGAACTTGTTCTTGCTTATTAGGTAAAAGAGACATAGTCAAAGCTTTAACGAATCGAACGTGGAAATAAATTACAGCCACTTAGTGCAAAGGGTAAAAGTAAATAATCCATAGCGTAACTCTACAAGACTTCCTTGATAACTTAGGTTCAGCTTTTTAGATTTGATATACATTTTAAAATTAAATAAATGGATGCTGTTAAATGTCAAACCTGTTACTTTTATTCATATACTAGATGTAACCCATCTATGACAGAAAAATAATATTATTATTTATCAATATAAAATGCTTATTAATTGTGTGTATTATTATTCAATCAAAGATGTTCCACATTCAAAATTATTGTGACATATTAGATGACTGATTTGTTTAAAGTTATGTATTGAAATATTGTTGTTGTATAATTTTATTGCTATGCGACACGCGCGGACGCGGAAGGATGTAAGGCCGTTATTTGTTAAGGATTTGCTCCATTATTATACATAATTTAGGTATAAACATCTTTCAAAACACATTTTTTCATGGAATTATATTCTCTAAATAAATCTAAATGCTAAATATAAATACTAAATTAAAATTATATTTCTATGTGTTCCGCGTTTTCTGTAAGTTTTAGTTTTTTATTTATATTCCTCAGATATTTACCATAATAACCAACTTACCATCACGCCGTTGCCCAGGGGGTAAATAGAAAAGATAGAACACTGCACTCCTCTGTCCTGGCACACCAACTTTCATCAACTTTCGTACATCTTCTCATGCACGTTCTTCGGTTATTGAAGCTTTTAAAAGGGCCGTTCTTCTTATCTGGTTTTCCTGATCAAGCCAGATCTTTCGCGGTTCATCATGTTTTCAACACTCGCATCATATATATTTTTTACCGTCCTCTCCTCACTTATATGTATCACATGACCAAACGACTATTCTACATAGATTGCGTCTAAACTACTGTATTTCCACCGTATTCAATCTATTTTCGTTATTTTTGATATACTTATATACCTATTTTTATTTACTTAATGTCATTTCACAATTTGTATCCACTGTAAGAAAGTGTCGGTAGACTGAATAACTTTGTCTGGGATTGTTAAATTGTGATTCATCCGTTTGATGGCTGCAATTTTATTTTTGCGTTTAATATATGCATTTCAAGTTCTGTCATTAAAATGTTCATTTTAAATGTAAGGTAACTACAATTATAAAATTACTTGAGCAATTCAAAAGAATGAGTGTATCTAGAAAGATACTAAAAATTACCTTTATTTTAATTTCATTGCGAATAAATGCGCTAACTCTAATCTTTAAAAGGCTTCCTTTAATATTCATACCCTGCATTTCTCCCTTATTTTTTTCGCAACATCTCCCAGGCTAGAATTTTAATTGTATCTTTGAGTTCGTTAATTCGTTAATACTTTGGACGAAATTGTAGGGTGGCAACGCTGAAACGACCATCTACCCATAGACATTAAAATAGACACTAAATTAAGATGTGATAAGTTAAAACAATACTAATTTGTTTCCTTAAAATAATTAAAAGATTTTATTAAGAAAAACACATTCTTATTGTGAAGTTGTAATTATTCAGAACAGACGGTCTGTGATATTTTAAATACTAAATTAATGTATTAATTATAAATATAATTAATACATTAATTTGCCAAGAAAAATACTGGCGTTATAGCACAAAGGTAGTGCACTTCCCTGGATTGGAAATGAAGATCCAGGTTCGAATCCCGGTGACGCTAAAACAATATTTTTCGACAAAATTGATTTTATATGTATATATTTATAATTAATACATTAATTTAGTATTTAAAAGATTTTAGTTTTGTTAAAAAACGACTGCATCTGATATTTACTATAAGTCATATAAATGTCGATACGAAAACCCTATCCGTATATATCATACTATAAATAATAGGTATATCTTAATTAACAACTAAGTATGACAACTATTCTCCTATAAAAGACAAAGTAAGACAAATATTCTCTTGTAGAAGACAAAGTAAGACTTCTATAATAGACAAAGTAAGACAAGTATTCTCCTAGAGTAATATATTTCAATCTACCAAAACTAATCTTGAGCACGCTAGTCGTGCTCGTATAATACATTGTTTAGTATGATGGCACCCGGAAAGGAAATACATTTTAAAGTAGTGATCTTCTGATTTTATTAATGGTTGGTATTCCACCTCATCATTATCATAATCCCGGTAATCTATAACCCATCTCGGAAGGTAGTCATGGCTGGCAACAAAAGTCTTATCTACCCGTGGCTACTGACCAGTTCATTTCAGTGCAATTTTGGTTTCCTTAATTACTCGCCTAACTATAAAACTAACAAAATTTTGGATAGTCAAAGTGTGATGGTTTCTCAAATGTGTTTTTGTTTTTTTTTTGCATTCAAAATAATATATTTTTTTGGTTTCATACTACATTTTTATTGTTATAAAATAAGTATAAAACATTGCAGCAAAGTAAGAACATGTAATTCGGCGCCCTGCTTGTTACTTGTGATGAGAAAAAATGTTACTCTTGACTCACTGATGTGATTGTGATTGGTATTCAATAATATCAGTGATAGAAAACTCTTAATGTGATCACAGTTTCTGATACCACTTTAAATAAATTTAAAAAACATTTGTGCATGTTTATTTATATTATTAAAACTTAATTTGCGTAAAAAACATATTCTAGAATAAATAATGAATAGAAAATTACTGCACATATGTACATATACTTATAAAATGTAAAATAAAAATATGAACAAAATAAAATTAAGTTATCAGCAAGCTAGCATAAACATTACTAACAAAAACAGATTCATGTAGATGGCGCTAGTCAAATTACGGAAAATCCGTTGATTCAAGAGATAATCGATTTAAACGGCAGCGTCAGAAAATCAATAGAATTTTTAAAAATAATAATTTTGAATCATGATATTCCCAGATATTCAATCACTGATAGTGAGTGTGACTCAAAGTATCAGTTATTGACTCACGGTTCGTGATTTGAGCTCATAACTACCTACTACACTAGTATTTTACTGTATTATAGCAGACAGTGACTTTTCGGTAAAAAAATAAATAAACCAAGATTGCGTTAAATAACATACCTACATATATTATACAAAGTTAGAATATAATGTTTAAAATATAAAAGAATGTATGTAATAATAATAGTGGTTATATTACTAAGCAGGGGGCGTAAAATGTGATGAGACTAGAAAACAACAGACGGGTAAAAAATATGACTGAATGGATTTCTCGGACCTGAAGACGAAATGTGCTCAAAGGACTGCTGGATCGATGATTACGGACGGTAGACCCGCGATAGCAGCAACAAACGAATTTTGAAAAAATTGAGTGAGGCACATATTTATAAATTCAACTTTATTACATACATATACATTATAATTATTAATATTTGTGATCAAGGATTGCCATTCAAGAGTTTTTATTTGAAAAAATCAAAAGATGTTTAATAAGTCTTTATTCATTTTATTAAATGTTCGTAGCACAACACATTCTCTCGTTCTCTTACCGTACACACTGTTCGTGATCGGTACTCTCATGGTTCGACCCGATGATCTGGTAGTATTTATATTTATTATTTATCAACTCTTCTAATATAATATTATATGTTGCTTTTTTGTTGACAGATAAGATTTTGCATATTGTAAATAATTAGTGAGTAAGATTAAGAAAGGATCGCTTAGGTGGTTTGCTCATATGGAACGGATGAATGAGGAGAGAATGGTAAGAAAGATATATGACGCAAGTGTTGATGGCACCAGAAGTAAAGGACGTCCGCGGAAGACTTGGCATGACCAGGTAAACAAGATACTTGAGGATGGTTCTGTTAGGAACCTCAATAATCGTCGATCTTGTACGATAAGATGTATGAATGTGAATGAGGCGAGAATTGTGTGTCAAGATAGAAGAGTGCGGCGCTCTATCTTCTCTGCCTACTCCCGCGAAAAACGGCACGATGGTTAGTAAGTAAGTAAAATAATTTATAATAATAATTTTAATACAAACACTTACTTCTGTTATCCACTAATTTTATCATTATATGTATTATAAGTTAGTCCATAGCTACTCGCTCCATAACCGAGGACCGAGTCAACCATCGAAAAGTACGGTGAGTACAGTGTGACCGAGATGCGCATAACCTTAACATATAAAATGAACTTAACATGAATCTCAGTTTCTTGCACATATTATCAAAATGCGGTTTCCAGCAAAATTATTAAACCAATTATTAAACCTAAATATATGTCTTGTACTGGACGCAAATATGCTAAAGTTGATCGATTGATTGTTGAATAGACGCATTTTGCGATACAGAACTTGAAATTGCGTTACAATTGCGTCACTTGTGTTTTGAGAAGTCGAGAGCAGAGGAGGGACCCGAGCTCGCCACTTGTTATTCTCGCCGCGCGCTGCAGGTGAGCTGTTCCTCTGGGTACCCGGTCGCTGGGTTTGCGTAAATACAACTAAAGAAAGCGATGTACTTGTGGATATCGCACATTTCTACATATTCAACGACTTGAAAATCTTTTGAAAGCAAACGCAGTTGCGTGCAGTGACTTCGCAAGCCCGCCATTCATAATTAAATCGTTAAATATTTTGTATTGCAGACACGTTCTTGTCTGTTAGGTTAACACTGATGTGAAACAAAAAATCATCCATTTTTTATTTATTCGGCGGAGTTTAACATATTTTTGGAAACTCTGTACAAATACTCGAGTTAATGTGTCTTGTATCTAGATTATTTTTTCGAACCCTTTACTGTGCCCATCATTCATAAAAATATCGTTAATATTTATAATGTCAATGAGGGGTTATGATCTAATAAATTTGCATCTTATATGAACACAGTAAAGAACGAAAGAAGGAGTTTCTAAAAAAGTTGGAGTTGGAAAATGTAGATGGTTCCAATAGTCCTTGAAGTTACATTTTTAACCGTTGTAACGCTGGATATATCATTAGACTCACTAGGTGAACTCATTAGTAAACTTTTCGCTGAAGGTATATTAAAATTTTTTTTAATATTAAAATATCTGCAGATTATACTGAAATAATAATAAAATATATAATATAAATAATTAATACACATAGATTTCCGAAAATGTTAATATATTAGCTTTTTTGAGAAGTTTGTGATATTTATAATATTAATATTTTTTTAAATAAATAAAATACGTGAACTAATCAAAAATACATTCTCCTACGTTTAAAATTGACTCCTAACATTCTAGCAGTTTTTCGATTCCGCGCCTGAAGAAATCTGATCTGTTGAGTCAATTTTGAAAAACAGTATCGTTATTCAAGGAGATTTCTCAGTGGTAGGGAAAGAGAGCTGAAAATATGAAATCTGATGGAGAAGATCAGGAGATATGGATGGATATAGAATTACTTTCCAACGGAGCTCTTGAATAACCGCTTTTATAATGCCTCAACTCAAACAGTAGGATATTTCGGAAATGTTGGTTTGTTGTTTTTTCTTCTTTAGCCAACAATTGAAGACGTGTTTAATGAAATAATATTGCATTAAAATGACATTCATACGTAAAAAAAAAATACTCCTGCCTTAGAAAACAAAAAACGCTACGAACTTATGCATCAACTCAATAATTTGTACTGTTTTTGTATTTTCTGATTTTTAAAGATCTTTTTATATACCTATAGGTATCTATAAACATATTTTTTATAAATTATATCAGGTACGGTCACATATTTGTCTAATTGTGATATGCTGGATTGTACTGTATAAAAAAGAGTAGAAAATGTATTTCTGAAAATTAAAGTTTTCTGTTTGTTTTATATTTAATAAGAAATGAACCGACACGCTACTCATTTCGATGAAATTTAATTTATTTGTGTGATTAATAATTCAATTCCTTGCATCAATGAAATGTATGTAACAAACTTATAAAAGTAGAATATGCATATTATTAAGATTTTAACACGCATTTCTGGTGGCGTGATTTTTTTTACTCGAGTATTATTTATTATTCATGATTCTAAACAGGGGCACGATTAGCGCAGTGGTGCATGTAGTTTATACTGGGGCGGCAGTGGCAAAATGAGCGGCTTACTGCTGCTTTAAAATATGATGTTTGTATGTATGTATAGCTTAATTAGCTTAAATTTGTGTTATTATTTAACGACGATCCTTGAGTTTTATAACAACCACACATACACAATACATTTACGCGATCTATTATTTAACGAACATGTGAATGATGGATGGTTATTGGGGCATTCATCATCACAGCAAATCCTTCTGATTCAGCTGCCATACGCCGTTACCAATGTTAAATATTAATCTACTCAAAGCACAATTCTCATAATTTTTATTACAACATGATTGGTGACCTCTGTGTCTTTCTGTTATAACGTCGCGCATATTCCCAAAATGAAACCTAGTACGTAAGTATTAAAATATTTTTTTAAATTCTATGTGTGTGTCTCTGTATCATTGTAGTATAGTTATGAAATAGGTCATGATCGAAGACATGTGTCATACATTTTACAGTCTGGTACGAAATCACTATTCGATATTGAAGCATAACTGATTTCATGGCTTCTTCTCGTACAAGCACATTAACCAAATAAATAGACCAAGCCTTACACAAAATGGGATCAGTAAATTACAATGACAAATGAGAATATGTTGTATTATATTTAATTGAATTAAATTTTTAATCGCGGCTTGGCACATTCTTGAACCTAGGACTTGTTAGTCTACGTCGACAAGAATTCAGTACGAGCATTTGTATTGCTGAAGTGCACCGCCTCTGTGCATCCTGCGTTTTGGACAACGGACGTGACGTGACGATTGATGTACCGTTTCAAGAAGCCTAAAAGGAAAATATATTATTACTACCGTTAGATATTTAGAATTTAATGCCATTAATTATAGAAACGTTGATCCCGTCCAGTATTAATATATTATTATTATATTTAACCGTTATAACACTGAATGGTATCATTATTAAGCAGTGTGTTGTAAAGTTATTTAAATTGTTATGTACGTGGGTATTTATTTTTAGACACGTGTCCAGTGATGGAAGTGGCAAACTAGAGCTGTAGAAATAAAATCTTTAAACTGACTTTCTTCGCAGCTAGTCTTTACTTGGATAACTTTTAAGAATATGTTATTTTCACTCTGCTTATCGAGTACATATTTATTGGGTAGTTCTAGTTTTCCCCAATCCTATAAATTGTGGAATTTTACTTTATTTTTCTAAATGATTGTAAGTGGTTTTTGCCACAGAATATACAAAAATAAGAAAATAATATTTGTATAAATGAGGCAGTCAGCGGCGTAACTAAAAAAAATTAAATGCAAAAAAGGGTCAATGCTAAATGGAAGAATCTCCTGAATATGTATTGTATTTAAATAAGATTTAAGAATATTAAGTATAAAGAAAACAATTAATCTCTGGCTTCTTGATTTTGTCATTTTCATGAAAAAAGCAAATGTTTTTTTTCTCATTTAAATGAGATTTTCGCATTGCGGCGACGGTCTGGTCTCTAATCCAATACATTTGTGAGGTACTACTACTGTATATATCGGTAAATTTTTTATTTATTTTTGTAATACACTTTTTTTCATTACTCCATATTAATATTGGCAATGGCTCGATGTACTGCGTTGGCTGAATTGGTATAGTTACGCTATTGGATGAAATAGCAAAATGTTATAAATAAAAACAAGAATATTTTATTTACTTTTGAGCCAAACAGACTATTTTTCCAGGGGTGTCTAATCCTAACTTTTTTTTTGTTGTGCTTAATTTCAATAATCCATCTATGTATTTAAATAAATACTTTCTAAATATGAATATCGGTTATGAAAAAAAAAATTACTTCAACTAAATAAAAGAGTCTACTTCAAAAAATAATGAATAGTTTAACTTTTATGTTTGTATTTAATTTGAATTTTCATATCATTTTGATAGCCTTTACATACAAAGGTTAACAACCTTCAGGAATCTAACCCCTCCATGGCATTTGTTAAAGAAAATGTTCAAATATTTTTTCAATAACTGTAAATATAATTTGATTTCTCTATTTTTTGTTTATTTTAACAGCCTCATGTTTAAGAATATGTATTTCTCCCATGGTGCGGGAACTCGGCAGGATAACAATAATAAAGAAACATTCGGAACATTGGCAGTAGCAGATACCAGAATCATAAGATGCACAGAAACTAATCAGCGCTTGCGAATCATAGAAAAAGAAGAAGGCGACGGAGGATTTTATTTTCAAATGTGACTTGTTCTCGAAGTTATTGCCATTCGGCCGGGTGGCAGTATAAACCCCTACATAAACATCAAATAAAGGACATAATCTCGGAATATCTTTTTGTCTACATTAATCAAATTTGCAGAGAAATATAAGCAGTAACTGGAGTGATTTCCTGCACGTACGTGTTTCGCATTTGTAAAATATGTGATTTCCTGTAAACATTTAGTTGGTACCACTTCATAATTCTTATATTCAGCTATCAAAATGTAATATACAATGTACCTAAATATCATTTCACAATTTTAAGTAAAAAATAAATAAATCAAATAACATTTTGTTGCACAACACTTGACGTTTTCTATCTATTCCAACTGGCAATTTTTGAATTAGAAAATTCAAATATGGCGAAATAATTATTGGTTTTTTATGTGAAAACTAAACATGTGCGATTTCTACATTTATTTTCTTTATGCAAATTATTAAACATTGGTTCGTTCTCGTGTTTTGATGTGTTGCTCGCTGAGATTTTGTATAGGGTGCGCGGTCATCTGCACCAAATTTCATTTTAGTAAATTTACAATTTTAATAAATAAAAATGGCGCCAAATATTTTTGAAAATATTATTTAGAAAATGTCAGCGCGTATATTAAGGGTCTCGCGGTTCAGATTCCCAGGCATCGAATTTTTAAAATTCTTTATAACTTGCTTAATAAGTATCTACTTGATTTTTATCATAAAATGAAATTTTGATTTTCGCGTACGATGGGACAATAAAGTATTGAATAATATTTTCACGCACCTGCCCTGGAATCACAGTCAGATACAAGACCCTAGCGACATGGAATGATTTTGATATGAACAAGAAATACTTTGAAATATAAGAAAAATGCTTTTCACTCACGGATTGTTAGTAGTTATTTACATTGAATGTGCAATGTGTCTATATAAATATAAACAATATGTGTAGTTACATCATTAATAAATGTGATGACTTTTGAAGTATCACGAGATTACTTGGTGTTCTATCATCTACTTACTGACTAATTATTTGGGTTCCAATTCCTTGTAACATAAAACTCAGTATGTCCGGGTAACAGTTAAGTTTATTACAACAGGTATTACAGTAATTATAAATTATACACTTAAGAATAGATTAGTTATTCAGATGAAGCTGTGACGGAAGAGAGCCATTCCCCCAGAGACGGCCTCTTATAATGTTTGTCCCCCACCACTCATCTACTCACTCTCATGATACACACACACACACATACATATGTACAAGGTGACAGTTCTCACAATAAATATAAATTCTTATTAAGGAGAACACATTCTTATTGTGAAGTTGTAATTATTCAGAACATAGGTTTGTTATATAAAATTGATTATATACGTATATTTTTCTAATTAATACATTTGATTAGTATTTTTTTTTAATATAAATTCATTTACAAAATATTGATAAAGTTCTGCTAGAATAATGATCAATCTGTCCGCCGAAAATACGACATATGTATCATTCAACATAATATGTTATTAAATACGAGTATATTAAGCGCGAATTTTTAAGTATAGAAATTAAAAATATATATGTATATATATATTTATTTTTTATTGTACTCGTTTTATTCAGGCATTAGTATAATTATTTTTTTACATAATAGAGAATCACATCAGAAGCACAATACAAAGACATAAATTATATTTTAAATTAGATCCTAACTTACGTATGTTTGTACACTACTAACAATTTACTAATAATTTTCACTTAATGTTAATTTCAATTGGTCGTTCTCGATTTTATTTCTCCTCTTGAAGATTAATCTAAATGTTAATTTTTTAAATTAATAATAATAATAATATAAATGTATATATTTTAAAAGTATAGGGAAGAAAATAATTATGAAAATATTAGATATTTGTTCAATGTATTGCCAGTCTTATGTATATATTATAATGGAACGACAATCTGTGAATTGTACAATGAAATTTTTATACCATTTTTCTTTTTAATAAATCGTCCTAACGACATCTATCAACCACAATATTAAACTAGATACGAAGATGAAGCGGCGTACGAAACAATCGGTATGGATTTCAAATTATAATTTATTGTTTGTAATTGTTTAGCATATTATACAATAATATTACCGGAAACTACGATAGATGTCGCTTTCCAGTCTATGCAAAATTCTCTTATATTGGTATGAATAGTACAAAAACCGTAAAACAAAATAACGCATCTTGGAATAAAGTTTATTTATTTATTAGGAGAACACATTCTTATTGTGAAGTTGTAATTATTTAGAACATAGATCTGTGATATTTAAGGACGTTCCCAAAGAGCAGTCGTACTCAATCTTCAAGAAGATTCCCCTGTATGTAAACTACTATGAATAGAATAAAAAATAGTTGAGATACAGTGTACTTTTTCGCTTCCGCTCACATGCGCAGAAGTTCAAAAATCTCTCACTATTCAAATTATAAAAAGAAACGTCAAAACCATTCAAAAGTAGCTCACTTTTAACATTTTTTATAACAAAAGGGATAACGCTTATTTTAGTTATTTTTACAGAAAGATATTTGTTAAATTTTCAATTAATGATTCTCAGTTTTCCAAAACAATCGTAAGAAAATTACTATTGCTATTCAATTAAATGTGCGCTACAACATCGATCGGGGTATGATTCGTATGTTAAATATGCTCATTTTAATAGTCAATATTTACAAATTTACTACCGCAAGGACTATTGAAAATAATTTCTACGTATAAAAGACATTTATAAGTATGTGTATTCAAAGTTTTAAAAGGATTGTAAGAAAAGTGATTTTATTGGGAACGTTCTTAAAATGATTAATTAGAAAGATATGTATATGAAATCAATTTTATAGAAAAATGTTATTGATGCGCCACCGGGATTTGAATCCGGATTTCTTTCCAAACCAGGGAAGGTTCATTATCCAACTATGCTACAACGGCATTATTTTTGACCACAAATTTTCGAACCTATATGTTCCTCTTTTTCAAATTAATACATCTATCGTTTCATTATTTGAAAGCCATCTACTATCTTTTTACGGAATCTCAAATACCTTTGAGTAAACCGATAGCAGAAGCTAGAATTAACAATTCATTTTTATTAAGGAAAACACATTCTTATTGTGAAGTTGTAATTATTCAGAACATAGGTCTGTGATATTTTAAATACTAAATTAATGTATTAATTATATGTATATATTTATAATTAATACATTAATTTAATTCATTTTTATTAAATTTTTGGACAAATTGATATAACTTATATATTATTAGGAGAACACATTCTTTTTGTGAAGTTATAATTATTCAGAACATAGGTCTGTGATATTTTAAATAATAAATTTGTCCTCAAAAATAATGTTGCTGTAGCATAGTTAGATAATGCACCTTCCCCGAAAATTTTAAAAGAAATCCAGGTTCGAATCCCGGTTGCGCAACAATAATATGTTTCAATAAAATTGATTTTATAAATACATCTTTCTAATTAATACATTCAATTAGTATTTTTTTTAGTATAAAATTTTCAAACAACGTTTTAAGTGAGGGCCAGTTTATATATTATATTTTTTAGTTAATTTGTACGTAGGTTTTTTGAAAAATAGTAATTATGGATCAAATAAAACCTGTAAAAGTTACATAATAAAGCGCTCTACGATAATATATATTAATTCTTGGAAAGGGATCGTTATTTCGAGACTTCTTCTCATGTCCCATGTCCACGGAATGAGACGCGATGAGATAAGTATTAGAGAATTAGTTGAGATAAATCTCAGTATACACACGTGTTGATTTTGATATGGAGATAAATTTAGAGATTACCGCTTGAGATTGGTAGAACCTACCGTGTATACAGCGTTAAATTTGACTGAAACTCGACACGTGCCTACAAACTAAAAGTTTCTACCTACAAGGTATTTATTCTGAAACCTAGAAGGCATTAAATTTCAAACTTTTATCCTTTTTTAACTGCCATAGAGGAAATGCAAATTCAACCAATGGATAAAGATTAATGGACCAATGTTTGACGTTTTACATATAATAAATATGAAGTGAGGTTTGAGATGAATCTCTGAGACATCGTTATCTCCAATGAATCTCATGGGAGTATATTCGTTATCTTAGGGGTTGTCCTGGGACGAAAATCTCACTGATAATTTCATCCGTGAACATTGGACATTATAGTTTCCAGCTGCAACACACGATTTTAAATGATTTCTTCTTATATTTATCAGCATTTTTCCTTCTTCATTATTGAATTCCTTAATTATTGAAAGTATTTCTCCATTATTGCAATATCCTCTATGATTGTAACGACACAGATGAAATATTCTCTACGACTGCGGTAACATGCCTGCAATATCTCTAATACGAGTACATTGTACAAAAAATCATTACGTAAATCGACAATTTCAAAGATTTTTTCAAATGTAGAAATCACTATTTGTATCAATTCTATAAAATTGAATATCTTGTTCAGTAGGCACCTGCCGACGTTAAAAAATTCTCTAAATTTACACAGGAGTATATTTATATATATAAATTTCTTAATGAAAACATATTTTATTGTGATGTTGCAATTTTAGAATAGTTCTAGGATATTTAAAACAAATTAGATGAATTAAATAGAAAGATTTACAGAAAAACTCTATATTTAAAAATTATTTAATTGTGTACCAACGGTGGTAACCAAATATTTATTTGATAGATAGATTTTATCTGTATATCTTTCTAATTGATAAATTTAACTTGTATAGTTTTTATTTTTTAGATAATATCACAATATTATAGGAATTATTTGCATAAATACACAAATTTTAAACACTATTATGTACATTATATTTAGGGGCGTTCACTCTATATAATCAAAAAAGCTGTGCATAACTATAATCTTTGCGAAATAAATGTATTTGAATTAATATTATGTATTTAGAATGTATATCCATATCATAATAATTCAGTTCTCATGTTAACGTGTTTACTAGAATCGTATAACTAGTGGAAGTATTTACAATTGACAAATAAAGCTGCGCATGCGTTTTTTCGAAAAACTGTTCTAGACGTATCCGAACTAAACGCAAATCTCGCACCGCACGGTGTTCTGAATACACGTCTTCGCTTGAACAGACGTGTTGCAAAATGCCGCAAGTATGTCTTTGAAGCGGACTTGACTGTATGTATTATTTTATATAATAACATATAATATTTAACTCCTTTAGTTAATAACTTGAAAAACTTACCAAGAAAAATAGTAATAATACACTCACACAGGTATACTTGCACTAAAACATACTTCTAAAAAAGTAAATGATGAATACAACCTCTAATGATAATATCCAATACTTTTACACCATCGATATTAGCAGCATAACCTAAGTGCATGCTTAGTGCACGCCGCTGATTATATTATACAAAGCAGGGCCCTTTAGGGGTTTATCAAATATTAGAAAATAAACATATAATTTTTTTACATTAAGTTATTACAAACCTGTAAAAAAAATACGCGATAGGTATATATTTACACGCTAGAAAAGTTTAAAACATCAACTAAATAGCATGCAATTGGTTTTGCAAGCGGATACAAGATTTATCTAAATGGAAATCTCGGTGTAAACCATACATTTTTATGTTTATTTGGTCATAAATTGCTATTAATAAAACTCATTACACGCCATTAAAATATAAACTTGTAAAAAAAAAAACACGCGATATATTTGTTCGCAATTGCAATACCATGCAATTGGTTGTGCAAGCGGAAACAAAAAGATTTGTCTAAGTGGAATGTTGGTATAAAGTAAGCATTTTATGTTTATTTAATTCTTTCCGGTAGTTTTAACGTAAGTACTTACCTATTTGCAGATTGTGTAAACGGTTGTCTTTTGCCTTGAAATGTTGTTTTATTTTGGAATAACTCAAAAGGGACACCCTCTACCTGATTTGGCCAGTTTCTGTTCAACAGCCGATCGCTACTGAAAATATCTGTTCTGTGTGGTGAAAGGAGTTCTTTTTGGTTCAACAAGTTTCGTTCTAGGAATCTATCCTTGGAAGATCAACCCAGCGATGGACGGCCCGTCGATATTGAAGACGAGGATATGAAGGCTGTGGTGAATGCAGACCATGGAGTAACTTTAATAGAAACTGCAGAAATGTTGACAATTAACTAATCAACCGTTATTCAACATCTCCATAGACTGGGTATGGTGTCCAAGCCGACCACATTTGATAAACAGAAAAGGTGTCAGTTTTCATCAAGATAATGTCAGAGCGCATGTTACATCACCCACCCAAATAAAACTAATTGAGCTGAAATGGGAAGTTTGGCAGTATCCCCCATACTCCCCAGACTTGGCACCGAGTGATTACCATTTCGACCCCTCCTACGTAAAGTATCGCAAGTAAAAAATGTAATTTTTAATCATTCTAGTATTTAATTTATTTTTAAATGATTATAATTTTTTTAATATTATATTTATAGAATATAATATAATACAATATATATATTTTTAAATCTGCCACGCAAATGAGTATCAAATATATGCGAAATACTAGAATGATTAAAAATTATTATTTGTTATTTTTTTCACGATTTATTCTGATCTCTGCAAAATTTTCTCAGTGGTAAAAAAAATTTGGTTCAACAGAGCGAGTCAAAACAACCCTTGATGAGATTTTTGCCTTAAAATCCGAAATTTTTAATAGGGACGGAATAAATAAATTGACATTAATCTTAATAAATAAATTGACATTAGATATAACTGTCTCCCACCTATTAAGGTGGGAGACAGTTATATCTAACAATGACCATTAAATATTTGAATAAATATACGATGTTCCTATAAGCAAACTTTTATTATTAAAATATGGCAAGAACTTATGCATAATAGATAATAATAATAATAATTGGCATTGATAAAAACTTGTACCTTCTGGAATCGTTTAATATTTGAGATTAAAAACAAAGATTTGAAAAGAAAAATGTAATTTTTTAAAAAAAACGCGCGATATATTTGTATTTATAGAGTTATATAAGAGTTTAAAGATCAAAGAATAGCATGCAAATGATTGTGCAAGGAAGATTTATCTAAATGGAAATCTCGGTGTAAGGCACGCATTTTTATGTTCATGGATATAAATTGCTCACTAATAAAGGCTCATTAAGAGATTCATCTAATTTATTTTACTTTGCTTATTTATTATTCGTTGTGTATATATATTAATTACTTAATTGTGGTTCATGTTCAATTTTTATCGCGTTTTTATGTCGTGAATATTTATCCCGGGTCTTACAGTAAAATGTGATTTGTTCTGTGAGTAAAAGTTAAAGTCTCAGCGTAGATTTTTTCTGAAGTTTATCATGGACGATGGTCATTACTGTGGATATAAAATGGATAGTATTGTATTTTATATGATTAGTATATTATAGTTTGGAAAATTAAACTTCATACATAATTTCATTACATTTATTCTAACTCGTTATATTTATGTACATACATACTTTTATAGTAAAAAATTAATACATTTATATTAGTTCATAAACATGTGATATAATGATATTGGAAAAAAACAATACCTACATTAAAGTGCTAAAACCTTAATATTCATTTTTCATACTGTGTGTGTTGTTTTATAACATCCACACCGCTGAAATTTAGTTATACAATTAATGGAATAGAATTATTAAGATTAATATAACCATAAGATTTCTTTAGATTTGTCATAAATCAAGAAATATTGTGGAATTCACTGTATTACACTTAAATAATTAATCTTAGCATATTTTTATAAACACTAAAAATAACTATTTCGTAGTAAACATTTATGTATGGAGACTAGACATTGATATAGAAAAATAAAAATGCATAATGACATTTTTATACTATAAATAAATCAAATAAAAATGTACAAGTTTCTACTTACATTGAATCTTATTTATAAAAGCTTCACTCGTAATGCCAGCATTATGGTAAATTTTTAAATAACTAACTTTTAGTAAATAAGTACAAAATGGTCACTTATAAGTACATTTCTTATCGTCTGATAATTTAGTAACACGGATCTGATAATTATTTATATATTACATTATAAACGGCAGATTAATATTCACTTTTTAAATTCACCTATAACTCTTTAAACGTATATATTATATAAATCAAAAAATTTGGAAATTAATGTGAACATTATTTTTAAATACTTAACTTAATTTAAATTTGTAGTTAGTCAGATAATGCTTTTTTGTGTTAGATTATACAATAGATATTTATTAAAGCTATGTTCAGAAATAGGCACACCTATTTGGGTGCCATATTATAGAATGTTTTAGAACCAACAATATAAACTAAAACACTTTACAAATAATTAAAATATGTTAAATGAATCCCAACAATTTAATGCCCCCTGAAGCAAAAAATTGGTCGCTAGTACACTTGACAATAAATTTTTAATACTCTAGAGTTTGCACCAGTGCATGCTTTCAAATAACGAGGATATCAGGCCGTAATCGAAACAGTAGCTTTATACCAAGGTCTATATATTCTTTTGTATTGTTACCTATATATACATACACAATGCATCACTGAATTTAAGAGGATTTAGCCTCAGATATCGTGAAGGGTCCATTGTGGTTCGGTGCGTTTTGGTTTGGTGCCACAGAAGGTCTGTAAGAAGATTTAAAATATGTGTTATAAATAAATAAAAGTTTAGCAATAAAAAAAGAAAATATATAAAATTAAAAAATATTGTTAACAACATAATAATTTAATAATATAATTTCAAAGAATAAGACTCTCATTGTGACAAAAATTAATTATCAAATTTAGTAAATATATGGCGATAGTGTAGTAGTAGTCGAAGTGTATCCACATATATACAACTTTCTTAACCCCTGTAATTACCAATACTTCCATAAATTTCCATTAAATATAATTTAAAAAAATGTTTCGTCTCTATGAGATATCTATTATTTGTTAAATAAAAGTTTCATTAAAAGATTATCTTTCAGAGCAGGCTTAAATTGACTAAATGTTGAAGCATACAGTAAATTATTAATAATCAATAGATTTAAGTCTCAACATGAGGTACAATATTGCTGATCTGACGTTCCTGTACAAGGTCTGGTTGATAGCACACTGATCTCCAGAGTAAAACTTCATGCAAGTACCAGATCATTAAGAAAACATTAAACATTCAGACTAGATGCCTAATATAGAATATTGCGTTCTTTAACATTGCGTTGGTTTGATCATATGGAACGGATGAATGAGGAGATAATGGTGAGAAAGATATATAACGCAAGTTTTGATGGCACCAGAAATAGAGGACGTTCGCGGAAGACTTGGCACGACCAGGTAAACCAGATAATGGAGGATGGTTCTGGCAGAAGCCTCAACAATCGGCGAGCTTGTATGAGAAGATGTATAATTATTATTATTACTTAGCTACAAAAAACTTTACTCAACATGTTTTCTTAAAACCATGTGTACGTATGCATATATTGGTGCTAAATATTTATTTATGATTATGTAATTATGTTCTTATGCATTATTTTATGTTTTCATTTATTATTTTAATTTGTCGAGATATATATGAGTTATTTATTTCCAAACACGTTAAACGTTAAAAAATTTAATTTTCATCTAAATGCTTCATTAGATATTTTGAAGATACAGTGTAATCAACAATATTATAGGAAAAGAACAACATATTTTGTCGTTTTGCAGAAATTATGAAATTTATAATTTTTATAAAAGGATTTACCACTCAAATATATGTATATATATATTTGAGTATCAAATATAGTATTTTAGTGGTGGTAAAGATCATTGGCATACCACTAAAAGCTATTCATCAGTTTCTTTATTAAGCCGTTTGGATGTTAAATACTCAATTATAGAGGGTATTGACACGAAACTTAAACTTGTTTTTTGTAAAACTGCATTCAAATATACATTTTTAAAATTGTTGATTATAATGTACTTTGGAAGTAAACAAATCATACGTACATTGTATTTCATTGTGAATGCATGATTCATACCCACGCTTTTAAAAGGTTTAATAACCATGTTTTAAATTTAATTCAAATTAAATTAATCAATTGGAAAGATGTACAGAAAAAATCTGTCTATCGAAAAAATATTTAATTGCTACCAGTATTTGAACTTGGACCTCTTACTATCGGTGTGCGGAAAATTGCTCGCCCACAGTTGCTTGCCCACAATTGCTTGCCAGGAAAATTGCTCGCCAGGAAAGTTGCTCGCCAAATGCGTAACAGAATGCTTTAGTTCTTTTTTATATGAATATAGATTAAGAAACACGTTTATTGAAAAATATATACATATATTTTCAATTATTATTTATAAACTATTGTCGTCAACTAAAAGTATTTACAAAGGTTAGGTCAGATTAGTGAGAAACTTTCCTGGCGAGAAATTGTGTGGCGAGCAATTGTGGGTGACCAACTGTGAGCGAGAAATTGTTGGCGAGCAATTTTCCGGTAATCCTTCCTATCCAGGAAAGCGGGAAATGATACACCATTTCGCTATAGCAATCGAATTCCATTTTTTTCGGTATTTTGTACCTACTATAATTGTTTTACATGTTGAGTCATTGAACTGTTATTGATCAGTAAATTATATTATAAATAAAAATAGAAAAAATATTACGTTTAAAGAGTAACACGCAGAGTAAAATAGCACTTTAACAGAGCACAACATCAATATTTGAACTTCAAAGGTACTTTAAAAGAAACATGATGGTTAATTTTAAAGATGCTGGCGTTTTTTCTACTTCTTTTTTGTTAATGGTTTCATGTGCATGTTATCTCTTATCTCCGACATATGATGTAACAACAAGATTTTTGGGGGACCCTATTCGGGGAACATGGTGAAATAGTTTTTTTTTTTTAATATCGGGTAATTTTAACTTTGTATATAATTGTATTAAATAGTAACAAAAATGGATAAAGTTTTTTTATATAATACATTTTATTTTATTTTATATTTTGTTAATTCTTTTTTGTTTAATTTTGTTGAATTTTTTACATTTTTAGTGAAAGATTTTATAGAATCTTTTTATAAATTTTGTTCAATAGGGTCAAGAACAAGGTAAAGAAGTGAAATGGGACAAAGATGATGGGGATCAGATGAGGGATCATACAGGCTGAGGCAGTTTATGGAAGGGTTTGGGATAAAATTTAGAAATCGTGTATGTGTCGTTTGAGTGAGGGTATGTTTGAGTCTCTGTGAATGATTGTGTTTCTGACAAACCAGGGTTAGTTTTAATTTTCCTAAGGATGTAGTTTTGTTTGGATTCTAAAATTTTTATTTTACTTGAAACCCCAGATGGGGCTCGCGTATGTGAGTATAGGATGGATGATTGCTTTGTACAAGAGTAATTTGATTTGTAGGGATAGTGAATTGTACGAATTTAGGAGGGGATATAGTCGGTTGTAAATCGCAATCATCCATCTATCCCTAGATATCTTCGTTGTAGTCCAGTTTAATGGACCCTGCCTCCCTTTTCCAGGACTGTTTTTATAAGACAATTAAACGCATCAGATTTATATAGATTTATGATCAGTTGTATTAATAAAATATTTGAAAAATTACCTTTCTTCGTATTGTACGCTAGTGAGAGATTTGTTGGCTGTTTCCGGAAGCAACAATACGCACAAGCCTCCGACTACACCAACTGATCCCATCACTACCATTGGAAACGGAGTTTTCTGAAAATATAGAAAAACATAAACATTAAGTGTACAATAAAAATGCGATACGTATCTCAGATGTATGTATCATACCACCCCTGCACGGTAATGTTCAATAAATATTAATAAATTCAGTTAAATAAATAAATTAAAACAATGATCTCCCTGCCGCAGGATCAAATCCCGCTGGAATCACACGTGACCGGCAAATACTAATGACTAACTAAAGAGGAATCAATCAAGACGTGAAAATAGCAGTAGGTATACAAATATCTCAAGCTCTTTATTAATACTAGCTTGTTACAAAGATCAATATGCATAATTTTTTTTTAAACATATTAAACATTGTTATTTCTATACACATAATAAATAATATCAAAAATATAAATCAATGCATTTAATTCTATTTAAAAAATCAATATTCTATTGATATACGACAGTTAGACACCACAGTCTAATAGGGGGTAATATCTAAGACGGCAGAACACTGGCTTAGCATATGAGAGGTACCGGCATCGGTACTCGGTGCCTAGAAATCTTGATTTCAAAAATGTTTTGGAAGCGCCTGTCGTCGATCTCGTTACTGGCAATGGTGAAAATAAAACACAAAGTAAAAGGGAGAGTACCTATATAAAAAAGAATCCAATAATAAACAATATTGAAAATCGAAGGAGCCAATGAAAATAACACATTCTTTGATACGATATATTTCTTAGAATAGTAATTTAGAGAAAGATTGAGGGAAGAAGACAGAGTAAGGGCATTAATATAATTACATCCACCAATAATAATTTGCGATGATGTCCAGGACAGAGATGCATAGCGAGCACCGATAAGAACATAATTTATAAATATAAAAAAATATTATAAAAATTTCTAACGCAGTTTTCATGACAAATTTTATTGAAAGGTCTCCTGAATAAACATACTGTATGTTAAATTCATCCTCAAGTGATACACAGATAATTGAGAAATCCACTCGATACAGAATTTGTAATAGGTATGTACTTACTAATGTGTTATTCAAAATTTCGTAATTTTATTAAGTATTCAGAACACGATTCACTGACCAAAGAAGTGGCAGTGTCTGGATGTGACTGAAGAATTTAAACAATGATAATAAACAGAGACACGAGTCACAAAACGCCTTTGTATAAACAAATGCAAATTCAATGTGCTCAAAAGAGTACATTATTCTGCTCGTACCATTTATGGTGGTGAAAAACACCATGTTTAATTCGTGTTTTTTGATGTGAAACATCTTAGGGTATACCAGGTAAAATAAATCATCCAAAACCGACAAATGAAACAAAACACTGTTATGGAAATACGCGCTACACAGTATAACCATATACCGCACCAAATGTACAACGCAATACGCGTTTATTACTCGCGACAGTCGCACGGCGGAATATGTTTCATCGCTAGTAAATTCGTTGTTTGTGATCCTGCATTTATTTCATCAGATAAAATCAGAAATAAAACATTTTTATAAAAAGCCTATTTTTCAGTATTGTGTACAGCCCTGTAAACATTAACAATCTTGACAACGTCGAGTGCACTTTTGTATTCGTAGACATGCCTTCTGTGCGTAGTGGAATATTTCATAACAATCTATCATGAAACACGGGGTACTTCACGACATTTTCTTTTAAGAAAAATTTCAATTAATGTGACTAGATATTTTAAGGATTCTACTTACGATTGTCCAAATATATGGTATGCAGACGAGTGAGATTCCAGCTATAACTTGACTGGCTCCGACTCCCAAATTCCTCATCAACGTCGGATAGAGCTCCGCCGTGTACATCGGCAACACGCCATTCGTAGCGCTGATGGAGAACTTGCTGATCATCACGAAGGTTATCTTAAGCCAAAGTTTATCACTGAAAGTATCCACCAGGGACACAGCCAGACATCCAAATCCAGCGAACATGATTGTGAAACAAATTGGTATTCTTCTGCCAACTTTCATTAAAACCGGAATACTGAGGGCAATTGCTGGAATTTCAACAACTCCAGACAGCATCGAGGTTATGTGTAGATCTCCACCGAATGAGCTGATGTTCAATACGAGTCCGTAGTAAACGAGAGTAGTTGCTCCCCAGATGAGGAATATACAAGTGGTGATTTTCCCAATCGGTTTTCTGAATAGATCTAGAACTCCCAGAACTTGGTGATCATCTTCAGACGGTTTGCCGTTTGGTTGGAGTATCTTATCAAGTGACGCTGGCAGCTGTCGTTTATTGTACTTCGCAGCTTGTTGAAGGATTTCCTTCACTTCTGCGATGCGGCCCATTGTGAGTAGCCACCTGGGAGATTCGGGAACCACCCACCTGTAATATAAATACGTTGATGCTTTACATGAAAAGTAATGGTTTAAATTATCATATTTTATACTTCGTTTGTTCAGTATGAAAGTCGCCGCAATTATTAATTATGCAAAATACCACAGACTAACAAATATGTAGAAATGAACTAACGGAAATTCCTTGTTTTAATATTTTAATTTTGGTGTCACTTACGTGATCACTTTGGTATCAGCTATGGTGTGGTATGGCTAACAATATAATTTGCATTATTGTAAAATATACGTCTTGTTTATATTTTCGATTTAATTTTCGAAGAGTAAATACTTTTACCGTTGCATAAATGTGTCATAAGCTATCGGATTTATGTTTCCACAAAACGTTTGTAGAATGCCCCTCGTCCCGCAACTAATGTTCCGAACACCGCTCCTGTATGTACACATTATTTCATGTATATTTATTTACTAGTCTGTGCGAAATTCATATTTTTTACAATTTTTCCTGAGAGCTTCATTTCTTAAAAGTATGTATTTTAACAGTGGTTTATATAAAAAAATTAATGTCATTTATCGATTTCGTATATGCCTCGAACACCCAAAACTAACAGAAGTATGTAAACATTTAAATATTTTTACAATTTTCAAAGTAGGTCAAAATATCCAATGAATAAATAATTAATAGCGATCGATTACAAGGATAGAACACTTAATCTTTATGAACCTACTTAGCAAGTCAATCAAAGCGACGTTTTTCAATTATTATTATGTTGATTAAAAACTGTTTTTTTTTTATATATATTGCATTCCTCGTCTGCTACACGAGATTTAGTGCGTTATAAATAAATTTTATTTGGACGATTTATATTGAAAAAATAATCTTGTGTAATTAAGTAAATATTTTTAAGTACTAAATCATATTTAACATACGTGGACATAATATGATCAGGCATTGAGTATAATATTTGTCATGTTTTAACAAATACTACTTAAAAGGTTCGGTGCTCAATAGACAGATGAATATATAATTGTTAATTTTTTGTCTTCAGTAAATCTTTGAAATTACAAAGCTATTTTCGACAGCAGATTATGGTAGATTATTGATAATTAATGGGTATTTCTGTGTTAATGTTTGTAGTGTTAACTTTGTGGTTAGACATAATTAAAATTGTATCTTTGTAAACTTTGCATAAACCACTTGAGTTATTTAAGAGGCAGGCCATATTTTTTTTTAAAAAGAAAACGGCATTGAAATTTTACGTATTAATAATAATGGCTTTCGAATAAATATTTATAAATTAAAAAATCCCTCAACACTAAATTTAACATAATTAATAAACAATTTAACTTAACAAACAACCCGCTATTTAAAATATTTCTGATTTCTTCGCCCGTAATTGATGTTTTAATAAATAAAATTTTGGAATAGTTCTGTTGTTCACCAGTCCTGACGAAGATACGTTAGTATCGAAATCGGTTAACTTAAAAATAACTTACAGTGGTTTATACAATGTTAAACATAGATACGATTTTAATGAATATTTAATTTAGTTTGTTACTTTTTATAAACTATACAGCGAGGTATGATAGATTTATAAAGTTTGTTTAACTATTTATAAGATATCTTACCAAAGCATAATGAGAAGTATTCCCGGCAAAGAAAGTGCTAGCTGAAGATGTCTCCAGTTTGGTAGGGCCATCGAAAGGGCTGACACCAAGATATATGAAACAGGAAGGGGGAAAAAGTTGCACACTCCAGCTATAGTCCTCCATTTTCCACCAACCAACTCCACGGACAAGACGAATCCAGAGAAAACAACTGATACACAGAAAAATCCTAGAACGACACGAAGTGCCAGGTACAATTCGTATAACGGACAGAACGTAACTGCAATTGCTAATAGCGTCTGCATTATTAAAGCGGAAATCAAAGTCTTTTTTCTTCCAAATCTGTCTGATATCATTCCGCTGACTACACCTCCCAATCCAACTCCAAATAGAAACAGAACTTCCGCCAGAGTATTGAGGAATTCTCTGTCGCAGACAAGATTCCATTCTGATACAATTGTTGTTCCAAGGACGCTAGTATCCCATTCCCAGGCTGTGCAGTCTATCTGACCTGCAGGCGGTGCGATGCCACTCATAATCTGGTTGGTGGTAACAGTTATCCAATTGATATCACTGATCAGACATCTTCCTTGGGGTTGACTATAATTTCTCCAAACGTCTATGGGCACAGACGACAGATGATCAGGTCTGGCGCACCAGAAATCTTCGTTTGCTGCCTGAAATAAAAAAATTTTAATATTAAAATTGGTCTTTTGAAAAACGTGCAAAACAACTTGACACACTTTATTTTAATATTGTTTATAATAATAACCATTATATTGATCCATAAGGTAAATACTTAGATACTCAATAGTTAAAAGTTTGTAGAATTTTATATATATTGTATATTCTCACATGGGGAAGATATCAAGAATCTAGGTTGTCAATAGTAGAGATCGTAGGAGAGTAGCAAGAGTAAGATATTAATGGCCGAGTGAAAAGTACCGCGTTAAAGAATTGAGCCGCTGCTTCTATATATAGAAAAAATTCAATCGAGGTGGCTTGGACATGTCTTTCGAATGCCAGAGAATTAATTACCAAGATCTTGTTTGCAACTCCGAAAGTGACAGGTGAGCCACCCCAAAACAGTAACTAAGGCTTTCTGAAGACAGATTGAACCTTGGTTGGTTAACAAGTAAACGCTGAAATGGAAACAGCGCAAGGTAGGAGAAAATTTGGGCCCCAACTCTCATAGGATAAGAAGGTAAATTTTTTTCTAAAATAACTGTAGATCGCAATGCGTGTTTGTCTTTAATAAAATAAAACGTGTAAATAAGTTTTTTAATATCCAGTGTATGTTCTAATTCCTTTTTTGTTTGTATAATAAGAATGGATAAATATGAATTCCACTTTTATACGCAGAATTTATATTTTTCCACTTAAAAATAACTCGAGCATTCAGACAATTAAAAAATCGATAATTATAATTAGTGCATTGATTACAGCGCTAACAAGCTTGAATGGAAAGTAGCGAAGATAAATATAATGCGAGGGTATATTTCTCTTATTTATCACAACGTTATTATAGGGCATTGCCCCGGGAAACCAATTTTAAAAACAATTTATGGATACCTCGTTACATCGACACATTATACAAGAATTGCGAATATAAAAAATATTAAAATGTGACAAAACTGATAATAAAAACTTGAATTCTTACTTAAATATTTGACTTAAATTATAAAATTTAGCGCCATCCATTTTCGAATTTCCTCAGTCAGCTGTGATTGTGATTTCGGAATTTTAGCGAATTGTCTTGAAGTATTATTTACGAACAGTTCTTTTTTTCATAAAAAAAATGAATACAAAGTACATTATAAAAACTAAATCTTATCTAATAATTAAACTTATCCTAAAAATATTATTCTTAAATTCTCTAATTTCTGTCACAAATGAAAATTAAATGATAAATGAACACATATCATTGAAGAGAAGTGTATGTAAGTCAGATATTTGAAAAAAAATGAACATTGCAATTCTGCTGTAAGGTGAGGTGATGTAAAGTAATATGAAGCAAAAATAATCAGGTGAATTAATTATTTTTATTTTTACCTGGGTAAAAGATATTTAGAATTATTTCATTATGATCGGATATTTTTCTTAACGTTTCATTTGACGTTAATTGTATGATGTTGGATATCAATACGGATTTGTGGTGTTTAGCTTGCGATGTTTCATTAACAATGGAAGAAAAACCGACGCTTAGATAGAGAAAGACAATAAAAATGGTGAGCTCTATAAAGTAATGACATTAAACCGACTAAGTAAAGAAAATATTTACAGAATGGTAAATCGACATCATGAAAGATTGGAACAAACGCAAACTAAACGTGCATCTGTATATAAAGTGTTATACAGTGAAAAATATATTTGTCGTACATATCATAATTGGAGACTATTATCAAATTAAGTTGTAAGAATTTGAAACAATTAATAAATTAAATGTTTTATTTTTACGGAAAATACAATATTGTCGTGAAGTTACAGTTTTTCAGAACATAATTCTGTGGTATTTTTAATACAAATTAAATTAATAATCAACATGGAAGGTACATGGATAAAATCTATTGCTTATTAGCAACTAAAATATATTTTCAATCTTACTGGATTCGAACTTGGACCTTTTCCTATTCAAGGAAACGTGTTATCCTAAGTAGTTTTATATAGCTCTCTCAAATTGATACATCTGTTATTCCATTTTGAAAAGCAATCAACTTTATATTGCCAAGAATCTCAAATACCTTTGAGTCATCGGTAGAAGGACAGTCTTTGAAATTTTATATAATATTATATTGGTTCATAAAAATAAATTAAATTTTGCAATGATTGATTCGGTTTTGATCAAGTTTAATATTCTCACTATATTCTAGTGATTCTGCGGTGGTTTTACATATACACGAGTATATTTAAGTTAATATCTAAGGTATCAGAATACACTTTCTAGTATTTGAAGAATTATTTTACAGTCTTTATCATTTATAAAAAATATGTAATAAATAACAGAAGTTCTCATAAATATATTGGGTTGATGATAAGAAATTGGCAATATAATGCCAACGTTTTGTTTTATCGAATATGTCCTGAATTCTCCAATTCGTTGAAAACTTGTATTAGAAAATGGAATAAAAAACTGAGTATTTCCGATGCATCCTTTGGTTTGAATTTAACCAAGGTGTTAAGGCATGAATTTAATACTTCTATGAATCGATTCCGAGGAGTGAAACCATCACTTCTGAAGTTTAACCATTCCCAAACCATGCAGTAACATCGGTCTACCCCTCTGATTAATCCTGTAATATTTCGTAATGTAATATGATTTTGATCTGGGGATAATCATCTAGAGAATAGTTGGAGATTGGTAGAAAGACACAAAAACTCAAACTCGCGTCCACGACGTTTGTTTTGATAGCGAGATTTGACAGTGTGCACGAAAATCACAGAATTATAGATATCTACTATTTTATTCTGAAGATTAAATAAAGCATGTATTCTACGGTTTATGACTGATATTTGACATTTGTACAACAAACGTGATGGCGATTCTTTGAGGCATGATGTATACGCAGTGACTACGAAAGCCGAGAGTTGTCTCCAGAATCTCAGAAGAAAAATCTCATATGAGCGAAGTCCATATCTCAGAGATTGTAGAAAATCTCATCCGGGGATACCTGCCATTAGTGTTTGTTTGCATTATTTTCCAAAGCAGTATTTTAATGTGTCTTTGAGTTGAGTTGATGAACAGTTTGTATACCATGTTATATTGGGATAGGTTTGGTTAACCCATTTATATCAACGTTCAGGATGGCAATAGCATTTTTATGATCTCGATGTATCCATATATAGCTCGTGTCTCTTTGGTAGTCTGTGATAAATGCAGACTACCAAATACATAGATATGAACTAACGCAAATTCCTTGTTTCAATATTTTGATTTTGGTGTCACCCACGTGAACACTTTAGCACCACTTACGCAATCAAATAACTCTGCGACTTTTTTTGAATATATGATTCGATTGGAACGAAAATTTAAACGCTGACAATATATTGTAAAAAATACGTCTTGTTTACACAAAGGTTTAATTTTCGAAAAGTAAATACTTTTACTGTTGCAAAAATGTGTCGGATTTATGTTTCCACCAATAATGTATGTAGAATGCCTCTCGGCCCGCAACTAATGCTCCGAATCCCTCTTCTATATGTACACTTTATTTCATGTCTATCTGGTATGTGATTAAATATTTTTTCAAAGTCTATAAATGGCGGTGTAGAGCGAGCGGCTTTTGGCTTTTTTGGATAAGCCTCACTGTATGTCTACTGTAATATGTCATTTTCTAAATCCTGGTTGTTCAGAGAGTTGAAATCAATCTAATCTGTGAGTTTAGTCTATTTGTAATTACTGTCATTAACGGTTTATAGCAGTGAGATTTGTTAATAGCTCGTATGTCCGGTTTGAAATTCATCAAGATACTCAATCAATATTTTAGGCCGGCAGAATTTTCTTTGCCAAGTTGTCTGGTCTATTATTCCGAGTGCATTCGAATTCTTTGGTCTACGTCTTTAAACCAATTTGCGGATCTATTATCAAGTTCAATGTCCATGATAGAGGTCGGATACTTGCGGTATACAAGTTCATAAAACTGTGAACAGAGAATTATAACAATTATTTCGTGTTTTTTCTGATTATTTTGCATTTTTTATACGTATAAAAGATTGAATGCTTCAACACGAATATGTAACTAGCCTTAATGATGAGTAAAATGTTAAGTGAATTCGAATTACTCTGATTCACCTTGAAGTTTTCTTGCTTCGCTAAAAAAACATCAATTCTATTGTTATCGCTGTTTGTGAATATTCAACGTGAAACCCATGGGAGATATGTAACACGGGGTAACTAGAATATACTGGGTGAAAGTGTTATAATATTCCAAAACCAGACATCAAAATCTCATCTGCATTATTAATAATTCAATGAATAATAAAGGTTTGAAACTATTTAACACCTAAATTATACGAAATGTAACATAAATGTTGAATACATTTTATAAATGTTTATATATATTTTTATTATATTTTCATAAAATGGGCGTCTATATGTGGCAATTGTATTACATATTAATATAATTTTATTTATTTTTAAGAATAAAAAAAAATCCCTCCTGTTAACTTAAATGTTCAATAACTCCGAATATATTTATTGTAATAAAGCACCGTCATCCACCAAGTCTTTCAATTATACACAATGAATACACAGTACAAGTAGACAAAAAGTTTTGTATATTATTGTAAAGTTCAGTTTTAGAAACGAAAATTAATATTTTCTTCATGGAAAAGATGGTGACCGCAACCGTCAACTGAGTGAAGCTTAGGGTGCAACAATTGACAGTAAACTCAGGTCTCAGATCACTTAATATAATATCATATTTCAGAATTACGAACAAAATTGATACATTACATTAAATTGAAGTGTTAATTTCATAAGAATTATAAATTAGGTGGATGTGTTCAGTTGCGAATGGATATTTAACGAATATAATAAATCAAATAAGTTTATTTCTTTTAAATTTTAATTAAATGTATCAATTAGATATATATATATATATATATATATATATATATATATATATATATATATATATATATATATATATATATATATATATATATTATTGATAATGATTTATTTAAATTTTAATTAAATGTATCAATTAGAAAGATATATATATAAATTTTATCGAAAAATATATTGTTGTTGCTACCGGGATTCGAATATTAATTCATTTAATTAGTATTTAAAATATCACAGACCAATGTTCTGAATAATTACAACTTCACCGTAAGAATGTGTTCTCCTTAATAAGTTAATTTCTGTTATCAGAAAATTGAAAATTGGAAAACTGTAATGTTGTTGTATTTTACATGGCAATATTTCAATTATGTCCCGTATACGTAGCTATGTAATTATTTAATTATGTTTAATTTTCGTGCCCATCCTAAGATGGATTTCAAATACAAGTGATTACATTAAAAGTAAACTATGCTAGGCCCTGCGGCCGGCTGTTGTAGCCGCTACGCGATCAGGGTCTCATCGGCTATCACCGATTACTTGTTGCTAGTCCCTGCGGGCGGCTATAGTCAGGGTCTTAATAATATATAATATAATCCATACTTCAATGATAAAGCTTTCCCCAAAACAAACCATACGTAAATAAAATGTCGATCTAATTAAAATTATTCCATTTTTGTAAGTTAGCTATTAAAACGAACAAAAATGACATCTAGATGACATAAGAATCGCGGATAGATAATTTATATAGTAAGTAAGATTTCTCCCTTACCATAGACAGTATAGATAAGAAAATATGACAGATATCATGTGTGCTTTTTCTTACTCGAAATAAAGACAATGTAAACTTCATTTCAAATTGAATATATAATTACGTACTGATATTGCACACATCAAAGAGAAAACATTTAAGTAATCTTAACTTAGAGATATTAAAAATACATTCTTGTGCCCCGCTCGCATCTCACTGACCTGGCCGTTTAAGTAAGCACTTAAAAGTCACAGATGACACTACTGAAGCCGCCACATCTAGAAAGTCATAGATATAGATGGGGAAGTGTAATATTATTATGAATTGTTATTAAAATCTGATGTGAAACTATACATACTAAAATAAGAAATTGATACTGATACTGGAAGAACTCCCCCTTTCCCGGAACTGTTATAAGAGCTTGCATTCTCTTATCAGTTCCACACAACAAACGATATTTAAGCCGCGAAATTTAATATGACAGTTAAATAATTATAATTTAATGTATATCTAAAATAATGAGTAATTAGCTAAAATTCGTCGCTTAAGGTTACATTTTTTACTTTATTCAGATAAAATATAAATGTATGAATTAGCTGATGCTGTTTGATGGATCTATTAAAGCTAATACGTGTGTATTACAGTGTCTCAATCTCTTCATTCATTTTTGTATGATGAAGCAATAAGAGTCATCACGAATGTACTTACAATAAACGTTGGCGAAAATATGTGGAACGTGCAGGGGAATGAACATAGGGAGAGCAGGAAGGTCAACTTCAACTGCCACGGTCCATAGTTTCCTATGATATCCGCAATGGGATCATCTTCTTCTTCTTCCGGGGTCGGGGGTCGTTTCTCCAAGTCACTCTCCGCCTGCTTCGCCATGACTGGAAAACAAACATATTTGTTGAAATATTGAATCGATCCTAACAGAAACATTTTTTATAAATATTAGCGACATTGTTACATTTTTATGTTTTTACTGTATACGTAATAATAAAACTATTTATAAATATCCTGACAGACTTAAAAGTAAGACAATATGCACGTAACACAAGAAGGCAGTAATTTAATTTAATAAAACAGGCCACAGTCTGATGGATTTTAAGGTTTTTGCAAACTGATACGTGTTCAAGTTAAACAAGAAAAACATATAGTGACTGTAAGTACAGCCACAATTATTCAATAATAATATGTTTATATTTGCTAGTCAGGATAGCATAGCATTCTATGACTACATCATTTTAAATTTATTAATGGATGTTCATTTTTTTTACATCTTAAGAGTTTTTATTGTTGTTATAATCTTCGTATCATTATAATATAATGACTATATAATATAATAAAATTTTCAATTCTTTATAGGTTATTCCTCTCTTAAAATGAACTCAAGATAAAAGGTTGAACATTACATATTTTTCTTTGACAGATTACAAAATGCCCATAAACGCTTCAACTCAGAATATTTTGTATTTGCTTAAATGTTGCGTTTAATAAAATATATGTTTTAAACAACAAACAATAAAATAAAATTGTAGATTGTAAATTGTATAGGTAGGTTTTAAAATTGTAATTTCGTATACGTTACATATAAGTTTCTTTAAAGTCCGTACGTCACCTAAAATATATTATACATAAAGTATTACAATGAATCTCATAATCCTTAGTATGAAAGGTTTATCAGATTCACTGAAAATTGAAAATAATATCGTTTAATGGGTAATAATAGATATATGTAAAATAGTACACTTGGTAAAAGAAATATTACAATAGTTGAATATAATTAATTATTGAACCACTTCCGCATTGTAAAGATCTTCACTTTTTTACAACTTAAACTTTTGAAACCCTGCAGCCTTGAATTTGGTACACGCGTGTACACATACGAGTATTACGCCTGTGTGAAAAAAGAACATCTGCGGGAGCACAAATTACGCAGGATTTTCTTTAAAAAAATAACCAACTAGAAAATATGGTAACAATATTCAGACAAACATTCGAAGATCTCCAAAAAAGTTGTTTTGACGGCGGCCTGGGAACTAGAGCGCCTCGCATGTCGTCTGATTTATCGCTCACACGAGGCGCGGGCGATTTATTAAACTGTTTCAGAAAGCGCGTCGCGACGCGCGGCGGTGCGGGGCAGGCGGCGGCGACGGCAGAGCGCGGCGGCTGTTGTTGACTTCTTTATTTAATTTGTCAACCCAATTATTCAGAGATTTATCTGCGGTTATGTTCAAAAATTAGTTGAGACATAACTAAAAATGTAAAAATTCAAATAAAAAATCCGACATATAATTCTTAAATGTGTATTTCACGGAAACATGATGTTCCTAATGGAATCGAATAAATAATATTATTAGTTTGGTGCATAATTAACGACCGATTTATCGGAGTCCTTAGAATATGTCGAATTTGTTACTCTGCTCTTTTTTTTACTAATATATTCTTTTGTTTTCAGGTAATAAAAATGCGTGTCAACAACCACCTTCCTATTTTTCGAATCATGTTTTATCATTTTGAGAAAGCACAGATTGCAGAAGTCATTTCGCAAACTAAACGAACTCTTTAGTGAAAAATCAATTAGTCATATTCGAAATCGTTTTAAATCCGGTGACACAAGTTTAAAAGATGAGGAAGGAAGAGGTCGTCCACTTGATTTTTGTAATCAGACCTTTCATAAGTAAATATAAATTTATAAATTATTTTCAATTCAATGAGTTTTTGGTTGTTTATTTATTATGTGTAATTTATCAAAAATAATCAATAGTAGTATTTTAGTCAAATATTTTTCTACATTGTATTTATTTATTTATTTATTATATTACTATTATATACTCTGGTGGTGAGAACGAGAAAATATACAATTTTAACACATAATTTGAAATGACACATGTTTTCGTGTAAGGATTATTTTAATCGCCAGTCCGCTCTAAGTAATGAGCCAACGGCAGATCTAATTCATGAAATTTAAAAAATAAATTTCACAGAAAAAATAGAACACTTTATTTTTCGCTTCAGATCAATAAAAAAACAACATACGCGTGAGCTGCCGCGGTTCTACAAACGCGATATTTCCACCACAATAATATTTACTTGTTTTTAATGTGTTACGTAAAAAATTAAATAAAATGAAATGATAAATTATTTCGGCAATTATTCAACACAGCATAAAGTTATCGTTGTGTTTTGTATTGTGAATAATGTAATACGTTAGTGACATATGACATACCAACTGGTAGGTTCCCATACCGTATGGGACTCATTCATCGATTTCATTTTATTATTTTCACAACCCAAAATTAGATCAAACAGACTACAATATTAATTAATTTAAAAAATTCTGAGTATTTTTAAATTTCTTATTAGACAAACATATTGGCAAATATTCCAGTTTGTTTTAACCACAGACTAGTAGATGAATATGTATAAAATAAAGTGTACTTATAAGAAAGAGGTTTATTATTATTTTTTTTATTTTAATATTAGAAAATGTAATACATTTTTAGAATAATCAGTATATATTTCTTTTAACATTTATTTCTTCTCTATGAGAGTAAGACTCGTGTACGTTAGTTGCGGGACGAGGGTCATTTTACAAACATTATTTGTGAAAACATAAATCCGATAGTTTACGACACATTTATGCAACAGTAAAAGAATTTACTCTTCGAAAATTAAACCTTTGTGTAAACAAGACTTATTTTTTACATTAATGCACATTATATTGTCGGCGTTAAAATTTTTGTTCCAATCGAGTCATATATTTAATGTAGATGTCTTTCAGATAATGAAACGACAGGTGTATTAATTTGAAAAATGTAACATATAGGTTTGAAAATTTGTCAAGAAAAATACTGGCGTTATAGCACAATGTTAGTGCACTTCCCCAGATTGGAAATAGGGATCCAGGTTCGAATCCCGGTGACGCAAAAACAATATTTTTCGACAAAATTGATTTTATATGCATATATATTTATAATTAATACATTAATTTAGTATTCGTAATTAAATACTTTTCTGGCAGAATATTATGATATTTGACTAAAATGACAATAATTGTGAGAAGAATATTACGAGATATATTTTATTTCGAATTATTTTTCATAAATTCTAGTTAAGTAGATACATCTTAAACCAAAGTACTGCCGGCCGCGGCTACTACTTATAGTACAATACTAGCGAATCAAATCAAGATTTGCAAATTTAATACAATTAAAATATTTATTATATTTAATAAATTACGTTCATTGATAATAATTTAACATAGCCCAAGGACGATGATACAAAAAAAAACAAGTATGGTTAACCGAGGGCACAAATGCACGAGAAAAGGTCTTTCCATTGATTTTTGAGTAACTTTAAATTTATTTATAACATTGATGGCTAGGATTTTCGGCTTCATGTGTAGGTACTGGAAATATGAACTGTGTTATTTTTGCGTTAAATGTACGCTTTAGTTTTCAAAATGCTACCCAGCTGAACACATCTATTTATTTCTCTCCTTTGATTTACTGTATGGAATGGAAACATGTAAATTTGGAAGAACAGGAACGTATTGGGTGCCCTCAACATGTGGTGCTGGAGGCGGATGCTACGTATACTGTGAAACACGAGGCGCAGTAATGTCTATATCCTACAGGTGTTAAGGACTAAAGTCTTTCGGCAATATGCAAGAAAACTATTTTAACGTACTTTGGATATGTTATCAGAAGAAACGATAAGTCTCGAGAAACTCGTAATCCTTGGGACAGTTGAGGGAAAGCGAGCAAGCCCCTTCTAAGATGGATAGACCAAATAAAAAAATTAATAGGAAATTAGTAGGAATGAACCAAGTGCATCATATTTTAAACATATGGAGAAGCAACGATGCTAAACATTCAGCACATGACAAAGAAGATGCCAGATTAATTATTTGTGTTGAAGTAAGTATTAGAACGAATTCTAAAATATAACAACTCGTTATATTCAACCGCTAATGTCACGCGATGAAGAAGATGCTGTATTAATTAGCTCATTATATTCGAATGATATAAGATTATCCATTAAAGCAATTTAATCAAGCTTGCGGCTGTTTCAAAAATCAATTAACGCTAACACTTAGCATTGATGTTCGAAAACACGATTATCCACAACAATAACTTAAAAAATGGTCGCTTATGTGAGTAATGGATCTTTCATGATTACATTACCGGGAGAATAATGAATGTGTGTGTCCGTGCGCCTGTGTGCAGTTAGCTAAATTGAGTTGGCTCACTCGCATTTCCGGATTGGGAGCTCTATTGCACCGGCTATATGAAGCAGGTTGGCTTTCACGTTTATGTGCTCATGAATATAAAACTAATAATCAGATTAAAACAGAGGTGTTGTAATGAAGCGAGGAAATATATGTAAAAGTATCACAGAAAAATAATAACTTTTTTTGCAAAATTACTTTGAATTATATCTAACGGGAACTAGTCAACTGAGATAAGACTAGCGATACACAATAGAGTCTTGGTACCGACGCTGGTGTATGGAAGTGAGGTCTGGAGCTGGAGCTAGAAGAGGAACAAAAATAGACTGAATGCAGTAAAAATGCGATATGTAGATACGCACATGTGGCAGATCTATTTATGGCAGTGAAGATTGAACAAGGAAAGAATCTAAAGCTGATCTTAGTATATTGAGTCAGATTAAGGAATGATCATTTATTTGGTTTGGCAATTTAGAACGGATGAATGAGGAAAGAATGGTAAGAAAAATATATGACGCGAGTGTTGATGGCACCAGAAATGGAGGACGTCCGCGGAAAACTTGGCACGACCAGGTAAACCAGATACTGAAGGATGATCCTGATAGAAGCCTCAATAGTTGGCGAGCCTATACGAGAAGATGTATAAATGTGGATGATGCGAAAATTGTGTGTAAGGGCAGAAGAGTGCGGCGCTCTATCTTTTTTGCCTATACCCGAGGAGAAACGGCGTGATGGTAAATTAAGTTAGTACTTTCCTTGATTATGTGAATTATTATTTAATTTAGTGATTAAAGTATGTATGATATATAAAATTGAATGTTCTGTTGCTGTCTATTCCGTATTACTGTCTGTTAGCACTGATTTAAACAAATTTTTGCATTGTTACTTTTTAGGATGCTGTACAAAATACAGGAACTCTACCAATATAAATATGTATACTACGAATACTATCCATTTCAAATTTTGTTTCATTGCACTCTAGGATTCTCTTGCTTGAATCAATTGTACCAACTTTTCCATCACCCTCTGATTCCCTTCCCTCTATTTTAATTTATGACTTAACCTAAGTCAATGGGTCGTATGGAATGCTAGTCTGCTATTGAATATAAAAAGAATATTATTTATTCACAAAATATATATGAAGAAACATAATAAAGTTTGTCTACTATCTGAATACAAAACAATAGCTATAATAAGTAGAGATCAATCAGAAGCATCGCTGTCCAACATTCCAATATAATCATAATACAATACCTAGTTTTACAACACGCTCACTACATAAATATATATATATTTTATTCCCGTTGAATCTTTATCTTTCTTGAATTAAATAACACCACAACAGCACGAAAAAACTGACTAATTTAACACACGTTTAGACGGCAGTCTAGCAAATTAGCCAGGACAATGCTGTATATATCAGAGGTGGAGTCTACTCCATTTCACATAATAAACTATGAGTATTATACTTAATTGCAATATAATTGTATCTTATGTTTATCATATTATATTATAATATATTCACCTCTGTTACAACAAAAATATGTATGTCAATTACGTCTAATATATAAATAAATGTAGACGTGATGCTTTCACACTAAATAATGATGAATTTGATTATTATATTACACGCGTTGGTCTGATATTGCATCATGAAGCTATACAAAACGTAAAAACCTTCAATATGAAAATACTGCAACTGCGTATAAATTTTCACGCATCGAGCAACTGAAGTTATATATTTATTGTATATCATGCGAATGGTTAGGAATACGCTTAATGAAGGCCAACTGCTCATTTTTATAATAACATTTTTATTGATTACCCCAGGGAATTTCCGCATTATGGAGTGTTCTCCGCTTACGGGCCTCCTGCAGTGTAAACCTAGCAATGGTCCACCAACTGCACAGCGTCTCTAGACTGTCATTAATTATCGTATAGTTTCTGAAATGGATCTCCTTGACTGCACACACCTGATGTCTGGGTGAAGTTAACTAACTACTGACCGACTTAACTGACGTGAAATGCGGGCGTGATGTAGAAATAAAACATTCTCCTACAATTGCAAAGCTATTCGGAGATTTAAGCCTCTACGATTATTTGTGTGTTATATAGTGTTATTATTTTTGCTGTCTGTATCGTTTGAGGTACTTGCAATTAACATATTGGAATATACAAGCTTGATTCTATTTTATAAACGATTATTAGTGGAAGAGACATCTTTTAAAGATATATTTATTAATGGCTTGAGAAAAAACAAGGACAGTTCTTCACAAATTATATTACTACTAGTTAATAATTACCCGTCGATAATGACGGAAAGATTATATTTGTTATGATATTCATTTATTTAAAAAAATCAAAATGAGTAGAATAACTTAATATTTTAATTTGTTTGATGCGGTAGACCACACTTTCACGTGATACTGTTGATTGCAGATCTTGCCGCGGGCGATAAGCAATGTGGGCGCTAAAGTCACCAACAGACACATTCTCAAAATCTAAAATATATATTCTTATTTATAATATAGGTAAAGAACCGTTCGACCAGAAACATAACGTGCATCACGTTTGATGGTTAACGGTTACTAAACTATAAAATAAAATATTGTTTATACTAAAAATTTAATTAAAAAAATAATATTATAAGAAGTTTATTCATTCGAAATTAAACATATTATTTTTTACCGTAATCTATGTTTTAATGAACAAAGGCAACTAGTATATTTATTATTAATTTTAGTAAAACGAATATTACACAATACTAAATAACTTTTTTATAATATTATTTGTGTTGTTTTTTAGAGCTCAAAAGTAAAAAATCATACAAATTAATAAACAAAATAGTACCAAAAAATTGATACTATAAGCGAAAGGGTGGGGTGGGGAGGGGAATGGGATACAAATAAAAAATAACTTTCTTGAAATATTAAAAATGGATGTATACATATACATATAAATTCATACGCATGTATACATACACGCATACAATTTATGTCAATAATTATTATTAATGACCTGGCGTAATTTAATTTTGATGAGAAACTATTTATCATTGAAAATGTATAAATTATTAAAGGATTTACGATATTATATTTTGACATAGAACGGGTTATAAAACAATTTTTTTAAATAACTAATTCTGCTTAAATTCGGATAATATAAATTGTTTTAACGTGTTGGGTATGTGAGACTGTTTAAACGTATTTGAAAGAAACAATGTTTAAACCTATTTGCTCTAATAAATATGGTAAGTCAACCAAGTTGTTTAAAATTTTATAAAGGTATCTTGCGTGTTTCTTGAATTTAGTATTTAAAATGATACCAAGATTTTTCACTTGTGTTCCGTCCCTACGTTAGTGATTTAAGTGGATAATATATTGACATACTTCTACAGCATTATTTAAAAAAGTTGTTTTTTTTTGCATTAGATTGAAAGACTATTTATTAATGTCACTTGTAGCAAAAGATAATCTGCCGGTGATTTTTGCCGGAAATTTTGGCATCAAAATTATTTTGTATCTGCAGTGATTGCACGATTCGTAGATAATTTTATTAAATACTAATTTAATGTATTAATTATAAATATATACACTAAATTAGTATTTAAAACATCACAGATCTATGTTCTGAATAATTACAACTTCACAATAAGAATGTGTTCTCCTTAATAATATAAGTTGTATCAATGTGTCCAAAATTTAATAAAAATGAATTGATAATTCTGGCGTCTATAAGATGGTTTACTCAAAGGTATTTGAGATTCCGTAAAAATAATGTAGATGGCTTTCAAATAGTGGAACGACAGATGTATTATTATGTAGTAACATATGGGTTCGAAAATTTGTCAAGAAGAATACTGGCGCTATAACACAATTGGTAGTGTACTTCCCCGGATTGGAAATAGAGAACCAGGTTCGTATCCCGGTAGTGCAAAAACAATATTTTTCGATAAAATTGATTTTATATGTATATATTTATAATTAATATATTAAATTAGTATTTAAAACATCACAGACCGTCTGTTCTGAATAATTACAACTTCACAATAAGAATGTGTTTTCCTTAATATTAATGATAATTTTATTGCATTTTACAACGCATATTTTGTAAAAACAAGGAATACACTTGTACAAAAAATACATTGATAATTAAAACAAATTATTGACCAATAATTTCTCCATAAAATTAATTTATAAACAATAAATTATAAATACTTCACAATAAGAATATGTTCTCCTTAACAATAAATTGTTTTTCTTTTTATCAAAAGCTAAGCTAACGTACGTAGGGTAATTTTTATCATAAATAAAACAGCAATATTCAAGAAAATCTTCAGACTTTTATGAACTATTAATATTAATATTATATAGGCAAAGAAGATTTTATTGCATTTTTCAATAAATCATTATTTATTATTTTGTCCATAATAATGTAGTTATACAGTTTTATGGTTTTATGTATAAATTGTAATACAATCAAAGTTTTTTTATATAGGTATAAAAAAATATGAAGAAACACGATATTTTATGTATAAGTACTTAGGTACTCCATTAATACAAACCAGCAACGGATCGAGCTGTAATGGCGTTGACCGAAGTCCGAAGATAATTTTTATTTATTTAAAATTAGAACTAAGTACGTTTCTAGGTCTAAGTTATAATTATAAGTAATGAATAAATAATATACACAATTGTAAATAGTACAAACATTTAAAAAAAATACAATTTGATATACGAGTATTTATTTGAAGTCACCAACACTAATAGTTTGGAAAATTCATGATGACAATTGTTTTTTCTATCTAATGGCCGCTTAGTAGCCACGGTCATTGTTTACGTTCCGATTGTATTTGATAGATACTAAATAATTACTAAAAAGCGACTGTTTCGGGGCCAAAACAAGTGTTTCTGTGCTGATTGCACTTGCTAAGTTCTAGGTTCACCGCGGTCGGTGCTTCGCTAAAACTTGTTTTTCAATGTTGATATATTTTACAATATTTTAGTGTTACCAAAAAGAAGTGGCCTATTTGCGCCCTATTGGCCCTGGTTTGCGTCTTAGTTAAATTAAATTAAGAAGATTAAAATATTGGCTGATCTAGGTGATTGAAACCGGACTCACTAGATGTCTGGATTCAGCATCTTAGAACACTCGGTTACGCAAGGTGGAATGCGTAGATGATATAATATGTATAAATACAGACTAAGTAACACTATTACACGCGTTTTTGAAATAAAATAGTAAATAAATTATTATAGTATTCCCCGAACATAAATTTATAACTTTTAATAAGTTCATTAACAGTGAAATTAAATATAAATTTGTCATATCATATTCATCTTACCTGTACTTATTAATAAACATAGTACAAATTTACCTTAAACTCTTGTTTAAGGCATACAAATATTCCTTAGATTAGTAAAGTGAAGTACCTACCTAGTGCAGCCATTTATCAAATTTAACCTTCTGCCAAAATTAACGTAATGATTAGGGTAAAAAATTCCACTACCATAAATGGATTGGTAAGTGATACGTCTACCCGGAATTAATATTTTTCCATTATCTTAAAATTACACATTTTAGCGAAATTAACTTCAAATATTTTTCATTTGTTAGGGTTACTAAATGCTGTAATGTGCGATATAATATGGATTGCTACTTTATAATCAAATAAACATATAAAGGGTGAATATTATGTTTCAGGCCGATTTTGTTTGGCCGCCATTTGGTTTAGCAGACATTTGTCAGTTTGTATTTGGTAGTCGTAGAGAGTAATTTATTATAATTTATTATGGAGCATTTAACGCCTCAACAACGTGTTGAAGTCATTAAAACATTAAAACAAACACAAACCCGACTTTTGGAAAAAAATCATTATGAGCGACTAAGCTCATTTCTACTAGGCTGGTTTTGTTAATAAACAAAACAGCCATTATTGAGGTACTGAAAATCCTTAATCAATCCACCAACAACCTTAACACTCATGCGCAGTTACTGTACGGTGCGCCATGTGAGACCTATTTCTTTCAGGATGCAAAAGCTTATTGGTGGCCGAATTGGGTCGATTGAACACATGTGATTTAAACAGTACGGTGCCACCTCATACACACCCCGTGCTACGCTTGAAATTTTTCCGGCCACATAATGTCAAAAGATGGATATAGACTGACCTCTTCGGTTACTTAATTTGACGGCTCCCGACTATTTTCTGTGAGGGTACTTGAAAGAAAAGGTCTATGCCAACAAGCCAACAACAATTCCTATGCTACACGGAATATTCAAAATGAAATTAGTGTGCGAGAATCCGCTGCCAAAAGCGGCTACTTGGCCAATATCATATTTCATCCATAATTGTAATAAACCAAATTATGAAAAAATTGAAATAAAATTAAAAAACTGTTTTTCTTTTTTTAGTTATTTAAAAAAAACATCGGCCTGGAACATAATATTCGCCTGTACATTTTACGAATATAAAATTGAGATAAGACGTTGGAGAAAAATTGCGTGAATTGGACAAAAACAGTACATTTTTAATACAAGAAACACTCTTTTTTTGAGGTCTTTTCTCATCGCAAAATAAAAAAAATATGTGTCAAGCCACTTAGTATTGTGCAAGTTGTTTATTGTTAGTTGTTATCTATATCGTGTGTTGACTATTATAAATTATTAATTGAAGTTGATCTTACTTGTTCTAGAGAAAAAAATCATTTAAAAAGCACGGCATTCATATATTTTCTCAGATGACCTCATAAATATCCATTATTTAAAATGATAAAATTTATTGATAGGTAAGTAAGTAAATTATATGTATTATGTGATTATATTCGCTTACTAATTATTGTGGGCATAATCTGCAAAATTCAAATTATTATTTTTAAATTGTTTTGAAATAAGAAGAATTGAACTTAATAGATTCCCCAATGTGTGAGTGTGGTGCCGAGGAGGAAATCCTTGACCATGTCTTTTTTGCCTGTCCATTGCGGATCACAGATTTTTTTTACAGTGGTCTGTCTCATCAATGGTAATTTTCAACTCCCAGTTAACTTGTGTCATCTTCTTTCCCTCAACTCGCCACATTTAATCTATATAATAGCAAGTTTTCTGAATGACAATGGTATTGACTCGTAATATAGTATTTCCTATTATATAATATTATTGTACTTTTTTCTATAAAATAAAGTTTATAACTTGATTAATGACACAAATTACTCTTGAAGGGTAGATTGCCTATTTAAAAAAGAAGATGAAGAAATAAGAAGAGAAAAATATCACTGATAATTTAAAAAAATATTAAGAACTTAAAACTTAAATAAAAACTCAAACATACAGCGTGAATGATCTCAATATGTATAAAATGTAATGCGTTAAATAAATTAATAAGTAAATCGTGTTTGGATCGGTAATACCGGTCTCGAAAATCCATGCCTAGCTTATGGTCTATTAACATTTGTATACACGTGTGGATCGTCATACATTTCCATTTATCCGAGAAAGGCACGATGTAAGCAATATTTTTTAACCAATATTACATTAAAATAATCTAATGTCTTTTGATGGAGACCTTTTTATAAATTTGCTTCGTCATTGTGACACGTATAGGCGGTATCCTGACGCAAGTTGTTTCCAAGTCTAAATAATTTCAATGCAATCTGAATGGGACTCAAGTGAACACTTCAACTATTATTTGATGCCATGTTTGTTAAATAACGTTGAGTCGTTAAATGGAGCAATGCGCACTGCATTGCTTGTTGAGATTTATCTGTACAGCGATGCTAATATTGTTAAATAAGGTGAAATTAATATTATATAAATTTTACAAATAACAAATATTTAAAAATAAATTTATTTTTTGTGATTTACAGACGCTCAGCAATATTTGCAAGCTTAACAACAACAGTTTCCCAATATATTGGCTAATATTTTTGTTTGGTTAGAATATATTCATAAATTACTCTAGTGTGAGACAATTACCGGTGAGGGTTTACGTCTCACCGTCGTCAATGTTATATACAAATTAAAAGTTGCCTTAAGGGCAATGAAATAGACCACGCTTGGAATATTTAATACATAACGTAATAATTCGCCAGAGAACCAAGGTAATAAAATTCACCAGAGAACCAAGATATCGCCCAAAATTCTACATACTCAAATGGCAATGCATTAGATAGTGGTTAGTCAGTCGAAGAGATGATGATGGGAAAAAAATCCTGGAGTACCTCCTCGTACTGGTAGAAGTGTTGGCTCTAAGGAGCGACGAAAACATCAAAAGAATGGCGGAGAACAGATGGATGAAAATAAGTGAATGGTCCTTGAGGGAAGCCTATAACTAGCAAAGGAGTCACAAAGGATGATGAAAACAATTATTCAGTACCTATCTAAATGTAGCTTGTTGATCAGAAGGGTATAAAATTTTAACTTCAGATTTTTTCGTACGTTTTCGTTCACCCTCCCATATTCCCTTTTCTTATTGTTTAATCTAAATATATCACGATGAAAGACATCGCGCTTTATTATATTACGTTATAAATTATATCCTGTCTTAATATATTACCATATAAATTATATCCTGTTTTAATATATTACCATGTAAATTATATCCTGTTTTAATATATTATCATGTAAATTATATCCTGTTTTTATATATTATCATGTAAATTATATCCTGTTTTAATATATTACCATGTAAATTATATCCTGTTTTAATATATTACCATGTAAATTATATCCTGTTTTAATATATTATCATGTAAATTATATCCTGTTTTAATATATTATCATGTAAATTATATCCTGTTTTAATATATTATCATGTAAATTATATCCTATCTTATTATATTACAGTGTAATTTATATCCTGTTTTAATATATTACTATGTAAATTTTATTTTTTATATACACAAGATATTATATTATGGGGAAGTAACACGTCACACAAAAAAGTGAATTCTATTTGGTCTACTACTAAATTCAATTTAACATATTTATAATATGTGCCATATACTTTCTTCCTTCATATCAGTATTGACATAGTGGTCTCAATCACATGAGATACGACTCGTAATATATCTCGATAAATCTCGGTCTAGATTATCCGCACAGCGAACTCTAGGGTGTCCAGCCAGATGTAACGTACTAATTTACCGTTGTAACCTTCCAAACTTTCCTTGTCCTAAGGTTGTGCCCAGAATAAATTTATTTTCTAGGATTTGACGAGTAATGTTGTCAAAAATTGTAAGAATATTTTGTTTACTACCATAGATTGAGTTTTATTTGTAAAATAAATATATTTAAAATAACATAACATTTGTTAAAAAAACAGTGTTCTCAATCAAATACGCATCACAGAAGAGCAATTTTAATAAAATCTCTACATCGATCTATTGTACATCCTAGAATTGATTTATACAATACTATTTTTAAATGATTTAATCACGATATTATACAGGTAGACAATATTTAAGATCCATTAATATAGATAATATGAACTACCTATATTCATACACATGATGCATATGGAATTTAATTGAATAGCTAAAAAAAAACTATTTTACTGCACATATATATTTAGCAATATTTAAATATGTCCAAGAACACACAATTACTAGATATTCACCTACAAAGGCACTATTATTAGACAAATAATAGATATTTCATAGAGACGAAGCTATTTTTATTGTATTTGATGGAAATACATGGAAGTATGGGTAATTACAGAGAAAATAATTCTTTTTCAGGCATATTGTAGTATAATGTGTTAAAAACAGTTTACAGATATAGAATATTACAGAATTGTTTCAGGGAAACGAATTATCAAATTTAGTCCATGGATGGCAATAATAATAAATGATGGATGGTACTCGAAGTGTTTCCACATGTTAACATATAAACAACTTTCAAAAAATTTCTCAGATATAGAGATTGATTAATGGGTGAGAATGGTGAACGTTATATTTGTATAAAGTGATCACTTAAGCCAGCCGAAGACAGGTAGTAAGCCCTGTAATTACCCATACTTCCATATATTTCCATTAAATAAAAAATAGCTTCGTCTCTATGAGATATATATCTATTATTTGTTTAATGTTTTAATTGTATGAATTGAGAAGAGGGTATATCTATTGGCATAATTGTTTTTCCATTCTCCTTGTCCAAATGTAAATTAAACATCGAATGAAAATACTAAGTCTAATCAAATTAATTTTATGACACGCACAAAAGAATACAGTTAACCAAAGATGTTTTATCCGTGGATTAAAGAGCCCAGAATAAATACTGAGTCATTAATTATCTATTGTCTATTAAGAGAAAAATCAACTGATACAGGATGAATATTATGTTCCAGACCGATGATATTTTTTAATAACTATAAAATTAACATTGACCAAGTACTCTTTTAGCAGAGGCACAAATGCGTGTTCTTTTAATTATATTTTTCATAACATTCTCGCACAATTAGCGTGTTATTTCAGCAATTTCATTTTAAATATTATCCTGTAGCATCAGAATTGTTATTGACTTATTGGCGTAGACCTTTTTTTTCAAGAACTTTCACAGAAAATAGTCGAGAGCCGTCAAATCAGGTGATCGAGGAGGCCAGTTTTTGACATGCGGCTGGGAAAAATTTCAGGCGTAGCTCAAGCTGCGTGTGAGATGGCATTGTTATATTTAAACCACACGTATTGCGGGCCAAATAAACCCAATTCGGCCACCGAGAAGTTTTCCAACACATGACGATAACGCTCACCATCATTGGTTACAGCATTGCCATTATTATTTAAATAAAATGTTTTAATGATTTCAACACGTTGTAGAGGGGTAAGATGCTGCATAATAAATTACAATTAAATATGCTCTATGATTACCAAATACAAACTAACAAATAATAGTCAAACTAAAATTGCGACCAAACAAAATCGGCCTAGAACACTCTGTATATACCGACTTAAATCCCGAGAGTAAAATTGCACCCGTGAGCATGCACCCTAATGAGTTAAAATGTTTAAAAGTTGGTAAATTAAATAATTAATAAAAATATAAGACGAATAAATGTCGCTATTCGTCAGAAAGTCCGTACTGAAGAGAGGAGCTTTATAATATTCAGGAAAATTCTTACATAGCTAGAAACGATAAAGACAACCTGGAAAAATTAGCCATGACTGGGAATGTACAAGTACGAGGTCAAAGAGCGAGAGGTCGATATACAACAGGATGGACAGACGAAGTCTGAGATATGACCGGAACCTCATTAAACAAGGACCACGATGCACATAGGGGCACGTCGACTGAGAGAGAGAAAGCAAAAATTAATAAACCACGCCAGTGTAGACGTCTGGACTTAACTCAGAGAGCGCGCCACGGGTCGCCTTGACCTACTGACGTGTTCTAGGAATGGACAGGAACAGAAAGCGAAAGTAAAATGCACAATTTTCTCGAGACATAAATTAAATCATTAATTTTACGAACATACGAAAGATTTCTAAACTGTTGGTAACTAGGCACATACTCAATCAAGCCATCTTCCACACAACCAAGTTTATTAATTTTTCAATAATAAAAATTATGAAATTATAATATATATATTTATAAAAAATCATTACAAGTAAACCAAATGTAGAAGAAATGGTAAGTACCTACATGTCTCAAAGCGTGTTTCCTAAGAAAATTTTATTTTTAAAGTATAGAGAACATTAGGGACACAAAGCATAAAATGATTTTTAAATTAAAATATTGTTAACTTAGCTAATTTTTAATACATATACCTGTGTTAAGTTGTTGTAAGATATGAACTGTTTAGTAGGAAAAATTTAGATACGCTTCTACATAATAATTAATTGTAATAGTAATTTAAATTACGAACAAAATTGCGATGAAATCTTAACTTAAATAACCTATTAAATTTTTGAAATGGCAAAATAAAACATTAAATATATTATGTACAAGACTAAATGTAATATGTATTATGTGTATTTTATTAATTATATGATGTGTATAATAATATTCGGATAAAGCCACTAGACCAGTTCCAGGGAACATAGTTAATTTAGTAAATGATTTTTTATGATTATAATTTAAAATTTAAAATTAAACAATGCTTAATATGTATATCTCTACAATCTAGGATCCTGAGGAAAATATAGTCACTCCACTCCGCCAGATATTCCTGCCTAGAACAAATTTTGTATTCATCGATATCATTTAATTTTGTGTACATCGTTATTACTTTCCCCCTAAATTCATATTTAAAAACATAATTAAATCTAAAACAAGAACTGCCGGGTAGGGAACGCTAGTATAATATAACACATGTATATTATACAATTAATCAATATTGTCGCTATATGTGCTACCTTTCCATAGGAGATGAATTTCGTGCTTAGAGAGGGAGATCGTTTACATTTGTGAACATAATTATTGTAAAAAATACATTTAAATAATCATACTTCTGTATAAAATATTTGTGCAGTATAAATAAGTAAGTTAGAATAATGTACCATTTCTAAATAAATAAATAAACGTATATAATATATTAATTAAATATCATACACATTTTTGAGTTAAATTAGTGATTCCACCTCTTGTCTATTTATTTTCGACAACAGCCGCTAACCTGTCAACATTTCATAAAAAAATATGTGATTTTGATAAAAAATCTTTAATCTCAATAGAACGTTATTTTGTGTTGCATGTTTATCGTCAATTATTGATGAAATGCATTATTCGAAGAAACAGTGTGTAATTTGAATACCGAACAATAATTAAAATGCATTGTAGCATTGTCAGTGTTGCCGCCAAGGTTTTCCGACACCGCATAGTGGTGGCGAGAAGTAGAAGTGTGTTTGTATTATAAGGACACCGGAAAGCGGTGACACTAATGTGAGACGAAGTACATAGATAGACACCTGAGACGAGGCGATCAATTTTACTTCATGACTGTCGTGACGTCCACATCAAACAAATTGCAAGCTTTTAAGAAACGCTCTTAATTGTCTCAATTTACGGAGAACGCGAACATCATTTTACAAATAACTTGGAAGAATAGTGAGAGGAAAAACTCCGTATGTAATTTGAAATAGACAATATATTGTATTTATAGAGAACTTCGTTGTCTTAAAGTGTCGCGATCAAACTCAAAATATTTTATAATATTTTAAAAACCCGTCTTAAACAGATTTCATAAAAGAGATTGATAGAAAAATAAATTTATATATTAAATAAAACCACAAACGTAAAATTTAAAAACAACACGATCTTTTTATTATATGGATATTTTTGGCGCCCGTTCTGAAACGGGGTTTACACTATAGTGATAATATTTTTTTAATTTGTAAGACACGGATATGGCAAATTATTATTTGTAAATTAAGGAAAATCGATTGAATGATTTTTAATAATCTAAATAGTGGTATCTTAAGATAAATTTGTATTAATTAAAAAAATAATTGACTATATTTACCTTTAATTATTGTTTTGGAATAATTAAAGTAATTAATGATAATAACTGTGTAAATTATTTACATTCTGGATATACATTTATTTCTGTATTATATATACAGAAATAAATGTGTATATATATATATATATATATATATATATATATATATACATACACACATTTTGTCGTTTGTTTGTTTAATTACAAATGTCAATGACCTCAACAAACAATGAAATATTTATTGGTACCTGCTTGAGAGGAACTTACTTATTTTGGGGCTACTCACGTAGTAAGGAGTGTTTCTACGTAAAAAAAAAACATAAAAAATTTCACTATTTGTCATCTAAAATCGTGATAATGCAAAATGAATAGTAGACTCAGGAAACAAAAATTTGGACGTGAAATTTATTATATCAAACAATTTGATATATCTAATATTTATCTTATCTTTTTCTGTAAATTGTGATAAATTTAATGTATTTACATAATTAACAACTTCCATTAGTCATTTAATAACAAAAAACAAGATCGTTAGATTACCCAAAGTAACTAACATATTTATAAGATTTAAAAATGGGATACGATATGTTTAATTAATACTACTGAAACCATTTTTATGTAACTTTTTTTTAACACACTCAGTAATCAATTTTTGAAATTTTCCCAATTTTCAGCGCTTCATAAATTTCTTCTTCTTTAAATATTTTTTTTGTTTTATTAATTTAACAATATATATACTTTTTTGTTTTATTTAATACAAGCACAATGAAAGGAGGAATTTAGGGAAATTAATGGAAAAATATTAACTTAGAGCAGCATTGTCTAGTGAGATTGAGGATTTAAGGAACTTTAGTTTGATCAAATCAATTCAATTATAAATAATTAAATCATTACATTATTATTGCGATGTTAGACTAAGCTTATATTGATCATTTAAATATTATTTGAAATACTAATTAAATGTATTAATTATAAATTATAATGATATATATATATAATTGATTTTAAATACTAATTAATACATTTAATTAGTATTTAAAATATCACAAGCCTATTTTCTGAATAATTACAACTGTGTGCAATAATTACAGAATGTGTTCCCCTTAATAAAATATTATTTCGTTATAAATCGTTACATACTACACGTATTATTCGTTATAAATCGTTACATACTACACGTAAAATAGGTACATACATACTATACGTGAAAATTGTTCATTTGATTCATCGGCACGGTGGTAAAAGAATAAAAATCCTCGCGCTTGTTCTAGGAATATGGACTCAATTGGAGTGGATGACGGTTTGGCGAGGCAAGGTGTGAAGTGGGGTAAAGGGGACTCTCCAGGATGTACGGAGTATCGAGGGGACCGCATTGCTCTGGCTGGTGACTGTTGACTGCCGACTGTCACGCTATCGATACTGCTCATTGCTGACTCTTCACTCCTCCGTTCCCAAGTATTGCCAGGGGTTATTCCACAGCAACAGATTGATGAAACTAATTTTTAATCATTTATAGAGTTTGAATATTTAATTAAAGGGTACTGACGACATTAACTGATCAAATATATGTAAATAGCTAATTTTGACAATAATACAATATACGCAGCAGCTATTTGAAATATATTATGTAAAGTGTACGTTATTCTATCGAACTTTAGCAACTGTATTAAAATCAAATATGTATTCGGAAAACACTACCAGTCTGCACAGGTGCATATTCATCCAGATGAATGTTTGTGGACCCCTTTATATTTATACGTGAATATTTTAAGTTCTTAGTAACATTTATTACTTGAATAGATAATCAGTCTTTTGTGCAGTTTACATGAATATTTCAAATAAAATGTCGTGGAAGTGTCCATTCATTCGCGGTGTATTGAAATAAAAGATTAGCTCTCAGAAAAGAGTCGATTTAAAGAAGCGAGGCTTTTGTTGAAGCAAGGCGTCTTGAAATGTATTTGTGGACGCTTAGTACTATGTCACATAAAAAACACATGCATAAAATATATAATTTTTTAATGTAATTTTCTGTTAGTAATTCAGTTATCCCAGTTCTATTTTTCAAAATTTTAACAATAGTTATTTATATGCTATTCGTTATCTATTTGAAAATACAGAACAAAAAGATCATATCATCACCAAATTCATACATTACATTTATTTAAAATGAAATTCATACTTCACTCTAGTTTAAGATATGTTTCCTTTTAAGTCTCCTTACGCGTGACACATCGTACGACATAGGGATATTATATGATATGTACGATTAATCATATTATATTTACCGATATGCAAATGTTTTATTATAATGTTTATGTAAGTCTTTAATGTTTAGCTCAATGACCGTGCTCATTGCAATAAATGAAAAGAATTAATAGTATGGCTCGAGATTAAATATTATTCATTTGATTATTCAAATGCACGAACAGCGGCTAAACTGAACATTGTAAAATAATAAAGAACTGAGTTCTTTTTTAATTGATAGTGCAAATCAAAAGAAGACAAGAACTATAAAAGTAAATAGTATAGTAAGCGTTATTATTGTTTATATTTTTTAATACTGTTTATACTAATTAATAATATATACACTCTATTATAAACATAATCGTAATAGAAAATATTAACATCAAATATTATTTCTTAAAAAGTTTTATGGTTTACTGTATTCAATATTTATTGATACATTATTGTGTTTTTGCACTGTTTTATATCATACTATAATATCTTTTGAGTATGTTCTTTCCGTGCGTTTGTATAATTTTATTGAAATGCTAAAACATATATTTTTTTAAATTTCTACATTTTATTTAATGAATTTCTATTTATTTGTTTTAATATTTCTTTGTTCGTGAATTCATTTTTGGATAATTAAATTTATTTTGTGCGATTTTTAATATTACAATTATTTATTTATTTCAGCGTAATCGAGTTATATGTGCAAGAGCCGATCCATCATATAAATATACAAATTTAAAGTGGATACAAAATATTGTAGGTTTAAAAATGTTCGCCGATTTTCACAACCGTTCAGAATCTTATGTGTATAATTTTCTGGGTTATTTTTCCATGTGCATCCGAAATATCTGGCCGACATATGCAGGGTCAGTGACCCAATGATCTTATCTTTTATACAGAAGAATGTAGGTTTTTAAATGTAATTTTCTCTTCCATAAAATTCTTTTCAATTCCACTCTTACTCAAAAGATTCTAAAATTGCGAACATCTAACATAATATTCTTACAGTCCGATAGATTCAAGTACTAGCTCCGCGATTGGAGTGAAAGACTGGTTTCTTTGTCACATCTAGTATGGTTAACTTAAAGAGCAGCTTCCTTGCAAACTGGTTCAAAAGTTTTGAAATTTCAAAATGACTCGGTAATCAAACATCGGCTACTTCTGCTAGTTCAGTGAATATTTGCAATAAGCAAAAGGGGTCAGATGTATAAGTAATAAAAACTGTTTACTGAGATTTGCACGGAAGATTCAAATAATTATATTAGAGTCGTCATGAATGAGTATAACAATTAAAAATTATGTTGTTTTTTATGATATCTTAAGTTTTTAAATATGTGTCCCAAAAATCTTTTGCATAATAAAAATTATGTAGTAAAACAAGGGATGGGTTTAATAAAAAAATGTTTATTTTGCATTTAAGTACAGTTCCTAGGAACTTATTTCTTAAAAATTATGTTTTTTAAATGTGATCCGTTATTTCGTTGGCACTCTTCTATACGGGAGGCAAATTTTTTTATAGAACTGCTCGGTACATATTCTCCGTGATCGCAGTAATTTATTATCCGGTATTTTCTTTTAATTGGTTCAGAGAGGGAGGATTGTTACTGTATATCTTTGATTTAAGGTAGCTACGTGGAGGCCAGTTTATGTCACCTCATCGGGTTATCAATTTTCCAGGGAAAATTTCACGATCAACTGGTAAGAACACCCTTCATAGAGACTGAATTCTCAAGGACGCGGCTAGTGATCGGCTAGCGAATGAACCAAAATGAAAAATACTTTTGGGACAACTGTATATTAAAATACTCGTAAAACACAATATCTTCTGGGTTATTTGTAAGTCGGTTATTGTAGAATAAAAACTGTGCTGATGATGATAAAGATACATACACAAATATTGAAATGCAATGTTTTTATAGCATTTTGAAATCATCTTTTATCTGATCTGTAAGTGTAAAATAATAATAATAAATATAATAATCTATCTTGGGGTGTGCTTGATTTCAGATGATTTTTTAAATTATTTTATCTGTCATCAGACATATGTACGAGGACATATTAAAAAGTAACAGCTAATAACTATTAATGTGAACATTGAGCATTTCTTTATTTTTTTAAGGTGCAACACCGCCGTGTCATTTTTGACAGCTGTTTCTATACAGATCACATAACCTGCATTAAGTTATTGTCAATATCAGTCGTTTTGCCATCTACTTTCATTGAGTTTCAAGTGTTTTGTGGATTTATTAGAAATAATACATTTTGGTTGGTTTTTCGTAATTATGGCATCATCATCATTCTCAACGAATGTACATATTACGGATATGTACATTCGTTGAGAAGGTCTTGATTCTGCCTAAAATGGTCGATTCCTTGGGCGTTTGCACCGTAGAAGAGCAGCAATCATCAGATTTTTGTGCTCGGACCTTATAAAATTCAAAGAAGAATGCTGCAATAGTATTGAAAAGCGTACAATGGTGAGAGAGAAGTGTACGACGGGGTAGAGACGTTCAAAAATGGGCGAACATTAATCCGGGATGAGCAATGCTCTGGTCATCACTGATGATAAGATGAGTTGCGCCGATGCCATTATTCGTGGAAACAGGCGGATTTCTTTAGAAGTTTTAGCCAAGGAATTGGATGTCAGTATCGGATCCGCACATACTATTATCACGGAAGTTCTCTATCATAAGGTGAGTGAGTACACGGCGCGTATGATGCTGACTGATGAGTACTAAATTAATCTTGTCCAGACTTCCATAGCCTTTATGGCGCGGTATAATGACGAAGAAGAAGACTTTTCGGTATGTCACAAGTGCTGAAGCCTGGGTGCATCGCTAAGAGTCGTAATAAAAAGTCTGAATCTGTCTGAGGAACACACCGCTTCTTTCAAAGGTCAAAGAAGCGGTGTGTTCCTCAATCAAAAACATTTTTTTCTGATGTGATATATAAAGTATGAATGTATTGAAAAGGAAAGTGATTATGTAGAAAAATGACATATAATTTGTATTTATAACTGATTATATATCTCGAAAAATTTAATTTGCTGTTACTTCTTGAAAAGTACTGTAATTTTTTAGGAATAAAATATTTATTTTACACAGATTTAAATAACACAAAACACTTTTTTTTTTTACGATTCACAGATTGACGTGCAATAAAGCAGTGTAAAAAATTAGTGTAAATTCTATATAATGCAAAATACAGTGTGGTAGAAACACATTTTACAAAATCACTTCGAACTGAAAAAGAATCGATAGAATTAATTTGAAATGTACATATTTTAGAAATAGCCTTCGATGTTTAAGTATAAAATTTATTTTTATATGCACTATTCGAAGTGTATATCGAAGGTCGCAAATGGACAATTGTATCGGAAAAAAACGTATACATGAGTAGAATTTTTCTAAAAATTGAGTGAAACGTTAAAACAATTGAACAAAACAAAAATGGATGTAGAATTGTTTGCCAATAAGATTGGCTGTGGATGGGTGAAGCGGAAAACTAATCATTGTTCACTACATATTTTAAGAAATGATCAATTAATTTTTCACAAATAAATTATTCTCGTTTTAGAATAAGATTTTTAAATTTAAGAAAAAATATTTTTTCTTTGTGAGATTTATCGATCATTCGGTAATAAAATCCTGATAGTCAAGGGATATTGATTTTTAAAAATAACTGTTTAATTAAAGTAATTTGTTTTCTGTTCATTAACAGTTTCGAAGCTGAAATTTTTTAATACTTAATACATTACTGTTATAAATTGGTATATTCATACAAAAATTTTAAGACACACCAACAATTAAAAGTACGAAAAACTATTTTTTTTTATTATATTGATAATAACGAAAGATGGGAGAATATTCTTAGTATTTTAAAACTAAGCTAAAAGTTTGTGCTATGAAAATAGGACTTACTTGTTGGTCTCTTAGAATGAGACTAATCCCTGACCACAGGCTGACTAGGCGAGTGTATAAACCACTAGGCAAACAATCAGTTTATTATATTATTATTAAATAGAGATGCGTACACTGAATACAATATTCTTACTTACAACTTGTGTTAATACGACCAACTTGACGGCTTCTAGGCGAGTATAGTAACCACTAGACCACAAGCAAGCCGCAGATGAAAATGTCAGTTTCCAGATTTTATTATATACCTTAATCACATTGATATCCGTGATTATTTTTCCCTAAGTTTTTTATGTCAGATATTTTTTATTATTATTATTATTTGACAACTTAATTTATAACTTGGAAACTGGCGTCTGCCTAATCTATCAGCAACCAGTAATCTATTATTTATTGTAAATTTTATGGATAAACGAATTTAAAAAAAGGTCTTCTTGTGATCCTATTGTAATGTTTTTTTTTTACGTCTTTTATTTAATTAATTGTCTAACTGCAAAAAATATGTTAATATTATGACAATGTTGCGGTCATTTGGGGATAATTTTATTATGAGTTTAATAATTCTTAATATATTACAATATGCGTTGAGTTCTAAAATTATCAACATTTTAAATGTCTAATAAAATATAGATACGTAGGATTTTCGTAATTTTAAAAGATCGTCGGTAATGGTTTTGTTTACAGTTCTGAATTACTTCTTTTTTTTGTAGATGTGTAAGGCTTAAAGTTTGTGACACGATGAGATTAGTCTCAGAAATTTTGTTGAAGTTTTCGATATGGAGGTAAACTTAAAAGATCACCGCTTGAGATTGATGGGACTAAACCATTCACTCAATATGATAGTGAGATTCGGCACGTACATACAAGCGTCAACTAAAATCATAGATACCTAGAACTATTTATTCTGGAAAGTTTGACAGAGGGCATTAAATTGCAAAATTTATTCTATTTTTTAACAATATACAATAGCGATGCTCAAAATTCTGAGACTTTAGTATATATAATGGATTACGAAAGTCGAGGTTGTCTTTAAAGAATTTCTAGTCGAAAATCTCATCCATGGACATGGGCCATTACAGGTGTACGCTAAGAAAGGAACATGTGAAATATTACACGTATCATATATGATACTAAGTAAGAAGAAATTCTAAAAAATAAATATTATATTATATTAACAACAGCTTAACACAAAACTTAAGGGACGCTGAAGGATCTGAATTATAAATATTTTGCGAAAATTGCTAATAACCACATTGAATTTCTTTTCTTTTTTCATTTTGCATAAACTTGAATATGTTATTGAATTAAAGACCGACAAGGAAGCCCTAGATTTTAAACCGGTCCCGGGAAGGGGTGGGTTCCCCACCGCTCCAGGTGTCCATTAATTAAAAGCTTAACACAAAAGAGAAAAATTATATCATTCGTCATTTAGATATTGTACCAACTGGATAAAATAAAAATAAAAATTATTATATATTTGTTATTGGTGAATGTTTTTATATATTTTATATTGCATAGTTACATATCTTACTTGATATGTATATTATTTAAAATGGATGTTTGTACAGTCGTTTGGTTTTACAATGTAAATATATGAAAAGAAATTAAAATCTTGATATGAAATATTTTTCGTTGTTCTTGTATAAATGCGGTAAAAAAATCTCTGCAATCGTTCGCAGCGTCAATTTGTTCATTGGATATGTATTCAATTGGATAATCCTGTTCAACAATAATATCAATTCATCATGGTATAGGCCTGTATATGACCTATATTGTTTTAAATCAAAATGTAATTAATGTACCGTATTTTCTCGATTATAAAACGCCATCGATTATAGAAGCATGTTTATTTTTATATAATAATAATAGAAAATAAAAGCATTGCGTAAAATTTATTATAACAAAGTCACATAACCACAACAAAAAGGATTTATATATTCATATTATTTATGTACTATCCACCATCAAGAGTCTGAAATTTCTACTAGTAATCAGTGATAATTCATCACGTCTGTGGAATTTTACAGTGATTGTAAGACGCCATCGATTATAAGACGCACCCCGAATTCAGAGGCACCAAAATAGGAAAAAACACGAGTATTACTATTGAAGAAATACGGTATTTGAAAATAATACCAAGAAAAATTATATTTTATGTAATAATAAGCTCGTAATCATTTTCTAGACTATGAAAAAAATCTAAGGTCCTTTGAAGAGAAATTGCTGCTTTAGTGGAATGGAATAAAATGTCAGTGAAGAAGATATTCATCATTATTATTTTCATTCCCTCATACAATCTTTGTTAGTCTGGGTGATCCACCGGCCTCCTTCCCTCACGAGTTGCTACATCTTGGCAGTCATCACTCTGGTATTCGAGATACGTTCAAGCTACCATAATCGCTCCTCCCCTTAAATATCTCATCCTCAATCCTCACTCTCCTGATAACTAAAAGAACTCAATTCGACAGTCGTTGATTATTAATCTCACTTTCTCCTTCAGAATCCCTGTATTTGATGAATATATATTAAAGCGGGCGTGTACTCAGTCCCGATTATTCTGTATATTTCATATTTCTGTCTCTCGTCGCTAGAGACTTCGACTCCAATGCCAAAATAAATCAAAATCAATAATTAATTTAAAAATAAATGTATAAAAATTATTAAACACATTTAGATACGTATATATCAGTAACGTCAAATAACGGTGAGCGGTGCATCAGTAAGTGAACTGCTATTTTCCGCACTGAAAACGATTAAAACATAATATTTCAAAAGCAATCTCCAAGGGCGTACACTGATTGCTCGGTAATTTAAAACATAAAATATAAAAATTACGCAAAGAAAATTCAGTCGAATTAATTTTGTGATTTGTGGGATTAAAAATCGTAAACAAGGTAATTATGGTATAGTTTTGGTTATACTTAATTTTTTTGCTATGTTTCTAAATTATGTTTAATTAATGTTAATACATATGAGAACTGCATTACACTAAACTTTATATACTAATTAAATGTATTAATTAGAAAGATATACATAGAAAATCAATTTATCAAAAAAAAATTGTTGTTGCTAGCGGGATACGAATCTGTATCTTTTCCTATCCGGGGAAATGCATTAACCGATTATGCTACGCGAACACGGTGAGTTGACGACAAATTTTCGAACTTATTCGTTGCACATTCAAATTGGTACAACTGTCGTTCCATTATTTGAAAAACATCTTTTTTGCATTTATAGTATCTCAAATATCTCTCAGTAATCCGATAGAAGACGCCAGTTGATAATTCATTTTTATTTAATACAACTTATATATTTTTAAGGAGAACACATTCTGATTGTGAAGTTGCAGTTTTACAGAACATCGATCTGTGATATTTTTAATACAAATTAATTGTATTGATTAGTAAAATATACATAAAAAATCAATTTATCGAATAAATATTTTTGTTGCTACCGTAAAATATAATTTAATAAATAATTTATATTTTTTTTATACCAATTGTATGTTTCTTTGTCTGTAAAGTCATTACATTTTTTAAGTATTACGATTGATTCTAGCAAATAATTATAACAATGGAATAATAATAATTTATTTATTTCTATCTACAATATAAACAAACAAATTACGATGTATATAAATGAGTAATTTAATATGCAGTAATATACAGAAGCATTATTTAATTTTAATGATGTTAATATTTTTTTTTATAATAAATAAAATTATTAAATTTTCTCGTCATTTCAATCCCTTGTATTTGTATTTGATCACTTTGCAGATAGGCTACTCTGCCGCTGTGCGACTCAAATATGTACGAGATAATATATACACATATAACAGAAGATATAAAAGATGAAGAGAAAGAAAAAATATACAAACACATGACTTCATTAGTTCTAAAACTACATCATTTAAAAAAAATAATTGTGTGTACATAACATAATTAATTACAATTTATTTATTTTTTAGACAAAATTACCCAACGCAGTAGAGAAATCAATTCTCATGTTTGGATTGGGGATTAAGTTTTAAAATAATGTAAAGGTAGATATAGAAGTAAAATATATAATAAATATAAAATTAAATTATTAAATACATACACATAAACATAACATAACAATTAGAACTTGTAATTGCTGTAGGAGTTTTCTAATATTTGTTTGATTTACGATTTGGCTTAATAATTTTTTCTGTTTTGATTTTATATGGGGGAGCATTAAAAAAAATTATACCTTGATAGGCGTAACGGTTTTGGAAAGCACTAGTTTAAAATTTTTGGATTTATAAGTTGCCACGTTCAGTTACTTATTTTTGTGGAAATTGTTGAATTGAAATGGTCGTCGTGAATTTGTAGCAGTGCGTTCTTTTTGAAGATTAATGTAATTAATGTAATACATTGTAATTACACATATAATTTAGATCATGTTACTATTATGTGATATTATCATATGTGCCTCTAGGACAAGAAATTGAAAAAAATGAAAACGGTATTCCGCTAGCGTTTATTTTGATAATAGTCATTTCAACCTTAAATTTTTTATTTCTTTATAAGCCACATACAAAATTTATATGTCGAAATAAATTATAAATATCGTAGACTAAATGAATTTTGAAACATTGTGTTGAGTAAAAAATATTTTTTAATCAATTCAAACGCAAACCTTTAAATATCTCGAAACGAAAGAAACATGACTTGGAACACATTCATATTAATGGGCACATATGTATCAGTAAATACTCTTTATTTTAACATAACAAACTTATCAACTCCCCAGTACGTACAAGATATATAATAATATAACACGACATTTTATGAGTAGCTCGTGCGTTAACATAATATAATAATAACAAAATAGTTTAATTTGTTTACAGTAATATAGTATACGGGACACGCAACGGCGCTTTATTTTCCCATCAGACATGATACCATTTTTGTAGGCGTCCATTCGAGTTCCCTCAGTAATCAATCAAAATACGGGCAGTGTCCTTAAGCGAAATTTGTACTTCCTCCTTGGCAAATGGACCGGGTTGCAATTGCAAAAATCACATGAGAATTTTTTAATGCAACGCGTGCAGTAAATATGGTGCGATCGGCGTCAATAGAAGTGTGCACATCGACGTACTTAAATCGTATAAAATAATTAAGCGTTACGATTAAGTTAGCTACGGTCATAAATTAAATTATTTTGGGAACGCGAGATTTACGCGTACGATTTTAAAAACGTTTTTAACTTACCTTTTGACGCAGAAAGTTTTGTTTGATAACTGTTTATAGTAATATAAACGCCACAATTTTTTATGCACAACTATATAAAATAATTTTAAGTCATTGTTTCAAGCCAGTAAAAGTTCGATTCGGCTGTTAACTATGTATTACAAATTTGTAAAACTATTTCATCAAACGTTTTAGATATATAAAAAAAACACGTTTCTTTAAAATTATATGTACTCGTAGTTTTATAAATCAAATGTTTATTTTCGCGTAAGTGATTTTAGTCTTTGATAAAAATACACTCTTGAATTTGTTCCAGACACTGAAAAGTCACTCTAACATGTTTCACGATAGTTTTCACATATTGCTGGGAAAACGTTCGAAAATCAATATTTTTAATTATCAGTGGAAATTAAAACTATTTGAATGCCAGTTTCCGGTTGAGTAATTTCGCGCGCCGGGAAGCGATGTCGTGTTGAGTATTGTCGAGCCCGTACTTTGCGAGAGCTTCATGAATACTGATGGCAGCTAGCGAGCGCGGGGCACTATTTACGTCCTGTTGGGCGCTGATAGGCCCACAGATCTGGGCTTTTCACTTTTCGCCGGTACCGTCTCCAGGTCTCGGGAAATTACCTTGGCGACTCTTGGAGCGCGCGGTAGGTTGAGATAACGCGACGCACGGACGGAAAGATATCAACAATTGTTATTCATTCGAAGTCAATTTTACGGTCCAGTTATGAAAAAAAATTTAAAAAAATATTTTTAATCGATACGTATATGTATTTTTTTGAATTATTATTACAAGTTAATTATTACAAATTTTAATAGCCCGTATCCATGAATGTTATTTTCGACTTGTGATAATCTCAGAGATGGGAGTTTGGTTCGAGACAACTATCGCTTCACTCTACGCTTGTTGTATGTCAAACGTCATATGTCAAGTTTATAGAACATTGAAATTCTGTTCGTCAGTTAGGTGAATTTGTAATGAATGTTTATATGAATGGTTAATAAATGTTTATAATTGAATGCCTCTGTTTGTCTAACTTTTTAGACAAACAGAGGCTTTAGTTGTAGATGTCTATGGTTTTAGGTAACGTTTGTGTACACACAATGAATCACGCTGCCAGATATTATATGGGTTTGAGTTTTTGTCTCCTATCAATTTCAAGCTGATCTGAGTTTATCTTCTGATTAAAATCTTAACACGGCGAGAAAAATTCTTGATGAGACCAAGACCTTGGTCTCATCAAGAATTTTTTAATCTCAACAACCCTCATACAAGGGTTGCTGAGTCAGTAATGATGATGAAAATTAAATTTTAAAATAAATTGACGCCTACCGATCTTTACCACCGAATCTCTGAAACGCGAGAGTAAATTTTCATACGTGTGCATTCAAAATAACGTGGTAATAAGATTTTTCCACATCATTTTTGAGTCACAATTATGATTGATCATTATTGAGAGGATTGAATTAAATAGGCTTTAACGAAAGCTATTTATTATTGTTCACTCCGTATAAAATAAATTTAATATTTATCATTATTTTTTTCAGAGTAACAATTCCTATGTCATCCAGCGGAACAAATCCTCTAAGAAGACTCGTATATCAATATTTTTCATAATGATTCTAAAAGCATGACTTTTGATGTTAGTCGTGACTTCATATACTAATTGATTGATATGTTTAAATTTTTTAGAACTAATAGAGATATCTACATCTTTCATTCTGTTTAATATTTATGAAGGTATATATTGTGTTAATACATAAGGTCGTAGCGTTTTTAATAAATATGTATATATCTTTTAAATAAACAAAAAAAATACTGAAATAATATACAATACAATAAAAATTACGTTTTCCTAGTGATTTTTTTTGAATGGCGACCTCAAAACAACGGAGTTGGAAATAAACCTCAAAAGTGATGATTACATTCCTTGGGAGTAATTCATGATAGTATTAGTATTACCTAATATATAATTCATGCCCTTAACTCTGAACCAATGAGAACCAACTAATTTTATTGTATTTAAAAAATAAATAATTCTATACATTTTTAATATAATACGAATTCATAGATAAATTAGATAATTATATAAATTAAAAACTACATAATCTTAGATGTTTACAATATCAAAGAAAATATTACTTTCAATTCAAAGACTATCTGATAATTAAACAAAGCATTTCTTATCTTGTTGCTAGATAAGCTATAAGAATATACTTTACAAAGCGGTAAAATTTATTTACGTGTTTGTATTTGTGAAATTGCTTTTTTTTATTACTTAAGTTATTACACTGCCCAATTCACGCATTCGGCAGATAATTTGCCTAATTCATGAATAAAGCAACGAGCTTGCACTTTTCATGAAATATATAATATATAAACTTTTTTGGCTATTAAAGTAATAAGCAATTTCACGGATGTGACTTGTAACATATGCTCTATTACAGCATCCAAACCATTTGACATATTTTACAAAATATTCTATAAGTAGTGCCGTCGATAAAATCCTAGCGGCAACACTGCATGACAAGGAAGGTAAGTAACTACATTATTAAAAAAAAAATTCAAATAAATAAAATGACTAAATATTACAATAAGTCTTAACTTAAAATTAAAGACATGTTGGAAAACTGACAGATAGGACTATTTTTAAGTCGATCAAATTCGTAATTATCCTAAATTGTCAATTTTTAAAGGTGCACGTGCACAGTTCTGTGGCTTGCGTCTTGGGGATTTCATTTGGAGATATACAATACACAAATAATGAAAATTTGTTCCGTGCTAACCCTTTAAATGAGTTTCAAGAGAAAAGTTTCAGTCATGTCTCCGATAAGTTTCAAAATAATAATTTTGAATACAAATTAAATACATCAATTATAATGTATCGAAAAAATATTTTGTTGCCACGGTGATTCAAAAAATGGAATAACAGATGTATCAATTTGAAAATAAAACATGTAGTTTAGAATATTTGTCGTTAATTTACTATGTTAACATGGTGTAATGGTCAGTGCGATTCCCCAGATAGGAATCCTTATTTACAGTTTTTTATAAATACGACTGAACGTAAATTTAAATACAAAAATGAAAACATTGTTAACCCTGAAATAGATTATATGTTAAGATTGTCAGTCATTAAAATAATTGCTTCCGAAAAAAAATTCGCTGATGTTCGAGTATTTTCTAATCTTAATTTTTTTAAATGTCAAGATAAAATAACAATTAATATTTATAAACAGTTGAACAATTTGCTGTGGAAATTTTAATAATGATTTTATAACGAGCAGTAAAACTGGTGTTGTGTCGTACCGTAAAAGTATAGAATATATCGCCTAAAATATTAGTATTCTAAAACAGTATTAACTCATTACAAAAATTTTCTTATTATTAATTCAGTATTAATTGTGTTAATATCTCTTTACACACTGTCAATCTTCTCCGCAGAATTATTTGAGATCGAGTGAATTAATTTTTTAAATTAAAATATTTAATGATTTATAATGATGCTGTAGAAATAGTAGGAGGATTTCCATTAGGTTTTATTGATCTGACCGGGAGGAACTTTGCTTAGGAAAAATAGAATCGTTCAGAAAAAATATATATTAAAAGTATTCCCGTGGGAAATATTTTCTGTTTTTGAAAAATTTTAATTGCATTACTTTTAATGAAGTGAAAATCTTAAATTATTGTGTTAAAATACTAAAATTACTGCAATTAATCTACCGATATTCTTCAAGTTATAAATAAATTTTAAAATAGTATTATATTAAATAATACGAGCGGGAAGAGAATGGTATAGAAATATATAAAATGAGTGTTGAATGTTGAAGACAACAGGAACAGAGATAATTTACACTCACAGAAGATATGGCATTATATCTTCAACAACCGAAGAGCGTGCATGAGAAGATGTATGAAAGTGGTAGAGGTAAGAATGGTGTGCTAAGATAGAAGAATGTGGCGTTTTATCCTGTCTGTCCACCCCAGTGGCGAAACGGCACTATGGTAAGTTAATTTGTTAAATAAAACCGTTGAAAATATTGTGCAACACGCCAAATCGTACGAAGACGTGTATTCAGAACGCCACGCGGCACAAGCGAGAAGAGTATTGTTTTTTTTTTTTTTAAATACGTTTTGAATAGAATTTGCGAAAAACTATGCAAAATACATGCGCAGCTTTATATGGTATTTCTAAATTTTTTCGCTACATGGTTCAAGTTAAACAAATGATTGATATATCATAGATACGAAGCGATTTTTTATTAATGGAAAAATATGGAAGTATGGGTAATTACAGGGCTTACGACCTGTTTTCGGCTGGCTTAAGTGATCACTTTACACAATGTAACGTTTGCCATTCCACCCAATCAACCTCCATATCTATCAGACTGTTGAATGTTGTGTATATGTAGTTTATTTTATTAATATTAACATGTAAACTTTACATATTTAAAACACAATAAATCTAATAAATATATCATTTACATTTACTTCGCGGAAAATATTGTTACGTATAGGCTTTTTGATTGTACGAAGTGCCCAGTTTTGGTGTTTTACGAACTTGTTTTAAATTATATTTGTTTGTAACCTGCATTCCTTTGTTCTACATTAATTACCAACTGGTGGTTTATATTAAGGAAACTGATATGTACTGAGGACACCGACTGTCACGGAGTGACTTATCTCTATATTAGTTAATGTACAGTAATACTATCTTTAATGTGTTAAAATTACAAGTATCTTAACAGCGTCCATTCTAATCGGTTGGGTAATATTACCAATGTTTTTAACAGCTACGTTATATAAATTATAATTCTAAGTGATGAATTAATGACTTAATGATAATTTTATTATTATATAATCGAGTTGAGATATCTCGATACATTTGAAACCTTGAAGAGACCGTTGAAGTTATCAGAGAATTAGAACACGTCACCCTCTAATGTCTTAGTCTTCTCGATTAAGTAAAATGTAGTATATTGAAGGTTAAATACAATTGACGTGTAATTCTAGGGCTCAATACCCGCATTGTAAATATAATAATCGTGATGTTGAGAATATGGTGCTCACTGCTTCCTTGAGGGCATACCTCAACGACAAGTGTCGCCAATTCTCTCAGCCCTCAGCCCTTCTTATCCATTTATTACCCGCCATTCTTCTGATGTCGTTGGTCCGTCATATTTGAAGACAGCTAATACTTATTTCTCCATTCCAGATCTATCTGATCTCACCGTTCATCATCTTCTCGGCAGATGTGACCAGCCCATTTCCACTTAGATATGCAGATTTTTTGAGCTACCTGTTCAGTTGCGAATATATACGTTTGGTGTTCGATCTCTCAGAGGTATAAATCAAATTCAATTTTTATTCTCTGATTTAAAACATCAAACCATCTTTCTGAAAGTATTTGTATTGCTTAATTAATATGAATAAAGATTCACTTCTGAAAAAGCAATACACTGGTTACTTTTAAACACTAGTTTTAAATTAAAATGATAGTAAATTTTTATAACTGAGTTGTATAATATGAATGTAGAGTTGAACAATCTCACTAGACTGCGTTTGAATTAATTTAAACAAATATTTATTACATGTGTATTAATGTATTTAAAACATTTGTTTCGTGAAAAATCCTTCCGCTAATGATTCAAGGACAGTATTTCAGTTTTATGTGGTATTCAACTTTATTTCCAAATATTCACTCGGAAGAGGATATTTAACCGAAGCGAAAACACGCATTCGCCAAAGCAACGGAATTTAAGGCCAAAATTAAGCGGTGTTTTGCTTAAATCGTTAATTATATTCACGGAACGGAAATTAGCTGAAATATAATGAAAAACACAAATAATTTCGCCGAAACTGATGAATTAATATTATCCTCTGAAAGGAACTGTCATTTTTTTAAAATTCATTTTAAGAACGTTTATCCGTTCATCCGAACGTTAAGAATCCTTTTAAAACTTTGAATACACATACTTATGAGTGTCTTTTATAGGTAGAAATTTTTTTCAATAGTCCTTGCGGCAGTAAATTTGTAAATATTGACTATTAAAATTAGCATATTTAACATACGAACCATATCCCGATCGATGTTTATGTTTAATTTAAATGCACATGTTTAATTGAATAGCAATAGTAATTTTCTTACGATTGTTTTGAAAAACTGAGAATCATTAATTGAAAATTTAACAAATATCTTTCTGTAAAAATAACTAAAACAAGCGGTATTCGTTTTGTTATAAAAAATGTTAAATGTGAGCTACTTTTGAATGGTTTTGACGTTTCCTTTTATAATTTGAATAGTGAGAGATTTTTGAACTTCTGCGCATGTGAGCGGAAGCGTAAAAGTACACTGTACCTCAACTGTTTTTTATTCAATTTGTAGTAGTTCATAGTTGTTTACATACGGGGGAATCTTCTTGAAGATTGAATACTGCTCTTTGGGAACGTCCTTAAACCAGATCTATTCGAAGTTGATTAAGTCTGATTTGTTTATACAAAATAACTCCATTGCCTAGTGCTGATTATGTCGGAGATTCGCATTGATAAAATAGTATTAAATATTATTAATTAAATAAACATTAGTTTCATGATGAGATATTTTGCGTAGAACATTTATAACAGACATCGCAAAATTTTTATTTATTTGAATTTAAGTACCAATAAAATGAAAAAAAATCAATTGTATACAGTGTACCACCATAGCAATTTGAAAATAAACCTAAAATGCATAACAATATTGCGCTTCGCCATATCTTATTTACGACTATGTATTAGACTTGGACTATAGTGATAGTGTCATTGTGGTTGTAAAGTGCTTGATTAAACGGTCAGGTCTTTGAGGCGCGATCAGAAGTAAGTGTATTGAGCATCTTTAACTATGATCGCACTAGCAAATCATGTCAAATGCATAGAATAAAAGATATTTGCGACGCGACGTGAATGATGTGAATGTTTATCTTTGTTCGTAATGTTTAAATTAGTTCAATAATCATTTATGTAAGGTCTTTAAATCAATTACTGCTAGAACCTGCGTGGGCTTTATGACCACGAAGCGGCCGATAGTGGCCGCTACGTGGCCCCTGGTGACCGCTGCGCAGCTAGGGCTTCAGTAGAATCTATATTTCATCATACCTAATATAATAAAAATGCACAATGCACTATTGTTAAAGAAATATAATAAAGGATTTCTGCATTAGAATATAGATTAGATTAGATTAGAAACTATTTTTAAAACAAGAAGTGAGTTTAATCAATTTCTCTGTTTAAAGTACACATCTATTAGAATGTTATATTTTAGCACAGTAGAAAATATATTGTAGAAATATTTACTTTAAAATGATTCCGGTATGTAATTGAAAGTGGCAAAAATTGTGTTAAAATTATTTTTAAAAAATAGTGGTAAAAAATATATTTAAAAATAATTAATATATTTAAAAAAATATATTTTGGCCACTATTTATTTTTTGAATATATTTTGGCAATAAAAGCATAAATAGACAGCTACATTGATCACATTTAGAAACGGTACTTTTATTGGTTTGTATGTCATGTATGTAAATACTAGCAATTTCTGCATACTGACACTCTTTCTGCCAATATTATCACTTTGTAATAGATACTGCGCGATGTCATTTCCGCGATATTCTCGTACGTGACACCCGGCGATAGATTTTATTTCCGGATTTCGATTATTATTTAGTCCGCTTTTAAATAATTCCGAATGATTTGAATCATGGATCAAGGTCGACCTAACCTTATTGTTTTCTGACCAATAACACTTATTCTAACACTTGCACGAGGGCTTGAAAATATTATTTTTGAGACTAGATGTTGAGTTTTTTTTTTTTTCATTAAATGGCCGTTCTTGAAATGACTATTGAATGTACGTCAATAAATAATAATTTGCATTAGATTTGATAGAAATATTGCATTGTTTTTTTTTCTTACTAGTACTGTACCTACAGCATGATGAGTTATTTTATTTGGAGTGTATTCAAGTATGTTGATTTGCTTATTGGATTTATAGAATACATAAAAACCTGTGAATATTTACTGCTTAAAGTTGCTGTTGGATGATCATTTAAATATTGTAAAAAAGCAAGATAAACACTGTTTTTTCGAAAAATTCATTTTTATTTCTCAATGTAGTTTTAATTAAGAGCTATGCACTCGATCTAGTAGGTTTACAATATTTTCATTCAGTTGAAAAGGTAGTTTTTATCAAAGGGTGTAAAAACATCGACGAAAATTTCTTCCAATCCAGCCGAATTTTCAAGATTGGAAACAGGAAAAAGTCGCACAGGATCAGATCGGAGAATAGGGTGGATAAAAAAAAAAGAAAGATGTGTACAAACAAAAAACAGATTTTTATTTTAAATAAAATCAAAAGAATCTCTCGCAAGATAAAGATTTCAAAATTCAACAGTTTCATTGGGAGGATTATTTCGCTCTGTAATTCATTTAGGAATCGGCTTCCTAATCTGAAAGTTAGATGTACGGTGCTCCATGAAGATTTATGACTGTCGCGATTCTAAATATAATATATCTCATGAATGTCTCGTAAATTAAAATGATTTTATCTGGGAATCACGGCGTTGATCTTTGTAATTTCTACGTTATCAATTCCGTATCCATAATGTAAAGATATTTCATATTCTATGTACATAAGTATATTATAGAGCGAGATGGGTAATGTGCTCTCCACCAAATCACTGTAAACTAAAAACAAATTATTATGTAAAACGCGGTAACCGGTAAAGTTAAGGGTTCAAGATGGATTACGGTTTGATTTATTATCCGATAATAAAAAAAGCTAAAAGCTACACACTACAGTTATTTCAAAAGGTATAATTCAATAATAAATTATGTTTAGTTTAATTAAATTAATTGAGATTTAGAAAGAAAGAAATGTACCTAATTGTTATATAGACACGACTAAACTAATTAAATATCGATTATATGCGATCTCACTATCTAATAAATTTATCTCATATAACAATATTAATTAAAATATACATATTTGTAAATGTTATTGCTCGCAAAACACACTTTAGCCCGTTTAAATTATTGTTGTCACATATCTGCGTCCAAATTTCTTACCCATGACCTGATCGGTGTGAAATATGACCTTGATGCCAACAGACGTCGACTTGAGCGATATTGAGCGGTGTAGACCCTTTCAGCACCAGTGCACCAGCACTGTTTTTTTGTGATCCTGTGATTTGTGTGCACAGTTTCTATTGTTTGTGTGTGTCGTGGATGCAAACTGACATCGCCATCTTCAGTCGGATCGGTTCATCCACGTTCCATTATTGTGTGATTTTTGATGGCGACCACGGGGATTTACGGAGGTGTCATACTCAAGGTAAGGCGAGCAGTCCGTCCGAATCCCGGTTCCCGAAATCACTAGTCTTTCGACTAAACCCCTATCCTCTCACTGACCTCTTCCTATACCACGTTTTCCTATCCCCCCATACCTTGCGGTGATTCCGATTTACGACCGGATTGTCGTAATTCATTCCGCGGGTCGTGTGACCCGGAGATTGCGCAATTCAGTTATGATATATAACATTTCTAAATAATAATAAAATGAAAAGGAAAATCATTTAAAAAATTCCTGAAATAAATTTGATTATATTCAAATATTGCACGTAGTATTTTCCTATGTGCATTTTAATTTCAAATATATCTGAAAATTTTGACATAATATTTAATTATTGTCGATATATTTAAAATTAAATTTTGTTATTTCTGTCAGATAGTATGGTCTCATAAATAAGTAATTATGGAAGTATTAAGTATACGAACTACCGAAAAAATGTACAGTGGATACCCGATTTTACATGCCCAGAATTCACGTTCTCCCTCCATTTGCGTGTTATTTTTACAGTCCCGTGTCATTTTAGTACATTAAAAATCCTATTTTATGTTCGTCTTTCTTGCGATTTACAGCTAAAATTAATTGAAATTCTTTCAGCCAGTTCGCTATTCCGCTATAGAGCCAATGTTGGTCGTTTGCTTATACATATTTTTCATTCTCAACCTACGTTTCGTTTTTTTTATTAGTTTTTGCAAGCTGAAATCAGCAAGGAAATAGTCTATAAGATAGTATATATAACAATGATGGCCGGGAAAGAATTTATGAATAACCCTTATAGACTTACTTAGATGTTGACTCCAACGTAATAACATCTAACGTAGTGGAAATTGATGAAATAGTGGACAGTCGTATAAACGAAAACTTGACAGAAAAACCTTCCTGTTCATTTAATATATTTAGTTCCTACAAGAGAGGATGTCATGAGGCACATTAAAACCTTCATGGTATATTTTACTAATATTAGTAATGTGCCACCTTTAATTTAATTTATAATATTGAAAGAACTATTTAAAAACAACAAAAAAAAAACGTACATCAAAAAATTTCTTTGATATTTTCTATTAAAAAATAATTTAATGTTTTTTAATACCCCCGAATTTACATTTTCCCTTGGTTTACAATTTTTTCGTTGGTCCTCTTCAAAAACTTAAAATCGGGATTTCACTACAATTATAAATTGCGTTCATTGAGAATAATTTTTAAAAATTATGTCCGAAAAATACAAGCATTAAAATATTAGTCATGATGAAATAACACGTGCAGTTATATAAATACATCATTGAAATAATCTGTAATGAAAAAGCCATCATCGCAATACCGTGAGATTATTACGATCTTACATTAAAATACCGCACATTACCCGAGACCTTAAGAGATGAGATAAACCAAGACAAACAAAATGAAAAGCGGAGATAAATATAGACCTATCATAAATATTATATAAGTAAACTCATAAGTATATATATAAATGTTTTAATTGTAGGCTAAATTATACGTCGCCTCTGCTGGGTTTGAAGGTTGAAAAAATTTAGTGGGTTTTCTGAAGTGGTTTCCAAACTTCAAAACATGACACTCTAAAAACGGTAATGAACTAAACAGCTATATGCTAATTGTTTTCGACGGTAATATTTGATCCGCGGTCAGTGGATTCTTGGATAAAGACACATGGGCATACAATAAATTTCGATAATCAGTGGCTATACATTTTAAGTCAAAATAAAAAATTTATGTTGATGTTTAAAATGTCGATATGCGGAAAAGTACGTATATTCATAAGTATTGTTACATACGTGTTGTATATTTCCCCAGTAAAATTAAGATATTTAGAATAGCCCCAATGTGTTGAACGAAAATATAATACCTCAATTTCGGTAGCATATAGACTATTATAAGTATGACCATTGTTTTCATACAAACGAAATGAATTTCCACCAAAATAAATTTCGACCCATTTTTCACGAACGTTGATCGATATTTAAGAAATTTTGGAATTCGTTTTTTTTACTTTTCAACGATAAAGCATATTAAAAATTTAAACAATAACATTAAAAAAATTACAGAAGATTATTTTTGAGAACGAATTTTTTTACATATTGTTTTTAATATAATTAATTATTTAATGTAACAGTATGTAATGGTAATTCATTTTTTTATCTTCATTTTTGCGTATTATTAAGTTAGTAGTTCAGGCTTTTAAACTAAACTTAACGATTTAGCAATGTTTTTATGTGTTTTGAAGTGTAAATGTTAGTTTTAATCTTGACCTTAAGTTTTAAATTAAAAATACATCTTGTAAGTATAAAATTTGGTTCATATTCGGTTCCTGAGGGTCCAAGGATCGGTAATCCTCACCTCTGCCGCCACTCAATTATCCTTGAGAACTACGTCACACCACGTCATAATGTTAGAATGTACTTAATTTTATGCTACTCACCCTCAAACTGTGACGACATTGAACAAATGTGAAAAACGGTATGTGCCGGATTTAATGGATGAATAATAGTGTTTATATTTTATATATCAAGGCGACTAGAATGCAATGTTTCCGAAATGTTTTGATATCTGAACACCTCGTATAAATAAGTAAAATTCATACATTTTTTAATGTTTTTTAATCAATATTTGATTCATGGATGACCATGAAATATCGCATCTATAATAAAAAATACATACGTATAATATACGTCATATTCTATATTTATTTATTAACTGATATAAAACGAAATCAACTATCACAACAATCAGTTCTATATATGCCCTACTAACTACTAATAAATCGTCGTCGTATCTGAATTTTATTCCAATGAAGTAATATTACATAAAAATGCAACTCTTATTTCGTTGTGTTATAACAGTAATAAGTAATATTTTTAGAATAAATATACCTCACACTCTTTAAATCAAAAAAATATTTTTAGAAATCGGTAAGATTGTTATTTTTTAATCATATTCAACAGTGAAAAATTTCACACAATTTGTTAATGTATCGTGCGTTGAAAAATCAACAAATAAAGGATGCTGCAAAAGGTATAATAAAAGAGAAAAATAATTCAAAGTAAAAATAACGGAATACAAATATAGAAAAATGATAATTAATATAAATGGAACAGAATATAGACAACAAAAACAGTTCAGTACCTGGCCAACGGCAGTTAAATGGAACAGAATATAGACAACAAAAACAGTTCAGTACCTGGCCAACGGCAGTGGACGCCGCACGCCAGGTTTTACTTTTTTTTTGCACTGGACTCGATGACGGCATCCGTTACGAACTTTGATAGATTCCACTATGCAATTACAACACGTATAGTTTAGTAACTACTGTAACCTTGCTCTAATCAATTCAGTGAAATATGTAAGTACGCATTTCTGTTCAACAACCATGACCGTCGAGCAATAATGAGTTTTTTTTAATTCCAACAAAATAATTGTGATAAAAAAAATTATATCTATTTTTGAGAAGCGCTGAAAATCTTACAGGATATCATGATACTGTTTCTGATTTGGTTGAATCACAACACATAATCTAGCTGAAGATCGTCTTCAATACAAATAAGGTATTTATATTTGTATTGAGATCTTGCGGTCTTTGAAAAGGTTATGTTAAAAAATTTTGAGCATTGCTTGAGGCAAGGGAGAGAGTGAATTTTTGTAAATCGCACCTAAACAATATAACACGCTTAAGCATGTTGACATGTTGCTTATATCGCTGTAAAGTAGTCAAACGAAACGGAATCAGTAGGTAAATATAAACAATATTTTATGTATATATGTCACTTATGCCTACTTATGTATATATGTCACTATATATCTACCTGATGTTGTAAACACTACAAAAGCAATGCCATTAGGTTATTTCAATACTCATTACCGGTATCAAATTATTGGTATTCTGCTAGTCTACGATATAATTACTATAAAATATATTTTAGAAATCAAAAATATGCACGTGGTAAAGTGTTAACATCTCTTGGGTATGCAGTTCACTGGGACGGAAGGAAGAAATTAACTTTTTATAACTTCATTCATTGGTTTGATCAATTCTGTTCCTACTTTGAGTACGTAGGTACTAGGCATGTATTATTTATTAAATCATTAAACGTATGATTTGGTCAACGTCATTATAATTTTTTTATACAAAGCGAAGGATTAAGGAGTTTCTTTATCAATGAAAAAATCTTTACATCCATCATTGAAGTAGTACGGAAGTGAACGAAAATATATTATTCCACTTTTTTACATATGATATTACAATAACAGATATATTTTAAAAACGTACATTTATAAACGTGTTTCCAAAATCACGTTAAATTGCATAAATAATAAATTTCCGTTGAATGTATTGAGTTTTAAATAACTTCCTGTAAAACCGTTTTTCACATTGAACACTGAACAATGGTCTAGGCGCTATTAGAAATAATTGTCTGACACAATGATGACATTCAAACTTCAAGACATGTCTTCATTAGACCAAACCGTTTTACATAATAACTTGAAAGGAACATTATATTTAAATGAATGATTTCCAATTAATCAATGTCAATTTTTTATATTAAATATAAATACTATTTAATAAAAACATATTTTTATTGTAAAATAGAACGTATTTCTATGATCTTAAAACAAATCAGAAAGATATACCTACATAAAACGAAAACAATTCGGTTATAAACCTGGAACTTATCCTTGTCGAGGAATTGTGAGATATTAACTTTTCTATGTGAATCTAACACTTACGATCTTTATACCTTGTTAAATAATTCATCTAATTTATTTTTAAATATCTAATATTTACATAACAAGTAAAATAGAGACAAGATGGAAGAATACTTGAGAGGGATAAAAAACTTCAGCATAAATTGGAAAATTGTGAACCACGCAAGAACCGAGGGTCATCGCTTCGACATCGATAGCGTAGAATTAGTACATATTTGTAAAGAGGGAAAGAAACTAGATATTTTAGAAAACTTATTAAATAAACGATAAAGATTTCAGAATAATACTCAGAAAAAATAGATATACTCGGTTTAGTGCAATAGTAAATGATCTGAATATGATTACCTTAAAGCAAAAAATATATTTCAATATAATGGTATTTATTTACAAAATCCTCACTAAAAAAATATCGGCAGAATTCATACGAAAAATGGATGCAAATCAACATGAGCTGATGCATGAAAAGATGGACTGAGACTGCCATTCAAGAAGATGGCTATATCTCAGAAATTGATGATGTATGAAATGATAAAAAATATAAGAAAGGAAGAGAAACTAAATAGATTCAAAACGAAACTAAGCGAAAGAAACAATTTTGATATTGTTTATGTTAGAACATATATAAAAATACTTATGTATGCACTATATTAAGAATAAATAAATAAAGTAAAATGTCATCAATATACATAACACCTTATATTACGTTTATTTAACTCCTGCACCATATAACTCCTGTACTTGTTGACCACGCCCCTACAACCCACCCAACCTAAATACCCCCCTCCACTCCTCAACTCTAAGCAGCACGTCGTTCTTAAGTCTTAAGTTTAGTATTTTTAACATTACTATAGATACGTCAGCATTGAAAACGTTATAATAAATAACAAATTAGTGAAAGTAAAGTGTTTTTATTTTAAATATAAAATAAAAATAAAAAGTTGTTCGAGTATTCAAGCTTCGTTTCTGAAGACAACCAACTTGGTCCCATTGATAAAGGATGTGACGTATATCCGTTTACGTATTTCTATCTGTAAAAATAATCTTACGTATTTAATAGCCTTATGTCCCTTTGCGATTGTACGCGACCGCGTTCGTGCGTCAACATAAAATATACCAATGAAATTATACAATAACAATATTTCAGTAATTTTAAACAAAAACAGACTTTGAATCTGACACAATAAGTGGAATCATGGATCTTGAAGGCAAGGGGGAGAAGACACATTGATGTATTTGAGATGTGGTGCTGGAGACACGGTCATGTTGCGCATACCATGGACGGCAAGACGTACGAATGTTTCCATTCTTCAGGAACTAAACATCGAGGACAGACTCTTAACCATTTTCCTGAGACGAATCCTTCAATTTTTCGGGCATCTCGCGAGAAGAGAAGATGCCTTGGAGAAGCTTATTGTGGTGGGCCATGTCGAAGAACGAAGAGGAAGAAAAAGATCCCCCACCTGTTGGACCGATCAAGTAGAAAATACTCTGGAGATAGCCATAAGAATGCTGAGAAAACTGGAGAAGCATAGTCACGAGGGCGGGAGTTCACGGAGATCGGGATCCTAAGTCATGAGGGACCGACGTGATAACGATGACTAAACACATTAGATACTTGCATAGTTTTAACTTATAAAAATCATAGATAGAAAAAGTATAGTTTACACGTAAATTAGTAAACAGTACAAGCATACCACATTATTTTTTAAATTATTATTCTACCTTTATTGATTATTTTAAATAATTTAACGTTATGAAAACGATTAATTTCCCGTCATTTTTTAATGGATTATTTCTTTATTATTAGTTATACATACATTAGTTATATCGAAAGAATTCGCGGACGCTATAATACATTTTTGTATTTTATAGAATATGTGCGAAGGCGGCCATCCAAAGAAACTGTCTAGCTGACGTTCCGATATTCTTTTGAGAACATAATTACCTGACTAATCGAAAAAATGACAATGCATTGCTTTTTGGTTAATCCGTATTTGTGGAGTAACTAGCTGTAGTTTCGCACGTATTACTTAATAACTGGTAATGAAGGTAATACAATGAAACCTCTATATTCGTCAGCACTTATATTCGTCTTGTTCGATATTCGTCATATTATGATAACAAACGAATGTTTCCATGTTCTTTAATATTTTCTATATTTGTCACTTTCACCGCCCGGAAATGCTGTCTAACTGAGCTAAAACGCAGAATATGATCGAAAATTGGCGCCCAAATGTTGCCATAGTCAACCAAAACACTAATGAATTCAGTGGTAATGTCACTGACTACTTCATGAAGATTATAAAAAACAAACAGAAACAGGCAACATTGGGGATGTTCGGGAATCATCGGCTAACGAAAACCACCACCAGAATTAGAATTACCTAATGTTTAAATGGTCTCCTTCTAAATATTAGTAACTTTCCTCCTCTTCGCTTCTACCATCATGTCTCCCCAGTACAATAAAGGTAAAGTTTCGACATAGAATTTATTAATTTGTGTACTATTTCTGGGGGCTGCGAACGAATTAATTGATTTTCAGTTATTTATTCTAGGAAAAACTGTTTCTGTATTCGTCAGATTTCATATTCGCCAGGCCCTCAGGAACGGATTAATGACGAATATAGAGGTTCCATTGTATATATACATAAAATAAACATCTAGGTTTTAATCAAATTTATTTTAGTATAGTTGGATAGCTGATTCATTGCATCATACCTATTAAATATTATCTATTCCTGACACGGTTTGGCACTTGTATCGCAGACTGATGGAAACTATTTCCATCTACCATTTATTATAACGAATCAATAAATAATAATATAATATTGTACATCGCATGCCGTGCACGCTTATCATCTTAGTTTTACCATTATACTAAAATAAGTTTAATTGCGTCTTGAGATTCTCACTTACATAGAACGCCACCGTTGAATAAAGATGTGACGTTCAATGATAATGATAAATATAAAAATAGCCCAATCACTGTCACGTCAGTTACAGCTGAGTAACGTGACAGATATTACAATATTAATTACTAATTAAATGTATTAATTATATAAGATCAATTTTAGCGAAAAATATTGTTTTTGCGCTACCAGGATTCGAACCTGGATCTCTTATTCCAATCCGAGGAAGGTGGATTACCAAATATGCTACAACGCCAGTATCTTTGATGACAAATTTTCGAACCTATGTGTTACACCTTTTTCAAATTAATACATCTGTCGTTCCATTATTTGAAAGACCTATGTTCTGAATAATTACAACTTCACGATAAGAATGCGTTACCTTAATAATATTATAATATTCAATCATACATCAATATTCACAGAAAATGGAATAATTTAACGAATTTCCAAAATTAAATTAGGAATTCCGTTAATAAATAAAATAATTAAGAATGATCTCATGTTTTCACGGCCGTTTATCTTAATTTTCTGTGTTAATCGTTAATCTTCTGTGCAGAGTTTTCTGTGCTATTTTGCCTTGTATAACCGACTCTCTGGCTAACCGATTGAATGATCCATCATCAGAGCTTGTGTCACTCATGTCATCAGTAGCTAATTTAATATCATCATCGGTAACCAGTAATTCGTATTAATATAATAAAAGGCTAGTGTGTCTATCATATGATGCGCTACCTGAATAAATCTTAAGGGGTATTTCACGATATATGTAACATTTAACTGACACCTCTTGTGTTTTTAAAAATTCTGGTCAGTGACACAATTCTGCCGCATCATCTTATTCTTCTAATGCTGTATCCAAGAACTTGCTTGGCCATCACATCTTAAGATGGGTAATAAACTGGTATATAAATAATATACAAATAAACTTGGCGTGTTTATTTCTATTTATATTCTTTCAGATTGTCGTATACTATAAATGGATCACATCTATCTACTTGATTAGGATTTTTATTAATAAATTGTGATTATTTTGTGAAATAAATAGTCAGCATATAATTATATTTTTAATGGTGTACATAATTAAGTATACTCATACCTAGGTTACTTTACGGCCTAGATACGTTTCGGGAAAGCTGACCGTAAAGCAAAATACCGTATAACGAATGATTTATATTAATATATGTCCAAATAAATTCTATAGTATCCTAATTTTATAACAGAATAAGAAAATCACAAAAAAAAACATAATTCTATTGTATTTTAACACAAGGTTACTGAATCAACTAGAAAGATATACAGAAAAAAATCTATTATATTACGAAAAAATATTAAGGAGAACATATTCTTATTGTAAAGTTGTAATTATTCAGAACATAGGTCCGTGATATTTTAAGTACTAATTAAATATATTAATTAAAAATATATACATATAAAATCAGTTTTATCGAAAAATATTGTTATTGCACAAGATTCAGGTTCATATCTTGGTAGCAACAACAAAGTTTTTCGACAAAATTGATTTTATATGTATACCTTTTTAAATAGGTTTTTTCTGAACACTTTCTGAATTATTTTCTGATTTTTCATTGGAAACGCATTTTTTATTTTTTTCCATTAAAAATAACTTTCCCATTATATCTGTATTATTATGAATAAAATAAAAATGTAAAATTTATGATATAACAGTTTCAATCAGAGCCTGAGTAAGAAAATTAAGAATTTCATGTCATCTGTCATCAGCTCCATCCGCTGTAGTGAAAGGGCCCAGTTAAAAATTGGTCCAACGTTTATTGTTTCGTCCTGCTTTTTGCTTATTTTTGCAATACTTTGTTGTAATTAATGTCTATATTAATACCCCAAGAAACTTGAACGTTGCGTTCTTCATCGGGATCTGGTTGAAGTATTATGTTTTTCCATGATCGAAATGAAGCGCATTTTACGTCATGTTTTTGGCAGTATATCGAAAAATGTTTGCCCGTGAATCAAAACTGAATTATAATTTAAATAGATCATTATGTCAGTAAAATTTAGATTTCCGGTCAGTATAAATAATAAAATCACTGAATTATATACTGTATTCAGTCTGCATGTTTTATTGGTTAAATAAGATTACGTTAGATAAGATTGGGCTAGGTTGAAAAAGATTAGGCTGAGTTAAATAAAGATATGTTTTTATTACAAGCTGATATTGTAGTATAAATCCTGATAATCTAAATTCTAATGCAAAATGAACGCATATGTGAAAAGTGTGGAATCATGGCGGAATGGATAATTTTTGAGAAGTAGTAAAATGTAATATCGATGTGGAAAGAAAAATGTATGAGTTAATTACAATACAGGCAAAAACTATAATGAAATATCTTCGTGAAAAGGAAAATGTTATACACAATTACAATACAAGCAAAACGTGTCGTCTTCTGACAATATTATAGTTTCCCAGAAATTATTATCGCAGATGTTGAATCCAATTATACTATGTAATGGTACTGAAATATCTTTAATAATGGTTTGATTAGAAACTTCCTTCATTGCTTATTTCTTAGAGTTTGAAAGCTGGAGATGATCTCGTATTTTTTACAAAGATCTCATTATTTACTACTTAACTTATAAATTATTTTATAAATTCATAAAAAATAGTATATTTGTAAAGGTCACTTGATACTGTACAAGGAAACATATATATGTATATTTTTTTTATTTTATTTAGTGTTTAAACAGACTTATCTTTTCATAAAATAAGTACGTAATTAAAATCGTGTCAAGGTTTGATAAACGTGTCTTGAGAGCATCTAAATAAACAATATTATATGTGAGCAATATTACTTACAATTGACGGAAATCGGGCAGATTCATGCGTATGTTAGATTTAAAACTAGCTACGTAAACTTATTTCAGAGAGAAAATTATGTTAATATTATTATAATTTATTAAAATTCAGATTTTCGTTGAAAATAGATTAAATATGTGGTCTAAATGTTGAATTAGTTATTTTTTATTATCATATTAATTAGCGCGAGTGTTATAAGTAATACATCGTAAATTTAGTTCATTTACTTGACTGAAATTGTAATATTTTATATTTAAAGAGAACTTGCTTATTTCAGAACATAGTTCTGTGGTATTTTTAATACAAATTAAATTAATAAACTAGAAAGATCTACTGAAAAAATCTGTAGCAACTAAATATTTTTTTGTTAAAAAGATTTTCAGTTTTTATTAATTAATTTAATTTGTATTGAAATATTTTAATTCACGAAATATATTTTACAAGGATAATTGAATGTTTAGATCTTAATAAGAAGAAATTCTACATGTTTACGAATGATAATGTATTTATGTTTTAAAAAATTTCAAAATCCTAAAAACGGATGAAATACTGGTATATAAATTAAATATTTTAATTTTTTTTTCAAATCACAATGTAAAAATAAAAAATTGAAAACTTTCATGTTCGTTGTCACTATTGACTCAATAACCCCTGGATGGGCTCTTCAAGGGCAAGGCATCTCTATTACCGTTTCTCTCTATTCTTAGATTTATAAGATAGATACATATGTCTTGGAGGACATTGTCGCTCTATCTTAGCTTTGACTTTTCCAAGCTCCTGCGCCGTGTTGGTCTTGTGTTCAGGTGTTCAGATGTGGTTTCGGTGTAAACTTTAGAAAATATTATTGTATTATCAATGAATTGATTTTTATTTTGTACAAATAGTAAAATAGTATTATTTAATTCGTTAGTAATGGTCTACCACAATATATGGATATTTCGTTACGTTATACTGATGAATTAAACAATTACAAATAAATTCGCTGTATATAGATGTTCGCATCCACCCTAGTACATGCAAAGAAACAAAAATGTTTTTAAGGAGAACACATTATTTTTGTGAAGTTGTAGTTTTTTCAGGTATTTTAAAACCAATTAAATGTATCAATTAGAAAGATATACATATAAAATTAATTTATTGAAAAAAAAAATTGGATTCGAACTAGGAACTTTTCCTATCCGGGGAAATGCGCTAACCATTACACCATGTCAATCTAGTAAGATAACGCCAAATTTCGAATCTATATGCTGCAGTTCTTAAATTTTTTCGATAAATTGATTTTATCTGTATATCTTTCTAATTTACACATTTAATTTGCATTAAAATAAAATTACGTTTGAATAAACTTTAAAAGTCTCGCTAAAATAAAATTAATTATTGTGTTTTAGAGATGCTGTCACACAATGAATGAAAAAATTAACTACATCAAATATTGTGTACTCGAAAGCATTAATTATTCTATAGTCGAATATATTTACGCGTTATCTATAACTAAATGACATTAACCAAATTTCAATGAAATGGAAATTTGGTCGTTGGGCTTGTCTTAGAACATTAATAGATAGATAATCCGTAGAATTTTTATGTGGATTTAACCGTAACTCATGAGGTTTAATTGGGGTTGTTGAGCCAGTTTCAGAACATTTACTACATAAGATCTTGTATAAAAATAAACATTCATAATATTTTTAAAAATAAAGGTAGGTAGATAATAATAGTTTCATAATTTGGAGTAGATATATTACCAAGGCCTACAATTTTAATTGTAATATTGGTTTGTGCAATAGTCAAGTGTGAAATAATTAAATAATAAACTTTCTACAATCCTACGCGAACAGCTCATGGCAAAATATTCGTTTAGTGCTCTTAGGAGGTACATAAATATCATTTTCCAACTCGTTTCTTCACGACTTAGAAAATGGATCATGGATCGTGATTCATGGAATCTGTCGATGATTCTTCTGACAGTATTCCTCCATTCCTCTCGGCATCTTGGCGCTGGACACTACAAGTGTAGTATAGGCTGAGCAGGCACCTGCCTGTGGCGGCTAAATTGAGGGGGCGGACAAAGGTTTATTACTTATTTCCTTCTTCTTCTTCTTTTAAATAGACAATCCACCATTCAAGTGTGATTTGTGCCATTAATCAAGTTAAAAACTTTATTTTATAGAAAAAAGTACAATAATATTATAGAATAGGAAATGCTGCATAAGTCAATACCATTGACAAGTCAAGTCAATACCATTGACGTTCAAAAATTTGCTATTATATAGATTAAATGTGGCGAGTTAAGGGAAAAAAGATGATACAAGTTAACCGGGAGTTGAAAATTACCATTGAAGGGATGATTGTGAAAAAAACCTGTGATCCGCAATGGACAGGCAAAAAACATGTGGTCAAGCGTTTCCTCCTCGGCAGCACACTCACACATTGGGGAATGTATTAAGTTTAATCTGAATAAATGTGCCCAATATTTGATATTGTTCTTTTGGAAACTCATTTTGGAGAATCAGGAGGTTCGGGGAATAGATCTTTTAATTATTTTAAGCCGATTATACCCTTATGATTATTTGGATCCATACATTGTGCAGTCCAGATAGAATTCGTACGTTTTTTTACCTTGTTGAGTCTGTCATACATCGGGATATGGAATTTATGGGAGAAAACTTTTAAAGAGTGGCCTCCTTGGCCAAGTTATTTCCTAATAAAACAGTAATTTGTAGTCAACGCTAGCATCCAGAACGTCTTTTGGTAAAAAACTGCTCTTGGGCATGTTTCAAAATGCCGACTTAACAAAATACCGCCGCTAACGTATGTGGCACGCGGGTGATCGATTTAGGGGGCGGCCAAATTATGGGGATGGTTTTACAAAAATTGTAAACATCATCTTCACTTAAGTTACTAGGGCGGAAAAAAAACAATCTTGCCTGTGGCGGCAAAAAGTCTAAAGCCTGTTGCAGTCTTCACTTATTACTTTGTCTAACGGGTGGTTAATTTACTTCACGTCATTTTCACGTCGCCGACCAAAAAAAGCCTCTTTGTCTATCTAGGTTATCACTTTGTCGGAAATTGTCAACTTCTGTAGTATGGAAAGATGTGCACGTTCACTGTATTCTTAACATGCGTTTTAAAGATTTATTTTCATAGAAAATATTAGGGTCATCACAAGCCTTACATATATATAAAAAATCATAAAATTTTATTTTATTATCTCAGATAGATAGATAGATAGATAGATATACCGGCCTTTTTTAAAACATTAAAAATAATATTTGTTATATTTATTGAAGTATCCTCAACACAAGATTTGGTCTATAAAATCTTAACGCAAAATTAGTAATATATAATTTTAAATTTTAACTTTCTGACATCAATTATAAGTAGGCAATAATCTCGACCTATTTGTGATTATCTGATTCACGCATGATTAGTCCCGCCGTGAAATTTAACAAAAAATATCTTCTTATTAGAATACCTACGTGACATTTGTAAAATAGCTCGTTTAAGTGCTGGAAAATGATTTGAGAACTAGCCTTGCGGAATTTCTTGCAATCACATTGGATTTGTAGTGTTTGAAATGTTTTTAATTATTATATAAAAAATATTAAATGATATTGAAAATGTCAAATTTCATTCTTGAAATCAGTTGAATTAAAAAACTTATTCTTGAATGTCAAAACAAAAAAAATTTCACAATAAGATGCGCTTTAGAGGATTAATTTATCCTCATATTTGCAATAGCTTTATGGTTAGATTTTTAAAGAATTAATTTAACAACGAGCAGTTTCTATTTTCGACTATACGACTCCGAATCTTCTGTCGGCGTTATCAGACATGAGAATATCATGGAATGTTGGTAATCCAAGGGAAGGTGAAAGGAATCAGATCTCGTTTGAAGGTAACTCGATGGACTGACCTGGTTAAAGTTACGATGCAGAGCCCACCCCGGATTTTTTTGTTTTTTTTATTTTATTCAGAAAACATACAGTTAATTAGTAAATACGGAAAACACAGTGAAAGTTGAACAATAATTAAGCCACGTGTTTTCTCTGAAGATATAAAATACTTTAAACGGTGAGTACAATTTGAATTTTAAGAAGGACTAAGCAGAAAAATATGAGAAAAAAATAGTTGAGGATAAAAATTTTAACATAGAGAAAAAAAGTTATAAAAAAGGAAGTAAGAAAATATTCGAGGGGAAAGAAAAAGGAAAATGAGATAGGGAATAAGATCTGAGTGATAAAAATAAAAAGAAAAATAAAAACCTTTAAAGTTTATGCATTGAATTTAGATTGAGGTAACTGTAGTATTGAAAATGTCTAGTTCGTTTGTGTGAATTGAAATAAAGGGGTGCTCAGTACAAAAATGAGTTTTGTTTGGCATTGGTGTCGCAATATGGAAGATTAAATGTAAGATTAGTTCTGGTTGACCTGGCTGGCACACGAATGGATATGTGTCTAAGTAAATCGGGACAGTTGGCTATTTTGTGTAGGAAAATGACATCGACCATGTCTCTTCGAGTTTGTAGTGGTGGAACTTTGAAAAAGATAGATGACTCAGCAGTGCTAGCTAGTACTACTGAGCACAAGAATGCGCAAGAAATACCACGGACCGAAATAGGGGGCGACAAATCTTACATGTCGTCTTCCATCATTAGTCGCAGTCAGTAGCGTAGCTAAGGGGGTTTAGGGGGGGCATATGTCCCCGGGCGCTAAAACAGGATATTTAATTGGTGAACCGCGTAGTACCAAATATTCTTCTCATATATTTAATGGGGGGGAGCACCATTTGGATCGAATAATATGGACCGATATATTGTTTGCATTGCTTTCGAGTAGTCTTGTTCAATTGTATTATCATTGTTACTGTAACTTGTTTATTATGTATATTGTTTGCATTGCTTTCGAGTAGTCTTGTTCAATTGTATTATCATTATTACTGTAATTTGTTTATTGTGTGGCAAAACATAATCAATGTCTAGTAGATTTATTTTCCAAAGCGAAAGTCATTTTATTATGCTATTGATCGAATATTATCGTCAACTTTGAGAGATTTATACTTGCTATATTAAATTACTGCTCAGCATGTCAACAATTAACAATTACTGTTGATTTTCAAAAGAATATTAAATAATTGTTTACACGTAGTTGGAGAATTAGGAAAGCCGAATAACGCGATAATAAAACATCTTCAACTACCAACTAATACATTAATCGTAAAGAATTTTTATGTTTGTTTTGTTTTATGTTTATACGAAATATGCAAAAAAAAAATTAAAATAGAAAAATTTAATAATTTATTCTAATATTAAATGCAAACACATTGTGGTTATTCATTTTAATAATAAATAATTAATTAACTTTGTTTTATATTCACATATTTTGGTGAATATAATTAACCCACAGATGTACGATATAACTAAGTTAAAAATCTATGTATATCATAAGTTCCTATACATTTATTATTTTCACGACCATAGGCAGGCATAGGTTACACATTAGTTATTTTATTTTCCTAAAAGCGTAATAATAAAATGTAAGATGCTTTTGTAACTGTTACTATTATAATTTTTAAAACTATTTTTCATCCCTATCGCTACAGCCTAATGCTCACCCACGCCCATGCACTACCCTACTTATCCAATACTCACAATCCTTAATTATGACATTTTCGACTGGAGTCAATGGATTGTGCTCCCATGAGATTTTTTGGAGACAACTCGTTTTTCGTAGTTCACTGAGTACACGCCAAGTAGTTTCAGAGTTGTAATTCAAATTTCAAGTCTCAGTCCATTGATCCGTTATTGTACAGTTACTGTTACTAATGTGTATTCGGTTTCTCGCTGTGTGTGCCGATACAGCTATTGTATGTTCCAGTACTTCATGCGAATCAGCGAAGAAGTTTTCTGAAGCTCAGGAGAGCTGTGGTTATAGCAGAGAAATTCTAGATAAATCGTGCTTCATGGACGGTTCTCGAGTCTTTACTATCATGTCCTTATATCGAATTCCTTCCACCCTTCCTACATCCCGTTTCCCTACCGCTTGTGTAAACAGTTAGTTTTTTGTATGTTTAACCACGATCAAATAAATATTATATTATGTGTGTCGCTAGATATGGAGTAATCAGATTTAGGTGTTTTAATTGGGTTGTGGCGAAAGAAAGTGTTGATTACGTTGCGGTGTGTGTATGTTGATCAGAAGGTTGATAGCACGGGAACTGGGGCCATATATCTCCCAGTTCTCCACTATGTTCGAGTGATTGCGGAGTGATAGGAATATGCGTGATGGTGGACTAAAGCAAGTTATAAGAAGCCAAAGTACTTACGGTTGACACTAGATTTATTCAACAATAAAAACAAGTTATATAAAGTTGCGTGCGAGTAGCTACTCTTCAGTAGCTACTCTTCAGTAGTTACTCTTCAGTAGCTACTCGCACGCAACTTTATATAACTTGTTTTTATTGTTGAATAAATCTAGTGTCAACCGTAAGTACTTTGGCTTCTTATAACTTGCTTTAGTCCACCATCACGCATATTCCTATCACAATCAATTAGTCTTCGACTAATGTAAAGTTTGCGGTCGGAAAGACGGCAAGCAGACAAGCTACACTCACGCGTCGGTTTTCCTGATGCTTACCGCTTGATATTATTGTGGCGTGTCACCCTATGTCGGTACCAGGATGTACTTCAGATGCAAGAGCATAGTCACATTCGTGAACACACACCCTTCGGATTTATATATCTGTTAGCAAGGCCTTGACACGTGATTCAAAAATCAATCCCTATCGATTGATTCAATATTCTCTTCATTCAAAATGTAAAGACAATATTTAAATAAATGAAAAACGGTTTTTATCGGCCATTTCTGCATGTCGTCGAAACATCGGCTGTTGTGGACCTTAATTTTTCATTTATTATTTTTATCTTTTAAAACTATTAAAATTTAGATTATAATCTGATAAGCCGATGTTATCAGCTATTTTTATGTTTGCGTCTGTTAAATGCTTTTGCCGTCAATAATTATTACAAACATCACGATACCGGCGATAATCGTTCGTTCACGGTTGAACAAAACTTTAAACATGTCATGGAGAATTGCCAATTGATCTATAGAATTTTATCGCAATATCGATATCAAAATATGCCTACGGAGCAGGCAACACGGTCAGTAATTTATTTTGACGTTCCACTGTCCGACTATTTGGCAAAGTATTGAATTTTCTTTATTCAATTTGGTTCATGACTAATCGATAATGCTTTTAACTCGATCGCGGAAAACTAATGGAAAACGCATTAGTTATTTCATATTTCAGACCTAACAAAAACAATAATGTATGTGCCGTGTATCGCTCTAATCTAAAGTACCTACTCTTCAAGAAGAAGATATATAATAATATTCGTTCGAACGTGTAATACGCGCCTACCATAAACCGATGCTTTTAACACCAATGACTGTCGCACATCACGCGGTTAGACTTCATTGACCTTGGAACCTTGATTTTAAATACATTTTATATGGAGACACCATCTTACATCACGACCTGAACTATTGTATTTTTTGTATTGTATCTATAGCATTGAATTTTGACAATATTCTGAAAGAATAAACGATAAGGAAATGTATTTATATTTTTTATTAAATATTATACTTATGACTCATATAAGATTTATCGAAAAAAAAAAAATTTAAAATGTCGTGCATATCAAATGGTAGAGTAACCATAATACTTCTGGCTCAAGTGGGATTTAAGTTAAAAAAATATACATAAAACATCGTGCATGTCAAATATGGTTACTCATTTGATATAAAGATCATATAAAATGAGGGAGTACCCATATGAGGGTCATTAAATAAGCATAAAAAAGGCAGTACTATGCAAAGTTGTAATACTGAACTATTTATTCTAGATAAAATAAAGATAAATAAAATATGAATTGTTGGTCACGCACAACGAATTAAGTTTTTACATGTAATTGTATTTTTAAAAGGCTACACTTTTAAAAAGCTTCACAAGATAACTTATTTATTTATTTAAACTGAATTTTCTCTAATAGAATTTAAAATATTTATACTCGCTCTGTCATGTCTCATGACCTTATTCATCTTAAAGCTACTGGTAGATTCTTTGTCCAAAAATTTATAAAAATATTTTTTGTTCTATTAGACCACTTTGTCTCAAAAAGACGAAGAGAAGAGGAAGGAAATTTATATAAATATTATTTATTATTAAGGAAAACACATTCTTATTGTGAAGTTGTAATTATTCAGAACATAGGTCTGTGATATTTTAAATGTATATATTTATAATTAATACATTAATTTAGTATTAAAATATTATTTGTTCTATTAGACCACTTTGTCTCAGGAAGACTCCTGTAGCGTGACTTATTTGTCTCAGGAGCATAAGCATGTGTTACAATTAATATAATTTGATTATCTACCTGACAAGAAAGCTAATTGGATATAACAAGCGCACTGTTAGAGAGCGCGCTGCCATCTAACTAGTTGCCATCTAAACTCGATAACGCTTAGCTTCTAATATTGTTTGGTGGGACCGCAAAACACGACACAATCCGCTATTAATAATAATACATATTACAAGCGTAATTTAGTCTTACTTCGTTTCGTAAAATTTTCGAAGATTTTAGTTAAGTGTTGTATGGTACTAAAAAGAATGTATTTGATTCAAGAATATCGATTATTAATCACATTTACAATACAACTTTATTATTAGTTTTGCACCTCTTATTTCTTGCCCTCTGTCTTTTACCTTGACTCCAACTTCCCCATCCTTTTCTCTTCACCTAATCTTACTTCCTTGCATTTTTTTCCCACAATCTAATGAAGTCTTTAAATGTTCTCAAATTTTCATTTTCCTTTATTATGTGTATAACTATACATATTATTAATGAATTAATTATTTTCTAATACTCTCACTTAACGGTGTTTCATAGTAGTAGTATTAGGACTTATATAATTTCTTTACAATATTGTTTTACAGTTGAGTTAAATGTAAAAAAAAATATTTTGTACAGAAATTCAAAACTTCATAGTGTTAAAATCTTTAAATTTATAATTAAATATATAAGAAGAACACATTCTTATTGTGAAGTTGTAATTTATTCAGAACAGACGGTCTGTGATATTTTTTAAATATGAATTAAATATATTAATTAGAAAGATATACATATAAAATTAGTTTTATCGAAAAATATTGTTGTTGCGCCACCGGGATTCGAACCTGGATCTCTTTCCTAACCGGGGAAGGTACATTATCCAACTATTCTACAGCGACAATATTTTTAGCGACAAATTTAATATTAATAGTAATATCAAAAGGATAACATATGGGTTAGAAATTTGTCGCTCTAGCATAGTTAGATAATGCACCTTTCCCGGTTAGGAAAGAGATCCCGGTGGAGCAACAACAACATTCTTCGATGAAATTGATTTTATATGTATATCTTTCTAATTAATAGATTTAATTCATATTTAATTAAATATATATACAAGAACCAAAACTGTGACTTAATTGAGATATATTTAATATAATATCTTAGCTAATATAAGCAAAATATAAAGAAAAAATTCTCAATTCTGTAATGTGAGTCATTCGCGTATTTTAAATAACAGACTATTAAATCAGTACATTAATTTGCAGTGTTACGTAAAATAGATTTTATTTTTATTATCAATATCGGTCAGAATTATATTATGTATTTCTATTTAACACTTGAGTGGGTCATTTGGGTTTACGCTCGTAGTCATATCGGCCAAGGATTCAAGAGTTATTTTTATTGAATCGTCGTGGTTCAAAAATTCTTCATTCCAGTACATCCATAAAACTGGAGCGACCATTAAAATTTGATATTTTATATTGCATAATAGTTATCATAAAAAAACGATTGTTTATAATTGAAAGCATCTCAAATTTATATTTCAAGCATTGCTCCAATTGCCGCTAAAATCAATTCCCTCGTCTATTTGAAAACCGTGCAAAAATTACGAACACTAACAATTATTACAATTCATGCAAATAGTAAACTTTTCACAACATTTATTGTTCATTGTACTTTCCTTATATAATAATAACACAACGTAGATTCAAAACTTGTAATAAAAATTGTATAAATTTAATATTCAATTTATTAATTATTATTTCTACAATATTTAAAAAAAATATTCTTACAAAAATATATTAGCTTTCCACTGCTTGAAATTGTATTATTAATTTGTGATCTAAAATAATTAATTTATTAAAATATTTGTTCTCTTCATTCGGTTTTTCTTTTTTCATTATCATGTTTTTATATATATTTTAATTTTAAATAGCTCGTACCGTACAACTCGATAATACGTCTCATTAAAAAAATAGACAAACATCAAATTTGAGGAGTTCAAATTTGTTTAATATATAAATATATTTTCTATAAAGGTTTGTTCTTTGTAGCTTTCTATCTAAATTATTTTAATTATTATATCGTTATGTTCAGTTGGAAAAAAAAAATGTAATCGCACATATCACAAAAACTGTTAACAATAGAAATATAATTTTTTTTGTACACATAGACTATTCATTTTATATTCCTCTCGCATAGAATTTACCTAATTTAGTTCTGTATATTCTAGCAGATGACTTCACAGATCAGATGGTTTAACAGAGCAGATGGCTTTACAGAGCAGATGGCGTTGAAATTATCAAAATACTCGGACAGATTTTTTCATCACTACATTAATTAATAATATAGACATGTTTCCTTTATATTTTAAAGTTGAAATGTTATATAAATATTAAATTAATCCAACGAACTATTTGCTTTTTGAAGATATCGATTCTCGGATCCCTGAACCAGGAGATCGTCTATCCCTCAATACTTTTATCAGTGAAGTGTAGTTTTATGTGTAGATAAGAAAATGTGTATAATAATGACTCGACTACGATACTTGTAATTTTGCTGTAGTATAAAAGTAGATGGTAGTATATGACATACATCCATGGCATAGATCGAACACCAGGCCCCGGGCTTCTCGTCACCGGCTAGCTTCATCGGCACTTACAAGTTACTGGTTCATACCGGGTAAAATCCATGGTCAACTTCATGAGAGGCTCCTTCGTCTATAGGGGAGGTTGAATACACAATAATATACAATTTTGTTCACTTTACAAACTATAATTCAACATTTACAACTCACCCGTATTGGTTTTGACATCCACAATTTTACGCCCCTGTTTTCATGTTCCAAGTTTCCATTACACTTTCTCTTCTTCAAGTTCTTTTGCAGACTAGGGTTTCTGGAGATCCGTGCTGCAGGTGACCAGCGCAAACCGCCCCCGAACGTTGCACCCTTTATCTCAGAATTTCTAGCACTTAAACACCGCCATCTTACCAAAAATAGCCAAGGATGCCTGAGCTCTCCCGTCTTCACCCTTATCTGCCTCGTCTTCCCATTTTCCGTCTTTTATTCATCATCGCGATCGACTCCGCGTCTTCTCCAACCTTCCAGTCTCGATCTGTCCCGAAAAAGTGACAGTTGCGCTATCTTTCATTGTCTTCTCTAGTTGCTCGATAGCCTCCTTATGGCGGCTGAACTGCGGCAGGTTCCATACACAGTGCGACATTCTACACTGATGTTTTGGTTAGCCTCCACACGTAGACGCACGCATCTCATAACGTCACAATATTCTTCTTGTTTTTTTGCGGCTGCATAAGTTCATGACCGCCGTCACTACAGTGGGCTATCAATCCCTTGCAGTCTGCTGAGCACTCACGTACTTCTTGTTGGTCTATCTTTATTATCATTTATTGCTATTATCCGCCCACCTATATCGTATTTTGATCCTGATGGTCTGTGTATATATGATGGCTTTGTGCGTGTTACAGGATACATCTACTCCCGCTACATAGCCCACCCATTGCAGCTTTATTGCTCCCGCCTTTCTCGGAATATCTGGGGCGACATATCATTCCTGATATTCCATATTCTATTTTCCGGTTAGATTAAGATTAAGAGACCAAGCTTAATATTCATACGGAGCAACCGATTTAATCAGTGTTGTCTACAATTTAATCTATATATTTTGTGAAAAGAACCTAGATGACAGCAAGTTCCATAAAGCAAATTAACAAGCGTTTTCTAATTTTATCTCACTATTTATTTATTCTTTGTAATATTTGTCCCAGACATCACATATCAATCTCATATCTAATCAAATAAAATATTTTTGTCGATATATCTTATAATTTGTCAAATTTAGATAATTGTTATGATCATACGTTTGTGAATTGATAGCTACTAATGAGTTATAAAAAATATTTAGTTCGTCACGATATAAAATTATTTATATATTTTATTTAAATAATAAGAAAATAGTTTTTTTTAACCGTTTCACATCAGTATCGTAGCGGAATAACTTGAAAACAATCTTTAACTGTTACAAAAAAAGTAACTTATGAGAACCAATGATTAATCCACCTAGTAGTAAAATAGTAAATACAAAAATGGCAACATTTTTCCATAGATGGCGCTAAAGATTTAAGTATGCAGCTAACTTCATGTAAGTACAGCGATCATTTTAAAAACTGTAATAGCTTTTGTAACTAGAATAAGTAATTAATGTGAGGTAGCTCGGTTTAATTCTAATTATAAAATAACAAAAAATGAACATTATTGATGACAGAAGATCATTAAAGAATTAATCATTTTCATAATCTCTATTTAATATTAATGACTAAAATACAACAGAAAAATAATTTTCACTAAAAGCAAAGAATGTAAATGTGATCTTAGTATAGTGAGTAAATCAATTAAGTAATAATTTAGGTAGTTTGGTCATATGGAACGGATGAATGAGGAGAGAATGGTAAGAAAGATATATGACGCTAGTGTTGATAGCACCAGAAATAAAGGACGTCCGCGGAAGACTTGGCACGGCCAGGTAAACCAGATACTGTAAAATGGCCCTGTTAGAAGCCTCAATAATCGATGAGCTTGTATAAGAAGATAATGTGGATAAGGTGAGAATTATGTCTCAGGATAGAAGAGCGTGACGCCCTATCCCCTCTGCCTACTACCGCGGCGAAACGTTGTGATGGTAACAGTTAGATAGAATTACAAAAACACCTGAATAGGTTGTCGGTGTATACGATAATATGTAGGATTAAGAACCAGACCGTCGCCGCAAAGCGAAGAAATTTTTTTTTCAGGTACGAGTGCACATAAATGCTGAAAAATATACTATTGTTTTTCATCATAAAAATGTAAATCATAAATAATATTAAAGACAAGAAATCAATCATGTTTTTACTATTTAATAGACATTATAATTTTTACTATTAAGTAGTAATAATATTTTTCTTATATACCTACAATACATATTCAGGGGGTCTTCTGTCTTGCATTGGGGTCCAATTGTTTTAATTACGCCACTGGTGATAACGGATTTAAAAAATGCCCCAAGATAGTGGGTGTGCTATTAATGTAATGATAAGTGACTAAAATAACCTATAACGAATAAATATTTATGAACAAAATTCTTTAATTAAAAATTTTATTAAATCATCTCCGCCAACAAAATGATGAAAGGCACAAATCAGTAACTCTTATCGACAGGTGAAGTATTAAACTAATACTTACTTACTTACTTACTGATACTTACTTACTGTAAGTAAGTATCAAACTAAATATTGAAGTGTTAAAGGTGAAGTATTAAACTAATACTTACTTACTTACTTACTGATACTTACTTACTGTAAGTATCAGTTTAATACTTCACCTTTCGGTGAGTTTTACTGACTCTCGAAACTTGAGTGGTGCTAATAAACTCAAGTAGAGTTATAATATTGTTTTATTTATATCCATCCATTATGATGAAACTCTAGAAAGTTAACGCCGATTCTATCAATGGCATAAATATAATTTACCCATAAAATTTATAATCAAATGTACATACTAATAAAAATAGGAATTTTCGTCAATTTAAAAGTCATAAATATACTCAATATTTGCAAGGAATCACACTCTAATTATTAAATCTTTGGCAATATTTGAATATGTTCAAGAACACACGATTACTGGATTTTCACCTACAAAGGTACTGTTATTAAATAAATAATAGAGACGAAGCTATTTTTTATTAATGGAAAAATATGGAAGTATAGGTAATTACAGGCCTTATGACCTATCATAGGCTGGCTTAAGTGATAACTTTATACAATGTATTGTTCACCATTTCATCAAATCAACCTTCTCCATATCTATCCAATTTTTGAACGTTGTCGATATGTAAATATGTGGAAACACTTATAATACTACTACACTATCGCCATCTATGGACTAAATTTGATATTCGTTTTCCCTGAACAGCATATATGTCACAATGAGAATATGATTATTTTTTAAAGTATTCAAAGCAATATTATTTTTCTGTAAAATGTTTTTTACACATTACACTATTTTTTAATTTTTATGTATTTTCTTATTTTGACGTATATTATTATATTATATTTGAATATGTCCAAGAACACACAATTACTGGATATTTACCTACAAGGGCACTGTTATTAAACAAATAATAGATACGAATCTATTTTTTATTAATGGATAAATATGGAAGTATGGGTAATTACAGGGCTTACGACCTAAATACTAAATCTTTCTTTACGTCAGTATTGATGTATAGTGGCTTCAATCAGATGAAACATTGCTCGTAATACTGATTTTCAAGTCTCGGTCCAACCAGATATAACGCATCAATAACTATTGAAGTACTCTTCTAGGTCTTCTTTCTAAAGTTGTACCCGGGATAATTTCCATTTCTAAGTTGTCATATTGACGCATAATTTTACCAAAAAATTGAGATGAACCTTTTGTTTACTACCGTTTACTAGCTTGCTAGTTGGATTAGTTTTAGGATTGAGGCAATCATACATCGCGCTATCCACGGAATACGTGTTCTTGATGGTCTCTCAATTCTTACTATCCAGGGACGAGGTCCCATTTTGAATTCCAGCAGCGAACAAATATTTTTTCTAATTAATTACTTTAATTTGTATTTAAAATACCATAGAACTATATTCTGAAATTGCAACTACACAATAAAAATGTGCTTTCAGTAAAAATTAAATATGTAGATTTGTTTGAATACATTAAAACTTTGAGAAGTGGAAATTATTACATTCTCTTACACTTTAAAGACAAATTTATTAAATTGGCTGAAAAATACATATAAATTAAAACGGTATTATCAAGGAGAACACATTCTTATTGTGAAGTTGTAATTATTCAGAACATAGGTCTGTCATATTTTAAATACTAATTAAATGTATTAATTATAAATATGTATATATAAAACTCGAATCAGGAACCCTTCCTATCCGGGGAAATGCGCTGACCTATTACACCGCGACAAATTTTCGAACCTATACGTTACACTTTTTCAAATTAATACATTTATCGTTCCATTATTTGAAAGAGATCCAATATTTTTCGATAAAATTGATTTTATATGTATATCGCTATAATTAATACATTTAATTAGTATTTAAAATAACACAGACCGTCTGTTCTGAACAATTATAACTACATAATAAGAATGTGTTCTCCTTATTAAGTTATATCAATATGTTCAAAATTTTATAAAAATTAATTGTTAATTCTGTCGTCTCAAAGGTATTTGTGATTCCGTAAAAACATTGTAGATGGCTTTCAAATGATGGAACGATAGATGAATTAATTTTAAAAGTGTAACATATAGGTTCGAAAATTTATCGTTAAAAATACTGTCGCTGTAGCATAGTTAGTAATGCACCTTCCCCGGATTGGAAAAGAGATCCAGGTTCGAATCCCGGTAGCGCAACAACAATATCTTTCGATGAAATTGATTTTATATGTATATCGTTATAATTAATACATTTAATTAGTATTTAAAACGATGTTCATAATTCACAATAGTCCACACGCACAATCTGTTGTAATAGTCAAAAAATTGAATATCAATATAAAAATAAAAGAAAACATTTTAAGTTATGCCGTAGCAATGAAGAAACTATTCAAGTATCTACCCAGGTCTCAGAATCGACGGCCATAAATAATGAATCACCTATAATTACAGATTAATAAATTAATAAATTGATAATTTATTAATTAAATAATAACGTACGGACAGAATGATTGCAATGAATAGCATTCCAGTTCATTATGAACACCGGAAAAAATAAGAAAAATTCTCATTAATGTTTGTTGAACCGTGTCAATTTCCTGATACGTAAGAGGATTCAACTACAACATTTTAACGGTTTTAATTGGGTCGACCTTCGCAGTCACAATTAAAATATTATTATCCAACTACAGTGAACTTCTCTCGGCAAGTTCACGATCTGATGGTGGTATGCATCAGAGTTTGTCACGCAGTTTTATTGTGATTTATTGTTAACGTGTGTTAGCCGGCAGTTAAAAGCAAAATCTATTAAACATTCCTTCCTGCTTGTTCAGTACGAGAATCTGCTTCATCAGGTCGATTGTTATTGTACTAATACATTATTAATGTACGTAATGAACTAACCTACACAAACACACAAATATATATATTATTATATATTCATATATATATATATATGTATATGTCATTACGAAACGTAATAAATTCACAACGGAAAACTTTTTTGTTGACGTTCAAATATAATGGTTGCGAATTTTTAATTTTAATTGTGTACATTATGAACATTATACGTATGTATGTGGTGAACTGGACACAGTGTGGCATCTGTCAATTTAACTTCAAACTAACAAGAGAACAACACTCCGCCGTGCGCCGCCAGAGTGCGGTACACCGAGGCGATTGGCTCCACATAGTGGGCCGGCCTAGCGTGACGCCGAGCGCCCCGCTGCACGAGTTACTTCTCTACCATCTCAAAAACATTGAATGGAGACCTACCGCTTACTCAGGATCGATTTATAAGCAAAGCTCCCATATCGGTCCGCACAACAGTAATGCAACATGGCATGGCTGCCAACCAAAGACCATTCATTCACTGTCCTTACGGTGTAGTAAAAAACATTTATTCAGTTAAACAACATAAGGGAGAAGTAAATCAAATGCACACAGCAGTAATAGATCAAATATATACTCAAGAACAGATTTCACTCTTCGTCTCGTTCTAAAATTGTAATCGTGCGTTTCGTTGTAAGATCCTTTGTTCAAGCCATGCCATGATTTCAATTTCATTCACCCCTCACTGTAGCTAAGATGAAATGTCTGAAGACAAATTATAGAGACGGATCATCAAACCTACCCGCATACTTGCACAATTCACGCGTAAATTTAAGTTACTAAACATTTGATGAACGGTTTGCGAGGATGTCCCTGAACTGTTTAGCCACGAAGTTACAAACAATCAAAGATTGATTATCTAATGACCATCTTATAGAAATAAACCACACACAGATGTCACGTTCGACAATTTGCTAATGAAACCGGTGACACGTCAACTAGGTATTTAGTACAATTAACCTGCATACTTGTATACAGCGTTCAACTGAGCAATTTTCATTCCCTGAATTTCGCACGTTTCTTGAATTGCTGAGATTGCCTCGGATTTTTCTGGTTTATTAGAAACAGCTTAGTGCATACAAAGATAACTAAGGAGTGTGATAATTACCAAGAATGCAGAAACCCGTGAGAGTCGCGGTATTTAGAGTCGATCATTAGTTTGTTAGTCTTAAAATTTAAATAGGTACCTCGCAAATATGAAACGTATCTATGTTGCCTCGTTTTTTTGTTAACCCTTCCTAGCCCATGCATTTAATTATAGCGGTAGACACAGGTCTACCGCTATAATTAAATCTGTATATTTTAGTAAATATACGAAACATACACTTCATACTTTAGTTAATTTGAAGGAAAATATTTACGCTTAGAAATGATTAGTGTAAAATCAATTATATAAAGCGAATCCTACAAAAATAATTATTTTTAATTCATTCCGTTGCAAAATTAACGTTGATAAAAATACCATTTGTGGCAAGACAGAAAGAAATCACATATTAATTTCATAGTGAAAACAATAACAAACATACGAATATAATGCTGTCTCTTTCTCACTAATTAAATAAAGATAGATAAAAAGGAAGGTTGTATAATACAATGCAACCTTCTATACAGAACTTGAATGGTCCAAATTTTAATATTTAATGCTCAATACTTGTAAATTTATGGCGTTAACCATTTTTTCACATTTTGAATTGATTTTCTTACGGTAACACGAGTTGACAGCATGACTGCGTACGAGCATTTTATATCACGGTATGGTAAAGGTTAATACATTCAATTTATACAATTCAACAAAATATCACAATCGTAAATAAAAAAAGGCAATTTGCATTTTCAGAAAAATTATTAAAAAAAACTATAAATAATACATACGATATAATAAAATATTTCACATGTCGGGTGATCATCCTATTGGTCAAAGTTTAAATGTAATTTTTTTACGTATATTCTTCAATGTAAGATTTTAAATGTGATAAATGTTGTTTTTAAATGTCATAAATAATTTTCTAAAAAACGATTATTTATTTGGGTTCAATAGTCATTTTCCTTCATATTTATTGTTTCTGAACTCACATACGAGTAATTGTTATTCTGACATTGGAAGTTAATCACTGGATATTTTTTTTAATCTCAGCTTCAAATACGTGCTGAATTCAAGTGTTTAGAAAAACGTAGCCTGTACAGTCACAGAGTTAAATCTTTAACAAACGTTACAACAGCTGTTTCCTACTTTCAGTTCAATAAGTAGAAAACTGTCCTTGGCTCCTGATATGATACCTCAGGTTTTTTTTCAAAAAGAATATCTTCGTTTCTGATTCTCTGGGGAAATAAATATATTTGACAAGTAAAAAAATAATCAAGTGAGTACAATTAGTACTCTTATGTACCTAAACATTGCACGTGCGTGTGTGTGTGTGTGTACATTTCACTGAGAAGGAAGAAAGAAATTAAATCTTATTACACTTTAAAATTTCATTTGGTATAAAATGATTGCATAGCATTGTACTTTGTGTAGGTAAGTACTAGGAATATATTATTTTTTAATTAAAATTGTAGGTAGGTGCCGAATTCACAAAGAAGTTATTTTCAATTCAGTCCTTTCACACAAACGATTATATGCAGAGAACATCATAGTCTAAGCTTGACTCGAGGTGCAGTTTACTCGAGGTGCTGTATAAGCGGATTTGAAGTGTAAAGCAGCCGACCCTCCCGTAATATTATTAGGCTAATATTGACCAATTATAATAATAAAGAAAAGAAAAAAAAAGTTAATATGAAGGAAAGCCAAAAAGTAACTGTAACATAAACAATTCTGTGGGACTCTTTATCGTAAAAGAAGTTCTTTATCTACCTACCTACTGAGACATGAAAAGGACATATTTCAATTTTCGAACATGCGTATGCTGTTGTTTTTCAAACATGTGAATTTCTAGAATGTCTCAGGACGTAAGTTTGACATTTATAAATACCGAATAAAATATGTAGTCACTACGGTAAAGAGTATAAAGTAATTCTTTCGTCGCTTTACTTACAATTGCGAATTAACTCTAGTATGAATTTTTTTTTGATGGGGGGCGCGAGCTAAGTTCAAAAAACTTAAGTAAGATTCCAAATTACGAAGTTTGATGTTAGTTTTATATTTATGTATACTTGGAGAAAATTATTTTTAGTGTAAGTATAATTTATGTACACAAGACTTATTTACTTATATCAAAAAAGAAAATCTATTTGGTTGATGCATTAATTCGTAGCGTTTTTGTTTCCCAAGGGATGAGTACTTTGGAAAGAAATTCTTTTAATATGCTAATAGCATTTTAATGCCAAAGTAATTGTTTTATTGAACATCTCTTGAATTTTTTAATTTTTAGGAAGTTTGTATTAACTGTTGACTAAATAAAATGGAGGTTAAGTACAAAAAATTTCCGATATATACTTTTATGAAAGTTTAATAGAGGAGTTAAGGTATGAATTGAATACTACTATAATACTAATACTATTATGAACTGCCTTAGAAGATTGTAACCATCACTTCTAAGGGTTATTGTCATCAACGCCCTAAGGACGCAATTTAAAAAAAACTCAACAATTAGAAAGCGTTAAGTGATTTTTCAGCTTGACAATGTCCATCCGTATACTGCTAAAATTACAAAAGCTATTCAATTTTAGATCAGATTTTCATCTTTATCGGGTTTTCATCTTTATCATATTTTCATCTTTCCCGTTCTCTATCCACGTATCTCTGAAGAATCTCATTTAATAACTACGCTGTTTTTCAAAATTGGTTTGATGACATCTTCACCTCCAAGCCACCGGACTTCTTCAAATGTAAAATTTAAAAACTACCATAATGTTATAATTTAATCATAAACAATGCAGGAGACTATATTATTGCTTAGTTTATGTTCAATATTTAAAAAAAATCTGAATTTAATAAAAAAGCTACCAATTTATTCAATATATTCCGTCAATATTAGGCAGAGTAGACAAAGTAGGTAAGTTTATTATATATAATTATCATTATTCAAATTACTGCATGTTTAGAAATTGGCCAATAAATGATGAATGAATAAATAGATATAATCAGTATAAAATTATCATCTAAAGGCGGTATTTCAAAAAGAACGGTGTATATAATATATATTATTACAAATAGCAGTGGTGATAAAAATATATAATTTTAACGGGACATTTCAAAATTGTTAGTATCGCCTCGTGGGTATTTTAAATATGATTTACATTATTTTTAAACCCACGATTTATAATTAAGAAAAAATTATAGTAACTCAGAAACTGAAAGTATCTTAAACTTGACAGAATAAATTTACGACTAGTATTTACTATTTATGTAAGATTGTACATGAATATAGACGATACAGCCCGAATGTCTATATACTTGTATGTGTGCAACGATATCGTATTATTCTACCGATCGTGGCCTGCTATTTGTGGAATTCCTGTTAAAATATAACAATTATAATAATACATTACCAAATTATTAATTATCATCTCGTAATGCACACAATATGCAATTAAAACACATTGACACGATCGTAAGCCCACAAGTTGTTTAATGTTTATTACTCTGTTTATTACCTGATTACGAGCGTGAAGATCAATTAGATAACTATAAGTACCAACTATAATAAAATTGTATAATATTTACATTATGGTCGTGAGGGAGATCAATTCATATTGTTTATTTATTTATACATACTTCATATTTAAATCGTTCCAACGTTAAAGGATTTATTTCGGTGTACTCATTCTTAACACATTTGTATTATTAAGAAGTCGTACTACATTTATTGTGCGTTGGAATTTATTAAACTTATACTTCACTGCTTGTTAAGAAATATAATGAAAATGGTTACGATTATAGTGATTATAGTGATTATAACTCATAACTCAGATCTCTTAAAATATCTTGAATAGTCGGTTGCCGAACTGTAGGTCAGATTATTTTTGAAATATTTAAATCGTAATTCTGCAGTGTACCGATCATATATATCTAACCTATAGAACATAATATATTTTACACAAATATTAAGTTAGTAACACAGATATATTATATGTGTATTAGTATGGTTTATGTTAGGTACATAAATGTATTGTTATTCTGCATTTATATATTTTTGTATATTATTGCTAGCGTATTATTTCTACGCTATTAAGACTCATGATCTGGGCCTCGTTCTTAATTTGTTGGAAGCTCTTCAAATTCTTTTGACTTTACCAATATCAGTGGTGAGAAGAGGAGTTTCTCAAAACTGAAATTAATAAAAGCTTATCTGCGCAGTTCAATGAAGAGACTCGTGGGACTAGCCACAATTTCAGTACAAAATACATATATAGCTTACCAGCTTGACACTAGAGATCCATTAAAGACTTTGCTAAAATAAAGGTATAGAAGGTATCTTTATTTTTAGAGGAAGGACCCAAAACATCATTGATGTTAAAAGAGAGAAATTTAAAAACGAAATATAATATCATGAACAGTTTTTATTTATCAGGAGAACACATTCTTATTGTGAAGTTGTAATTATTCAAAACATAGGTCCGTGATATTTTAAATATGAATTAAATATATTATTTAGAAAGATATAGATATAAAATCAATTTTATGGAAAAATATTGTTGTTGCACCACCGGGATTCGAACCTGGATCTCTTTCCTAACCGTGGAAGGTGCATTATCCAACTACGCTACAGCGACAATATTTTTAAAATAAGGTAGATGACTTTTTTAAATAATAGAAGGATTAAATGTATTAATAACAAAAACGTAACATATAGGTTCGAAAATTTGTCGCTAAAAATATTATCGCTGTAGCATAGTTGGATAATGCACCTTCTCCGGTTAGGAAAGAGATCTCGGTGGCGCAACAAAAATATTTTTCGATAAAATTGATTTTATATGTATATCTTTCTAATTAATATATTTAATTAATATTTAGTTATTTAATGTTTGACGTGTTTTATTGTTTAATTTTGAATACAAATTCTTTTATATTTAATACATTAATTCTTCTAACTTGGATAACAACGGGGAAGAGTCATGGTAGTAAAAGGGAGAAGGCGGTATTTTTCAATTCTCATCTAGGGCGGCAAAATATAGAAACGGCCCTGCTCATGATGATATAATTTAAATCATATTCATTCGCTGTTTGAATGAAAATGTATTTAACTTCATCTTCTTCATCATCAGCTATTTTGCATGTACAAGTATATTTGAGTATTGCCCTCCCTCAATCTCTGCCACCTCTTGTCATGCGCGGTTCTTATCCATGCAAAGTCAGCATCTATTTTTATGTAGTCTAGCCATTACAGGATTCTGCAGGTCCATCTCTCGTCCGCTACGCGACCGGTATGGTCCCACTTCAAATGATGTTGCTCCCTTGATGTTCTATCTAACTGTATATGTATTCTGTCTCTCTCTTTCACATGTAATTTTATATTCTTTCTCCCTCTTTATGTATATATAAGGGCACAGTTTTTGTATTAATTGTTAGTTTTAAATACGTCCTGACGAAGCTTGAGCTAAGAGAAACCGGTTGGCGTATAATAAATTTCGTGATTTCATACAAAGTGATTGTATTTTATTTTATTTAATATGTTAAACCACAAAGTAATTGTTTTCTACGAAAATATAAACATTAAAAAATGTTATTAAGTCTTCTCGTCGACTGCTTTCGGCATCTTATTTAAAATATATTTATACATTATTATTATTATTGCATTAACTCTCTTATTTCTAAATTTTCTTGCAAATTCGGGTGTTTCTGTATTCTGGGATTGGATGTGAAAACAAAACGTTTACTCTCTTTTCCTGTCTTGCTATGTAAAAAAAAATATATATACATTACGAACACCCTGTATCGTCTGTTGAATTAAAATAATGTTTATCTATATTGATTGTGCACACCTCCCCACCCCATTTTCTTATACAGCATTATATTGTGAGATACTAATAATAATATATTTATTGTTTACCACAACGCTGCAATCATTTCAGCTGTTTTACTTATAAATATTAACCTCCATTACATCTAGTCGATATTGTTTCCTTTATACCACGAGAGAGATATAATGATTTTCTATGCACATATAGATGGATCTAACACAACGTTTAAATTTAAAGTAAAATATTTAGCAGATAATATTAGGATCAGGTCGCTTTTACTGCACAGCTTTAATATAATAAATTGCATTTGTAATTGTAATCCAAAACTATTTGCACTTTACATTGAGTGTATACTACCGCATCTACCTCATCACTGAAACTAGGAAATTCAAAACAGCTGTGATTAGTTACACTCCACGCTCGGATAAATGTAGCTTTAAAAAATGTTGTGCTACACTAAAAATATTTAAGTTGCTCCGTCATGTAGTACAAAACATTAAAAAAAATTGTTTAAATAGACAAGAAATTAGAATGAATATAGCAATTGTTACCGACGAATTTTAAAATAAACACAGTTGGTATATTCATAAAAAAAAGATAATGATAAAGAAACATTAAAAATAATGCACGTTCGTAAATTGTTTAACATTTTAATCAACAACATTTTCAGATATATGGAATAAACAGATAACCGCGTGAGAATAACAAAATATGTTAAAAAATATAATTTATTCGACTGAATTTAAAAATAATCACAGCCTGCACTAGCCTGCCTATTAGTATTATATTTTACAAAAACACTATAGGTCGATGTAAAACGTTCAAGGTAGGTTGGTTTTTTTTAATGTATGCACATATAAATATTAAGGAATCCACGACTCGTTCGAACACAGCTCGATCATTGCTTAGGTCCGTTAACGTGAGGCTTGGCTTGTACCTTGTATCTAGCAGAATGGGTGAACATGTATATTTTATTTTCTGGGCTATTCTGCCGTGTCGTATGAAATTTACTCTAAAATATTATTGCTGAAGAATTTCTGAGGAAAGAGCAATGTGGTACTGATCCTTTATCATTATTATTCTTCTTTTTTAGTCAGTTGTCTCATTACTGAGGACCATGACCCCCGTGTAGTGATTTATTGAAGTCTGTGACGATTCTCCTACTCCTTTATTATAACCAGCGATTTGATGACCTGTTGTAATAGGAAAGCCAATAACATTTTAGATCTAATCCTGTCATCAAGTCGGAGATCACCTTCCTCGCTGCCATCTTTCCAGCCAGTACCATTTTTTTCATGTTATCATCCCCTTTGCGGGCTATGTGTTCGGAAATCCAAAGGATACATTTCAGACAGATCGTGGACAATCTATCTTGCGTTCTTAATTGTTACAAAAATAAGGAAATATAACGTATTGCCGTCCAAAAAATTCTTAGCACTCGCTTCCAGCACCACATTTCAAAATCGTCATGTTTGTTACCTTACTATGTCCAGTTATCTACTTCATAGAGGTATTTGGAAGAAACAAGAGACTAATTTAAACATTTTTGTTTTTACGGTAATGAGCTAGTAGAGCATGTCAGAAATGAGCTTTTGTAGTATGTTTAAAAAAAATCCATTTACCATGCTTCGTGAATTTTTTCAAAATGTGTTTTATCAAAATATTTTCGGATACATTGAGATTCAAAATTGGGTTTGTTCAAAAACGCTCAAATTATCAATATCCACTGTTGTGACGTCTCATCTCTCCCAGTACTAAAAATATTTGTACTAGAGTGTCGAGTACCGACTTGTTGACTCGGAAGATGTGACGTCACATCTTTCGTGTGGTATAAACCGATCGTTTTTAAAGCACGCAACTTTAAACATCTGTAACTCTGCCATATTTCAAGATATCGAAAAAATTCTTTCAGTTTTGTAAATGAGATTTTTAGAAGAATTTTTTTATAAAATTAAAATAAATTACTCCACTACCTTATTGTAATAATTAATCTGTGTTTGAAAATTTAACATTTGAAAAATATCAGGCGCACTTCCTGGACTTTAAAATCAGTAGTAAATATTTTATTGTCTTATTTATTTTCAAATATTATAAACATATAATTTCAATAAATACGTTTTCTAACGTGATTTTTATAAATGTTGTAAAATATAGAACAGTTGCGAATAGCACATCTAAAAAAAAGTATTTTTGTCAAATATTCATTTTTTCCGCAGCGATTGAATCGTTGTGATCAGTCTTAATTCCACAGAAGAATTACAAAGTGTTTTATGACAATTTTAACACTTGTAATCGATAATATCAAAGCGGTTTAGCTTTGAAACCCACTTAGAACATAAAATATCGATTGTAGATCGTGCTAAAGTGTCACCACATATGTTTGTACTTCTAAAATAGCAGGATGCGAGGTAGGTGCCTAGTTTTACGAGGTAATTTTTTGGGCGCGCTTATGAACATCAGCGACTGTGAATGGGACATTTGAAGACAAATTCAACTAGCTAAAGTCCCTGTGAACCATCTTAGAGGATATGTAAAATCAAACTATCGAAATAATGTTGACTCACTCTCTCGTCACAATAGCTACAAGTGGAAGTTAGATGTATACGATTAGAAATATATTACTGGATATGGATGTTACGTACCTCGTGGATGGTACGATGTAGGAATATCTCAATCCTGCATCCAAATCCAACCACAGTGAGGTCTATTTATGATAGTTATGTCTTCTACAACTCCTAGAATAGACTTTACCCTCTCCGAAATTCCGACAGTTCACTATCCATAAAAAACAAAATACTTTTGTATAAAGACAACATCCGTCTTATACTCACATACGCAAGTCCCATTTGGGGTTCAAGTAACACAAACATTTTAGAATCCAAACAAAACAATATCCTTAAGAGAATCACAAACTCACCCTAGTTTGTCAAAAACACAATCATTCAGAGGCTCAAACATACCCTCACTCAAACGATTTATTTTCTAAATTTTATTCTGAATTAATTACCATCCCAAACCCCTCCATAAACTGCCTTGGCCTATATGATCCCTCAACCGATCCTCATCATCTTCGTCCCATTTCACTTCTTTAATCTGTTCTGGACCCTATTAAACATAATTTATAAAAAGACTAAAAAACTTCACTAACAAAAAATTAAAAAAAATTCAAAATCAAACAGAAAAAAAAAAAAAAAAAAAAAAAAAAACTTTACTTTTCTTACCTGGTTCTGGTTATCTGTGTTTGTATTTCAGTATTGTATATTTTTTATTGTATTCAAATAAATGTATTGTTTTATTTTAACATTGCCCCCCCCCCTCCCCACATTTACATTGGTCTGGACCTCCGTAAATCTTTGGGCGGTTCTGTTCTCAGATGTAGTGAATACATCATTGCAATAAAGTTTTTTTCTTCAAATATAATCAATTGGAAAGTTAGTAGCATGAATTCTTACAAAGTAAAATGCCAGAGATGCGTAGAGCCAAGATTTCAGTGAAAGCGTACTGCTCTCCATTTAAGCGGAATATATTTACGTGGTACGTTCTCATGATTATGTATCACTTACAGCACATACGTGATTAGTGTGATCAGACTGACTACATTACATACTACGTATATGTCTTAAAATAAGTAACCACTGCCTTCGCCAGTGGCGTTCGCTAAGTAAAAAAAATTAGGTTATTCATATCAAAGATCCATTTTCACCAATTATCCCAACACTGTGTAAAAATATAAAATTAAACATGTAATATATTAATACAGTTTAATGTAATATAAAATTCGAAACTCTCGTAACATACACCAAGAATTAGGAATAAATATTATATTAAAGAGAACACATTCTTATTGTGAAGTTGTAATTATTCAGAACAGACGGTCTGTGATATTTTAAATACTAATTAAATGTATTAATTAGAAATATATACACATAAAATCAATTTTATTGAAAAATATTGTTGTTACTACCGAGATTCGTACCTGGATCTCTTCCTATCCGGGGAAAATGCATTAAAAGATTATGCTCACCAATACAGTGCATTGACGACAAATTTTCGAACTTATGTGTTACATTTAATTTGTATTTAACCCTTACCAAACCATGCAGTAACACAGGTTTACCATCATAATTAAACTTGTAATATTTCGATAAATGCATGCAACATAAAATTCATATTTTAGATAATCCTAAAGAAAATATTAGCGCTCAGGAATGATTAGTGAAAAACCAATTATGAAAAGGGAATCATTCAAAAACAATTAATTTTTCCATTCAATCCGTTGTAAAATTAATATGTTGGTAAAAATACCATTTGTGATATGAAAGACAGAGATCACACACCACATTTACAGTGAAAAGAACAACAAACATACAAATATAATTGTTTCTTTCTGACTAATTAAATGAAGAGAGATAAGAAGGAAGGACACATTGTACAGGACTTAATGAATGCTCTAAATTATGTTATTAATCTTATTTGTTTTAATTGAATACTCAATATTTAGAATAAATTCGTGCCATTAACGCCATTTAAGTTAATAAAAACATTTTTTCCAACTGTTATTTACGGTAACACGAGTTGACAACATGGCTGCGTTCGGGTATTTTATATCATGGTGTGGTAAAGGTTAATTAAATATTATAAAAATAACCAGGGGTTAGCCTGTCCTAAGACATTTTCTATCTATAAAATCTAATTGTTTTATAATTCTATTATACATAGCAATCATGCTATCCTAGAATCTAGAATATATTATATATAAATTTTATATAATGCCCATTGCTCCCCCATAACAGCAAACCTGGTTTTCCAGATAAAGAAGACGAAGACGATTTGATGAAAAAGACTTGTATAAAATTAATATAATATTACTTACCTTTAAAGTACTTTATTGCTATTCTAGGAGAATTGATTTACGACTAACGTTAACTATGAATAATGACACATTTACACAATTATATTGCAAAACATAAATTTATTTAATAATTTAATAATTATGAATTAATAGATGTATTTTATAATATTTTTATTGAATCTAAAATAACTGGATTAATAATCCAGACCCTGCATTAGACCTGTCTTTCGATTTCGTGTTTTTATGCAGGGTTTAAAGATGTACATTTTTGAATAAGATTATTATTTTATGATTCAACTCAATTTTTTTAAAGGTAGGTAATTCGAAAAAATTTAACAATCTTGTTTTTTCACATCATTATTCATCTCAAAGATGACAACATGATTTTGATTTTGATCTTCATTATCTAATGAAGCCCAACCCAATATTGCGAGTTGTTAATTACTCAGGAACCTGCCATGACTTGGAGGCGCCGAATTAATTGTTATATAAGACATGACACTTTCTAGGCAATTAGAATAAAGAATGGACTCTCAAGGCAGAATTCACTAATTGTAATAAATCATCATTAATTCTTCATATATACATACTTCAAATGGTCCATAGTATAGGACTAACATTTACTCAGGGCTCGGAATGGACCGGAGCAAACCGGTACGCCGCTCCGGTTTATGGAATTCTCGCAAATCCGCTTTCTTTCAATTTCAATTACGGCTCTTATTCGTTATTTCGAATTGAATTATTAAATAATTTAAAGCTTTATCAGTAAATGTATGTTTTGCAATAGAATCATACAATAATATTTACTTATTATGGTGTTATAATGCAAATGTATACATTTCCATAAAAAATAAGTGTAAAATACCGGATATTATCGACCGTTCCGGTTCGTTAAACTTTTGATTTCAACTTCTTCAATATTTTCAAAATTACTTTATGACCACATTTTATATTAATAATTAGATAAAATAATTTGTCTAAACCACTATTTATTAATTATTAAATAACCAAATCTTTTTTGCAAATAGTAACCTTTTAAATTTGTTTTCATATTAGTATTTACTTATTCGCCATTTTATATTTTTATTTTTATCTATGCATGTATTTTTTAATTTTAGTATACGTTGTTTCCTGAAGAAGATACCATAGGTATCGAAACATGTAGAATAATTAATAAATTAATTATTCTATTTTTATTTATTTATTTATTTTGTATTTTGTCTAATTTTTAATTTTAAGTCCTGCAGTCGTGGTGGTTGTCACGAAATTTTAAAAATTACCCCGATAAATTTTTAAATACATAGTATAAAAAACTGTTGAGAGTAACGCATGGGATCTTAAAAATTGATTTATACAGCAAGAATTCGTAGAAAATATTAATTGAAAGAACAGAAGGATCTTTGAACTAATATAAAAGGTGCTGCACAAGCATTTCAATTTGTAGAATAATAAAAATAATATGTTGTCAAATGTTACTAATTATTACTAGTAACTTAGGTGACTTGGTAGTATATACTTGACTTGGTAGTGATAGTTAGTTAATTAGGTAGGTACAAAATAGTTGTTTTTTAATCGAAGTACTGTATTTAAATGTCGATCAATTTGAATTTTCGATAAGTTTTATGTGTATATAATCAAATATAAATATACTTATTAAATGTATTAATTATAAAGATATACATATAAAATCAATTTTATTGAAAAAGATTGTTGTTGCGCTACCGGAATTCGAACCTGGATCTCTTGTCCAATCCGGGGAAGGTGCATTACCAACTATGCTATAGCGACAGTATTTTTGACGACAAATTTTCGAACCTATATGTTACACTTAGACCAATCTTCTGAATAATTACTACTTCACAATAAGAACGTGTTCTCCTTAATAATTATAAATATTATAAAAAGTAGTTAAAATTTAAACCGTAATAATAACGTGATGCCCTGTGATGTACTCGTATAAGTTATTAAAACATCAAGGAGCATACGAGGGGCACTAAATGCATTCCAGAACGCGTTCATTAAAAAATTTGCATATAAAGTTTTTAACCAGTCTATTAGAATGTAATTGCATCGTTATGGTTTGACGAATAATAGTAAACCTTGTATTTTTTCCATATTTTCCGGAAGGTTCCACTTCAGTTAAGCCCGATGAAAAAGTTCGAACATTGTAAAAAACGATGTGTTTCAGAAAACTGCTTAATCAGACGTACCATATCCTTCGAGGATATATTTTTATTATCGATAGTATTTCCGCTTGTTGACTCTTACGAACAATTTAAAGCGAAGCAAGCATACTGAATATTAAATGAACAATGATTAATATTCAAAAACTTTAAACTTAAGATCGTCGATACCAGCGTCGGGTCGGCGGGAACCAGAGTTGGGTAAGAACAAGAGAAGCAAAAACTATATTGCTTCGTAACCGGAATAATTTAACAAAGAAATATACATAGTTACGTTTCTTTACGATCCATTGCTACAGGTTCGTGCGAGAATTAACAAACATCGTTATGTAATATACATGTTCTTATTCAATGTCAATTTAAAGTGGTTTCCAAAAAATATCCCATTCTTAACACGTAATAAGCAAATCTTAAGTACAACGATTTTGCTCTCACACTGCTGCACAATTCTGAGAACGCCAAACTACCCTCGCTGTCATGCAGAGCATTGCGTAAACACTAAACCTCGAAGTGTCAATCAACTCAAATTCCACTCTCAAAAGTTTCTCTCAGTCTCACGAGAGACTACGGTCAAATAAAAAATAATTTACTTTTATTTATTTTTGTTATTTCAAATTATAGTTCTTTGGTATTTTTAATACAAATTAAATGGATTAAAAAGATATACCTACAGAAAAATTTCTATTTTTCTAAAAAATAATTTGGTTTCTACGAATATTTTGGTTGCTAGGATACGAACTCTGAATTTTTCGTATCCAGGGAAAATAATATTTTATTTTTAACGAAAACACATTTTTATTGTAAAGCTGCAATTTAAAAACATAGTTCTGTTGTATTTTTAATACAAATTAAATTAATCAATTAAAAAGATAGGTATACAGATTTTAGATCAATTGTTTTTTTTTTGCACATCTTTCTAATTGATTAATTTAATTTGTATCGGATTTACTTTTCAAAAAGGTTTTAATAAAATAATTGCTGCAACTTTTGATATTTTTTTATAATATATTTTACTTCATAAATGGTAAATAACTCGACATTCTGTAAATATTCTAATGAATGACATAATAATATTACTATGCAAACTACATATTATAAGTAAATAATTTTCACTCATTAAAAATGTAATTAAAAACGAATAAATAATATTGGTGAAGTGCAGCCAATATTGTTAATGAGATCTGCCTCGTTCTATGAGATGTCAAGTAGCGATCTCGAAGTTATCTTCAGAGCACGCGAGCAGTCTGAGATTTATGTCAGTAATTTCTCGTATACTCTACTTCATTCAAAGATACGATTACTGTGGGCTTAAAAATAATAACGTTTCGAAATTTATTCCATCATTTCTAGACCATGTGAAAAAATTTATGGTAGAATATAAGTATTTGTTTATATTATTTTTTGTACCATTCATTTTATTTTATGTGTCTGGTTTTTTACATGATTAATGTACATTGATTTGAGGTACGCCATTATTATAAATATACATGTACCGCCAACTAAGCATTGTAAATACAGAATATAGCTATAAAAATTTTCGAAGAATAATAATATTCTTGGATCATATTTTAAAAAGTTATAAAAATATAATGAGTTAAGAGATATTTATTTTACTAAGACAAGAAATAATTTTAAAACATTTGAACACACAAAAGGTGTCCAAAATATTATTAATTGTATCGACGCCATTTCAAATAGGTAATGTCTCACAAGCCGTCTGTCTGAAAAGGAACTTTTGTTCATATACTAAGGTATTGCTAACGCTAGGAATTTCAAATGAACATGTGTTGCGTGAAAGGAATATATTTCCAATAGAGAAGAAATACAAATGAATATTTTTAGCAGTTGTTAGGTTATGTAAATCCTAGGTAAATATTTTCTTTACATGTCATTAATACGTCACGTTTAAAAATTTACCGGCGTTCAACTAATTAATGGAATTATTTTCTCTGTGGAATTATCCGACTAATCACGCGTTAGCCTCGATCAGGGTTATCAAATGTAAAAATGAAAAAAGATATGCTACAATGAAATCAATTGAAACGGAGAACAATTTAAAGTAAAAATGTTTTTATTATGTACGAAAAATAATATTAACGTCATCATAAAACGCGGTACATATCTCTGAAATGTACAAATCATACAATCCCTCAATAGAATTTCTTCCCTGTTGGTGGCTACAATGATACTAAATACCCGTAACAATGTTTTTATATATTACAGTCTACCCGCGAATTACAAAATTCAATATAATTAGTGCTGTCTACTCGTGAATTAAAATAATCAATGTAAAATGGGTCTTATTTACATGACACATTTTACATAGAACATTTTCATGTTAAGAAATTTTTTAACGCTATTTCTAACATTATAACATTTTTAATGTTCTAGGTGAGCCTCCGTTGAAACATATACTATGTTAAGAATCTCATAGTATAGCGCTGATACTACCTATTCGACCCTTTAGAATAACTAGGTTCCGACTAACATTTTGAGCTAATTTGAGTTATTGCGTCCCAAATATATTATTCTTTATTTCTTCCATACACACCAACTCTATTTAACGGATATTAAAGGAAATAGCAAGAGCTGAAAGTTCCAACTGCATCAGTTATTATTTCAACTTATGGATCATTTTTATTAATTTACAATCTTTTAATTTCCCTCATCTTACAGTGGTCATTGACAATACTGATCATATTTGCATTCTAAAAGTAAAATATGTGGACGTGAATATAAGTTGAAATTCAATCAACACTTTTGAGTTCATTATTTCAAAACAGTATCAGTGTCAGATGGAACCTTGTTATTCTGAGGGGTCGTATTATTGAAGCAATAAAATCACCGATAATAACGACTCTTTTGTTCAACAGTCAACGAGTGTAATTTGGAGGATATTTAAGATGGAAGGAGGACACTGTACTTTAGTTTATAAATGTGGTAACCCTAGGCCCTCTATGGGATATTGAAACATAGATAGTGCGGTACACTTTTAAAGTAATTGAAATACTAATTTGATAACATATAAGGTGTCATGTGAATAGGTATAATATGGACGAGTTTTCATGGCGCGGTTAGCGCTCCGCACATGTTTTTAGAATTATGTATCACGTTTGTATATTTACCTTGAAGCGTCCGTATAGGTAATGTACTGCATTTGGTTGTTTGATCGATAATTAAATAGACAGCTTGAGGTTAAGAAATCAATATTTTCATTGAGGATAACTTATCGAACAGTGTGATATATTAAAGATAGTTAGCGACCAATACAGTGACAGTTTGACGCGGGTCGTTAAAATTATAGTCGTACCTCTTTCTACGATGTTTGAGTGGCAATTTTATAGGTTCGTAAATTAATATTCACTATTGTAATAAAACTTTAATAATTTTTTTATCAAAATAGGTTTTGCCTTTACAATAAATTATTATTAATTTCAGTTTATAAGTCACTTTTGTGCTTCACGTATAAGTAAAAAAATATCCATGCTATGTAAAATATCATGTTAAAAAAATATATACATACAGAGTGGCCCAAAAAAAGTGAGAACATTTCGTAAAATATGATATAATTTTATCAAAATTAGTTTAACTATATCAACAATAGCTTAAATAGTTTATTAATTTACTTACTTACCTGTTTATTTATATTACGTTTTATTTCGACAATTTCCGGTCGCCATCTTTGATTATTAATTTTCCCATTGTTTATATTTGGTTTTATCAAATTGTTGCCCAGAATGACAAAAATCACTGCAGAAGACTGTACTCTGATCAAAAATTTACGAATTGAAAAACGTCGAGGTGTTAGGAAAATTATGAAAGAGAAAGAGAAAAAGGAGAAAGAGGAAGAGACAAAGCCTGGAGTATAGCTAGGTATTATAGCATAACTGGACATTAGAGCAGGATGGAGCTCCATCTCACACAGCCAGAAATACAATCAACTTTCTTCGTCGTGAGAATGTTAATTTCATCGAACCAGGCATGTGGCCACCGAACGGCCCAGAGTTAAGCCCAGTTGATTATGCAATATGGGGTGTTTTAATGATTTCTGATTAGCTAATCATTGTTACGTTACGAAAAAATTACATTAAGAATTATAATTAATTATATCATGTTTTGAAATAACTCATGTGTTACAAAATATTCTCACCTTTTTTGGGCCATCTTGTATACAAAAGGTTATAGATATAATTTATAAATTGTGAAATAACTTTTAGCCCATCCTATAGAAGGCAGTATATAATTAAATGACCATTCTAGTTCCTTCTTCTAGTTCTTTCACACAATTTATTCATAATTTTTTCACTAATACTTGAAGATTCTATACCGAGTATCAAGGAGGTAAAAAAAAAAATCGAATAAAATACGCACTTTGACAATGATTACAAATCACTTGACGTAAACTGTATTTTTTCTACGAATATTTGATGTTAAGGACTCTTTTGCGTCATTTATTAATGAGACAGGAAGGTATGACATATACTCAGAATCCTGACAGTTAATATGTTAATCGTTCATGTGCGACCACTCGAGGCAGAACCATTTTATTATCACATAAAATAATAAAAAAACAAAACACAACCGAAACGTCGCTTTTAACCTTTAACATACAGTGATATAAAATTCTCGTACGCAGCCATACTGTCAACTCGTGTTACCGTAAGAAATTAAAGTTCTATTAGCCTTTAAAATGTGAAAAAATGGTTAATGCTATTCTGTATACAAGGTTGCATTGTATAATACAACCTTCCTTTTTATCTATCTTAATTTAATTAGTGAGAAAGAAACTCCATTATATTCGTATGTTTGTTATTGTTTTCACTGTGAAATTAATGTGTGATTTTTGTCAACGTATTAATTTTATAACGAAATGAATTTTTTTTAAATATGTTTGTCCTATATATAAATATAAATCTTACAAACATATTTAATATATATATATATATATACATTTACCGAAATATTACAGATTTAATTAGAGCAGTAGACCAGTGTTACTGCATGGTTTGGGAAAGGTTAAAGAAGTGTCAGTATAATTTTCAAATCTGAATATTTCTTTATTCAACAAATAATAGATGTCTCATAAAGACGAAGCAATTACAGGACTTATGACCTGTCTTTGGCTGGCTTAAGGGATCACTTTATATAAATACAACGTTCACCATTCTAACCCAATAATCAATCTCCACATCTATCAAATTTGTTGAAAGTTGTATATATGTTATTATGTGGAAACACTTCGAGTATCATTGAATTATCGCCATCTATGGACTAAATTTGATCATTCATTTCCCTGAAACAGCATATACGTCATAATGAGAAACTTTTTTTTTTTGTGATTTCTATTATTTGTTTAATAACAGTGCCCTTGTATGTGACAACCCAGTAATTGTGTTCTTGGTCGTATTCAAATATTGTTTCTTTATTCATTCATAAAAATTTTTACTAGATTCTTGGCTTTATAGAAACCCAATTATTTCATAATGATTATGTAAGGTGCTTGATAATCTATTCTATTTATAGAAATGGTAAGTTTGTGCAAAGTTCATGGATCATACTGGTCCAATGAGAAGTTCCCACTCTAAACTCCAGAGGAATATACTTTTCAATTGAAGTCCATCCTCCTGTCAAGGACCTAAAAATATTGGCTTATCAGCACAAGGATTCTTCAAATATGGGTTGTTAAGTTATCGAATTTATTACATTTATCATCAAGATAAAATTGAATTGATTTATTTAAATTGAAAAATGCACAATTTCCTTTTATTTAACTTCATCCTCTTCTTTTTCTTCTACTTCTTAACCGATTTAATAGTTTTGACATGATAAATTATAATTAATTAAATAAATATCAGATATGTCGTAGAGACGAAGCTATTTTTTATTATATTTAAGGAAAAATGTATATAGAAATATGGGGCTTACGACCTGTCTTCGGCTGACTTAAGTTGATCATTGTATATATATATATATATATAACGTTCACCAATTCTCACCCCTCAATCTCCACATTTATCAAGCTTTTGAAAGTTCTATATATGTTAGTACGTGGACTCGCTTCGAGTACCACCACACCATCGCCATCTCTGGACCAAATGAGAATCTGATTTAATAATGAATTATTCAATACGACGATTGATTGGTGACGTTTATTTAATTAAAATAATTGACTAACAAATCGACGATTAAAATATATCACGCAGGTGTTACCGCTTTTCTCATTCATATATAATAATCACGAAAGTTTAATGAATGAGAAATGTGGAATGTCATGTCAATACAGATTTCTGTAGTGTGACGGACACAGTCCAAACACAAATACACATATGTAGTATATACCTGGATAATAAAATAAATAAAAATGTTGGTCTGGTGCAGGGATCGGCAGACCGCGGCTCGCGAGCCGCATGCAGCTCTTTTCATAGGCATATGCAACTCTTCAACTCCAACTCATATTTTCTTTTACATAAGACACGTGTCAGAAATTTGAAGGTGTAATCATCGGCGTGGCGCCAATAAAACCCATGGGGTAGATTTCAAGAAAGCGAAGACGTCTTAGTAAAACATCATAGCGGCGGCCTGTCGCCGGGTAGATACTTGCAAATATGACTGTATGTATTGTTATGTATCTGAATAAAAACAGGGTATTATGCAAGCGGGAACTCATTTTCGATTTTGCCGCTGTAGTATGCCTATATTGAACATCGTTTGTGTTTCATTTCTTTCGACCTCAAAATCATGAGGTTGAAAGAAGCTGACACCGGCGAACTACCCTTGTCTACATTTTTGTTTCTTGTACGGAACACATTCTCTTCCGTGAATCAAACAAAAAACATATTTATATAATATATATGATACATTAAAATCCTACCTAAAATTGATTAAGTAGTTACATGCCAGACACAGCATGCAAAGTCACCGTTCTAACTAGTATACTTTACAAAGCCCAAAAAGTGTTTAATTATTAAGGTTTTCAGGTTTTATAAATATGTAGTAGGTACACTGAGATACTGAAGCTTATAACTGCCATGTATGATATTCTTCAACGTAGCTTTTACGAGTTTATTGTGAATTTAAGTTTTAGATAAATAAAAAGTCAGATTTCATTTCCTTTTTTTTCGTCATTAAAATTTATATAGCTACAGTGAAAATTTACGTAGGGGCTCTATGAAAATGTGAATTTAGCTCTTTTCACCATAAAATCAACAGTGCGTGAAAGTCAAGTAGACCAACAATCTGGGGGCGGTCCATCATACCATTGATGATCCTGTATAGAAATATAAGGTCGGTTATTGTACATCTCACTGATAATTTTAATAATTTTAGACAGCTCAGGAGATAATCATAATTGATATCCTCAGAGCGTATATTTCATTTAAAATTAATGAATCTTAAAAACTTTTTCTGGATTCTTTTAACCGCCGTCGAGTGAACAATTAAGTGAGGCGACCATGTGATCGAATTATTTTCTACCTGAGGTCTGACTAGAGAAGTCTAGAAGACTTTATAAGTGTGCAGGTCTGAAAAGTCCCAAACAAATCCCAAAATTTTGAGACCTTGACAATTCAGAATGAATGATAATTTACTGTCAAATATTACACCCAGATCATTGATCTCCCAAACTAATACCAAGTCAACATCGCTGATAGAGTACAACAATTTCATAGAATATATTTTTTTTGTAAAACTAATAGATTGACACTTGGAGATATTAAGATGTAGGTGATTATTATTATCATGGAATATATGGAAATTATAGATAACTGCATGTATTCCGATAAATACTCTTCTTATTTAAAGAAAATGTCCGCTAAAGTATTACCCATGTTAAGATTTAACGGAAACTAAAATGGAGGGGAATTTGTGAAAGGAATATCAGCCTCAATGAGCAAGTGTGTAGACGAAGAGAATCTTATCTGTAGCAGGATTGCTCATAATAAACTATAGGCCGTTACTGTCAAAAAATTATTAACAAGTCATGATTGTTATGAGCTTACTTAATACTATTATGTAAGAGATTATTTATCTCCTCAGTACACGAGATGACAAAGGACAGTGCACTTTATTTCGTTATCAGTAACAGAGTTAATCAAAAATACATTTAAAATAATTTTAAATATTAATTTAATGTATTAATTATAAATATATACATATAAAATCAATGTTGTCGAAAAATATTGTTTTTGCGCTACCGGGATTCGAACCTGGATCTCTATTTCCAATCTGGGGAAGTACACTACCAATTGTGTTATAGCGCCAGTATTTTTCATGACAAATTTTCGAACCTACATGTTACACTTTTTCAAATTAATACATCTGTCGTTCCATTATTTGAAACCCATCTACATTATTTTTACGAAATCTCAAATACCATTGAGTAAACCGACTGCAGACGCCAGAATAATCCATTCATTTTTATAAAATTTTGGACACATTGATACAACTTATATTAATAAGAATGTGTTTCCCTTAATAAAATAAATTTGATAACGTATGAATATCGTGGAGTTTTATTTAGAAAAATTGCTGACAAAATCTTTTTTCTTATACCGATTTTGGATTGTAGAAATATTTAAACGTTCCCGTAATGGAAACCCTGTCAGTAATACTAATAATAGATCAGTAATGTAACTTGTTGTCGAGTGATATTTATTAGAATGTTGGTCATCACTTTATCTTACATTTTTTTTAATTTTGAAAATATATGTAACGCTTTTTAAAATCACGCAACAAATTGATATCTGTATCAAATTATTTTCCACCATAGAAAAAATTTGTCTTAATTATTGTGCATATCCTAAATTGAACAATTTCATAGTTTTTGAACTATAATTATTGTGTGATATTTATCTAGAAATGAAGTTAATTCTGTGTGATAGTAAATTCACATTTAAAAAATATTTTTATACTCGGCCTTTCCATTTCGGTGTATATTCATAAATAAAATCTACAATTAATATCGAAAAACTTGTATATATTAAATATTGTTTATTCCCCGATCGATACTGCGTATAATTCGTATAGTCCGTATCGCCGAGAAGATCGGGTTTCTAAATCCATTAATAAAACTGACCATAAACCGGTTGCACATCGATCGGATTGGCAACAGCAAATACGTTTACTAAACTATTTTTAATGGAGTCTTTTTGCTAAATGATAAATTTTATAATAACGCGGATTAGTTTTAGCAGAAAAACGGACCTTTAGAAACTTTAGATTGCTGTTTACATAAGCGAGAGGTCTTTGACGTTGAATAGAAGAACATAAGCAAACATGCTTTTTTATCTAACACTACGTCGCGAAAACATTTTTAACCTGGTGACACTGCAGCCGTCACCAGGTAAAGTTTTATTTTAAAAGGGATGATGAATATCGTCATTTTAAAAGGGATATTTTAAAATGACGATGAAATGTCGCATATTTGTGTTAAAAAAAATACACTTTAAAAACAGTTTTAATGACATTAATAACTAATATTATGTTGAAGAATAATTTGCATGATATTTTTTGTTGAGTTGTTCTACTAAAATATTTTTTTACTGGTTATTCTCGAGAAAAAAATTTAAAAATTTTATCTGCGGCGAGTCTGTTCATTCGAGACCCGTGCTTCTCTTGAACTGAAACAGAGGTCGCACGCGAATTAATTTATGTATTTAAAAATATTCACAATACTCCATAAACAGTTTTCGAAACTGAAAAGAATTGTCAGATTATTAAAACGGCTGGAAAACCTATTTGCGAAATAAAAATCAAACATCAAATAAGGAAATACTCTTAAATTATTTTTTTTAAATAGTGATACGAAATACGTGTCACATCAATATTCTTACTATTTTAAAACTAAGCTAAGCACTATGAAAATAGCACTAACTTGATGGCCTCTTGGAACGAGGCTCGAACCCCCGACCACAAGATCAGTAGGCGAGTATCGTAACCACTAGACCACAAGCACGTCAATAAAAACATCGTCGTTATTTTTTTTAAATGTTTAAAAATGTATCATATTATGTTTAATACAATAATGTGATGTTACAAAGCAATAATTATTGAAATATGCCAAACGATAATAAATACAAAATTTTAAAAATATCAGGAAAAACAAGTCACAAAATTTAAATTCTCGATACCTGGGTATTTTCAAAAAAATATTTTTCGTGAAGCAAAACTGCGTCAGAAATTACCAATTCTCCATAATTGTTTACGAAAATTTTCGTATTTAAATAATATTCAATAATTAATTTACTTCAGAGAAGTTGTCGTTTAGAATGTGGATGCGGAGTCAATAATTATTGTTTTATGAACAAATGATACATACTTGGCTAATGTGATTAGTAGGTGGAATAAACTTCGGTTAATATAAATAATAATATTTAATCATTTTTATAACCCCATTTTCGTAAAAAAATAATAAATTATAATAAACTGTTTATAGTCTTAAATTATCTTTGTATTTAAAATCATAGAGTGTTATTTGAACTTGTGGAAATGATTTTTTTTTAAATGTACGTTTTTAGCCCTTTCTAAAAGTCTGAGATGCACCGTTTCTTATGACGCAGGGCAAAGAGTTTCACGCTTTTGGGCCTGCCACCGCAAATGCCCGTTTACTAAACTTAAGATTTCTGGCAACGACCGGTCCGTCCTACAACCCTTCCTGCGCCCGAAGTAGAGGCTGACTTGAGAGTTTGACGTCTGCAATTCAAATCTACTATATCGAGATTATATACGACCTACTGAGAAATTGAATTTATTTATTTCCATGCATGTTGTCATACGTAATTGGATTTTGCTACTGCCATTCTGAAATAAGGAAGACGTTGCTATATATTATATTTAAGAGCTTTAATTAATGTTTGTCAGTACGCAGGTGTACATTCAAAGAATTGAAGAATTACCTAAACGTGTTTTTGAATTTCCTTGAAAGCCATCATTTGTTTGTTCGTTAGAATCTCGAGGTCGCAAGTTCTGTAAAATAATTATTTCATCGGGCGAAGTCGAAATATTATGATCTCATCAAAAAATTACAATACAAAAAGTAATTATATCCCTCGCATACGGTTTTGCATAATTTCGAACGGGTGCCATATTACATTTAAAAAAATTAGTTGAGGACAATTTCAGAATCAGGAAATGTAGTAAAATTATCGTGTTATTATCCAATGAAATCAAAGATCATTATTTTAGTAAGGCGTATGAAATTTAATTGTGACAGCCGTTGTCTTAGTATAGAAATGTTCATGAAAAAATTATTTTTGATAATTACGCCGTAGTGAAAACATCACTGATACAAAGAAAAGGTAATTTTTTTAAAGAAAGAATTGTTCTTTCATTTTTTTATTGACATATTAACGACGATAACAATCGTCACTGCACAATAGTACGTACTTTATCACTCAACTATGATTAATTCTTGTCTCACAATAATTATGCACATATTCCAAATACATACACATTATAGATGTTAAAATAATTGATCATGATGTAATTATACTAGTTTATGATGCGTCTATCCAAATATCAGTACTATAATATTAGTTAATGGTGCATCTATCCAAATTAATTACTATTATACTGGTTAATGGTGCGTCTATCAAAATGTCAGTACTATTATACTGGTTAATGGTGCGTCTAACCAAATGTCAGTACTATTATACTAGTTAACGGTGCGTCTATCCAAATGTCAGTACTATTACACTGGTTAATGGTACGTCTATCCAAATGTCAGTACTATTACACTGGTTAATGGTACGTCTATCTAAATGCCAGTACTATTACACTAGTTAATGGTACGTCTATTCAAATCTCAGTACTATTATACTCGTTAACGGTGCGTCTATCCAGATATCAGAATTATTATACTAGTTAATGGTGCGTCTATCCAAATGTCAGTATTATTAGTATAAACGACTTTAGCATTTTATATAACAAAGTTTTTTTAACAAATAAAATTTGAAACAATTTCTGGCGAATATTCAGGATACAATTTTAAAAATTCTACCAAAAAATTCTTTCGCTCTTTTTAACATAACAATACATTTATATAAATAATGTTAGTATGTATACGAAAAAGCATTTTTTTAATTCATCTTAATTTTTTCTGCTTTAATTTGAGCTGACAGAATAAAATTCTAACATATTAATTGCTCTGTAGGTTATCATTGAATTATGTAATGCAGTATTTTCCAGTTGACATAGTTTATCTCTACCCCTTATATAATACATTGCATTCAATCCAATTAATGAGAAAAGAGAAATTGCATTTAATTTAATTATTTTCCCGAAGTTCACATTATATGTAACTCTTCTAACATTAATCTGCTTTTGGTGTATCTATTTCCTCTCGATATAATTTCAATTGCTATGTTTTTAAGTATTATTATTTTGTTATATCTTTTATACCTATAGCCAAGAATAAAAGGCATTTACAAGTCAATCATCTTCATTTCAATAAGATTAATAAAACTCATTTTACTCATAATCGACAATATTTATATTTATATTATATATAGAATAAGAACAATATTTAATAATATAATTATCACTCGATATTATATTTTATTAATAAGAGCAAAAACTTATATTATGTATATGCATGTTCTTTCAATGCGTGACAATGTCCTACGTCTTCACGATTGAACCAGTTTAAACCAAATATTATTTTATGCATGCCAAATGTAGTTGTTGTAATGATAATATTTTAGACACTTAGTGACGTAGATAGTATAATATATTACGATTTGATACAACCAACACCTGCCCGAAATGGATAATTTTAACGACATTCTAATATACATTATTTATCAGTGGGTGCAATATTAAGAAGGGTATTTAAATAAGTCTTCTTTATTATTAATCCCTTAACACCACTCTTCAAACAGAGCATATATAATAATTTATTTATAGCATACTCGACGATAGCAATATCGGGACCCGATTCTCTGATGGCTTTAGGGGCTTCTAGATATCGCACGCCTAGATCAAAACTAAGACAACTCAAAAAGTCATTTTTTAGTAGATAAAAAAATAAAAACATTTTTTGTTACTAAATTTATAAAACTAAACAACATATCATAAGTCATAAATATATCCTAAAAAGACGCTTTTTAAGAACTGGGGCTAAGTTAATTGCGTATATGATAGAGTATCCGAGTACAATAAAAACCCAAAATTATTTGAGTTGCCTTAGTTTTGATCTAGGTGTGCGATATATTCAGGGGACCACGAAAATCATCATTGAACGTACTATGAATAAGATATGTTGAAAGTGGCGTGATGTATAATATAAACAGGAAGACTGGTAAACTGTACATGCGTAACCCAAAATAAAACCTTAGTTCAAAAATCTAACTTGTAAAATCTTTTCTGCCACCTGTATTAATAAGCAGTTATGCCCCAAGAAAAATCTAAAATAAAATACTATTTTGTTTAATATAAATGTTTAATTGCAGTGAGTAAGAAAATGATCGAAACGTGATGAAAGAAAGCAAGCAAAATACCTGCGGTTTTTTTTACTTAAAAACACATTTTTATTACGTAATCTTTAAGACTGAAAGAATCTCCCAGTCGTAGCACAAATTACCGACCCCCGGCCATACACGTTGGTACACCGGACCCTTACTCCCCTTCTTCCCCGTTCCAAGAAATCTTTTTCTTTTTTAAATTGATTTAAGTAATTACTAGAAAATAATATTTTTCTTTATATTTACATATTTAGGAAGATTACATTTTAAATTTTACCTTTAAAACTGTTAATGTATGGTACCTACAGCTGTTACTGTTCTCCTAAAACATGTTTATCAGGCGGTAGCTACGCCACTGAATCTAATTATTAATCTAACAAAGTATGGGCCCTATACTTGAGGTGCCTCTCACGAATTCGGGCCCTGTACAGTTGTCCTCCTAATCCCTCCCTGTCGCTGGGCCTGATTTACGGGAACATACGAAATGAATAATAATGTTTAACTTATTCTTTTATTTAAAGATCATTCGCAGAGAACGTCATAAAACAAAAAGTTCATCTCGAGGTGATCGATCATCATTGAGTTGCCCCGGGAGGCATCGAACCCTCCCGTGTTACTTATACATACATTACATATCGGTATAATAGATTTCAAATTCAATACGCACATAGTATATAACGCGATATTCAATAATTTACTGATATTTTTAATTATGAGTCTTGTGAAATAATAATTACACGTTTAACATATTATTAAAATTAACGTATAAAAAATCAAAATATGTTTTAATTTTCATATATATATTGTATTTTACATGTTTCTGTGTTTCGCTATTTAAAAAACTAGGTGTACAAAATTTAAAAAAAAATTCATCTGTGTGTGTGCGTGTTTTTTTTTGTCAGTCAGGCTGGTTAACGATCTTAGCTAAGATATCTACCAGTTTAATTTTTCAGAAAAGTTTGAGTGAAATTTTATAAAGACTAGAGTTACATATAAATATATTTTAATTCTTATATAATAAAAATAAATAAAACATTCGATAGCATCGGCTTTTGACCTTATCATTATTGACGTAAGCCAATGTAACCACCGATCAGGATACTTTATTTTACTTTTAAATTAAATCAGAAACTAGTCATATTCTTAATTTTGAGTAAATCGCCAAAACCTACTTAAATATTGAAGAACCTAAAAATGTCGAACTCTGCCCAATATTGAAATATAATTAACAATGAAATGAAGGGAAATTTGCATCTCGTATATCATGTGCTTATATATGATAAAACGCGTGAAAAAAAAAAACATTTTAGTTTGAAATTTCAATTTCTGATTTAAATATTTTTACGGATGATGGTTTCGTGGTCTCCTGGTCGTGATCAAAAAAAGTGCAATTGAATTTTCCAGACGCATCGACTCTTTATAATAGATAGTATTTCTATCGAAATCTACGTAAAACGTACAATAATGTTCAATTTTAAAATAATGTATGTCACTATTTGTTGATCATATTTTTTAATTGTAATCAACATTTTTTATAAGTAGAATGTTTATGAATATTTGCGTAGTAGTTGAATGAAAACAGGTCAAGAGGTAGAGAATTCGTCTAATCGCTTACCCACCACGAGTTCATAGAAAGTTCAAATTAATTGGATAGCGAAAACACTGTTTGATACCCTTTAATTTTTCAGGTAATTTAAAGTTACTAACGTTTGTTAAGTAATTTTATAAAATTTTATATATTTTATAAACGAGGTACTTTTTGGTAGGCTTATTAAATGTGATCTCAATTTTATTTTTTATTTGAACTGTAAATAGTATAGATTTGCAATTAACAAAGATATTAAAAAAAACGCTTTTCAATTATAAGACTTTTTATTTTTTTTATTGATTAAAAAAATCTACAGCTTTGTACAAAAATAACTCCTTTTCATAGTCTATAAATGTATGATCGATTGACTTACTTTGAGGCTTCTTGGCTGAAGCTGTTCCCGTTGCCCCTTCCAGCAGCAGCTCCTGCCTCTCGGCCTCCTCCTGCTCCATCTCGTCCATCACGAAATCTTCCATCTTCATTCTGAAATATCCTAATGTTTCGCTTCTTCTTCCGTTATTTTACTGACGATCCGAATTTCTAGTCGTTCTGTTGTTTTGAAAGTAAATTTGGTGATGAGGTAACTGGTTCAAACAACTTTCAGTTTGCAAGTTCCTATCTTCATATTCTCGAGTTAAATTTTTTTAAATTACATATGTAACACTTTTATTTCACTAATCCGGTTATTTCATAGTTTTCTTTAAGTTCTTTGACTTTTAATTCAAATATTTTGTGTTAAAAAAAAGTGTTTCTAAAATAAAATACACCTAGTTTTTAATTAAGTATATACCCGTATAAGTCAAGTTATGTGCGCCATGCTTTATGTAAAATAGATATGTGATAAAGAAATGTATTGAAAATGTTTTCACATTAAATAAAATAATCACTAAAATAGTTATCTACGAATAAACGTCACGAACATTCAAAAATAATAATTTCAAAAGACTCGCAACATAAATACGGATACACGACACATCGGTTAATAATATACACAGCGTTACGTGGTATCTCCCACGATACAATAGCTGTTTACATTTTTTTCACAAAATTGGCACATCACCGAAAAAACATACCGTCCTATCAGCTGTGAACATTTTCGAGTCTACGTGCAAAGTTTCGGCAAAAGTTTCAGCGTGACCGTTCCGCGCACAATCCGTACATTGAAAGATGCACTTTTATTTATACCGACGCTGAGCACGTGGATAAACTAGTTTGATGAGAAATTCACGGCGAGGCGCGACGGGTATATTCCTGCCACCCCACCTCGAGCGGTAGGCGGCACAGGCGGAGTTCCTAGCGCGACACGACAGCGCTACACAGAATCTCACCGGAGTCTGCCGTCATTCAGTAAAATATATACACATTTGTAGTAGAAACACTCTAACATTTAGTTGATTGACGACATTGCTTTCAGTTATATTTATTTAAGAATCATTTTTTAGCAAATTCCGTGGGCGCAGCGAATCGCCGGCGACGTAATATGACACAGCCTCTAGACTATAAAGAAATAAGGTTTTATACACTATTTAAATTTTAAGATAATATTCGATTATTTATTGACGTCTTAAATAAATACCTACCACTTTTAATCCAACATTCTTTGTACACGAAAGCGAGATTGTATACTCTCTCGATATCGGAGAGTCCCAGCGGAAGAGCCAAATGGAACCAAAATTCCTCGCTTACGGTGTCAAGGAAATGCTTCTCAGATCGTGGACAAGTCGATATGTATACTTGTATAAATAATAAACATAAATTATAGGTTATACGCAACCCACATATGTGTTGGTATATATTTTTTTTTATTCGTCGTCATCATTCTGGTTACTCCTGCAATGTTGTGGTTCATTTACATTCTAGAAAATATGATACACAAGCTAAAAAATACACCCATTTTCAAAAATGGTAACAATTATCTATTAATCATTACTACATTACATTACCAATAGTTTACTCTATCACAGACTAGTATTTGTGACATAGGTATTTGAAATATAGATAAATAGGTATAGTTGAATTGCCCGTTAGTGCGACACATCACAGTGTAACGAACGTGGCGTTGCATAAAACATAGAAAACAGACACGGTATTTAAGAACAAACAACAAAAGTTGTCGGTTTTCATTTGCAAATGGCGGCGCTAACATTTGAGCGGGAAACTATTGGCGGGAAGAATCTACGCACGTACGAAGTGCATTCATTGCAAGAACGTAAATAATCAACACAAATTGTATTATTTATACATTTCAGGAATAAAAAATTTAATACAATAAATACTTTTTTTAATTGTTTTATTTTTTTATTTTAGAAATAAACAATATTCTTAATCGATAAACAGATCATGTGATATTTCATGTATTTTTACAACCTTCGTAAATTTGTCGTTTAAATCGTAAATTATGTAATAAAATCTGTTTTTTATGAACAACAATAACTGTATATTAATACATAAATATTGGACAGTGAGTGTGAATTACGCCATTTTGCTTTTTGTTTAAAACTTCGCAAAATGGCAGAAAATTTGTTCGCCGAGTTGTTGTTTTCGAGGAGTGTTTGTCGTTTGCGAATGGTGTCAGGCACACATTGTGTAGTCAAATTAATCGACCATCCGAGTTCGCAATTAATACGATAAACAAGGAACATAATTCCTGCCTGTTGTGAAAAACACATTTCGTAATGGATGAGTAATATTCATATTACACATACGAATATTTAAAACGTCATGTTCAGCATTTCATCTCGCAGATGACAAATTAGTTTAATCTGTCAATCCTTAGTTTGTGGGCTGTGATTTAGTCCACAGATGTGGAGATGAAAACCATATATAGATAAAAGAATTATCATTTTCAACTCATTCTCTTAGTAATTGCTCGATCTTTTCTATTTGTGTTTTTTTTTTTTTTAAATAGAGATGCGTACACGGAATACGTGTCACATAAATATTTTTACTATTTTCAAACTAAGCTAGACGCTTGTGCTATGAAAATAGGACTAACTTGCTGAAGTCTTGGAACGAGGCGCGAACCACCGACCACTAGAACACTAGGCCAGCGTCTTGACCACTACACCAACAAGCTACTCAACATTAACATATATCATCGATTTATTTAAAAACTAGAGCTCAAACCCATCTTTGGATGTTCTTTTTCCATGTTGATTATATACTACAAACTTACTAAATAACTATTTCTACTTACTTACTAAATAACTACTTCTACTTACTTACTAAATAACTACTTCTACTTACTTACTAAATAACTACTTCTACAAACATACTAAATACTACTTCTTGATAGCCTACGTAAAAAAAGACAAATGACGAATGAACATTATGATTTTATTTACATGATAAGTTCAATTCAATTCGATTAAATAATCCAATATAAATAATAGTTCATATTTGCGGCTGATCCTTTCTTAGTATGCAAATTTAAAAGGAATTTGATACATTGTATCGGAGTGCAGTTTTAATTTCCTTTGAAATGCGAATTTTAGTTTTGACTTTATAATATAAGATAAATGTTTTAAAAATTCTTTTACACACAAAATATTGCTCAATTTTATAACAATCAAAATATGAGTTCATGTTTTATCAATGCAATCAATCAATCGCGAAAGTGCGAAAAATAGGAAATTTAAACTTATACGACATTACCAATTCATTGATGTGACAGGATCAAAAAATACAGATCAGATGAAAGATCGAATAACAGAGAACCCACAGCTTCTGGAAGACGTTAATTTACATGGAATTTGGCTTTTAATGGGTGTTTGAAAAGTAAATCTAAATTAATCAAGAAATATATCAAAACCAGATATAGATTATACTTTTATTTGATTAAATTATTTTCACATATTTTATTAATCGCAATGTCCTATAATATAATTATAAGTCTATTAAAAGATAAATACAATGTCTTAGAACGGGTTTGGTACAAATATTGACATACAATATTTTACTGTCTCATCATGGGCAGACATAAAAATTGTATATTCTTGAGGAATCTAGACAAAAATTCAGCTAAAAACTATTTAGCGAGTACTAAAAAAAATGCATTTCCCATTCCACGCCCAGTTCGAGCCGTATGCATGTGTTCTAAACAGCTTTAGATAAATTCTAAGACAAATATTTTTATATTAATACAAATTAAATTAATCAACTAGAAATATAAACTGAAAAAAATCTATCTATCAACATAATACTTAGTTGCTACCGGGATACGAACCTGTACCTCTTCCTACCCGGGGAAGATGAGGGAAAACTCCGGAAAGTGGCCTCCTTGGCTAGTTTATCAGCACATTCATTTCCAATCTTTCTAGTTGATTAATTTAATTTGTATTTAAATACCACAGAATATTCCTAAAAAATGCAACTTACTAACAAAAATATGTTCTCCTTAATTAATAAAAATATTAATCTTCATTTTAATTTATTCATTTATGACCCATGTCCACGGAATAGATTTTTACAATATTTTCGACTCAAGACAATCTCTGAGATACGAGTTTTGTTCCCATGAGATTCAGACAACTCTCAGCTTTCGCAATTTCTCTAATTCGTTTATTCGGTTTTAACCACAATCTCGAGCTTAAGTCTCGAGCTGATAAAAGTCTCAATTAGTACGTAGTACTAAGATTTATCTCAACTAAATCTCCGAGATATATCTCATCGTGTTTCATTCCGTAGACACGGGTCATTAGAACAGTTAGAAATAAATTTGTAATGTTTCGCGAGATGCACCGAAGTGGATGCTTCTTCGTACTCACCTATCCCCTCATCCCTTAACATAACCCCCCCCCCCCCGCTCTGTGCATAGAATCGCAGGTAGAAATGCGACGTCAAAACGTGAGAACGGACTAATTAGCGCGCGGGCTTAAAAATCTGAGAATTAACGAATTGCTCGTTTGCTGCGAGTTTCAACGCGAGAACAAAAGATGACAGTGTAAACTGAGTCAGCAGGCAGTGGCGGGGAGATATCTACAAGGTGGCAGGCTGCCAACAGGAAAGGTCCCTTTTGTAAACCTGTTTGCATTTCATTATTAATTTTAATATTTTTTTCGTTAACCCAATCATAAGCGTAAAATTAAATTTGTCTTATTCGATATAATATTATATTAATGGTTACATTTAAGAAATGTGTAATTTAATTGTAATTCATTTTAATTTAATTGTAGACAATTACAGGACACCAGCACTTATAGAAAAATGTACAGTGACTTGTGTGTTTCTCTCATATTATGTACATTTAATATATGAAGAAAACATGGAAATAAGGAGTCCCTAGAGCCGGGCGCCTTTTGTGTATAATACTTATATACCGGCTCGAGCAAAATGCCAATAAAATCACGATCCTTCAAAAGCAAGTCAATATTACGAAAAGCAAATCGTCGCTTTGCCTTCTTGTTGTTCGATTCTGCTATTACGATACAAGTACAGAGTTCCTGTGAATTTACTGTTTCTGTTATCTGCTCCTGTCTCTGTGAAAATAATAAATTTTGACGTTTGTCTTATTCTTCTCCTACGACTGTTGTTCCAACGGATTCCCGTACTATGGGTAAAATATGCAGTATTAAATTGTGCCCCTTATGGCGCGTGTCCACGAAATGATGATACACGATGAGATAAATCTCAATAGCATGTGCATATGTTGAGATTGGTAAAAAGAGACAAGGCCTTAAATAACAAACATTTTCTCGTTATAACTGCTGGTGGAGATATTAAAATTAGCCCAACGTTTTTCACGTAACGTCAATACTCAATGGACTGACATTTGATTAATCACTGCATTGACGTACAACAAACGTGAAGTGGCGAATTTTTGAAACTTGATATGTATATGGTAGACTGCAAAAGCCAAAAGTTGTCTCTGAAGAATATCAAGGGAGCATAATACATAATACTCATACAGAATTCTGTTCAGATTGGCGCGTTATTGTAGCGCATCTACAATGTTTGCTGAAGGCCGTATACATCGAGCCGTTCCGCTTCTGAGACATCAAGTTACTGGCGTAAAGCTGCGGCTGGAGCTCAGCGCCAACTCTCTAGTGAAATAATAATAGAGAATGGCAACGACTACAAAATAGCTACAGATACAATAATAGCCGTGACTGAAATATAGAATTTATATATGTATGTGTGAACATTTAAAAAAAATTTTTTTGCTTTTGTATTCGTAACATACATATTATTTTGTTACTTAAATGTATTATATAATATGTATTATCTTTATGGCGAATCGGGTCTTCAAAAATTAAAAAAAATCTGATCACACTGAAATAAACGAATTATTATAATCCCTAGTTCGGAGTCAAAAATATCATAAAAATCTCAACGGGCCGTTAGTCAAACTCTAAATATTAGCTACGCATATTGAATTAAAAAATATATTTTCAATAATGAATATCAACAATGGCCATATGTATCTATCTGAATTAATGTAAAAATTTATGATACTGCGCTATTATTAATTATAAAATGTATACATAATATTAATCATTTGCTATCAGAGATCAAAAGGTCTTCCGTTAAAATAAATATATCTGAATGCTGATGATTTGGCATTATCGAAAATTACACAGAAGGCTTGGCTTACCATAACCGTTTAAGCCTCGTGTTTTTCAAAGCTCATGAGTTATAGATTTTTTATTGTAATTCTGACAAACTGGTTTTTATCAACAATTACCTATTAAGGAGAATACATTATTATTGTGAAGTTGCAGTTTATCAGGACATACTTCTGTGATAATAATAATAATATAATGTATAAGTTGTATTAATGTTTCCAAAATTTAATAAAAATGAATTAATTCGTTCATTTCTGGCGTCTTCTATCGGTTTTACTCGGGTGTTTGAAATTTTCCATAAAAATAAATTAGATTGCTTTCATACATATAATGGAATAATAGATGTATCAATTTGAAAGTGCAACGTATAAGTTCGAAAATTTGTCATTAATTTACTATGTTGACGTGGTGTAATAGGTCAGTGTACTTCCCCGGATAGAAAGGGAACCGGTTCGAGTCCGGGTGGCAACAAAAATATTTTTTCTGTAATAAATTGATTTTATCTGTATGCCTTCCTTATTGATACATTTAATTTGTATTAAAACAATTATTTGGTAGCCCAGGCATGTTTCATTTTCAACATGCATTAATGGAATGTAATTTTTATTACTATGTAAATCTCTTTGAAAACAGGGCTATGCAGTGCGTAGATTAAAAAATATTATATTCTAAAATTCTTGGAAACAAATCAAAATGTTATATTTATTAAATAATATTCATAGCACGGTTATTAGATATGTATTATTCACCTTTTTATCTATTAAATAGATAATAACTTTTTAAATATTTTTTTCCCGGAAATTTCAATTTGAATTCCCAATTTGAATGTGTGAACTGCGCGCGAATGGTACTTTACTTATATAGCGAGGCATTACCATTTTGCTAAATTGTAAAGTTGATACACCGCGAACCAATGATGATAGTGTCTAAACTATGAGACAAAACACAAATTACGAATTCAAATTAACATTAAGTAACAATGACAAATAACGGGATAGCATAACATGTTAGAATATGTAACCGTAAAAAAGTAATTGCGTTTCTGTTTAACACATTTCAACGCCACACCGCCTACCGCGAGTCTATACTAATGGGCATTATTAATAGATTCCGGCAGATATTACGAAAAATTCACACGATCGAAATACTTGATTGGGTCAGTTATATAACTATTATATAAGCAGGAAGGTTGATGATGAACTGTCTTGACATTTTGCCAGGAAATTATACATTCCATTGTGTATTTAATCTCGATGGTCATCTCTTCGGTGAACTTCATACTCTGTTTAATGGACCTTTTTTTTCATTGAGATGAATTATGTAGAATGTGATAGCGAACCAAGATAAACATGGCATAATCAAATATAATAATATGTACCTATACACATTCACCAGTGGCGTAATAAATGAAATATTTTTCACGTGAAAATATTATCGATGTTTACCTATAGCAGTGCCGCTAATATGTCGTTTTAGGAACTAGACCGCTATAATTGGTTGGAAAGTGAAAATCTGTTTTTAAAATTTTTTTAGTTGCGTGTCCTTTATGCAATAGAATGACGACTTTCGTTTTTTTTTCATAAAAGTGTAAGATTGTAGGAGACAAACATATTTTGTTCTTACTATTTAATGGATAATTATTCAGTGGCGTGCAGTAGGCATAGACTTAAGTTATCCTGTTACTAATAATATACTATACGACGTAGTGATGAGCTCAAAATCACGAACTGCGAGTTAATCACTGATATCTTCGAATCACTCTCACTATTAGTGATTGAATATCTGGGAAAACCTTGATTATTTTATTATTTCAATTATATTTGAGTGTGAACGGTGATTCGGCGCATGTTCATATGAAACGAAAATATTTATGAAGGAATGGCGTGATAAGCGCCATCTATTACATTATGCCAAAATGTTTAACGCGAAATGAAATAAACTCACATTTTTTTAAGGGTTTACATTATCTTTGCGATGATATTAAATAAGATATATATTAATTACATATGCTAGAATATGTTTTTTACGCAAATTAAGTTTGAATAATATAAGTAAATACGCTTTAAATTATGCTTTTTTTAAAATTTATTTCGTGTATTGTGATATCGTGTAGCGCACGTGTATTAGTAATGAATCTGTGATCACAGTCACAGTTTTCAATCACTGATATTATCGAATATCAATCACAATCACACCAGTGAGTCAAAAATAGCTTTGTTTCTCATCACAAATACGCTGTATATAAAATTATGAACTTCCTTTAATTGACGTCTTTAGGCAAAATGAAACCATCGTTCATATGACCCCACCATTTTATATATGTAATTTCTAAGTAATATTTATAGTGTTTTTAATTTTTTTATTATGTAAACGATAATATTATTTATAATTCTTATCCATATAACATTCAATAATAATAATAAAATGTGGACGATCTTTGATCACTATTTAAAAACGCTTCATTTAATAACTGAAGCAAATAATTATTTTTATTAAAATTTAACGTCGAAAATAATTCAATTGATTTATTTTATTTTTTTAATAAAAGTGAAATATTTGGTATATTTTGATTAAACAAATTCTTTAAAATAAAAGTTGAATATGTCATCAAATAATTTGGCGTCAAATAACACATGTGAACACAAAGAACGATCATGAAAACAATTCATTTAATCGCATAGTAAAATTCGCTAAACAGTAAAAGAGGAAGTTGATACTTCAATGATTAGCACGTGGTTCTAAACCGTTTTGAAAACCTATCAAATGTTATTCTGTTAAATTAAACACAAGAAGGGACTAGAATTTTTTAGAACCTGTTATTAATTATATACCTACATATATATATATATATATAAAGGTCTTAAGTACACTGCCCAAATTTAAGGATCTTCATTCAGTTTTTTTTTACAACTGCATTCCTGACACTCATTTGTCTCCTTGAAACATGGTGTGTTTATTTTAAAAAAAAGAAAAAAATGTTATACGCACAAAAAATAATACTTACTAAATCGGATGCAAAATCGACGAATGGGTTAAACATTATACTTTTTTTTACATGCGAACCTGATATTCTCGCTATTATCGATTGACATGAAATAATACAAATCAATACAAAGCACGTGTGACATGAAAATAACCGGTATGACCGCACATGGAATTCGGACCCCCGACCTTTCTTGTGTCAAAGACCATTCGACTGTACAAGCCAGCCACATTTGTATTTGTATTTTTTTGTGTTCGATACAACCTTATAATTTATATTATTTATATAATAATTCCGATTACCCATCTAATCATAGATTGATATATGAGTGATACTTAATTTATAGTTTTTCTACTTATATAAAAAAAATCATTTGTTAGTTAAGTTTTTGGAATAAAAAAACATAATTTTTCAATTGAAAATACCGTGTCATTGAAAATATGCAAAACATTTTTTTTTTTGCAAAAATTGACCAATTTTCCAGTGAGAGATTTTCTGTAATTTTTTCAAGAAACAATAAGTTTTGTAAATATCTCACCATAGTCGTTAAAATAATATTGATTACAACATTTTTATATGAGGAAATAAACGATTAGTATAATCGATGACAAAATAATGAAAATGATTAACGATAAAATCAATTTATATGCGGCCTTGCAATAAATTAAATTTATTGCAGGCATGTTCAAAGAATTTGCATAAACATAGTAAATTAATCGTTTTTTATTAGGAATGGTATATTTAAATATATATGTATACACATTTTTTATATCTATCATAATTGAAATAATATATACTAACATGCTATTATAATTCCAACGTGCAAAGAGGAAAAATAATGTCACTTTTCTGTACTCTAAAAAGATAATATTGCAATTATCTAAGTGGCTAATGATAGCTAATGGCACATTTTTTTATTTTTAAAACTTAAAATCATTTTATATTAATAGATAGAACCTTCACGCTTTTTAAATTTAATTTCTTATAGATTTTTATTACTCTTCCAAGATAATTGGGAACATTAGAAATGAAAAATATATTAATTTACGTAATAGTGGTCAACTAATAATAGATATTTGTCGGTGAATTTTATAATAATTAAAACAATTTTTGAGTTTTATGTTTAGTTTTATGCGTTTAGGAAAACTTGTCATAGAAAATTTTGAAAGTCGTGAACATATTATTTTAAGATTTTAGACATATTTTCCTTGTCCCAAATTAAGCATGGTTTTTTCATATGGTCCAAAATTTTATATATTCCAAATCATTTGATATTATCTAATATTTACAATATAAATAACTGTTATTTTATTGATTGTCACATTATACATGTATTCACTCGAAACACAAGTTCTAGATATATATTTTACATACATTTTAAAATGCCCTACTAGGCAAGCCTGTTTTAGGGCAAATTGGTAAACAAATACATTTTACAAAACTAAAATTCATGAAGGCAGAACACAATAAAATCGAATACCTAACAGTAAAGCTAATTAAACGTGAAAATATTTTAAAATATAAAAACGAGAAAAAAATACCAATGTGCAATACAATAAGTAATGTAAGCACATATAAGGTAAATGGAAATATGCAAGATCAAAACACACAAAAGTAGTTATAAGAATTTTATTATTTGAAAAAGTTTACCCTCAATATCTGCTCTTCCTAATTTCAAAAACCAATTTGAAACATTATTTTTATAAGCCTTAATGTCAGTTAAAGTTCTAATTGTATTTTCTATTAGATTGTATATTCTGGGAGCTTGAAAGGTGAGTAACCAAAAGTAGTTTTCATTCTTGGAAATATTTTAAGCTTATTTGCTCTTGTGAGATAATATCTTTCAATCTGAATATAATATAATATCATGAAAGCTAGTTAGTATATTCAGCACATATAATTGTCTTATATCTAAAACCTGAAATTCCCTAAAAAGTGGCTTTTCCCTAAAAAAAATCCCTAATTCCCCAAAAAAAGGATACGAAAAGTCACGGCAGTGTATTATTTTGAGTATAGCCTTCTGAGCAATGCTTACTTGATATATATGTACACCCGATGCACTCCCCCAACTATCAATACCATAGCTCAAGATGGATTGACACAAATCATGGTACACAGTTTTCATCTTCTTTTTATACAGAATATTTCTAAGTATTCTAAATATATAAATTAATTTTAGCAATCTTTTAGCTAATCCATCTAAATGAACATCCCATCTTGTGTGCCTTTCAATAACTATTCCCAAATACTTTATTGATTTACAACTTGCTATACTAGGACAATTACAACCATTTATATATTTACAAGGCTTTAAGTGTAATGCAATATTATTTGAATTTTTGGGTTGTCCTACCTCTGTGAAAGATATAAATTTTGTTTTTGGCGTAGTTCCCATACCTGGGAACACTTCCTGCACTTCTTATTAAAACTAGTCCAAGGGCGTGTGGTTTAAAATATGTTATAAGTTTAGCATTTTTTCAATATCTATCACTCCCACGTTTTAAAGCCTCAAAACAGGGATATTTGTAATTATAATGTACATATTTTTCAATTTTCAGAATATGTACTACCCACAAGAACGCGGTAAAGCGTCAAGGCTGCTCGCTGTTGCGGGTCGCTCTAACTATTGAGAGAGAAACGAGCGAAGTTTTTGCTCGGTTTGTACGTTATTTAATGATGCCATGTAATGTATTATTTCGAAACTTTGAGCGCGTCAATTTATTAAATTCACGAACGAATGCGAAACTTTCCATCATAGCCGAAAAACAAAAAACACTATTATTAAAAAAATCAATAGTTAAATAATCACTGTAAAGTATAAATATTCACTGTAAAGTATAAATAGTCATATTTGATTCACTGTAAAGTATAAATAATCATATTTGATTCACTGTAAAGTATAAATAATCATATTTGATTCATTGTGAAGTACAAATAATCATATTTGATAAATCAAATATGATTATTTAAGCGCAGAGCTATCAACTATTGTACATCATGAAACATAAATTAAACCATCTGTATTTAGAACTATAATCGGACACTTCTATTTTATATTATACCATCATATTATTTATACTATGATATTATTTATTAAATTTGAGCTGTGTTTCGCCATCCTTATTTATTTTTCCTTTATCTTTTAAATTCATATATACTAATCTTAAAAAATATATATCTATTCCATTTTGCTAGTTTTAAAATATATATTTTTCAAATTGTGTTCGATACTTCAGTAGAAAATAAACATGAAAAGTGCGTCAAATTAGTGTCAATCAATAAGGAACGTCTGTTCCGCTTGATTGATGTAGTGTCCTTTTCTCAATAAATTAGTATTAGGTAAGTGCCTACCTATAAGACTCTCGAGAACCATGCTTGAGTCTGTTTTATTAAGTAATCGTCGACCCCACGCAAAGTTTATATAAGAATTTTCATCTTATTAATATTTGAATATATTATATAATAACACGACTGTTATTATTTACAAGTATATATCTGGCCTTTCCTGTTACATTCGGGCCGATACGATAAATGATTTTATTGTACAGGGTATTAATTTGTGTCTTGTGCAAGTATCTAATGGTCGAAAAACCATGGCTGTAACCGTTTTCTAATAGGTTGAGTAACACTCGTACTTTGGACTACAAATTGCTTAATTACTTGTATTTATTCAGTGAACTTAAGGTCGCATTCAAACGAAGAATTGCATTCAATCGTATTGCTTAGATTCTTCCTAGTTAATTGCTTATTTTATTTGACAAATTGTTATGCGAGTGCATACCAATGTCATTTTATTACTATAATATTTTTATACATATAAATATATATTTTATTATTATTAAGGAGGACGCATTCTTATTGCGAAGTTGTAATTATTTTGACATCTAACATAGATCTGTAATATTTTAAATACTAATTAAATTTATTAATTAGAAAGATATATACATATAATATCAATTTCATCAACAAATATTGTTGTTTGCGCTACCGGAATTCGAACCTGGATCTCTTTTCCAATCCGGGGAAGGTGCATTATCAACTATGCTACAGTGACAGTACTTTTGACGACAAATTTTCGAACCTATGTGTTACACTTTTTCAAATTAATACATTAATGTAACGATAGATGGACCTTCCCTGATTAGAAAAGAGATCCAGGTTCGAATCCCGGTAGTGCGACAACAATATTTTTCGATAAAATTCATTTTATATGTATACCTTTCTAATTAATACATTTAATTTTGTATTTTAAATATATATTTATTAAAATATCTACTCGCAAATTGGCACGTAGGTACTAACAATTATTTGGTACCTTGTATCAATCCCACTACTCTGAAACTGGTAAAAGTGAGAATAAATAAAAATTATTACTATTTTCGTGAATAGTTTTTAGCCGCTGAATAAACGAATGTTATGTTAAAAAAAGTATTTTTATATGAAGTCGATAATTTTTACTGTTGTCTGTGTTTTGGTCCAATTAGATATTATACAGTGGCGTAACCATGCCAATGCAACTAATGCAGTACATTATAGACCACGTTAGAAACGACCCCAAAAAATGTAGACCTTGTAATCTAATATAAATCTATATATTTGCGAATATCGATACCTTTCACAGCGTTAACAGTATTCCGCAACAAGTAATGGAATTATAAAATTTTAAAAATCATTTCTCACATATATTGCAAAAACACGTAAAAACATTATCAACGTAAATATTGCAGGATAGAGACCAAACCACCACCTTAAAGTGGAAAAGGCTTAAACCAAGTATTTTTAAAATTACAATTACATATACAAATGCCTTACAAAGTATAAATATTATGTAAGACAAGATACTAATTTAGTTATTATTATTTAATTGATGAATCACGCAGCACATATTTATGTAATGAGCCTTTTTTTCCATTCTGCATTGGGGTTCAATTTTTGTTGTTACGGCACTGATTTTATATCTTGACTTCGTAATCGAGCACTAGATTTGCAGAACATAAAATGAACACAAATACAATATAAATAAATTTTACAGGCCTGAAAAACATACAATCAGAATTGAATGTAAAAGATAAGTGATTTATTTGTGCTACTAAACCAACTGGCCTCGAAATCTTTAATATCAGCATCATTTGACCTAATAATTAACCCATCAGTCTAACTAACCAAAAAACGGACGCTTAAATATTTTTTTATAATATACCATTTAAATATTAAATATTGAAAATAATTATACTGTATTATTAAGAGAACACATTCTTATTGTGTAGTTGTAATTATTCAGAACATAGGTCTGTAATATTTTAAATACAAATTAAATGTATTAATTATAATATAATATTAAGTATTTGAGATTCCGTAAAAATAAAGCAGATGGCTTTCAAATAATGGAACGATAGATGTATTAATTTGAAAAGTGTAACATATAAGTTCGAAAATTTTTCGTCAATGCACTGTGTGCTGTAGCATAATTGATTAATGCACGTTCCCTAGATTCGAATCCGTGTAGCGATAACAATATTTTTCGATAAAAATTGAATTTATATGTATAACTTTCTAATTAATACATTTAAATTATACGGTAATTTTATTGTAATTTGGTGTAAATATATAACCAAAGCAAACTATAGAGATCATTCATTAATAGTTTTAAACGAAAAAGAGAAGTCAGATGTGTTACATTTCACTATAAATCTTGTAGCATTTTACGCAAGACACATCCATGATGATCAGGAAATGTGAATGGAAACTGGATGTGGCAATATAAAAAGAAGAAGAGGAAGCGTAGGATTTTTAAATACATTAAAAGCTTAATCTCATAAATAAAAGCATATAAAACAAGCTTGACGGAAAATGTTATACGTATATATTGCGAAACGGCTTAGTAATTCTTCATGAAATCAAAATCACCCTTCGTTAATAGTTTGTATATTAAGAAAAATGTAAAAACGCTCCTCTTCCTTTATCCGATACATAAAATTTAAAAAACTTTAAATTTTTTAATATTATTATTTTTTCCAATTACAATTTTAACTTTGTTAATATTAGATTAAGAGGAAAATAAAAATATGCCGTACAGGTTTATATTTATACGATATTTTTATTTCGTACATGATAATAATCATAAGGAATTTGAATGATTGATTACTGATATCTCCATAGTAACAACACATAAATGTTTATAGACCGTACATCATTTCAGTCATAAAACAACGTATAAAAAAATAATACAAATTTATTATTCATAAGTTGTGAAAAATGGAAATAATTAAGATATGCGGTGATGTACAATTTAAATATATAATATGTATATATATTGTATACTACAGGGTGAATATTATGTTCCAGGCTGAAGTTGTTTTTGAATAACTAAGAAAAGAAATACAATTTGGTTTTTATTTATCGATTATTTGGTTTATTAAACTTATGTATGAAATATGACATTGGCAGCGGATTCTCGCACACTTCGCGTATTATTTCAGAAATTTTATTTCAAATATTCCGTGCGGCATCGGAATTATTGTTGGCTTCTTGGCGTAGACCTTTCTTTTTAAGTACCTATACTCGGGAGCTGTCAAATCAGGTGATAGATGAAGCCGGTCGATATTACCACATTTTGACGTTATGCGGCCGGGGATAGTTTTTCGAAAAATTTCAAGTTTCTGTGTGTGAGGTGGCACCGTCCTGTTAAAACTACATGTGTTGCAGGCCCAATCGACCCAGTTCAGCCACCAATAAGTTTTCTAAAATGTGACGATAGCGGTCACCATTAATTGTTACAGATTGGCATTATTATTATTTAGATGAAATATTTTAATGACTTTAAAATGTTGATAAGCTCCATGATAAATTGTAATCAACTACTCTCTACGACTACCAAATTCAAACTGACAAATATCTTTCAAACCAAAGTGGCGGCGTTTTTAGGCGAAGTTCGTAATTCGCTTTACGACGATGGTCTGGCCACAAACCAGACTGGTAGGTGTGGTAGGTACTACTGTTTTATCGACAATATTTTCACGCATTCTTCCAATACATATGAGAAATGATATTTAAATTTTATAATTTTTTTTCTTGTTGTGGTGGTGATCATTAAAAAACATTAGTCCATATTAGCGCTGGGAAAAGCTAACGTGGGTCCCAATGCACCAAATTGGCTGTATTAGGTAGGTGTAAGCAGGCCACTGATAGTAACCCTGACCTTACAGTTGATCTATTTTCTTTTTCTTTCTCAACGGCCTTGCAGCCCATATCAAGCCTTGCCCTCCTGAATCTTTCGCCTCCACACTCCGGTCTTCGGCGACTGTCTTCCAGTTCGGAAGCTGTAGCAGCTCTACCGCATCCTCCCAGCGAAGTCGGGATCTTCCCACTCTTCTCCTACCACCTGGGTTTTCATTAAGAATTATTTTTAGCGCTTCCTGCATTCTCTAGACGTCGGTCCACCCATCTAGGTAGCTGTAGTTTCATGTGGATGGAGAATTTAAGATTCTGATAAGTCTTACATAACTCGTCATTGCACCTTATTTTCCAAACTTTTCCATCCCGCATAATTTCATAACTTCTTCGCAGCAGTTTCCTCTCAAAGCCATACAATATTTCTTTCAATTTGACGGAGTTTGTCTACGCCTCACACCCGTAACTTAATACAGTACGGATTATATTTGATCTGTAAATGATCGAAAATCGTCATGTTTATTATTTATCTCTCAATTAAGTAGCGAATTCATTGGTTCACGCATGAAACTCCAAACAAAATGGTGGCTTCACATAACTTAAGTCACTGATTTCATTTCCGTCGGCAGCACTATACAATATCGACATTGATCCATATTTAGCTATTTGAACAGGCATTTTCTTATGTATGTATAATTCACTAGTTATATTTGAATGTGCTTTATCCGAGAAAAAAAGATTTTTTTTTTATAGATATACTCCTGCACCGAGTATCGGCTGATTGAAATGAAAAATGATATATTAAATACAAATAATAATTAATAAACATTTTTTTTAAAAAACTATATTGATATCAGGAACAAGTCACGGTCAACTATAAATGGGCCTTTTACCATACATCATTGTCCCAAGTATACATTACCTTTTTTTTTTAATCATTTGCAATATTTCAGTCCACTTAGTATTTTATTTTATTCATGTTATGAAAATAAAACTAGTATTTTAAATATGAATTATTATAAATATATTGATTATAAAAATATGAATTATTAGAAAGATATACACGTAAATTCAATTTTATCGAAAAATATTGTTGTTGCGCCACCGGGATTCGAACCTGGATCTCTTTCCTAACCGGAGAAGATGCATTATCCAACTATGCTACAGCGACAATATTTTTAGCGACAAATTTTCGAACCTATATGTTACCTATTTGATATTAATACATTTAATCGTTCCATTATTTGAAAGAGCCATCTACCTTATTTTTTGATAAAATTGATTTTATATGTATATCTTTCTAATTAATATATTTAATTCATATTTAATATATCACAAACTTGTGTACTGAATAATTACAATTTAACAATAAGAATGTGTTCTCCTAAAACTAGTATTTAATGTATAATATTATAGATTTATTTTAAACAATTTTGAAGACATCAATTTTTTAACTTAAAAATCATCGAAATCAATATTCATGTATTTGATGATTTATTTTATTTTAAATGATAACAAAACGTTTTTGGAAAAAAAAAAGATTCACTTGAAAAACGGAAGCTTTTTCATTCACATTCACTCTAATGGCCCGTGTCCACAGATGACATTTCTCTTGGAGATCCGACTCGAAAATGCCTTAGGGACGGTACACAGTTCAGTGCGTAGCGACTTATGAATCATCACGCCATGTTTTGCGCGCGGATTAGAATGACGCATCCAGTATACATGTAGCATTAAGGAATCTTAGAGATCAAAGTCACATTGAAAGATCATCGTGGACACGGGCCATAAGGAACGATTAGGTATTTTTTGTTTTTCTAGAAATTTCCAGCCCCAAGAGTCTACGGACACCATACGTCCTTTCGTTTTGTACCTACAATTATATTTTATACAACATAAAATATACGTTTTAAATTAAAAATATCTCTAGTATTTTATTCTAAATTACCTCTTTATAACACAGATAATTAGTACTTTGATATTAATCATATTACTATTATATGAAATAGCATATTACTATTTACCAAAGAGAAGTCATTTTAATGATCCCGTAATACCTTTTACTATTATTAATATTAATTTAATTCTTAATCGATAACAATCGTAATAATTGTGTTTCTAACGTCTTGATACCGGATGAATATTATGTTCCAGGCCGATTTTGTTTGGCAGACATTTGTCAGTTCGTATTTGGTAGTCGTAGAGTAGTTGATTACAATTTGTTATGGACCATCTAACACTTCAACAACGTGTTGAATTCGTTAAAATATTTTATCCAAATAATAATGGCTAAGCTGTAACCATTACTGGTGATCGCTGTCGTCGCATGTTGGAAAACTTCTTGATGGTTGAATTGGGTTGATCGGATCTGCAACACATGTGATTTCAATATAACGGTGCCACCTCACACACAGCCCGAGCTAGGTTAGAAATTTTTCTCGGCCGCATAATGTCAAAAAGTCATAATATCGACTGACCTACTCAATCATCCAAACGGACGGCTCCCGACTATTTTTTGTAGGGGTGTACCCGAAAAGAAAGGTCTACGCCAATAAGCCAACAACAATTCGAAATGAAATTGCTGAAATAACACGCGAAGTGTCAGAGAATATTACGAAAATATGGTTAAAAGAGCACGCATTTGTGCCGCTGCTAGAGGTGGCCACTTGCCCGATGTCATATTCTATACATAATTGTAATAATCCAAATAATCGATAAATAAAAACAAAATTGTTTCATTTTCTAGTTATTCAAAAACAACGTAGGCCTGGAACATAATACTCACCCTGTATTAGTTAGTGTGGGTCTCTTTTTTAAGGTATCAATCAATCCATTTTTTTAATAATATTCTATAAAGCGTATCAGAGACGTCAAAGTGAAATATTATTTAATTAATTCTGTATCGGTGAGAAATCCGCTGTGCAGTCAGTCAATGGAAAAACAGTGCGAATAATACTTTGGGTTGCCGAGATATCGAAGTGCGACAGAATAAGAATACGTTCATTGTCTCTCCTGCGGCGCAGAATAAAAAAGGTTTTGGACCAGATTAACAAACAGATTTTTTAACTTGTGTTATTTTTTGTTATAAATATGAAAAAAAATCATGGCATTGTAAATTGCTCAATCCACTGCCGTAATAGATCTAGCACTCGGGATAAAATATTACCTCTGAGAGTATAACTTATCTAAAATCTTTTTTTTTTTTTTTTTCTCTCTTCATTATGGCCTTCGCCAATTAGGCGTAATTAGCCATTACAAGTATATACAAATGAAATAATACAATTTTTTAAATATATAAATAATTAACATAAATAAATAACCATGGTAATATTATTAATAAATATTAGTAACAGTATTTGATTTTTGAAAAATAATTAACACATTAATTAACATACATTACATAACATAGTAAGAAGAAGAACATTTATATTGGAAAATAAAAATATACCAATTATAACTAAAGTATAAGTGAAGGATTGATTAAAAAAATATATATATAACTAAAATAAAAAAACAATGTAATATTTCAATTCATATAAAGTATTAATTGAATTTATTAAGAAAATTGCGTAAATATATATTATACTTTCACATTTCTCTTAATTTGAACAATATAATATAATCAAACATGATAGACCAAAACCGAAAAAAACAACTAAAATTATTTTAACAAAACTTTACATTACTATTTTCAAAGATAAAAGCACAAAAACAGTTCTCTTAATTGTAATATAATAATATTTTTAACATCAAGACAATATTGTGAATGTATGAAAGTATACATTCACAATATTAATAAACATAAAATATATTTGTAATATATTAACAAATTATAAAAATCACCAAAGGAAGTAATAAATAAAAACTTAAACAAAATAATCATCATTGCAATTGAGATTCCCTTATATTAAGATAATCAAGAAAATTGTGAGGGTATATAAATTATACGTTCACATTTCTCTCATTGTGAAACAACCAAAACATTACATAAAATATATTGATATTTACATTATTTTAAATAAAGTTAAAAATACACTTAAATTTATTAAAGATTCATAAAATTAAGTTTTAAATATTTACATAAAGATAATATGACATGATTTGTTGGTGAATAAAGGACAGATTGTATGTTTAATGGTAAAGTTGCAAATTGTTTGATTAGATTTGTTATTAAATTTTCCCTATTGACCATTATTGGGCATTCAAAAAATATGTGATTGAGATCTCCAACACCTATACCACACTCGCATATCGGTGAATTATAACAATTAATTTTAAAGAGATGAGCTGTAGAACAACAGTGATTAGATCTTAGGCGACATATAGTTACGATCTTATCCCTACTTAAAAGTGAACTTACATACCATGGCTTAGAGAGAATATTTGGATGAATATGGCCAAAAAATGTACCTTTAACTAATTTTGATTCATTCCACTGAGAACTGCAAGTTTCCCGACTTTTTCTTTTTAGAACTGTAATCATATCTGACGCAATTAGACGATTATGTTTAAGATTCCCTACTTCACATGCTTCCTTTGCCAGAGAATCAGTGGTTTCATTACCAATTATACCAACATGACTGGGAATCCACGCTAAAATAATATTCCAATTTTTGAAAAACAAGCTATAAAGCAGAAATTTTATTTTGACGAAAATATGTGACAGGTTTGATTTAAAGGGAGAAGATATTAATAATTTAAGACAACTGAGTGAATCTGTAAAAATGGTTACTTTATCAAGCCCATGTAAGTCAACAAACTGAAGGGCTTCAAGAATTGCTATCGATTCAGCAGCAAAACTAGACGTATCATCTGGGAGTTTAAAGACTTCGGTTGAATATGGGTTAACACAAAGGAATGCTGCTCCAGCTGAAACAGGAGACTGAGTTTTAGAACTATCTGTATAAATATAAGAAAATCCAGGCCATCTTTCGTTAGTTATCCGATTAAATTCTTTGCGAACAATTGAAGCATTTTGTGATGAACAAAATTGTTTTGTTAAACCCAAATCAAGGCAGATATTATTTTCTAAAATAATGCTTTCATATGGGATCAGGTACAGTGGAATTGAATGACTTCGATAAATTTTTAGGGCGTAGTAAGATAACGAATGGTAACTCATCACAAGTAAGGGATGTTTTTTGTTTCGCCAAAAGGGTTTGTTGTGACAGTAACTATGCAAAAGTTGTAACTTTGGTGTTAATGGATGAGAAAGCATACTAAGACGGTTGACAAAAAATTTGTCAGACTGAAGTTGGCGTCTTATTTCTAAAGGTGGTTCGACATTTTCTACCTGAAGAACGTTAATTGGTGTCGATTTCATGCATCCAGATATCAGCCTAAGACATTTATATTGGATTTGATTAAGCTTTTTTGCTAAGTACTTTGGCAATGGATCCAGAAGAAAAGAGGCGTAATCAAGATGAGATCTGACAAGTGCATTGTACATTAATCTTAGAACTGTAGGATGAGAGCCCCACCAAATTCCCGCTGTTGCTTTGATAACATTGAAGTTTTTATTACATTTCGTTAAAATTTCAGAAATATGGTTAAACCAAGATAAAGACGATTGGAAATTTAATCCAAGAAATTTTACCGACGAGCTTATTTCAAGGGGTTGGTTTTCGAAATGTACAATGAAATTTGGGGTTATCTTTTTTTTGGAAAAAACAACAATTTTGCTCTTTTCTGGGCACAAGCGCAAACCGTTATACGCAAGCCATAAGCTTAAGTCATTCAGGGCTTTCTCAATTTGAATTAAAGCCAAAGAAATTGTTTTTTCTGAAATATAAATAGTTATATCATCGGCAAACGAAATAATTCTAGAGTGTTTAGTAATAACAGCTTCTAAATCTGATAAATATAAATTAAAAAGTATTGGACTTAAAACTGATCCTTGTCCGAGACCTTTCCATACAACTCTAGTACCAACTACACATCCCTGCACGAATACATGGATGGTTCTACAACAAAGAAGATTTTTTATAAAAATAATAATCTTTTCAGGAATGTTCATCTTGCGGAGTTTATCCACAAGTATTGGAATATGAATATTGTCGTATGCGCCGATGATATCTAAAAAAACAGCCATTAAATATTCTTTTCTAGAAAATGACAAATTTATATCCGTAGTAAAAATAGACAAATTATCCAGAGTGCTTTTGCCTTTCCGAAAACCGAATTGTGATTTTGAAAGTAGATGATTATGTTCTACAAACCAGTCTAACCTATTTTTAATTAGATGCTCCATTATTTTACAAAGACACGATGATAAAGCAATAGGACGATATGAGGATCCATTTGATGGATCTTTATTTGGTTTGAGAATTGGAATAATATATTGAGATTTCCAACTGTCAGGGATCAAACCCGTGGAAAAGATTTCATTGAAAATATTAAGGATTATTGTATGGAATTTTAAATTAGCTAGTTTTATTAAAGAATACGGAATGTCATCTGGTCCAGGAGAAGAATCATTTAAATTTTGAAGAACAAATTTTAATTCAGAAATAACAAAGGGGCCTTCAAGAGGATGAGAATTAGTGAGATTAGATGGCTGAGGGAGTTCTTGATCTGATGGACAAAAAGAGGGAGCTAATTTGTCCATGAAATTATTCAATCAAGAAGAAGTGGGAGCAAGTTGGATAGGAGGATTATATGAAGATCTATATCTTCGAATCATTTTCCAAACAGTGGTTAAAGTAGTATCTGGAGATAAGGCCTCACAAAATGAAGCCCATCCTGCCCTTTTTTTATTTCTTAGCAGCTGTCTGGTTTGAGCAGAGATTTTTTTAAATTCAAGATAATTTTGTAAAGTCATATTTTTACAGTAAATTTTAGTGGCTTTTTTCCTTTTTCCTACAGCGAGAGTACAATCGAGATCCCACCAAGGTGCAGGATGAGGTTTATGTAAATTGGAAATAGTAAAAGGGATATGTTTTTGAGATATGTTTTTAAGAATGTCTACCATTTTATTGTAAGACTGAATGCAATTATCTGACGGATGAAAGGAAGAAGACATAGCACTGTCAAGTTCTATCGCGTAGCTAAGTAAGTCAGCTTTTTTAGATTGCAGTCGATATTTAGGTCTCGGAGTAGCTCTACTGACTTGAGGGGTTTGAAAAGATAAAATTATTGGAAAGTGATCGCTACCACAACAATCGGGAACAATGTCCCATGATAGCAACGATGCTACATTACTAGAACAGATGGAGAGATCAACTGCACTAGGATTTTGGGAGGGGAGTGGTACTCTTGTGGGAGAACCATCATTAGTAAACATAAATTTGCAGAATCTAATAAATCTATTATTCGTTTACCAGATTTATCATCAGAAGAACAACCCCAAACGGTAGAATGTGCATTGAAGTCACCCATTATAATGATCGGTGAAGGTAAAGAAGATATAAAGTTATTCCACCAATTAAGATTAAAAACAGAAGATGGATTAGAGTACGTGGAAACTATTGTAATATTGTCATAACGTATCGCACATATTTGTACATTATGATCCGGAGGAGAAACGGGAATTGATTGAAATGGGATACCATTTTTGATTAGGATGGCAGAACCTCCTCCTCCATCTGACCGATCACACCTAACACATGAATATCCTTTCACATGAAAACGGAGAGACGGCTTAAACCATGTCTCTGAGATGGAAGCAATAGAAATTGAGTAGTTTTGTAATAAATACAGAAGATTAATTCGATTAGAAACAACGCTTCTCGTGTTCCACTGAAGAAGAACTGCCATTATTTGGGAGAGAGTTTGATATATTTGAAATTATTTCGGCAGCGTTGGACGGTATTTTATTTTGAGATATAATATTAATTAAAAGAGTTAATAAAGTTTTAATAATATCAGAAGAATTATTATTATTAAAAGAAAGAGAATCATTATTTGACAGGAAAGCAACTCCATTGGAGTTATCATTAGATTGGGAATTACCATTGGGAGAAATATATATAGAATTTAATGTGGATTGGTCATTTGATAGATAAGAAGGCTGATATGTTTTTGGGGTACGGAAAGTGAAACTAGTTTTCTTTTGTGAAGATGGTTTCATAGAGACATGGTTATTTTTTTCCGCAAGTACTTGCGAGAAGAGAGGAGATGCAGAAAATTTAGTCGGAGATGACGTAGAAGTTTTTTCCGCAAAGGAAGATTTTGCAGGAGAAAAGGATTTTGATGCCTCAAAATAGGAAAGGTTTTCAGATGCCATAATATGCTTAATATTTTTTTGTCTGGTAAATTCAGGACAGATGATGTTAGTGGCGTTGTGCTGACCAGAACAATTGAGGCAAGAAGGCATTATGTTTATTTTGGGACATTCTTCACCCAGGTGTGCATCGCCGCACTTAAAACAGCGGGGATTGGATCTGCATGCAGTTTTCGTGTGACCAAATCTACAGCATCGGAAACATTGTATTGTTGGAAAAACATACTGTTCTACAGGAAGAGAATTATAATGTAAATATACATACTTTGGAAGATTTTGCCCTTCAAATGTTATCACGACTGATTGAGATGGAAGCCACTGAACAGTACCAGATTTTGTATCTTTGTAATTTAATCGTCGGACTTTAGATGGTTTTCCGAAATGATCCGGAACATTGATTTGTTCGATGATGTCATTATCTGACATATCGACTGGAATACCCTTAACCAGACCCATGCGAGTAACCTGGTGAGCCGGAATTACTGCTGAGTACTGATTAATGGTCAAAGAGGAGTAGCAAAATTCATTTGCTGATTTGTAATCTTTAAATTGAACTGACACTTTAAATTTTCCAAGAGATTTGACTCCCCCGGGAGAAATATTTTTAATTTTGTTTCGAAACAAAAAATTTCCGAAATGTATGGGATGGATGGGTGAGGATTTGTCATCTCCGCTAATCTTTTGTACATGAACTGTATATGGACCACAGTCAGTTGATTTGTAAGAATTCATTACAGATTTATACACATAATACATTTGTAAGAATTCATTCTCTGGGTTTTTTTGATGATGTCGTATCACCCGGACACGCATCTCTCCGTTTTCTTGGATCGGATATGTCAGATGGGGCCGGGGACAACTTTTCAGTTGCCCCCATTCCGTTGTTGGTGGTTGCCAAGGTAAACAACAAAAAGAAATTTCTAGTGAAAAAAAAAGGAAAAACTACGAAAGTCGTTTAAAACAGATTAAAAAGACAATAAATTTAAAAAATAATTACCACAAATGGTACAAATAATTAAAGCAAGAAAAAAAAACTATGTTTTTATAATTATAAAAACAGAAAAAACGAAATAAATCAATTTAAACGAACCCCAAGCCAATGAAGCTGATGACGCTAAAACGGTTGCCAAGCAACTCCCTATCTAAAATCTTTGTTTATTTTTCGATTATTTTGAAATTTTCTTTTAACGTACCTACCTAATCGATTTTCATAAATCGAAATTTATTTAAAAGCGATTTATTTTTCACTGTCATTCTGAATTGTCAAGTCTTCTATATACGACCTCCCCCACAACAACACTGAATAACTAATCAAAAAAATTTAAATAACCGACTAAATTTAACTACGTGTCCTATTCTAAAAATTTTTCCTAAAATTATTCGACTAAATTTATATTAAGTAACAATTTGAGTTAGGTACTAAAATTATTTTTTAAATAATTGTTGTTTTTTTAAATAGATTCTGGTAAAGAAACAATAATATATGTTTTTAGTTAGTTATGACATCCTGAAGAAGAAAATGGTATTTTTCGAAACCGGTAGATGTATTTAAACTCAATTAAGTGATTAATAAAACAAAGATAATAAATAAAAAAAAATATTAAAAAATACTGAATATGTGAATGCACATGCGTTGTATATCTTTTTGGGAAAAATACCATTACACACAATTTTCTAAGTGATCTTACCTGCAACAACACTGTATATCATCCAAGATGGTCAACGCCTCGTCTATCTATCAACATTTGTTAAAACCGATATACAGCCTCATAGTTTCGTCCGAGAACGAATAACCACTAAAATCCCTATTTCTTAATGCCGAAAGCTTAGGTACCTACTTAATTAAAGTAAAGTTAAATGAAAATACCATTTTCAAATAAAATTCATAGATGTCGGATCAAGTAACTACTTATACACACGAGTTAGATGGTATTGTTATTCATTACGAATCGAGCCCTGTCAGCAGGTAGACAAGCAAAAAAATATAGGTAATTACTTGTAGGTGCTTAATATGAAAACAATAATTCGTGAGTGGGTAATTATTAATGAATTTCAGTATTAGCAAATAAATTTATGTAAAGTAGTTCATTATATTCAATTATTTAAGTGTCATGTGGTGCTTCAATAGCTTCGGACTAATTATTCCGTGTGTGTAATATTTTCGGTAGAATGAAACATTTAAATTTAATATCCCATTAATGACGATAACGCGCGAATATTTTAGTGGCTTCTAAAAGTATGGTCGATTAGTGATGACGTCATGAGTATTTTAAATGATTACAATTGTCTTTATAGGTTCTGCCGATTTTTCTATAATGAGGGCTGATCTCAGTTGCCCGGGGCCCTAGACCGAGGAACGAGACTTCTAAAGAAGTTCATTAACATTTTTAGATACCTCGCTACAAAAACGAGATACAGTGGAACCTGTATATTCGTTTGGTTCGATATTCGACACGTTTTAATAACAAGCAAATGTAATATTTGTTAATATTTGTCACTTCCACTGTATTTGCAACTGGGCCGAAACGCAGAATATGGTCGAAAAGTGGCACCCAAATGTTGCCATAGTCAACCAAAACATAAATGGATTCTATTATTAAGGAGAACACATTCTTATTGTGAAGTTGTAATTATTCATAACATAGAACTGTGATGTTTTAAATACTAATTAAAAATAATAATTAATAACATTTGTCGTCAAAAATACTGTCGCTGTAGCATAGTTGGATAATGCACCTTCCCCGGTTTGGGAAGAGATCCAGGTTCGAATCCTGGTGGCGCAACAACAATATTTTTCGATAAAATCGATTTTATATGTATATCTTTCTAATTAATATATTTAATTCATATTTAAGATTAATGTTTTGCTAAACATGCTGTAATGAACAGCGATTCTGTGTTATGAAATATATTCGGTATCTCAATATATGATTTTATTATACATATTCAACAACAAACGGTTCGGCGAGAGGTTTACAATTTTAACAACTGTCTCGCATGAACCGATTGCGAACTCATATGAGGAACATCACTACTCACAAGATGTCCCAATATATCTACAAATGGGATCCACGGATAGAGGTCAGTTTATATTAGGTGGCCAGTCCTCTTTTCTGTATCGTCCGCCATACATATTGCAGGTAGCAGGTAAGCTATCTCACCAAGTATACAAAAAAAAAAAAGATTTATAAAGGACTCACAGACAACCACCCGAGATCACAAAACTAAAACATCTCCCGATAGGTAAGTATATCACGTGTTAACATCGACAGCACCTTGTTACTTGTTTACCAGTAATTATTGTGGATTATTTATATGTATAATATATGTTTTTCAAAAATGCTTTGATTAATATCTAGTTATCATAAATACCTACCTAACCGCGTAAAAATTCGTATTGTAAAATTAAATAATTAGACCATTTAAACACTGATGAAACAGCCAACATTGGTCACGATGGGGCCACAACTCATCTCAATAAAATAAATAGGAAATAGGACTAGTGCTCGTATCATGGTACATATCAAATATCAAGCGTTGCGTAGCTCATTCATTACCGCGCGTATTTTCACGCCTGAGTGGTAATACTAATTGTTGACATTCAGTCAAAATGAAGGTCTATCTTTGTAAATTAAAAAATGGTATTCACTTTTACAATTTTAGGTGCTATATAGTAGGTTTCTATTATTGCGCACCGAATGACCGTCGCCACCAACGTTAAAATATTTAAAACTATTGTCGATGGTGGATTATAAAGCAATTATAGAGACATCTATAAAATTTTAGTAGTAACTTTTTGCAACTTGTCTTTAAAACACGTTGATTCATTTTGTCGATAGATGTCGTACACATGTAATGTCGATAGACGTCGTAAATATTCAAATTCAATTCTTTTCAAAGCACTCGAGTTAAAATTATAAATTAATTCCACTGAACTTTCTCCCTGATTAAATTTATAATTACAGTGGAACCTCTTATAAGGAGCAATTTGCATAACGAGGAAAATAATTTTTAAAAGAACAACTCCCTCAACGAGCGACATTTTGCATAACGAGTGACGCGCTTGTTTGCCGTTCAGAAACTCAACGAGCCTTCAAGAAGTGTATAATCTCCAAAAGTGCAGGTTAAATGTGATGTGGAGATCCAATAAAAAGGCTTGGGTAACATTTTTACTGATGGGATCAATAAAGTATTTGATCCTTCTGTGAAAAAATATTTGCTTGAGATGAATCTGCCACTCCATGTCTCGCTTGTTATGGACAACGCACCTGGTCACACTCCAGATCTACAAGATGACTTCCTTAAAGAATTTAATTTCATCAAGATCCAGTTTCTGCCTCCCAACACCACTCCGTTACTCCAGCCTTTGGACCATGAGGTTATTTCTAACTTTAAGAAACTCTACACTAAAACAATTTTCGAGCGTTGTTTTGAGGTGCTGAAGGGACCGATCTCACCCTCAGAGAGTTTTGGAAAGATCACTTTCACATCATTGCTTGCCTCAACAAGGCGTGGGAAGAAATTACCTAGAGGACCCTCATTTCTGCTTGGAAGAAGCTTTGGGCAGAGAATATTGTCGAATGTAGCTTTGAGCGGTTTGAAACAGTACCTGTGGAGTCTGTAGATTGTATCTTTGGCCAAGGGACTGGAAGTGGATAATAATGACATCAATGAGCTTGTGGAAGAGCACAACCAAGAGCTGACCACCGAAGAGCTTATGAAGTTTCACAGCAAGAAGTTGTGGAGAAGAGTTTGTCAGTGGAAGAGGAGGAGGTAACAAAGAAACAATCTTCTGGCGAAATATGAGAAATGGGAAACTGTTGCGCCGTATATTGAGAAGCATCACCCTAATAGGGCGGTGGTTATGCGCGCTACAAATTTATTCAATGATAATAAGTATTAATAAGTAATTTTCTTTGAATAAACGTTACAAAATAAAAAATGGAGTATTTTTTTCTGCACGGAACGCATTATCGTATTTTACATGAATTTATATGGGAAAAATTATTTCGCTTAACGAGTGTTTCATATTACGAGTAAGATTCTGGAACGAATTATGCTCGTTATGAGAGGTTCCACTGTATTATATAAAAGCATTGCAAACGCTATCAGCAAATTATATTTCTCATACTAGCATAGTGTCAAATTTAAAGGATATTTTTATTTAAACACTTTCCAAGAGAAATCTATTTATTTATTAGAGAAGAACTTCCTGTAACCGATACCCAAAACACACTTTGTCTCGGTTAACATCAACATTCAGTGTGTATAACATATATATATGAAAATTTTTGACAAATACACTCTGAAAAATGTGTTACGTTATAATTTAAATAAACGTATTAAAGAATCGCCAGCTCTAAATTCCATCATACAAGCGCAGAATATTATTCAGACTAATTTTCATTGTACAAAGGTGGAAAAAAATCTGACTACTACATACATACATGCAGTGGTACCTTGACTTACGAGTTTTTCCAGATACAAGCCATATCTCGGTCAATTTTTGAGTTGAGAGCTAAAATTCAGGTTACGAGCCAGCTTCAGATACCCCACCGCTGGTTGATGCAGCGAACACCATAGTAAATGCCGCAACATACACCCAGCATCCCGTATCTCACTCATTCATTTTAAACGGTTATGCAGTGGAAGCATCAGTGTTGTGCTTGCACTTATTAAAACTTTGTTTTCCAAAGTGAATGCGAAGGACAGTACTGAGAAGACGCGGATGATGTGCATTAAATTAAAGAAATAAATTATCGAAAACAGGGAAGATTTTTAGGCTAGTCTAAACAGTTTAATGACCCTTTGCTGGGACCTGAGATTTCAAGAGGGGCTAAATGTTAACAGCATGATCGTTTACCTGACACGTTACTCTAAAAACAAACTAATATAATAAGAATATGTATGAAATTAAACTTGTATAAATTGTATCTAATTTAATATGCCCAGTATCAAGTAGCCGGAATATATCGAGCAGGTGGGTTGATTCATGGAGGAGCGGCCAGCATTGATTACCTATAAATTGTTATAAGAATTGGTATTAGCAGTGGATAAGTTCTTCCCAATTCATTTTGACAGCTGTGAGAGAGCGTGAACAAAGAAACATTTGTATGCATTTTGTTAGATACCTTCTTATTAATTTTATAGCCAGAGTGGAGATTTTAAAATTGGTATATTTTTGATAAAATGCTTCTAAATCATACAAACGTGTTTACAAGAGCAGTTATCAATTGTAAAACTGCTATGTATTATGTATCTTGTGATTGATTCTTGTACTTCCGTTGACAGTCTTGCTTCCACAATACTAGTTCTCTATTTTTATACTTACAACTTTCCATCCATGATTATCGTACTGCCTTTTTATACACTCAGCTACCGTTTCCATATTCTTTTGAGCCTCTTCTCGACATTCTTTCAACTGTTGATCAGCTTCAGGTATGTCTCCACTACTCGTCAGTCTCTTCTCGCAAGTCTGCAAGTAAACTACTGTTATACCCGAACATTAACTGAAAAGGGGAAATTTAATAGTGGAACTTATTGTATTGTTTATGCCCCAAAGAATATCTGGTCATTATGCATCCCATAGCCTAGGATCTGAGTTTGTGGCATGCATTATGTCAAGTTGGTCCTATTCACCTGTCCATTGGCTCGTGGAGTTGCGACCATAGTCAAAATGAGCTTAAATTGTTTGTCAGCCGAGAACTGTTTGAAATGCTAACTATTAAAAGCTAAACCTCTATTGGACACAACCCTGGTAGGAATCCCAAACATGCTAAAAACTTCATTCATTTTCCTGATCATTTCCACTGAATTCACTGTGCGTGTAGGATGTTCAAAAACAAACTTTGAGAAAGCATCAATAAAAACAAGTGAGTACATAGTTATTGTTCAGTTTTCTTTTCATAACAATATGGGCCTAGTCTGTGACAGCATGAATATATGTATATCTCATAATTAAAAAGAAACACAAGATATTGGAAAGTTTATATAATAAAAATTTAACATATTATGACGGCAAATGATAATATTGATTATTCTACACTCATAGGTGTTTCTTGAGCTTTTTCTGCCCTTGCTGCTTGTTTTTTCTCTTTTCTTTTCAGTTTCTTTTCCTCTGGAGTCCTCTTCAATCCCTTCATCTTTCTTGTTTGCAGTTTGGAAACGTCCTGTCTTCCCAGATGAATACGACCGTGTTCAGAACCGAAGGTATCCCGGGAAATATTCTTTTTGACAACCGTCTTGAGTTCTTTGGGCTTGCGGCAAGCTTGGCTCATTAGGTCTTCCGAAGCTAGTTTTGTGCGGCGAAGTGTAAAGTCAATTGATGGACCTGTAAATCGGAAATATTTATTATGACAATGAAATGAAAAAAATACAGTTTGGAAAGAAAGTTAGAACATTTTTCCTACAGATCAATGGGGTATAATGAATTAGTTTTACCTTTTTAGCAAAGATTTTCAAAAATAAATAATTTAGCATGTATGTAACAGTATGTAACATAGCATGTAACTTTACTTTTTTAGCAAATGTTGAGACTGACAATAAGACAAGAAAACATACCGATTTCAACTAATTCCACTCTAGGTGTCCTTTGACCACTTTTTTTAAGTTGTGCTTTGTAAGACCGCACAAATATCTTTGAATCTTGAGTAGCTGTGAAACTCAAAACATGTTCCAAGCCTTGCAGTCTTATTACGGTCGCCTGAAATGAATAAAATAAAAACCAAATTTAAATAACCATTCCCACTTAACACATTTCCATTGGGTACTTTTCACGCAAACTGGTGACGTAATGCGGGTAAACAATTATTGCACTAATATATTAATTTGCAATATGAAACCCAAAGAAAATGATTGAGTTTAATTAAAAATTTTCAATTAAAAAAAGCTTTTACGTAAACGGTATTAATACCCTTTCTGCCGTTAGTATGTTAAGTTATACTAAGTAAATTCCTTTTCAATTCTATGGGAACTTATGCGGGGGAAAAAACATTTTACAAAAAACTCTCTAATTATCACGTTGTAAAGGATATATCAAACTATTGAAGGGAATATTATTTTATTGTTACATATTTTGAACTGGTTAGTATGTACTAACTTTTCATGCAAATCACATAAAACAAAAAAATACCTAAATTAGAACATGAAAGAGTAAAAATTCTCAAATTTCACGGAAATGTGTGACGACAGCTATGGGTCTCTCCTGATATTTACCTTTTCAAAATTGGTACTGCTCCACCAGCAGTAAAGCCGTGGGTGGTTGAAATGGATTAAAACGCAGGCAGAAAACCAACATGAAAAATTAAGGTCTTTTGCAAATTTAGCATGCAGTTTTTTGAATTTGTTTACGTACAATAGAAGTTGGTTATAAAAGACGTGTCTTTTATAACACGCATTTTACACCCAGCGTAAAAAACTAAATTGTAACTTTTACTAAATTTATTTATTATCGTGAACCATCACCCATAAATTTAAAAAAAACTAATATTCTGTCTGCGCCTGGCCCCAGATCATTTTTATTACATATATAAAAATTAATCATTCATAGGGCGAGTAAAAAGTACGAGGTGTCACACAGGCAATACTAAAACGTGAGTTGGGTATGGATAGATGGCAGAAAAATTAAAACTACGATTTTTCTTGGATAAATTTGTACCAGGCTACAAACAATCGGATTAGAAATCAAGACTCGGAAAAAATATATTAGTGGATTGTTCATAAATACACATGAGATCTTTCATATGCAGCACTCTTTGGCGGCATTATAATTTATGAATTTACACTACGATATGCCACAAATTTATGATTCGTTTTTAAGAAATTGATAAAAAAGATTCTCAAGTATATAAGTCTATAGTTTGAAATAATTTTTGAAACGCATTACATTCTACACGCATAAACAGAGTTTAATTTTTGAAGTTACGCATACACGACACTTACAACGCTGAGTAATGACAACTGGCGTATATTAGCTGGTTACAGATTTGCCCAAGATACCTATACCTTGATTACCATTATTTATTTCAGTTTCTTTGATGATTGCATTATAAAATGTGTCTTGACATCATAGGAAACAAAAATTTGTATGAAGAATCGGTGACGTTTTAATAAGCTAAACTTTTTACACTTCAACTGCAATAAACTGGCACCCAAGATAATTAAATAAACGTAATTCGTTTCATTGATATCAAAGTTTGAAATGACGTTCTAACATATTTAGTTTATTAATTTTAAACCATTGTTAAACACAAAATATTTTTATGATAAAAAAACTTATTTTGACATCCTCGGATCACAAAGAAACAAATTCAACAGTTCATCAATTGAAAAAATTGAAAAACTTGAAAAATGTATAACATGTACACTACAAAGAAACATGTTTTAAATACCGTGTTATGAATTTATTTTGGTAACTTTATGATAATATTTCATTCGCGTCTAATTATTATATCCGTGCAGGACTCTGCATGTTGGCGGGACCTTAAACACGAGCGCGCGGACTGAGGCGGGAGAATTTAAATAACTGAGCAGTACTTGACTTTTATTATTTCGTATTTGTTAATAAGATGGCTAGTAATCCTTGAAAAAGATCTATAGATGTCGGTAGAATAAAGATTCCAAATAATTTTGACACGATTTTCACCGCTCATCAGCGCATTGGCGATTCATATTAAGTCACCTGCGCTGTGGCATGTAAGGCGCAACTCATATATGAGTCACCCACGGGGAATGGGTTAACCGAGATTATTCCTAATTTAAGCGTTTAATATATTATGTTTATTAAATTAAAATTTTTTTTTGAAATAATTGTTATAATTTATGAATTATGTGAACAGAATTAATTTTTATTTATATTTTATAAAAATGCATAACATTAAAGAAAATTTTAAAATGTATTATTTTTCATTTAAAAAATCTTGATTTTGAATAATTTATTTATACCGCGGTTATCATATAACACGGGTCAGATACCAATCACAAACCCGCATTATAACTGACTTCATTGTATTCCAATTAAATTTTTGTATAAAAATTAGAGTGGGGAAAATATACATTTTTTCAAATTAACACAAATTTCAAATAATAACCGTTAGAATCATAGAGCATTTCTGTTAACCTATTTATTTAACTGCACTCCAGCAAGCCCTTCGCAAAAGTGATTTAATATCACTCACCTAAATCAGTTTTTATATATATAATACTTTAAATGATTTTCTTGACAGCTTCAGTACAAATATTCTATAGAATTGAAATTAATTAAAAAAAGGTACTAATTTTAAAAATAGAAGAATAAAATTTAGAGTAAATATTAATTTGATGTTGATTATGCCAGTATGATCCAAACATAATTATACACATTAAGAGGTAATAGAAGTGTAATTGATATAAGAAAGATTAGAATTTGCTCAATAGCCCGGAAAATTCGACATTGAAGATAATGTGATGTCATTGAAGTGAATCACATGAAATCCAATCACCGTTCTTCATGGGACCGTGTTATATATAAAGATAAAAATAAATTTAATGGATATAATTACTTTCTCCCATTGAAAGAAATCAATGAAAAGTGATTTCAGTCGGATGAGATCTTGACTCTGGTCCCACGCAGCTCCGTTGAAGATCAAGCAAGGTTTAATGAAGGTTGCAATCTTTTCTACTTTAAAATCAATCAATTTCTTGAAATTATCTACGCCAAGTTCAATCATGTCGAGTATTGAAAAGTCAAATGTTCTTCCGAGAATCAAATTGTGCGGCCTCTTTTTACTGTGGGAAGCAACTGAGAATAAAGCGGCATTTTTAGATCTTGAAAATCTGCAAAAAATTGATAAAACACATTTTGTGGTGAAAGATACCAAAAAGTTTCTAAAAACAAGATTATTTTTTATTTTTAAGAACACATTTTTGTTGAGAAGTTACAATTTTGGAACGTAGTTCTGTGATTTTTTTATGAATAATAATAATAATATATTTTATAAACAACTTTTAGTTTGTATAATTTTGAATTTTGTTCTGATTTTTTATTGGTACAGATCATCTAGGGTTTATTAATCGAGCTTAATTTTTCATTTGGGTAATCGAGAATCTACTGTGCTAAAAACATCTGTACTGAATGCAGTTAAAAATGAATTTATTTTATAAAAATATATTTTTTGCCTTTCTTGAGATTTATGATGTTGCTAAAAAATGTCTTACTTTTCTAAAAGAGAAGCATCTTCGAATGGAGTGATATCATTTTTACGCTGAAACATAACTGCATTTGGCTTCTTTAATGTGTAAATATCCTTCAAAATGCCTTTGGTAATTTCAGAACTTTTCCGGCCTTGCATCAAAAAGCATTGTTTTGCATCTTCTATCAATTTTGGTTCTAGATTTATAAGTGCTTTTTTTCCTTTGCGGGTGGAGGCTTTCCTGTAAAATAATGAAAAAATGAGATAAAAAAAGATATAAAAATAAATAAAAATAATAAATCGAATTTATATTTATTATGATAGGCACAAATCGTCATCGAAATTAGGCTGTTTATTATAAAAAAAAACATTAAGCGTTTCGATTCTTCAACTTGGTAAACGATTTACAGCAGATTCGCTCTATTTCATACATGTATGATGAATGTAAGTACTAATAATTCGCAGTGTGACTAGATACATATGTGTATATATTGAATACATAAAGCATGTTATTATTTGGATGTGTACAAATGTGAACATTGTCTAATGCGATGAATTAAGGCTATTCACGAAATAAAAGTACAAAAACAAAACAGAGCAGACGTAGCGTGAATGTGCACGAGTCAATAAAATAGAGTTGCTTGGAAATAATAGCGTAGCAGTGTCGCCTGACGAAGACAAGACAGCAAAAATAGAAGAAAGGCAGAAAATGCTATAACTGACGCATCCTTCTACATATTATATTAAATAATATATATATATATATATATATAATGTCTCAAGAGAATTAACAAAACTAAAAATGTAAATGAATACGGTAAAATAGATGGATCGTCTTACCTGACTCTTTGCATTAAAGGCATTGTAATATATTGTTCACTAATCACTTATAAGTATAATATTTATATTCTCTAATAACCTTAAAACTTGACAACACGTGAAAAAGACGTTTACCATAGATATTAGATATATACCATAGAAATGTATAATCTAAAGATAACGATTTATAAAATACTTATCCATAGAAAATAGATGTGCTGTCAAAAATAAAAATAAATAATGAAATCTGGTAAATACTTTATTTCATGTTAATTGTGATACAAAAATTATAAAAGCAATGAATACTATAAATAAAGTAATAAGTGTTATTTAAAATCTTGCTGCCATATTAAGGATTGTGGTTCAGCAGTTCTCTCTTGGCTCCAAAGACTCTACAAACAATATTTAGAGTCACACTCCAATGCATTGGAGAACTGTTAAAGTACCTTCGTGCGATAGCAAACTGTATGGGAGGATAACAACCCAAAAAAAGTACAGAATTTAGAGGAGAGTTCGAGAGTGGAAAAGGGTGCATGGGTGAAATTTTTTAACTGCACCAAATTTTGACAAAAAATCGAAAACCATATTATACCTCTAATCTGCATCATCTTATCAAAGTGGTAAGAGAAAATATGTTGAAGATAATATAGGTGATTGAAAAACTTATAGGTACAAGCTATTGCATTTCTTTATGAGATGTAGTGTATGTTAATTAATAAGAATTAATGGATTATTTAAATTATGGTTTCATAATGCAAACCGTCTAAGATACATTTGGTATCGATATTATTCCTAGCGCTAACACGGACTAATATTTTTTAATTGGAATCATATTCAAGAAAAAGGTTTATAAAATTTATTAAATTATTTATACTGTACTATAAAAGGTACTATAAAAACTATTGTACTGTGTAGGTGCTATAAAAACATATTAAAATATTGTTGGGAATAAAAACACATTTATGTTTTTTTAAGGTGTGAATATTACACAAAGCAAAAGATTAATTTTATTCTTACTATGTAATAGATAAAACAAAATTGCACTTAATATTATTATATCTTATATATAATAGATTCATAAATATACATGTGGCACTTTTATTTTGCATTGAGGTCTAATTTTTTTTAGTTTTTGCCAATGATCATGACATTGTATCAAATTGTACAATAAGTCTTAGTGTTTTTTAATATACTAATTCATAAAATGTACTCCTCTTTGAAAACCAAAAATATTTTACATGCTAATAGTGTTTTTTATTTTTCAAAATTAAACCTCTTAATTCTAAATTGACAATCACACTGGAGATAAAAGAATTCTACATATGGTACATTAGGCTTAATGGTCAATCTGACTCATAATACGAGTATGAAAATATAAAATTAATAAATGAAACTGGATGCATTTAAAATATATAAATATTTTATTTTACCAACAGATAGTAACCTACCCAAATTCTATTTTTCTTTATATCCCCTTTCAAAATATGTGTACTTATTTCAATTTAAAAAATGCTGTAGCTACTTCGATTTTTTCAAAATTCGGTAAATAAAGGGTTAATATAGTTCGTGCAATAATATCTTTACATCCATAACTAAGCCATTAAGAGAAATATAAAAATCTGGTTTATTTGACTTTTTTGTTACGTTGAGGGAGGGTGTGAGTTAATTAATTAATTTTAAAATACGCTGTTGTATCACATTTACTTACATAACCAAATTTCAAGCATTGATTTCAAAGATTGATTTTTCATTAACCTGACAGCCCTGCCATTTCCCCACAGCATCATGGACCCAAGATACCCTAATCCAATAAGCCATCTTCGCTATCTTCGCGACGCTGACTACACATTATAATAATATTTAATGTCCTTAAAAAATAATAAATCAATTGAGAAGATTTTGACATGTCCTGTATTACGCGCTTTATAATTCACAAATGAAGACGTGGAATGGATAATGTACAAGATAAAAATAAATGTACATTAGTATACTTAATGTGAGAACTGTCACTTTGAATATGAACGCGCGCGCGCGCGCGCGCGTGTGTGTGTGTGTGTGTGTATGTATGTGTGTATGTGTGTGTGTGTGTCAGATGAGTGATGGGAGATAGGGGTTATAAGAGGCCGTCACTGGGGGAACGGGTCTCTTTTCCCATCGCTACTTCGCAATAGTAATTAATCTATATTTGAATTAAATAATTGTTCATTACTCTAAATACGTTGCTGTAATAAATTAATATTGTTACGCGCATCTACTGTGTTTCACTCCAAAGCAACTCGAGAATACAAAGAGAGGATAGAACTCCAAGGGAATCTGGTGGTACTTCGAAAAATACCGCACTTAATTAATTTTTTATTAAGTTATCGCTCGATAACAAATAGCTAATCATCGTCATTATCGTGTGTTTCTTGTCTACTGCTCAATGAAGGTATTTCAGAAGAACTTAATGATATCGTTAATCCAGAGAATTTAAGGGCAGTTCATCGATCTCCTTACTTTAGGATGTTTGATTTGATAGTGAAACTAGTGGCGTAACTATATCCATGCAGCTAATGCGGTGCATTTGGGCCCATGGTAGATGGGGCCCAAAAGGTCCACATTTTTCAACATATTTTGTATCGGCTTCCAATACCTTTACAGCGCTAATATGGATGAATTATTTTTAAATTTCATCACAGCAAGAAATGGTATTATAAAATTAAAAAATCGTCTCTTTTAAGTTTTACGGAAACATTATCGATGTATGCAGTAGCATTCCGTGGATGGTCGAGTATGGGAGCACACCGTTATCGCAAAGCAAAAATTGCTGCAAAGTGAAGCAAAGATTTTTCGCTTGCTAGTGGGTACATGCGATTATACATGGTCTGCCATAAAAACATATTCCGTTTTAACTACTGCTGGGGCGATTCTAATTCACCCAACAGACGAATGGAAAATAAATGGTCAATGAACTGATATTTGACACACAACAAGCGTGAAGTGAGGCGCGAGACGACGAATCTCTGAGATATAGAGTGTACGGTGTATATACGGTGGACTACGAAAGTCGAGAGTTGTATCTGAAGAGTCTCATGGGAGCATAATCTCTGTCTCAAGAGATTGTCTCGAGCCAAAAATCTCATCTGTGAATATGGAACATTACAACAGGAATGGATTTTCTAACTATAGGTACACCACAGACAAATACTTTTAATTGAATTTATTTTTCTTTTTTTAAAGGATGGATAATCGTAATAAATTATGAAAATCCACCCTTGAAGAGTGGTTTGTGAGAATTTTTAATTTATGAAGATATCAAAGTTGTTTATTTTAAAACTTTTTATCAATTAAATTATAGTTCCAATTATGATTAACTTTCGAGAATGATTAAGCCACATTTTTACATTTACATTACATAAGTTACAACTGACATGGGAAGCCCACGGTTTGTCCTGTTTGCCAACTAACTTTACGTTGAAAATAAGCTTTTCGGACAAGAGAAATCATTGTCCGTCCGCTGCTGAACTTTCAGCGTGTCTTCTCCGCAGATATAGCGGAATGAGTTCGCTTGATTTTACATCTTCGAGACACGATGAAATAACGCTATCATATGTATTATATGATATTATAATTTCTGAAAAATAAAACAACATCGTTTAGACCATGACGAAAGAATGAACGTAGATAGATATTTGTTGGGAAGATAACTTATGCCTTCAATGTCTTAAATATGAATATTTATTTTGCGATTATCTTTTCTCCTGACGTGTTAGAGAAAAAAGAAGCGAAAATTCGGAATCGGCCCATAAAAATCTATTACTAATCTAAACATTTCAGATTTCAGGAAGCAAAAACCTTGTTGGTCAGTTTTCCATACAGGAAAGGAGAATGTAGACAAGGGTGGTTCGCCAATCTCAGCTTCTATCAACCGACGATGATGATGATGAGATTGGAGAAACATAAAGTTGTTGAATATAGGCACACCACGGCAGCAAAATCGAGAATGGCTTCCGCCAACTGAATACTCTGTTTTTATTCAAATTCATAAACAATACGTATAGTTATATTTGCAAGTACTTACGCGGCGACAGGCCGTCGCTTGTGACGTTTTACGAAGACGTCTTTGTTTTCCTAGAATCTATTCCGCGGGTTTTTTGGCGCCACGCCGATGATTACACCTTTAAATTACTAACACGTGTCTTATCGCATCAATTATATGGTGCCTCCTCAGCGAGTAATTCTGTGCGATACGATCAGCGTTATAGAAAATGCACCGAACTTAAAAATTAAAAAAATAATAATTTAATAGCACTTTGTTGCCGGCTGTTTCCCGGGTTTTCGATGAAGATCCTAGCCTTGTACATAAATTAACTAAAGTGAGAAGGACTGAAATCAAAGGCATCAAATTCAGTCTCCAATTGAGACGAGGTGGTCAACCCGTACACAGGATTAAGTTTTGTATGGCTACCTACATGACGAGCGAGGCGTGCGTGGCCCAAATTCACCACATCCGCTGCGAGTGACATCCAATGTACGAAATAAATTTAATTTGTGTTTCGTTGACATGTCTCATTCGCATGCTATTTCACCGGGTCCGAAACTGGGCCGGACCGAGAACGTCGGAATTACTAAGACAACATACATATTACCCGAGGCCCACAGAGTAATACTTTTAATAGTACTCATAATAAGTAGTAGCCGCTGCGCGACCACGATACCATTGCTTGGCGGCCAATATTGACCACTGCGCAGCCACGGCCGATTTTTCCGTTACTTAATTTTCAGAGTTGAAAATATATTTTAAATACTAATTCAATGTATTAATAACTAGAAAAATATATGCATAAAATCAATTTTATCGAAAAATATTGTTGTAACCTAGATCTCTTTCCCAATCCGGGAAATGTGCATTGCCAACCATGCCACAGCGACAGTACTTTTAACGACAAATTTTCGAACCTACGTGGATTGGAAAAGAGATCCAGGTTCGTATCCCGGTAGCGCAGTAACAATATTCGATGAAATTGATTTTACATGTATATTTTTTTAGTTAATATATTTAATTAGTATTTAAAATATCACAGACCTATTTTATAAATAATTACAACTTCACAATAATAATGTGTTCTCCTTAATAATGAATATATATTTTATTACAAATTAAACTAATCAATAAGACAGATATACAAATAAAATCAATTTATCGAAAAAATATTTTTGTTACCACCGGACTCGAACCAGGAACCCTTCTTATCCGGGAAAGTGTACTGACCTATTACACCACGATATTATTATTATATTTAATTTGTATTAAAATATCACAGAACTATGTTCAGAAAAGCTGCAACTTTATAATAATATGTTCTCCTTAAAATGGACATGGTCTACCACAGTACACCGTAACTTAACGAATTAACTAAAACAAATATCCAATAAGACATACATATTTACGTAGGTAATTTAAAATTCCCGCCGCCCTAACGGCTATAATTATTATTATCCGTAAATCTGAAAGGTTTGCTCGCCAATAGCAGCAATAATAAAATTATTATCTATGTGTATGGTGGTATATTGCATTCGTAGCGCATTCAAAAATATATAAATCTTCCAATTCTTCGGCCGCATTATGCGACAATTTGAAAGCCAAGAAAAATAAATTATTCTGAGCGCAATTTTAGGATGAAGAGGGCCTGAAGAGTACCACAACTGTAGATGGTACGTTGCATCTGATTGGAGAGACCCTAGAGCCAGGTGTGAGGGCCGAAACTTATTGTGATAACTCTTAGATTACCACCAGTTCCCTTGGGGTTCTATCTTCTGCTTACTGCTAATTACTCGGGTTCCAATTCTTTATAACATAAAACTCAGTACGTCCGGGTAACAATATTAAGTTTATTACAACAAGTATTGCAATAATTAAAAAATTATACACTTCAGAGATAGACTAGTTATTCAGAAGAAGCTGTGTTGGAGGAGATTTTTTTTATCCAATTCCTTGAAATCTACGATACTCTTGAGTACTCTCTACATGTGGTTAGACCGTCTAATCTACTACAAGTGCATCAGCGCTGATCGGTTTGACACTTTTACTAACTACCTTATTGTAATAAACATCATGTGTTTCATATTAATACATGAATTGGAAGAGTAAAAAATTCTTATAAAAAAAACCCTCTAAACAATTGACTGGAAGATAAATGCTTCAAATAAACTAGGCGCGACACTTTATGCACAGTGCTGCCTTATTCTAACGTAATACTTATAAGGTAAATAAAATAAATTACAACTACACTGAGTGACGTCCCCCTCCCCCAGAGACGGCCTCTTGTAACCCACCACTCATCTACTCACTTTCATGACACACCCACACACACACACATAGTTACAGTTCTCACACTTATGGAGGCACATTACGAGCAGTGTCTCAACTAATCAAGGATACTATACAAGTGTATTAATACTGACACGTAGAAAAAAAGGGGGTGATTTTAATTTTAAAAATGTTGTTATTTTGTACATTTAGACTTACTTTGGATATAGTCTAACTGGAGGATTTTTAATGCTACTCATATTCTCAGCTGTGTTTAAGGATACACGTTTAATTACATTGGCTATGTACAAGCAGAGAATGACTGGTATTTGTTTCCAATTATTGAATGAATTTAAGAAAGGAAAATTTAAAATTTTGATTATTTTAAGTATTATAATAATGTTCATAATTTAAACGCCCTCTTATCATTATAAGCAAAAAAAATATGTTGTAATAAGGTAGCACGTTACAAGAAAAATGTCGTATTTTAGTACAAATTTTATTTTTCTGGACCATGTCGGTAAAATATTTTATTCTTCTCATATTAAGCTCTTAATATTTTTGCACATTATGTTATTTTATAGTCATAATAGTTATACAGGCTATTGAATTACTGAAGGTATATTATTATTTCTTTTATTTGTATATTTTTTTACATCTTTGATTAGTATTCGTCTTCACATTTACACAATATGTTTAAACACAGAATAAGTTTATTCAGCAGTTCCCTAGTAAAATTAATCACGAAATTTCCATTAAAAATAGCACATTAGAAAATTTCGTAACAATTTCATATATTTTCAAAAATTGTATCTATATTAAACTTTGTTAGGTTCGAGCCTTGTTCCAGGAGGCCATCAGGTGAGTCCTATTTTCATAGCACAAGAGTTAAGCTTAGTTTGAAAATGGTACGAATGTGTACGCATCTCTGTTTAAAAATAAATCATGAAAAATAACAAATATACACATTTTAAAAATTGTAATTTATTATATTATGTCCAATGTTAAAAAACGAAATAAAGTTATGTATCTAGACAATAAAAAAAAATCTAATTATACTTATCGGAGATCTGCCTCGTGTACCTATAGAAATCTAGATACCGATTTCATAGTTTTTAGAAGAAAAAAATATTTTAGAATGGAATAATCACAAACTTTTAATTTCATAAAATAATTTATAGGTTAAAAAATGTTATAGTTGAATTCTTTTAATCTAACAGCGTCACCAATTTTAATTAGTGAGGATTTTGTAAGGTTTGATTAAAAAGTAAAATTGTATTTTTATTTTTTATTTATTTTATTTTTTTATTTTTTTTATTTATTATCTTAGTTTTATTAACCACAATTGAGTTTAAAAAACACCTACCGGTTTCGGAAAACACTTTTCCTTCTTCAGGATGTCATAACTAACTAAAAATATAGTATTGTTTCTTCACCAGAATCTATTTTTAAAATTTTTAAAAAATAATTATTTAAAAAAAAAAAAATTTAGTACCTAACTCAAATTACTGCTCAATACAAATTTAGTCGAATAATTTTTAGAAAACTAAGATAATAAATAATAAAAAAAATATGAATCTTAACCACCAAGTTAATATTGCTAATTTTAAAAGTATTGTATTTTTATTATTATTAAATTGATATGACATGGAATAGATTTTATGGAAATACTGGCTGCGGTCTCGAATTCGCATAATTTGCAACAATGTGACAATTTAGCAACAGCAATCTCTTATTATTTTCTACTAATAAAATACGACATTAAATTATTACTTTAACTGATAATAAAAGTATGAAAATTGTAACAGTAAACTGGTAAAAGAAAACCATGTAATTATAACGTTGTACAAATAAATGGTAAGAATCATGTTAAAATTTCAATACATAAAAAACTTTACTTGTGGTTTATAGATTTTAATAAATGTATCATTAAAATGTATTCAAGGGCATCCTTTTCGCATTTTTATAATTTATAGGACACGTTTCATAGTCAGATTTAAATTCTGTAGAAAATTTTAAAGAATTTCTAGAATGTTTTAAGATAACGCCTGGGGTGGCATTATTTCACGAGTTCGGTCCTGGCCAGAGGAGCCAACAACCACCCACATAATCCTCCGTCACAGTTTATCCAATAGAAGCGATGTGAATAAAAATGTTGAAGAATAGCAAGATTACACAGAATTAGAGTATCAAATTTTATTCAATTCAAAATGCATGCAATTATTAAGATGCATTGACTTGAATGTACGAGTACGAATGTAATAAAAAAATTGTTCTAGGGAAATGTATGTAATACACACTTTTTGCAGTACGTAGTTTTGAAGTTGGAGATCGCAAAAAATATCGCTAATTTTTACAATCAAACGAACTAATAAACTACAGAAATACCATTATAAATAAACGTATTTTTTTATGTAATGACAGGTACTTTCTCAGCAAAAAAAGATTAAGGTATGAATTTTAGGAATAATTATGTGATAAAAATCCTCCAATCATTAACCTGTTCATTGAACATCCCCTAAATGCATTCATAAGTTCATAATAATTTATATTAAATAAATAATTAAAGTTAATTGACTTTAAATATGAATTTATTTACCAGATAGAAAATAATATCCAATACGGAAAATCTTATAACTTATACTAAAAATTGAAACTAAAAACTAATCTAAAAACCATAACCAGCTGAAAGGCTAATAATAGCGATTAGAAATAATAACCGGTGGAACAGCGTTCCGGCACGGTATTTTAGTTTTTACGGTATTCTTAATATTTCAAAAGCAATTAGATGAAACAATGTTCGCGCGTACATAATTACAATTCATATTTATATAATTCGTACAAATGATAAAATATTATGTTTTTATGAGCCAGATGAAATATGGATGGATTCGAAATTGGCGCTCTCGTGGTTAGAGTTCCAGTGACTAATATAATAATACTTGTTATTAATTAAGTGTTGTGAATTCAATTTAATTCCCGAATCTACCGCCAGGTGGCGTTGTGTATGATGGTACATAACTTTTTAAAAAAAATGAATATCAATACTTGATTTAACGATTATTTTCTGGTGAAAAAATGGTATTAAATTTTCTCGAACAATGCTATAAAATGTAAGAACTACCACCGTCATCTTGCATTGTTGAATAATCATCTTGCATGTAACGGAATAATAAATGTATAAAGAATTTCAGTAACGTCTTGATAATCTTTTTTTTTAAATATCTACCATTCAAGTTAAAATATATTTATTAGTAAAATTTTGCGGAGTAAATGAAATTATTAATTTTTCAGAAAACTTCTCATGAATCGACAAGTCTGGTTCGGACTATTACGGCCCAGCTCCCACAACCTCATGAGACTCATGTCCACTTGAAACAGACGGATATTTTTTTATATTAGAATTTTGACATTATTAACGAAATAAAATATAAATTATATGTACAGTTTTAGTTATACACTGCAATGACATATTATAAATTATGAAAAATTAGATAATATCCCAAAACTGACAACCACTACGTACAATCTCACGCTATTTTACAATAGATATTAATAATATTTTATTCATTAAAAGGATATGTCGCTATAATTTATTTTACCTAAAAATTGTAAAATATATTTTTTAAATTAGCAATATTAACTTTGTGGTTAAAATTCATATTTTTATTTGTTATGTTTGTTTTATTAACAACTTAATTGAGTTTAAATACATCTACAAATATCATTAGTAATGATATCCTGAAGAAAAAAATTGTATTTTTTGAAACCGATAGATGTATTTAAACTCAATTAAGTGGTTAATAAAACAAAGATAACAAATAAAAATATGTAAAATATTCGTTCATCAAAATTGCCTAAAATATGGTTGAAAAGCCGTAGTCGAAGATCGAAAATCAAATAATCAAAGAAACAATTAACCATACCTATAGTAATACAGTATAATCCGGATAGTATAATCACGGATAATGTTATCAAGAGGTTATTATTATCGTAACTAGTCGGTACAAAACCTTTTATTTAAAGTTACTTTAACATAATCCATATTTTTTATTTATCTTTGTTTTATTGACCATTTAATTGAGTTTAAACACATCTACCGGTTTCGAAAAATACAATTTTCTTCTTCAGGATTTCATAACTAACTAAAAACATATATTATTGTTTTTTTACCAGAATCTATTTAAAAAAAACAACAATTATTTAAAAAATAAATTTAGTACCTAACTCAAATTGTTACTTAATACAAATTAAGTCTAATAATTTTTAGGAAAAAATTTTGGAATGGGGCTCGTAGTTAAATTTAGTTGAAATAGAAGAAAATTGTATTTTTCGAAACCGGTAGATGTATTTAAACTCAATTCAGTGGTGAATAAAACAAAGATAATAAATAAAAAATATGAATTTTAACCAAAATGTTAATATTGCTAATTTTAAAAGTATTAACATAATCCACCTATTACAATCAAACTTCGGCTATTGTTATCAACACAACGAAATATGTAAATTTTTAGAAAATTATTTCAAAATGATCCTTTTTTCCGAATCTTTCTAAACATAAGTGCCCGACAATAATATAGATATAGATAACGATATTGAAGTGGTAGCTACAATGAATTTATTAGAAATATGTAAAGAAGTTTCTAAATTATCAGAATGAATGAAAATACAGATGAAGATTTAAAAAAAAAAAGACTATGAATATAAGCATTACTTTAAGAAATATAGTTCTAGATAAACAGTTGATAATTTAATTATATTATTTTTCAATAAATTGTGTTCAATAATTATATTTGTAATCTTCTGGTTAACATTATCAGCCGGCTATTGTTATCAAAAATAACAGGTTTCATAGTGAACACAATAAGCGGATTCCACTGTATATCCAGTAACAATGAATCGCATAATAATTGATCGAATAGCAATTTATTAATTAAGTAATCATCTGTCAAATGATGTTTTTTTTAAATAATTTCTAAAATGAGGTTTTAAATATTTATTTATTTATTACTGAATTTAGTCTTTAATCATCACCTCTAGACATATATATAAATTCATTAGCATTCCATTTTACAATTTCGACACTGTTAACTACGGATATTACAAAAATAATTTTTAGATTGATTCGAGAGTTGCAGAGTTCAGACTTTAATAAATTTTGCAGTAAACGATCTAAGAAGCAAATCGATTATTTTAACTATATTACGCTGCACTGACATGTACTCAGTAACGCACATTTAGCCAGGACACAAACCGTTTGATAGAACAGTTATTATTTAAATCATTTTAAGAATATGTCTAATTAGAAATTTAATTGCATTAATTGGTTATGTAAACTTATACGGTCGTAGGTCCTTTTTTTAAAATAATAAGTTATGTTTGTAACACTAATAGCAAAAGCAATCGACGAAGCTGTTAATAACATTATAGAACCGACAAACGTTGTAAAATAATGCACCTATGTTTATATTGTCTCTGTAGTTCTTGTTAATAAATAAGGAACACACAATAGTCACTCAAAATAATATATTATCATAGATATATTAATATGATTTCGAATGACGCTCACTGCCAACCCCAGTGAGAGCACGGCGTGAGAGATGCACGTCTAATATCTGTAGCTCTTAATCTTAGTATTATTCTTCTTCTTTGCCCTTGCCTTATCCCGGAGATCATCTGGGATCTGCTACTCTTATCATTTACTACTTTATTCTATCGTGGGCTACATCATTCACTTTGGACGTTCAAATCTTCAAAATCGCGACTGACTGAACCGCAGATACATACATTTTAAATTTTGTCCAATATTGTGACTCCATTAATTTTTCTGTTTGATTTTAATAACAATATAAAAATCTCTTCCGGTACTGGCCGAATCAGATAGATTTCATCTATGTGTAAAGGCGTGTTTTTAATTTTTTTTACTAGGTCCAACATTAACGAAGTTATGATTTTTTTTTAATTTTTGAACGCCAGTCATTTTGAAATAAAATGGGATGCTTAAGAATGATCTGGAGTAACCCAGATGGTAGTCAGTAGTATTTTACTGATTGAGCTTTCACTTTAAACGATGAACTAATTTTTATAAAGCTAAATAAATACGTAAAGATAATTGCCCGAAGGATACTCTTTTGTTACTACAGGATGAATATTATATTCCAGGCCGATGTTGTTTTTTAATAACTAAGAAATAAAACACAATTTTAATTGTCTAATTTTTTTATCGATTACTTAATATATTACAATTATGTTTAAAATATGACAAAGGGCAAGTGGCCGCCACTGGCAGCGGCAGAAATGCGTGTTCTTTTAACCACATTTTTCATAACATTCTCGCACACTTCGCGTGTTATTTCAGCAATTGCATTTCGAATATCATCCTGTAGCATCGGAATTGTTATTGAATTTTTGGCGTAGACCTTTCTTTTCAAGTACCTCTACATAAAATAGTCGGGAGCCATCAAATCAGGTGATCGAGGTGGCCAGTCGATATTATCACTTTTTGACAACATGCCGCCGGGAAAAATTTTATGGGTAGCTCGGGCTGTGTGTGAGGTGGCACCATCCTGTTGAAACTATATGCGTTGCAGGTTCAATCGACATAATTCGGCTATCAAGAAGCTTTCCAACATGTGACAATAGCGATCACCATTAATGGTTACAGCTTTATCATTATTATTTAGAGGAAATGTTTTAAAGACTTCAACACATTGTTGAAGTATTAGATGCTTCATAATAAATTGTAATCAACAATCTCTACAATTACTAAATGCGAACTGACAAATATCTGTCAAACCAAAATGGCGGCCATAAAATATCGGCTTGGAACATAATATTCACCCCGTCTTAATGGTCTTTCAGTCCTACTCATTGTCAGATACACTAAACTTAATCGGTAATCAATAACGTCAACACTTATTCATCGTATGCTCAATGCCAAGTGTTGTAGTCTCCTGAAATACATGGATCTTGGTGCACAATACGTCTCCATTCCTCCCGGTCTTCCACCATGTTAATCACAGCGTATGTGGTAAATCCATTTATGACAGTGAGTAAGATTAAGAAGGGATCACTTAGGTGGTCTGGTCATGTGGAACGGATAAATGAGGAAAAAATGGTAACAAATATATATGACGCAAGTGTTGATGGCACCAGAAATAGAGGATATCCGCGGAAGACTTGGCACGACCAGGTAAACCAGATACCAGGATGTACCTGTTAGAAGCCTCAATAATCTGCGAGATTATATAAGAAGATATATGAATGTGGATGAGGCGAGAATTGTGTATCAAGGCAGAGAAGTGTGGCGCTCTATCCTCTCTGCCTACCCCCGCGGGGAAACGGCCTGATGGTAAGTTAGTTAATTGTAAAATTCAAACACAATATAATTTAATAACATTTTGAAATTTCTGACGCAGTTTCCGAGTTGAAATGAAGTCGTTGGTTTTTCTGCATACCTTCGGAACAAAAACGTCACATATCTACCAAATACGTACTTCAAAGGAAATTGACACTTCATTCTGATTTTCGACAGAACGATTTTCGCACAATTTAGCCTCGATCCGTTATCGTTAACCCCTTCCAATTTGGTTGATATTATTTGCTTGCACTTCCCTGTGCTATCAACAGGCGGCTAAGCACTTCTCATTAAATGGTTGTGCCACGGTGAAGCAGAGAATATGTTTCCAGTCTCCTCGCAGATGTTAGTAAATCTGGTGGTGGAGCGGTAAAGCAGTCGCGAGTGCGTCCGTGTGTCCGGCCATACGAAAAACACTCAAGTATTTTACCATAAATATTTTAAAAATAAATCATGAAATAAACTTACGTTCACATTTCATATTTATCAAATGTTGTAACTATTTAATTTTTATTTATTTATTATTGTTCACTCATATCCAACCTACGGCTGTATTAATTTCTTTCCAGTTCGCAAATATTCAAAACATATTAATTATTTTACCAATTTTAAAATATTCAATTGAACCATTTTATTATTTATTTTAATTATTCACGCGTTTCTGATACTGATTAATTCATCCTTGTGTATTCGTGGAAAATTACTCGAGTAAAGAAATTCAAGTTTATTGTTTAATCAAACGTCTTGTAATCACAAAAGGTCGGGCTGGGGTTCGAGTCCTACCGGAACTGGTGTATGTTGGATAGAGAACAAGCCGCGTTGATTTTATTCGAATGTAAAAAAAAAATTAATAGACATAAAACGTGCGATGTTCGTAAGGCTTTGATTCATTTCTATGCTCCCAGTTTTTAACTTAAATCAATAATAAAATGGACTCATAATTGTTTAAATAGTGTATATTTTTGTGTAATTTGTAATAATTCGAGTGATCAAATGACAGAAAACAAGGAAGACAACGACAAAATGGAAATGAAAGAGCGCAAACTCAGTGACGGTGAGCAATCATTAAGCATCTTAGTGTTTTTGTTCAATTATATTCCATTTGATTAGAATATATAAATAATATTTTAAATGTATGGTAAAGTTATTTATTTTATTCGTTGCACTAATTGTTTCCAATATAATATATAATTCGCATTTTTCACACGGTAGGTATAACATTACAGTATATTTGAGAAAGATGAACTGGAATTTGGCCGCGTATGAATAACGAATGAAATAAGTAAATGTCAATATTTTTGTCAGTTTTTAAGTCAGTAAATATCAATCTAGGATCTCAATTGTTTTAGAATAAAAGATGACATCGAATTGATAGCAGCAGTTAGAACAATTATGTGTTCTTTTAATATATCTTATATTATAAACTACATATAGAAGAAGTATAAAGGAACACAGTGGAAAAGCATTATTAAGATATGTAGGAAAATTATGAATAGAGTAAGCAATATAATAAAAATGTTGAAACTTTATATAGTAAATGAAGAATGATTCACTTGGCAGGTTTGGATATAGATAAATGAAAACTTTTTCAGATAGATGGGTACATATGATCAGATACATGTTGTACAAGACGAGCATGAATAGTAAAATAAGTCACATCACATGATCAAATAGAACAAATTCTGTATTTATAATTACAGTTAAAGGTTAAATTTTAATTATAAACACAAAAAAATAATATATTTTACACATACAGTGTTTTGCACTACACATAGTTGAAAAAAATATTTATTTTTACTTTTAACTATGCAAATTTTGTGACTCGCAATTTTACCACGTGTGAATATACCAATTTATATAATATTTGAGTATTATCTGCAGAACACAGACGATTTATGTTGTCGGCTAGACCTTTTAGAAGGTTACTGAAATGAACTATTGATAAGAGGGCAATATTCCATTTTTTTATAATGTCCACAATTCGAGTTACAATACACAAATGTGAAATAACTGATTTGTACATCCGCGTTAATATTTATAAAATTACACATCATTTTGAAATAAGTTACAATGTATAAAGCAGTAGGTGTGCGTTTTGGTAAGTTTTTTTTAAATTTCAATGATTTTCTTTAGATTTGTGACACTATTCTAGTATACATTTTTAATTACTTGTATTTCTTCTGTCTGAGAGAGAAAGAAACCTAAAATTTGAAGTACACGTGTAGCTTACTTCCGGGACGGCCTGTCGGAGGAAGACGGATATATTCACTTAGGAAATACGTGTTCTGCTAGTAAATAATATAAATATAGAAATAAAGTTTTACAATTCCCAAGGTCTCAGAAATTCTACATCCTTTTGATTTAGAAACGATTTGATTCGGTAGTGATTAATAATACGGCACCCAATAACATAAAAGTATTTTATATTCTTAATGAAAATACATTTTTGTTGTGAACTTGCAATTTTAGATCCATTATTCCGGTAGCAACCAAATACTTTATTATTTTTAGGGGAATACATTCTTATTGTGAAGTTGTAATTTTTTATAACATATGTCTGTGATATTTTAAATACTAATTAAATGTATTAATTAGAAAGACATACATATAAAAATAATTTTATCGAAAAATATTGTTGTTGCGCCACCGGGAAACAAAGTAGATGGCTTTCAAATAATGGAACGATAGATGTATTAATTTGAAAAATTGTAACATATAAGTTAAAAAATTTGACTTCAAAAATGAGTCGCTATAGCATAGTTGAATAATGCACCTTCCCCAGTTTGAAAAGAGATCCAGGTTCGAATCCCGGTGGCGCAACAAAAATGTTTTTCGATAAAATGGATTTTAAATATATATCTTTCTAATTAATACATTTAATTAATATTTAAAATGATTTTTCAATAGATTTTTTTCTGCATTGAATAATTTAATTTATGTTAAACATAAAAGTAAAAGAGTATACTCGACTATACTAAATAAGTTAAAATATTGAGTGATTATATAATATAATTATAACAAGACATGAATGTTTGAAAATTTTAAAATATAATACATTTATATTTTATTTTCTTCCAGCAGTTTATATATTATTTACATTTATAATTTAGTAAATATTGTATGCATGGAAAAGCATGTATTGGTATCATTTTGTATTATTGAAACTGTTATCTCCATAGATCAAAAAATAATTTAAAAAATATATGGCAAATTCGGTGCGTTAGCTTTGACAAATATAACAAAAAAATTTTAATTGTTTTCGATGGCATACACCTGCAGTTAATTTTGATCAAAATAAAATAACTAAGGAAGTTAGTTCTCAAGATAGTTAGTTACAAAACTATCAAACAAACAAATCCCGAGAACTGAATATCACATTTAAAAAAATATCGTTTAGTTATTTTTTGTAAATAATAATTTTAATTATAACATTCACTTGGTAATACACAATGAAGAAAATATTTTGATGACCTATTAATTTAGGTTCTGTATTTTGATCAGTAATAATAAAACACAAACATGTTTCAAAAAGTACATCATAGACAGTACGATAGATGGTGATATCCAAGTAATTGAATTTACCAGTAAGAAAGCTTACAAGTTACATTCTACCTAGATACATACTCGTAACTATTTACTGCGCGGAGCAATCAAATGAACATCACAAACATTCTTCAATAGTATTTTATGTTATAATTATTGTCACATCACGACTGAAATGATATCAACGATTGAGCGATGGATCAAGGTAATGTTATCGTCTACAGTTGAAGGTGCATTACATATAATATTATTAAAATATATTGGAGCATTTAAGTTGAATTTAAATATATAAATAAATAAACAAATATAATTTCCAATAAAATCACAATTAATTAATTAAGTTGTGTTTTACAGAACTCAGTTCCTTGATAATTAAAACAATATCAGATGCACAGTGTTACTGTGCATGTTTCTAACTGATTTATCTAACTTGTTTATAGGTATACACACATATTAACATATTTGCTGAATGATATATTTTATTTTATTTTTTAGAGAAAAAAATTAATTAATTCTGACTCGTTTATAATGTTACAAAACAGAGAGTGATAAGAGTGTCTGGATTTGAACTATATCTAGGAGATATTTGCACATACATGTTATATGTATTTCGTAAGAATTTGGGTTATCTATTAAAAAATATATGTTATTGTCCTACTCGTAGGTTTCATTGGAGATGTTGTTCAAATCTTGTTGTAAATCTTGCTATACTCCGTGCACCAGCAAGTTCTTATTAAACTTATCGTTGTTAAACCCATTTTTATATATTATAAATGTGTAATTAATACACGTGGGAGTGTTATTTAATCTTTCTAGGCATACAGGAACAAATGAAAACAGAAATGGATAAGTTTTGCAAAAATATACTGTTACGCTCATGGCAACTGGAATTGGTAACGCTTTGTGGCCGTAATTGCGGCAAAGTGACCTCGGTACATTAAATTAAAATAATGTATATGTTATTGAAATTTTATTTGATTATATTCATTCACGTGTTGACACTTGGAGATCTTGCATCCGTATTTACATCGAAATGAAACAGTATTTTTCAACACACTTTGATTAATCCTAGTACATGTATCATTTTTCTAACGGTACGCGCCGAAGGCGATGCTCAGCCAATCATTAACAAGTTAGAGTTCTTAGATTCGCACATGCGCGACATTAACCAATCACAACAAGATGTACATCGGGAGAAATATCGATTTGTTCATAATGATATTTTATTGTGGTAATCATTTTTTTTTTAATAGAGATGCGTACACGGAATACATGTCACATCAATATTCTTACTATTTTCAAACTAAGCTAAATGCTTGTGCTATGAAAATAGAACTACTTGCTGGTGTCCTGGAACGAGGCGCGAACCCCCGACCACTAGATCACTAGGTCAACGTCTTGACCACTACACAACAATTAAAACCTATTTTTATACATTTCCAAAGGGCGGGTGATAACCGATTGGTTTCTGTTAGTGTGTAAAATGTCGATATCCAAAGCGATGCGATGCATTAATATAATTGCTCTGATAGTAGAAACAACGTCAATAATTATAGTGGTTGATTCTGTTCACTGTAAGATGACATATCTTATTTTGCAGCCATCTCGGGTAATTAATTATTCGAATCGTACAAATATTATTATCCTTAATGGCGTAGTTTTCAAGTTTAATCAATGAATATGAAGACCATTTTGCTTCGTTTCTCCAAGCTATTGTAGCCAAGTATACCAAAAGTAAAGTCAGAGGTGTAGAGTATCCGTACTGCCTTTGATAGAGATATCATGTCAAGTTTATTATCAACACAGATGCCAATACAAATATTAATAAATGTGTAAATATAATACCTATGCAACCCATTCCCACAATTATTTTTCATTTTATAATGCAGGTCTCATTGTTTTCGATATATACAATTCCATTTGATTTTTGAAAACTGTTCTAGCCTAGGGATCTTCAAATTGTTTGGTCCAAGGGCCACATTGACCGTTTTACAGTCCGGGGGGGCCTAAACCTAGGACACCGTAATTTTAATCGAAAATAAAACAAGTCTTCCATTGACACAGTTTTACCAGTTGCATAAATTTGCTAGTGGTTTTTTTCCGCATTCGGAACTACATAGCTGTGTGAAAAAAATTTCTCCAAAATGAAATATACTGGAAACATTCTCAGATCCAATTTGACTGATGAGAATTTTAAATCTCTTTTGATAATTGGCACGAGTGAACTTGATCTACAACTGCAAATAATTGTCAGCGGAAAAACACAACTACATGAATCTCATTAATTATTATTACTTATTTACTTACATGCTTACCGTCAAGCCGTTTCTCCGCGGGGGTAGGCAGAGAAGATAGAGCGCCACACTCTTCTGTCCTGACACACAATTCTCGCTTCATCCACATTCATACATCTTCTCATACAAGCTCGCCGATTGTTGAGGCTTCTAATGGAACCATCCTCGAGTATCTGGTTTACTTGGACGTGCCAAGTCTTCCGCGGACGTCCTCTATTTCTGGTGCCATCAACACTTGCGTCATGTACCTTTCTCACCATTCTCTCCTCATTCATCCGTTCCAAATGACCAAACCACCTAAGAAATCCTTTCTTAATCTTACTCACTATACTACCATCAGCTTTACAATCTATCTTTATTTCTTCATTTTTTACTCTGTCATAAATAGATTTACTACAAATACGCCTAAGTGATCTCATTTCCACTGCATTCAGTCTACTTTCGTTCCTCTTCTCTCAACTCCAAGCCTCACTTCCATACATTAATGTCGACACCAGGACTCCATTGTGAGCTGTAATTCTATTCAAAGCACCGTTCACTTTATTTCCTGCAGTTACCCTACTTTAGATATCTTTTTCAGTATTTTTGTTTATATAAAAGATATTTCCCAAATACACGAACTCGTATACTTGTTCCAAACATTCATTACCTACAAGTATTTAGCACGTTGTCTTGCTTACCTCTTTGTTGATTACCATCACTTTTGACTTGTTGACATTCATAATAAGGTCATTTTTCTTGTATACATAGTACATTCTACTCACTAGGTTCTGTAGTTCTTGTTCATTATTCACCATTAATACTGCATCATCGGCGTACATTAAACAGCATACAATATAATCGCCTATTTTTGCTCCTGTCTGGAGACCCCTGGTCTAATCGATAAACTATGGGCAGACTATAACAGATATCGGCCTCTTCACTTGTCAAGTCCAAGTATATATATTTTCGTAAATATGATTTTGAGGATAAACTTTTGGAATGTGTATATATGGATAAAATTTTATTGTTGAAACTTATGTAAAGGACGATACATAATTAGAGCGGATCGAGCTGGCATTTGTGTATTTGTAAACATAGCAAAATGGCCAACTGAAACAAACCGATTTTTGCACCGCCAAATCTACTTATGAGAATAATTTCACATCGGCATCATTGTTTGTATCCTAGCCAGTTTAGCAGGGGCGTGCCCTTTAATTATATAACTAATCGTGCATAATTTCTGCGCAATAAATCTAAATGAAATGAAATATGATCAAAAATGGTTTATCTGGCTTCCAGGCTCAAGACCCTGATGCAGAACGATTTGCGAAAGTTTCAAAAGCAGTGAATGATGCTATTGCATGCTATACTATCATTTATGAGGAAAAGAAAAGGGCTACAAGGCAAACAACTCTGGACCAATAATTGAATAAGTAGTTTCTAATTAAATGTAACTATGTACACAGAAATGAGTATGTACATATCTGAATTAATAATAACTTCTATAAATAATATTTTATTAAATATATGTTTGTAGGTCCATTCTATTTTCACCTATCCTTTGAAACTTTTACATATTAGATCAAAAATTTCTCAAATAAATTTTCTTCGCCTTATACGATTTTTCGACTTACATGAAAACCTTCGGAACAAATTAATCACGTAAGTCGAGGACTTACTGTACATATAAAATCGATTTTATCGAAAAATATTGCTGTTGCCGCCGGAAGGTGCATTGACCGACTATGCTACAGCACACAGTACTTTTGACGACAAATTTTCGAACCCATATGTTACACTTTTCAAATTAATACATCTACCGTTCCATTATTTGAAGTCATCTACTTTATTTTTACGGAATCTCAAATAGCTTTTAGATGGCTTTCAAATAATTTGTAATTTTATCGTTCAAAATACTGTGTGCTATAGCATAGTCGATTAATGCACCTTCCCTGGATTGGAAAGAGATCCAGGTTCCAATCCCAGTACAACAACAATATTTTCGATAAAATTGATTTTACATGTATATCTTCATTTAATTAGTATTTAAAATATCACAGACCTATGTTCTGAATAATTATAACTTCACAATAAGAATGTATTCTCTTTTATAACATTTACATATTCAATTAATATAATAGAGTAATTCCACGCTGGAAGATAGATACAGTAATATTATTACATGAAAATATGATTCGTAATATAATTGCACATACAAAAAGTAAGATCACAGGGAGCTAGTGGGCTATTAGTTAATAATATTTAATTTAATGATTATTTGTTGTATGGCTTAAAAATAAAACTGTTTGTAAACAACTACGTGCAAAAATAACCATAATAATTTTTGAAAGAGGTCATAAGTTTATTTTTATCTCTAATCTCATAACTATCGAAAGACTGTCACTGGAAATATTGATATGATACAAAATCATTTCAATGCGAACATAAAATGAATGAACGTATTTTAAATTAATATATAAATACATTTTTCATTCACGTCAAATGTACAAAATAATTCTACGACACGGCGTGATATGTTAATAAATTGTATTAAAAATACTACAAAACTATTTTCTAAAATTTTAATTTCACAACAAAAATGTATTCTCCTTAAAAAAACTAGTAAATCGTGTTGTGAGCAGTGGCGTAACCACCCCAATGCAGCCAATACGTTTCATTGGGGGGCGAAAGCGTTCGCATCCCACAATACATTTAGTAACGATACTAAAGCCTAGTTCCCAGCGTTAGCGCTATTAGTACGGACTAATTATTTTTAAAATCCACTTAAATAAAAATGGAATTATACTATTTTAGAATGTATGAAAAAAACTGCCGTAAAATGAAAGTAAATACAGTTTTGTGTTTATTATGACTATTTGAATATTATAGGAGAAAAGATAAATTTTTTATTTGTAATATTTAATGGATAAAATCACACATTAAGGGGGCCCCTTTTCCATTTTGTATTGGAGTTTATTTTTGGAGTTACGCCACTGGATGTAAGTATTGTTTTCTTACCTAAAAGTCTCTCTATATCGGTCGATGTGTTCCAAAAACATGTTATTATGCACGTAGAACACATACGGACGTTCTTGTCGGATTATTTAAAATTCTCGATGTCATGTGACGGCTGTTACAAAACTGTGACACGATCAGATCGTTGTCAATTTATTAATATTGCACGTAAAAATCATGTCTTTTCTACAGAACTAACAGGCAAGAACATTCGAGTACACAGAATAATATTCCCATAAAAAAATTCATGGCGTTACCATGAAGGAGGTACATTTATATTACGATCGATCACGACATTTGCAATTACGTAAATAAAACTGATAAAACGTCATGTCATGATTGGACAGCCTAAAGGTAGATGAATAGCAAATTGATGATCTTTACGCTCCATTAGAATTTAGCCGAACTTTCTACGATTTATATAATAATTATACTTTCACGACTACGAGGCCGCACTGTCTTTTATTACTATTTTCCATCTTTCTATGGATTCAAACCACATCTCTAAAGAATGTTAAAATTTCACTTTTTTGCAAAGAGAGAGAAAGTGAAAAAAGAATTAAACCAGCTCACTAAAAATTATTGTTTCAATTTTTTACTGTTCTGGATCATTGATACATTGGCATATCGCTCGAATATATTAAAGTCGAGTGATACGTCACTTAAAAAATTCCAGGAAAGTAATTAAAAATATGTATAATGAATTAATCTATTCATGTCGCGGTGTTTATTTTTCTATGCCTACTGGTTGAACTTAAACTGCAAAATCCATCTCTGTATTTACTATCAAAGTTTATCCTTATGTTTAAGTCATGCGTAGAATATCGTTATTATCATCTTCAGCTTCTTTGCTTTCAGTACAGGATATATACCTCCCCTAACTCTGTCAAAGGTTCTCTGTTACTGATATCACGAGTCCACTACTTGTTGACATAAATCTGTAATGTCATGCAAACAAAAAAGGTGTGCATTACTAAAACTATGGGAAACAAATATAAATTAAATAATTGGATTAACATAAACGAAAACGAATTAGCGCCATCTGTGTACCAGTAGAGACATTAATTGCTTAGTTCTAAAAACCACCACGACAACTAACCGCTGTACCCATGGCGCTAATTTGTATTCGCCGCATCGAGCTATTCACATTACTCTGTTCTATCTTTAAGTTAGTGAAATACTCGAGTCATTTAACTGGTTATTTGCTGAATTGAAAATTTCTTTCGGTTGATCCATTTCGTATGGAGTCGTTACCTATACTGTTTTTAACATAATAACATTAAAAAGGTTTACAACTGCGTGCAAATCATTGAAGTGTCTAACTTCTTCTTTTACTAATTCGCGAATTTTACCATCTTACTGTTTTAAACGTGTTGATTTCTTTAAATTTAGTGCATGTATTGGTTTTTGATTTGGAAAAAACAAAAAGCAATTTGCAACCTTTAATAGAAATAATTATTTCCTTTACTTATTACAAGAAGGATTTTTAAACAATAAATTAATCATATTCAGTCATAGAAAGTGTTCTTAAAAACTTCCATACATTTTTTATATGGGTAAGAAGGAGTTATTTTACGTTAAAACTTAAACTTTAAAAACACTATTAATAGTACTCTAAAATTACAAATAAATACATGGTAGGGTCGTATAAACGACGGATTTATTTTGTTTAAAGACGTTGATTAAACGAAAGAACATATATTGTATTACATATACTATATATGATTGTATAATGTCATTGACAACAGCATAACCTAAATCTATACCTACTGCACGCCACTGCGTGCAACCATTTATCTTAATAGGTAAAAACCTATCTTAAGGCAGTCTTCCCAACCATTGGCTCACCGAGTCCAAATAAACAGTATACCAAACCATCATATGTTATAATATTTAGTGTAGTAATTTATCAGAGGCGTACACTGCAAACAGTCAAAAAAGTTGCATAATTATAATTTATGGAAACTATTTTTATAAAAAAATCTGATCTTTTAGGTATTAAATTGTACATAATAGGTGTATAAAATTATGTTGATACATTTTCATACAGATAGTTCTGATCAAAAATCAGTTTTTCAATCTACATTTTACTGAAACGGCACACTTGACACTCTGACATATAATACTTCCATGAATCGATATAATATTAGTAAGACATAACATAATCAAAGTGCGACTCATAAATTTTATCAATCCTGCGCGATTGACAAAATTTTCACTTCGTTCAATGGCACGTGTAGCTTCGGCTAACAACGCAGTTCAGTGATATGAGTACGGGTAGGAGTGGCGTAGAAAAAATTATGAATTCTGCATTTGATTCTAATTACATAAGATTGTAAGAACCGATTAAAGCGGTACAGGAAAACCTATCATAAACTAATACACATGTAAATACCAAATAATGATTGCACCTAGCTTGTTGCATATCTACCGATCTCATGGGTGTGGGTTGTTGGAAGATTTGATCAGTGGCGTAACTATGCTAATGGAACCAATGCATCGGGACACACTTTAAATACGGGGACCCAAAAGTTCGCGCCTCACCATCGTGTGAAGTGAAAAACATTTAAAGTATTTATAAATGTCTTAACAACACTTTTATTATTATGTCTTTATGTAATTTTATTATTAGTATTTATTGGCCTTTATTGTTATTAAAACCTCGCAGTACATTCATTCTTATATACAATATTTATATAGAGGGGCTGTTTTTCCAGTCTACATTGGAGCCCAATTTTCGTAGTTATGCCACTAGATTTGGTGTCATGTTATTAATTTCTTTATAGATAAAACAAGAAAAATCGACACTAGAAAACTCGCGATCTACTAGCGCCGGTTTAAAACATTGTCATAAATAGATACGAGCACACGATTTAGCATCATACAGCATACAAAAAAAAATAGCCCGCACACAATTTTTAACAAGACTTCTTCATGTGCCAGAGTTTGGCCTCTATTTTGCAAAATGTTGATGTATCCTATATAAGGTGACCAACATATTGGATATTGAGATTTTACAGTCAAGATAATCTCTTTCTATCTTCTCCCTTAGCTCTGCTGCCTTCTATCTTCCCCCGCGTAATGAGTTGTAAAATAAAATATTTTCCATTGTGGAAAATATGTTCAGAAGTATGCAGATTTTATTGATAGCTGTTATTAGTTCTCTTGACTTAATACTGATAAATATTGTAATATAACGGAGCATTCATCATATGCAATCTAACGGTGTCAAGAATCGATCTTACCCAGCGGAAGAGCTGTGAAAGGGTTAATTGCAGAGATTCCGAAGTATACAGCTTTTTAGTTCTCTTGACTTATTGACATGATTTATCACTAATAATACGATCAACTCAGGAGATCTTTAAAGCTACAAGCATATTACCCTCTCAGTAGCGTCATATTGGTATGGTAATATTTTTCTTATTTCCTCCCCTAGCGCATAAATAATACCACCTGTTCTTACAATTATACAAAAATAATAATTATGCACACGCAGTGATCCAAAATTAGAGGGAACAATGCACACGAATAGATATTTTATTGAAGATCAAAAAAAAGTAGAAAAATGAACCTCTAAGAATCGAATAATTCATATTCGCAAATGCCTGTATTTATCCGCCATATTTTCATTCCAGTGTCTCTTATCGCGCTTTTAATATAAACGTGGTATGAGACAAATCGTGTGTCGTCAAATAATTGTTGTTTTCATTTCAGGTGTAAAATATTTATTATTATTTATTGTTAATGTTCTTGTCCTTTTTGATTTTTCTTTTTTTAACTATTTAATTTGTTACATTACTTCCTACTTATAATATACCTAAAGAAATCTAATAGCTATCTATCTCAGAACTTGTACTTTATATGTACCTAGCGAGGTAGGATGCGGCCAACAGGCTTGCATATAAGCAAAATGTTGTACTAATACTTAGTGTATTAGTTACTTGGAAATATTTACATTAATGCAAGTTTCAAAAGAATGTTATTTTGAAAGAAACGCCGATTTATCCGCACTGAATCAAATCAATTCACAATTACGATTATATTTAGTTAGTTAAGATAAGATAATTAACTTTTGGCTAACTGTATCTGTAACTGGCAGAGCGCGTCCTAGAAAAAATCAAGAAATGGATGCGTGCAGGGTTTTTAAAATTTAAATCCGCAAATTATAGACCCTTCATTTTGTCACTCCCCCTCCTCCTAGTAAGTAAGCAGTTCACTTATAAATATCTATAGGTAGGCGTAATATTAAACTACAGGTAGGCGTAATATTAAACTTACAGACAATTACAAAAGTATTCTAAAGATTCATTTATTTTATTTTATAAGATGCTTTTATCAAAATTTTGTATATAACGATTTATTTTAGTACATAGTTATAAACACTAAAAATTAAAAATGCTTTAACTCTATTTCATTGATTTGATTTAATAATGTGTTTATTTCAAATTTATTGCTGAAAATCTACTTAAAATACTGCTCAAACATGTTTAAAAATATTGACCCAATAAATAAATATTAATTAAAAATATTGAACCAATAAATAAATATTAATTAAAAATATTGACCCAATTAACAGTCACTATGAATGTCGTTTTTAATCCTAGTTTTCGCTGAGTGACGTAAATCGATGATAGGAAATACGGACGTTATCATCGAAATGTTATTATCGAGGCGACATATGACGTCATCCAACCACTTCATACTTGTTAATAGTCGATTTTTATTTCATTTTTGATAGTCGTTTTGTATAGAAAATGCGTGTAGTGGATATGTATATATATTTTTCATATTTAAATTGCGGTTTCTTACAAGACAAAAATACATAATTTGCAATTATGATAAAACATCGATTTGGGAAGATTTATTTATCCTTTTAAATGAAGAATAAATATTATGCGCATTAGTGAAAATTACATAATCTTATTTTTGGACTAAATTTCGGTGCAATGATTTACTGCCGTTGAGTATTATACTTTGGATGTGTCTCCTTCGATTATCATAGATTCAATAACGGTTTATGATCCAATTTGCTGACCTTTCCGATGGCACGCAAGTGTCGATGACTAAATCCAACCTTCTCTGCTAGTTCCTCAACAGTTACCGTGGGATTTTGTTCCACCAGGGTTTGCAGGACGTCTTCGTCGAGCTCTACAGATCTTCCAGGACGAGGCTCGTCTTCTAAGCTCGGAATTTCTGAAACCACCGTTGACACTGGCTTACCGTTACGTTGTCGCCTTTATCATACTCCTTTGTCACTTCCATTATAGCTTTGAAAAAATAACTGTCAAAAAAATAGAAATGCACTCTTCAAAACTTGCACCAAGAATGTGTTTGCTACCTATTTTTATAGCAGGTAGTAACCCTCCGACTTTTAGTTCATGTAATTGAATAAACCGCAATATTTATGGGACGACCTAATACAATAATATACATGTTGAGTAATGGGATCTAAATAAAAGTAGATATTATCTACAGACAGGGGCGTGCAGTGCATACAAGCAAAAAAGCTGTGCATTACTAAAAATTCTGGGAACAAGTATAAATTATATAATCTATAATATGGACAGTATATTTACGGATTTCTTACAATTAGCGCCATCTGTGTACCAGTAGAAACTTTAATGGCTTAGTTCTAAAAACTACCACAACCCACCGCTGCAGCCGTGGCGCTAGTAGCTACATTAATTACTAATACTAATTTTAAGGTGGTGAATTACTTAAGTCATAAAATTGGCTATTTACTGAATTGAAAATTTCTTTCGGTTGATCCGTTTTGTATGGAGTCGTTACTTATGCTGTTTTTTAACAGAATAACATTAGAAAGGATTACAACTGCGTGCAAATCATTGAAGTGTCTACTTCCTCTTTTACTAATTAGAAAATTTTACTATATTACTGTTTTAACGTGTTGACTTCATGATCGTTTTTTATTTGAATTTATTTTTGATTTGGGAAAAACAAAAAGCAATTGGCAGAACTATTTCCTACGTTTACCTTTAATAAAAATAATTATTTCGTTTAGTTATTACGTCAAAGATTTTCAAACAATAAAAGAACCATGTTCAGTCATAAAAAGTGTTCTTAAAAACGTCCATACATTTTTTTAATTGATTTTTATATGGGTAAGTAGGTATTATTTTACGTTAAATCTTAAACTTTATAAACATTATTAATAATACTCTAAAATTACAAATAAATACACGGTAGGGTCGTATAAACGACGGATTCATTTTATCTAAAGACATTGGTTAAACGAAAGTTCATAATCCTATATACAACATATATTATATATGATTGTATAATATATACGCATTGGCAAAGGTACCCCAATGAGAAATGATAACTCTGTGGTTCCCTCATAATGTTTAAACTATTTTAATTGTTTTTAAGATAGTATTATGGCCCGTGAATATGAATGAGATTTTCGGCTTTGGGATTATGCTCTCATGAGATTCTTTGGAGCCAACATACATAGTCCTCCGTTTACACACTTGGGTGAATTTAAATTGGAATCTTCCCAGAAGCATTTAATAAACGTTGGTAATTTAATGGTTTATATTTATCTTTATACATAGTTTTTAGGCTCTAGGTAACGTGTGTGCGCAAGTATCGATATTAAATCGAGCGTTGTGTACACGTGTTTGAGTTTTTGTCTTTTTTTACCAACTTTCTTTATCACCAGATCGAAATCTCAATAGGTGTACTGACATTTATCTCAATGAGACACAGGCCGTAATGCTATAGGTATTTTATTTCGTCGAATGCCTTGGCAAAACCAGTATCAATCGCAATTACTTGGTGTCTATCAATACTTAGAATATAGCCAACAATGAAAAGTGATTAATTTCAAACAATTTGATATTCTTTTGACATTATTTTCAGAAACCCGTGATGATTTTGAATTTTTCCGGTCTTTGTCTGATTTCAAAATTAACGTTAAATCTGAAGTTTACTATTATGCCGTTTTCTCGCGACGTTTTGTTTTTTGAATTTGACATTTGTCATAAAATAATTCTTAAATAGAGTTAAGAAATTAAAATGTTCATCTAAAACCGTACACATGATGCTGTACCGCTTGGTGAAACGGTTGAAAGCTGCTGAGTCATTTCGTGATTTAACGATCTTTTTAGCGAATGAATAATTAGCGAAAGGGGATACCGAGAGTGGTTTGTTCGCTTCAAAGCTTGTGATACCAGCTTAGACGAGTCAGGAAAGGGTCGATGACCAGGTCATTCTGGCATCTGAAGAGGATGAAAGTTGCACCTCTAAGACACTGGTTGAGACCTTCAACATAGATCAGGCCACGTTGTCACTGTGACTACGCCCCCGAATGATAATTGCACATAATATGTTTTGAGTTTGTTCTCGTTTTTGGTTATGTAACAATATATATTTTTTTAAAACTGCGGATAATTATGCATCAACCTAATATATCATCACATGCTGTGGTTTACAGATGGAGAAGCGTACGATCCACGAAAATCCAATCCAGCACCGATTCCCGGCGATCCGATAGAGGAGAGCATCGGCTCCATTGGAAGATGGCAGGCCTGGACTTGTCTAGCAATCGTCTTGGTCAAGTTCGGAGTGGCGTGGCATCAGATGGGCATCATCTTTTTGGCTCCACCATCGGAGGTATTCTTATCTTAGTCAAACATAAAAACGACAGTAAAAATGTTACGTCCTGATTTTTTTTTTATATTTGAAAATATAATACATTTTAAAAATAATCAGTAAGATATGTACATACATCTTTTAACATTTATTTCTTCTCTATGAGAGTAAGCCTCGTGTATAGAGAAGGAGTATATACGAGAATTTATGTTTCAGTTAGACTGTGTACATATTTTTTTTACTTCAGATACAAATCTACAGTAGTCTGTAATGTTTCTAATTGTGATGGGGAGATTGTTAAAAAATTTGATGCCCTGATCATAGTCGATTAACAATGTTTGATTTTGCGCTTTTATTTCAATTTGCTATTTTTTTTTTCAATCAATTAAGTAAATATGAGTGATAGATTAAACAAGCCGACAGCGTCACTTTGTTATAATTTTTAAAACATTTTTTGACTAAAGTTATCTATTCTGTGATATTTGTCTCATTTTATTCTTGGTTATTTTTTCAAATATTCATTAAAAATTAATATAATCGTGGGTCTAAAATGATAAGTGATTCAACCAAGCCTGAACATCATTTGTACTGAAAAAAGAACTATTTTTATTTATTTGTGTTTTGTTTTCTTTTTTTTTTATTAATATTAAAAATATAATACAATTTTAATAATCAGTGGATATATATATATATATATATATATATATATTTTAACATTTGTTTCTTCTCTATGAGAGTAAGACTCGTGTATAGAAAAGGAGTATATTCGAGTTAATTTATGTTTCAGTTAGTCTGTGTACATATTTTTTTTACTTCAGTTACAAATTTATGATAGTCCGTAATTTTTCTAATTATGATGGGGAGATTGTTAAAAAATTTGATACCTTGATAAATATATTGATTTTGAGTCGCGGTATATTTTAGTTTTGGGATATCAATTTATCTCTATATCTTGTAGATCGGAATTCGCTTCTAAAATTTAATTGATTTTTAATTTTGAAAATTTGAATTATTGAATTTTTTTGTATATGTCTACTATTTTTGGTACTTTAAAATCTGTGAAAAGTTATTTACTTGGATACTCTTTTTTTTTTAGAATATTTTTTATTATCATTTTTTGAGTGATTTCTAATTGTGACATTGAAGTTTTATATGCACCTCCCCATCCAATAATTGATTCTGAACAGTCTCCTGGAATGTTTCTTTTACGAATAGCGGAGTTCTACTTTATTTGTTATATATTGTACAATTTGGGATCCGAATATTATTTTTGAGGTTGCGCAAATGTCGTATTAATTTGGAACACAACTTAATTAGAATTTGCCAGTCCTTTCGTGCTGGTTTCCTGATGTACATGTAGGACGTCATCATTGACATTTGCCACTTAAAATATTTCAACTGTCCCATTCAAATTTATATTCCGTCAAACACTTTACAGACCTGATTAATTCTGATTAATTATTACATTCGTTAATTTGTTGAATCTATTAAGAGCGTTTCAATACATTTTAACGCTAGCGGCCACTAGGCGAATTGGTTTGTCATATTATTGAGTTAATATGTAAAGTCATGGTCAATTATTACTTATGCCTACCACATTCTTTCTCTTTTCGTGGCATCATGTGCCAATAAATTTTTTTTTTTTTAAATAATTTTTATTTATTATTTTTATAATTTTTTCAAAACATACACGTTTTGTGATTTCTGGGATTTATCGGCGACTAATTATAATATCATTTTTTAGGTGAAATGTGCAGATCCTGGCCCAGACGTGGATGCCTGCTCATCTAACTGCACCAGCCGAGAGTATGACAGAGAAACCTTTGGCAATACCATAGTGATGGAGTGGGACCTTACTTGCAGTAGAGCATGGATGAAGGATCTCACGCAGACTGCCGTCATGTTTGGGATTCTCGTCGGAAACATGGTCTTTGGATTCTTCGCTGATCGGTGAGTCGAGTAAAATAAGTCACATTATATACAAATATGTACTCATACAATGAAAAAAATCTTGGAATCGAAATCATTGTTTTGATTGTGGAATCTCAATCTGCTGACCCGAGGGTTCTGGGACCTTCTTCTTCTTTTACATAGGTTATCTACCCTTCAAGAGTGATTTGTGCCATTAATCAAGTCAAAATATTATTTTATAGAAAAAGTACAATAATATTATTGAATAGGAAATATTATATTACAAATCAATACCATTGTCGTTCAAAAAATTTGCTAATACGAGTATATAGATTAAATGTGGCGGGTTAAGAGAAATAAGATGACACAAGTCAACCGAGAGTTGAAAATTACCAGTGACGAGATTATTGTTTAAAAAAACCCGTGGTCCGCAATGGACAGGTAAATAAGATATGGTCAAGCGTTTCCTCCTCGGCACCACACTCGCACATTGGGGAATCTATTAAGTTCAATCTGAATTAATGTGAGACTACCTGGCAATGCCCAATTCTCATTCTAGAGATATTTGATATTGTTCTTTTGGAGAACCAGGGAGTGCGGGGAATAGATATTTGAATTATTTCAAGCCGATTATCCTTATGGTTCTGGTACCTATGAATAATTATAGTTATACAATCAAATTTTACATAAAATAAATTTTACAAAAATAAATACATAATTAATAACATATTAATATTATTATTTTACAACATTTGTTTACGATGGATAAAAATTTGTGAATATATTGATGTAAGCTTAAAAAGACAGATTATATCGCCGTATCCCGACTCGCTAAAGAAGACCGACGACTTATATTTAACAAACAGATACTGAGCTTGAAATAGGTATACAATTAATTATACAATATAAGAAAATTAAGCCAGTACGTTCAAGTAAACTAAAAAAAATAGAACAGAACCTATCCTAGATAAAAGTTGGTGGCATATACAATTTATAATATTTATTTACGCGGAAAAATCCTGCTATCTTAGCTATGCGCAGTATTCACCAAACAGATATCTTTAATATAATACTTATTTATTTCAATATAATTTTTTATTTAAATTTTTAGTATTGTTAAATATATTAAACGGTATCGTTTATATTATTATACTATTCGAATATAGAAATTTTAGTTCACGATCATATCATAATAATACAAAGTTGTAAAATTCTGAAATAAAATCTAATATTGAAATTTCTGACAGAAAGAAAGTCTTAAATACTAAATTAATTTATTAATTATAAATATATACATATAAAATCAATTTTGTCGAAAAATATTGTTTTAGCGTCACCGGGATTCGAACCTGGATCTCTATTTTCAATCCGGGGAAGTGCACTACCTTTGTGCTATAACGCCAGTATTTTTCTTGACAAATTTTCGAAACTATATGTTACATTTTTTCAAATTAATACACCAGTCGTTCCATTATTTGAAAGCCATCTACATTATTTTTACAGAATCTCAAATACCTTTGAGTAAACCGATTGGATTGGATTGGAAATGAAGATCCAAGTTCGAATCCCGGTGACGCTAAAACAATATTTTTCGACAAAATTGATTTTATATGTATATATTTATAATTAATACATTAATTTAGTATTTAAAATATCACAGACCTATGTTCTGAATAATTACAACTTCACAATAAGAATGTGTTTTCCTTAAGAAAGAAAGTCATTTGTTATTTATTTCATTTAAAAAATATACCTTTAGAATAAAACGGTCATTCTATACCTAACCTCTATTTCACAGAAAATTGATAATTCACTTCGATTCATCAATTTCCTTTCAAACTTGCATACAAAAAGAAAGCGTTAGACACAAACTAGGCTTTTATTTATGAGCGATATATAATTTATTAATACAACTATTATTCAGAATGCGCAGTTTTGCAGGCTGCTGTGTGATGTTTCGGATCCCATTGAGGGGACCATCATCAGGGCTGATGTCACTAGAATATGTGTGAAGTTTCATAAGTAGAAATATTTAATATATTCGAGGGAGACATCAGCCCAAGGAACAATCCAAATTTTTGTAGGAACCAATTACTGGGATTTATCCCCTGAGGGATTGTCATCAAGATATAGATGTCTCACAGAGATGAAGCTATTATTTTTATTTACATGGGAAGTATGGAAGTCTTGGGCATTACAGGTCATACGAGTTATTGATTCCTACAAAGATTTGGACATACTTAAAAATATTGTTAAAATATACTGGTCTAAGTGTGAAGTTAAAAATTGAAAAATACTACCTTTTCAGACGTATTCTAGTATATATGTTAATAATTCCAATGAATTTCATGTATACACAATAACTTCAGAAAAAATAGTCTCAGCTTCAGCGACATCTACATGAGAAAAAATATCGACAGCATAGTTGGCAATAAATAATTGAAATATTCCTACATGATAATATATATACAACTTCCAAAAATTCGATAAATGTGGTAGCATGGGTGAATAGGTGAACGTTACATTGCGTAAAGTGATCACTTAAGCCAGCCGATGACAGGTCATAATCCCTGTAATGCCCGAGACTTCCATACATCCTATGTAAAAATGATAGCTTCGTCTCTGTGAGATATGTATATCTTTAAAAAAATCAATTAATCAATTAATATTAATCTAATATTGTTTTAATTAATTGTTTGATACTCTCGCTAAATTGATGGCAGACAATGCCCAATAACGGCACAATGTAGGTGGCATTCAAGAATAACTAACTGTACAGTATCACAATATCATATTTCTTTGATGATTGCATAAATTGATAATTATTTCGCTTCATTGCCATTAAGACATCTTACAGCGCTCTTTTAATACGCTCGAGTATGTTCAGCGATCAATTGAAATGCCTTCGTATTCGCGGCCGTCTTTACAATATGTAAGCCAGATTCATCTTTTATTTTAATATTATTATTTGTAGTCTAACGAATGTGAATTAGGTGCGATGTAGCAGTTTAACGTATCATATGTTCATTCAGCGGGTACCTCAGTAAAATTTGTTATGACAATTGCGTTATATGTGTACATATAAACATCTGAGTAGGTACAACTTCTTTTTCTTATTGTAAATAGCCAATCCATCCTTCAAGAGTGATTTGTGCCATTAATCAAGTTAAAAACTTTGTTTTGTAGAAAAAAGTACAATCATATTGTAGAATAGGAAATACTATATTAAGAGTCAATATCATTGTCGTTCAAAAAACTTGCTATTATATAGATTAAACGTGGCGAGTTAAGGGAAAGGGGAGCTGAAAATTACCATTGACGTTGATACGCTGTAAAAAAAACCTGTGATCGGCAATGGACAGGCAAAAAAGACATGGTCAAGTGTTTCCTCCTCGGCACTACACTCACACATTGGGGAATCTATCAAGTTCAATCTGAACAAATGAGAGGCCAACTGGCAGAGTAGGTATAAAATTCCCAAGAAAATAGAGGATAATTTTGCTTAAACGCAGAATTTGATCAGAGTTTTGTTAAACTGACCAACGCCGCATTAGAAATAAAAATATTAAACACCAGTTTTTAATTGTTTATGGTCTAAATAATATGGAATAGATGTTTTGTAGCATTTTAACATTCAAAATGTTTAATTAATGAGTACTCTAGTAAAATTGTTTGACAATTACTTTAGAAGTAACGTGTTAGAGAATTTCATAAAATTTTATATATTATTTCTTTTTCACATGCCAAGCGTGCGTTCTACAATTTTGTTATCACCCCATTAGATTGTGATATCAAATTAGTGATAACCTCAAAATCACGAACCGTGAGTGAATCACTGGTATCTTTGAGTCACACTCACTATCGATGATTAAATATCTGGGAATATCGTGATTCGTGATTCATTTTTTTATTTATATTTGGTTGATGAATGATAAATGAAAATATTCATGAAGGAATAACTATATAATTTGTGATAAGCGCCATCTAGTAGATTCTGCCAAAACGTTTTACACATTTAATAGTTTTCATTATCTTTGTGATATTAAATTATATATATACGTTAGAATATATTTTTACGCAAATGAAATTTTAATAATATAGGTGAAAACGCTCAAAATTATAGTAAATTAGAATTATTTATAAAATCTTAACATCAAATACTAATACAGTGGAACCTCGATATACGAATTTCGTTCAATTTGTTCGTAAACAGAGACAAGTATTTCCATAAGAATCAATGTAAAATGTATTAATCTGTAAGACCCAAAGAAAATTGCTCTATATCATCTTTATGTTCTACTTCTTGCTTGAAATTCAATAAAGGTAATAAAAATTCATGGTTTTAACTTAAAAGGAATTGGAAGTAATAAAACAAAAATAATAAACAAATTTTATTGTAACTTATCTTACAAAATATGTAGTAAAGTGTTTTTGTTTGGAAGAGGACCCTTCTTCTATGAAAATATCGGGTGCTTGAAGTTATTAGGTTTCTGTCTCACAACAAACCTATCCAACGACATTTGTTTCTTCTTGCTATTTATAATGTTGCGGAAATGAGACATGACATTATCATTAAACAGATTTATAACACGATAAAGTTTTATCAGGGTGATATTTTTCCACAAAACTTTGCACCTCACTCCACTTCGCGCACATTTCGTGGATCGAGGAACATCTTCCATTTATTTATCAGTCTTTGAAAATAAAATTTCCTCTGTCACCGTCTTTTGCTGCTCATTAAGAAGCTGTTCCAGTTTTTCTATAGTGAGTTCTGAGACTGCCTGCCTGTTCGAAAACTGTAGCATTTGTTCGACAGGATTTTTGTTCGTAAACCGAAGTTCCACTGTATTGAATTTTATTTATCCCTGGTGAACTCTGTAACAAGCTTAATTATTAAAGAGCTTATTAATAAATCTATGTTTACATCTCACTCGTGTCAATCGGTACTGCATTGGTTAGTCGTTCCGCCTGCAACCCGGGACACCGGGGTTCAGTTGTCTATATAGGAGATTTTTATTTTATTTATATAACTAAATTTATGAATATTTTTTGAACCAGAAAAACATATTCTATGCAGGGGCGGTATAATACATGGGTATGAGATGTGTAATGCGTTTTTTGTTTGATTTTTGGTTATTTAACATGTAAATGTAATTATAGTCAATTATATGTAAATGTAGTTATTGTATATAATATATTATTTTATAATTTAATAAAAAAAAAATTATGTTATTTTCCGTCTACGAGACACTCATTTTTAATTATAGTCTTGGAATGTGTATCTATCTACCAGTGATGAGAAAAAATGCTAATCTTAACTCACTGGTGTGATTGTGATTGATATTCGATAATACCAGTGATTGAAAACTGTGACTGTGATCACAGTTTCAATATTAATGCGCGTGCGCCGCACGATACCACAATACATGAAATAAATAAAATAACATAATTTTGAGCACTTATATTATTAGAAACTTCATTTGCGTAAAAAACATATTTTAGCATATATAATAAATATATATCTAATTTAATACCATTATAAAGAGAATGAAGAGCCATAAAAAAAGTGAGTTTATTTTTCGGGTCGAATACTCAGCATTTCGAGTCAAACGCGTAAAACGTTTTAGTAGAATCTACCAGATGGCGCTCATCACGAATTATAACTTCATTCATATTTTCGTTTCGTATGCACCAACCAAATATAAATAAAATAATCACGATATTCCCAGACATTTAGTCACTGATAGTGAGTGTGGCTCAAAGATATCAGTTATTGACTAACGGTTCGTGATTTTAAGCTCATCACACTAGCTACAGTCGTACCGCGTATCTGTGACGTCTTTGGATCAATATATTAATGAAGAGGTCATCATTTGGGCTATCTACAATCAGATGAACTGCAATCAGCTGGCAACTAGCCCAGTTGATTCCAGGCGGGTGCTGCAGTCAGTAAATTCAAATAAGCTTTATAAATATAACTATATTTATTCATAAATAAAACTAAATTGTTTTCCCTGCGTTATTAATTTTAGAATTTTATCGTATTTTATATAAAGATAATATTGAATTAATTAATATATTATAAATATATCTTTTTTTTCACTATGTAGAGAAAACTGTTTTGCGAATAGGGTTCTTAGCTCATAAATAATCGAACGCATGGGACCACGAGTATCGTGCCGACAACCAATAAATTTGATAGATAACTATCTCCGAGAACGCGTATATCCACTGAACCCAATACATTACCAGTGATGTCATCTAATGTAACGATAATATTATTAAAACAAATTAAATGTATACGGAAGGATATACAGAAAAAAATAATTTATCAAAAAAATATTTTAGTTGCTACCAGGGATTCGAACCTGGATCTTTTACTATCCGAGGAAATGCGTTTCCAGTTACACCACGCCAACCGAGTAAGTTAATGACAAATTTTCTAACTTGTATATGATACATCTGTTATTCCATTTTTAAAAAGCTGTCACCTTGATTTAATTTCTGGCGTCTTCTGGCTTATATTACTCAAAGCTATTTGAGATTTGTCGCAATATAAATATGACAGTTTTTTTAGAAATAGAATAACAGATGTATCAATTTGAAAGAGCTGCAGCATATAAGTTGGAAAATTGGTCGTCAACTTACTCGGTTGGTGTGACGTAACTGGTGACTTTCTCCGGGTAGGTAAAGATCCGGGTTTGAATCCCGGTAGAAACTAAAATATTTTTTCGATAAATTGAATTTTTCCGTATATCTTTCTAGTTGATATATTTGATTTGTAATAAAATACCACAGAACTATGTACTGAAAAATCTGCAACTTCACAATAATAATGTGTTCTCCTTAAAAATAAAAATTAAAAGGTAATAGTATTAATATTACTGTATTTTCTCGATTATAAAACGCCATCGATTATAAGACACGCCCTTATTTTTATATACCAATAATTAAAAATGTTAACCTTATCATAGCAAACAAAGTCATGCAATTACAAAAAAAATGATTTAAAAATAGGCATATTATGTATGTATCATCACCATCAGAGTCTGAATTTTTTTCAGATTCAGTGTCCGATTTCGCGAATCACTTTTCGACTCATTTCTACAAGTAATCAGTGATGATTCATTACAACTGCGGAATTTTACACCGATTGTAAGACGCACCCCGAATTCAGAGACATCAAAATAGGAAAAAAATTGCATCTTATAATCGAGGAAATACGGTAATTAGAAAATGCGTACATTCTATTCGTCATTTGTAAACAATACCCGTTATTTCTGTTGATTATTTCTAAAGATTTTCGTTTTGAAATCTGTAGCGATGATGGTTTTCTTTTTTCAGCTATGGAAGACGTTGGCCATTGATAGTCTCTGTTGTACTGCAAGCGGCTTCTGGAGTATTGGCAGCCTTCTGTCCCGATTGGTATTCCTTCACTGCCACCAGATTCATCGTTGCTGTGGCTACCGGAGGCACCATGGTTACCTCATTCGTCCTCATCATGGAGATTATAGGAGTCAAATACAGAGAAGTGGCTGGAATTCTCTTCCAGGTGTGTTAATCTTGTTGTTCGTGATTATAATTTTTCAATACAGTGCTCCAAAATAATGTTAACTGCTTATTATCATTCAGTTCAAATTACAAGTGATTATTTGAATTTATGTTTATTACAACTTTGGAAAAACTCTTAGATTTTCAAAGATTTTAAAAAAATATAGAAATGGAATATGGAATATGAGTCATATCCATATTCTTACTATTTTCAATCTTTACTCTTTTAAAAAATAGAGCTAGCTTACTTGGTGGTGTCCTGGAACGAGGCTCAAAATCCCCAACCAATTAGTCAATTATATTGTGGGTATTCAAAATACATTAAATTTCAAACCCATACGTACTCTATATACGTTATGCACTTTAGCCGATCTGTATAATATTTTTTTCTATTTTATAATAGAATATTTCTCTGAAAAAATATTTATTGCAGTTGATCTGTAGGTAAGAAGACAAAATTATCGTTGTTGTAGATGAAGTTAAAAAAGAATGGTAAAACTTATATGAATCTTTTATACAACCACAAAACATTAATATCATTTTATGAATATGCATAAATAAAAAGTAACAAAATTTAAACTTTTCTAGATCCCATTTAATCTGGGCCACCTGACTCTAGTTGGCATTGCTTACCTAACGCATCAGTCATGGAGCAGTCTTCAATTCTGGGTATCCATACCTTCCGTTCTGCTTTTCGTCTACTACTGGGTGCTGCCCGAGTCACCGCGCTGGCTTCTGGCTGTGGGTAGACATGAAAAGGCAGCTGAGATCCTCATAAAGGGCGCTAAAGCGTAAGAGTTTTCAGTTTATCGAATTTTCTTAACAAAGAACCTGACTACATCTGGTCTAGGAGTTCGGAATATAAAGAAATACTGGGTGTAACATACGTTGTGCACAATATTTGAGGGGTAAATGTAAATACATATTAAAAATGTGAGTGGAAAACGTTCAAACTGCCTGCGCCTAATTTTGCATTTAAGTACAGTCCCTGGGAAATTATTTCTTAAACATGATGTTTTCTAAATGTGATCCGTTTTTTCGCTGGCACTCTTCTAAACGGGAGGCAAAATTTCTGAGAACTGCTCGGCACGTATTCACCATGATCGCTGCCATTTCTTCTCGAATATTTTCTTTTAATTGGTCCAGAGAGGGAGTATTGTTATTTAAAGTAGCCCCATAGGAAAAAGTTTATTGGTGTCAAGTTGGCTACGTGGAGGCCAGTTTATATCACCTCATCGGAATATCAATTATCCAGGAAAAATTTCATGAACAACTATCGATTGGCAAATCTCTCGCACCTCTCCCGCTCGTTGCTTTGGTTCAGCGAATGAACCGAAATGAAAGCTTATTAAGATATGTAAAACAAATAACGTGACAATTTCATAAACATTTATTTATTCTTTAATAAAGAAAACTTAAAGCTTATCGTGATTTTGAAAAAATCCGTAATGAAATAGAATTTGTTCATTTTTGACTCATAATTTTGTTTAAATATCCAACTATATAATATTGCGGACTAAGTATGTTACATCTGTGTATTATAAAGAAAAAATGTATAAATTTTTGACTTTTCGTGCACACAAGAATAATATTTTATACACCTGATAACATTTGATTGTTAATGCATACGTTGAAATAAATTCAATATTTTTTTTTTCAGAAACAAAATGCCGACAGATAATATAATGAAAAAATTAAAAGACTCCAGTGACATGTTGGGGGACAATATGGAACCAAAGGAGAACATGCTCAGTCTATTCAAGAAGCCAAACCTCCGTATGAAGACCATTTATATGTGCTTCGACTGGTTAGCTTGTGGTCTCTGTTTTTTCGGGGTATCACAGTACATAGGACAAATTGGAGGAAATATTTATGTCAACGTGGCTCTATCTGCCGCTATTCAAGTTCCCGGGACGCTCTCTTCAATAGCTTTCAATAGGCTTTTTGGAAGGAAGAAGACATTATTTTATTCCTACGTTCTTTCTGGCAGTACCTTAATTGCAATAGCAATCATACCTCAAACAGCCAGTACGGCAAAGATTGTCTTAGCTTCTGTTGGTATCTTAGGTATGAGTATATCGTTCCCGACAGTATACGTTTTTGCCGGAGAAATCTTCCCTACCGTTTTACGTAACACAGGCATCGGACTGTGTTCGATGATTGCCCGAGTTGGTTCAATGCTCGCTCCGTTTGTAGCGGGATTGGGCTCGTATCAACCCTGGTTGCCTCCCGCCATTTTCGGAGGTCTGCCGATAATTGCGGCATTTCTCACCATGCTGTTACCGGAGACACACGGCAAGGCCCTTCCTGATACCCTCAGAGAAGCGGAGTACGCCGGCAGAAGAAGAAAGAGTAGCGTTATCAGCGCTTTTGAGACTCCAAGGATGTAGACAAAATAATATATGCCAAGTTGTATTATTTGGAGGAAATGTATTATGATTGTATTGCCATAACTGTATACACTATGTACACATAAGGTTCAAAAGCCTCCAGCCTGAACAAGTTAGAGCGCGTACGTATCCTCGGGCCGGAAACAATTGGACCTTACTAGTATAATCGACAAATATATATTTACAATTATGTAATAAGAATTTGATTTACGTAATATCGTGATAGCTTTATTATACCAAATTGACTCGTTAAAATAGTATAAAAATGACATAATTTCTTATCAACCTAAATCTTGTAAACGATATATTATGTAGCCGAAAATAATGTTATAAGTATCTAGGAATTTGATATTTAAATATATCTATTATATAAGTATTATTCTATAATATTTATAAGTTAAATTTCAAATTAAATGATTAAATAATAAATTTATGTCATACTCAAAAGCTGATTATTCACAAACCTGTTGTATTTAGAAAATAATGCCCCAGCAATAGGTATTGACAGTTTTTATCGTATTAATGTCAGCATAGTAATAGAAATACACAGATTAAAACTAAATATGTTTATTTTATACATAATGTAGTTTTCAAATATATAATACTGACTTTTTTTAAATCACATTAAACAAATGTGCTTCTTCTTGTCTTTCGCATTCTTGGAGCCGGCTGCGAAAGATTTTCATAATGCGGTGCAAAATATCTCAAGGTACTCAGCAAACTTATACACGTAATCGTATCCCTATATGAAGGAAGTTCTGCGTGTGTAAGGATCGATGGATCATTCACATCATGGTTTGATATTACAAAGGGTGTCAAGCAGGGTTGTGTAATGTCTCCATGGCTGTTCAACTTGTATATAGATAATTGTGTAACTGGAATATATGAATGTAGGAGCGAAAATAGGCGATTATATTGTATGCCGATGGTGCAGTATTAATGGTGAATAATGAATAAGTGAGTAGAATGTACGATGTATGCAAGCAAAATGACCTTCTTATGAATGTCTACAAGTCGAAAGTGATGATATTTGAGAAGGAGGAAAGCAAGACACCGTGCAATATACTTGTAGGTAATGAATGTTTGGAACAAGTAGATGAGTTTGTGTATTTGAGAAGTATGTATGGTAGAAACGGAAAGACTGAAAAAGATATTTAAAGTAGGGTGACTGCGGGGAATAAAGTGAATGGTGCTTTGAATAGAATTATAGCTCACAATGGAGTCCTAGTACCGACACTTATGTATGGTAGTGAGACCTGGAGTTGACAGAAAAGGTACTAAAGAAGGCTGAATGCATTGGAAATGAGATCACTTAGGCGTATATATGTGACATATTTATTTATGTAAAGCTAATCTCACTATAGTGAGTAAAATTAAGAAAGAATCATTGATCATATAGAAAAGATTAATGAGGTGAGAATGGTAAGAAAGATATATGACGCAGGTGTTGATGGCACCAGAAATAGAGGACGTCTGAGGAAGATTTGGCACGACCATGTAAACCACATTCTGAAAGATGGTTATGTTAGAAGCCACAATAACCGGTGAGCTTGTATGAAAAGATATATGTATGTGGATGAGGCGAGAACTGTGTGTCGGAACAGAAGAGGGTAGCGCTCTATCCTCTCTGCCTACCCCAGTAGGTAATGTCGTGATGGTAAGTAAGTATGTCGTTTCTCAACTCTTGTAATGATAATAATAATACTTTGGACTTCAAATGCCCGCATAAAAATCCGGAGATTTTGCCGCCCAATTAATATCACCATTTTGAGATATCGCTGAACCTCGATTATGGATCATGTTTGAATGAAAATTTATTGCTGCGCGGGCCAAGAATTCATAGATACTGAAACTACATAATACAATATTATATATCAAACTTATTGCACACTACATGTGCACAAATACGTCGATACTTGTTGCCGGACTCTGTGTATATATATATATATATTATATTAAATCATTATGTAAGTAAAACTATTTTAGATATCTATTAAATTTGTCATTCCATTGTTAGGTCGTTAATATTTTTGAACCGAAATAAATTATATTTTTTTCACAACCTTCGGAATGAAATCTATTTACAGGCATATTTTTTTTGTAATACAAATTAAATTAATCAACTAGAAAAACAGAAAAAATCTATGTATGGAAAAAATATTTAGTTGCTACCGGGATTCGAATCTGATTGATATAATTTGTATTAAAATACCACAAAACTATGTTTTGAAAACTATGCGACATCACAACAAAAATGTGTTCTCTTCACAGACCACCAAATATGTAGATATGAACTAACGCAAATTTCTTGTCTCAATATTTTCATTTTGGTGTCACCCATGCAATCAAATAGTTCCGCGACTTTTTTTTTAAATGTGACTCGGTTGGAACGAAAATTTAAACGCTGACAATATAATATGGATTAATGTAAAAAATATGTCGTGTTTACACAAATATTTCATTTTTGAAGAGTAAATATTTTTACTGTTGGATAAATGTGTCATAAACTATCAGATTTATGTTTTCACTAAGAATGTACGTAGAATACTCTTCGTCCCGAAATCAATATTCCATATGTACGCTTTATTTCATGTCTATTCATTTACTGGTCTGTAGTTCTCTTTAAAAAAAAAAATTTTTATTTTTCATTGGTACCCAATCTTTTAGTTACGTCTTGAGGAAATCCATGAATAGGTTGACAAAAGCTGATGATGGTGGCATCCTCCAAGTCTTATTACAAAGTCATGATTGAACAAAGAAAACAGAATGGTGTTGAAGGCGATGGAAATCGCTAGGAACGTGTGAGGAATAAATAGGAACCGCCGTGAATTAAAATCACAAGATGCTTCGTGTCCAATCTTAGTAGAAGATAACCAATACGTTGGCATTACCAGTTTTGATGTGATATAATTTTTTTTATATTTCGTGGCTCATTTTTGTATATTTTAAAATTAAATTCAAATGATGACTTCAAACCAAATTATTTGTAGTATTTTTCTTTTCATAAAAACTGTCCTCTATGCATATTTGATCGATTTATTAGAATTCACATTTATTTCAAAATTCGCCTTACGAATAGTAGAGTTGAGCGCGGAGCAAGTTTCCATTTGCTGTCTATGGCTATCTATCGTAGTGGAATTTATTTATCATCTAATTAATGCTTATTAAATTATCTTTTTGAGAGAACGTTTACATTTACAGATACGCCAATCTGTTACAGATCATATTCATCTTGAAGCGGATTCTGGTCCAGTAAAGAGGGCAGAGTAGTTTGAGATAATGTGTAAAAAATAATTTATATAAGACATAAAGATTGCCATTATCTAATTTTTTAAATATTAGCTGATGACATGTATATTTTTCAATGTTAGAAATTTGTATTTGAATTGTGCAATCTCCGGGTCAAACAACCCGCCGAATGGATTACGACAATTCCGGTCGTAAATCGGAATCACCGCAAGATGTAAGGGGAATAGAGAAACATGGTAAAGGAAAAGGTTGGTGAGGGGATAGAGGTTTAGCCGATGGAGCAGTGATTTCGGGAACCGGGATTTGTAAGGACTGCTCGCCTTGCCTTGAATATGACCCCACCGCAAATCCCCGTGGTCGCCGCCGAAAATAAAACAATAATGGCACGTGGATGAGCCAATTTCCGCTTCCGACTGAAGATGGCGATGTCAGTTTGCATTCACACACAAACAATAGACACTATGATCGCACACAAAGATCACACAAACCACAGTACTGGTGCACTGGAGCTGAAAGGGTCCATACCGCGAATGCTATTGCGATCGAATACAATATCGATCAAGTTGATGTTTGCTGGCGTCAAGGTCATGTTTCAAACTGGTGGGCAAGTATTAGGATAGGTCATGAGTAAGAAATTTGGACGCGGGCATGTAACAACAATAATTTTCGCGCCTGATATTACAAACGCGCTAAAGTGTGTTCTGAATATACGGAACAGAATTCATATATTTATTTATTTCAAGTATAACTAACGAATGGACAACATTATAAAGATTATCAAGCTACAGTAAGTCAATATTTGCCTAATGCAAATCTTGCTCAAAATTGCTTAATGCTTAGGATTTTGCGCATCGAAGAACATTGTTAATTTGGTTTTTAAATATAGGTAATGATACAGAAAATATATCAATGTCGGCGAACAAATCATTGAAAGCTAGGCACATTTTCAATATAGAAGAGCGTAATCCATTATATTATAATTAATATATTTCAAAGTAAACGTAAGACAAATTTTGATCTATAAACTAGCTATATTTTTAAGTGAGAAATCCTCTTCATACTGCAATAGATATACATTTTTTTCTTCACCCATTCTGTTAAAAACAGAAAGATATGTTACTATCTAAGTTAAGTGAAAAAAAATTTTTTTTTTGGTTACCATGGTTGTATATCGTGTGCAGATTAAAATCGTGGTTATGTTTTAGGAAACATTTAAATTTGTAGAACAAAATCAAGAAGCGCACATGCACCTTGAAATTATCTAGAACCCGGTATTTTCGTATATGTCATTTACTGAAGACGTAGGTGATCATTTTCAACGTTTTGTTAACCGGATTCCGAATAGTAACTCTACAAGCTCTCCAATTAATAATACCATAGTTTATCAGAGACTGACATAGTAAATAGTAAACACTATTGAGTATTTGGTGTCAAGGGTATTACGAATTGACCTACATAAATACCCAAGCAAGATTTCGTTAATGAATCATATTAATAGCGATTTATTTTTCCCAGTGTTAACTCTAATTGTACGCAAATAATTATTATTTTCGTATTAAAGGTAAGACCACGAATTCGGCACAGAATTTGATGAATCCAACATTGTCCAAGTTATTAAGATTGTACGGCTGAAATGGGGTGGTCATGTTCAACGCGTGGATTTGTGGCTGGAGGAGTTACTCCCGGCCGGCAAGCATCCGCAGCAGCAGGCAGCCGGCAAGCTGCGTTGATTGGATGGCGTTACGCAGGACGCGCATGCAGTTGACATCGTATACAATTAATTCAAACCTGGGATTTCGGGATTCGATTTTAATGATGGGGATCAGAACCGGGATTATAAAATGCTATGTTACATTTATAAAAAAACCCAGAAAGAAGAAATACCTAGATATAATATAAAAATATTTATTACGATACAAGAAAGATACAGATAGATTTCAGGTTTCGAACTGAAGAGATCCGTCTTCAGATAGTAGGGGCGTGCAGTGCATACAAGCAAAAAAGCTGTGCGTTACTAAAATTTACGGGAAACAAATATAAATTAAATAATTGGATTAACATAAACGAAAATATTATTTTACAATTAGCGCCATCTGTGTACCAGTAGAGTCATTGATTGCTTAGTTCTAAAAACTACCACGACAACTCGCCGCTGTACCCATGGCGTTCATTTGTATTCGCCGCATCGAGCTATTCACATTACTCTGTTCTGTCTTTAAGCTAGTGAATTACTTTAAGCTATTCACATTACTCTGTTCTGTCTTTAAGCTATTTCGAGTCATATAATTGGTTATTATTATTATTAAAAACAAAAAACAATTGGTAGAACTATTTCAAACGTTAAACTTTAATAATTATTTATTATAATAATTTTAATAAATTAATCATGTTCAGTCATAGAAAGTGTTCTTAAAAACGTCCATACATTTTTTAATGGGTAAGAAGATATTATTTTTACATTAAAACTTAAATACATGGTAGGGTCGTATAAACGACAGATTTATTTTGTCCAAATACGTTGGTTAAACGAAAGTACATACATATATTGTATAATGTCATTGGTAACAGCATAACCTAAATCTATATCTACTGCACGCCACAGTCAGGTAGGTATGCCTGAAGAAAGTTTATGCAATCGGCTTTGAACTTGAATGGGTTATGAAGCCGAATGGCGATGATTACAATGAGATTTGCGAATGGTGGATAAGGTAATAATGTACATGCGCACATTTAGTGTATTTTACAAACATATTATGTCGTATCTATTGTGAATAATATTGTCGCATTTTTAACAATCCGTGATTGTAATGCAGCAGAGAAACGGTATTTTATTTAAAATGATGTTTCAATAACGACATCTTTTATATTTATAATGTACAAATATATATAAAGGCGGCTCTTAAAACGAAAATTCGTCAGAAATCTATAAAGTAGAAACATGTTCTTATCAGTTATTATAAATTACATTCTTCTCGAGAGTTGAAATAAATAAAACGCGATTATTTCAAATAGCGTTAAAAATTTATTATAAGTGATAGTCAAGAATTAAATAACTAAACATATTTGTTCCGTATTCGTAAAATACGTTTTTGGCGCGTCTTGTAAATCGGGCGCGATCCATGTCATTGACACCTTTTCTCCATCCAAATTTCCCTAACCATACCTTAATGCCCGTCTTTAGTGTAAAATGTGACCTTGACGTCAGCAAACGCCAACGTGACCGATAATTGTTCGATCGCGACATCGCGATAGCATTTTCGGTGTGGATTTGTTCAGCTCCAGTGCACCAGCACTGTATTGTAATCTTGTGTTTTGTGATCACGTAGTGTTTGTTTTTTGTGTACCGCCGGTGAAGTTGTGATATCGCTGTCTTCAATCGGAAGCGGAGATCTGCCCATCCGCGTGCCGTTTGTGCGATCTCGGCGGCGACTGCAGGGGTGACGGAGGCGTTATACACAAGGAAGACGAGCAGTCCTTCCAATCCCGATTCCCCGAGATCACTGGTCGTTTTGATTCGAACCGACCATTGATCATCATCGACTCTTATACCTTATATCCAGGTCCCCTTATTTCCTTCCTTTCCGGAATCACCGGAATCGTCGAAATCCAATCCGCGGGACGCACGATCCGGAGATCGCGCAATTCGTTCATCAGATCCTATCGGCGCAGGATTACGTCTTCTTTACAATATTCGTCGTTTAAAAAAATATTTTTCATTTTTAAATTATTATTTAGAATTAATAAATGCTATATTTGCTTATTTGTAATATATAATATATGTATTGTATTTTACGATCAGGCAAATGTTTTCAATAACTTTAAACATATAATAGTTAACAGGCTTTGAAATTGTGTTTTATAATATTTTTTTGGGATTTAAAAATGTAAATATAGAAAATAAATTAAAATATAAATAGAGATCATAATAATAAAATACAAATTGCATGTATTATGTATGTAAGTAAGGAAAGCGATCTTATTATGAATGTCAACAAATCGAATGTGATGGTATTCGAGAAGGAGGAAAGCAATGATGAATGATTAGAACAAGTAGATGAGTTTATGTATTTGGGAAGTATGTTTAATAGAAAGGAGAGTGAGTGCAGGGATTAAAGTGAATGGCGCTTTGAGTGGAATTATATCTAATGGGAACTTGTCAACTGAGGTAAGACTAGCTGTACCCAATAGAGTCCTGGTACCGACACTGATGTATGGAAGTGAGACCTGGTGCTGGCAAAAGAGGAACGAAAGTAGACTGAATGCAGTGAAAATGAGATCGGTTAGGCGTATATGGGGCAGATCCATTTCCGACAGAGTTGAGAATGTAAAGCTGATCTTAGTATAGCAAGTATGATGAAAAAATTATCACTAAGGTGGTTTGGTCATATGGAACGATAGAATGATGTGAGAATGGTAAGAAATATATATAACGCAAGTGTTGATGGCACCATAAGTAGAGGACGTCCGCGGAAGACTTGGCTCGACCAAGTAAACCAGATACTGGAAGATGATTCCGTTAGAAGCCTCAATAATTGGCGAGCTTATATGAGAAGACATGAATGTGGTTGAGGCTAAAATTGTGTATCAAAACAGAAGAGTGTGGTACTATATTATCTCTGCCTACTTCCGCGGAGTAAGTTAGTAAGTAAGTACACTATAAACACCGAGCAGTTCATACATTTTTTGTCGATATAAACTCTTTCGAAAAATCATTCTGCCACAGTTATAGCTCATGAGATGTTGCCGCTAACTACGCGGAAGTCTAATAAATAAGCTGAATTGATAGATATACGATAATTATAATATAGATAATTGATATACGTGTAGCGACCGGAATTCAAATCCACCGCCATCTCAGTCGGCATCGATGCTAGCGACAGCGCTGCCGGCTGCTGCTACAAACCTGGCTCGAAATTCATCGCTAGGCAGTCTCTCTAGTTTCATCGTTTCACAACGGCGGTCTTGCTGGTCCACGCGCCGAGCAAGACCGCTAATTCGCTTCATTTCATTTCATAACCAACACGCACCTTCTACATCTTCATTCATTCTTTAATGCTATCTGTCTCCATTGTCTTTTATCTTAATGTCACAATAAACCGCCACACGCGCAAACAAACATCTCTTTCATTTAACCACCGTCCTAACCCTCAAATACGTAAGAAATGACACCATACTAACGAGAATGAATAAAGACAATAAAATCACTAATACCATAAATAAGGAAATCTATGTATTTTGGACATGTTATGAGACATTTCTGAAATTTTTGACAACGTGCTCATTGTCATACAAGAAGGTCTTGACTGAAGAAGAACATCGTGACTTAAAAACCTTAAATAATGGTCAGACGAGAGATTTGAATCTCTCTTTATATATAGAAGAACACTCTGATAAAATAAATAAATTCTAACTCTTATTCCTAAAATCTCCCAAAATTTAGTTAGGCAATAAGTAAACGTTTGTATCAAAAATTTCAAGTAAGCTGGACCACAATAATTGATAGGCACTTACATCAAGTGGCATCCATGTGTTGCGGATTTCATTTCAATATATTTTAGAGTTCGGTACCTAATAAGGTATGTTTTTTATTTTATTGATAAGTGTGGTAAATCTTTATTAATCACCAGATTCCCTTAGGGATTTATTCTCTGATTACTGTCTAATTACTTTGGTCCCAAATGGTTGTAATATAAAATTCAGCATGTCCGGGCTACAATTATAAGTTTATTATGACAAGTTATTACAGTAACACTTCAGAGATAGACTTGTTATTCAGAAGAAGCTGTGATGGAAGAGAGCTATTTCCCCCCAGAGGCGGCCTCTTATAAGGTTCGTCCCCTACCACTCATCTACTCACTTTTTTATGACACACACACACATACATTTACAAATTGACACTTCTCACAATAAGTTTAAAACTATCCCCGTTTCCACGTTCACTTCATTTAAAATTTAAATGTTTAAAACGTTTTAAAACATTTTAGGAGTTCGGTACCTAATAAGGTATGTTTTTTATTTTATTGATAAGCTTAAAACTATCCCCATTTCCATATTCAGTTCATTTTAGTTTCGCAGCGTACGATAAAAACGTTTAAAACGATTCAAAAATATTTTAGGAGTTGGGTAGTACCTAATAAGGTCTACTATTTTTTATTTAGTGGATGCTAAAAACCGTCCCCAAAACATCCAATTCATTGTAGACTTGCAGCGCGCAATTAAAAATATTTTAGGGATTCGATACGTATTAGGATAATTTTTAATTTATTTTAGACTCGCAGTGCGCAAATATGAAAAATGTCGCCGTGCAGAAACGTGCTATTCCGCGCAGAAGTAGAAAAAATAAAGACAATATTGATTGCTAATATATTATGACATTATGACGTCACAACATAAGACTGTGAGTGTCATTAAACACAACACAATGGCCCTGCGAACAATAAAAACAATGCCACCTAATAAATTTTAATTGAAATACAGTACACACTGCATACATGCATATAATACGTACATTTCTGTTCGATAGCAATTATTGCTCAATCAAGCTAGACAATAAGCGCGTGGGATCTTATCTATCCCGAAATAAACTGTTCGCACATAGATATATATTACTCGGTAACGTCCCGCGATGCCCATACTAGTGTTAGATACCGTTTTACGCGGACGTGTTGACATCTCGTGAAGCTAGTTTGGCTCGGTTGAACCAAACATTTCATATAATTAATGGATGATGCAAGCGACAGTGATAATGAAGGTAAGTCAAGTATTTTTCTAATGTAAACAATCTGCGGAAGTAGATGCGTGAAATATTATTATTAAAATTAATTGAAAATATAATATCATCTAGCATGAAACCTAAACTCAGTAGCGAACTGGCTTTTTTTTTATCAGAGATGCCGATTTAACTAGCAAATTATATATCGTCATTTAACTAACAAATCGAGTTATTAGGACAACATATTCTCATTGTGATGTTGTAATATTTTATATACTAATTAAATGAATTAATTATAAAGATATACATATAAAATCAATTTTATCGAAAAATATTATTGTTGCGCTACCGGGATTCGAACCTGGATCTGAATGTATTCTCCTAATAATATATAAGTTGTATCAATGTGTCCAAAATTTAATAAAAATGAATTGTTAATTCTGGCGTCTGCTATCAGTTTACTCAAATGTGTTTAAGATTCAATAAAAATAAAGTAGATGGGTTTCATATAATGGAAACGATAGATGTATTAATTTTAAAAAGTGTAACATATAGGTTTAAAAATTTGTCGTCAAAAATAATGTCGCTGTAGCATAGTTGGATAATGAATCTTCCCCAATTTGGAAAGAGATCCAGGTTCGAATCCCGGTAGCGCAACAACAATATTTTTCGATAAAATTGATTTTATTTGTATATCTTAACAATTAATACATTATTTAGTATTTAAAATCAAGCTAAGCTTCTTGTTAAATGAGCTTCATAAATTTTAGAAATTAAATTTAAACGCGATCTTTTGTAATTTTATATTAATAATTTGAGTAACCGAATCAGGTTTAATATGTATATTTTTAAATTATTATTAATTGAACTATGCTTGTATCACTAGAAAAATCTGTGTTGAAACGGACAAAGTTTTACGAAAAATATATTTTGATTACAACGTAATTATAATATAATGAAAGATTATTACAGTATATAAGCTTTTAATTATGTGAAAATTTAAGCTGAGTACATATATCCAAAGTATAAATTATCGTACAAATACATCTCTGTAACTAGGTGAGTAAATTTTAACAATTGATATAATTAGTTTTTTTTTGTGCACGTTTTTTCTGAATATTCATTTATTTATTTATACATATATATATGCATATTTTTGTTTTAACAGAGGTGGATACATAATAAACATAAGACATTTTCATAGTTTATTGTCTGGGACGGAGTAGTATTCTGATATATACAGCGTTGTCCTGGCTACTTTGCTAGACTGAAGTCTGTGTTAAAATAGCCAGTTTTTTTTTTCGTGCTATTGTGGTGTTATTTAAGTCATCGACAGGAATAAAAAGAGAATTACAAAAATGTACAAAAAAGTAAAAATAAAAAATATATATATGTAGTGGGAGTGTTGTAGGAGTATTAAATTATTAGTGAAGGTATTGTATAATTATATTAGAATTTTGGATATCCAAGCTTCTGATTCGTCTCTACCTGATTGAATCATATATTGGGTCCATATTTGTGTAATCTTATTGGAATTATACGATTTCCAGTTGGTACTGAGTGAATTGTATAGTTTCGGAGCTAAGAACATGTAGAATCTTTGATAAAATGTTGTTGTTGCTCTTGGAACTGGTGTGTAGATGTTTGTTGTTTGTCTTGTGTTGTGTCCATGATTTATTGCTTGAGGAGAGTTGTTGTTAGTATGGAAATATTGAACGAGTCTCAACATAAAGATTTGTCTTATATCTAGGACATTTTATTTCTTATATCTAGGACATCTTATTTCAAAAAGTCTGGGAGATTGATGTGCCACTCGCGCATGATAGAAAATATTGTATTATTTTGAACATTCTTTCTGTTGCCGTGTCAAGTTCAACTGGCTCAAAGTTTGCAATGTTTCAAGTTAAGCAACAGACTGGTTTATATTTTATTTTGTTCTCAACGTTGTTCCCAACGTTGTCGAACTGTAAGTTAACATACCTAAGTATTTTTCACAATTTTTATTCCTTCAGTTTTTTCTTTATTAATTATTTACTCTGTTAATTATTAACATGATACTTCTTCTCGTTGAATAAAAGTTCTGGAAAGATTATTTAATTTGACGTCTACCTTATTACAATTAATTTAACATCTGTAGCTTCAAGTGTAGTGGTCAAGACGTTGGCCTAGTAACCTAGTGGTCGGGGGTTCGCGCCTCATTCCAGGACACCAGCAAGTTAGTCCTATTTTCATAGCACAAGCGTTTAGTTTAGTTTGAAAATAGTAAGAATATTGATGTGACATGTATTCCGTGTACACATCTCTATTTAAAAAAAATATATATATATATATATTATTGCTATTTGTAATAGCAAACCTAAAATTAATCTTCTAAGGCGACTGAAGTGACTTAGCTAATAAGAGATCGCTTTGCACTCATATGAGACTGAGGTGACGGGATGGTATTATATTCTATATAAATTCTCTCACTCACACCCCTAACCGCTAATATACGCTTACATACACACAAATTCATTCCAGAAACCAGAAACCACATTCTGTATTTATACATAAATCCTATCCTATTCAAATGTACTTTTACTCCCATCTTAGTAGACATGGTCGTCTGGCATCTTAATTTGCTCCTATCTTATATATATTTTGCAAAGCACACATGATGTTCTTCAATCCATGTGTCATAAACGCAAGCTATCTGTTTATCTTCATGACAGTCAAATATAAAAGAAAGAGACGATAAAGCCAGTGGGCATAGCAACAAATTATCCCGGGCAAACACGTTTCATAATACTCTCTCCTCCCATGAACACACGTTATATTTTTTTTAATTAGAAAGTATATAATTATTAAAAAATGTATTTATATTTTAATAATAATAATAATAATACCTTTTAAATAGTTAATTGAAGGAACTAATAACCGTTACTATTACTGCTGTCATAAAACGGGCTCATCTATTTGGACGTTCAATGATTAATACTACTCCTCGATGGTACATAGCACAAAATTGTATTATATTTAAATGTAAGATATATTTATTCATATTTTTTTATTTATTATCTTTGTTTTATTAACCACTGAATTGAGTTTAAATACATCTACCGGTTTCGAAAAATATTATTTTCTTCTTCAGGATGTCACAACTAACTAAAAACATACATTATTTTTTCTTTACCAGAATCTATTTTTAAAAAAACAACAATTATTTTTAAAATATATTTAGTACCTAACTCAATTGTTACTTAATACAAATTTAGTCGAATAATTTTTAGGAAAAAATTTTAGAATGGGACTCGTAGTTAAATTTAGTTGGTTGTTTATAATTTTTTGATTACTTTTACATGCTTTATTTATCTCCAACGATTCCAAATTATTTGATTTGTGACCAACACCGTTTATATGTAAAATTGACGATCCCAATTTTTTATCAAAACCAAATTAGCAAATTCTGAAAACCCACTATTGTTCAAACATTTCAAATGCTCCCTTACTCTTATATTAAAATTTCTACCCATTTTACCAATATAAAATGCAGCACAATCCTTGCAACTATGTTTATTGACACCAGAATTGTTAAATTTATCATCTTTGTCTTTAGAATTTATGAGTAAATTTCCTATACTATTATTTGTATAAAATGCCGGTCTAATGTTACGTGGTAAGTGTTTAGATATTTGATTCGAAAAGTTATTTATGTATAAAATCCTACGCCAATTATCATTATGTCTTATCTGTGATTTATATAAAAATTGATTATTATATTCTTTTAATTTATTTTTTTAAATAGTGTTTATCAAACCTGTATTATACCCGTTATTAATTGCTATTTTTTTAATTGTATTCAATTCAATATTGAAATTGGATATTGACATAGGAATATTCTGGTAAAGAAACAATAATATATGTTTTTAGTTAGTTATGACATCCTGAAGAAGAAAATGGTATTTTTCGAAACCGTTAGATGTATTTAAACTCAATTAAGTGGTTAATAAAACAAAGATAATAAATAAAAAATATGAATTTTAACCACAAAGTTAATATTGCTAATTTTAAAAGTACAATGCATATTAAATATTTGAGTGGCACAATAATAAATTATGACTGACCTAAGATATGTTTAAAGATGAACAATAAAAATGTTTAAGGATTGAATTGATTTAATGTCATGGACTGAAATCCTATTCAACCCTAAAAAAGTGTAACATTATGAAACATTTAAAATAGAGAAACAACTAGCGAAATACCAACGCAAAAGATATATGTTACGTGGAATATCAGTAATCTGTATAAACCTAGAGTATTCAACTGTGTAATAAAAACGGATCTGCAAGAGAAGGCGAGTACCCAATAGACTGTATTAAGAGATATGGCGCTCTTTAGTGACTGCAGTCACTAAAGAGCGCCATATCTTCCGAGTCCCATGAGGCAGTTAAAGAAGAGAAATAATAATAAAAATGATAATAATTTAGCATAATATAATGTGTTATATTATTATTATTACTAATATAGATATATTTTTAAATATTACCAAAAATGTATTAGGCTTCCGCATGGTTTGTCATCCATTGGTATGTTCTTGGAGACGAAAGTATGAAGCACTTGTACAAGACAATCTATCTCTAATTATGCCAGTTCGTTAAGTAAGAACAACTTTATTTGTGTATGTAACAGCCTCTTTCAAAAACTCGTAAGTAATACTTTTTTTTAAAAATATTAAATAAATACATGGTGCCGGAAATAGAACACACAACATACAGCAGTCCACCTACCTAGTCCACAATATTTTATGGGTGGATATCTGACTAAATCACGAAATCATGAAAAATGTTTAAGGTATTGTGCCTCAATGTGTAACCTTGTGTAATCTCAACCATGTCTGAGATATAAGCATTTCAAAAAAATCGTTATTATGCGATTATTTCGATTAATTAAAATTTAAAAGTCATCGAATTTCATCGATTAAAAATATACCATTCTGATTACCACTCAGAATTTAAAAAATATAAATTTAGTACAACTTACTACGTACAGCTTAATTGAGTCACTGACTTTCAATACCCGTTATAACACATTTTCATAATTTCGAGAAAATCAAGCAAAACTGCCAAAACTTAATGGCATATTTACTTTTTAAGTAAGTTTATCAATTACTTTCATCTAAAATAAAATTATTATGTATTTTCCTTAATGATTGTATTAATTTGAAACCATATATGTATTTTATTATAATATAAAAAATATAGCAGGTTTTGAAAGCCATATCGCGTTATACCGGGATTTATTTTTAAATAAATAAAAAAATTCCAACTCCAATGATATATAACACAAATTCGTTAAAGAAGTGTTATAGCGGATTTGAAATTCAGTGACACAATTTTGGTACACATATAACATTAAATTAAAATTAAATGGTGTCATCTACTCCTCCAGACTCGAATCGAATAAAAGCTTTTGTAATTTCGCCCTGTTTTACAAGCCGTACCTGTCACGTACAAAAATGCGACAGAAACTAGGTATCCAAGCAACAAAATAACAATATGGCCGCCTAATTTAACAGCTCGAGTGATGAATTTAAAGCTAAAACAATATCTGTAATATATTTATTGTAAACTAAGTAAAAAACGAGATATCTGTTGGGTAATGATCAACCCTACTATTATATATTTATACATCTTGAACCGTAAAACTGAGTCCAGTCGATGGTGAGCGCTCTCAGTAAGTGACAGTGTGGAGTAAATTTCGCATAAAGCAAGTTTATATGTAAGTGATTCCACGACGAAAACATAAGCACTGATGGAGTCCGTTCAAAATAATAATGACGAGGAAATTGTTCAAAACAAAAAAGGTAAGGAAGTTATTTAAGAACGTTGCAGTTATTAGTAAGATCACAGTTAAAAAAAAAACAGCAAGAAACGCTTTTCACTCCTCAATAAAAAACACGAAAATTAATTTCGAACCACACATTTTTAAAGATTGAACTTCTGAGTAGTGAAAATAAATAAAGAAATAATACAAACCGTTGATGACAACTATGTGATTCGTTGTACTCATGTCAAACAGTGATTGGCAGATTTGAAATTCAATAATTCAATTTATATAATAAGAATGTTCGTTTGTACAATTGATTTCGCCCTCCATGAAAAATAAATCTGTAGTCTTTTAGACATATTATTAATTATGGAAAATACAAATTAAACAAACGATTATCGAACGAAAAAGTTAAGAATTTGACGTGTTTTAAAAGTAAAGTAATATTGCAGCCTATTTTATATTACGTTCTAAAAATGCATAATTTTCTTTGTCGATTCTTTCCTATGATGATGATAGATTGACGGCCTTAAAATTTAACCTCATTTTCAATATTTAAATTTTAACACAATTTTTTCACGTGCCACTGTCGTGCTGCACAGGTGAATATTATTTTCCAGGCCGATTTTCTTTGGCCGCCATTTTGGTTTGGCAAGTATTTATCAGTTCATATTTAGTAGTCGTAGAAAGTAGTTGATTACAATTATTGTGAAATATTGAATGCATTAACAACGTGTTAAAGTCATTGAAACATTTTATTTAGATAATAATGGCAATACTATAACTATTAATGTTGATCGCTATCATCACATGTTGGTAAACTTCTTGGTAGCTGAATTGGGTTGATTGGGCTTGCAACACATGTGGTTTCAACAGGACGGTGCCACCTCATACACAGTCTGAGCTACGCTTAAAATTTTTCGAGAATTTTTTCCCGGCCAAAATGTTAAAAAGTATCGATAGTGATATCGACTGACCTCCTCGATCACCTGATTTGACGACTCCTAACTATTTTCTTTTAAAGCACTTAAAAGAAAAGATCTAAGCTAATAATCAAATAACAATTCCGATGCTACAGGATGATATTCGGAATACAATTGCTGAAATAAAACGCGACGTATGCGAGAATGTTATTTAAAATACGGTTAAAAGAACATACATTTGTGCTGCTTCCAAAGGCAATCACTTGGCCAATATCATATTTTATACATAATTGTAATAAACTATATAATTAATACATATAAACCAAATAAAAAATTTATGTTTTATTTTCTAGTTATTCAAAAACAACATCGATCTGGAACATAATATTCATTCTGTATGTATGGATACCTGTAAATATATAAATGAAAATAGTAATAAATCTAAATAATAAATTTATAAATGAGAAATTGTTTTAGTAAACTCTTTTACGCACACAAATAAATAAACTTCAAAATATTTACGCAACTTTCGTTTAACTATACCTCTGTCGACATTCCACTGGGTAACCAAGTTCATCAGATTTTTGCCGAGTACTCGATCGCAATATCACTTTCAACAACGTATTATCATCATGTTCACTGTCCGAAAGTTCTATCTTCCGATATATTTTTAATATTATATCTCTTGATATACACAAGTTTATCATTATATAAATACGATAATATTGTGTCTACTTTAATATAAACATAAAAATGGCCGCTACGTTATATCTCTAAATTTGTTATTATTATTATTCGCACTCAAATGACGCGCTTCGATTCAAAATGTTCGATCAGCATAAAATATTTTAATAACATAAAGGCCCTACTAAAATAGTAATGTGCGGGCTCATCTTCAAAAGATTACAGATTTTTCAGCAATAGACATAAAAAATAAATAATTATTATTACTGATAGAATGTAGATTTATGCAGTTCACTTCGGCAATGAACTGTGATGTGGCATCATTCCACAAAAACTTTCGTAATAATATAACTATATTAATATTTATAAGTTATTTTCATGAGTTTATGCCTTGAACTACATATTGAATAGACAATAGACAGTGTCACATTTTTTCATTTATTACATGATAGTATTATAATTAATTTAAATTTATATATAATCTTTATGTTTTTTAACTTATTCTTAATTGTACTATAACTTTCTTACTAGAAAAATTTACAAGCAAATTATTATGAAAAACATATTTTGATTACTAAGTAAACATTAATATAAAATGTAGTATAATATATAAGCTGGTGGCTTTTAATTATATCTGAACATATTAGTAATACGTCTAGTATAAAATATGATACAAAAACGTCCCTGCAATAAACCTTCTACTGAATATTCATAATTTTTTTTAAATATTTTAAATTGCAAAGTTTGTATTATTTCATTAAAATTATTCGTTTGCTTTTTCTCAAATATTTTTTATTATTTGTTTAATTGTTTTCTGTCTTTAATGTGTTTTCTATTTGATCTCAAGTACGTTTAGTTATTATTATTATTAATAATAATACCTTAATCTCAGAAGTAATAGTTAATTCATGGCAGTCTTTTTCATATGACGTACTGTACATTGGCCAATAATTATTTTATTTATTCCAAAAAATCATGCGCATTCTTTAGCGGTTTGACTGCATAAAATATACATAGGTATATTTATAGAATTGAGATGCATTATGTACCAACTTAAATAATACATATAACCTGTGCTTTTATGTCATGTAACGGGGTGGACTGGCGTTCAGGCAACTTTATTTACGGTATTTTTAATGTTTCAAAAGCAATTAGATAAAACAATGTTCGCGCGAACATACTCGTAATTACAATCCATATTTATACAATTCGCACAAATGATAAAATATTATGTGTTTATAAACCAGATGAAATATAACTGAATTCGAAATTGGCGCTCTCATAGTTAGAGTTTTTAAAAAAGCACTGCACCAAGGCTGTGTTTAAAATATCATAAATCCGACTCAGCCCTGCGTATATACAACTATTTTTTGTTTCTTTGATTTTTTTTTTTTGTAAAATACAATACCCACTTTTTTACTTATTTACCAAATTACCAAATTTTTTACTTTTGTCCAATTTTTAAAGGTGATGAAAAACCGATCAAAGCAATAGACGATGCTATCCAAGAATGCATGGGACCGATGGGAATGTTCCACCTTCTTATTTACGTGCTGATTTTCACAACTAAGATGACCACATGCTTTCAAACACTAGGCATTGTATTCCTGGCTCCTCCAGTGCAGTACTTGTGCATGGACAATACCGACAATGTTACTGTTGGAACTCTAAACACATGCCCATGCAACAACCCGAAATATGACAGAAGTTTGTTCACAGAAACCATTATAACAACATGGGACCTGATATGTGAAAGAGAATGGCTTGTCAGCGTTAACCAAACGATATTCATGTTGGGACTACTTGTTGGGAGTATCTGCTTTGGTTCTCTTTCTGACAGGTGTGTATTAATTGACATTTTATGATTCAAATAATATTGAACACGTATCAAAAAGGTGTTCACTAAAATTGATGAATCGCATAAGAAAAAAAAATTCAACAAATAATAGATTTCTCATAGAGACGAAACTATTTTTTATTAATGGGAAAATATGTAAATATTGGTAATTACATGGTTTACGACCTATCTTCGGCTGGCTTAAGTGATCACTTTACATAATGTAACGTTCACCATTACACCCAATCAACCTCCATATCTATAATTTTTTTGAAAGTTGTATATATGTTAATATGTGGAATCACTTCGAATACCACTAGACTATCGTCATCTATGGACTAAATTTGATATTCCTTTTCCCTGAAACAGCATATATGTCACAATAAGCTTAAAGACAGAGCAGAGTAATGTAAATAGCTCGTTGCGGCGAATACAAAAGAGCGCCATAAGTACAGCGGTGAGTTGTCGTGGTAGTTTTTAGAACTAAGCAATTAAAGTCTCTGTTGGTACACAGAAGGCGGTAATTGTAAAATAATGTTTTCGTTTATGTTAATCCAATTATTTAATTATATTAGTACTATTGTAACAGCTTCTATGCTGGCCTGCCAATGTTTCAGCTGGATAGATTGCAATCTATTCTAAATGCGGCTGCACGGATAATATATGGAGTTTCCAAATTCTCTCATACAACATCCCTTTTACATCGGCTACATTGGCTTTGATTCCCTGAAAGAGTTGAATTTAAATTGTGCTGGTTGATGTACAAGGCGACACACAACATGGCGCCTCTGTATCTTCAAGAACTTTGTATCCCAGACAATTTGAATGGTAGACGTCAAACTCTCAGGTCAGCCTCTACTTTAGCTGCAGGAAGGGTTGTAGAACCGACCAACCGTTGCCAGAAGTCTAAATTTAGTAAGCGGGCATTTGCGGTTGCAGGCCCAAAAGCGTGGAACTATTTGCCTTCCGTTATAAGGAACAGTGCATCAGAGACTTTATTTAAGAAAAAACTAAAAACGCACCTTTTCAAAAAATCATTTCCATAAGTAAAAATAACGATTATTAATTAAAAAAAAAAAAATTGTAAAACTATTAACAGTTTATGTGTAAAGCGCCCTTGAGGTGAAAGTTTTTACGAAAATGGCGCTTTACAAATTATCCATCATTATTTATTTATTTATTATTCCCAGAATTTTTAGTAATGCATTTTTTTGTTTGTATACACTGCACGCCCCTGATTGATACATGCACAGCTACAAGTGCAAATAAATAAATTTATTCAAATATTTTGTATGTATCTTGAAAAAAATGTAACATCGTAAATAGTTTATAACGTATTGTATCACTTTTTAAGCAATTTTTGAAGAACAAAACTTGTGGTCCATGTTGATCTGTAATATATCTCGAGAGTATTTTGTTACAATTTTTTAGGTTTCTCTTATAATCTCGTCATCGTGAGACTCTGCCTCCCTTGGGCCTCGGGCACCCGGACGGTTCTCCGGGCTGTCCAGGCGACTATCCTGAAAAACTAAAATTCGACAATCAATCAATAAGCTAAGATGATAACATTTCATTAGAATCTCGAAACTTATAAATAATTTGTAGTAAGATTGGATAATCAAGTAAGACATTTCGGGCGAAAGAAGTGTATGACTGATGAAATAATATTAAGGGAACATATTCTTATTGTGAAGTTGTAATTATTCAGAACATAGCTCTGTGATATTTTAAATTGTGAAGTTGTAACATATAGGTTCGAAAATTTGTCAAGAAAAATACTGGCGTTATAACACAATTGGTAGTGTACTTCCCCGGATTGGAAATAGAGATCCAGGTTCGAATCCCGGTGACGCAAAAACAATATTTTTCGACAAAATTGATTTTATATGTATATATTTATAATTAATACATTAATTTAGATGAAATAATAATTAAAAATTCTTATAAGAATAGATAATACGTGAATTTAAGAGTAATCTGAGAGACAACAATTGAAAGATGATGATACAGTGGAACCTCGCTTAACGAGCATAATTCTTTCCCAAATCTTATTCGTAATGCAAAATACTCATTATGAGAAATAATTTTTACCATAATAATCAATATAAAATACGAAAATACTATCCACACTGAAAAAAATACTTGTTCTTAGGATATGTAGTGCAAATCGTTGGTGTAGACCGATTGTATGTGCGTGTTAGATCAGCCACGCTCATACTATTTTCGGCTTTTTCTTCGAGGTCATTCTTACAAGGGTTATTAAACTTTGCACTAAAAAAAATTTCACAAATTTCGCTCGTTAAGCGAGTCATTCTTTTACTTTTTTTTTTGTTCGTTGTGCGAATCGTTCGTTATGGGAGGTGCTCGTTAAGAGAGGTTCCACTGTATAAAAAATAATAAAAGATCGTGTGTAAGGACATACATGATTGAGATATAGTGTTTCGGATTTCTGGTTGAGATTTGATCATGAAATATATGATATTTCATCCTTTTTCGCCTTATTTGTTACATATAATGGTCCTATTGATTTCAGATTTGGCCGAAGAGCGACGTTCTTGGTATCCGCAGCTTTGGAAGTGAGTGCCGGTGTCCTGGCTAGCGTGTTAATCAATTACTGGTTATTTCTGTTTCTTCGTTTTCTGCTGGGATGCTCCATCGGCGGCATCATGGTCATTGGCTTCGTCCTGATGATAGAATTTACGGGCGTACGGTACAGAGAAATGGCGGCATGCCTGCTTCAGCTGCCGTTCAACTTTGGCTACCTACTAATGCCAGGAGTGGGATACTTCATACGATCTTGGATGATGATTCATTTTGTTTTCTCAATTACACCAATTTTTATGCTTATATTCTATTGGTTGATACCGGAATCTCCTCGATGGTTGCTGGCCACTGGTAAAACTGACCAAGCGATCGAAATGCTCAAAAAAGCAGCTAAATTGTAAGTATTTTATATATGTTGGCAAAGTAAATAATTTTTCCAATCTTTTTATTGTAATTATTTTTTTTTTATTTTTTTTTTTTTTTGGAGAAACGAACAGTGTAAAAATAATAACTGATAATTACATAATATATAAAAATAACACCAGTGAAGTTTCTTCGGAAATTAAATACATAGTACATAATAAACTAAAAAATAGTAAATAGTACATAATTAAATACATAGTACATAATAAACTAAAAAATAGCAGACTGATAAACAAAAATGCTTTTACATAAAAGTAAACATAATAAACTAAAAACTAGTATATATTAATAAAAAAAAAAAAATATTAATAAACTGAAAGAAGAAAAACAAAAAATAAAAGAGTGATTTTAAACTGAACATACAAAGAGGAAAGGGTAAGGAGGGGAGGGAAATGGGATGCAATATATACAGTTTATGTTAATAGTTATTGAAAAGTTGGCGTAGTTTAAATTTAAAAGGACGCAATTTATCGTTGAAAATGTCCATGTTATTAGAAAAATTTACGGCATTATATTTTGATGTAGAGCGGATAATAAAACAATTTTTTATGTAATTAGTTCTACTCAAATTTGGGTAAAAAAGATTATTTGATCGTGTTTGTCGCGTTGGACAGTTGAAAGTTATTTGTTCTAATAAATAGGGCGAGTCAACTTAGTTATTTAAAATTTTATAGAGGTAGGTTAAATCTTGAGTGTTTCTTCTATTTAAGAGGGGGGATATTTTATGGTAACACTCACTTTCTGGATGAGATTTAATATCTAAGCGAGCACGTGAATTTAATATATTAAAAAATTTATGTTGGACATTTTCAAGTCGGTCGCTATAGGAGGAATAATGTGTGTTCCAAACTACCGATCCGAATTCAAGTTGACTGCGTACAAATGAGAAATATAGGATGATAAGAGTAAAAGGGGATTGGAATGGGTTAGACGTTCTTGCAATGAAACCAAGGAGTCTATAGGCCTTAGCGATTACCGACTCTATATGCGGGATAAAAGTTAATTTAGAATCCAAGATGATACCAAGATTATGTATTAATAGAAATTATGTATTAGTAGTAACTCTTGCTAAGTCTTTGTGGGCGACTCCGTTATGCCCGCTACGTGGCCACGACTATTGTTTTTGAAATAGTGGTATAAAATATAAAAATAACACTAAAAAATATTCCATGTAAGATTAGATTTATTATATTTCAAATCGTTTGAATCTATTAGCACCGTTAGAAAAAATTGACATAAAAAAACTGAATACCAACTTGATCCATAATATATACAGGGTGGCCCAAAAAAAGTGAAAACATCTCGTATCACATGAGTTATTTCAAAACAAAATATAATTCATTATAATTCTTAATGTAATTTTTTTGCACAATAGCTAATCAGAAATCATCAAAACACCCCATATTACATAATCTACTGGGTTTAAATCTGGGCTGTTCGGAGGCCTCATGCCTGGCTCGATGAAATTAACATTCTCACGACGAAGAAAGTTGATTGCATTTCTGGCTGTGTGAGATGGAGCTCCAAATGTCCAGTTATGCTGTAATATCTAGCTATACTCCAGGCTTTGTTTTGAAACTCTTTGATCATTTTCCTAGCACCCCAACATTTTTCAATTCGCAAATATTTGATCAGAATACGGTCTTCTGCAGTGATTTTTGTTATTCTGGGCCACAATTTGAAAAAATCAAATATAAACAATAGTAAAATTAATAATCAAAGATGACGACCGGAAATTGACGAAATATAACGTAATATAGGTAAATAATTAAATTAGTAAACTAATTAAGCTATTGTTGATATAGTTAATTTTGATGTAATTAAATCACATTTTTATGAAATGTTCTCACTTTTTTTGGGCCACCCCGTATATTATATATATTATACTTTAATAAAAATGTGAAAGGAAAAAAAAAAAAATCTCTTGTCCGAAAAACGAATGTCACTTTATTTTAAAGAAGAAAATAGACATTTTAATGAATACTTTGCACGCCTTCAGATAATTACAGATATTTCTAGTGATGGTAAAATCGTTATTTAAACCGTTATTTTGACTGTTATTGTGACTGTGATTAACGTCACTAATTAAAGTAATTCTTCTAGCAATGACTGGTAAACTAGAAATTAAGTCTCCGACAGTTAAATCTTAGTTATCAATCATAGTTAAATCTCAGTTACCAATCATCGACACAATCACAGTTACGTAATTAGATTTTTCTGTACACACATCATAACAATCTGACTAAGGATGAGGGTCATATGAATACGAGTATTACAAACTAACTAAATTATTACATATCATATAAGTTGATTTACGATAAAACTGTCGTTCATTTTAACATGTTCATATAATTTTAATTATATTATAGAAATAAATTTGATAACAGAAAAATCTTATTATGTTTTCAGAAATAATTTACCAACTGAAGGAATTAGAGAAAAGGTTCACCGTTATCTAGAGACAAAACCAGCCGGCGACATTAAGAAAGCTACTGTAACCGATATATTTTTAAATAAGAATTTGAGGAAGAACGTCATGTGCATGTCCATTAATTGGGTCGTGTGTGCCTTTGGCTTCTTCGGTCTATCCCAATACATCGGCCAACTCGGTGGTGACATTTTTGTAAACAATGCCATATCTGCTAGTCTGACATTTCTTGGTACCATTTTTACGTACGTTGGTTTAAACATGATGGGCCGAAGAACTGCAATGCTGGGCATGCATGCAGCTACATCATTATGCCTTCTGATCATTGCTTTAATTCCCGAAAAATTTGTATTAATTAAAGTGATATTGGCCTGCATCGGTAATCTTGGTATGTTTATCTTAATTTCTGTGATATATTTGTATTGTTCAGAGCTTTTTCCTACTGTTGTCAGGAATGCTGCTGTTGGATTGGCGTCGATGTTATCCAGGATTGGTTCGATGTCGGCTCCTTTTGTTGTTTCATTAAATTCAACTATACCTTGGCTGCCTCCAGTCATATTCGGGGTGTTACCATTATTTGCGATTTTGTTTTGCCTCGTATTGCCCGAAACAAAAGGCCGTGAGCTGCCAAATTCTCTGACCGAAGGCGAAGCTTTTGGTCTGATGAACAAAAAGAAAAAAGATACAAATATTAAGAAAGATATAATTATATCTACGATACACCAAAATTAGTTAATGAAAAGGGGAAAAATTGAAACTATTATGTAATAATTCTAGTATTACCACAGATTCCCTTGGGGTGTCTTGTTAACTCGGATACAGATTCCTTGTAATGTAAACTCAGTATTTACAGGTAACAATATTATGTTTATTACAATACGTTACAGTCAGTATAATTATACACTTTAGTGACAGTCAGAAGAAGCTGTAATGGAAGAGAGCTCTTCCCACTGATGCGGCCCCTTATAAGGCTCGCCTCCCTCCACTCGCCCACACACTTCCATGACACACACATGCATACAAAAAGTGAGAGTTCTCACATATTGCTAAAAGGCACGCATTCATAATAAACTGAATGACGTATCTACGTACATTTGTAAAATAAGTGTACCTTTATCGTTTGATGAGACGAAACCATACTAATTCTGCTGCACCGCAATGGCTTTGTTCTTCCGCTTTACCAGTATCAGTAAATAAAATGAACAATAATTATAATCAGAGTGAGGATAAATACTGACTCACTGTAAAACACGTAAAAAATTTTCAGCTTCTACTTAATTCGTAAATATATATATATATAATAATAATATTATATAAGCGCAACTATTACACATACGTAGTATCTTATACATTACATACTTGTAAATACTAAATATTTTTAAGAACACATTTTTGTTTTGAAATTGCAATTTTAGAACACTGTTTTGTGGTATTTTTAATACAAAAAAATAATAATAAACTAGAAAAATATACCGAAAAATCTATTTATCGAAATAATATTTTAAAATATAAAAATAAAATATAAATACATTTTTCTGTATATCTTTCTAGAAGATTCATTTAATTTGTATTGAATGCTAAATATTTATTTTAAGACCCATGGTATTTGTTAGCACGGTCAAAGTTTATTCTTACAGATCGTATTACAATATATATATATATAAGAACAAAAAACATTAAGAAATTATTTAAATTCATAAAAAATAAATAGTAAATAACGAAAGGATAAAAGGAAGAAATTATTACTGTTTTCAAAGTGTGTTCACATGTTTATGTATATTTATAATTATTAGAAGATACATAAGTATGACCTTCATTAATTTCAAATAATATTAATAACCTAAGTAATTATTTGCGTCCGCATGTCTTCCTGTTTATCTTCGTCAATTGCTCCACAAACTTGACTGCAAAAATGAATTTATTCATTTATTAATCGCGAATTTTAATTAATATTATAATATATTACAACGCTAGTGAGATTACAAGTATTTTAGTACTCGAATGAAAGCTTTGCTAAATCTTATTTGTTTGACAATTTTTACTGTGATATTTATGTGTATTTATTCAGAGGTGATAATTTTGAAGTTCTTGCATAAAAAAATACACTAATTTCACAAACGTGACATGATAGTATAATACTAGCGAGGAATCAAGTGAACCGTGAAAAACTGAAGTACTAAACTTCGGTTAAGTTCGATCTACAATTCTGTCACCTCTACCGAAGCCAAGTACAGGTACTGAAGTAGAACTCCTTCTGGATTAGAATTGAAATTAAATTTAAAAAATCATCGACGTCATAGAATAACTGTTTTATTTAAATAATGTAATTACATAATACAAAAAAATATTTTCTCTATATTAAGTAGGTATGTTCCTCATTTCTCCATAATAACTCTGAAAAGATGTGGAACAATAGAAAATATTGTATTATTATTTTTAGTTTTCCCTCTCTGTGCACATGTATTACATTATTTTACAATTTAAGTACTTAGTAGTCTAGTTTTACATACGTAAGTAGGTAGTGCTTTTGAAATAAATATTAAATATTTACGAAATTGTATAGTTTTTATAAATATCGTAAGAACTAACAATAATACTTTTAAAATTAGCAATATTAACTTGGTGGTTATCTTAGTTAATTATGACATCCTGAAGAAGGAAAAGTGTTTTCCGAAACCGGTAGATGTTTTTTAAACTCAATTGTGGTTAATAAAACTAAGATAATAAATAAAAAATATAAATAATAACTAACAATAATACTAATTCTTGTTACATTATATTATGTAAGAGAAATATAAAACTAAACTTTTCAAATAATACACTAGATTTTACAACACTACTATTGCTTTGTGATAAAATAACCGCGGTATGTAAAAATAGAATGGTTTATTCGAAATATGTCATAGAAAATTAACAAGTACGATAAACATATTCGTTTGTACATGTACACAAGTGTATTTGAGTATGTAGATAAGAAAGAAATAATGCCACTAAAACATATTTTGAATACAACGTATCTTACAGTGATTGTAAGCGTGCTTACTTGTATTTAAAAAAAAATACACAATACATTTTAAATAGGACACGTCCCATTCAATATTAAATACTTTTTTTACCCACTTAATATGCCTATTTTGTTTTCTTTACCTTTCTAAATATTTACTATAGTTGTATTTATTATATATTTTTTTAAATATCTAAATCGGTAATGCATGGATACCGTAGTAAAATATAATATATTATAAGTCAATAAACAAATTAGGCAGGCAGATATTTAATGTTTCTAAAATATTTAAGAAATTAGATTACAAAATAATTTTATAAAACACATTTTTGGTGCAAAATGAAAAACCTCACTCGGTGTCAAGCAGGGACCCGAACCGGAACCGAACCGAAAACCGAAATCTGAAAACCAGAAAAAACCGTTATTTTTGCCGGAATGAAAACCGAAACCGAACCGATATTTTTTTCGATTTACGAGAAAACTTTTGCTGATAAAAGCTATTTTGTTGTATTTAATAATTATATAATGTGTAGTGTGTATAGTTGCCACTAGGTGCGTAGTAGGCATCTCATGTGCAGTGTGCAGTTTGCAGTTCGTAAACACAAACGTTATGACTTTGAAGAAGAGCACGTGATCGACGCAAGTTTCCTTGACGTTCATAACCACTGTAACAGGTATTTTATTTTTTATGGGACCTATAAATTAATGCCCTGCATCGAATAACCCAACCTTAATCTGCGTATAGACTCGAGGTATCGTAATGTCGAAAGGGATAAAGTTGATTTCTGGTCGATTCACAATGTGTACAATGTGTAATATTGAGTGAATCTTGAGGCTTCTTCTTCTGTCTTATTTTATGTTATGTATGTTTTATTGTAAAAATAAAATGCTTTCAATACAGCAACTTTTTTTTAATTGTTATAAAAAGTATAAGAATAATTTAAAGGGCTCGCTGCTCTGGTATGGTTGTTGGGTTCCTATGTCTGCAACACCCGGCAATATAAATATATGTATAATAGTTGGGCAGTTTCCAAGGCAACGCTTCAACCTCATCTGGTAAACCTTTCCCAAAGTAATTAATAAATTGCCAAAAGTGGTAAGTTAAATGATAAGATACATTATTATCTATCTTAAATAATGTTGATTTAATATGATGAAAATATCAATGAATTATTAATACATTATAGATTGGCTATCAAAAGTTCGCAAACTTGTGAACGGAAAAGCAAGAGTAAATACACCCATACCTATAAAATAACTTTTAGAATAAAATAAACCAGTAGATTCTTTCTATACTGTTATCGCACTTTTGTTCCTAAAAGCAGGGCCCGGTGAAAAGTTGGCAAGCCTAGAGAAAGTCGATGAAGTATGAATAAAAAAATGTATTTTGTCTACATTTTAGCTACATCAGAATCCGCCCTCTATTCCGCACACGCTACAAAATATTCTCCTGTCACATTTTAATTATGTATGTGATCATCTTAAGATATAGCGAAAAGCTGTGTAAAGAGAGATATGGACGATGTAGGTGTATTAATTATTACATTAACTTGATAATATTTAAATAAGAGCTGAACCGAAAACCGAAAACCGTATCTGAACCGATATATATTATTTTACCGAACCGGGACGAAAATATAACGGTTCGGGTCCCTGGTGCCAAGTTCCGCGAGCAATACTATAAACATTTTGATGTATTCTAATAGATGGCGCTATTTAAGTTCACTCTACATTCATTTACATAAATTCAGTCAGATCAGATTCACTCAATATCCCTGCGTATGTAAATCAACTTTTTTTTTCCTCTTCAGTTCTCTTTACAAACGAACACGTAGCTAGTTAAAGTGGATAGCACTGACGCACTTGTAGAATAAGATTAAATGTAGAACTCTCAGACAATAAATAAAAAAATCAAAAACAAGAATTACGATGTTTTCAGATCATTGTTAATAAACATAACTCAAAGATATCGGTGATTGACTTACAATTTTTTACATTTTGAGCTTATCGTTACTCAGTATGCTGTTGTGTACAAAGATTGCTTCAACGGATTTTCTCGGTGATCCCGAAAAGAAAATTCTCATTGGATCGGCCCAAGCTAAAGCTCAGAAAAACAGAAAGACAAAATTGAAAACTTTGGAAGGTTTGATTTATAATGAGCCTGCAGTCACCTAAATAGTGAAGAACAAGGACAACTGAAGATAATGAGGCGATGGGCCCCGGTCTTTATATGGATAAAGCAGAGAATAAAAATTTATATGTTCTATATGAAAAGAAATCCTTTTCCATCCTGCAAGATTTCTGATATCCCTAGTCCCTAGCTAATGAACAGGATAATATGCAAATATATATCAAAATACACCGAGTTTGACAGTTGATTTATATTTTCTTCTCTGTTGCATTATTTACATTCCTTATTTTTTTAGTAATAATATGAATCGTGTATATTTTAAGTTTATATAAATTATAACTTGTTTCAATGTGTGCGCAATTGTACAATGTTGAACTAGATAACCATTTTTACTAGACGTCCAGAAAGTCATAGAAATAGATGGGGAAACGCAATATACATATAAGGACGAGTTTAGATTTTTGAGGTTCGGAACAGCGAGAAATGTATTTGGTTTACAATCAACAATGACGACAACCGGTCAAGCAGCCCTGGCCCAACGACTTTAGTTCGAATACTGACCGTCTACCAACAGTGAGCTCTTTGCAATTTGTTGCAAATTAGATGAAACTGGCTTGGATCAACTTAATTTTAAATACCGTATTCCTTTGGCTAATATCCTACGAAATAAGCTCTTTACAAAAAAAGATGAGTGCAAATGAAGCCGAAGACAATCGTGAATTTTTACCTTCCCATATGACAGTACAGAATACCAGTAGCGGACAGCGATACAGTAAGTAGATATAAATAATATAATAATTTGGGATGTCTTCGCGTATCTAGTATTCGTATTGGAGATCTCAATTTCAAAGGCTTTTTTACTATAAGCGGAATTATTTTTAGGAACAGAGGTAATTTTCCAGAAAATAAAATTCACTAATATTTCGCGGCATGTTTTAGAAGGTTTTGAAACTTTCATCAATCGCGTCTCGGTGTGTTTAATTTATTGTTTAAGTTTAATCACAAAAAATTTCGGAAGATAAAAATATTTGAAGAATGAAAAGTACCTAAACAAACATTTTATAATAAAAAAAATTGTATTGTTTGTACCGTAGAATGCGACCTCTACGTGATGTTAATACTTAAATATTTGGAGTGACATCTAGGTGATTATAATGAAACTATAATGCACGAATAATCACTGTAACAAAGAACTTTTTAATAATGCTGAAAGGTGTTAATGTTTCACTTCATACTATCTATACGTGTAAATAATAAGAATATATTTCATTTTGATGTTATTTTAACTAATTTATTATAATAGTCTTTATTTTAAATAATTACAATTTTATACAGATTTTAATAAATTATATTGATTTACTTATTTATAAAACCGTGAGAAATTATTCGGATTGTGTTTTAAAAACCAATTACTTTTTTAATTTCGAAGTAAGATAATAATTTACATTTATTTTTATATGAATTATATACTATAAAAAAAGAATATATGTAAAAAAAAATGGTATTTGTTAAGATTCGATCTTTGTCCGCACCATATAAACGTGATATTTGACGATCTCCTCGACTGGAGGCGTGGCGTCCTCTGTAATCCGGCTACTCGGAGGTCGGGTTCGGTGGATGGTCTGAGGGCGGGGTCACTGCGGCTGAGTTGCCCATGTCGACTGGACGTCCGCACTAAGCTTGCCATCGATATGGCTGTCCAAGGGGAGCCTCGGACAGCCAGGTTGGCTAAGGAGGGGCGAACCGGGCCAGGGGGGAAACCCAGCAGCCAAAAGTCCCCGTGGGAGGCAGTAGTGGGATAGCGTCCGGGAGTGGCGCCCTCAGTTGTAGCCCGACCGACACGGTCAGACCCGAACCTTTTGCTATTTTTAAATTGTAAAAAATATTTGTTATTTTTTGAATTATAAATTCCATTTCTTCATTTTTAATAGTTGTTGGTTTACCATAACCTTAAAATTGGAATCATAGCATCTGCGCATTCCTCGAGTCACTTGATTATTTCGAGCTCTTCGTCTTTTACTATGGTCAGTCATAATATTTTTTTATATAGCAAAGATGCAATACAAAAAAAAAACTGTTAGAAATTACTACGTACAGACTATGTATAAACAATGCCGTCTTTTGAACGATATTAATAATTTCGCTAACCGCGAACAGTGAATTTGTTGTTACTCACTATGTTTGTGACTCGAAAATAAGGTGACCCCCCTATTTACAAGTCGCTTTTTTAAATAAAAACCTCGCCTTATAGTCGGGCTAATACGGTATATCTTTTTAAAATAATCAGGCTACTCCCATGTCATTTTGTTTGCAAAAATTTGTCACTTCTTTTTGTCTATTTAATCCCTTCAAGCTATCTTCAGTGATTTACTAAAGTCGCAAAATATTGGTATTCATTAAAATAGAAAAAATGGATAAGAAAATAAAACATAATTCTTAGTTCAGGCGATGAATAAATTCGTGGGTAGACTGGCATAATCTATGAGGTCTAATTTTATTTGACCAGCTACCTACTAATCCATGAACATTAACTACTGGCATTTGATAGAAAATCAGTTTCACCTTCGCCATCTTTTGAACCATACCTGACATTCAAATAAATGTAGTAGAGAAGCAATCAAATGATTGAATTTAACAACAATTTGTTTCGCTAGATCTAAAGTATTAAAAATAATCGGGTCATATTCTATCGGTTTGAAATAATTATAAATAATTCAATCGTGCAGGTACAAATGTGAATTAGCAATTGGCGGACATGTCGGGATTGTCATTCAGATGATAGTAATATTTGTAAAGAGATTATGCACGAATCAACATGATGATTGAAGAATTGTCTCATTATCAGATGTCATGTTATAGTAGAGGTGTTTAAATTTATAACTTCAGTGAACAATTCAGTTTACGCGTGTCTAGTGTCTAATGAAATACCCAGTTTATCGTTTAGTACACATACCAAGAAGTGCCGTCATGGTTGAATGTTTAAAAGTGGAAACTATTGAAGGTACATAACTGAAATAACGCCATAAATGTAATTCACTATTTATACTTTTAAAATTAGCAATATTAACTTTGCGGTTAAAATTCATATTTTTTATTTATTATCTTTGTTTTATTAACCACTGAATTGAGTTTAAATACATCTACCGGTTTCGAAAAATGCCATTTTCTTCTTCAGGATGTCATAACTAACTAAAAACATATATTACTGTTTCTTTGCCAGAATCTATTTTAAAAAAAACAACAATTATTTAAAAATAAATTTAGTACCTAACTCAAATTATTACCAAATACAAATTTAGTCGAATTTTTTTTTTTTTTAGGAAAAAATTTTTTTTTATCAACAACCAACTAAATTTAACTACGAGTCCCATTCTAAAATTTTTTCCTAAAAATTACTCGACTAAATTTGTATTGGGTAATAATTTGAGTTAGGTACTAAATTAATTTTTTAAATAATTGTTGTTTTTTTAAAAATAGATTCTGTCAAAGAAACAATAATATACGTTTTTAGTTAGTTTGACATCCTGAAGAAGAAAATGGTATTTTACGAAACCGGTAGATGTATCTAAACTCAATTCAGTAGTTAATAAAACAAAGATAATAAATAAAAAATAATTCATTATTTTATTATACTAAAAATACAATATACAAATGTAGGTATTCATATATATATATATGTGTATATATTTCGATAAAATTGTATGTGCATCTAAATTAAGACTCTTATAAAATAAAACCATTATTAATCATTTTTCATGGTGCTCCATTTTAGATTAAAGGCTTTGTAATTTAACTAGTAATAATTATTAACCGATTTAAGATATAATATTGGATATATCAAATCCATGTAGTTTAAGATGGAGCGGAATTAAATTTAAAAAAAAAAAATATATATATATATATATATATTAATTGAAAACTTGCCTTTGAGTAAAGAGGTATTTTTTGAGAGTTAATAATTTGAATACTATTAAAATAATTGTATTTAACAACTGATGTATTATATTTTGATGTTCACCGGTTTCATATCATCTGTTCCTACGACCAGTAACAGTAAGAAATAGATTCAAATTTAATAATTTATATATCTAACCACAAAGTAACATAATTTAAAAATATTATATTTATTTTAATATTAATAAAAATATCAGTAATGCTATTGAACTTTTTGTTAACATTAATGATATTTTTCTACTCAGGGTAAATTAAAATTTTACAAACGATATAATATGTATAATTTAAGGAGCAAGCAATATTTTTCAAAATTCTGATTTCGAAAATTAAAATAACCAGGTTACCACCACACTTTCTTTCAATGATAGTTAACTATTTTCCGAATACTTTTGTATGAACAGTGTGGTGCCAATTTTTTCCAAAAATAATGTAACTTCTTATTCTTTACTACTTATTCAAGGACTACTTTATTCAAGGACTACTTTAAGGACAATTATATTTTATTTTTTCGTAGAAAGCAATTACTTTGTGGTTTAACATATTATATTAAATAAAATAACAATAAATTTGTATAAAACCATGAAATTAATTATACGCCAACCGGTTTCACTTATCTCAAGCTTCATCAGGACGTATTTAAAACTGATCATAAATACAAAAAGAGTACACTTATATATATATATCTATAAATAGGGAGACAGAATATAAAATTATATGCGAAAGAAAGAGACAAAATACATGTACAGATAAACAGAACATTAAGGGATGGGAAAATATAGTGTTGATGGATATTAAATATATTTTTAATGAAACATACCTAATATGGGGCTAATAGATAAATTAATTTGGTTATTAAGAATTGACGTACCACTATTTATTGCCTTTTGTATTTCATATATGTATTATGTACATATAAGTGGACTTTTTTTGTATTTATGTTCAGTTTTAAATAGGTCCTAATGAAGCTTGAGATAAGCGAAACCGGTTGACGTATAATAAATTTCGTGGTTTCACACAAAGTTATTGTTATTTTATTTAATACAATTATATTTACAACAATATCATAGACAATATTATTATTATTATTATAGACAATATCATAGACATAATGAATGTGAAAAAAATACTATTCATCATGAAATCTGCTTGAATAATTAATTATAAACTACTTAAGTATGTTGTGGTATTGTTGAACGGGTAACATCTTTAATTTTTATTGTTAACAACCTCTTGACAACGTGAGCAAAAATGGCGTCAATGGTCATCGTTTTCTTACCGACGTGGAGTCCTTATATGAGTTTGATTTAGCTATTGGGACGATCAGACTGAGGTATTTTCTGTTATCCATTCGCCACTACCTATTTACTGGGTTCTGATTGGTATATAAAATTACAATGTAGATGGCAAGTACCATTTAAAACAGTTATGAAATATATTTAAAAAATATATATTAACCTAATTAGATGGACAACTGAACTCAAGTAAGTGTATAAACAACGAATTATTCATATTAGAATAAACAAAACAATGTAAACTATGTCAGTAGACAGTGGCGGGGAGATAATAAAACAGGAAATGTCCCATTACCACATTTATGAATGATTTCAACAATATTTGTGTAGAAAGGGAAGATATGAGTATATGATAGCTAGTGTTAATACTGACATGTGGTTAAAGGATCAGATTCCAAATATTTATTTTCCTTGCGGAAAATCAAAACATAATCGTATACCTATTTACAGATATAAAAGTTCACATAACTAAAGGTGTGATTCGCTATTCGACACAACAACGCATTCTTATTATTAAACATTATTTCAAAAATTGTCAAAGTTTAACTGCCACTTTGAATTTTTGGTAGCGCATCCAAGTTCATCAACTGTGAAGAGAATAATCGAAAAATTCGAGGAGACTGGTTCCATTACTGACGTTAGACCATCGACACAGTCCACCATCGCCCAGGTCGTTCAGCAGAAAACATCACGGCTGTTCGCCAGAATGTGACTGAGAATCCGGAAACATCCATTATGCATTGTGCTCAAGAATTGAACATTTCAAGAAGCACTATGCGGCGTATTCACACGAAAGATTTGCGTCTTCATGCCTACAAAATCCAACTGACTAAACAACTTAAGAAACATACACAGCAAAGAGAGTTCGTCATCGTGTAATCTCCCGTTTGGGTGACCAGAATTAAGCGCCTAGATCGTGCGATTTAACGTCTTTGGACTTCTTTCTCTGGTGTTTTTTGAAGTCAAAAATTTATGTCAATAAGCCCATGATCACTCAAGCCTTGAAGAAGGAGATTAGACACTGTATCACTGAAATCCAGCCACAGTTATGCTAAACCATGATTGAAAATTTCGTTAAAAGAACGCAAATGTGCCAGCAAAGCCGAGGAGGGCATATATACATATATGTGCTATTCCGTACATAATTTCCACATGTCTACTTTATGACAAAATTTCGCTATTTTTTCAAAAAAAACTGTGTCCACTTTTGTCGGGACGCATTTAAATTCGTTTACGGCGGAATTTGAATACCAAACACACACACTTTCACTGTATACCAAGCGCGGTCGCTTCATACATGCTTTGGATGCTCCGCATCCCTTGTGTTCTAGAGTCAAAAAGCTTACGGAGCAAATCTAAATACATATACATTCTCAACTATCGAACATCTATGAATCGCGTAAACACACAGATACTAGCAACAGTGGATTCTATCATTCGTTCCTTATCCACAAAGTTTGAAAGTATTCGACTTTCGCACATGTGCATTCAGTTTCGCCTGCCAAGGTCTTCGAATGCTGTAGACGCATTCGTTGACAGCACACAACGTATAAAAACGACTTTAATGGGTATAATACACAGAATAGCATACATATTACGAAGCGAGCAGATTATTTTGAGAAATTTGTTTGTGACATTTTTGACAATCTGGTTTGAATACTTGAAGCCGAATTATTGAAACATTGAATACCCTTAAATAATCTATTTAACTAATCGTTTAAATAAAAAATAAATTTAGTAAATAACATGGTTACTTCACCAACGTGTTCTAACGCTGTAAACAAAAATAATGAATAGCGTGAGCGTATAATTGAATCATTAGTAGGTATAAACTTCTAAAAGTCAGTGTTGAAAAATATCAATGTTTGTTTAGTTATTATATATACACATTACCTACTTGTAGTAAAAAATAAATACCAGTACATATAACTAGTATTTTTAAATACAGTCGTGCATGTTACAACGAAAAATGTTAAAACGTATTGAATCAATAGAATCAAAATGTTACAACAAACTGCGTGCAAAAATATAATCGGCTTACTTTAGCATACGCTTGCGTAACGTGTCGACGCTCTCGCTCGTATTATAATTTGTATATTTTAGCGTTCTATAGCGTAGTAGATAAGACTTGTAATCATTTTGTATTAAAAAATGTGTTTGTACTTTCACTAAAGAAAGATTATTATTTTTTTATAAAAGTTAGATAAATTAATTATACATTATTTTTACAATAGTCTTTATGATTTTGCATTATATTTTTATTTTACCCCACTGTATATGTTAGATGTAATTGTTGTAGATTTTATTAATACCTAAATATAATTAAAAACTATGTAATTTTTTAATTTCAGAAAAAAACAAAGACTTCATTGATGATGATGTTCAAAAATGTATCGGAGCGATGGGAAAGTACCAGCTCTTCATTGTTTTATTACTGTTTCCTTGCAAGATAACGACTGCCTTTCACCCACTGGGCATTGTTTTCTTAGCACCCCCGGTACAATATTTATGCCTCGATGATGCGAACAACGGAACTTCGGGAGAACTCAACACATGTCCCTGTTCTGTCCCGCAGTATGACAGAAGCCTCTTCCAAGATACCATTATCATAACTTGGGACCTCATATGTGAAAGAGAGTGGCTGGTGAGCTTCAATCAAACAGTATTCATGTTGGGTATGCTAGTTGGAAGTTTGATCTTCGGTTCCATATCTGACAGGTAAAGTATTACTGATACTATTAATTGAAGTTACATTTTTTTCTTCGATCGCATTCTTTGAATAATTACCGACTTATAATAAAAACATATATTATTGCTGCTCAGCTCTGATATTTTCGTTTTACAACTTCCGGTCTTATGATTTTCGGATCGAAAAGTGTTTTTCATTTGAAATATCTTTATAATGTGACATAATTTCATGAAAATTTATGATTTTTGGTAATTGTAACGAATAACTTTTGAGATTTTATAAAATAGACGAACGTATATATGAAAATAGATTTTTATTTTCTTTTTTATTAATATTAAAAATTTAATACAATTTCAATAATCAGTGGTAAATGATAATATATATATATTATATATATATATATCATTTGTTTCTTCTCTATGAGAGTAAGACTCGTGTATCATGAAAAATGAAAAACAAAACTGGAAATACCTGTGCATTTAAAATTTCATCTTATAAGCAGTGGCGTAACAAAGGTGCATGTATTACGAAAACGCCTGAATTTTTTTTATGTACACAGTAGTTTTCCGCTATGTTTTGGATTATGGATCAGACCATCGCTATAAAATGATAAAAAGGTTTTCTTTTCTTACGCGAGTTTTTAATAATACCTAAAAACACAGCTTTGTTTTTTTAATGAAAGTATGAATATTATAATAGACAAATTTTGTTCGTAATATTTAGTGGATAAAACCGTGTGTAACTTAATATTCTTACATCTTTATACAACTTTTGTAGTTACGCCACTGCTTATAAGTATGACTAAACCTGCTGGATGCTGGTGCTATAGAATCGGTAGTATTATAAGACATGATCAGTAAATTTCACCGGAACAAATATTACTCATTTTTTAAACAAACATATGTTATTCCGCATATCAAAATATTAACACTTATGTTGGTGTTTAAATTTGGTTTATATTTTACATACATACATACAATTACAATTATTCGCGCACCTAGGATCACATTAAATGCTCGTAGTCTACAACGTATTACAAACCTCGTAAAACACGTATTTAATTTAACGGAGTACATATTTCGAAGGAATTTATGTAATTATACTATTTTTATATTAGATATACCAATACCACATTCAAAAATAATTCTAACATATCTTAAAGATCCGTAAAAGTTTATGCAACGCATTATCTGTTAACAGAATATCAACTATTTAGTTTAAAGACAACTCCAGATGTTTTGTAATAGAGCTACATGAATACAGATTCCAACTATTCGACATCACAATTGAGTTTTATTTTTGTCACCAATATATTTTCGAAAAGTGTAGTGTTACATTACATTGTCCCGTACATATCATTTACACCTTTTGATGAGAGACACTGCATCTCTCGAAACTATAGTCTTGACAAAAATAAAACTCAGTTGTGTGTGTAGTAGTAGAAAGTTTTGTTTGTTTATTTAAACATTAAAATAACCTTAAACATGAGATCATTTTCAGTTGAATTTATATTAAATGTGTCACACATTTTTCTATGTAAATTATTCTTTTGTTCATCTTTTGGCATGGTTTACATAATGAAACATTTTTTTCTGTCAGTTTTATTTATACTGTCTGTTATCTATATGTTTTAAGGAGAACACATTTTTGTTGTTTAAATATAGTTTCAGTCAATGTAGATTTGTATTCGATTGCTATAGAGAAATGGTTAAATGGTCCAGGTTCGAATTTCAGTAGCAACTAAATATTTTTCGATAAATAGAATATTTCTGTATATCTTTCTAGTTGATTCATTTAATTTGTATTGATGTAATATGTATTTCCACGTTTATTTTAATCTGATACTTGGGCACAACTTTATATTCAGAACACGCCCAAGCATACCAAACATCGAAACATGTTTCACTGTGCACTGCATTGGGTACACGTATTAATAAAATTCACTCTTACGGTAGGTGAATGAACTTAAGTACAAATATCTAATAGGTAATTTATATACTGAATGAGGTATTACTCTCTCACATGCGAATAATGTCTTCTTATCAAACCGCACGTATAATAAAAATAGAAATGCAAATGAGAACAAAATGCAGACCATTTACCTATCTTTGATAAATAATAATTAAAAAATCGGTTTTGTGGAAGCACTGGCCATGGCTGTGCAGCGACTTGTAGCCGCATAGCGGCAACTACCTAATAAAGCTTCGTCGATTGCTTTCCACCAATAAACACATAATTTATCTTATATGCAGGGGCGTGCAGTGCATACAAACAAAAAAGCTATGCATTACTAAAAATTTTCGGATATAAGTTAAATAATAATATGGACTGTGAACGTATATTTACGAATTACGGATACAGTAGAAACTTAATTGGCTTAGTTCTAAAAACTACCACGACAACCCACCGCTATAGCCGTAGCGCTAGTAGCTACAATCGATGCATTGAAGCTATTCACATTACTATCGTCTACTTTTAAGCTAGTGAATTACTCAAGTCATACAATTGGCTATTTACTGAATTGAAAATTTCTTCCTGTTGATCCATTTTGTATGGAGTCGTTACCTATGCTATTTTTTAACAGAATAACATTAGAAAGGCTTACAGCTGCGTCCAAATCATTGAAGTGTCTACTTCCTCTTTTATTAATTCGTGAATTTTACTATCGTACTGTTTTTAACGAGTTGATTTCATGGTAGTTCTTTGCGATTTAGTCGCATTTGATACATGAGTTTATTTTTGATTTAGGAAAAACAAAAAGCAATTGGCAGAACTATCTTCTACGTTAACCGTTAATAAAAATAATTATTTCGTTTAGTTATTACGTGAAGGATTTTCAAACAATAAAATAATCATGTTCAGTCATAAAAAGTGTTCTTAAAAAATTGGTTGTCTGTAAAGTCGGTTTACGGACGATAGTTTAACGTGACAACGTCATAAGAAAACATTGATGAAATGATTGCATACTTTTATGAATAAAATGGAATCATTTTTATTGAATTATCATTATTTTGTATGGATACGAAGAAGGAGTGAAATGAAATCTACAATTTTTTATTGATATATTTTATTCGCACTCATTAATTCAAATATGTTTATTACTTTGATGAACAGTTTATTTACAAGTAACAATGTGCATGGGTACATTACTCCTTGACGATAGTGGCAGATCCGTGAGATTCACAGGTTCGTCAGGTTGGTCTGCCATGGTGTGACTTTAGGCGGTTCTGCGAAAGAAATCGTTGATAATTTATTGTTAAAAGTATATTTGCTATACGTTAATCAGATTTTTAATATGCAAGAATTAATTACCTTTATTGCCGCAATTGTTGTTGTAATATAAACAATGAAAACCACATTAACATTTCATTTCACTTTATAAACAGTTGTAAACAGATCACGTGTAGGTACTGTAGGTGTATAAGTTGTGTGCTGCCGCTGTCTCTTTTCTACTCAGACGCATCGACCAATCGAGTGGAAGAGAGATAGATGCGGCACAATCCGAACGGTAGGCCGATCGTGCCTCTCTATCGCTTATCCGCGCTCTCGCTCGCACGCTTGCCTTCGGCGTAACGCGACAAACGGGACAATAACGCGACAAACGGGACAATGAGTCATGTTTTTTCGTGCGTGCAGCGGGCGTTCATCGATTTATAAGACGTTGTCACGTCAATAATAGTATAAGAAATTTACTCATAAATTTTAAAGACAAAGATGATAAATTTAACAATTCTGGTGTCTATAAACTTAGTTGCAAGGATTGTGCTGCATTTTATATTGGTAAAACGGGTAGAAATTTTAATATAAGAGTAAGGGAGTATTTGAGATGTTTGAACAATAGTGGGTTTTCAGAATTTCTAATCATTTGATAGAAAATAGTCACGGTTTTGATAAAAAATTGGGATTGTCAATTTTGCATATAAACGGTGTTGGTCACAAATTAAATAATTTGGAATCGTTGAAGATAAATAAAGCATGTAAAAGGAATCAAGAAATTATAAATAACCAACTGAATTTAACTACGAGTCCCATTCTGAAATTTTTTCCTAAAAATTATTCGACTTAATTTGTATTAAGCAACAATTTGAGTTAGGTACTAAATTTATTTTTTAAATAATTGTTGTTTTTTTAAAAACAGATTCTGGTGAAGAAACAATGATTTATATTTTTAGTTAGTTATGAAGAAGAAAATGGTATTTTTTGAAACCGGTAGATGTATTTAAACTCAATTCAGTGGTTAATAAAACAAAGATAATAAATAAAAAGTATAATTATGTTTATTATGTATTCACCTCTAATAGAACAAAAATATGTATGTCAATATAAATAAATAAATACATACTGCACGCCACTGCTTATATATTATTACGATTACATTTTTTTTTTTCAGATTTGGACGAAAGTCTATTATAATTCCAATACTTTTAGAGATGTCAGCCGGTGTAACTGCCAGCTTTGTAACTAAATACTGGGCTTTTATCATTGCTCGGTTCTTCATAGGAAGTGGCATCGGGGGAACAATGATAATCAGCTTTGTACTTTTGGTGGAGTTCACCGGGAAGAAGTACAGAGAGCTCGCGTCTTGCCTGATCCAGATTCCTTTCAATACCGGTTACTTGCTTCTACCTGTCGTCGGATACTTCATCCGCAGCTGGCGATGGGTTCAGTTCACATTTTGCGTTACACCGATTATCATGCTGGTGACATTTTGGTATCTCCCAGAGAGTCCTCGATGGCTGCTGGCTACAGGGAAAACTGATAGAGCTATTCAAGTGATAACCAGGGCGGCTAAAATGTGAGTAATTTGAAACATAATATTTTGTATATTATTGTATCTACATGTGCGATTTCTCGAATATGGAGTTGTTTGCCTCTATCTCTATCAATTGAGACAGTATGAGATAAAAATCGGGATTTAGTCGAGATAAATCTCAGTGTTAATCTCAGAGTACACGTGTTATGATTTTGATGTAGAGCTCAGCACGACATTGGCAGAAGAGACAAAAACTCAAACTTATGCTTACGACGTTCGATCGACAGCGAGACTTGGTATCTTCGCACAAACGTCACCTAGAACCATACATAGATAGATAACCTACAACTATTTAATCTGAAAAGTTTGATAAACAAATTTAGTTTTATTAAGGAGAACACATTCTTATTGTGAAGTTATAATTATTCAGAACATAGGTCTGTGATGTTTTAAATACTAATTGAATACATTAATTATAAAAATATACGTATAAAATCAATTTGTTGTATTACCGGGATTCGAACCTGGATCTCTTTTCCAATCCGGGGAAGGTGCATTACCAACTATGCTACAGCGACAATATTTTTGACGACAAATTTTCGAACCTATATGTTACACATTTCAAATTAATACATCTATTGTTGCATTATTTGAAAGCCATCTACATTGTTTTTACGGAATCTCAAATACCTTTGAGTAAACCGTTAGCAGAGGCCAGAATCAAAAATACTGTCGCTGTAGCATAGTTGGTAATGTGTCTTCCCCGGATTAGAAAAGAGATCCGGGTTCGGATCCCTGTAGCGCAACAACAATATTTTTTGATAAAATTGGTTTTATATGTATATCTTTGTAATTATGGAACACGGCACATCAACATGCTTACTATTTTCAAAATAATCAAAACGTGTGTGCTGTGAAAATAGGACTAACTTGGTGATCTCCTTGAGCGAAGATCGAACCTCTGACCACTTGATCACTATTAGAGTGTCTTACCAATGGAACAAACAAGCACGTTAGTCGCTTACATTTATGAATTTCTGATACCGTGTGGTTAAGTTACTGACTATTAAATGAATTCATTAAATGTTATTGTTAATTACTGATTATAAGGTTGTTGGATTCGTTCGGATCTAAATCAAACATTAATCTCGGGAGATGGGGTCGTTTATGTTAATATTTATATTTGTGGCAACACTTTGTAAATCCTAAGAAAATGTATATGTATGATCATTGTCATAGATATATATATATATAATGTCATAGATAATGTCATAAATATATATATATATATATATATATATATGTCATAGATCGGTAATAAAACATGTGACAAGCAATAAGGTGTAATTTTCAATTCACATCTGTCCGGTTCACTTTCATGACACAAATTGTGCGAATTGCTGCATAATGGGCAGTGTATATGGAAACATGTATTGCAAATACTGCATGGTAGTGATGAGCTCAAAATCACGAACCGTGACTCAATCACTGATACTTTGAGTCACACTCACTATCAGTGATTGAATATCTGGAAATATCGTGATTAATTTTTTTATTTGATTTATTTTCGGTTGTGAATCGTAATTCGGCACATGTGCATATGTAACGAAGATATTAATGAAATAATGATACTATAATTCGTGATCAGCGCCCTCTAGAAGATTCTGACAAAGCGTTTTTCGCATTTGACCCGAAAAATAATCTCACATTTTTTTATAAGAGTTTTCATTATCTTTGTGATGATATTATATTAGATATACACTAATTATATATTCTAGAATGTTTTTTACGCTAATGAAGATTGAATAATATAAGTAAATACGTTAAAAATTGTGTTTTTTTACTTATTCATTTATTTCGTGTATTGTGATGTCGTGCGGCGCATGCGTATTAATAAGGAAACTGTGATCGCAGTCACAGTTTTCAATCACTAATATTATCGAATATCAATCACAACCACATCAGTGATTGTGATTGATAGTAGCATTTTTTCTCATCACTACTGCGTGGCATGCACGTATCGCGCACACCTCGTGGCACGCATATGTTGCATGTATCGCATGCCATGCGCGTATTGCGTACAATATTCTCTGGACCAAGTAATTTTAGCGATAAATTGAAACAGTACTATCGTGAAAAGTTAATATAGATTCATGCGAAGCACGTACATGCAATACATGCATCGCATATACTACATGTATAGCATGCATTGCGTATAGTGCTTGGCATGCATGTATTGTATATACTGCGTGGCAAGCGCTGTATTACATGTACTGTATATACCGCGTGACATGCGTGTATTGCAGGTACTGCGTGGCGTGCTCTGGGTTATATATATTGCGTGACATGCATGTTCTGTATATAGATACTCGTCGATTGCATGTATTGCATATACTGTGTGGCGTGCATATTTTGCATATAAATACATGAAAACTTTATCCAATACTCTCTGAACCAACTTCTTTTAGCAATAAATTTGATAAGTACTCGTGTGGAAAGATAATAAAGTGTATGAAGTATTGTGGGCTGCCACAGGCGGGAAATGTTTTATTATGTATTTTGAAAGTTATTCTAGTTCTTTTAAATTATTTATTATACTTCTCAATCTTTATTTGCCGTCTTCTATCGATGATTGGTAACCAAGTAGATGTATGCTGATTTACCTTGTGCAAGACGTTAGGCAGCCAAAATAACCTCTATACCTCTGCTGTCTTCTATCTTTTCTTGCATAATAAGTTAAAAGAGGTCATATATGTCACTGGGGAGAATGTGTTCGAAATATTCATAATGTCATATTCATAATGTCATATTCATAATGTCATATTCGAAATATTCATAATGTCATATAGGGATTCCAAAAATACCGACTTTTGCAAATACCGGTATTACCGAAAAAAATATTTCTATCCGTCTTCTTTTATTCATCTTCTATTATTAATTCTCCCAATTGTTTAATTTATCATTAATTTGTTAACTATTGGTTATTAATAATTAATTAATTTGATGACTTACTTTAATTAATTATTAAACTTATTAAATTTTATAAAAAATACACAATACAATTTTTTTGAAAATGTTTAAATAATCGATAAAATTGAATAGCAACGAGGAGATCAAACAATTTATTAAATTTAATTATTACATTATTACATTACAAATTATTAGATTAAATTAAAATTATTACATTATTACAATACAAATAATTGCAGTACATTCAAATTATTATACTACATTTCTTAAATCAAAATATTATATAACAATAAACAGAAAAAAAACTAAAATGCATTTATTTACAATATTTTTTTGTATTAAAATAGGATTTTTTTCCTTTCCGGCCGGCCTTTTTTTGACCTGCTATTCAAACGAGCCACCAAATGTATCGGAATTACTTTCGACGGCCACTCGCCGATTCCAATCCGTCCAGATAAATTAGATATATTGGGGGTTATAAAATATAGAAGGCTCTTAGAAATGTGTACCCATTTGTTTTGTGTCGATGCAGACCATGAATGCCAGTCACCAAGGAAATACGACTGAAAATATAATTAAAATACATAATTTTTAACGAAATTAATATATTTCCGTATTTACCGGTTTTTTATTTTGTAATACCGGTAATACCGAAGATGTAGTTTTAACCGGTAATACCGGTTTCGATATTACCGGTATTGGAATCCCTAGTGTCATAGGTCTCAGTGCCTTTTCATTGGTAATATGATCAACCCAGTAGATCTTTAATATACATCGATACAGCCATATCTCAAATGCCTCCAGACTTTAACGGTGGCTTCTAACAGTCTGTAGATAGACGTCCAGTCGGCTCTACATCCCAGGATGGGATCTTGGCTCCTTCACAACTGCTGTCCACCGATTCCTGTCTCCGGTCATTTTTCTCAAGTTCCCGCATCCTCGCATCCTACTTCATTCCTCTTCGACATAATTAGTCTATTTCTTCCTTGTTCTGCCTCTAAGTAGCTTCCACTGGAGTATTGGTTATAATCTTTGGTGTCCTGTCATCTGGCATTCTTTCTACATTGCCAACACCGCGCAGTCATTGGGACCTACAGTACTAACGTTGTCAATTGTTAATATGAAATAATAATCTGGTTCTAATTTTTTTTTGGATGACCTTCTGTATTTCAAGATTTAGAAGTGTATTAGATATAAATATTGTATTGTTTTAGTAAAATGTAATATTTAGATAATTCTTGAATTAAAAGTTATTCAAAATATAATAATATTAATCTATTTATAATAATAAAATAAATAAGTTTATTGAGTTTGGAAGGCACGTATATTTCTCAAGACGATTGTATAATTTGAACATCCTCCTTTTCAAGAAAGGCCTTCATTCATTGAGGCTCATTGAATACGAATTTTGACACATATTTGATATTAGGTTGAAATAATTCTTAAATAAATATCAGATATCTCATAGAGACGAAGCTATTTTTATTATATTTAATGAAAAATATATAGAAATGTGGGGTAATTACAGATTTGTCTATGGCTGACTTAAGTGATTACTTTAAATATAAACATTCACCAATTCTTACCCCTCAATCTCCATATTTATCAAATTTTTTAAAGTTAAATGTATGTTAATATGTGGACTTTCTTCGAGTACCGCTACATCGTCGCCATCTATGGACCAAATTTAATAATTAATTTTTCCTTGAAACCGCATATACGTCAACTCAATGAGGATCTGATTTTTTTAAATAACAGTGCCTTTGTAGGTAAAAATCCAGTAATCGTGTGTTCTTGGACATATTAAAATATTGCTTATTATCATGATTACAGGATACAAAACAAATATTTAGAACGAGATTATTTTTATAATAATGTACTTACTAGCTAATTTTACTATTATCAGTGTTGTCAATGATCTATTTACCTAAGTTTTCAAATTCTTTTTTGTTGTTACAGAAACAATCGACCGACAGAAGACATTGAACGAATAATAAGAAGGTTCCAGGAAAACAAACCTCAGGTAGTTGTGAAAAAAGGAACTATTCTTGACCTATTTAGAACGAAAAATTTGAGAAGAAACATTATATGCATGTCTGTGAATTGGATCGTTTGCAGTTTCGGATTTTTCGGATTGTCTCAGTACATAGGACAGCTGGACGGTGATATTTTTACCAACATTGCCATCTCTGCTGGCTTAAACCTTTTCGCTACCTTCGCAGCGTACGTCTGCATCAAGTCGCTGAGAAGAAAACCTGCATTGTGCACCATGCATATTGGCACTTCGATTTGCATGTTCGCTATTGCCCTTATTCCTAAAGAAGCTGCAATTGTTAAAGTTGTATTAGCCTGCATTGGAAACGTTGGAATGTTTATTGTGTTTGTAGTAGTTTATTTATACACATCTGAATTATTTCCGACTGTCGTCAGAAATGCCGCTGTCGGCATGGCTTCCATGTTGGCAAGGGTGGGATCCATGGTGGCCCCGTTCGTGGTTCCCTTGAGTGTAACCGCAGCCTGGTTGCCGCCCGTTATATTCGGATCGGCCCCGATAATAGCCACTGTTCTTTGTCTTATGTTACCAGAAACTAAGGGTTGCGACCTGCCTACAACGATTGCAGACGGTGAAGCCTTTGGCATGAAAGAAAAAAGAAAACAAACAACATAATTGCATGAACATTTTAGACTTTGATGTCTTATTTCAGAAATTTGTCATTAAACTTCGTGTACAAAATTTACGCAATAATGAATTCCAATTCACTTTGCGCTCAACTTTGTAGGTACTGTCTTTTACGCGCTTTCGAGACAAGTCTCCAAGACAAATATCATCCGTTTACACGTGCCATTACACCATAAGTGAATATTAAATATTTCGTATACTGCCGACATGCGATATTAAGGCATGACATGCAAATTTTATAATCAAATTAATGAAATATATCATTTACCGTATTTAATACGTTGTTATAAGATACATTTCTTGTGTACTATTTTAATTATTTATATTTTTGAACTAAAAATATATACCATATACTTATGGTTTTACTGATTACCTGTAGTATAAAAATAGTACAAATCGATTTTATTTAAAAAATATATTAATAAGAGGTAAATTATTCAACATGTAGGAGAAATTAATGAGGGTTAGACTTTAAGTGTCGGCGAAAAATATCTTCGATTTTTTGACGGCATAATTTAGTGTTACAAAAAAAAAAAAAAAGATTTCCAAGAGTACGTAAAAACTTACGTAACGACGTAAAAATGACAAATCATTTGTACTTACGAATTCACGAAAAACATCAAACAAAAATGAATTTTTTCATAAAAATTTTCATCTACGGTGTGCAACCGGATAAAAAAACTTTTGGCATGATATTATGTCGGTTGCCGGAAGTGTATTTTTACTTGAAGACGAAGTAGGAGTTGAAGGTACGTATTTATTTATTTTAATTGTTTAGTGAATCTCAATAAAATTGTTACGCGCCGTTTCAGACTGTGCGTACGCGGCCTGTGCTTTAAAAATACGCGTACCTACAAATATTTTTCGGATATTAAGATGCGCACCATTTTTATGATATATAAATAGTATATGTAAATATAAATATCGGGGGTGTCGGACATTTTGCTAAATGAACTATCAAATTAATATTGAGAGATTCAATAGATACGCGGTTAAGGTTTCATCAGCTATCGCCGATTGCTTGCTACTAGGCCCTGCGGGCGGCTATGATGGCCGCTTCGCGGCCAATAGTAGACGTTATGCATCCATTGGTGACCGCCGCACTGTCAAGGTCTCAATTGAATCTCTATTTCAATGATAAAGCTTTCCCCAAAACAAACCGTACTTAAATAAAATCTCGTTGTAATTAGAATTATTCCACCTTAATAGACCTTAGACAATAATAAACAAAAATATGCTATTTGGAATAGGATGAGTGGTTTTCTCTCAAATTTAATTTTGAAACTTAACCAAAATTGTTGTTTTGACATTGCGGAAAGTGCTCTATTCTATGGTATACCATAGATTAGAAAAGATGTCATGTATATTTTTTCTCACTCGTAATAAAGACAATGTACACTTTATTTCATACTGAATATACAAAAGAGAAAACATTTAAGTAATCTTAACCTAGAGATGTTAAAAACACGTTCGTTTTTGCCCTGCTCGCGTCTCACAGACCTGGACGTTTAAGCGAGCACTTTACAGCCACAAATGACACTACCGAAGCCGCTAAATCCAGAAAGTCGTAGATATAAATGGGGACGCGTAATAATACTATGGATAGAAATATAGTGACTTAAATGAAGTTAAAGGAATAAATAAAAATATATTATTTAAAACTAATCATCTATATACGGTTCTTATTAGATCAGTGTTGATATACCGAGCATAAGCCTGGACTCTGAGGTCTGTGGACTCTATGAAACTGCAGGTGCAAAATTCTAAAATCTTCGTTTCCGATGATATTTGGCGTCGTCATCGTTATAACTTATAACTTCGAAGTTTATATGCTCTATGATGAGCCTGACATCGTCAAGTTTATCAATGTCCAGCGACGATGGACTGAGCTTCTGGCTCGGATGGAAGAGTCCTCACCACGTGCATACCTGTGACTGGGACATCTGCTGGACGGGTTCCGGAGGAACCTGGATGTTTTCGGAGTCGATGCAGGTATGGCCCACCCCAGGCTGTTATTACATAGGTCAAATATATAATATGTGAAATTAAATAAATGTAAAGGTGCAAAAAGAAACGTATTTCATAGTTTAAATTGTTTTCTGCATTGACCTATATGTCCTATATATTACCACGTATCACCTCCTTTCAGACTATAAGATGCATCCAATTCTAAGTCGATTTTTCTAAGTAAAAATATTCACCTTATGGTTTTAAAAATATGGCATATACACAAAGTATTTGATTAGTCATTGAATTTTATTTGGATGCTAATTTATTAAAGTTTTTAATCGAGATGTCACTTTCGTTTAGTAAAAATTGCGGTTATGGGTTAATAACAAAATGATTTAAAAATATTACACCGTCATCATTATTCGCGCATTTCAATTCTGAAGCAAAACTTATACATTTAATAATCAATTAACTTCAACGCCAGCATGTCAAAATAAACAATATAATTAAATTTTTCATAAATAATATAATGTGATACATACATTTGCGAATATGCTGTCACAATAGCGCTTTAACTTGTCCCAGCAAAATTAACAACAGGATGTGCGAGTTAAATGATGACATCCGTATTGACTGAATGCAATTTTAATTCAACAATTTCGGTTCCTCCACTTCACAACTATTCACAATGCTAAATTCTATTTCTATTGTTAACTTCATAGTAAAACGGTTAACAATGCCCACCTTGATTAACAAAATGTAATAAATTCAGAGCATAAGTAGGTTCATTGTATACCTATTCATACGTTACAGTTTAAAACATGAAAAAAAAAATTAATTCAAGATTTATTATCTTTCATCTCACCAAGTTTCTCGTATATAATATTGTATACATTGATTTGTAAATATTACGTGAATAAATAAAATATTTTCATGATAAAATAATGATTTCTTAATTAATGTTTTTAATTTATAGTTTATGTATTTTGAATTATGTAGGTACCGACAACTAGGTCAAGCATATTATTGATAGAATTGGCGTTAACTTTGTAGAGTTTCACGATAATGGATGGATACAAATAATAATAATAATATTTTATTTTTTTGATTCATTGTTCTGTACAGTGTGTTATTATATTGTTATAATCAGATAACATTGCAGCAAATTAAAACATATATTTCGGTACCCTGCCTGCCACACTAGTATTTTACTGTATTATAGCAGACAGTGCCTTTCCGGTATAGTAATAAACAAAGTGTTGTGTTCAATGTACAGATAAATAAAATAAAGAGTAAATCAAGATGCTATTATGAATACATTATAATACTTAAAATAAGTAAATGTAAAGTAATTCAATTTAGAAAAATATATAAATATTTATAGATAGCATATAAAATATATGTATAAAAAGTAAAATACAAATGCATTTAGATAGCGTATAAATACAATGTTCAATGTATATAAAAAGTGAAAAATATTATATAAAGAATAAAACATGATCCAATTAATAGAATATAAATATAATGTAAAACTTAAAGTAAATGTAATGTTCCATTCATAAAAAATTAAAAAACTAAGTACAGTAAGAGTAAATAAGTAAATAACATACAAATATGAAGTAAACTTATGTAAAATTGTAATGCTCAATATAAAACGATTAAAAAAAGTTCAGTTAAATAGCATACTAACAGAACTACAGAGAAGTGTAAAAATACAATATTCAATATATAGATACTCAAGTTTGGACTTTAAAAAGTTCTAGGGCATAATTTCTCCCCATTTCGTGGAGCCAAAACTGCACTTTTCTTGAAAAATATGTAACACTATGGTTGCAATTTTTCACGTCTGCATTTAGACTGTTGCGTATTTTTGGTACAAATGGAATCATTGTGCAAAAGTTTTTTTTAATCTTGGCACGAGATTGTGACAGTTAGCCTATGCCCTTGTTAAGTGAGGGTGCGAAATTTGTTGATGATATTAATGTCGGTATAAATGAAACAATGTTATAACTCTACTTCAGTTTATTAGCACTACTCGGGTTTACGAAATTTCATGCGGAGACTGCAATAATAAATATATCAGACAAACCTCTAGAAATGTCAACATTAGATTAAAAGAGCATCGAGTATGGAGCAGGCTCGTGCATCATTAAAATTCTCCATCCTGTCACGCGTAATGGTAATAAAATTAATAATTGGAAATAAAAAGGAATTTGAACACAGGTATTTATTTGTTAAACAATATTACATTTCTTAACTCATCTCCTTTCGATATTACTGTTACAACCCCCCCCCCCCCCCCCCTCCCACACACTTTCCACCAATAACTACGCCGCCCTCCCACTCCATATGTCAATACGTCTACCACCTATGCCTTGTATCCAATGCTAATAAATTCAAATAGAGTTATAACATTATTTCATTTATATCCATCCATTAGCTCAAGCATTTTGAAAATTGAATTGTAATGTTTCGTACTCTACTTGAAAATGCTTTATTAACACGGAGAGCAGAAGATTCACTGCTGGAATAATCAATTATAGTCCATTTAGATATGTGTCAAATCAGCCATGTAAATAATAATATTACACATTAGATATGTAGCAAATTTATCCGGTAGACTTCATTCATATTTGATTAGTCAATGATATCATCAAAATTCATGAGACATTCATGTTCAATTCTACAGCACACAAGGCATTGTCACCCACCTATAAATCACACCTGTGAGTTTAAATATTGTATAATATGTACTCGCATACCAGGAATAGCTGCCACATTCTATCACCGATTTTGATTTACGATATTTTATATCCTATTGAAACAAACGCATGTTAAATCATCAAAAAAATTAGAGAATCGCATAGAAAAAATATATAATTACCGCCTGAACAAACCGCTACATGGGGTAACATATCTAGTCCATAACTTTTTATGGGTGGATATCTGGCAATATTACGAGTCGAAAATTTTAAATCTAAGTACTTCAAAATATATATTAACGAAACTGATTTATCTTTGCTTCAGGCCCTAAATCATCTAAAATAAAATAGTCTGGCCGCTCCAAGATCGATGCATTCAATATATGATTTGGAATAAATAAAATATTTCAATTTTTCGAAATAATGGAATAATTTTTTTAAATGCTTATAATATTAGATAATTTGTATAGCGCTTGTTTATGTAAACGCCTTCGATCGCTGGTTACCAGGTTTCCGATTTATAATAAGTACACAAATGATACATGAACTGCACTCACCTGTTGACTTTGCTATCGTTAGATTTCGGCTGGCTGAAGCGCGCATTGATGGTTTTAGGATTGCTCGACTGGTCGAAGTACCGGAGATAATGAGAATCACGCCATCGTTCCGTCTTCTCCGATTCCGACCAGAGGCGGCAATAATCACGCACACACGTGCACATTACCATCAACCAGGAAACCCAGTGGAGCCAATCGAAGTAATAAGGCGCGTAAACAGCGCCATTCTCGAAAAAACTTTCACCTCAAGGGCGCTTTGTATTTTGTATATATCTCTTATTATAAGATTGAGATAAGGCACACGTACCTAACTTGAATGTTTTCGGATGCTTTTTAATATATATCTGCCCCTAAAATGTTTTGCACTAGTGTGCGTTACATTTTAGTATATGGCTGTTATTTCATTTATCATAAAAATTTTAATATCACAATAAAAATGTAATTTCATTAAAAATGTATGATAAATTATCACAAATAAATAAAGACACTCACCGCTTCGACATGGCCACCATTAGTGGCCACCACATAGTTTGATTATAATTGATGTACCAGGTAGGCAACTACTTTTTTTTATTAATTAAAAATATATTTGATCAAACCTAAACGGTCGCCCTCGACATATTAACTTACTGACTACTGACTACTGAATACTGACAATACTGGTGCATTATATCCACGAACTATTTAATTATTTAATAATTTTCTAAACATTTTTTCACTCAATCACCTCGGTTTTGTCTTTCTTCACTTCTTTCGCTATTTTTATGGAATTTCAAGTTTCGCTATTATTATTTCGGTATTAAGTCCTCATTTCGGCCTAGGTAGACTTTAGAAGTTATTCCAGATAATGAAATACCACTTATCTAATTTCAAGTAGCACCCTCTCAAAATGTTCATTTCATCCTTTCATATCGAGTAAATTTGCTTCCTAATTCGTCCCGAGTAATTCACTCACTTGCTTCAGGCATTAGCTATTCACATGTAAGGATCTCTGAGAGAGGCGTACGTGTGACAATGCACATCGATGTATGAAATATTTCCTCTCAACCTTACACATATATTTAGGAACATTTAATAAATAGTAATATATTTTGGTCATGTTTTTGATAAAAAATTGGGATTGTCGATTTTGCATGTAAACGGTGTTGGTCATAAATGAAATAATTTGGAATCGTTGGAGATAAATGAAGCGTGTAAAACTAATAAAAAAATTATAAACAACCAACTAAATTTAACTACAAGTTCCATTCTAAAATTTTTTCCTTAAAATTATTTTAGTAACTTTGTATCATCAAGTAACATTTTGAGTTAGGTACTAAATTTATTTTTTAAATAATTATTGTTTTTTAAATAGATTTTGTTTAAGAAAAAATAACATATGTTTTTGATTAGTTATTGGCATCCTGAAGGAGAAAATTATATTTTTCGAAACCGGTAGATGTATTTAAAAGTGGTTAATAAAACAAATTTAACAAATAAAATTATAAATTTTAACCACAAAGTTAATTTTGCCAATTTCAAAAAAATGTATATAGAATCCTAATGTCTTTAAAGCTGTAAACAAAAAAATTGATACATTTCATTCGAGTGTCACTTTTCTTTACTATACTTATGTCAAATATGTTCTTGGAACTATAGTTTCAATGCTGACAACCTTGCACGAATCTAAACACATGTACATTGTTTACGCGCTTTATACTTCGATAGGTAGGCCTGATATAAAATTTTGAATATGTGTGTTCTTTTTGTGTAGATTTGAAAAACAGAAAACAAAAGCGAAGCTGCTTCTGGGAAAAGAGTTATTGTGATTCGGACGGACATTTTACGACGGCAATAATAAAACTTTTTGTATACATAATTTCGGATTATCGGTTGTGTGAAGGTTTTTGGTGGCTGACCAGCAAATTTGCGGACCATCAGGCTACAAGGATAGCGACGTCGGCCTCAACCAGCACAGGTTCACAAAGGTTTGTGTAATTTGAATTTACATGGATTGAATAACTGTATTCATCATTACCAATAGAAAACCCAGAACTAGCTATCGAAGTATTTACGGAAACATACATATTTATAATATTTATTATTATTCCATTTCTATCATTATGTGAAAAATTGTCTAATTATAACCGGTGAAGTTTCTAAAACAGGCGAATAGCTTAGTGGGAAACCCATAATAAGTACGGATGGCTCTAAAGGAGCAAAGATGTTATTAGAGGATTTTTACAATAAAACACTTTTAAGATGAAAAAATACGAATGAACTAAATAATACAAAAAATCCGCAAAACTTTCAAATTGCGGTATAGGCCTTTTATTAATTTTCGCTATTCTGTGAAGATCTAGCTTTTTTGGACCATCATATTCTGTGATCAATAAGACAACACCTTTAATTCAGCGTAACAGAATATAAAATAATTATGAAAAGTGAATTATTTCAGTTAATTTATTTTATATCCATACCAGCTTGAACAGGAATTAACTTAAATAAACTATTACAGTTTCGTTACATTATTAGGAATATCTTACTTAATACTAATTTAGGTACTTAATTTTTTGTTTTTTTTTTAATTAAATTTTTTTTTGTACTTATGCTTTTCGACATAAATAAATCGTATGAAGTGGACAACATGTACCTATGTTAAATTTCTCTTAGAAACAAAACTTGGAGAAAATGGGAATAGGTTTTTTCAAAACTTTTAAAGTAATTATCTTTCTGAACTCCGATAGATTTACAGCCTTTCTTTTAGGAAACTGTGAAGAAATTCGTTGTAGGAATCTATAATTTCCACAATGGTATATCTATAATTAAACATAAATTTACACCTGATATTTTATTAAATGACGATCACCGAATAATGCATAACTAATCTTAGTCACAATTACTTAATTTCCGTATGTAACAAATATGTTTATATTTCACTTGTTTTCGCTTTATAATCGCTTTCGATTTAACAACGGATTCTATGAACAGACATCGTTCATTATACGTATTACGTCGAGTAGTATATATAATTTTCTCCAGCGGCTATCTTGTACTTAATGGCTTTACTGTGTTGAAGAAAATTGGGCAGATTTAAGTTTTTTAGAAACGATAATTGTCATGTTATGATGATAATGGAATTATTCACCAGTTGTTTTGATTCCTAATAATTATTTGGAATTTGTGGATGATGCAGGATTTTTTGGCATTTTTAAAATTCTTGGTTTATCGTAGCAATTTTTTTATCGTATAATTTATGTTTTTTATTTTTGGAGAAACAAACAGTGTAACAATAATAACTGATAATTACATAATATATAAAAATAACACCAGTGAAGTTTCTTCTGAAATTAAATACGTAGTACATAATAACCTAAAAAATAGTATACTCAAACATACTGACAAACAAAAATACTTTTACATAAAAGTAAACATAATAAACTAAAAACTAGTATATATTAAAAAAAAAAAATAATATTAATAAACTGAAACAAAAAAAACAAAAAATAGATACCCATTTACAGATACTGCCCATACAAGTCGCCCGACAATTAAACTCTTAAGACAAATTTTTGGAAGAATAATAATTACACGAAACTCTGAAATTAAGTAGCTATCACGCTCACCCGAGTTAACTGTTCCAGACTTCTTTCTATGGGGGTATTTGAAACATAACCTAACATACCGTAACAATCCTCGAACCATTTAGCTATTGAAGGCCTACATCTGTGAAGAAATCGATGGAATATGCCAAGAAACATTGCGACAGGTGACGGTTCACGCTTTAGAAAGAGCGCGTCAGTGTGAAGAGCAAAATGGTGATTATTTATAGGATGCAATTTTCAAAACTAAAAAAAAATTATTTCCAAGAAGTGTGTTTTTTGTTTATAAAAGAATAAATGTGAATTATTAAGAAATAAAAAAAATATTTCATTTTAAAATGATCTAGTGCATGTAGTAATTGGCGCGGTCTCTCAATTTTGGATACAGTCGTGCAGTACTACTACCACTGCCTGTCCCTTAGTCGACATAATTTTGGACGAATTTTTGATTGGCAAAATATTGATATCCTGATATGGTCAGGGTCAAGTGTAGAAGTGTACCAGGGGTCATCGGTAGATTTATTACATATAATAAACGGTGTTAAACCCATAAATAATCCGCCGGGACATTAGCCAAATTGATCCATCCTTGTCGCGGAGATCAAATGGTCACTTTCGTATAATTCGATGATACGAGCACGGGATTCAGGAGTGACCGAAATCTAGAGCACTGACCCCCACGTCGCAAGGTAATCGCGTGTCCAGCAATCAAATAATTTTTGCAAATTGCACTTGTTGGTAAACCGTCTTTAGAAATCAGGTACCTACGCACTTTGACAAAATAATGTAACATGCAGTGGAATTCGCTTAACGTAGGAACCGAAATATATTTTTATATTAAACGAATTTAAAATTAAAATAATTTAAAAAAAAAAAAAATAATTCAGTATCGTAATAATCTGAATTCATAGAAATGATATAAACTTTAAACAAATACAAACAACAAGAACCATTTTTTTACTTATCACACTTCAGATGGAAAATTTTCCAAACATATTTTGTTTAAAACGCTTACCATGTTCCTTGACCACAGTGGATATAAGAAAAGATGCGATACATTGAGAATTTCAAATGAAATATTGTCGGTACTTATATAAAAAAATCTGATATTAGATAACAATCTAGTCAATGAAAGGCCAAGTCATAAACAATAAACAGTTCGTTATTGGTAATGGTGGTTTGCGGCAAGCACCTATTGTATTTATTATCAAATGTGGGCATAATTAATAGAAAGAGACTCGGCACGACCGGGTAAACCAGTTAATGGATGATGGTTCTGTTAGAAGCCTCAACAATCGGCGAGCTTGTATGAGAAGATGTATGAATGTGGATGAGGCGAGAATTGTGTGTCAGGACAGAAGAGTGTGGCGCTCTATCCCTTCTGCCTACCCCTGCGGAAACGACGTGATGGTAAGTAAGGAAGTTGAGTCATAAACAGTTGACAATTTGGTGATGTCGCGGCGGCTGTTATATTTTTTGTTTTTCTGATATGCGATATTAGCGTCTTTTCTTTGTGTTAAAATCAAACATACTCGTATATTTATATAAAATCACGTAGCATTTTGTCAGTTTCTGTATTGTTAACAATACGTATTCGGTATATATGTACTTAGCCGTTTAAAAAATTAAATTTTTTTTTTTAGAGAAAAATTTTTTTTTTTTTTTTTAGAACACTATGAAATTATAATACGACAAAAATAATGATATAAATAACAGAAAGTTGATAATTTTATGTCGTGTGTCATGAAAATATTTTCTTTAAATAATAAAAAATCAAATGTGAAATTATATTTTTTTGCAATTTTTTTTTTAAATTTTGTTGCTACCGGGATTAATAAATCATGGAGGAAGCGAGACATAAAATATCATTTTTGCTTACATACTTATATAATTTTTACACTAGAGCATAATTGTATACTCTACTACTACGGCAAGCAGTCTAACATTATTTTGATGAAACAGATCTCAATACGGCCGTTAATGACCCTCATAGATAGTTCTAGACAGACTAGGCAAAAAGCGCCAGATTGAGGTAAAACATTTAAAGTATATTAAGACAGTTAAGAAACTGAAATTTTATGATTGTGAATTGAGGAGAATGATCAAAATATCTTCAATTTAATTCGTACACGATAAAGTGCATGGCTTCCAATGTCGACGTATTCGGAACATGTAAATTACGCGTGCCATTTATGTCCGTAATTCATCTATATTACAGAATAAATATCTGTTAATGCGTTTCCATATAGTTTAGTTCCATTGTTCAAAAGAATAACTCGGTATTTCATGAAATAATGACCTATTATGTTCTTCAACAATATTATCATTTATAACAATAACCAGAAAGCATGCGGCAATTGTCCAATGGTATCGCTAGGCCCTTGTGAACGTCATCGAAGTGACTTGTAGCGACGGGTTCACACTGTGCGAAGTACTTTAATGAACTAGTTCTTTATACTCACACTTCGTAGTTCGCACGTTTTAAATCGTGCTGACGCTTCAATACTTCAATACTTCACATCATATTCACACACACAAGCAAATAACTTAGCAACAAAACTTTCACTCAGCAACGCACACAATTAACTGCGAACTGTATACTGAAGAGTTTGCCGCTCACACATGAACTTCATAGAAGCATACTTCGCGAAATATCACACTACATACTTCGCTCTTCGCTTCGCACTTCAGACACTTCATTGAAGTATAGTTCAATAACGGTTTAGATAACGACTTAACCACACTTCATTGTGACCTGCATTGGGAGTGGACCAACCAGTGGTACCAACATACTTCATGTTCGAGCGTTCAAGTTGATGAATGTGCATTTCGTGAAGCGTTCATTACGAAATAAAATGTTGTCCTTCGCTAGACTGACTTGGAAAATCGTGAATGACATTTATAATACCTGATGTTGCCAGTAGAGAAAATAAGAAATACGTCTAAAATTAAATGTGTACATAGAAATATAATTAAATATTTGATACATCATGTACGATAAATTATAAACAACCTACACGATTCGTATTGTTTGTTCATAACGCAACCGACGATGCTGATATTGAAAAAAATAATAATTCTTCATTATTAGTATAAATTCAAATAACAAAAAAAATTATCCAACTTATGTACGATCTGGTTAAATACGTTCATCCACCGAACCTGTCGCCCTCCGATAGAGGGGTTTCGCCGGTATCCAGCATCGCTCTTTGTGCGATAGATGGCGACCTATATCCTTAGTCACCACAATACAATGTATAATGTACCATCCATAAAGAATGTGTATACTACGATTTATAATGAACCATTCATAAGGCACTCTGAACGTTGATTCAAGGTTTAGTAACAACTGACGTCACGTCATTTTTGTAGTGCGTTTACACATGTGAGGTATAGAATCAAAATCAGAAATGTCCAATTATTATGGTTTTTGAGTTAAGTATGTACAAATATAAAAAAAAATTAACGTGTACTAGACGATCGAAATTAGATCAAATATTGCTGAATTTCGTACAAAAACGCATTTAAAATTTGCTTGTCACTTCAATCGCAGATATTGCCAATATACAATTAATTCAAACCAAGACTAACATATTTTCACCCAATAAGAATAAATAAATATTTGGTCATGTGACCTGTGGTTTTTTGCACTTTACTCGAAAACAAGTAAAGTGGACATGTTTTCTTTTGATTCTGAACCTGAAAAATTTAAATATGATTCGTAGAACGTAAAAGCAGGATGCATAAAGATGAAATTCTTTATGACTATCGTTTGAAGATATTTAATAAATATTTTAATACCTTCCAAGTACTAACCAAATGAAAATAACTCATTCTGTTTCAATTGCAGTGCCTAGTGTACTTGTAAACATAAGATGTGTCAAATAAACTTTTCTTTTTATGTTTATGTTTATAAATACGAACGGTTCTGACCGTGTTTATAAATGTCTAATTTGTTATAAAAATCCTTCATGCGCAATATAACATTTAAGCCATTTTAAACTTACTCATGTTTAAATCTTTCTACACATATATGGTATCTACTATTCAAAGAAACGTTTAAATGCTCCGTGTCAATATATGACATGGATTTAAGATGACCTTCATGAAAAACACCTTCATTCTCAGAGCTATTTCTTCGTTAGATAATATGGGTGCACTCTGTGAATTCAAATTAATTGTATATATTATGGATAAAATGTATACTTGATACTCTAGGCCGAACTTTTTAATTTTATGATTATATTTGCATTTCATTGTTGGTTAGATTTGTAATAAGCACATGGACACGTGTTTGAAGGTATTCCGTATAATAGAATAAATAAAACATTTAATAAATATTTGCTTATATTAAAGAAAAGATTGCATTGTAATAGTGTCATTGGTTTGCAGTCTCCATGCCTCAATTAGAAATAAATGTGAAATTACGACTTCCTTCGGATTCATCAGAATGTTGGGCGATTAACGAGATATTCTCCGACTCGCAGCAGCTCTTGAATCCCTCTCTGCTAATATGAAAGTTTGGCTAGACAATGAGATAATCTGTTCTATCAAAAGATGTCTATTTAATTTCGACAGCAACAGTAAACAGGTTACATTCGTTTGGATTCCTTCATACATATAAAGGAATTCATGGAAATGAATCTACTGATAAACTGGCCAAAGAGGCCACTCTTTGCTAAATTTTCGCTTATCAATTCCATTTCTCGATACATGACAGACTTAATATCTTAAAAAAAACACATGAATTCTATTTGGACTACACAATGGATAAATCCTAATAATCATAAGGATAATCGGCTTAAAATAATTCAAAGATCTATTCCCCGTACTCCCTGGTTCTCCAAAAGGAAAGTCTCCAAAAGAACAATATCAAATATATCCAGAATGAGAATTGGGCATTGCCAGGTAGCCGCATATTTATTCAGATTGAACTAAATAGATTCCCCAATGTGCGAGTGTGGTGCCGAGGAGGAAACCCTTGACCATATATTTTTTGCCTGTCCATTGGGATCACAGGTTTTTTCAACTCCCGGTTAACTTGTGTCATCTTCTTTCCCTTAACTCGCCACAATTAATCTATATAATAGCAAGTCTTTTGAACGACAATGGTATTGACTTTTAATATAATATTTCCTATTCTATAATATGATTGTAGTTTTTCTATAAAATAAAGTTTTAACTTGATTAATGGCACAAATCACTCTTGAAGGGTGGATTACCTATTTAAAAGAAGAACGTATTGGTTTTGTCATCACTCTCAAGAACGAGAACTCGTGATGATAGTTCACTAATATTTCGTTTTTTGTTGTTAATTACTTTTGTTTACTTATTTTTTATTGCACTGGACGGATGGGAAGGAGATGTTTCACTAGATACTAAAAAGCTTTTCAACTTTCGAGTTGTAGAAGAGCCAGGATTGCGAAGAGTAAAAAACAGCAAATCAGTTTGCGCATAATCAGAGGCCCACTATGCTCAGATAGAAACTCATCGAATGAAAGTGATTTATTTTAATTCGTATTTATTATTGTTGTATTCTATGGCGCCAGCTGTTGTAACTCTTCCTCGATAGATATCGGCTGAGATGGTGACGTGAATAATACTCAATTGTGCAGGTAATTTGGAATTTATTAAAGATCACATATTATAGATACCAATAATTATATCTGCGTTGGAAGACGTGGAGAGAAAGAGCCCGTTCTCCCGTGGTCCGTCATACTTAAAGATTACATACGCACACATACACACAGAATTTTTCGTCCCGTACGCGCGTGCGCCTGTCATCCATTCTCATTCCATAGACATCACAATTATTTACGTGAATCGTATATAATTTACATCATTCTGTAGTTTGTTTTTAATATGAACATACATTTAACGTGTGTCACATCGATAGTTCTACTATTTTCAATCTGAGTAAAACGTAAAAATATGAGTAACTTTGCGGTCTCTCGGAACGAAGCTCGAACCTGGACTACTTGGTCGTGTATTATTTTAAACTAAGAAAACAATCGGCTACGTAATTGCTTGTCACCGCTAGGCCACGCGGGCGGCTATGTTATGGCAGTTGCGCGTCTACGACTACTGTCAGGGGACTGGATAAACCAGTATCCCTTGGACAGCACGACGCACGAATGCTTCAATACTGGAAAAATCCAATCACAGAAACCAATCTACAGCAGTGAACAAAAGATTCTTCCAATTCTTCAGCCACATTATGAGCACAACTTTGGGCCGAAGAAGACCTGGAAGAGGCCACTATATATCATTACAGACATGAAGAAGGAAAAAAGAAGAAATCTGTTAAGTGGACAAACTTTGTTGAATTGTATTGGTGCCTTGCGTGATGTCCAGTAAACACATAAATAAATAATACAAAAAAAAAATCAAATAAGATTCAATTTATCATTGACAAAAAGAATTAATAAAGAAAATTGTTAATTTTTGTCCAAAACAATTTGATACATTAGTTCAATAATCTATTTTTGATTTTGTTCAAATAAAAACAAGAAAAAATGTATTTTATTTTTCCGATGAACATTTCTATAGCGAACGCCGCAAATGTGATAACTAGTAACCTCTAGCAACACATTAAAAACAGTAAGAAAATAAAGTTCGCGAATTAGTAAAAGAGGAAGTAGACACTTCAATGATTTTCATGCAGTTGTAAGCCTTTCTAACGTTATTATGTTAAAAAACAGTATAGATAACCACTCCATACAAAGCGGATCAACCGAAAGGAATTTTCAATTCAGTAAATAGCCATTTATATGACTTGAGTAATTCACTAGCTTGAAGACAAAACAAAGTAATGTAAATAGCACGACGCGGCGAATACAAAAGAGCGCCATGACTACAGCGGTGAGTTGTCATGGTAGTTTTTAGAACTAAGCAATTAAAGTCTCTACTGGTACACAGATCACGCTAATTGTAAAATATTGTTTTCGTTTATGTTAATCCTATTTTTTAGTTTAGATTTGTTCCGCAGAATTTTTAGTAATGCACAGCTTTTTTGCTTGTATGCACTGCATGTTAGTGATTGACTGTGCCTTTATGCATTTTTTCATTAAAATAATTGTATCCTTGCACACATTCAAATAATTACACATTTTTCTATATAAACATCAGTGCAACCTGACAGAGGATGAGGGGAGATCTAATTGCCAGATTAACAAACAGTTATTTTTTACTAGTATATTATTATATGCTCTGAAGTACAGTAAAATTGATAATTGCAAATTACGTACATCATATGAATTTGTGAATCATGTAATTAAAACACTGAAGACTTTGTAAATAATATGTAAACTCACCGCCATTTTGAACACACCGAAGTTTGAAAACCGAACTCGAAAAATTGATAACACTGAAGCCGGGACTGGTAGGAATTATAATGTTTTGACATGTGAACACATCTACTATATAGGAACGTGAAAGATATTAGCGTAATATTATTACGTAAGGCATAATTCTTGTGTGTTTTTTGGCAGGCAGGGTGGAACTGGAATCTTTTAGTTTGTTGTCGCATTTTATAAAACTTCTTTATTATGTGTTATGGTGTTAATTTGTTTATTTACACGTGCATATGTCTTTTTTTCATATCGTATTTTAGGTTAAAAATATTTTTATCTGTGTATCTTACATCCTTCGCCATTTAAAAATATATTTAACTATGTACTAAATGTTGTTGAGACGCGGGAAAATATTATGTATTATGTACATTTAGTTTTACCAATAATCAAATAACAAACTTACTATTAACTCACAAATTAATTAACTTTATATGTATTTATGAGTGCATTATATTTTCATATAAATAATTTCATATAAACATTATATTTTATTTATAATATTATTATTTTAAAATGCGCCTGCATACGCATTCTATAATAAAAAATCCAAAGTATGAAAAAATATTTAACGGCAAATTTTTTATTAATTAGATCATATATATTATTTAACTGTTTATCATTAAGGAGAACACATTCTTATTGTGAAGTTGTAATTATTCAGAGCATAGATCTGTGATATTTTAAATACTAATTAAATGTATTAATTAGAAAGATATACATATAAAATCAATTTTATGGAAAAATATTGTTGTTTACTCAAAGGTATTTGAGATTCCGTAAAAACAAAGTAGATAGATGGCTTTCAAATAATGGAACGATAGATGTATTAATTTTAAAAAGTGGAACATATGAGTTCGAAAATTTGTTGTCAAAAATACTGTCTGTTGTAGTATAATTGGTTAATGCACCTTTTCTGGATTGTAAAAAGATTCAGGTTCGATTCCCGGTAGCAACAACAATATTTTTCGATAAAATTAATTTTGTATGTATACCTTTGTAATTTATACATTTAATTAGTATTTAACTGTTTGATAATCTTTTACTAATTTACTGGTTATGAATTACTATTATTGCTTAACAAGAGCATAATCGAAATGAAATTATTTTTTCAAAAAAAATTATTGTTTAGTATTTAAATAACAATTTTATATCAATGAGGTAAATGTCGTACAACGTATTAGAATAGTTAACGAATTATTAGTATAGTACATATTACAAGAATGCTGTTAACACCATCTCTATTATATCACCCATCTAGAATGATGATCCACTTTTTGTCAGATAAATAGATTAAATTAGACCTACAGAGCGCGGTCGAGTATTTGAAATCATAAAAAAAATTTAGGCCCTTCCTTGCATTCCGAAGGTAATGCCAGACCGGTTAGAACATGTTTAATGGGTCAAGGGATACTGGTTTGGGATTTGAGAAGTCCCGCTAACCTTGTCCCTACGATTGAAAAAGTGTACGTTACTATTATCTTATCAACCTACTAAGTCTCAAATACACATCAATTTAAACAAACATTTAAAAATCTAATGGAACACAATATTTATGTATGAACAAATTATTTCATCTGATTCTGTCCTCAAAAATGTTTTCATCATTCGTATTCGTCTTTTATTTTTTTTAACATTTAACTAACAATAAATAAATGTGTAAATTTAAAAGAAAATTTAACTTATGTTTGATATTATAACGGGCGCGGTCGTTTCATACATGCTTTGGATGCTCCGCAACCCTTGTGTTCTAGAGTTAAAAAATTTTAGACGTTTTGTTTCTAGTCGAAAACAGCACTACTGTAAATAAATTCGTCCTTTAGAGACCAGTCATAACACACATTACGAGTCGAAATATATTCTCAACATTCGAACATCAATGAATTGCATAAACACACAGATACCAGCAACAGTGGATTCTATTATTCGTTATGCACCCACAAAGTTTGAAAGTATTTGACAATCAGTTCTGCCTGTCAAGGTCTTCGAATACTGTATACGCATTCGTTAATAGCATTCAACATACAAAAAACGACTTTAATGCTTATAGGTATAATGCACAAAATAGCATACATATAACAAAGTGAGCGGATTGTTTTGAGGAATTTGTTTGTGTGGCGCATTTTTGACAGTAATGCTTGAAGCCGAATTATTGAAACATCGAAGTATAGGTATAAACTTTTTATCCAGCATTCCTGCTACAAAAAGTCACCGACCGCCACTGTATACAAGACGATCCACAGAACACGAAAATTATCAACGATAAATAGAAGTCCATCTTCATGTCTTTCCTTTGTAGACAAATTTGAAAACATATATACTAATTAAATTTACATGTAGCCTTATAATAATAATAATAATAATGCGTTTATTCCAGCGTGATCGGTTTTTTTTTATGAAGACCCGATTCGCCATAAAGATAATACATATTATATAATACATTTAAGTTACGAAATATTATTATTATGAAAAGAAAAGCAAAAAATATACAAATTAAAAAAGGTTCACATGTATATATAAACAAAATATAGATATTACATTTCAGTCACGGCCATTATTGCATCTGTAGCTATTCTGTAGTCGTTGCCATTCTCTGGTCAGGGAACCAGCTTTCCATGGGAGCGCCGCTTGCACTAGAGAGTTGGTGCTGAGCTCCAGCCGCAGCTTTACGCCAGCAATTCGAAACAAATTCATGTATACGGCCTTCGGTAAACATTGTAGATGTGCTACAATAACGCGCCAATCCGAAAAGTATTCTGTATGAGTTGTTGTATTGAATTCGGAGACGGTTGTACGTCACTTGCTTGTATTTCAACCAGAGCTCGCAGGTATACATTCTGGTGAAGAACAATTTAAACCGGATACTCTTCACCTCCTTATTGCATCGGTAGAAACGCCGTGACAGCATATTTGCACGAACGCTCAACTGTCTCCTCTGTCGTTCTATGTCATCATCGTCTTGTCCATCTTTATTGAATACATGGCCAAGATATTTGACCTTATTTTGAATTTTCAATTTCGTCCCGTCCAGTCACACAAAACAACCAGATTTTGATCTTAATATAGGAATGTGTTTAAAAACTCTTTATGTAAACAAAGTAATACTTTATTACGATATCTACTTAAAAAATGTAAGATTATGTTCTGATATTGTGGGGATTCAAAATATGGAAAATCAAATTCATACAAAAATCCAATTTTTATTACGATACAAAATATTCATAGAACAGGGATCCCATAAAAATGAAATATTCCAAGCTTCTGAGATACGAAGCCAATTTATACGGAATGTGGTATTTATTAAATGAGATGCTTAAAATCAATTTAATCAAGAATTATCGGGACAAAGATAATGAAACCAGATATAAATTGTATTTTTATTAGATTTATCTCATTTCACATATTTTATTAATCACACTATCTACTTTTGCAAAAACAATCAATATATGTATATTATTATGATTATTTGTCCTTAATTACAATTATCAATAGTTGACGCGTGCGAATGGATCCAATATTTAAATACATAAGTATGCCAAATATCAATTATTCGATTACCTTATCAAGAGAGATCGGTATTAGTAGATAGTTTTGAACAACGCATACCGAGCTTGATTGAGGTTCAACGGTTGGAGCCCCTCGCCAAGTACACAGTGCTCAATGACAACGTGCACCAACAAAAAAATCCAATCAATTTCAGTGAAAATGTTTACAATAAATAACTATATATTTTTGATAAATCTTTTCCAAATAAATCAATCGATTTAAAGTGGAACGAAAAAAAATTGTGGAACGTTACTATCATATCCATCACGGAAAACACAATGACGAAATCCAAAGAGGGTGAGTGCTATTTTTATTTTTTTTTTAAATATAACAAAGAAATAACACGTGTATTATGTTGACTTAGCTTTTTTATCTTGAATTCTAATCTTGGAATCAGTGACCCAAATATTTGTATAATCCATTAATATTAATATTTAGAGCGCATTTTTGAATTCATACTCCACATAAAACGTGTTTTTTTTAAGTACACACAACGATTTTTTTTAAATTTACTACCATTTACCTATTCAAAGTATGCAACGATGTTTGAAATAATGTTACCTATACTCGAATGGTTCCAATGTACACAAATATGTATCAATGTCAATGAATTATAATAATAAACCGCAGAACACAAATTCGGATCATCAGAATTGGCAAAAATGCGACCGCAAAAAAAAATGCCGATGAGAGTTGACATTATGTTGTAAATATGTAGTACGATTCAACGCGTTATAAACAATATCCTGTTCGCTCAGTCATATTAAACTGAATTGTGCGTATCGAACGGTGATAACAACACGTGCTTTCTCTTTATTTTGCTCGGGAATCGCGTACAAAGCATTTAATTCTTCGATACCAGTCGGTTCAATTCAGGTTTGGTGAGGCGGGAACATTCAATTCTGCTGGACCCGCCGACAAAACAGTCGATCGCCAGTCGTCACTCGCCGCGGCGTTCACTGCCATTCTCTTCCCGGCGCACTCCGACTCCGAAGTATTTACCGAAACCGACATAAATTAAAACATTTCGTAGAATTACAAAGCGACGATCATTATCATCACCTCGAACAGAATATATTCGGATTCGCTTGACAGTGGAATTTGACAGCCACGAGGAAATACACGCATGAATATCGCCGTTTGGACTCACAAGTCGCAGCAACAAATATACGTATGCAAAAACGGTGTTGATTGTTTAGTCAATAATTAATAAACTTTTTAAATGGGTGAAGTTGTTCAATGTGTTGACGTTTAAATTGTGAATTGGTTTTGTGAATTCTAAAATGAAAGAAAAACACGATGGTTCGTATATTTATATTTTAATTTGAACATTTTAATTACGTATCCCCGGCGAGGACAGACAGAAATGTTGACTACCGGCAGACCAAATCGCCTCGCCTTCAAGGTGAATACTTGTACAGGAGAAACCACTTTCAATATTCGCCAATTCGTTTGCTTGTATAACTTACTGTATGAATGAGTTGTTGATGGGTTGCGAGCTTCGTCGCTTTTCACATTAGCCAAACGTTTAACTTATTCATACATAGTGTCGTTTTTCCGACATTTCGCAACCCATAGAGAGGCCATCATCAGAGCCACTGTTACTGATGGCCAGATATACGAATCGTAATAACACAGAAGTGTTGGAAAACGGCCACGACGAATAAGCAGTACAAATAAATATTACATTAAAAAAAATCAAGTCATATTTTAATATTTGTAATAGAGTAGATGTATTTATTTTATTTATTAGACTTTATTGACATACATGTTTTTGTTGTAACAGAGGTGAATATATTATAACATAACATGATAAACATAAGATACAATTATATTGCAATTAAGTATGTACTCGTAGTTTATTGTGTGGGATGGAGTAGACTTCACCTCTGATATATGCAGCATTGTCCTGGCTACTTCGCTAAACTACCATCTGTGTTTTTTTCGGTGCTGTTGTGGTGTTATTTAATCCGAGAAAGATAAAGATTCGACAGGAATAAAAATAAAAATAGAAAAAGAAAAATAAAATGTAGTGAGATTGTAATAGAACTAGTAAACTATACGAGAACATAATGTTTTACACTGGAATGCTAGACAATATGATTTTACTGTTTATTTGATTTCAACATATTTGCCATTACTTATTCATTATATTATTTATTCAAGATGAATTGAAAATTGAAATTCGAGAACTCCAATACGTACATTATTTTTTATTAAAACAGGCAGTAACTGCACAAGTTTCTATTGTAACAGGAAAATACATTCGTATATAAACAAAAAGTTTGAAACTATTTTAAATTATGAAAAAATGTTTATAAATCATTGTGATTAATTCAATATCAACCGGTTTCGATAAACCAGTTGACGTTTAATTAATTAAAGTTGTTTATATGTATAATGTATTTTTTTATTTTATTTAATAATTATGCCCAACCACAAAGATAAAACATCAAAAATAAATGTTTACTACATGTGAATGAAAAGCTACGGGAAGAAAGAAAAAACAAATTTTTTCTATAGATTTAAATATCAATAGTATTTTCGTCATATTATTATCATCAATAAGTTTTATAAATCACCATTTTTAAATATTATCTAATACGATATTTTCTCTTACGACTACAAACTTACTTATTTAAAAAAACATTTATTTAGTATTTATGGTTTTACTATCTAAATGCTTTTTTTATTACATTATATATCGTAACTGTATTATTTTTTATTCACGTAATTTGTATTAAATTAGTGTTTAAACATGTTTAATGTCCAACACTGGCCCAGACACGACTACCAACGCGGAAATCGTTCATCATTGTACATTTTTAATTTACTACGTGACATTTTTGCAAGAACTTCAATTTTTTGTTAGAAACAAATGATTGAAAATATCCTTAATATATAGTAAACAAACTAACTTTGTTAACTAACTTTGCGTTAGACTTGTAAGCGATTTTTACATTCTTACGATATATAATATGATGAATACTAACGACTTCTAATCCAATTGTATCCAAATTGTAATAAAATATCTAATTTTACACCAAAAAATGTTCGATCAAAAAATCAAACGGCAAAAATAATTTTTTACAACAGGGCTAATATTTATATTAAATACGGCTGTATAATTTATTATTATTATGATCGATATACACAAACACAATACGTATCTAATTGAAATAATGTTTCTTATCATACATCTGTGCGGTGATAAGATTTTCGACACATTCCCCGGATTCTAAGGATTCAATTAGAAATTTAAAAATGTTTTTGTACGTGTTATATTATATTATATTTCAATCATGCCACACAATATCGTTAACTTAGTAGTACCTCAGATTTTGAAGGTTTTAGTCTTTTAACCTTTTGGTCATAGTTTTTTTTTCTTCTTAATTTTCTAAAATAAATTACACTTTACGACGGAACGGAATATACTTATCTTAGTCACTTTGTTGTAAGATACAGTACAATCCGAGACACAGTATTATCCGAGACAGTATTATCCGAGACAATCAGGACGCGGCTGTTACATAGGGATATTTTTGATCTGAAATATTTTTATTTTTATTTGTTATTTTTTTTTTTTTTTAATAACCACTTAATTGAGTTTAAATACATCTACCAGTTTCGAAAAATATCATTTTCTTCTTCAGGATGTCATAACTAACTAAAAACATATATTATTGTTCCTTTACCAGAATCTATTTAAAAAAAAAAAACAATTATTTAAAAAAAAAAAATTTAGTACCTAACTTAAATTGTTACTTAATACAAATTTAGTCGAATAATTTTTAGGAAAAAATTTTAGAATGCGACTCGTAGTTAAATTAAGTTGGTTGTTTATAATTTTTTGATTAGTTTTACACGCTTTATTTATCTCCAACAATTCCAAATTATTTAATTTGTTACCAACCCCGTTTATATGCAAAATTGAAAATCCCAATTTTTTATCAAAACCATGACCATTTTCTATCAAATGATTAGAAAATTCTGAAAACCCACTATTGCTCAAACATCTCAAATTATTCGACTAAATTTGTATTAAGTAAGAATTTGAGTTAGGTACTAAATTAATTTTTTAAATAATTGTATTTTTTTTTAAATAGATTCTGGTAAAGAAACAATAATATATGTTTTTAGTTAGTTATGACATCCTGAAGAAGAAAATTGTACGAAACCGGTAGATGTATTTAAACTCAATTAAGTGGTTAATAAAACGAAGATAATAAATAAAAAATTATGAATTTTAACCACAAAGTTAATATTGCTAATTTTAAAAGTGAAATATCTTTATTGAAAATAGAAAAAAAAAACTGTAACATTTTGGTTCTTAAAATAAACCTGTACATTTTTTGTTTCTTAGTTGTTAATTTAAAAATTACATTCAACTCGAATAATACGGATATTAATTTAATCAATGCAACAAAGCATCCATTTTCTTACCGTTTTTCCTTAGATATGTAAATGCTTTCAATTATAGGTAAAATTGATCTTAAATTAGCCAGCAAAGTTAGTGTACTGGAAAATTCTGTTGGAAAAATGTAGCCGAAATCACGATTATTTTCATAAAATATCGTTTCAATCAACAAGTGACCTGTAGTTAAAACAGTAAGTACCTACATGAAATACCAACGCTACAAAATTACGTACAACTGTGTAAATATCTGTTTACGAAATATCAAACATGTTAAATAATGACTATTTATAACAACAGACAATACAGTAAGTAATACATGCAATAACGACAATATAAATCAATCTCAAACCTTTTAAAAAAAAACTTTAATATACATGTACGACAGACCTAGAAATAGATAATTAATTCAAAATGAAATATAAAATATTTTTAATATGTGTAAATTGAAGTTTGCGGTTTACTATCTTCATTTTTTTTTTTTTTGTAGTTTATTCAACTTTGTTTATAATAACCACTAATGAATAATTTTAAAACATCAACCGGTTTCGAAAAACACCATTTTCTTCTTAAGGATGTCAAATTGACTAACCAAAAACATATATATCACGTTATTCTAATGTTTCACACTGTATATCGTTTTTGGACAGATCTGAATTATGGATTCGTATGCGTTGTATATCTTCTCGGGTGTCGAATAGTATATTAAATAAGCATACAAAAAAAATAAAAATATTATTACACACATTTTCTAAGATATTTTACCTGGAACAACACTGTATATCATCATTCAACATTCTATATGACCATCTATCAACATTTGTAAAAACTTATATACAGTGTTGTTGCAGGAGAGATCTCAATTACAAAAATGAACGTTTCATTAATTGCAACATACTCAAATGTTATAGTATTAGATCCAGACTTGCCGCCGTAATCATAGAAATATTAAAATTTTACAGATTCGACGTATAGCAATAAAAACATTGAGTATCGATAACATAACAATATAGTTATTTGCAAAACAGCATTTTTTAATATCGATCAACAACAATATTTTAATAATTATATGTGAGAAATACTTATTTTTTAATTTATTAGATATGTTACCTTACATTACATTACTTAAAATAACATTAAAACTGGACAGTAATAATGCTTAATATTAAAACAATTTTATAAAGATGAAGATACCCCAGAATGTGTCAGAAGTAAAAATTTGAGAAGGTGTGTGATAATTGATAAGATTTTTAATACATTTAAAAAATATATCTTAATAACATTGTTAAAGATTTTTATCGCTTATAAACGCAGTATAAAAAATCATACGTATTTAAAAAATGTAACAATCTAACACAATACGTTCCACATTTAGTTTAATCATTATTGATTTATAGACATAATGAAGTTGAATATAATACAATAGTATGTTATTTACTGTAATGTGAAAACTGACGTCCATTTTACATGAGTTGTCACGAAAACTTGTATAATAAACATGTCTGACTGATAACTTGATGACAGATAAGTACCATAATGGTCAAGAGTTTATCTCGAAACTGCTGTTGTCTGCAATATTAATAATATTTAGTTTCTGGCAAAAATATCACGTAAAAAGTTATAAAATTTATTATGCACAATCAGACACTTTTCTCTCAAAGTGACGGTTAAAGTCAACCTTATGATCAGTTCAATCTTCTCTATACATTAAATGCGATAGATAATGTTTAACTAAATCAGTCAGCGGAAACCGTGAATTGGCTTTCGGAGCTACTCTCGAAATAGGAGTTTAGGTCTACGTGAACACCTCTTTTAGAGATGGCAATTTTTTTTTACAGTTATAAATTTTTACGATTATTGTTTTCAATAACCGGTATTAAATAACGGATTTAAATCGAAATTACGGCTGCAGAAATACAGCCCGAAACATCTTGGCTGCGATAAAAATTATCACAGTGCTGAATGAGAAGACCAAGAGCATAAGAGTATTGGCTGTCTAAATGAACGAATCAGAGACGAGAATCAGAGAGAAGAATGGTGGGCAGCGAAGAGAGACGTCACTTTTTGGTGGAAACGCTCAAAAAGAAGGAGCCGCGCTCCGGAGGAATATGGCGGTGAGAGATGGCGTGAGTTAAGAGTAGGATCGCCGCGGGGGACCAAGAGATGTATGGTCCTAGTCCACCCGCGAGTTGAGAAGAGACCCCGCAGCAACGAGCAAGGAGGCGGCATACGAGCTTTGGCCGATGGATGGGCGTTATGGACAAGGCTGAGACGGGATGGTGTCCGTCTATCTCCTAGATCAAGAGATGAATCCTGGGCGGGCATGTGGTAGCCCGGGTCCTCAGTTGCACCGGCAGCGGCCACGTTGGCTGATGTTGGCAAATAGATAAACTCCGTAAATAGATAAAAATAAATAAAATGACCACTCTTAGAGGAAACTTGATCTTAAGAAAGAAGATCTAAATAACATTTTACGTGCATCCAATGTCGGGATTATTTGTATTTTGTGAATAAATGTGTAATGTGAAAAGCCGAGTTATCTTTGAATCAATTATCATACCCAGCCGAGTTAGTAGTACACACGAAGTTAGTGTAGTAGACACCAGAGCATACACACACACACTTTAGGACCCAGACTGAGCTAGATCGGTGGCGGCCCTTATGACTTACTATACTCTTAAGCCCAAAGGTACCGTAACAGTATATATATATATATATACTGTTACGGTACCTATATATATATATATATATAGAGGCTTTTTGAATCAAGCACATACTTGTACTACACTATCACAGTATAATATTAATCTCTTACTTTCTGTGAGTTGGCAGATTACGCGGGGAAGATGATGATATAATAAAAATTGTAAAGAAATGAGTTACCAGATCAGTGGCGTAACTACAAAAGTTGTGCCCCAATGCAAAATGGAATGAAAAACAGCATGACCCCAACGCAAAATGGAAGTGTCTCCTGTATTATACGTATTTACGAATAAGAACATTTAAGTAGTGCGTAGTTTTATTAATTAAATGTTGAAATTGATTTCTTGTCTACTTTAATATTCACACTTTCATGAAAAACAACAAAATTAATAATGGTGTTCATATGCACGCACAACTGAAAAAATACCTTGCTTCGCTTTACAGCGATTTTCACTTTCAGACGATGGTCTGGTCCCCCCAACCCGACATACTAGCAGAGTACTATTCCATAACGTATCGAAAACGTTTTTTTAATTTATCGTAGTCCTATTTCTTTAAATGGTTGATAAAAAAAAAAATAGTGTACATTAGCGCTGGGAAAAGTATTGATACCAAATGTATTATTGATAGGCGTGGATCATTTGGACTCCCATACAATGTGGACACTAATACACCGCATTGACTGCATTGACGTATGACCTCCGTATCATATACATGTTTGCCATCAACTTCTTCAACCATCTACAGGATCCTCTTTTTTTATCTATGTACTAATGACACTTCTACTCGTATCTTAAATTCTTCTTAGAACTCTTACAATGGACGTCAACGTACGAAATTGTGAAATGTATGAAATTGATATATAATCCGATATTGATATTCGTCTGTCATTAAAATACTCCTCCAAAATTCAAGATAGATAGAAACAAATGTATATGATTTTAGTTTTTATTATTTATTAGACGCTTCGTGATTAAATTTTAGTAAGTCGAATAGTAAGTAAATACTCATATTATTATTTAATTATAAAAGTTTACGTTAGACAATCGTAGAGTTTAATTATAAAAGTGAACGTAAAAGAATCAGATCTGGAAAGAAAAAAACCTTCTAATTTAGGGATAAATTGAAAAAGTGAATTAAATTTTAACCATAATTAATGTACGAACCTACATAAAAATAAATTATGTCTAGTAAAAAATGATATCTAATTAACGCGACAACCTTTAAACGTGTTACGATGGTCATAAAGTTGAAAAATATATATATATATTTATATTTATTCACAAGTAGTTCTGTTTTAATAGCATGAGCCTCAATTGAAGGTCACATTTTTTTAGTTATTAAATAAAATAAAACATTTTACATTACTAAAATAAAGGTAATCATTTTTTTATATTCCTTAGATGGCATCCTATTATAAAATTTAACATTTGCTAATATGAAGAATCAAAATTGCTTCGTAATCATATCATTAATATCCATTTTCATAATAATTCTCGTGATTCTAAATATGATTTCGTGTTGAAACCGTGAACTCATAAACAGACCAAAAATCCTACTTAAACTTATGGCAAACATTTTTCCACAAGGTTATTTAAAGCCTATTTTTAAATATGCGCGGTAAGTGGGTGTTCAACCAGAAACAAGAAATAAAAAATTCAGTAAATTTTAAAAATCATTTACTTTGTTTTCACAGCAGTACTTAATATTTAATTTTTTTTATGGGAAAGCTTAGATTTACTCTATTTTCCAATAACTAATATGTTTACACAATAATTTTATCAATTAATGAAGTGTATTGGACATTGAAATTCATTATTTAAATATTATATTACTTAACTACAATCTTCATCAAAATTAATTTGTATATTAAACACTTCTATATTAATTTTTTTTTTCCAGAACATGTTTGATATTCAAATAATTTAATTTCTATTTTAGGAATGAAATTCGAATTAGTATGTCATATTGCGATACGTATATTGCTTCATTTATCAAAATTGATACAAAGACACAGACCAATAAATGAACAGACATGAAATAAAGTGTGGAGAGGATTTTGGAACATTAGTTGCGGGACGAGGGACATTCTAAATACATTCTCGGTGGAAACATAAATCCGCTAGTTTATGACACATTTATGCAACAGCAAAAGTATTTACTCTTCGAAAATTAAATCTTTGTGTAAACAAGACACGTTTTTTTTTACATTAATGCGTATTATATTGTCAGCATTTAAATTTTCGTTCCAATCGAGTCATATTTTTTTAAAAAGTCGCGGAACTATTTGATTGCGGGGTGACACCAAAATGAAAATATTGGAACAAGAAATTTGTATTAGTTCATGTTTATATATTTGGTGATTATAGGGATTACAAGTCACACCAATATTTTTATTATTTCCAACTTGGTGGTCTCCAAAGATGAGTCTCGAACTCTCGACGACTTGATGACTGAGGTGGTGTTTTACAATTAGACTAAACCAAACAAGTGTTATTTGTATCAAATATTTGTTAACGATCAAACAAATAGGCAAATAACGCGTATTACTTGCGCACTTTTCCCCTATTTTATACTTTGAAGGCGATGATAAAAAATAATTTGTATGCAAATGAAGACCAAGTTCATTCGTGAAGCAAACATTATAATAATTTTCTGATTTTTTTTTTAAAGAATGACGTCAGAACAGAATGTCGTAAAAATATATATTTAATATATTTAACTCATTAAAATTAATACCTGAATGCAGTAAATCCAGATAAAAGAAATAAATAACATCATTGATATTGCATTATATATGTACTCACCTAAACAAAAGTATTAGAAAGTAATCTTTAACATATTAGAAGATGAATAACAATTGTAATCCAATAATATGATTGCGCTAAGTAACCATCGTATCCATTGTATCTGGATATGTAAACGTCATTGCCAGTAAAAAAAAATACAAAAGTAGCGAATATATCGAACGTGTTTTTAAAAATGTTTTCACTTTTATATATCCAATAACAGTACGCAAATATATATTAAATTTGAAATGAAGTACATATTATCTTTAATATGTAGTAGCGAAATCGTATGAATTTTTCGAACTACCGAGTATATTGACCATCTGTCAATAATCTTTCAAATATATGTTGGTAATGTTTACGCTTGTTCAGTAATTATTTATTATAAATATGATCTCAGTTTTTTCAAGAATGTCTTTTAAGTGGAATGACGAAGAATAATTAATTATTAAGGAGAACACATTATTATTGTGAAGTTGTAATTATGCAGAATATAGGTCTGTGATATTTTAAATACTAATTAAATCTATTAATTAGAAAGGTATACACATAAAATCTTTTTTTTAGAAAAATATTGGATTCAGCCTGGATCTCTTCCCAAACCGGGGAAGTGCATTATCCAACTATGCAAATAAATAAAAAATTTAAAAAGTACTGTCGCTGTATGATAATGCACCTTCCCCGGTTTGGAAAGACATTCAGGTTCGAATCCAATATTTTTCGAAAAAAATGATTTTACATGTATATCTTTCTAATTAATACATTCAATTAGTATTTAAAATAATTAATTAGATATGTCATACATTTATAAATCAAATTTTGATAAAAAAAAAAACACCTTTTGTACAGAAAAGCAACCAGCTATAGGCTCTGCGGGCTGCGCGGCCAGGGCTTCCGTAGAATCTATATTTCAATGCGGAATTTGCTATCAGTATACCTACTAAGGATACACAACACACAATTGTTAAAGCAATGAATAAAGCCTGGCCGCGAAGCTTAGTAATAAGCAATCAGCGATAGCCAAATGCTTTCCTGCTTCTATTATATTGTCGAATGCCAATGCTGAAATCATTCAAGTTTTTTGAATACTGAGTGTCTTTGTATTTAGAGGGTTCAATCTGTAACACCAAACAATTTTATTTTTATTTGCCCATATATTGATTGACCAAAAATTCTTTTGTTTCCTTAGTATGGAGTTTCTAGAGAAAAAGACGTTCATTAATCTCGCAGTCCATGGCACATGCAGCAAACGACGCCACACCAATCTCGTAGGTGTCGAGCATGTTATTTTCCTTTGCAGCTTCCACATGGAGATATGAAGGACACCGAGGCAAACTTTTACGTTCCTTTATATGAAACGATTCTTCTAAATTTTAGCCATGGAATTAATAGTTTAATGAAACCACAATCATGTAGATATATGCTGTAGTATGTCTAGTCAATATATAAAATGCTAGGAATATAACATGTTTGTTATATACGAGATACAACTAGGTAGTTATGAAAAATCACGATAAATAGTATATTTGTTTACGGGTATGGGATATAATTTTTTTTTTTTTTATCGCTTTTTAGTGGTCAGTTGTGCTTCGGCAGTCGAACTTTTACAACGTGTTCTGTGTTGTTTCTCTGACTAGAACTGTACTAGGACTTTTAAACAAAAAAAATTACAACCCTATAAACAATTGAGAGCTTTGTACCGAATGAGGAATTTATTCGAAATATTATGCTTTACCATTTCATGAAGAAAGAAAGTGCACGATAATGCACGACCGCAAACCTCAAAAATTACGAAAGAAAATATTAAAGCCCTAGGTTGGACAACTGTACGTCACCCACTATATTCACCGGATCTTGCTCCATCGGATTATCATTTGTTCAATGCAACACTTTTTAAACAGAAAAGAATACAAAAATTATGAGGATGTCACAAAAGGCATATCTGAGTATTTTACATCGAAACCAGCTGAATTTTACGAACGTGGTATTAAAAAATTGACTTGAGAGGTGGAAGGAGGTTATATCAAACGAAGGCAATTATATTTTGAACTAAGTTTTAATAAATAAATACATTAAATGCATCAAATTGTTTTGTTAAAAAAAAAACGACATTCCTTTCCGGTACACCTTATATTCACTTCATTAAATAACGATAGTATGTCATTAAAGAATGTATTAATCTTTATTTGCTTAAATTATTGACTATCCAGAATCCGCTTTAATATATTATATTAAGCTTAGATAATGAAGTTGTCAAGATACCTGGTAAGAAACTTTGACTACTCTAAATTGATAAGGTATTTTGTATTGTTCTGACTTTACTGAGATATCATTATGCTAAATCAGCGGCGTGCGGCTTAATTTTTAATTAGTGTGGCCGACCGCGCGATAATTAGAATGTACTTAAATATGTCAAACATAATATAATATTACATTTGTAATTAAAACATATTTTTGCCGTGAAGTTGCAACTTCAGAATGTGGTATTTTTAATACGAATTAAATTAATTAATTAGAAAGATGTACAGAAGAAATTAATTTGTCGAAAACCTTAAGCAGCGAAATATTTTCTTGATAAATATATTTTTTCTGTATATCGTTCTAATTGATTAATTTAATTTGTATTAATATTATATTAATTACGTTCACAAAAAATTTAGTAAGTTTGTGCAATAGTTCTGTTACAACCTGTTGGTCTATGTATTTCCATATTTCTCTAATAAAAAATACTATCAAAACAATCAACAATATCACATTTGAATTTAAAACAGGTTGCGGAACAGTGTAGATTTCATTAGGCATGCTATTCATAAATCGCTGACATAATTTGAGAAAAGACATTCAGCTAACGTGACATTTTGCAATATAACCTTACTGAGTTACAAAAATGATTAACAAACTGAAAAAAAACTGATATTTTTGACTCAAAGTATTGATAATCAAAGGTGCTGAACAATGGATGAAACAATATTTTTTATAAACTGAAACATAATTGTGTTAAAAAAAATACACGATTAAAATGTATAGCTTAATCTTGTATTGATAAGTATTGTGATTATGATTGCGAGGATTTAATTATTAAATATTGAACGTAGAGATATGGTTTTAATTTGATTATTATAATATGTTGGCCTGTTTTACATTTCACAAAGTACTCGATATCTTTTTGTCTTTGGATTTCTGTAATGTCATTTACATCATTTTTATCTTGTGGCCTCTTTGCAAATTTGTTGATTAACTGATTTAGTTACCAAGTATATATAAGTGACGATAAATAATGACATTCATTTTCGTGTACGATATTATTTAAATTATGTACAAATATTGATATTGGTGCCGGCTAATGAAAAACAACGGTTATTGTTAAATGACGAACAATGCGATATAAGTAAGTGAATTTTTTCCGGTTATAAAATATATGAATAGTTATATTACTCCAGAGCGCTCTTACCAATACGTTGATGACAGCAATTTTCCTAGTGGCAAAATAGCAAACATTTTCTTGACTTTATAGGTAGTAGGCGCCGGTTATTATTTTTAGTGGTTATTGGGATCAGCCGTATTTTGTGTTCATTTTTCAATGGACGGGGAGTTAAACATCAAAAGCATGAATCGTATTTAACTAGTATCGTATAGTAGCGTCACCCATTTTCAAAACTATTTAATTCCTTGTATAATTCCCGGCGATAATTAGCGACCAGTAATATCCCTCAGATATCTTAGACTTCAGACGAAGGCAGCTACTTTCTTGTCTTTAAAATTTTATATTTAGTATCTCCCTGACCTTCATCAAACGCATTATTTTATTCGAAGCCATCAGTCTACTCTTAAATAAACAGTATAAATTTGTGTGCCGGTGTTTGATAAACTCTAAATAAAAATCGACTGTTTACGAATTCTAGAAAACGATCTAAAATTGTTGATAAGTGAAATGATTATATTATATTTGTTTGATGAATGAGTACAATAAATTTAAAAATAAATAAATTACTTTGATATAGATGTTTAAAACATGTATAACTAGCAGAAAAAAAGGCTCAGCGGGCGGCTTCGGGTCTATAGTAACCGCTACGCCGTCAGGTTTCCGTAGAATATATATTTCAATGCGTAAATGCCTTGCTATATTGCTTTAACAATGCACCATATAGTGAACTTGATCTTTATTTCCAGTAAAAAAAAACAAAATATTAGTAAAATAATAGATTCTATATACATATATACACCTATATCTATCTTAAATCAATATGATTCCAAGAATCATTCACGACACATATGATAGTTTGTGACAAATATGAGACATCAGTGACATCTATTGCACAATGCAGAGAGATTGTAAATGAATTTTAATATTCATTATTATATTTTTCTAATCCGTTCTATCTTTTAGCAGTTTCCTAAAGAATATGGATGACACTAACATAGGATGCAATGAATTTAATGGATCCAATAAATGCAATGGATGCCAAGCGTGATATTATAATAAATTACTTTTATATAGATCGTAGTTTACGCATAATAAAATTTCAAGCATAATAGGTTTCAAAATCTCGGAGCGCAATGTGATCATAATAACCGGCGCTTAGATATCGTTAATTATATTACATTTCATCACCTTTTTATCTATGACTTCATCGCTATCGCTATTGGATATGTTATTGGATTTAGATCTATGCATGTACATGATAAGATGTAAGTTATAGTACCAGTACCAAAAAAATCGACATATTCGCCAAAGTAGTGAATATGTCGAACGTGTTTTTAATATCCCTAGGTTAAGATTACTTAAATGTTTTCTCTTTTATATATTCAATAACAGTACGTAAATATAATATATATTCAATTTAAAATGAAAAATCATTGCCTATATCACAAGTAAGAAAAAACGTACATTACCGAAATCGTACGAATTTTTACGACTAGCAAGTATATTGAGCATTTGTCATGTCGCGTCGCATTTTATTTTCTTATCTATAGTTGCACTGTCAAATGCGACGTGATATGACATATGGTAAAGGTTACGTTTGTTCGTAATGTTCAGATTGTTCAATAATCATTTATGTAAACATGATCTCAGTTTTTTCAAGAATGTCTTTAAGTGAAGTAAGGAAGAATAATTAATTAGATATATATATTTCAAAGTAGATACGTAAGAACACCGTTTGTACAATCCCAGGGAGGGAGGGCAATACAAAATCCACTAGCAAAAAAATATTCGATTTTTTGCTGCTAATCATTGTTTCTTATCGTATTCGTTCCCATATTTTTATACTGCTCAATCTTTATTTTATTTTCCTGCAAAATATATTGAGAGTTAATAAAAGCTAAGTGATTCGCCGATTTTAGAGCAAGTCTTTACAACTGCATCGGTCGCCCGCACATTTGCAATAATGTCTAAATCTTTTTTTTACAGATAACATCAAAACAATGCATGTACTGAGTGCACACAGTTCGTCACACACTCGCTTTCTACATTAACCGTAGACTTGTGAATTGACAATGACACGTGAATGTGAAAGGTGACCGAAAAACGTTTCAATTGTTAGGTCAATCAACCGACCGTCGAATATATTAAAACAGAATACGTACTTTAATAACAATCCATGCAATCAACAACAAATTTATTCATATAGGGGTCTCAATGAATATGAGATATATATGTACTTTTAAATTTTTATTAATTAAAATTGATTAAAATATTATATTAGTAGAACACATTATTATTGGGAAGTTGTAATTATTCAGAATAGACAGTCTGTGATATCTTAAATATGAATTACCTATATTAATTAGAAAGATATACATATAAAATTAATTTTATCGAAAAATATTGTTGTTGCGCCACCGGAATTCGAACCTGGGTCGGTCTCTTTCCAAACCGGGGAAGGTGCATTATACTACTATGCTACAGCGACAATATTTTTAGCGACAAATTTTCGATGCGACTTGACTCAAGATTCATCTTAGAACTCGCTTAAAGGACAGTAAAGGGTAGAGCGTGGAGCGAATTGTCATTCTTTGTATTTATTTTGTACGCATAATAGAATGACCAACTGACGCCTGCTGACCTTTACGGATAAATGACCAATTACACCTTCACAATGAAATTTCCGTCTACATGTAGAAAACCTACCATATATCGACCTTTATTCAAACAATCGCCCTTAAACTCCGAGGTCGGTTCATGCATATGAAATAGAACTCTCATTACTACTCCACGATTAGCTTGTAAATTATATTCCAATAATCTCTTTACAAGTGGCTTCGATGACACATCTTTTCTGGCTTTGTCACACATGTTTCACACTGTAGCAGCACATATCGAATTCTCAACAGACGGTACGGTTGTCCTACTGAACTCTTCTTCATGAATGTTTCTTCGGAAACATTCTGAACGATATCCTATAGTTATGCAGTAATTATTTCGACCCTGTGTGAAAGTATGTAATAAGAGTCTTTTTTTACCATTCAGTCGTGCCTCTCGCACTTCAATCGTCAAGTCAGTAGAACACGGCCAGTGTAAAAATGCGGCTGAAATTATCTGCGCAGAAATTCATTTGAAAAAAAGGGGTGTCGTCTAGTCCAATATGACGCAAATCAGCTTTCATTTAAATTATTCACCGCTTGGCTTGCAAGCGAGTCTGAATACTTTCGTTATATCAGATCGCTTTTTAATATATTCAACCTAATCAGCCGGATACGCATGTCAGAAATCCCCGTCGCATTCTTACAGTGGCCATACTCACGGGTGGTCACGAAGTCTGATCACGTAACATTTTCGAGGGCTATTTTGCCGTTATTGACATGTTTGTTTTATCTTATCCTATAAAATTTAATATGCTGCAATATCATTTAACGATGTCACAAGAGTATCGAATATTATTGTTTGAGCTTTATTATTGTTTCGTTTAATAATATGTTGAATCCATTTGTGATTCGTATATTAATATTAAATAAATCTATATTAATTTTGGCATTCACAATTACAATGACATTAAAAAACTATACCTACATAAAACATTCGTCAATACTTTTAAACAGATCCTGTGATTCTGCGTGCGCAGAAATTTGTTTATTGCTTGTATTAGACTACTTGACTAAATTGATTAACTTTTTTAATTAAAAAATAATTCTATACACTCGATAAACAAAAAACTTTTTTAATTTCCAAAGTAATTAGTCAGTAAGCAGAGGATAGAGCCCTTAAGGAATCTGGTGATACTTGGAAAGTCATCACAGTAATGTGCATTGTTACGGAAACCATTAAGCACGATTCAGAGATGAAACCAAATTATTATTAAATTTGTTAATTAGAAAGACATACATACCATATAAAATCAATTTTATCGAAAATTTTGTTGTTGCTACCGGGAATCGAACCTGGATCTCTTTTCGATCCGGGGAAGGTGCATTAACCAACTATGGTACAGCAGACAGTACTTTTGGCGACAAATTTTGGAACCCATGTTACACTTTTCAAAATAATACATCTCTCGTTCCATTATTTGAAGCCATCTACTTTGTTTTTACGGAATCTCAAATACCTTCGAGTAAACCGATAGCAGACGCCAGAATGAACATTTAATTTTTATTAGATTTTGGATTTATTTATTTATATATATTTTGACATCCATATTTTTGTACTAACAGAGGTGGGTACATAATAAACATACATAATACATAGTTTATTGTGTGGGATGGAGTAGACTTCACCTCTGATATATACAACGTTGTCCTGGCTACTTTGCTAGACTAAAGTCTGTGTTAAAGTAGCCAGTTTTTTTTTCGTACTGTTGTGGTGTTATTTGGAATAAAAAGAGAATTCAAATATGAATAAAAAAGTAAAAATAAAATAAAAATATATGGAGTGGGAGTGTTGTAGGACTAGTGAATTATTAGTAAAAGAATTGTATAAATTATATTAAATTGTTGAATATCCATGCTTCTGATTCATCTCTACCTGATTGAATCATATATTGGGTCCATATTTGTGTAATCTTATAGGAATTGTACGATTTCCTGTTGGTACTGAGTGTATTGTATAGTTTCGGAGCTAGGTACATATAAAATCTTTGATAAAATATCGTTGTTGCTCTCGGAACTGGTGTGTCGATGTTTGTTGTTTGTCTTGTGTTGTGTCCATGATTTATTGCTTGAGGAGAGTTGTTGTTAGTATGGAAATATTGAACGAGTCTCATTTCCGAACGAACGAACATTGTACTCTTTAAATATAAGATCTGATGGATATCTAAAAGGACGACCAATTGATACAACTTATATATTATTAAGGAGAACACATTCTTATTGTGAAGTTGTAATTATTCAAAACTTAGGTGTGTAATATTTTTCGTTAAAATTGATTTTACATGTATATCTTTCTAATTAATACATTTAATTAGTATTTAAAATATCATATTCTAAATAATTACAACTCCGCAATAAGAATATGTTTTCCTTAATAACAAATTATTATTATTCTTTAAAAAATATTAGACTTTAACAATTTGTATATTATAAAATTAAATCGTTAATTATTATCTACGCATCGAGGCCACGACCTTTAAGCCACATGGAAGTAAGCTATAAACAAATATTTTCATACAATAACAGCTTTGTCGTCCAATTAAAACATATCAATCATCTATCACTCAAGATTGACTTTATGGGTGAAAATTTTTCTTACATCGATAAATTCAAGCAGTGTAATCATGTCCCTAAAACGGACCGTTTCGTGTTGAGTATTACAAGCTACGAACCAAATTCTATCTTGGGTAAAAGTAGCATACAAAACAAGGCAATGTTATGATTATTTTTGTAAGGAACGTCAACTTAGGTATTGCAATCAAAACGAATGTAACGAATGTGCGTTTTGTTTGCTCTTGTTTTAATGTTTGAAAAATATATTAAATATGCACAAAATTTTATTCATGACTAAGAATAGTTTCCCTGTGGATTGAGGGTATGCATATGCTCAAGCACCCGAATTAGTTAAGTTAAAGTTTTATAAGCTAAAATCAGTTAAAGTTAAGTAAAATAAGTTAAAGTTTTATAAGCTAATAAGATAAAATAATTTACCGAACAGTTGTAAGCCTAGATTATGTACGACACGCACACTTTATTTTATCGCACTTCTTTTTCTTGATTTCTTGAAAAGTGATTTGTGCCATTAATCAAGTTAAAACTTTATTTTTTAGAAGACAGTGCAATAATATTACAGAATAGGAAATATTTTATTACAAGTCAATACCATTGTCATTCAAAAAAAATGCTATTATTATTATTAAAATTGCTAGATTAAACGTGGCGAGTTAAGGGAAAGAAGATGACACAAGTTAACTGAGAGTTGAAAGTTACCATTGACGAGATTACTGTAAAAAAAACCTGTGATCCGCAACGGACATGCAAACTAGATGTGGTCGAGGGTTTCCTCCTCGGCACCACACTCACACATTGGGGAATCTATTAAGTTCAATCTGAGGCTACCTGGCGATGCCCAATTCTCATTCTAGAGATATTTGATATTGTTCTTTTGGAGACTTTCCTTTTGGAGAACCAGGGGGTGCAGAGAATAGATTTTTGAATTATTTTAAGCCGATTACCCTTATGATTATTTGGATCCATCCATTGTGCAATCCAGATAGAATTCGTACGTTTTTCTACCATATTAAAACTGCCATACACCGGGATATGGAATTGATTTGCATTTGATGAAATGCTATATTCCGTGAGCTTCATCGTTGCACTTGCAATAACGGCTATGCGCAAGATATTCTCAAAATTCAATTTAGACATTTAGTTCACAAACGGCCTCAATTCACAAAGTTATTTTAAACGCATTTTTAAAATGCCGTATTTTAAGGTTTAAAAGTCTATACACAATCGTTTCTCAAAGCGATAGCTGTATCGAGTAACTCTCGTTTAAAACACGTTTAAATAAAATCTGGTTAGGTAACGTAATGAAATGTAAATTAAATTTTAAATGTATTAATAATAATAGTCAATAATATTTAATTAACATATTTAATTCATATAATTTATAATAATCGATAACAATTTTTATAAAAGCAAAGATATATTTATTTAAATTGACTTAACACTATAGGAAGGTTCTAATTTTAAAAATAATTACCTACCTATTTATTTATGTATAATAAAGTTTTTTTTTCCTATTTATTCTAAAAAATATCATTAAATCTCGATGAAGTGAAATTCGGAGATCGTAAATGATTGTTTAAATAAGCATTTCAAAGTCATACTTTGAGACGTTAAATCCATTAAAAATTACGAAAAAGCTGTATTGAGCATGTTGGAAATTTATTATTCTGTGAAATTTTCAGTATAAACAGTTATTATGATCTAGTACTTCCGAGTAGGTACACGGTACTAAATCAGATCAGTCAAATCGAGGCATATCGTTTACAATTATGTAGAGAAAATAAACCGCTCAAAGTTCTTGTACGTTCATGATCAAAGTTAAATTAAGAATGTTTAATAAAAAATATAATTGATTTGTTCAACGATTTTACACTTGCGATGTCGCCTTGCACATTACACCGATGCGGTTTCGTTTAGTTGATATTTGTAATGTTTGACTCACTATCCCGACAGTCACAATGAAGTCTATAAAAGAAAAATACACATTCAATATTATGTGTTTTTAATTCTTGTCAAGTCTGTAATATGCGGCACTATCAACTATCAACAACTCGCACATAGCTCCATTGTTCGGAAATGCAATTAAATTAGAAGAATACGTAGCATGTGGTTCAGTTTAGTGTTAGTTAATATGCGTGCATTACTATTCTCCTAGTATACTATGAGTATACAAGTACACACTCGTATATCGCCTTATAAGTATATCGTATATCGCCTTTACAAACCTACAAGTGCATTAGCGCTTTTGCTTTGAACCTTATTTTACTAACCACTTCCTTAAATATTTTATTAATATTATTAATACTGGAATTTGGAAGAAACAATGCACTTAAAAAAATATATCATTGAATTTTCGTTTGTTAAACGAAATTCATAATTGTTTATAACAAACGAGTGTATAATCTATGTAATTATTAATTTGATAAATTTCCAGAAAACAAAATACAAGTTATAAACACACTGCTACTATAATTAAACTCTTGAAAATTTTGACGTCTAGATGTATATTCGTCCGAAAAAGCTGATTACATCGATTTATGATTATTAGCTAATTAATTGAATATAACATACATACCTATTATATTCTTCATAATTAGATTTAAACAACGCTTTTTCAACTTATTGAGAAATGACAAAGAAAAGAAAAAAACAATTTTAATGTTGTGAAAAGAATATCACGAGTACAAGTGCACTGAATTTTGAATAAAGATTGTGAGATATTTTATCAATGAAAAATTAATTGTTATAATTAATGTATTTGAAAAGTGTGATTGGAAGTCGGCGTCAACCTTTTGACGTAATATGACTACAGCCAACTTGTTATTGTAGATCATGTCGAACAGTAGAGAAAATGATGAAAAACTGTATATTATAAAAAACTTAACTATTTGGAGAAGGCGTCGAGCCACAAAAATAAATCGAATAAGGTGTGGTTTTCAAATAAAAATTCATTTATAATATCTAATCAACTAGAAAACATCTTATATGTTGTCTCCGTAACGCGATATGTTAGTTTTGGAAATTCACCTGAAATAATATTACAGGAACCTCCAGTGGATATCCGATGAACTCGATATTGACACTCGATAAAATTGATCGATTATGACGGCAGCTACCAAGTCAATACAATTTCAGGCGCCTAGTCGCTAAATATAGCTCATCGATACGTTTGAAAATGATAAAATTGAAAAAATTACAAGATTAAACGCGAAATAATTTTAACGCAAGGAACTTAATACCCAATAGGTGCATGTAATTAAAATAAATAAATAATATGATTGCATTTACATACGATTATCGTCGATGAATTTGATTAAATCAACATTAATAAGCCCGTGTCCACGAATGAGATTTCTCTCTCGGAGATTCGATTAGAGTGTACCTAAAAGACTACTGAGTTCAGATCTATGAATCATCATCGTAACGAATATAACTTCGGCATCCAAAACCATCTGAAGATCCACTTACTGACCCGGAAAACTATGATTCTGATTTACAAAGTACTCCTGAGATCTGAATGCTCGGTAGATACCTACTCAGTAAGAAATATGAAAATGCACTACTGGTCTTTGGACATAAGATACTAAGAATGATACCACAAATTAGACACAGAATTTGAGGAACCCAATACTATGATAGCACGGCTGAAGTGGTCTGGTCACGTTTAATGAATGGACCGTGTACGACCAGCGGAGAAAATGTTTTATGCAAAACCTATTGTGAGTGTAAAGGAGTGTTGGAAGACCCAAGCTGCGGGGCTCGTGCAGTCGGTATCGCTAACTAACTGAACAACGAAGGACAGATGGAGTGGCGAAACTTACTTGAGGAGGCCAAAGCCCATACCGGCTACGAGCGCAATATACAAGTGAATGTTATGTTTCGGGTCGATGTTATTTTTAAATAACTAAGAAATAAAACATAATTTTGTAATTTTTTTTTATCAATTATTCAATTTATTACAATTATGCATGGAATATAACATTAGCCATGTAGCCACCTTTGATAACGACACAAATTCGTGCTCTTTAAACCATATTTTTCATAACATTCTCGCACATTTCGCGCCTTATTTCAGCAATTTCATTTCGAATATTGTCCTGTAGCATCGAAATTATTATTGGCTTATTAGCGTAGACCTTTCCTTTCAAGTACTTTCACAGAAAATAGTTAGGAGCCTTCAAATCAGGTGATCGAGGAGGCCGATCGATATCACCACTTTTTGACATTATGCGGCCGGGAATAATTTCTCGCAAAATTTCAAGCATAGCTCGGGCTGCATGTGACGTGGCACCGTCATGTTGATACCGCATGCGTTGCAGGCCCAATCGACTCAATTCGGCCACCAAGAAGTTTTCCAGCATGTGACGATAGCAATCACTATTAATGTCTACTGCATTGCCATTATTATTCAGATAAAATGTATTAATTACTTTAACACATTGTTGAGACGTTAGATATTCCATACTAAATTGTAATCAACTAATATCTACGATTACTAATGCGACCTGATAAATATCTGTCAAACCAAAATGGTGGTCAAACAAAACCGACCTGGAATATAATATTCATTCTGTATCCGATTTTAGTTAATCATCTACGTATGTGTTTCACTCACGGATTAGAATAGCGTATCCAGTACATACGTACCTTTTTTGACTCTCAGACATTAAAGTCTCATTGAGAGACCAACTTAGATACGAGCCATTAGTGAAGATTTGGCAAAAACGATTAAAATTATAAACTACGTGTAAACTCATTTAATTTTATAAATATATGTCATTTTTAAATATTATTCTTGCTAATCAAATTGAATATAATCCTAAATATGTTATTTTGTAAATTTTATCAAGGCTATGTAATTAATTAATAAATATTTTTATTTTATTTATCACGCAACATACTATGACCATTTTTGGGAAATGAGCATATTTTGATACACTTGTAAAAAAAGTCATCCATAATCTCTCAATGAGACTTTTATCTCAGATAATCAGTCACTGAATGCGTCATTCTGCTGTTGATAATAAATCGTTTCGCAGTGAAATCTATATTATCCATTATTCGCACTCGAGTCGAATCTCCGAGAGTAATCTCATCCGAAAACACGGGCCATTACGTTTTATACGTTTTATTGGATATATTCACGCATTTTGTATTGTGTGTATGCGTTTTGGTTTATCGTATATGATACGCAACGTAAAATAAAATAAGATAAGAACAAAAAACAAGATAAAAGTTGTTAATTTAAATTTAAAAATTGATTACATAACAGAAATAAATAAAATGAAAATTGACGCACAATACTCGTATGTGTATATAAATATAAGGATTCAACTTTAATTCGTCAGTCTTCATCAGAATTTATGTTTTCTACATCAAATAACAATCACCATTTATTTATTGGAGACTTTGAGAATTATTTTATAAATCAGCAATAATGGTGGCCGCTACGCGAGCACTGCCAGTATTTACGTAAAATTTAATTTTTATTGTTGAAAATGATTTACGTGTGTATGTTCCGTGACATATAATTCCGTTGCCGCCTGACAGCAGTTCGGAGTTTCGAAACTGAAACCGGAGATTTGAAACCGCGCCCCTACATCTGATTTTGATTTCTGAATCTAGCGTTTTAGCATACAAGCCCGTGACCGATTCTCGAATGTGTTTCGATGTTATCCTAATATATGAATGTATAAATATACAACATTGATTTGGTTTTTACCACAATACAGTGTATAGTTGTGACGTTCGTTATGGTAATATATGAATGTAAATGCCGGTACATTATTTCATGCTTGATTAATTAAAATCTGTTTTTGTCGAAAGTTTCACAACAAAACTCATTATTTTGTTAAGGAGAACACATTCTTATTGTGAAGTTATAATTATTCAGAACAGATGGTCTGTGATATTTTAAATACTAAATTAATGTATTAATTGTAAATATATACATATAAAATCAATTTCGTCGAAAAATATTTTTTTGCATTACCGGGATACGAACCAAAACGGTATTGATTTTACATGTACATATTTATAATTGTAACAAAATTGATTTTATACGTATATATTAATAATTAATACATTAATTTAGTATTTAAAAAATCACACACCTATGTTCTAAATAATTACAACTTCACAATAAGAATGTGTTCTCCTTAATAATATAAGTTGTATCAATGTGTCCAAAATTTAATAAAAATGAATTGATAATTCTGGCGTCTGCAGTCGGTTTACTCAAAGGTATTTAAGATTCTGTAAAAATAATGTAGATGGCTTTCAAATAATGGAACGACAGATGTATTAATTTGAAAAAGTGTAACATATAAGTTCGAAAATTTGTCATGAAAATTACTGGCGTTATAACACTTCCCCGTACTTGTAGTAGTGTACTTCCCCGGATTGGAAATATAGATCCAGGTTCGTATCCCGGTAACGCTAAAACAATATTTTTCGACAAAATTGATTTTATATGTATATATTTATAATTAATTCATTATTTTGCATTACAGAACAGAGAGCGTCTATTATATCTACAAACATCTATTAATATAATATAATAATAGGAGATACCAAAAATAAATGTCGGTTTTTTTATTAATTTTGACGATTAGTTGATTCTCGTAGGTCAGTATGTCAGTCAATACGTTTGTTGAACCCTGTGCCGAGAACGTCTGGTGTGCTATCAGAAATCCAAAAAAATATTTTTATGCCCCCCACCAAACAGATTAGGGGCGGGTTACGGGTTTAATGACCTATCTGCTCTTTTGACATTCATTATCTTCTTCCCCCGTCACTAAACTATTCACCTATGATCTTTATTATTACTTTATTATTTACATACTTACACACTTTTCTCTCGCGGTACCCAGCTTTGACAATGCTCCTGAAGTGATATAGCTGGTTCTTACCCAGCTACATGATATTTTCACAAGACTGCAACTTATTTTTGGTGACGTTCTGTGCCCCGCTTCTCCGTGAGGTAACTTAGTTCGTGATGTATTAACGTATCCGGTGGTATTTCCCGAGTTTCAATAAACCGATTTAAAAAATATCAATCGAGAAACTTTTTATTCGTTGAACAAGAATAACTCAAAAATTTCAAGAAAAAATATATTTAGTAATCTAATATACAGTGGTTTAATACAGTAGAAGACTAATATTGCAGACTGGGTAACGGATGAAGAGTTTAATTTGCTCTCAAACTTATCAGCAAATGGCATAATATTATGTACATGTCAACACTATTCGTAAAAAAAAATGCATCCATTTATAATTTTGCACGCCGTCCTCTCCCGGGATAGTCAACAAAGTCGAACGAAATTAAGTCCAGAACGAAATTAATTAACCATAATTTCACACTACTTAGGAAAGACTAACGTCACTTACGGCACCGTAAACGTGACAAAAAAAATATAACAGTCGAACGATTTGTTCATACTTTAATAAAAATGCTCAAAAAATTAAAAAACGATATTTTTTGGTTACCACTATTAGAATTTCGTTACGAAGCAGAGCAAAACTGATTTTCCGTTTTACATTTTTTTTATTTCAACTTTATTACATATATCATATTTTTATTTTTTATTTTTATATTAGTAAATATAAAACATTTTAGAATTATCAGTAGAATATATATATATTTCATTTGACATTTATTTCTTCTCTACGAGAGTAGGACTCATGTATAGAGAATGAGTATATACGAGATAATTTATATTTCAGTTAGTCTGTGTATATATATATTTTTTACTTTAGATATAAATTTATAGTAGTCTGTAATTTTTCTAATTGTGATGGAGAGATTGTTAAAAAATTGATGCCATAATAAATATAGTGATTTTGGGTTGCGGTATATTTTACTTTTGGAATATCAATTTGGTCTCTAAATCTTGTTGATTTAAAGACCAAATTCGCTTCTAAAATTTCATTGATTTATTATTTGGAATTTTTTTTGTACACGTCTGTTATTTTTTAGAATAATTGTTATCATTTTTTTAGTGATTTCTAATTGTGACGTTGAAGTTTTATGTGCTCCCCCCCCATCTAATAATACCGTATTGCAAATATGACTGTACAAAAGCGTAATATATTTTTTTCAGATTTGTAAGTGATAAGATGTTTCATATATACATAATAATTTTTATTATTTGCCAAACTGCATAACAGTTTAACGACGTGAATCCGGGTTTGCAGATATAATATTTTATAATATTTTAAGAGGTCGACGATTTATCACAATTTTAAATAATTTTGCTTAATATTTACGAAATACTTTCCAGATAACTTATCAAAGTATTTACACATGTGTACCTAGGTACTAGTCTCATAAACAAACACAAACCTTATCATGGGGAAAAGACAAGTCAGAGTCCTCTTCTGGTTGATTTATGCGAGTTTAAGTGTAAAGTGTCGGCCTGGTGCCGTTCGGTTCAGTGCAGATGAATCTTGATGATTTTTTATTTGCGTCACATATTTTTAATTATAAAATAAATTTATTATGAACATATCAAATGTTGACAATTGTTCGTGATTTATGAAAAAGTTTTGATAATTTATCATTTTATTTTAAATAGTACCCTTCATAAAACATGTTCTTAAATATCTGATTAGCGTTGCTTCTCAGATTGCTCTTAACAAACATTTAATTTATTTATTTAACAATATTACAATAGGCAATCTACCCTTCAAGAGTGATTTGTGCCATTAATCAAGTTAAAACTTTAGTTTATAGAAAAAAGTATAATAATATTATAAAATAGGAAATATTATGTTTCAAGTCAATACCATTGCCGTTCAAAAAATTTGCTATTATATAGATTAAATGTGGCGAGTTAAGGGAAAGAAGATGACACAAGTTAACCAGGAGTTGAAAAAACCTGTGATCCCCAATGGACAGGCAAAAAAGACATGGTCAAGAGTTTCCTCCTCGGCACCATACTCAAATATTAGGGAATCTATTAAGTTTAATCTGAACAAATGTGAGGTTACCTGGCAACTCCCAACTCTCATTCTAGAGATATTTGATATTGTTATTTTTGAGACTTTCTTTTTGGAGAACTAAGGAGTGCGGTGAATAGATCTTTGAATTATTTTAAGCCGATTACCTTTATGATTATTTTGATCCATTCATTGTGCAGTCCAAATAGAATTCGTACGTTTTTTTACCATATTAAGTCTGTTATACATCAGGATATGGAATTGATGAGGGAAAACTCCGGAAAGTGTGATCTCCTTGAACAGTTTATCAGCACATTCATTTCCATGAATTCCCTTATGTGCAGAAATTCAAACGAATGACACCTGTTTATTGTTGCTATCCAAATTAAATAGACATCTTCTGATGGAACAGATTATCTCATTGTCTAGTTAATCTTTCATATTAGCAGAGAGGGATTCAAGAGCTGCTTGCAAGTCGGAGAAAATAACAGTCTTATCGACGTTCCGGAGTACGCAGATATCCAAGACTTCTTTAATTGCCCAACATTCTACTGAGAAATAACACTACTTTAAAGTACGTTGTTTACTCACTATGCTAATTATTATGATAATATGCTAACTAATGTTTAATACCCATCCTAGGACGTACTATCATTTTCAAATTTTTGTCAATAGAAATTGACTAGTAGTGATGAGCTCAAAATCACGAACCGTGAACCAATCACTGATATCTTTAAGTCACACTCACAATCAGTGATTGAATATCTGAGAATATTATGAGTCGTGATTCATTTTTTTAGTTTAATTTATATTTGATTGTGAACTGTGATTCGGCGCATGTGCATATGAGACAAAAATATTCAAGAAGGAATAACGTTATAATTCATGATCAGTGCCATCTAGTAGTTTCTGCCATAACGTTTAACGCATTTGACCCGAAACGCTGAGAATTTGACCCGACGATGATGATATTAAATTAGATATATATGAACTATTAATTCTAGAATACATTCTTTACGCAGATGAAGTTTGAGTAATATAAATAAATACGCTCAAAATAGTTTTTTCATTTATTTCGTGTATTGTGATATCGTGCGAAGCATGCGCGTTAATAATGAAACTGTGATCAGTCACAGTTTTCAATCACTAATATTATCGATAACTAATCGCAATCACATCAGTGAGTCAAAAGTAGCATTTTTTCTTATCACTATTGACTAGTTTGTTTTCTATTTGAAAAATTTACCTTCAGAACAAAAAGGTCACAAATTTATCCAATTCATTGTTTTAAAAAGATATTAACACTACAATGTAATGTACAAGCTCTGCCAGTTAGTTTCCTTTCAATTTTTCCCTTGCTGGACTCGCAAAGAATATTATGTATGAGACTAGTTTGTTTTAAAAATATATACAAAACGGATGAAATAGTAAAAAATTGTCTTCCATGATAATAAAATATTACAAATAACACATCAAAAACATATTTTACTATCCAACGTCAAGAAAATGAAAATGATACTAATGAATTTACTTTATGAATTCAACAGTCATTTAGTGACGAACGGGAGGATATTAGCGTTTTATTTATAAAATATTTTAATGAAATCTAAATTCTTTAAAACACTATAAAATTAATTTATTTGAAGCGAATGATTGAAACAAAAATTAACTTTCTCCAAAAGAAATATCACAAATAGATTCATTTTGATACATGACCCAATAAAACCCTAATAATATTAAGAACTGGCGAGTTACTATACAGGTTAGAAATCAAATAAATCTCGTCAACATTCGTAATATAAAAATAATATATGTCGTTTCATATCAATAATACTGAAAACTAATAAAACGATTATAAAAAGAAAGAGTTTAATATTTCAACTCTAAACAAAAAAGGACTAAAGTCTTTAAAATAATACGTAATAAAACAAACAAAACTCTTGAGAAATGTTGCAAAAAGTAATTGAAATGTGTATAGGATAATCGGATACTGCACCGAATCACTTTCATGAATCAATAAACCTAATCTTATTTCCTTACTAGATAACATTTAGAAAAAGAAAATAAACAACGACAATATTATCTTTTAACTATGTGGGTCAAGTCACTAAGAAATTAGATAGATGTTACTAATATTATTATATTATTCTACTATAGGGTGTCCAATAGAAATTTTTCTATTTTTTTTAAATAAAAACAAACTGTCAATTCTGAGGTTTATTGCCGTATGATTGATGCGTTTTCGGTACCGTAATGCAAATGCTTCCCGGATATAATACCTAACAGAACGCAGTTTCAATAAGATAGAGTAACTTCACACACTAGTAGGGTCTCGATGGAGAAGCTGAGGGCATTTTCCCAAGAAAATTCATAACCAAGTACGGAGACATTTCTTGGTCATCTCGGTCACCAGATTTACGCCTTGTGATTTTTTTCTTGTGGGGATACCTGAAATCTAAAGTGTACAGTGTTAATACTCAAACAATACAAGCCCTACAAGAAAACATCCGGCGTGAAATCCCCGCCATCAACCCAATTATTTTTTTGCGTATTTACCAACATGAGGGTTCGGTTATAAGAGTGTATTTAAAGAAGTGGACGTCACTTATACAACATAATCATTAAAAAGTAAAATTCGCAGATCTTTATTTGCTGTTAAAACTAAAATAACATAACTAAATATAATAAACTGATTTGCTTGTTTTTATTTATTTTTCAAAATCGAAAAATTTCCGCTGGACACCCTATATTTGCAGAAATAACATATCTCTGAATGAGGTCTGTCACTATATCAAATATAAGACAGATTTACGTCAACTCGAATGGTAATATTCAAAACATGTTGTTTATATTTGCATATTAAATTCAATTTCAGATCAAAATCCGTCCAGTAGCAATAGAAATTACGACATCGCTCATATTCCACATCTGCATGTACACGTACTTCTCCGATTCCATTACTTCAACTTACGGCACTTACATCAAGTTGTACGACTAAACTCGCTCATGAAGAGGAAAATAGGTCAAGGAAGCGATCGTCCTGACGGGACAACGATTGAGCACACCCCCTCCACAAAAAATTTTAACTTTTTTGTTTAAACAAATATCAAATACCTCATAGAGACAAAGCTATTATTTATTATATTCCCCAACTGACGAGGAGACACTTTTAAGAATTCCGGTTTCCATGATGCTCAACATATCCATTAGTAGTGGGTCACAGTTGTCTTCCAGATGCCGTGCGCTCGGACCAGTATTCCATCTCGCCATCGATGACCTTCGAATGCACGCCATATTGAACAGGTCCAAATAGGAATACCTTGACGTGTTTACCACGACCGCTCGCCGGTAATTTCCACACGAATCCCAGCTGGACGATCAATACATCACGCGGGTGAATCGAGGCCTCATCTTTAGTATTCACCGCGTTTCACAGTCCTTGTTGCGATATATTCTCCTTCATTTCTCGATCTCCTTCGCCAATACTCTAATCTCGGCGGAGCGCCACTTGGCGTCCGCCACACGCACCGCTCAGCTCAGGCGCTCGCACCAAGTCCCCCTCTACCTTCCACCGACCTCTCTACACCGGCCGCGCCTACTCGCGTCGGTAGATGGCGCCCTCGGTCTTGGCGCGTATTTTCGAAATGTCACAATATATATATCTATAATGTTCACCAGTTCACCTTTCAATCTCCATATTTATCAAAAGTTGTATATATGTTAGTATATAGACTCGCTTCGAGTACCACTACACCATCGCTATCTACGGACCAAATTTGTTTAGATTAAAATCAAAATACAAAATGAGAAAACTCAATGAAAGAAAAAGTATATACCGAGCACGCGAATTCTAATTGGAACTAAAAAATAAAATAATAAAATTCTAATTACAATTTATGTACCTTACCTATCTATTATAAAAGTAACTAAATTAATTTTGAGCCATTTGTGCACGTATTATTGTATATCAATTTCTCTATAAATAACACATTTTTCTTCCGTCTATGAATATGTCTTCAAATTAGTTAAACACTATGAAAGCACCCACTTATTTATCATGATGTCGATCACATTTAGATTTAAAAGTTATGACTGCTTTTTTTAAATTAAATTTTTTAATTATTAATTGAATTATTTATCTTGTAATAATAAATAAACAAATGCAAGGTTAACGTTTTCTCATTCATTTGTTAAATGATTATATAGTAGTTTACTGATGCAATGATTTATTTTTATTTACTTACTTATAAAATGTATTGCTGCGTAGAAAGTGATATTAATGTTTATAAAAAAACGTGATTATATTTACATTGCATTGGGAATGACCTAATGACCGTAATATGATACAATAAATTAAAAAAGTGTAATAAAATATAAATAGGCAGATCAAATATTATTGAGAGGCCCTTATCGGGACTAATTATCACACTCGGAAGTGACGCGTTGACCTGGTGTGGCCACCTAAAAATATACATTAATTATTAATAAAAAGTTTATCACACATGAAATACTCGGTTACGGCCTGTGATATCAAATTTCTACCTTAAAAGGTTATGGAAGTAAAATAAACATGTCATATCGTAATTTATCCCCGGGACAGTTAACGGTTGGAGTGTTTTATCTTTAATTCAACATACCTCGTACAGATGGTTTTCGTATTTTGTAAAGTGATAGTGCTTCATATATTGTAAAAAATAATTATAGAAAATGCAAAACACGGAGCCGTTCTTGCCAGGTAAAAATATTTAGTTATATTATTATTATCATGCATAAGATTATCGTGATATAGATTCTTAATACTAGATGTATCATTTCCTTCTGTTCGTTCACCCGTTGGTCTACGATTTACTGTCGGTGTGACACCATTGTCTTTTAAAAAGAGCAAAAATTATTGTGAAACAAACAAAAAGCAGAAACGTTGTGTATTTCAATCAAACATTTTTAACAAAAGTAACTTCGAATCTTTCACATTCATTTCGAATGTGGAACAACATCACGACAATTGACCAAAATTTATTTCCGATACTTAATTTACTAAATTTCAAAACTTTCGAATACAATCACCTTGGCGTATGATCACTGATATGGAGTTTAAGTTATCAACAAATGTTTAATTAAAATTAATTAAATATTAACCTCATAATAATCTTCGTATAATCATTATATCCAAACGTTTAATGTAATATATATAAACAATGTGATAAAGCCCCCTTGAGGCAAATTTTATACGAAAATTGCACTCATTTAAAATAAAATTAATGTGTTTTATAAATGTCCACGGTAATTGAAAATTTTTGATAGAAAATGGCGGCAGATGTGACAAGCGCCTGATAAAATAATCGACCTTTTGATTGCAATTTTTTGTGTGTAATAATTTTCATTCTCAAAGAGTCATAATTATTGAAACATTATACACAAAAATATTGCAATCTGACTGAGGATGATGTGGGCGATATCGCTCGTACAAACAAATTGTATTCCTGGTAGAACAGCATATTAAAACTTTTACTGAATTATGGTGGAAGTGGAATGTATATCTACTACTGAATCTTTACACTGTAAATTCAGATTTACACAGTACATGTATCGTATTTCTCTGCATTATTTGACTAATAAAAATATATTTATAATAATTACAAATATATGTAACTTAAAAAGCGTAAAAGTTTCATCGTTTGTAAACGAGCATAACACTATCAGAATGTTAATCAATTTTTTTTTGTAAACAACTTTATAAATCCATAACTTATTTATGTATTATGATATCTAATAAATCTTTGTTTATTATTTATTATAAAAATCACAACAAATAATACAACATTTCAATCGATGATATACTCTCCATTATTGATCAGTACTTAGGGCCGGTTGTGTGAACAGTAGTAACTTTTTACTTTAGTAAAATAAGTTACTAAAGTAATTTTTTTTGACGAAACGGGTTTTTTGATCGTTGGTAAAAAAAATATTTATATAAACTGACTTTACTCTCCGATATCCCACAGTTAAATCGAGAATCGATAGTTAAATATGACAGACTCTTCACAGCTGTTCCAAAAGTCATCTGACACATTGATACTTTAAAAGTTGCAGTATACGACAATTAATTATTCAATATCTTGTTATTTTAATAATGAGAGTTCGTCCGATGATGATCTCGTTGTTTAATATACATTAGCACATAATACGAAAAAAATTATCGCCAAAAAGACGGATTTCGAACGCCTAGGCGAAAAAATTCATAGATAATGTATAAAATAAAGCACATTTTATGATTATTTGTCGCGCCTATAGACATCTCCATCTATTCTTTGACAATAGTAAATTTGACGTTCGAACAACCCGCAAACAATTTTAACCACGGGCGTTAGTAAAAAAATTCTACTGATCACACAACTGGCCCTTAATCCCACCTTTGAAGTAGTTTGTCGATGCCTTTCCTATAAAAATCGGCTGGTCTGGTACCGAAATAGTTATCGAGCCAATTTTTGAGGTCATTGTCGTTGTTGACCGTAACGTCAAACATTTGATTGGAGAGGGACCGAAAAAGGTTATAATCTGACTGAGCGAGGTCGGGACTGTAGTGTGGATGCAATAGAATTTCCCAGTTGAGCTCAGTTGGAAGAATCGGAACCTTGATTAATGGCAAAAAGAAGTATTTATCGAAAATTTTCGTTTTTCACAACTTGTCACTCCATTATTGAAGCCTAAAAATTAAAAAAAACTATAAATACAAACAAATAAAACGGAAAAATGTTATCGAATAATGTAATTTTTTATCACAAAAAACAAAATAACGGGAAAATAAAAAAAAACCGCAATGACGGATGATTCGATGATCCGCAACAAACTTGATGGGTGATTTATTTTATATTAGAATACTATTAGGACAAATTTCACATATCAATAGTATCTAAAAACACATCTTGAAAAAAATCGGATTGGAATATTTTTTAAGCCATTCACTCATCTTGGGCTATATAAATCTGTGAATTCTGGGGCAGTGATATAACTGCATACGAGACCCCCCCCTCCCTTATATCTGTTATTACAAATGTTGACAGATCGACGGAGCGTCAGTCATCTTGGATGATATATCGTGTTGTTGCAAGAAACTGTGTCTGTTATTTTTTTTATATGGTTGTTTAAAATCCATCAGATGTCCGAGAAGATATACAATGTTGTGCCATTCATAACTCAGATCTGCCCAAAACTGATTCTGATGGTTTCTGATGGATAAAATATATTCAATTGAATGAGAAAATAAGGAATAAAGAATAAACAACAAAAGTGTAATAATAATAAAGAATAAACAACAAAAGTGTTTCAACATAAGAAATACAGTATCTTGCCTTCACCTAAAATAACTTAAAATAAATATTAAATATAATAATATTTTGTTCACGACGATAAACATAATAATATCGATAAATCTTATCATAGACGGGCAATATATAGGTATGCTGCAATATAAAAAACATCGATATTTCCCTTTTTACTTATCTTACGTATTTTTTAAATTTATATTGTTTCTCCACCTTTCTTATATCATCTAGAATTTAATTGAAAATCTTCATCGAATTGAACATCATTCATTTCTGAAATGTAGCCTTCTTCCTGAACGACAGTTACATTATTTTTTCTCTTGTATAATAATGTTCGTGCTCATATTCATTTGTTTTTATTTTTTATTTCGAATTCTGCCGATATTTGTTTAGTGAGGATTTAAAAAATAAACACGATAACATTGAAACATATTTTCTATTTAAAGGTTATCATTATTAAGGTCGTTCAGCATTTTACTGATTCGAGTATATCTAAAAAATATTTTTAAATGCTGTCACAAAATGTAATTTATATGAGGAATAATAATAGAGTCGTATACTTATTTACAAGACACAGTACTGATCCTTCCTAGAGATGAGATTTTTTTATCTTTTTTTTTTGTCACTTGTCTTTTATTTTGTGAAAAGTTCAATCTAAAATCTTTTATGACACCCAATATTAATTTCAGTCACTTCCTTCTGACTTTTATATTGCGATGTATAAATGAATTGTTTAATTCCAAACCCCTCTATAACGGATTTTTAACAAAACCCAGAAATTACGAAAATCGTTTAAAAATAAAATTTTCATCTAAATGGTTCAATAGACATTTTGAAGATACGGTGTATGTAAATGGAAAAAAAAATTTCAAATATGTTGTAGATTTTGTGAACTTTGTGAACAAAATTTATTTTCACTTCATAACATTTATTTATGTTTGAAACTCAAAACGAGTATTTTAGGTGTTCGTCGCTCATATTATTTGATCTTTTTTGGTACAAGCTGGTGGAATACAACTAATAACTAATGGTCAGTTTCATTATTGAGCCGTTTGGAGGTTAAGTACTCAATTATAGGAGGGTTTTGACACGAAACTTAAACTTTTGTTTATTCTATTACTTAAAGTATTATTTTTTGTACATTATTTGAACATTATATAATTTTTAAGTAAGTAAAACTGCATTCAAATATACATTTTTTTTATTTTTGATTATAGAGGGGTTGGGAAGTAAACGACTCAAATATTGAATATTAATTTGATCAATTGTAACACAAGACGATCGTATGGGAGTACACACATTATTTTAAATATTAGGGGTATCCATATGTAATGTTTTTTGATGGTATAGAATTTTTCTTTAGACTTTGTTTAAATTAATCAACAATATAACCCTTATGTATAGTTCAACAGTATTTAAAGCAAATGAATAAGGTACCCAAAATAAGAGTTCGATTCCATTTTTAATGATCCAATTAAATTAATAAAAGTAATTTACTTTTGTATGTACATAACAGTGTCAACATTTAAAAACTGCGAACTTTGTAACCTTTGCCAACAAAATAGAAGGTTGCACGTATTTGGTAATGATAATAATATATCAAGGGCGCACGTGCTAGTTGTGGTCAAATTTTATTATAAACAAACACATAGTAAAAAAAATATGTATCTTTACGCTGTGGGTAATATGTCAAAAGTTATCTTTATTTATAGATTTAATGTTTTATCCCCAATTGCTGGGATCGCTTAAAAACATTCTGGTAAAAAAATAGTCAACGAGATACAGCTGTCAAAACAATAATAATTCTTTCATATCATTGTGATTACGATAATAATTTTATGTGGTCGAAGTGTTGTCTTTAGTGTCAAATTAGAAATTTAAAATATAATTATTCTAACAGGAATTTGATGTACGGGCGTATTGATTACATTCTGTCTGCTGTATGCGTATGGTGCAGTATTAGTATAGTTAGTATCTATCTATGGTGAACTGGTCTACAGTGTCTGGTGACTAGGATGTCCGATGTATGCACGGAGAGTGGAATTCAGATGAATGTTTGCAAATCGAATATGATGGTGTTCGAGAGGGATTAATGAATAACATATATCGAAAGTAGGGTGACTGCTAGACATAAAGTGAATGGAACCTTAGCATACAATTATCGCCAATGGGAATTTGTCATCCGAAACAAGACTAACGGTGCACAGTGGAGTTCTGGGGACAATACTAATGTGTTCCAGGACGAAAGTAGACTGAATGCAGTGTAAATAAGAATTGAGAATGAATAAATTAGAAGTGAATGTAGATCTAACTATAACATAACAGTCTATAGAAATAAGAAAAGGTCGCAAATAAGAATTAGGGACGTAGAACACGAGCGAACAGAAGATGGTAAAAAAAATATATATGAAGCGAAGATTGAAGGCAGAACGCGAAATATGAAATAATAGAAAACGTTCCAGCAAGAAGCATTAAAAATCAACGAGCGTACATGAGAATATGTATGAAAGTGAACGAGATAAGTGTGGTATACCAGGACAGAAGAGGCGTTCTATCCTCTGCCCAATCTTGCGGGGAAACGGCGTGATAGCGAGTAGGTAACCCAGTATTCCTGACGATTGTGTCGTATCGAGCACGAAGATGGGCTACACATTTTAATATGCAAAAAATTTACGTCTCAAATAAAAATCAATGTATTTCTTAGTAGGATATCCATGTTTGAAAGTTTCATCCATGAATTTCTATATCTTCATTTTTTTTCAATTAGTATATTTACCTATTCTATCTCTTCCTTATTACCACGGATTTGTAAGTAGATAGCTGGCGTTTCGACTGTCACGCGGCTAATGCCATTCAAAAAGATAACGATATTTTGTTTTTTATGTTATCTATCGATGCATTAATTTGTACGCGGAGATACGGGAGCTCCATAATATAAATGTGTACGTTTAACGTGAATAACTCTTGCTGTAAATTACGTGATTATCAAATGCTGCGGTGTAATGACACCAATGCAGCCTATGCAAATTGGTGCCCACATTAGATACGGGACCAAAAGGGCCTCGTTCTACGATACTTTTAGTATCGATTCTAACAGCAGCACGAATATGTACCGATAATTTTTACAATCCACCACTGCAAGAAATAGAATTATAATTTATTTTTTTAAATATTTCTCGCAAAATATTACGATAGCACATGAAAAGCTGTGCATAACAAATATAAATTAAATAATTGGGTTAACATACACGAAAACATTATTTTACAATTAGCGCCATCTGTGTACCAGTAGAGACTTTAATTGCCTACTTCTAAAAACTACCACAACAGCTCACCGATGTACCCGTAGCGTTCTTTTGTATTCACCGCATTGGGTTATTTACATTACTTTGTTCTGTCTTCAAGCTAGTGAATTACTCAAATCATATAAATGGCTATTTACTGAATTGAAAATTCCATTCGGTTGATCCGTTTTGTATGGAGTCGTTACCTATGCTGTTTTTTAACAGAATAACATTAGAAAGGGTTACAACTGAATGCAAATCAATGAAATGTCTACTTTCTATATTACGTGTTGATTTCACGATTGTTCTTTAAATTTGATGCATGGATTGGTTTTTGATTTAGGAAAAGCAAAAAGCAATTGACAAAAATATTTCTTACGTTATTCTTTAAGAGAAATAATTATTTATTTTAGTTATTAAGTGAAGGATTTTCAAATAATAAATGAATCATGTTCAGTCATAGAAAGTGTTCTTAAAACGTCTATACATTTTTTATATGGGTCAGAAGGTATCATTTTACGTTTAAACTTAAAATTTAAAAACACTATTAATAGTACTCTAAAGTTACAAATAAATACATGGTAGGGTCGTATAAACAACGGATTTATTTTGTCTAAAGACGTTGGTTAGACGAAATTATGTATTTTGTATTACATATATTATAAATGTATGTATATATCATTGGCTCGCCTCTGATTCGTACCATAATGTCGGGTTAGGAAAGTGAAAATCGCCGTAAATTATTTTACTGCAGAATAGCGATCAATTTTGTTCTTACTGTTAAAAATGTTTTGATGATCTATTGGTTGAGACACTGTATTTGCTAGTGCGATTTATTAATACAATGCAAATTATGTATCCATTGTAAATTTTCATTAATTCGCATGCAAAACTAATAGTGTTGTGTATCGTCGTCGAATCTCTACGAAAAGTGAGAAAAAAAAATTAATTATTTTAAATACTAATTAAATGTAATAATTAGGAATACATATAAAATCAATTTTAGTTCTTTCGACGACAAATTTTCGAACCTACATGTTACACTTTTTCAAATTAATACATCTATCGTTCCATTATTTGAAAGCCATCTACTTTGTTTTTACGGAATCTCAAATACCTTTGAGTAAACCGATAGCAGACGTCAGAATTAACAATTCATTTTTATACAATTTTGAACACATTGATACAACTTATAAGAACACATTAGAAATGTAACATATAGGTTCAAAAATGTGTCGTCAAAAGTACTGTCGCTGTAGCATAGTTGGATAATGCACCTTCCTCGGTTTGGAAAGAGATCCAGGTTCGAATCCCGGTAGCGCAACAGCAATATTTTTCGATAAAATTGATTTTATATGTGTATCTTTATAATTAATACATTTAAAATATCACAGACTTATGTTCTGAATAATTATAACTTGACAATAAGAATGTGTTCTCCTTAATAATAAATTATTTATGTTGAAAATAATATATGAATAATTATAACATACGAGGAAAGTATTAACTATTATAAATAGATTATGATACAATGCTGTCAATTCCACATAATCCGTATTAAGAGAAAATGGATTTTCCTCTACTGATAACACTACAATCAATCAAATAAAATAAGGATAACAAATACAGAGTGGGTTAACTTGGACTGACTGATGTAAAATGCATATAACTTTTGTAATTTTAATGTTTATTAAGAATATATATTATTGCATGAAAGTGTACTTTGTTAACTTTTTTTAATCAATATGTGGAAAATAACACCATTTAAATAACCTCAATTTTCTTGTTGACAAATAATTGCTAATCTAAAGTATTTTGCATTACATTACGCAACGTTTCTGTCTCCAAATTTGTTATTTCTGCACTAATATTTTGTTTAAGCTCCTGAATTGTTGCCGATTTGTTCATGTAAAGTCGGCCTTTTAAGTAACTTCGCAAAAAGAAATCAGGCGCCGTCAAATCTGGGAAACGGGGAGGTCAAGCAAACTCGGCATTTTTTTAAATTAGTCGGTCACCGAAAATAGATCGTTGCGAAACATAATAAAATTCAATAATTTTAACGTGCTTTTGCACTGGGTATGTACTTTCATAAATTCTTTATTATCTGCAAAAAAATATATAATTCAAAATAAACCCCACCAAAGTTATAAATTTTTAAAAACAGTATTAATATAATAGAACTTGATATACGTACAATAACGTGACCGGCGAAAAATCATATTTTTGGTTACTAGTTGCTTAATAATTAAATGATCAAAAAATATGATATGTGATTTTTTTCATTCAAAATAATATAAAATGAATAATTTTCAGCAATGGCGATGTATTTGAATATCAACTTAAAACTTATACTACTCTAATTGTAATAATACATTTTGTGATACGTAGGTATTTCAACAACAACTGTTGTTTTGACAGTTGTTGAACCACGTGTCACAGTATATAATTATAGTTATGTACTGGAGATTAACAAAGTAAACAATCAATGACATCACATGAGTAGTGAAAACTACCACGACGTTACCGCTAAAAATCAAAGAAATCGTTTTTTAATGACACGTTGACACCAAAATTACCCATAGAAATTTCAAATATATATATATATATATATATATATATATATTTACATATATACACTGCAACCTGTGCCAGCGGAACCAAATTTCTGGTAAAGTCTATATCTACTTCTCGTAATTTCATACTAATCATCATAAATTAAAGGTGCAGAGTGATATACGAAGGTAAATAAAGTTGGAGGCGGTGGAAATTTGAGAGAACAGAGGTTATAGAGTAAGTCGAATAAGGAAGAACCGAGAAATTAAAAAAGAGAATCAGGGGAATTAAATGGCAAAGGAATGGAGAAATTAAGAACAAAGCGGATGGTATAGCAGTGTTGAATATGGTTGTATTTTTACTACAATTAATATGACCAAGCCAGGTGTTGATTACCCCTCATCCACATTTTATTACCTTGGAACGCTAGTATATCCGCAAAAACGTCAATAACTATTTTTAATCATAATAAACATTAAATATCAAGTGCAGCTTGTAGAGTTGGATGTTCAGATGCCCCTCTTTTTGCACCTAAGATAGGTGGTCTAGAGTCAAATACATACAAGTATAATATAATGTAATTATATAATTGTGCAATCGTATTTTCTGGGTCTCTATTAGTATTTTTTTAATGGTCGACGTTCTTTGCTGTTTGTGTAATTGTTTGTGTAAGTGCTTCAAAAACGGTTCAAGTTGTTCTTTTAGTTTTAAATATTTTAAAGTACCAAAAATAGTAGACGTATACGAAAAAAATTCAATAATTCAAATTTTCAAAATTAAAAATCAATTAAATTTTAGAAGCGAATTCCGATCTACGAGATATAGAGATCAAATTGATATCGCAAAACTAAAATATACCGCAACTCAAAATCAATATATTTATCAAGGTATTAAATTTTTTAACAATCTCCCCATCACAATTTGAAAAATTACGGACTATCATAAATTTGTAACTGAAGTAAAAAAAATATGTACACAGACTAACTGAAACATAAATTAACTCGAATATACTTCTTCTCTATACACGCGTCTTACTCTCATAGAGAAGAAACAAATGTTAAAATATATGTATATATATATCCACTGATTATTGAAATTGTATTATATTTTTCATATTAATAAAAAAAAAAAAAAAGTTTCTGTTGTAATTTACGGTATGAAAAGGAAAATATTATAATTTTTATGATTTAATATTATTGATGCGTGTAAATATTTCTATGCTGTGTTGAATTAAGCCTAAGTAAATAATTTTTGAGTTCTCCGTGCTCATTTGTAACTTTGATAAAAATGTATTTGAGCTTCCGTACATTCTTTACATACATATTCCATTAATTCATTTTTCCTTTAATATTTTAGTTGAAAATCATTCGCACGAGTTTACGATACCGTTTATTTTCAAACGAACTTATATACCAGCAATAAGATTTTCTCACTTATAAAAAGAATTTTAAGTGTATAAAAAAAATCTTAAAATATTTCGTTATAAATATTCAATGTAAAAATAAAATCATGGACATTAAAGACATTATAAAAATATAAAAATTCTTATCTCTTCATATAAATACAATAGGTATTGTCTCTGTTACTTTTAAAATTGAGAATTGATGAACCCTTTTTTCATTCGGTTCTCTCCAGAGTATTGGACATTTATTTGGGATGGTTTTAAGTAGTACATAATATATTATCGCGGCACAACATCAGAAAGCCAAGCAGCGAAGAAATAAGCGGTGCTAGTCGGAAAAAATCGGACGCGTTCAATCCACAACAAATATTTCGAAACCAATTTTAGTGTCTAATGGTGGTTCAAAAAATTCACATGAACATACTTATATTGCAGATCAATATATACCTCGCAATTTAATATAAACGGTTTATCTACATCCGAGCAATACCAGGTTTTCTATTAGCCGTATAATATATTAATAAATATAGTGAATTAATCCCCTTTCTACCGCATGCAAAAAGAACATTTTTAATAATTTTAGGTGCATTTAAACATGCAAGAAATTAATATTCTTTCACACGAAAAGAATTAAATTCATTTAGTTAAACACAGTTCAGTTAAACACGACTTATCAATTAAAACTTCTATCAAATAATACTCTTAGATCATTTTTCAGACGCTGAATACTGAAACTACCCGATTATTGTTAAGTGAGTAATGATATAATACTGGATTGATAGTCTATTACACGGGCGACACACACGCATGCGTCTCATCATTGTATTATTTTCTTATTAGATATAATATATTCGTGCGACTATATTACTATGCGCTCCATTTTTAATTCATCCTTTAGAAATCATTGAACTTTGGTCATTAAAAACTATGTATTCTGCTTATTTAAGACACGACTATAATATGAAGAGTCCAGGGAAAGAAGCCTCTTATATAGGTGGAGTGAGATTTTGATGCAGTTGTTTGATGCAATAGCAGGTATAATAAAAGCCCTACAAAATTCTCAAATTGATCAAACTTAAAATGCGCTTAATTCTATAAAAGCACATCGAAATAAACGCGAACAGGAGGAAATGTGTTTAATCCAGTCGAAACACGAAATAAATAAATAAAAATTCAGTCATTAATCCTTGGCTTAAATAATAAATACGTCTTATTTCTATTTTATTTTCTTTTCTTCTCCTAATGCTTTTTTAAAATGAAACCTTAAATACTTTTATGTCTATCAATTTATAAAACAGAGTATAACGGACTTAGCATCTTTTATGATTTTTTAATTAGGGGTTAACGTACATTTCCTTCTTGTTTTTAAAAAGAGCGGTCAGCATACATTTCTTTTTTCTTTTAGAAAATATGTTTTTAAAATACTTATTCCAACAATTTATTAATAATTTTATATTTTCAACACAAAGAGAATTGAACCTTAGATAACCGAAATTCCAAGTCTATAAAGTTTTAATTTCATTTCCTGACAAATGTTCAAAACGTGACTTGGCATCTCTTTTCCCTGGACCATATTATAAGTTTGATTTTATTTGATTGGTGTGTGTATAATTAACAAGTACCCTTTTGAAACTTAATAATTATATTAATTTGCGTGTTGATGTTATAATAATACCATTATTTTGAGAATACATGGTTGTATGTCACAGCGGTACGCTTGTGCTTGTGGATTCATTGGATTTATAAATTTTACATGACATTTTTAAATAATAATTCAGTTTGAGCAACCTAATAAATTTAAAAAAATTGTTTAAAAGCTCGGTCATTATTAACATTTTTAGTATACTATGTGCATGTATCAACATTTCTTACTGCCCGTTTAATCTCAATGTTCTTCCAAAATGTCTTATTATTAATTGCTAATTTTTTATTAAACACTGAAATATATGAGACATTGGGAAAATTTTCGATTGTTATACTTTATTTTGAGCAGTCAAGAGACAACCTCATCGGATTTTTAAACTTCTTACACAATACAGTTGTAACAAACCTAGTCCACGATATTCTGTGGGTGGATACCTGATTAAATTACAAGTTTGAAATGTTCAAGGAGTATTAACAATTAGTGTACCATTACGAAAAATATTATTGTATGAAATTTGTGTGCTAAGTTTTAAATCTATGTATGTACTTCGAAATAAATATTCGCGAATTTGGCTTATTCTATATCTATATATTAGCTTCAGGCTCTAACTCATCATACAAAAACACTGACCGCTCGAATTTCAATGACCCTTCATATTTTGTATTCAGTATTTGAAATCAATAAAATATTTCTATTAATCACAATAATCGCTTAACTATGACTTTTTTTAATGCTTATATCTCTGATATTATGAGCCGAATCTTATCGGATTGAGGTCAGTGTATGTGAATAATGACATGAAGGCGGAATAAAGAAGTGATCTGATATGGTTGAGACGCAGCTTCAACCTTTTCAAATCATTTTTTAATTTTAGCCCTAAAATATTGTTCGCTAAGTATGTTACACCCTGTTTTTCTTTATAGTAATGATCTAGACTCCTAGATCAGATGTAGTCATGATGTTTGTTAAGAAAATCCGATAAGCTGAAAAATATCTTTATGAGAATGTCAGCTGCCTTTTCTTAGTGACATGAAAACTTTCCTAGAACCGTTGTATGAGTTTGAACTCATGTATCGGTTCCATTCGACAAAGCAAAAATGAAAAAAAAGTACGCTCCCGAGAAATAAAAAAATAAATACAACTTATTTGAAGTACAAAAAAAATGAAATGTTACCATGATTTATTTACAATCACACCTTTTGACGCCCTTATACGCAGTCTGCACCATCCAAAGGAAAATATACAAACAAATTGTATATAAAAGTATACGATAAGAAAGAGCATATCAAGAAAGCAGAAAAACAATTTATAATAGAAAGAAACAGAAAAATATAATGCCAATTTACACATGAAATGTCTTCGATAAAAGGTAATAATTAAAACTTAGATTAGTCACATGCAGCTTGAACATTTTCAACTCATATTTTACATACGTATCTATCCCTAAAATATTGCGCACTTGGTATGTTATATTCAGTGTATGACTGCGACGTACATTTCGACTTCAAATCAGATTTTGGTAGTTTTTTTAGACTAAACCATATTTTGTGTTATCTCTATTCACCAGCGTACGGAATGCACAAGTGGGTGACCACTTTTTCATTTAGAAGAACAATTGTATTAGTGTGAGTAATATGTACATTGTAACAGTGTGTTGATGCCCCTTAGCATTTTGATTAGTCAATGGGGAGGTTACCGTTTAAAATTAGTTATAAACACGGTATCCACAAAAAATATGTACGGAATGTTAGAATTTTGTAAATTAGGAAAGTTAATGTATATGTTTATATTTATATCTCTTTTTTTTAAGTATTAATTATCTTTTTTGTATTTTTATATTATTATCAATATTTGTTTTATTCGAATGCATCTATTGGTTTTCCATTGATATAAATATATAACCACGTACTTACACTATAAAAGCCTCACCTATATTAAAAATAAATATTCTTAAAAGCATTATGCGTTCCAATAAAGCATTTATTCTTTATACATAAATATACTTTACCCTATTTCTATCGCATATACGTGACGACGGAAAACGTAAAAAATATTTTGTAGGTGTATCACACAATACCTACATGGAAATTTGAGCTCTGTATATGTTGCGTGTTCTATTTCCTACGAGTTTTCCGGCACCAGATATTTATAAAATTTAAAAATAAAAATATATTACGTGTTTTTAAAACGGTTTGTTACATATACTGATACAATTGTTTTTTTGTTTTTCTAAATGAAAAATATTTTCCCAGTTACAAGTGTCGGATCTCACAGTTGTCTTTGATTAAAATGAAAGCCAATTTATGTTAATATCGTACAGTTAATTAATCCTAAGAATTTATAACCGCCACTTAATGGAACACACTTGAAAACAATAATAATTGAACGTGTGCACGATTGTCCGTTTATCATAATACAAGTAATTATTTTATTTCAGAAAACAACAGCGTCAGTGTTGAGGAAGACCATGCTCACGACAAGCAAAAAGATGTCGTTCAAGCAACCATCGGATCGATGGGAAAGTACCAAATATATCTATGCCTCATCTTATTCCTAAGCAAGTTCCCGGTGGCTTTTCACCAGATGGGCATCATATTCTTAGCACCACCAGTAAACTTCACCTGCCTAGATGACGGTTTGAACATTACCAGAAAATGTCCCTGCGAAGAACCTGATTATGACAGAAGTGTGTTTCATGAAACCATCATCATGACGTGGGACCTGATCTGCGAAAAGTCTTCTCTGGCAGACTTCACGCAGACCATCCTTATGCTGGGAATATTAGTCGGCAGTGTTGTTTTTGGATCAATCTCTGATAGGTAAGATAAAATATTTTTACTATATTCTATCAGACACACGAGTAACCCTAGTATATTGCACTTATGTCCATTTATTGTATAATAGCGACACGAAAACTCGGCCAGCGAGTTAAAAATAATTATGTACGAACGTTATCACTTAAATCTACTTGTTTCTTTTTCAAATCCTTATCGTACATTTTTTTCTCTTTTTTCAAACTAAGCATTAGCGCTTGTGTTATAAGTCTATATCTAATTAATTGGCCTCTTGAGATGGAGTTTGAACCCCCGACTACTTGATCACTTGGCGGGTGTATTACCGCTAGACTATCGAAATTCGTCGATTTTGCTTACGTTTTTTTTATATGTATTTTAGGTTCGGGCGCAGAGGGCCTCTAGTGGGCGCAGTCGTCCTGCAGCTGATTTCTGGGGTGGCCGCGTCCGTGGCACCAGAATTTTGGACATTCACTTTTCTAAGATTCGTCCTCGGTGCAGCCACGGGAGGAACAATGGTCGTCGGTTATGTCCTGACGATGGAGTTCGTGGGGAAAGAATACAGAGAACCAGTGTCAGCTTTATATCAACTTCCTTTCAACATCGGTCATCTGATTCTGGCAGGTTTTGGCTATTTCTTCAGAACTTGGTCAAGTTTGCAACTCTCGGTAGCGTTGCCTTCTGCTCTTATGCTATCGTACTATTGGCTAGTGCCCGAATCTCCCAGGTGGCTGATGGCCATCGGTGAAACTAAACGGGCAGTTGCTGTATTGGAAAAAGGAGCAAAAATGTAAGTATATTTTTGTCTTTTATACACTTTTTTCCATAATTATTTAATGCAAAGTCGAACATTTATAATTCAAACTGACGAGCACATCTGAGAAAGAAGCAAATAGTGTTTTAAAATAAGAATGACTTGAGTAACTAATGTCTAATATTTCAAATGGCTGTACACCCGAGTTTTTGTTAATATATAATACGTATATAATTCACTTCTAATATATAACACGTATATAATATCACAAAAATAAGTGATATTTGACAGCATCAGCTGTTAAGCGTATGATTGTCTCGAAAGCCGATAAAGATCAGTACAGAATTCAGCGCAAAGCGTTCTATGAATTATCATCGCACGTGTTTGGCTCGCAGATTAGAAAGGCGCATCTAGTACATACGTACCTTTTGTTTTTTACTGCTTTTACTAAGTCTCAGAGATCAATGTTTCATTTCCAAGATCACCTTGGATACGGGCCATTAGATAAGGGCCCAAAAGTAGCGCGCCCTGCAAAACTTTTGGCATCAAGAATTTTCAAAGGAAATACACAAATTTAAAAATAATTTTTCACGTGTACAAAAACGCGCGAAAACAATATCAATCAAACGTCTAAAAACATACTTAAGCTTGCATTTATTGAGCACGCTATTAAGCTGACTAATGAAACCGTTAAAAAGTACCTATTTATTTAGTTACGCTATTGCTCGAGTTGTGTCGACAATGTACACAGATTGCAAGAAAACAATTTTTAATACATTTAATGTACTCGTGAGCCAATGTGCCTCACTTCATCGGATACGACACTTCGTTTTGCATTTAAATGAAATTCCGAAATTAATTATGGATATTCCTTAAAATACTATTTAGAATATTGGAAATGCGAAAAATTGTATAACTCTGCCCAGTATTCAAATGTAATTTACAATGAAACGAAGATGAATTTAAACCTCGTATGTCAAGTAAATATATTCGACGTAACACATGACAAAAAAATTCATTTAAATCTTAATTTTTGCGAAATCCATTTAGAAAGGGTTTTGAAACTGAACGATTAATTTATTATATTTCTTTACTACTGTTATATAAATACTGATCACTCTAGATTGAAGTTGGCCATTGTGTTATGTTTATCGTATAATGTTCTGGTATTTTTTTTTTTTGCAGGAATAAACTCCCTACAGAAAATATAGCAACAGATATGCAAGACTATCAAAATACGAGAACAAGTGAAGAAATGCAAAAGGGAAATATTTTAGACTTGTTCAGGACGCCAAACCTTCGCAGGAATACAATTTGTATGACCATTAATTGGCTGGTTTGCGGTTTCGGATACTTTGGAGTTTCGCATTATATTGGAAAAATGTCAGGAGATATATTTGTAAATGTTGCCATCTCTGCGAGTATCACAATTCCGGGAACTTTAATATCAATTCCACTTATGAGAAAAATGGGTAGGAAGACGCTGATGATAGCAACATTGCTTTTAACGTCTGCATGCTTGTTTACTATAGCCGTGATTCCTAAGTCAGCGCATATCGGGCAAGTTATTCTGGCTTGTGTGGGTGATGTGATGATGTTCGTCGCATTTATTGTCATTTACTTATACGCTTCAGAAATGTTCCCGACGGTGGTTAGGAATGCTGGGATAGGTCTGGCATCCATGTCGGCGAGAGTCGGCTCAATGGTCGCACCCTACGTAGCTGGTCTCGGAACGCAAGCAGAATGGCTCCCTCCGGTGATTTTCGGCGTCGTTCCCTTAATCGGTGCAGGATTATGCCTTCTGATGCCCGAGACAAAGGGGTGCCAACTTCTTAATACAATAGAAGAAGGAGAAAACTTCGGCAATAAAAAATATATCAAAAATTCGAGGGTCATGAGCGAATTGAGGCCATCCCTAACTAAGGACAATTCTTAGTATAATTTCTCGACTGTGATCTATAACCACAATACTTATATTATAATTTAATGTTAATCTCTTCGACTAACTGACTTTTTTTTTAAATAAATCATTAAAATTGATATTTGTAGATATTTATTTCACACATTTTCGACATGCTGTTCCACAGTACGAGTAGGTATTACCTAGATAAAATAAACATTATTTAAACTTTGTACTACACACACTTTGTCACTATTATACTTTGGCGAGGTACATATCCTCATCATCGGGTATAAATGATAACTAATCAAATTACAGTTTGGTGCCGACCTAATCGAGCAGTGGGGTGGGGAGATTTTTTCTGGTTGTTGATGTAACGTAGAAAATATTGGGGAATATTACGGTATTAAGTACTGTTGCGTCGGTTTCTAAGATATTCATTATTATTCCTATAAAGTTTATAAAATAAAGTAAGAATCGAGAAATTTTAGTTTATGGCTATCGAAAGATTGATTGGTTTCAATAATGTGACAAGAAAATTCCGAAATGTTATTATTTTTTAGACATCGACGATGTTTTTTAATTCTCGTATTTAGGTTTCTTGCGGTTTGGCCAATAAATTTGCTGTAGTATCTCCACAAGTTATTCCATACACCTATTGAACTTTTTTCTTACTTACTTACTTACCATCACGCCAGACTCCTCTGTCCTGACACACAATTCTCGCCTCATCCACATTCATACATCTTCTCATACAAGCTCGCCGATTGTTGAGGCTTCTAATAGAACCATTCTCCATTATCTGGTTTACCTGGTAGTGCCAAGTCTTCCGTGGACGTCCTCTATTTCTGGTGCCATCAACACTTGCATCATATATTTTCTTACTATTCTCTCCTCATTCATTCGTTCCATATGACCGAACTACCTAAGTGATCCTTTTTTAATCTTACTCACTATACTAACATAATTCTTTCCTTATTTCTTCAACTTTTTTCTAGCATACTAAATTATGTTTTAGAGTTAATAATTTTTCTGACACAGTTATTGGTATAAAACGCTGGTTTTAAGAGATACAGGGATACGGAATTTTACTGAAAATTGTGCTAGTGTATAATATGTCTCTTATTATTCTTCTTTTATTATCACTGCTTTATTTTATTTATTAACTATTTTCTATATTAATATTTTAATTTGTATATGTTTTGGAAGCTACTGTAACACATGTCTGATCCATCAACAACTGGTTCAGGGGTGTACATATTATACAAAAGTATAAAAAAACACTATAAAAAAAATTGCTATAAAAATAGTTAAAAACACTTCAATGAAGCATAAAAGTGAGGGGCAAGGTCCATTATTCAACATAAAGTAGACCAAGTTGACAGAATGAAATATTTCACAAGTATGTAAATGCATATTGAATCAAAATCTTAAGTAACTCTGATGTAGGAAGAGGACCATAGGGGTATAAAACTATTTCATACAGTTACAAAGTTAACCCTACAAACATTAACAATATAATGTTTTTCCTAACCTAACCTGACCATAAATATGTTTCCTAAGATTTTTATAATTTTCGATTTTAGTATTTTATCGATTTTATCATTATGTTCATTATTATTTGCAATTTTTATTAGCTTAGTTACTTTTACACCAGATAATTAGACGCACTACATCACTTGAATCCACAGTAGTAACAAAATATAACTCAATGTTTTTCATAGATTAAATACATTTTTACAAAATCAAATGTTTCTATTTAATTTTATTTCCAGTTCAAGCCAAGTGTCTATATTGCAAGATGAGTGGCTAAGGTAAACAACACCGCTTTAAAACATAATATGATATTTTTTGATACACGTTATTGTCGTGAAGTTGCAGTTTTTCAGATTTTTTCCAGGTCCAGGTTCGAATCCTGATAGCAACCAAAATATTTTACCAATAAATACATTTTATCTTTAAATCTTTCTAGTTTATTAATTTAATTAGTATATATATTTGAGTTTAAACTAAGGAGAACACATTTTTTGTTGTGATGTTACATTTTCAGAACACAGTTCTGTGGTATTTCAATACAAATTAAATTATTTTAATGTTCGAATCCCGGTAGCAAATAAATATTTTTTCGATTGATAGGTATAGAATAAAAATATAACGTATTAAATATGTCAATAACTCTTTCAAATTATTAATGTTTCGTGTTAGGCTACACATATTACTTATATTTTGGAGCCGGGATTGAGTTTGCTTCTCGACAATTAATATTACTTAAAAAAGCCATCAGATTTACCAAACTTTCTGTAATATTCAATACAATCTTCAAGATTATTATTAATATTTTTCGACAAAATTGATTTTATATGTATATATTTATAATTAATACATTAAATTAGTATTTCAACATTATTCATTAAGAACTGTTTCCACACCGCGCAATTACTCCACAAATTGTTATACTAATTTCACATAGTTTGCACAATTAATATTAAACTATAAAAAAATATATCTTTAAGTTATTTCACTGTGTATAATTATATTTCACAATAAAAGTGAGAGTTACAACAGTTTCGCACGACGAGATGCCATCTTCCATATTTTGTCATTGCGAAATATTGTGCAACATGAGAGTTCGAAAGGTAAAACTATTAGCAGTCGTTGACTTACTTAGCGATTAAATACAACAAATACCTCCATATTCAAAAATCTAGATGGTAAACTATCGGTATACCCATAGGTGATAAAACAATAAATCATATATGAAATACTAATTAAATGTATTAATTAGAAAGATACACATATAAAATTAATTTTATCGAAAAATATTGCTGTTGCGCTACTGGGATTTGAATCTGGATCTTTTTCCAATTCGGGGAAGGTGCATTAACCAACTATGCTACAGCTACAGTACTTTTGACGACAAATTTTCGAACCTATATGTTACACTTTTCAAAATAATATATCTTTCGTTCTATTATTTGAAAGTCATCTACTTTGTTTTTACGGAATCTCAAATACCTTTGAGTTAATTGATAGCAGACGCCAGAATTAACAATTATTTTTTATTAAATTTAGGACACATTGATACAACTTATATATTATTAAGGAGAACACTTTCTGTCGCTGTAGCATAGTTGGTTAGTGCACCTTCCCCGGATTGGAAAGAGATTCAGGTTTGAATCCCGAATGAATTTTTTTCGATGTAATTGATTTTATATGTATATCTTTCTAATTAATACATTTCATTAGTATTTTAAATATCACAGACCTATGTTCTGAATAATTACCACTTCAAAATAAGAATGTGTTCTCTTTAATAAATTATATATATATTTCACAATAAATATTAAGAATAAAATGATTATTTTAGTTTTGTATTTATTTTAATAAATTATTTCATTTATTTAAAAATATATATCTCTGAGCCATTTGCGTAAGATGAATCTTTAAATTTATTGGGCTTCTTGCGAGAAAGGAAGATAGCTTAGAGAAGCTTGTTGTGGTAGGCCACGTCGATGGATGGAGAGGAAGAGGAAGATCCCCATCCGTTGGACAGACCGACTGAAAAAAGCGACAGAACTATAGCTCTAAGATCTTCAGGATGCCGAGAAAAGTAGTGTAGCCAAGAGGACCGACATGGATGATGATGAAAATATTTCTGAGTAAACAAGGACTGCATTTTACCACATTTTTACCCTTTTACCGTTACTACAGTCAGATATTTTTATTCATGGCACTGTACAGTCGGCCACTGACGAATCTGTTGCTTGGATATTTTTTATTTATTATTACAGCACAATAGTATGTACATAGATTTGTTTAATGTTTAATTATTTTATGGATAGCGAATGAAATAATATTAATCACATCTTAATAATAATAATAATAATTACACAATACATTCTTGAAGTGTCATGACTAAAAAATCGACCTGTACGCCAATCATCGCTGGTTGGCACTTGTATTTATACTCTTGATAATTTCTTGTATTATATAAAGTGAGCGACAAACTCTTTTGTTCTTTATACACACACAGTTCGCAGTTAATTGTGTGTGTTGGCAAGTGAGTGCTCCGTTGCAGAAAACTAAGTTATTTGTTAGTGTACGTGAAAATGGTGTAAAGTATTGAACTATTGAAATATTGAACGATTTAAAACGTGTAAACTACGAAGCGTAAGTATAAAGAACTAGTTCATTGAAGTACTTTGTCCAGTGTGGATCTATAGCTAAAAGTTATAGGCGGTACAATATCTATCGAAATCTACCTAAAAGTAAAGCCATTGGGATAATTGCGAAGTCAAGAAAAACAAAATAATACGACTTTAATGCGACAAAATTTTATTTTTTAATTAAATAAAATAAATTTTATTTCCATACATAAGTACGCACATGAAATACATTTTTTTAAGCAATATTAATCACCTCCAAATAAGAATGATCTTAAATTATGGGAGTGGATATCTATTAGTTATTTATGTTTATATCTGACATGGTTGAGGTTAGGCATGTGCAGCTTGAACATTTTCGACTTATTTTTTTAATACGTACCTACTCATAAAATATTATGCACCAGGTGTGGATTTGAGAATCGACAACAACAAAAATTATGAAGTACTTACCTACCTTCTTTTATATACCCGCAATAAACAATTAATATTGTATCATGTAAACTTCTAATTTTAAATATAACGAAATCTCGTGTTTTCAATTGTCAATCCATGACACTCATTATACCAAAAATTATGTTAAAGTTTTGGAAAATATTCTGAAGCTAAAATGGATAACCCAGGTACCAGCATTTAAATGAAATATTATCACAAATTGTGTCATGTTTTAAAAATATTAAATTATTATCGTTAATACACTTGTACAGGTGTGTATCGTCTCGTGATGATCGAGTCGAAGTAAACATTTTATTTATTTATTTTATTTTGCACGTATAATTATTTTAATACCGGCCTCACTGGGCTTTGTCCGTGCTAATGAAAACATTATTTATTTCAAAATTGATAATGTTGCATCAATTTAATATATGTCAATGTTTTTGTCACCAGATGGCATCCAAATAAGTACATACGTCTTTATGAATTATGTTGTCACTAATAATATTATTTGCCACCGAAACAATACAAAGTATACCACGTATATCGATGGATTAGTGCATAAAAGGTTAACGGCATGGACTAATGTGTTTTAAATCGATTTATATATTTGTTGTGTATGAAAAATAGACAACACACTTAACGCCAGTTCTTCACGTAAACCATTTCCCACGCATTTCCTTTTAAATGATAAAAAAAAATGTAATTTTTTCAATTACAATGGAACCTCTCATAACGAGTATAATTCGTTCTAGAATATTACTCGTAATGTGAAACACTCGTTAAGCGAAATAATTTTTCCCATATAAATTAATGTAAAATACGATAATGCGTTCAGTGCCGAAAAAATACTCATTTTTTTTATTTGTAATTCAAAGATAATTACTTATTATTATTTATGAATTTATGACAATAACTAATTCTTTTATACTAGAATGCTGTCTATAGACATTTGTCTTTGCCGACGCTTCAAAATTTGGTGCAAATGTGACAGCATTATCATTGAATAAATTTATAGGGCGCATAGCCACCGCCTTATTAGAGTGACGCTTCTCAATATACGACGCAACAGTTTCCCATTTCTCTTATTGCGCCAGAAGATTGTTACTTTGCTACCTCTTCCACTGACAAACTCTTCTCCGCAACTTCTTGCAGTGAAACGCGTTCAATTTCATAAGCTCTTCGGTGGTCAGCTCTTGGCTGTGCTCTTCTACAAGCTCATCGATGTCATTAGTATTCACTTCCAATCCCTTGATATTGGCCAAAGATACAATCTACAGACTCTACAGGTGCTGCCTCAAGCCGCTCAAAGTCACATTCGACAATGCTCTCTGGCAAAAGCTTCTTCTGAGTAGAAATAAGGGTCCTCGCGGTAATCCCTTCCCACGCCTTGTCAATCATTTTGAGGCAAGGAACGATGTAGAAGTGAACTTTACAAAGCACTCTGAGGGTGAGATCGGTCCCTTCAGTCATCTCAAAACAACGCTCGAAGAGTATTTTAGTGTAGAGTTTCTTAAAATTAGAAATAACCTGCTGGTCCATATGCTGGAGTAACGGAGTGGTGTTGGGAGGCAGAAGCGCGTCACTCGTTATGCGAAATGTCGCTCGTTAATGGAGACGTTTTTTTAAATTTGTTTTGCTCGTTATGCAAATTGCTCGTTATGAGAGGTTCCACTGTACTTACAATGTTTGTATACTCTAAAATAATCGAAAGATTTATCAGTATTTTTGTAAAAACTTATTTGTGTCTTTGTTTTATTAAGTACAGTAAAATAACTAGATACGTAATAAATAAATACCAGCAATCCACTATTACTTGAAGGATGTAGGTAAGTACTGCACGTGTAAGAATCAATGAATCGTTCACACCATGGCCACACGACTGTTTAACTTGTACATAAATAATTGTATGAAATAACTAGAATGTATGAATGTAGGATTTAAAATACTTAATTGATTTGATTTGATGCTGTTAATTGTATGCAGATGGTGCAGTATTAACGGAGAATAGTGAACGAGTTATAGTGGGAGAGTCTAATAAGAAGGATGTACGATATACGCATATAAAGTGACGAAAGTATATACTCGTAAAAGAGGAAAGTAAGACAAACTACGAAATAATGGTAGAGGATTAATGTTTTTAACAAGGAGAAGAATATGCGTTCATGGGAAGAATGCTGGCTAAATCACTTAGTTGGTTTGGTAATGTGGAACGAATGAATGAGGGGAGGACAATAAGAATATGACACGAGTGTTGATAACATAATAGAGAACGTCTTCAAAAGACCTTTTACGACCAGGTCCCATTAGAAGAGAAGTGGCCCAGAAGAGTGTGACGTTCTATCATTTTTACTATCCCCGGATAACGAAGTTAGTTAAATAATTGGTAAAAAAAGGCAATATTAGCTAAATCAACGTTGTGGTTAAAATTTTCTAATATAATATTTATTTTTGTTTTCTAAAACAGGTTGGTGTATTAATTTTTTAAGTGGTTAAAAACAAAGTTAAATAATCTAAAAACAACATATATTTACGTAAGATAATTACAGTTAAAATAATCGGTTATAATGATTATAGAAGTATTGATAACATTTACCAATATATATATATATACTTCTTTAATTTTAATCTAATATCTTTAGTCGCACAATGTAAGTCTTGATACTTTTTCAGTTCACACGATAGTTTTTTAAAAACTGTTGGCACTTTTTATAATTTCCGTAAACTTTGAAGGTCATCTGGGACAATATGATTTCTTAGTTTATTTTGAAAGCAAAGTAGAAATCCGAGAAAAATTATACTTTTAAAAAATAATTGGTGAGTCTTATAACGATTTTTTTTCTTTTATTTAGCTCCACCTGTGCAGACACACGAAGAGTTTATAAAAAAAACAATAGGCGGATTTGGAAAATATCAGTACTGGGTATGCTTCATGGTATTTCTCACAAAAGTTCCCATAGCGTTTCATCAGATGGCTATTATATTTCTGGCTCCACCAGTTAAATTCATATGTCTAGACGATGACTCGGAGAATAAATGTCCATGCAGCAACATTTCATATGACAGGAGTGTATTCACAGAAACGATCATCACAAAGTGGGACCTCGTATGCGACAGGTCAAACCTGGCGAGCTTGACGCAAACCCTGACAATGTTTGGAATCCTAATAGGAAGTGTATTTTTCGGAGCTTTGTCCGATAGGTGCATATATAATATGATATATTTAGAATAATATTCTCTATGTCGTGCAAAAATATAGATTTCTTTAATAGAGAAAACGAACATTTTACAGGTTTGGTAGAAGGCCACCACTTATCGGAGCCGCCTTAATGCAGTTAACGTGCGGATTGATAGCGGCCATATGTCCCGAATTCTGGTCATTTACTTTCTTCAGGTTTCTTGTCGGCTGTGCAACAGGAGGAACCATGGTCGTGGGCTACGTCTTAGCGATGGAATTCATCGGAAAAGAACACAGAGAAACCGTATCAGCGCTCTACCAACTGCCGTTTAACTTCGGGCATCTTTTATTGCCTCTATTTGGATACATATTTCGTAATTGGTCTCATTTCCAAATAGCTATATCTGCACCTTCAGTTTTCATGTTGATTTTCTATTGGACTCTGCCTGAATCTCCGAGATGGTTATTAGCTATTGGAAAAAATGAAAAAGCTACAAAAGTTTTGGTGAGAGCAGCGAAAATGTAAGTTACTTAACTTGTATTTATTTTCATATATTTTCCATTAAATATAATAAAAAATAGTTTTTTCTCTATGAGATATCTTATATTTGTTTATTAGTATTATTGTTTGGAGGCAATAAATTTTAAAATATGATGAGGAGTATGTTTTCGTTTCCTGCAAAAGAATGGGCAACCGACCGAGAGAAATAAAGCGTCCACAGTTAACTGCAATGATTGTACTCGTACTACTCATATATTTCGCAACACTTGCTATACTAACTAATCTTTTTTATTATTTTTTATTTAACATGACTAATTTTGGCTACCCTTTTATATGTTTCAGTAATAAACTCCCTAGTGAAGAAATCGAGTCGGACATAATTAGTTTTCAAAATTCCGGAATGGTGAAGAAAACTCAGAAGGGAACAATGCTCGATTTAATGAGAACCCCAAATATCCGAAAGAATACATTTAGAATGAGTTTTAGCTGGATCGTCTGCGGTTTCGGATATTATGGAGTTACGCAGTACGTCGGAGAACTGAGTGGGAATATATTTATTAATGTAGCGATATCGGCCTCGGCAATTATTCCTGGTACTATTCTGTCGATCCCTATCATGAAGGTAATGGGTCGCTGGACTGTGTTAATTTCGAGTTTTTCAATAACGTCAATCGCATTATTCATTTTGGCGGCGCTGCCGGAGAGATTCAATGTCGGAATAGTTATGATGGCCGTCATTGGCTGTGTATCAATTTTCGTAGCGTTTATAGTTGTGTACTTGTACGCATCCGAGATATTTCCTACAGTTATACGTTCAGCCGGAATTGGCTTCTCGTCTATGCTTTCCCGAGTAGGTTCGATGGTAGCGCCATTTGTGGCAAAATTAGAGACTACCGAGTCGTGGATTCGACCGGTAATATTTGGCGCCGTTCCTTTTCTCGGAGTTCTCGTATGTTGGGGACTTCCAGAGACTAAAGGAACTGAACTTCCCACTACTATTGAAGATGGAGAGAAATTTGGTAAAAAATAACTAAATTCACCACTATTCGTAAAACTATAGTACGAAATAGTCGTTAATAATGCCGAATATTCTAATAATATATAGACTTCTTGTGCGAGCAATTTCAAATTTTAAATTAAACTTGTTATATTTTTTTAAAACGATAAAATCTACTTCGTTGAGGAAGTGAACATCTTGTAAATAGGCCACTAATGTTCATGATTAAAATCGGAATATTATCTATGGTCATATTCTTGCAAATCATACTAGATGAATACTTCATCATCATCACTAGTGGCTCTACAATCCCAGGCGGGTCTCGGCCTCCTTTATAAGTTTTCTCCGTTGATCCCTATTACGAATCAATTTATATATTATATTTATAATTTATATTTTCTGAACCATCTCTAGAATATAGTGTCGAAAAAGTTTCTAATCTAAATGTTTATAATCTAAACGAATCCAGTATAATTGTGTTTTCTCACATTCATATTTTATTTCAATTTAAAAATTACTTTCTGCTTGTAACTAAATCTATTATATAAAGAAAGATGTTTCAACAAGAGGTAGTCGATTTAATTAAAAATGCCGCCATTTCTCTAGCGGTGCTTTTTGGAAATTGATGTTTGACAGCTTCATGTAGATAATATAGAGCGTTACGTGGATTGGTAACGAAATACTTATTGTAAAAGCATATTATGAAAATAACGGATCAATTGTTGGAACTGAAAGAATATTACGTACAATTTTCGGTCGCTATTAATTTGCGCCTACTAAACGGACAATCCAGTGCACGACGCTCAGATACAAACATTAAGCTGTGCGTAAAAGCTTGACAGCAAACAATACAATTTCCATTAGATGCCGTGCGCAATAACTATTACAAAGAATGTTGTCATTTTCATGCGTATAAAATCCAATTGATGCCAATGGAACATTGGCTACTTCTTTTTGTAATATCGTTCAAATATAGGGAAAAACAATATTTCTATATCATTCACAAGTAAAATATTTGATTCGAAGAAACAGCGATATATTTTCATATTTTTTTCGAACCAATTCAATGGTACAATTTCACTAAATGTCTAATGACTTATTTTATAAGTACTAGTACTCTAGAGACTCGCCATGTATAGGGTGAATATTATGTTCAATGCCAATGTTGTTTTTGAATAACTAAGAAATGAAACGATTTTTTTAAATTTTGTTTTTATTTATCAGTTATTTGGCTTATTACAATTATGTATGGAATATGACATCGGCCAAGTGGGCGCCTCTGGCAGTGGCACAAATGCGTGCTCTTTTAATCATATTTTTCACAACATTCTCGCACACTTCACGTGTTATTTCAGCAATTTTATTTCGAATATTGTCCTGTAGCATCGAAATTGTTGTTGGCTTATTAGCGTAGACCTTTCTTTTCAAGTACCCCCACAGAAAATAATTGAGAGCCGTCAAATCAGATGATCAAGGAGGCCAGTCGATATCACCACTTTTTGACATTATGCGGCCAAGGAAAAATTCTCGCAAAATTTCAAGCGTAGTTCAAGCTGTGTGTGAGGTGGCACTGTCCTATTGAAACCACATATGTTGCAAGTCCAATCGACCCAATTCGGCTACCAAGAAGTTTTCTAACATGTGACGATAGCGATCACCATTAATGTTTACCGCATTGCCTCTCGCATCCTAAAAGAAATAGGGCCCAATGATTCCGCCGACCCGTACGGCGCACCATACAGTAAGTCTACCTGGATGTAAAGGTTGTTGGTGTATCAATTGAGGATTTTCAGTGCCCCGATAATGGCTGTTTTGTTTATAAACAAAACACGCCAAGTCGAAATGAGCTTCGTCGCTCATGATTTTTTCCAAAAGTCGGGGTGATCAATATTGAGCAGCAAAACATGTGTTGTTGCATATTATTGAGACTTTAGATGCTTCATAATCAACTACTCTCTACGACTACCAAATGCAAACTGATCAATGTCTGCTGAACCAAAATGGTGGCCAAACAAAATCGGCCTAGAACACAATATTCACCCTGTATTAGAGTGGAATTCTTGTGTTTTGAGAAATTGAGATTAAATAGCTCTTTGACGTTATTCTGACTAAATTTAAAACTAAAAATTACTATTTATAACCAGATTGTTAATTACAAACATATTTACTTCACTCTCCGTTTCATATATTCCTATTTAAATATAACCTTCTTTCAAAAAACATTTGGTTGTTTTATCTATACTGGTTTCCTTTTTATTTATTTTTGTAATTTAGTAATCATTCCTATTTATATAAGGCCATTAATACTATGAACAGTGATATTTATAGAGTCGCGCAAGTCGCAATTGCGAGCAGTTTCTGTTTTCAGGGAGCCCTCGAATCATTAATAAAGAGTGTGTAAAGCCATGAGCGATAGAGAAAGCGAAAAGAAAAAAAAGGAAAGAATTTAAAAAATAACATCTAGAAATACTAACAAATCCGATTGTGCTCGGAAGCTTAATTAAATTAAATGCCCCTTGTCTCAAGACGGGGGCCCTAAAAATGTCCAGTGAGACAGGCCCGTGCACCATAAATTCGCCCTTGAAGATTAATAGTTTTTTGGAGATGCTGCAACAATTCGATCCACACTCAGACTACTCGCATTAACGATCTTCCACATTAGTGCAGAAATTAGGCTATTCCAGATATATATACACACGTAATATATTTTTCTATTACAGGACACTTTTTAGCGCGAAGAGCCATTTTGAATAAAAACTTAAAATAAAATTCCTCGGTTTAAAAAGTCTCATGCAAAAGTAGAATTGGAATACAATTGGAATGGCTAAGTAGGTTTGATTTAAGAAATTAGTATCACAATGACAGTGATATTAAATATAATATTTGAATGCCTGTCAAGATAAGTTTAAATAAACAAAAGCAATGAGTAAATAAAAATATTTCTACATTTACTCTTAAATATTCAAAAACTATAGTAAAATAATAACTGCCTATAAAAATGATATGAAACAAAATTAAATTATAAAGTTAATATTATATTAACTTTAAGAAATATGAGTTTTACTACGAATGGACTTAAGATTGAGCGTTCGGCTGGTATACGTCAGTATTTATTAATTTATGATCAGTAGGTGTTTAAAATTAAAATGCATAGAAAAATGTCCATAGATTAAAATCATTCTAACATTTGTATTTGCAAATTTGCTTCGTTACTAGGTTCATTTCCTCGCTTTGCGGCCTGTGACAGCTGTTTTACCCGCGTTTGCTGTTTATTTATTAGGATAAATTGGATTACTATTTCTACTAACACAATGGATATAACTAAGGAGAATGGTGTGATATTATTCATAGTCACGTTCATGTGGTTAGAATATTTATGGGAAACATTCTTAACATTACGCCAGGTAAAAATATGGTTTTTGAAAATCCTAATGAGTGTCAGCACATGCTGGAAAATTAATCGTTCGTGGAAAGACTACTTCATACACATATATCAAATAGTTTTTCCTCAAAGTTTACTCGATGTATATATATATATTAAAATTTGAGAATTTAATGCGGTAAATTCATTGATTATCAAATTAAAAAGGGTGTTAGGTGTCGCATGTGATCTTGATAAAAATTCCTCCGGGTTAAGGTTTCGGATCATCGTGACCGATATGACGACAATGTAACATGTTAAACCATAATCCTATACCATGTTGCCACGTTCGGGTGTTCATGCGAGACATCAATATTCTTACTATTTTCAAAATATGCCAGCGATTTATCCTCCTATTTGGATCTAAAAGATAGCTTAGCATTCAAATGTAACTAGTGTAACCCAGCTAATGAGATAAATTAACAATAATCAACAGCCCTTTGTCACATACAATCGAAAATTATAACATAGTGCAAACTGTCTGTTAAATATGCCTAACTGATACATTTATCAATTTTTGTCAAAATTATTGGACAGTCGTTTTATTTATCAGAAATCATCTCAGCTATTTAGCTCCAACCAAATATCTTTTTTGGTTGTTTTCTTGATACACGTGCCTGCCAAGAATTACTACTACTCCTTCACCTGATGCCAAGAGAAGCTTTTAAATAGTTGTGAATAGTCTGGTTTAATTTTTTTATAATATAATTTGCATTTTAGGTGTCCGTATAATTTTTCTTAAACAAGTGATATCACATAATTTATTTAAAGGTTGCATTGCTACACAACGATTTGGAAGAAGTGATAAATAAATTAAAAATTGTATATGAAAAAAATAACTTATAACCTAAAATTTAGTATTACTTTGTTAGAAAAAATAGTGTCAGCAGTTTAGATACATAACAAAAATGGTAATTCGAGAAGAACTCGCTTTCATAAACAAATTGAAGAGTATTATCAGCTACTATGTTATGTTTAATTAATATGCTTAAAGATATATTATTTCTCTTTGTATATATTTAAAAAAAAATACTTTTCAGATAAAAGTATATAAAACAAGCAAGAAAATACCGCAAGAACTTCAAGGCATTTTGGATGATGACACATTTCAAAAGGCTCGTGTGTATGGATTGGACAAAGCTAACTTTGGAATGGTAAAAGATTTTTTCTCGTGTGTTATGAACACCGGAGTGATAACATTTGGATGGATGGCTCTGCTCTGGGGTCTGGGTGAGAAGGCTACCATTCTTCTTGGACTCGATGTAGGAAATGAAATCATCGTTAGCTGCTATTTTATGCTCATAGTTAATTTTTTCACAACAATTATTGATGTACCGTTTTCAATTTACTTTACTTTTGTCCTTGAAGAAAAACATGGGTTTAACAAACAGACGGTAGCATTTTTCATCAAAGATCGCATAAAGAGCTTTGTTGTAAGTCAAATTATATCTCTACCACTAACATCTATTGCTGTTTACATTGTACAGAGAGGAGGGAACATGTTTATTGTTTGGCTATGGGTGTTTTCGGGAGTGATGATCCTCTTGTTAGTTACAATTTATCCCGCTGTAATTGCTCCACTGTTTGATAAATATTCTCCTCTGCCAGACGGTAGTCTGAGAACATCTATAGAAGATTTAGCCGCTTCATTGAAGTTCCCACTCGGCCAACTTTATGTTGTTGAAGGTTCAAAACGTTCCGCACACAGTAACGCTTATTTCTATGGCCTATTTGGTACGAAGCGTATTGTACTATTTGACACCCTATTAGAAAACTACTCAAAAAAAGAGGAAGTCAATACCGATGGTCAAAAAGACAATAAGGAGGAAACTAAAAGTACATTAATTAAAAAGAAAGGATGTTCAGACGCAGAAGTGTTGGCAGTCCTGGCGCATGAACTCGGTCACTGGAGCCACGGTCATATCCATTTTAACTTAATTGTCATGCAAATTAATTTGCTGCTAATGTTTGGAGCTTTTGGTATGATGTTCCAATATGCCCCATTATACAGGGCGCTCGGTTTCCCCGTTGGACAACAGCCGATTCTCGTCGGTTTGGTAGGAATTTTACAACTGGTTCTCGCACCTTATAATGCAATTCTTACTTTTTGTATGACCGTTCTTTCGAGGAAGTTTGAATTTCAAGCAGACGACTTTGCCATTAATCTGGGACATGCGCAAAATTTGAAAAAAGCCTTAATAAAATTGAATATCGATAATTTGGGTTTCCCTATTTATGATCCATTGTTTTCTGCGTGGCATCATTCCCACCCTACACTTTTACAGCGAATGGAGAAAATGGACAAAAAAAAAGAAAGATGAATTTCGTCTGTAATTTTTTTTTTTAATTTGTCAATCCACATATATATAAATACATACTTACTAACAAACCAAATTGCATCAATCATTCTGCAGATCACTGATTCAAAATTTTCTTATATAAAAAGTTCTCAAATACAAATTTCTATTAATTTATAGAAAGACAAAAACGTTTTATGTTTATGTACATGTTTGCGTGTGAGATAATATAAACGTGAATGTATACAACTGGACTGCCTAAGTTTTATTCAGTTCAAGTTTCATCTGAGACACATTGCATTTTGCTTTCTGTTGAAAAAATAAATGTGTCATTGAAGTATGTTATATGAAATAAATGAGGCTAATAGCTTAGCTGGGAGAGCAGTCAACCAGTAATAGAAAGGTAACAGTGGCAGATCTGTTTTTTCAGATAAAAGATTGCATTTTTCAGCAACGTATTTACTTTGGTTTAATGATTTATATTTTAATGCTTTCATCATACAGCACAAATATGCACTAGTCATTCTGTTAAAATAACTTTGTACTTATACTATTCTTAGGACAAAGAATAATGTACTATCTAGATGTTAACAGTACCTAAATATAATTTTTGATATTGTCTTGAAAAATACTCCCTACTGTTTTTTAATTACCGATATGTGCGATAGTATTCCTAATTGTATCATCAAAACCCTATTATCTACATTTCTGCATATTGTAAATTATAATTTTATTTCCTTGATTAGTACATGCGGCCCTTAGTTTATTTCAGGGTTTTGTTCCTAAAAGAACTGATGCAAAAAAATTAACCTAATTACATAATATAAGTCAAAGAGTTACATTCCAGGTCTACATAAAAATAGTCATGTAATATAATATTTCTGGATTTAATGCACAGTCTTCAATTATCAAAATTGTTTGATTCAATTTTTCCAATGAAGTTTTTCATCGAGGATTATATCCTCATTGAAAAAATGTACGCACAGTTGACTGCTGAACTTTTTCCCTGGAGAATTGGGAGAATTTCTATTATTCTCCTTTTCACGTTAGCACTTCACGCCCGATCGTGGTCACAACCTAACTGGTGTTACTGTGAATCAGCTCAGATCAGACCGTCGTAAACCGAGGATTACCTATACTCTGAATGGACAATTATAAATAATTTATTACTATTATTATACAAAGTTGCAATTACTCTTTTTTAAACAATGTTGATTTTAAATTATATTTAAAATAAAAACACTACTTTCACTAATTTGTTATTTATTATAACATTTTTAGTGCTGACGCATCATCTTCAGTATTGTTACTAATACTAAACCTAAGATTAAATGACTACATGATACCTAGGGTCGAGGAGTGGAAGGAGAAGATTAGAGTTAGGTGGGCGTAGGGGCATGGTCAACAAGCGCAGGAGAGGAGACGTAATAGAAGGTGTTTGAATAGTGATGACATTTTTGTTATAATTAAACGTTAAGTTTTCTAAAATATCTAGTTTATTTCCTTTTTTTATTTGTTATTATTAGTGAAAGTAAACACTTTTTATTTTAAATATAATTTAAAATGGCCTTTCACAAAGTTTCGCAAGAAAATTTCTAAAAATGTTAATTTTAATAACAGTAATTATGGTGTTATTCATTAACCTTTGTCATTACCTAAACTAAATATTTTTTAATTGTCTCATATATGATTGTATTTTCCATATTCTCATTTATATATTTCTTCTTTTCTCTATACTTGTTAAACTGTTATTGTGACCATGATTGTGTTTGATTGTAATGGTGATTGATAACTGATTATTCGTAATTCTTCAAGCAATAACAGCTACACTAGAAACAGTTAAATCTTGGTTACTAATCATTGTTATAATAATGGTTTACCATCACCATTCTAAATCATAGTTCTTGTTTCTAATATTTAAAACATTTGATTTTTCCTTTTGTATCACTGTATTAGTATATCACACTTCAATAAAATGTTTAACTGTTAATGTGTAAAAAAATGATTGCAGGGTTTTAGTGGAATCCTATTTATTAATAAAGTGTGTCAACGGATTTTATGAAGAAAGTCTTTATATTTCAAACAATATCACATTTTTTTACCAATTTTTTCTGCTCCATTTAATTCATCTTTTTTCATTCTACAGAAACTTCTTTATAATTATTTTTTACTGTAGTATTGTGATTACGCACACGTGAAGTAGGAGTTCTGAAATATATTATAAAATAAAATGTATAATATTATTATCTTGATAATTACATAACCATAATAATTAACGGTGTTATTGCCCTATGAAGAATATTTTTGAAAAGTAAGATGGTGGTATTTAAATTGAAAAGAAGTGGCAAATTGTTAAGTTAGTAATTAATCCTCTTAACAAGTTAAAGAATCTTCTGGAAATGTTTTACTTGGAAGTTCTTATAGTGGAAACAAAGATTCATTAGAAAATATTATTTTTTAATTCTGCATATAACTTTCTGGAAAACATTGTAAAAATAGCATTACCGATTTCTTCATTCTACCCAAATCAAAAGATTATGCAAGCGTTGCTCCAAACTACCCCAGACAAATTTGTACTCAAATCCAAAGAAGTTTTTCTACAATTACCTTACTATGCCATTTCTGCAACTTCTACAATTAATTTAAAGAATTGTTTGAATATTCTTTTTAATTCAATACCTAGATTGAGCACATTGGTATGCATACACTAAATAATATTTTTACAATAACTAATAGCTTGATGTATTTCTGTTATTTAAAGGAAGAATAATTGTCTTTTTTTGTGAATAAATATACAAAAAAACTAATGTTTCTTTCCCGTAAAGATTACAGTAGTGTTGCCAAAATGGATAATTATCTCATAATTGTAATCAGTTTTCAAAAAAATATTTTATGTTAAACAATTTTGAAGTCAAGTTTGCTTCAAGAAGTTAAGACGGCTAGATGAATGGCGAGACACAAGCACGATAAAGCGAGACCTTTACCTGTTGATATTCTCTGCCTGTTGAATTGTATCTGGAAGTGGATTCCCCTTTGTGTCTGGCAGTGGATAAAGAAGAATTGTTTGTATCACAGTTAATATGCTTAACAAAATAAATGGAGAAAAATTTGAAACTTTCTCAAGGCCTATAACAAATGGTGAAATCATAGAACCGAGACGTGAAAACATTGTGGCGCAGCCCACACCTGCATTGCGTACAACGGTTGGATAAATTTCTCCTGTGTAGAGACATAATGCCGGAATTGTCATCTGAAATCAAATAAAGCAAAATGTTACATTACAAAATCATTGCGTAAATTTAATTTGCCTATCACAGAGTTTCATGAGTCGCATTTATCTATCCTCGTTTACTATCTTTTGGAACTAGTCACAACAATTTTGTTGATTTACTGCAAAAAGACAGAATTGACTATATAAAGTATGTGGAAAAAAATTTGGAAGGGTGAGAACATTTATTTAGTAAACATGAGAGAATTTTTTTAAATACATTCAATTTGTATTATTATATTCAGCATCACGTATATTAACAATTATTCATAATTAATAAAACATTCATAATTGTAAAATAGGAATCATTGTAAAGTTCATATCTAAATTTTTAAGAACCAGTTCTCTCTTTAAATTCCTCGTTTTTTTTTTGTCTATGTCTGCCTATTTTTGATTCCAAATTAATGGGAAAATTTAGAAATTAGCCAATTCAAGGATCACCTGGTAATTCAGTACAATTGTCATATTGAGTAAGCACCCTTACTCCATGAAAAAAATACATTAGCTGAGGGAAACGGAACATATTCTACAAACTTTTATAATCGTATTAGTAGGTGGTTTGTGCAAACCTCCGATCTTACAAATGATGGCACATCTCCAGCTTACAGTCTAAGAGGATCAAAATGATAAATCCGCCACTGATTATGTGATCCATCATCAAAAAAACTTTATGCAATAATTTGATTTACATGAGAGATTCATCACACTATCACTTTATCAGGCAAATTTTTCATTTTCTGATTAAAAAACTCTGTTTTCATTTGCTTATGGTTAGATTTGATGATATGTAAAATTAATATGATTTTGGAAGAAACATTTGAACGGTTGAAAATTTCCAACACCAGTATTATATTAATAATGTTAGGCGAGGGCCAATGGAAGATGTTTAGAATTTTATTTCTATACAGATAATATTACATACAGAAAGAAGATTGCATTTCTTTTCTCAGATGCTGGTTTTTCAATAGAATAACAATACAAAAATAAAACTCGATGTGTGTTTTTATGGCAAATTTATGAAGAAAACTGGTTAGAACATTTTTACATGCGTCTTATATGGGCATTTTATTTCGGCCTACGTGCTGTTTATAGGGTACGGTGGAAGTGATGTGTTAGGACCAGACGCGGTCGCTTCGTGCGTGCTTTGGATGCTCCGCATCCCTTGTGTTCTAATGTCAAAAAACTTTGGACTTTTTATTTCTAGCCGAAAACAACACTGCTACAAGTAATTTCATCCTGTCCTTTAGAGACCAGTTTTAACATACACTATGACACTGCATGCGTATAGAGCGAGTTGAAATACATATACATTCTCAAGTATCAAACATCTATGAATCACGTAAACAAACAAATACCAATAACAGTGGATTTTATCATTTGTTCCATATTCACAAAATTGAAAGTATTTGATTTTCACGCGTGCACATTCAGTTCCGCCTGTCGAGGCTGAATACTGTATACGCATTTGTTAACAGCGTCCATCGTACAAAAAACGACTTTAATGCTTATGGGTATAATGCACAAAATAAGCATACATATTACGAAGCGAATGGATCCGAATTCAAGTTTAAGTAAATGAAAACTTAGGTACATCATAAATTTTTTTTATTTATGACTAGATTTGTATATTTGATAGTAGATATAAACTTATTTTCCAGCGTCACTTCTACAAAAAGTCACTGACTGCCACTGATAAGGACACGTGTTTCTATACATGAGATAACGCGGGAACCAGTCAAATGAGCAGTGCAGATGTTCTGTTTCACCGTCACATGTCGTATATGGGGCCTTATTTACTTGTTTTGTCATAAGTAGATATTGGTTATACACGTTTGTAGCAAGATAATGACACACTGAAAGATTGTTGCATTGTTCAAAATATGTCACAAGAGAGAACCTCATGAAGCATTGCTAGCTGGAATTTCTAATTCTGAAGTCATTCCTCATGCATGGCACCAAATTACTTTTTCGCAACCCTCAAAAAATACTACGTATATGGGAAATTTGTATTGTATATTTGCACTAACCGAAAGTCCGAAAATCCCAAATCCTGAGAATACAACCCTTGGCCAATCTTGTGCATATGTATTTTTGGGCACCAAGAGTATAAGCAAGAAGGATGCAGATGTCAGTAGTTGGGATCCAACCACTGTTATTTTGCAGCCAAAATATTGCACAGCGGGTATACATAGCAGTGCACCAGGAATTACAATGAGGCCACCGATTGTTACAGTTAGGAATATGTTTTTTCCTACGAGCCCGACATGTTGAGAGAATGCAAAAAAACAAAGTCCCGCTATAAACCTGAAAAAAAAATCTTATTTTATCTATTATTGTGTATTGATTATATATCATTTATTAAAATAAAAATGTTTTTAAACAAAACAATTTTTATTTTTTTGAAAGAGGTGTACTAACCATATAATACACAGGATCTGCGTCTTGAATCTCATGTTCTTGGATTGCAGTACTGCTTTAAAGTATACTTTCTTATTTTTCTTTTTTTGTTCCGCTTCGCAATGTGCATTAACTGTATTTTTTATGATTGTTGAATCTCGTCCATTGAATGTCGCAATTTTTTCAAGTATGTCTACAAGTTGTAAAGTTTTTTCATAAAATTACAATGAATGTTTATACAAATATTCTTTTTTACTTAAAAGTTTAAAATGTACCTATTGCTTTGTCATTTTGACCAGTAGCTAAGAGCCATCTTGGTGACTCCGGGACAAAGAAAAAAAAAATTAAATATATTGACGAGAGCATGGATAGAGCTATTTGTAAATATCTCCAATCTCGCAATGCATAAGCAATTCCAGCCATAATGGAATTACCCAATCCAAATGGAACTTGATATAAAATTGGTATTATTGTTCGCCAAACTCCTCCCACTACCTGTAAAAATAATAAACCTATATATAAGTGATGGTTAAGTAAGGATTCATTACATCTTTTTTATTTTCTTCCTACCTTATTTCAATTAGGGTACATCTTGACACAACAATGACTTCTTTAAATTTATTTTAAACTTAAATGTATTTCATGGTAACAATACCAAAACTTTCTTGCTTATAAGCACAGAACACCAAATATATAGACATGAACTAATGCAAATTCCTTGTCTTAATATTTTCATTTTGGTGTAACTCACGTGATGACGTTAGTGCCACTTATGCAATCGCATATTATTTAGAAAATAAACAGCTATTAATAATAAGGAAACTCAAGGTTTGATGAAATTCACTATTAGTCATGTTTGGGTAACAGAAATAGAAAACAATTCGCCAATAATGTGGATTTCAGAGAAATAATAGAATCAAGTAAGGTAGTATGTAGTTTCAAATGAATTATGAACATTTGGTCTACACCAGTGATACCCTAATTTTTCCAGTTCACGGTGATCTTGGTTTATTAGGATTTTTCCGCAGCGCCCCAATTGTTTCCCTGCGAATGTGTTTCAATCCCTCTGCACATACACGCAAACTTGTCAATATCCATGAAAGTATTTTTCAAACCAGTTAATAAAGTGTAACAAATGCTCTTTAAAAATGGAAGTCGCAAGAGAAATCAACTTCATTATAGGTCATAAACTGTTGCAATGAGGGGAAATAATCTTTGCTTTATTAGTTTTTCTTTTCCACAGTTGTAATATTTTTCTGAAAAATGATTTTGAAATATGTATGGCACCCCTGTAACCCCCTTACAAGCTAGCTATAGTGTACACTTTGAGAATCGCTGGTCTAGACCTGTATGGACAAGTATATTGTATATTTGAATGGGAAACTGGTCTTGAATGAGGTTATATATTCAGGGCCGGCTCGAGAGGGGGGCGAGCTCAGGCTGAGCTCGAGGGCGCCGAAATAAAAAATGAAAAAAGGAGAAAGCTACAGTTTGAACAAAATAAAAAGTTTATGAGCCTTACTAAATACATAATACAAGAAAAGCAAGATGAACATCATACAGATCCTGAAGATCCATCTGCTTCTTCAAATATCATCACAAACGTCTCCGCTGTAGTGTTGCCCTGGATAATGGCAGTTAATTCTCCAGTATCATAATAATTACAGCTTATGGGGTGCCGTTAAAAAAGGGTCACCTAAAAATTCACCTCAGCGGTAATCTTAATAATAACTAGGAAATAAGCTAAGAAAATAAATGAATATTCATAAACTGGAATATTTTGCCCATGTGAAGCGAACTTGTGAGATATATGTAATACAACACTCCACCTTATCATCAGCGCAAAATTGAATCACGAAAAAGAGGGTCTGGTTGCAGGAGCACATTGTAGCTGCGGTATCTGAGAGTCTGAGAAAATGGTTTAACAGGTACACTGTGTTTTTTTTTAAATCAGGGATGGGGGCGCCACAGAGGTTAGGGCCGGCAATGGATATATTTTGTTAAAAGTTTTATTTAGGAACCCGGTAAATTGAGATGCTGTGGAATTGAAGATTTTGGATGGAAAATGACTAATGTGATAAAGAATATTGTGTTTTGCACTAACCTCCATGCACATAACAAATGATATAACTGCTATTCCTCCGGATGCGAAAGCCAACATAAATCTGGCTACCATGAATCCGGACAGCCACGGACTGAATCCTGAAGCAAACCCTGAGATGGCTTGCAGTGCTATTGAAACAAATAAGAGTTTCTTGCGTCCATAACCATCTGCCATCACACCGAATAATATGTTTCCAAGTAATACACCGAACATTAGGGATGCTTGAGAGAGCTGAAATACTTTTGATATATTTTCCATTCATATAATTTTTTTATAGTACCATTTACATACTAGAAGCAAACAGATAAATTAATCATATTAATATAAACTTAATATTTTAAGTGTAAGTAAGAAGACAGAAAAATTATTGGTCATCAATATTATAATGAAATGTTTGTATTATAAAGGTGTCCAGCGGAAAATTTCCAAGTTTAATATTAAATAATAAAATAACTACAATGTTAGTATGATATTTTATTTATACAAAATGGAGTTTAACGATGCGGATTTTACGTTTTATAAACAATAACGTCTAAATGCCGTCTATTTCTCTCAAGATACTCTTGCAATCGGACTCTTAAATTTGCGAACACGCGAAAGCAAAGCGTTGGTTCAATGGCAGCAACTTCACGGTGGATATTTTCTTGTAGGGGCTGAATTGTTCGAGGATTCTTGCTGTAAACAGTGCGGTGCGCTCCCTACCAGTGACTTATTATAACTGGCAAACCCGCAAATCAGGCGCGTCAAACAATACCCATCACCCTGATGATTTTCGAGCAATTACAATTTAATCTTGAAATTTTCCGCTGGACACCCTACACAAAACTATTTATGAACAGTTTATAATATTTGTGTGCATTGTTATTATTTAATGGTGTGGTTTGTATGGTAGAATCACGTCCACCGCGGAAGATTATTATTAAAGAAGATGGCTTTCAAATAATGGCAGATGTATTAATTTGAAAGTGCGACATATAAGTTCGAAAATTTGACGTCAACTTACTATGTTGGTGTAGCATAATTAGTTAATGCATTTCCCCGGATGGGAAGAGATCCAGGTACGAATCCCGGTAGCAACAAAAATATTTTTCAATAAATTAATTTTATTATATATATCTTTCTAATTAATATATTTAATTAGTATTAGATTATTATTACTCGAACGCCATGTTTTATGGATATATTAACTTACCTCTACAAAATATTTCCTCGAGCATATGAGATTCCATTCGCTCACAATTGTCGAGATAAACATTGATTGGTCATATTCAAAGTCTGTGCATGGAATTGTTGGAATATCATCTTTATTTGAATAATTGTTTGAAAGTAATAATTGAGGATCATATATATGACAATTCGCATTGCTGGAATTCTGAAAAAGTTAATAGAATTGTAGCGATCAGAATTCATATTCACCGCTATCTCAGTCGGCATCGACGCTAGCGACAGCGTTGCCGGATGCTGCTACAAGTCTGGCTCAATCATTCACCACCAAGCAGTCTCTCTAGTTACATTGTTTCACAATGATGGTCTTGCCGGCCCACGCGCGCCGAGCGAGACCGCCGACTCGCTTCACTCATTTATTATATTCATTCTCATCTATCTTCATTGTTATATCTATCACAATAAACACGTCAATGCGCAAACAACATTTTTTTCACTTAACCATCGTCCTAACCCCGAAAGAATATTCAAACATTTTTTAATATAAAAATATCATTGCAACCTGACTGAAGACTCATCTTATTCACAATCAAATTGGTTTGATTATAAATTCATGATACGAATACAAATTAAAAACTTTTGACAATGTTTCAAAGCGCTCCATTGTAGATACATTGATAACCAATCTAACAAGTAGAAATTAGGATCAATAAATAGATTTTTTCTCATAGATATTTTTTACTTTCGTAAACAATCTTTCCGCTCTACCCCCTCCCTCCCAATGGAAACAAGAATCAATTCAATGACATCAATTCCAAACTTTGCAACGTTACTCTTTAGAACTTTACGCAAAACGTAGGTATCCTCTCCCCTCCCCCCCCACCATCGATATATATACGTATTGCCATGCCATACGTTCCCAAATTTGCACAGTTTCTCATTAGGACCCTGTGCAAAACCCAGAAACCTTCCCCTCTCGTCTGCCACCATTCTTCCAAATTTTTTGTATGTAGGTAGTTATTTTTATGACCCTACCCAAATGCACAGGAATACAGAAATGCTCCCTGCTCTCCCCTCCTCCAAACAACTATTTTAAATTATAATTAAATCTGAATCCCGAGCATCTCCGGGTAGTGACCACTAATATTCTTATTACTGTGACTCTTGGATTAAAATCGATTTAAATATCAAATTAAAAGATCGATCATTTTAGCACGTTCCCGTTACAGCCGCAACTTTTTCCAAATTGTTTGCATTAAGATTGGCATAATATTTTCGTATTTATTTTATGATATACCTGGTACACTGGGGTTCATGTTAAATAGAAGTCCAAGCCCAAAACAACCGCACCCCATAATACATTTGGTATTGATTATTTTCCCAGCGCTAATATGAACTAAATAATTTTAAAATGATGGATTGGTGCGATTAGATAAATTTTTTTAAATAATTTCTCGCCTGTATCACAAAATGCGTGAATACATTATCGATGGACACAGTATTTATTACCTAGCTTGTTGGTGAAGAGGTCAAGACGTTGGCCTAGTGATCTAGTGGTTGAGGGTTCGCGCCTCATTCCAGGACACCAGAAAGTTAATAGCTCAGGCGTTTAGCTTAGTTTGAAAATGGTAATAATATCGATGTGACATGAATTCTGCGTATGCATATTTTGTTTTTTTAAAGTCAGGTTAGGGACCGGACCATCGCCACAAAGCGAAAATTATTGTAAAGCGAAGCGAAGATTTTATTTAGTTACATTTGCATATAAATGCCATAAAAGTTAATAGGATACTAATTTTGTTTTCATTTTGTATTGAGGCCCATTTTTTTAGTTACACCACTGCTAGTGCGAATCGAGAGATATATTAAAATATACTTCAGATTGAGAATTCGACAGATACTGAAAATAATCTTTTTAATATAAATTAAACGTATTAATTAGAAAGATATAAATATAAAATCAATTTATCGAAAAAATATTGTTGTTGCTAACGGAATTCGAACCTGGATCTCTTCCTATCCGAGGAGATGCACTAGCCAATAGGATAGGAAGAGAGATCCCGGTAGCAACAACAATATTTTTTCGATAAATTGATTTTATATGTATATTTTTCTAATGAATACATTTAATTTGTATTAAAAAAATTATTTTCAGTATCTTTCGAATTCTCAATCCAAAGTATATTTTAATATATCTCTCGATTCGCACTGGCAGTGGCGTAACTAAAAAAATGGGCCTCAAATTGATTTTATATGAATATCTTTCTAATTAATACATGTAATTTGTATTAAAATATCACAAACCTGCGTTCTGTAAAATTGCAACTTCGCAATAAGAATCTGTATACTGAGATGAATGTGAAGTTGCATTTGATGACAATTCAATAACAGTGTGTAGGAAATACAGGACATTACATAGATTGCATTCTCTACTGTTTTAACAATTTCTAGTTAGTTAAATAGTTTCACCATATTTCTTTTTAAATGAGAACCAAAAAAATGCATTTTTCAAACAGCAGAGAGTCTCGACCCGGCTGATGAATAATTTGTAATTGTTGTGCGTTCCATGTGTACCTAAGTTCTAAAGACTGAAGACAAATATCTTAAATGTCTTCACATATTATTTTTCTACCGAACAGATTATATTTACACACGATTCAAACAATCTCACCTTTGTTTTCATTCATCGTTCACACGGTGTACTGGTTTTGAATGCTGTTGCTAATAAAATAATAAATTAAACAATATTTCTCGTTAAACTTACCGGTTTAGACATTTTGATCCAATCTGCGTCAGTGTAATTCACGAATTCAGCTGGTTTTTTGCACCAAAACTTCTGCGGCGGTGCGAGGAAAACAATACCCAGCTGGAACCATGCCACCGACAGCTTCAACAGCCCCATCAGCAGAGTAATCCTTAGCTGCCATTTCCCATAATCTCCAATGATGGAACACATTATATCTTTATCATACACCGTTTCATTTCTTTCGACCCTTTTTTGGCCCGTTAGCACCTCGGCTCCAGATTCTAGAACAAATATTCAGTATTTTATTCAACAAGATCTTTTCTCTACGAGTGATGACGGAAAACCAAAAACTTTTTTGTGCCTTTGTAGATCTGCAAAAGGCGTATGATAGAGTTATAAGAGAAAGGTAATAAAAGGTACTCTCCGATTACAGGGTAAATAGCAAACTTATACACATAATCGCATCCCTATGTGAAGGAAGTTCTGCGTGTGTAAGTCTCAATGAATCATTCACACCATGGTTTGACATTACAAAGGGTGTCAAACAGGGTTGTATAATGTCTCCATGGCTGTTCAACTTGTATATAGATAATTGTGTGAAAGAACTGGAATATATGAATGTGGGAGCGAAAATGGGCGATTTGATTGTACGCCGATGATACAGTATTAATGGCGAATTACGGAGCCTAGTGAGTAGAATGTACAATGAATGTAAAAAAGCGACCTTATTATGAATGTCAACAAGTCGAAAGTGATGGGATTCGAGAAAGAGGAAAGCAAGACATCGTGCTAAATACTTATGGGTAATTAATGTTTTGAACAAATAGATGAGTGTATTTGGGAAATATGTTCGACATAAACGTAAAGATATCGAAAAGAGGATGACTGTAGGGAATAAAGCGAACGGCGCTTTGAATGGTATTGTATCTAACGAGAACTTGTCAACCGAGGCAAGACTAGCCGTACACAATGGAGTCTTGGTACCGACACTGATGTATGGACGTGAGGTCTGGAGCTGGCATAAGAGTATGAATGTGGATGAGGCGACAATTCAGAGCAGAAGAGTGTGGCGCTTTATCCTTTCTGCCTACCCCCGCGGCGAAACGGCGCGATGATAAGTAAGTACATTTTGCAAACAACTTTGATATTTTTATGTCCAATTATCGTTAACTCTGTTAAATTATTTAAGCCAAAGCAATTTCGAAAGCCGCTTTCGACGCGGTATTGTAAGCAAATTCTTAACTCACTCCAAATCAACACTCACACGTCTCATCACTGTCCTGATAATGGACCCCGCATTGGATCCAAAATTGGATTGGTCAGAGGTCGGAGACACGCGGCAGAATAGCTCAAAAACCTCAACACAACAGAAAAGGGAATACTATTCAATTTATTAAAAATTAATGAATTGTTTATAAACTAGGATTAGGGGCACATTAGGAAAATCATAAACCTTTTCAACTTCACATCCTTTAATGTGACGATTAATAACTATGAAATGGTATGAGAATTCAACACAGTATTTAATATATATATATACTTTGGACCGTCAATGTGAAAGTAAGAGATGAAATTAAAGAAAGCGACATGTTTATTTGAAAACAAACAATTGTAAATAAGTAAATCGAGATTTTGAGCCTCAGATCCTTCAAGGGTAAGGAGATGAAAATGATGATAATGACAAAATAATCAGCGTTTCTTGACATGAAATATCACAATTGTCAAGGGTTGATCATTGCCAATGAGGTAGTGGGGTTATTATGGTTTTTTTTTAATTCTAAATATCCTATTTATAAAATTGAAGGAATTTTTTCGATGTCTTGAAATATGACAGAGTTGATGTTCAAAGTTGCGTGTTTTAAAAACAATCGGTTTATACCGTTTTATCGTGTAACGTCACATCTTCCGAGTCGGTATTCGGCACTCTAGTACTTACTAATATTGTTAGTACTAGGTACGTACTAGAGATGTGACGTCACACGGTAGATATGATAATCTGAGAGTTTTTCAACAAGCCCAACTTTGAACGCCAATATCTCATAAAGTATTGCTCTATTACCTCATTGTAACAACTGGTTCGCGCAAACCGGTGGGAATTCTTAGGACTTAACGCTCTATTAACTATCAAAATTGGGCAATATTTTTAACCTGTTAGCTACCCAGAAAAATCGTACATGAAACAGCGTCATACCATCATATTTGCGCCAAAATTCACAGGCTAGCTTTTTCCGAATTTTATTTTTACAAAAAAAAACATGAAAACGTTGATATAACTAAAAAAAACGTGGGTATTATTTCATCATAAGCGTTCATCGACCGCGATTTCGTACGGTTTTGACATGAAAAGAAGTTGAAAAAAGGAAAAAATAAAAGTTGATAGTGTTGTCAGGCCGTAACATTATTATTTATTTTTTGAAAGACAAGAAAAATAGTAGCACGTCACAACACAACTACGTACACATTACATATCGCACTTACATAGCACTAACACACATGAAATGACGCCGGCCGCGCCAATGACCAATGCTGTCTAACGGCGCACTTGTATTTATAGAGTCGCGCAAGTCGCAATTGTAAGGGGCCCCTCTACCCAGAGGGCCCCCGGAACACTAAGAAAAGGAAAGTAAAACGTCAGTAAAGAACAGTAGAGAAAGCGATTTGAAATAAAGGACAGACGAAAAAAAAAATAAGGCCTAGAAACACTGCTTTGTCTCCAAATATACTGGCAGATCCGATTGTGCTCGGCTGCCGTCGGGTATTTATGACTTCGTGTACTTTCGTCGGTCGTGTCTGTTCGGGAGCTCTAGGCTCCAAGACTATTACCCCAAAATATCGTCTTTGCGTCTGTGTTGCTATTCTCAGTCCACACTGTGTTGTGACGTTATCATTTTGGGGGCCCCTTGTACCAATGTAACTGAAAATCAGAAATTTTAAAATACCAGGAAACGACTTTATGTACATAGACGTAATTGACATACATGTTTTTGTTGTAACAGAGGTGAATATAAAATATTATAATAAAACATGATTAACATAAGATACAATTATATTGCAATTAAGTATGTACTCGTAGTTTATTGTGTGGGATGGAGTAGACGCCACCTCTGATATATACAGCATTGTCTGGCTACTTTGCAAGACTGCTGTCTGTGTTAAAGTAGCCAGTATTTTTCGTGCTGTTGTGGTGTTATTTAATTCAAGAAAGATGTAGTGAGTGTTGTAGAACCAGTGAATTATTAGTGTAGACACTGTATAATGATTATGTAAGAATATTGGATAGCGATCCTTTTGATTGATCTCTACCCAATTGGAACATATATTGGGTCCATATTTATGTACCTAATCTCATTGGAAGTGAGCGATTTCCAGTTGGTGCTAAGTGTATTGTACAGTTTCGGAGATAAGAACATGTAGAATCTTTGATAAAATGTCGTTGTTGCTCTCAGAACTGGCGTGCAGATGTTCATTGTTTGTCTTGTGCTGTGTCCATGATTTATTGCTTGGTGTGAGTTGTTGTTAGCATTGAAATATTGGACGAGTCTCTACATATAGATTTGTCTTATGTCTAGGGCATTGTACTATTTAAATATAAGATCTGATGGATATCTAAAGGGAAGACCTTGAGAATTGTTTTTTGTGCTCTTTTAGCCAACTTTAATATTGTTTTTGCTGCTCCTCCCCAAACTAAAATACCATAATTAATTAAGGAATAGCAGAGTGCAAACTACCGATCTTAAGAGTTCGTAGTCAATTATACATCGTGAGAGAAATCACAACATCGACAAATCGTCCTGGTGACTTGGAGAACCGGCTCATTCTCGTGTGACCTGACGTCAACTATAAAATGGTTTCCATGAACCCAACAATATTTCAAACACTATTGCATAAACTAGAGAACACGATGCCGGGAACGTAGTTCCGCAGAAAACTTTCTATCGAAACACCCATAAAAAGATATCGCATACCACATATCCGTCGGTACAACAAAGATTGCAGAGTGTGCGAATAAAAAGGTTTTTTGCCCGCGTCCACGGTAGAGATTTTCGTCTCGAGATAATCTCTGAGAGAGAGAGAGAATATGCTTCGGCTGTCTTCCCATGTCTAAGTTGCGAATTCAGGTTTGGACTCTTCACGCGAGGACCCACAATCGTGAGAGACAGCCGATGTCAAAAATAACAACTCATCCTTGTACCTTGTATTAAATTTTTTATTTAACAAACAAAATTATCATAGCAGTATGTAGATGTGTACATGCACCTACATATATATACGTAGCATGCACGATCGCTCCGTACATGCTTTGGATGCTCCGCATCCCTTGTGTTCTAGAGTCAAAGCGCTTTGGACTTTTTGTTTCTAGCCGAAAACAACACTGCAGCAATTAAATTCGTCTTGTTCTTTAGAGACCAGTTGTAATAACACACACCACGACACGGCGCGCGCGCGAAGCGAGTCGAAATACATATTCATTCTCAACATTCGAACGTCTATGAATCGCGTAAACACACAGATACCAACAACAGTGGATTATATTATTCGTTCCGTATCCACAAAGTTGAAAGTATTTGACTTCGCACATGCGCATTCAATTCCGCCTATAAAGGTCTTCGAATGCTGTATACGCATTCGTTAACAGCATCCAACATACAAAAAAAGACTTTAATGCTTATGGGTATAATGCACAGAATAGCGGATTGTTTTGAGAAATTTGTTTATGTGACGCACTTTTGACAGTTTGGCTCGAATACTTGAGGTCGAATAATTGAAACATTGAATATTTTTTGATTATATGTTATATTTGATAGTAGATATAAACTTACTATTCAGCATCCCATCTACAAAAAGTCATCGACTGCCACCTACACGATAAATAATATTTGTAAGCCTGAATTTTCAGATTCTGGCTACGCGAGACGCGATTAATCTATTTATGTAAATGACAATAAATCGAAACAAAGAAAAATTGTGCCTCTTTACGTGGCCGTTTTGGTATGTACTCAGGTTAACGTTATGTATAGTGATGGTAAAATAGTTATTTAAACCGTTATTTTAATCGTTATTGTGGCTGTTTTGTGTTAGATTATAACGATGATTGATAATAGTGTAATTCTTCAAGAAATGACTAGTACATTAAAAAGTAAACCTCCAACAGTTAAATCTTAGTTACCAATCATCATTAAATCTCAGTTACCAATCATTGACACAATCACAGTCACGTAACGGTTTACCATCACTAGTTATATAGCTCGATAAAATAAATATGTATCTAATTAAACGCCACTGATTTTTATGAAATGCCTATATATTCGTGCTATACTTATCCTTTTATTTAATTTATCGCCCACTTGCATCAAAAGTAAACGCTGAATCTAAGCGTGCTCAAATAATAATTTGCGAAGGATTTCTGGTCGATGACGTAATTTCATCACTATTATTTTCTATTACAAATTATTTATATCGCCAGTTCACTTTTTTGGTATACATTACTTACATAGTCGAATGAAAAATTATTAAGGAGAACACATTCTTATTGTGAAGTTGTAATTATTCAGAACAGACGGTCTGTGATATTTTAAATAATAATTTAATGTATTAATTATAAAGATATACATATAAAATCAATTTTATCGAACATTTTGTTGTTGTGCTATCGGGAATCGGTTTACTCGAAGGTATTTGAGATTCCGTAAAAACAATGTAAATGGCTTTAAAATAATGGAACGATAGATGTATTAATTTGAAAAAGTGTAACATATGGGCTCGAAAATTTGTCGTCATAAATACTGCATAGTTGGTAATGCACCTTCTCCGGATTGGAAAAGAGATCCAGGTTCGAATCCCGGTTTTTTTTTCGATAAATTTAATTTTATGTGTATATCTTTATAATCAATACATTTAATTAGTATTTAGAATGAAAAATTGTTTTTCGAAATGTTATTTAAAAATATTGTAATTTTAAACTGCCAGGAAAATCCCCTACCTGGTTAACGCGATTTCAGATAATAAAGAGTAATGTTATTAATCAGTAAATTACAAATTTTCGTCTCTTTGCTTTAAAATATATGATAAATACTATTTTACACATTATTCCTTTCTATCTACTTATAATTTTCATGCCTAATATAATGCAAATTCTACGAGTATTGACTCTATTGTAATTTATTTGCTTTTAAAATGTATTCTTCCATTTCCATTTTATCATGTTGTTATGTAATTAAATATATTTTTTATTAGCTTATTTCATTAAATTATCCGATTAAATTGGTATCATTTGCAAATATTTAAATTTATGGCTGAGTTTAAGGGTATCATTTCATAAATATTCCCTCTCAATAGGCCGTGACCCAATACCGGTTAGGTCGTGACCCGATACGGGTTAACAGGTCATGGCCGTGTTCCCGGTCCCCTGTGGATAGGAACGTAGTAAACTTGACCGGGATATCGATTTTTGTGGATTTCATAAAATAAGGAATATTATATTTATAAATAATATTTCTCACCTGCCATTTTGATAAAAAAAAACTTAATTTAGAAAATATCAATGACACTTAGTTTTAATCACAACAAATGAATAGATTCTTGTCATATAAAATATTATTGAATGTTACTAAAATACAGACACCGCATTATAAGACACGTTAGGAATAATTCACTGCTTAGAGAGTAACTAGAATCATATTCTGTCATGAATACTTTCGAAGTATTCGCAGGCCCCTTCCATTATTGAATATACATACGTGTGTGCAGGTATTAGGGTAAGTATCAAAGTAAATTCTAATTAAAGAAAAATAGAAAAAAGAAGAAGGTTCACTATCACAATATCCTAAAACTATTAAATCAACGTTACTCGATGTCGACAAGCAATATTATTGTAGATATATATAGTTATAGCAAACAGCATTTGCGGTTTTTTAGCGTTTTTTTTGCGTCTCACAGAGACGAAGCTATTATTTTTACATGGGAAGTATGGAAGTCTTGGGCATTACAGGACTTACGACCTGACATCAGCTAGCTTAGGTGATCACTTTACACAGTGTAACGTTCACCTATTTACCCATGCTACCACATTTATCAAATTTTTGGAAGTTGTATATATGTTATCATGTTGGTACATTTCAATTATTATGCTGTCGCTATCTATTGATTTTTTGAAAATTTAATATTCATTCTCATGTAACAGTATAGATGTCACTGAAGTTGAGACTATTTTTTGAAGTATAGAGCTATATCCTTTAGGTGTATATATGAAATTCATTCGAATTATTAACATATACTAAAATAAATAGGCAGTATTTTTCAATTTTTAACTTCATATTTCCATATTTCACGATATTTTGAGTATGTCTAAATTCCAGTAATTAGTTCCTACAAAGATTTGGACATACTCAAAATATTTTTTAATTTCATTTCCATTCATATTATTGAAGAGGAACTCGAAAAGTTTCATAATGAATTACTACCCACCCTTCTCAACAGCGCGCCGCAATATTAACGATTTATTTTGAAAACAATTCGTGATTTTCGAATTCTTAAATAAATCCAAATGGATCGCTTTGACGTCCTCGGATTTTATCGTTGGAGGTGATCCAAAGTCAAAAGTGTACATTACAAAGACAACAACTCTGCAAGAGTTCAAGCATAGCATTCGAGACGAAATCACATAACTTTGAATACAATCACGGAACGCGCCGTAAAAAGGGCTCGAATTTGTCATCACTTAAAAGCTGTCATTTGTTTGATGTTATTTTCAAAATTTGATAATTAAGAACTTATTGAACTGATCTCTCATTTGTCGTTTGTGTTTTTTTTTCATTAGTTCAAAAGTTATAATTATAGCAAATGGGGCGATATCTTATGTGACACCTTGTATAATCAAATAGCAGAGAAACCTTTTATCACTAACGTTATTAAAAAAATAGCAATTAAATTTGCCACTTATGCACACAATTTCTCAATGTAACAAAGTCGGTAAACTTAAATTTTATTTAAATATTTATTTGTTGACTTGAATATTCAGGGTGTAACAAACCTAGTCCAGAATATTTTATGGATGGATACTTGACTAAATTACGAGTCGAAAATATTCAAGGAATATGTACAAATTCTGCACCGTTACGGAAAATATTATCGTCTGAAAAATGTATTCACTATTAATCTATATTATCTAAATCATCTAACAAAAAATAGTCTGGCCACTCAAAATTCGATGACCTATATGTATTTGTATTCAATATATAAGTTGGAATCAATAAAATATTTAAAATAATTGCATGTTTACGTTTATTTTAAACTCTTAATCTCTGACACGGTTGAAATTAGGCACACATTCCTTGAACATTTTCGACTCGTAATTTAGTCAGGTATTCACCCATAAAATATTGTGGACTAGGTCTGTTACACTCTGTATAATACAATAAATGATTTAATAAAATAAATTTGGATTTGTATCATTAATTTATAAGTATATTGTATTATTTTAACTGGTTTGTGGAGTTGTGTAAAATATTAAAAAATATATATATTTAGTGTATGAGTGTAATTATAATGTCGTTTTATTTTGTGCTTTTGTGACAACCCTACATGTAATTTTAAATCATCAAGAGTGAAAATTTCTGCAGAGAAATTATACAAAATTTATTTATACTTTCACTACTCGTGAAAATCTGCACTTATGTGCATTCATTATCAAGCCAGTAAACAGATAGACATGCTGTGTGTGCAGTATGGAAAGGGGAATGTGGGATGAAATGAATCATACAATTGTAAATGTAAACAAGAATCTTTAAACTTTTTGGTATTTCTTTTATTATATTTTTACATTTTTATTTCGTGTTGTTTTTATCGTTTGTAGTAATAATGTATATATGAAATAAAACAAATTATTTGAATTAAAAACTGAAAAAAATACATAAATTAAAATTCAAAATGAGTTCGTCCATTTTAAATAACTAAATTCATAATAATATCTGTTGCGATATTATAAGCGTTACGAGCCCTACCGATGAACCTGCAATGAGTGCAAATGTTGACTAAAGATATTGGAAAATTTACTTTTGAACACTTTTTTGATTTCTGCCTACCTGTAATATAATAATTAGTTTGTATGTACTTGTGAACCTTATGAACCCTATTATCAGTCAGAGAATAATATTTTTACAGAAGAATAAATAATTTTCTGAATGTTAAAATTTTTATAAAAAAATTTATATGATGTATACAAAATAAAGCTTTCGATACTAATTAAAGATATTAAATCAAGGTGCACCATTCGCATATGAGCACATGAGCAATGAAAACAGATAACTGATAAATTTAGAAATGTGACAAGGTAGCCTATTTATTTTGTAATTGTTTGTATTAAGGTAGACGTAATATTATTAACCAGTCAGAATCTAGAAATATAATATAAAACATTTAAGCAACTCGAATACAGTATGAGTACTTCAATAATGTGATTCGTTGTACGTCACATAGTACTCAGCAGATTTGAAATTTAACAAATCTTATCTTATTAGGTGATATTTGTTTACTTTATCACAAAACTTTAACGTGACTTTATACAAAATATATAGAACGTAATATTTCTTTACTGTTTTGTCAATTCCAAATAAAATGGCCGTAGCCGCGTAGCAGCCACAAATAATCGTCCGCAGAGCCTAACAACAGTAATCAACGACGCCGTAAGCTTTCTGCAAATATTAATGTATTCACTGATAACTACGCAAACGATTTCTTAAAAAATATATAATTACTATATGTATCATGAAAAAGTTAAAGGACAAGGCGTTTGCAATTCACCTATTCAAATCAAACTTTCTCATAATAACTAATATTATTTTCTGTTATTAAAATACGGGCTTCCAAAAAAGATTGTAATCCTAACATAACAACATAAATTAACGGTTTTATTTGAAATTAAATCAACAACTTTTTCCAACGAAGGCATTTTTTCTGATATTGTTTATTGTTTTCTTTAAATGTTTGAAAAATATTATTTGATAACTGGATTTCGATATTAATTTTTCACTTTCCATAAACCCTGTATTTCTCTGAAAGCGGTATCATGAGAAATATTTTCTTCAAATCAATACTTAGAATCAACTCGTTGCATCGTTTTTACACGGCACTCTCGCACTTTTGTGGTTGTGTATAACACACCTTTCGTTTTCAATAATATTTTGAGATTGTAACACTGTAAAATTATCAATCAAGTCATGAATCAACTTTTTTCTATGGAATGTATGGCGGCCTTGATTGGCATATTGTGAGGTGAGACTGTCTAGTGTTATCCTTGACAGAATTAAACAGAAGTTTTCATTTTATCAACAGGAATATGCCATTGGCAAATTCTGTTGACCCATGGCAAGTCCAAAATATCGGGGAGAGCGTGGTAAGTTAATATTCAACAATATAAATAAAAACTAGTTGCTTGTCATTATGTCAGAAACTCTTTATTGATATTGCGTTTGTTTAGCTTATGTTCGTATTATAAACATATTTTATTATTTGCGTTTTGAGATATTAATGCTGATGTCTATCTAATTTCACCTTACCCATTTTTTTATTTTTTCAATGAATGTGAAGTTTAGTATGTACCTAGGTACTTAATGTACAAATCTAATTTAGAAATACTTGGTAACTTGTAATGGGCGTTTCGCGGTTACCAAAAGTGATATCACAATTGCTGATAAGTAAAGATAGATTGTAATTCCTTGGAACCCTATCTTGGTTATGTTTATTGAAGGTGTTGATTTGAACACACCTATATTTCTTTTTATAAAAACGTCAATCATTATTTATATTTTAGAAATATTGTCTGTACTATAAATAATATTTTATATTCCAAAAATTCAACAACAAATAAATAAATGTGACAATTTTCCTGTTGCTTCAAAATGACCCTGTTGCTCTTGATTTATATTATAAATACAAACACTGGGCTTTGTATAAACCTTTAAAAATATATGAGGAAAGTTTTAAAAAAAAAAATATTTTTTTACTTCTTTTATAGAGAAATTTCATTAGGGTTAAACTTAAAAGATAATTGTCAAAATAGCTAACCAAAATTCTTATCAGTTTATCACTTATTCATACGGTTAATCTCTCCTGCATGGTTTATAAATTTGTAATTTATTACACCTAATATTATTTATTACCTGAGATGGTGACTCATATTCAAGTTCCTGTGTACACTAAATAAAACTCATTCGGTGTGAATCATTTAATAACTGTTACCATTCAGTTTATAATGTTTTGTGTTTAAATATAATAGTTTTTTTTAAATAATGTTATTAATATTATTACATACTATTATTTTTTCTTAACATAATATAAGTGCCATGAAAAAATTTGACAAAATCATATAAGCCTATTGTGAATTCAATATAAAAAAATATAATTATAAAATCTAGAAACAAAACTGATACTATCCAATATAGTATCAGTTTTGTTGAAAATATAAGTGTATGAAAATGATTATCTGGCAATAGTGGCACATTAATATAATTGATAACTGCTTTTGAAAATATGTATACGAGGTTTGATCAAAAAGAAATGACAATTTTTGTTACTTACTTACCATCACGCCATTTCCCCGTGGGGGTAGGCAGAGAGGATAGAGCGCCACACTCTTCTGTCCTGACACACAATTCTCGCCTCATCCACATTCATACATCTTGTCATACAAGCTCGCCGATTGTTGAGGCTTCTAACAGAACCATCCTCCATTATCTGGTTTATCTGGTCATGCCAAGTCTTTCGCGGACGTCTATTTCTGGTTCCATCAACACTTGCGTCATATATCTTTCTTACCATTCTCTCCTCATTCATCCCTTCCATATGACCAAACCACCTAAGTGATCCTTTCTTAATCTTACTCACTATACTAACATCAGCTTTACATTCTTTCCTTATTTCTTCATTCTTTACTCTGTCATAAATAGATTTGCCACCAATACGTCTAAGTGATCTCATTTCCACTGCATTCAGTCTACTTTTGTTCCTTTTCTGCCAGCTCCAGGCATCACTTCCATACATCAGTGTCGGTACCAAGATTCCATTGTGCACCGCTAGTCTTGCCTCGTTGACAAATTCCCGTTAGATATAATTCCATTCAAAGCGCCGTTTACTTTATTTCCTGCAGTCACCCTCCTTTCGATATCATTCTCAGCCTTTCCGTTTCTATCAAACATACTTCCCAAATATACAAACTCATCTACTTGTTCCAAACATTCATTACCTACAAGTATTTTGCATGGTGTCTTGCTTTCCTCCTTCTCGAATACCATCACTTTCGACTTGTTAACATTCATCATGAGGTCGCTTTCCTTGCATACATCGTACATTCTACTCACCAGATTCTGTAGTTCTTGTTCATTATTCGCCATTAGTACTGCATCATCGGCGTACAATAAACAGTATACAATCAAATCACCCATTTTTGCTCCTACATTCATAGATTTTAGTTCTTTCACACATTTATCCATATACAAGTTGAATTTTTGTTTATTAAAATAAATTATTTATTGATCAACTTCGATTTTGTCTTCTTCAAAGTAGTTCCCGTCAGATATAATGCACTTATGCCACCATTTTTTCTATTGTTCAAAACACCTTGCAAACTCAGTTTTTGAGATAGTGTTCACCTGCTCCTGTAATTTTTGTTTTATCTCATGTATGGTGTCAAAACATCCTTTCAATGTTCTTTTGATCTTCGGAAAGAGAAAGACGTCACAGGGAACTAAATCAGGTGAATATGAAGGTTGTTGCAGCACTATGGTCATGTTTTTGGCCAAAAATGACGGAATAAGAATAATAATTTTGGAACAAATTTGGTTGCCACTCTTCTCATGCCCAAACTATTGGTTAAAATTGTTTTGCATGATCCAAACGAGATATTAACTTCTGCGTAATTCGTTGATTTAAAAGAACGATTTCCTTGACTTTTGCAAGGTTTTCATCGTGATTGATGCGCTTGGTTGTCTAGACCTGGCATTATCTTCCACGTCTTCACGGTCCTCTATAAAACGTTTGTGCCACTCATAAATTCTTCTTTCCGATATAGATTCTTCGCCGAAGACCGATGCAACAATTTCACTGCACTTAATTTTATTTTTAACGCAAAATGAATACAAATTCTTTGATCAGTCATTTTTAGAAACAAAAAATCACAGAGCGTCACAAAAGTGGTGTTAGTCAATTGGCTGTCAAAAAGAAACTACACATTGAATAGGGTCGAAACTTGACACATGTCGCTTTCATAGTCACCAACTTGAGAAAAAAACAAAAACTTAATCGGTAACATGTTGCCTGCAAAATTCGAAATTTGTCGTTTCTTTTTGATCAAACCTCGTATATTTTAGAAACATTTTATCAAAAGCATATTCATTTTAAAATCTCTGCCCTGACTTTAAATTCAATTACAATTATATTTATCTCAATTTCGTCAACGGGATAGTGGTGGTTTTGTTTCTATACCTGCCTTTAAAGCAGATTAGGCAAATATAATATGCTGACTATTTTCAACCACCACTTAAGGGGTTTAAAAAATAGGAGAAAAAAATGAAAAGTTAAAAATGTTCTCAGGCTGATACTCAGAATCTTCTATCTAGAGTTTTCTGGACTATTTTGCTGAATATCTGATCTCTGGCCGACATTTTGAATCCATTTAAAAAAATTCATTGTGTATACATTGTTATTCACAGCTGTATTTATAATGCCAGCTTCACTGAGCTTAGGCTGTGCTATGGCAGGATCCATTAACAGAATTGATATCATTGAACCATCAAGATTTTTCTTGTTTTCTATTGAAATATTGCAAGAAATCATATCATTGCATCTCTAGTCTAGTTTAAGTGTACTATTTTTGTGTTGTATTTTAATTTACACAACACAATACAAAAATAATTTAAAAATGACTAATGACTAAAATGATATTGAGAAGGGTAGTGTTTGATTATTTTTAAGTACGCAAGGTAGAGTTTTTGACATGTTCAGGATTCAAAAATAATATACATAAATTTCTGTAACACATTCCAATTCAACAAAAATATTCTGAGAGTTTTATGCTTTATGAGTATCAGTCAGCTTGAAATTATGTGTGGAAAGAATGAAGGGTTATATGAAGAAGATTCGTAATGATAAGAGAAAAGGATTGAAATATTTTTTCAATCATAGTCAAAGTAATTTTTTTACAAATTCCATTAAAGATATATGATACTGAATTAATGGATATACGCTATGCACAACTGCACCACAGGCACTCATAGTTTTTGTTGTGAAATAAATCACGGTGCATAAAAATTTGTATTTTTAGTGATTTTTTCACAACATTGAATTTTTTTATTATTTCGGTGACTGAATATAGAAACTATAAATAGAGTTTACTGTGTAATTAAGCGGTAAAATTAATACTTTATCAAGATACAGCAGTAGTTCTGCTCAATCTTAGTTTCTTCAGACACATTCACATCTATGTATACAATTGATCACATATAATACGATTTGCCTCCCAGTGTGCTTCCTCATCCCAGTCGGCAGAAAGTCTCCACATGGCCATAGACGGAGAGACAACAATCTCTGCGGATGGAAGCCACAACTTGGACCATGACTCGGGGGAACATGAGATTGAACTGAGGGAAGTTATCAAGGAGGGCCATGACAAAGCTGACCCTTCTCAGTTTGAGCTGCTCAAAGTCCTCGGTGAAGGATCTTTCGGGAAGGTGTTCCTAGTTAGAAAAGTTGTGGGACAGGATTCAGGGATATTGTACGCTATGAAGGTATTCTATTTTTTATATTAACGCATGCAGAACATTTCATATTACAACAATACGTATTTAATTTACATACATTATCTGTTAAGTCGCTGCTCAAGAGAAAAGGTGATGTGAGAATGTTGGAAAGTGAATTTACCCATCATTATGTATCATTACAATGCTGAATAGTCTTGTACTAGAGCAATACAAAATTATCTTTTTTTACTTTTAAAATTAGCAATATTAACTTGGTGGTTAAAATTCATATTTTTTATTTATTACCTTAGTTTTATTAATTCTTTTCTCAATTGTGGTTAATAAAACTAAGGTAATAAATAAAAAATATGTATTATCTTTTTTTATTTAATTAATTTCCACACATGTATTTAATTCATTAAATTATTTTTTTTAGGTGCTATGTCTTCACAAGCATTTCGCACACCTAGATCAAAACTAAGACAACCAAAATAGTAATTTTTCAGTAGACAAAAAAATAATAACATTTTTCTCCATTTTTTATTACTAAAATTATGAAATTAAATAACATTTTAGGTTATAAATGTATACTAAAATGACATTCAAGAACTGGGGCTAAGTTAGTTGTGTATATGACAGAGTATCTGAATATAATAATAACTCAAAATTCTTGTTTTTTGAATTGTCTAGTTCTGATCTAAGTGTGCGATTTGATAATTAGTTTGTGGATTCAATACTTGTTGAATATAAAATGTATATATGTATTATGGTGAAAAGGAAACATTTACATGTAGTTCTAGGGTAGTAAGAGGGGAAAATTATTAATAATCACTTAATTATTAGTAGGCATTTATAAATATTACATTTATGTTATACTTAAATAAATGTTCCAGGTTCTAAGGAAGGCCACATTAAAAGTCCGTGACAGGGAAAGAACAAAAATGGAAAGGAACATATTGGTGGATATGGGGCACCCGTTCATTGTTAAACTTCACTATGCATTCCAAACAGCAGGAAAATTATATTTGATCTTAGATTTTCTTAGAGGAGGAGATTTATTTTCTCGTCTCAGTAAAGAGGTGCATTTCATTATTGTTATATTATAATAGTTTTAAATATTGTATTTTCTGTTATAAATTCTTCTTATAATATTTCGTCCATCATTTGTATTTGTACGATACAACAATATATAATTTTATGGAGTACGTTTTTAAAGGCTAAATTAATATTATTATTTACATTTTTAGGTTATGTTCACTGAGGAAGATGTGAAATTTTATCTAGCCGAATTAGCCTTGGCCCTGAACCATGTCCATTCCTTGGGCATCATATATCGAGACTTAAAACCAGAGAATATCCTGTTAGACCAAGATGGTCACATAGCATTAACAGATTTCGGTCTCTCAAAGTTGCCCTTGAATGACAAGGCCTACAGCTTCTGTGGTACAGTTGAATATATGGCCCCCGAAGTGGTTAATAGAAAGGGCCACTCATTCGCTGCAGATTGGTGGTCTTTTGGAGTTTTAATGGTATGCAACATTTAAGGAGGAAAAATCATTTATAAAAAAATATTATCAAAGCTTTAATAATATTCTTATAACTTGGTTGTTATTGAAATATGAATATTAATGTTAAAATATTTTTCAGTTTGAAATGTTAACTGGTAATCTGCCATTTCACGGAGCCACTAGACATGACACCATGACACAAATATTGAAAGCCAAGCTCGGGATGCCTTCAAATTTAAGTGAAGAAGCACAATCATTGTTAAGGGCTCTTTTCAAAAGAAATCCTCATAATCGGTAAAAACTAAATAATGGTTCAAATTTAAAATAATTCATTGATTTTGAAATACAGCTATTTATATATTTATTTTTAAACATTTCAATAATTATGGTTTTTTTTTCAGTCTCGGTGCTGGCCCAAATGGGATTGACGACATAAAACGTCATGAGTTCTTTGCGACAATTGATTGGCAAGCTTTATTGGAAAAGAGAACTCGTCCACCATTTAGGCCGGCGGTGTCGCGGGCCGATGATGCTTTCTATTTTGATTCAGAATTCACGTCCCGCACTCCTAGAGACTCTCCGGGAGTCCCAGCATCGGCCAACGCCCATGAGCTTTTCAGGTTGATATAAAAATTCTGCCCTGCCTGCATGTTGGCTAGTTTTATATCACCAGAATAAGTGGTTACCCCCAGAGTATTGACCTTTTTATTTTGTCAAATATTTATAAATTCTGCAAACTGTCTTACTCCTTAATTGAATTAATGGGCTCTATATATAAAAAAAAAAAATTGCTTTACTTTTCAGAGGATTCAGTTTTATTGCTCCTTGCTTATTGGAAGACGGGAATGACAAAACGGTAACAAATCAAACTACAGCTGTTGCCACGACGCAGGCCAACAATGCTAGTCAGGAAACATTTTGGATTGGTGCAATTAATAGAAATCACTTTTTTGAAGAGTACAGGTAATAAAAAAATATTTTTTATTTCATCGCAATTCATACTGTGGCAGCCAAACCTCTGTTATTAATAAACATCTGGGATAGACAGAGGTTTTGGTGGAATAATGGATTAGGATTGGAGAATATATTGGATGGAATAATAATTAAATGTATTAATTATAAAGATGTACATGTGGGACGCTTGGTTGTGTTCTGGTGAAAACCATTTTTATCCAAACTTGTTTATTCTCATCGGGGAGAAGCCACCGAGAGCAAGAAACAACACAGAATATGTAAAGATTATGGAAAAACGATGCACGGTTAGTGAAAGGTGAGAGTCGGGATGTGCATCTGCGGTCCGATCGGTTCGGGTACTGGGCGCCGATTGTTTCGCTGACCGCCTCCTTTGCTGCATGTGTTAGTGCACATGTATGGTGCACGTGTGTCATGCCCGCCGGACGGCACAGTCCGACCTTCCTCGAACGTTTCCGCTTTGTACATATAAAATCAATTTTATTGAAAAATGTTATTGTTGAGCAATCGGGACTCAAACCTGGATCTCTTTTCCAATCCGGGGAAGGTATATTACCAACTATGCTACAGTGACAGTATTTTTGATGACAAAGTTTCAAACCTATATGTTAACACTTTTTTAAATTAATACATCTATCATTCCATTATTTGAAAAACTTTAACATATAGATTCAAAAATTTGTCATCAAAAATACTGTCACTGTAGCATAGTTGGTGATGTACCTTCCCCGGATTGGAAAAGAGATCTAGGTTCGAATCCCGGTAGCGCCACAACAATATTTTTTGATAAAATTGATTTTATATGTATATTTTTATAATTAATACATTTAATTTGTGTTTAAAATATCACAGACCTATGTACTGAATAATTACAACTTAACATTAAGAATGTGTTGTCCTTAATAGTAGGAGTAATAATTGTTGAATCAGATAGGAAAATGATTTAATCGTGTTTTATCACCAGCTTCTCATACATATTTCACTTCTATTTTTATATTATTGACCTCTTATATTATATTGATTAATATTGATTTATTTGAAAGTATGTTATCATAAGAGGGAATGGAATCAAGGAGTTACATTAATTACAGTTGCAAGACAGTTTTTTTTTTACATTTGTTTCCTGGAAATCACTGAAATGAAAAAATATGTAATATTAATTTTCATTGTGAGATAATTCTTAATTTTTAGATAGTAATAATTTATATACACTATTGTGTTACAGATTATTGGGTGAACTTGGTACGGGTTCCTTCTCCGTATGTAGACTTTGTGAGCACAGACCAACAAGGACACAGTATGCTGTTAAAATTATAGATAGAACTGTCTATGATCCTAGAGAGGAAATAGAAATTTTATTAAGGTTTGTTTGCTAGTGTTTTTTTTAATCCACATTTTTGGTAAATATAATATTACACATCCATGGAGGGTCATCTCTATGTATTAAAAAATAATCTGTCATGTGGTACATGTAGTTTTTTTTTAAACTGACAAGTTAATTTCAATTTTATTTTAATAATACTGAAATATTTATTTATATTTGTTAAATTTAAATTTGAATTTTTGGAGTCAATATTATTGGTTGTCGTTTAGCGAAATGACATCCATTTTTAATATTTTTTTGTTTATTATTTTTGTGTTAATCGCTATTTTTGCACAATCGCTTAGAATATAAAATTACATTAGAATATTTATTTTTTTAAATCCCCTTCTCAGATATAGTCATCACCCTGGAATAGTGTCCCTACGCGGGGTATACGAAGATGGCAAGTGCTTATTGGTGGTTACAGAGCTGCTGCGCGGTGGGGAACTCCTAGAACACATCACACAGCGAGGGAGACTACCCGAGGCCGAGGCCAGAGCCATCCTGACGCATGTGTTGCATGCTGTGCACTATCTTCATCAACATGGTGTTGTACACAGGTAATAAAAAATTAACTGTCTGAAATAAATCTTAAATCTTAGCTTTTTATCATATTGTGTTCTCTTACTTATGTTACATTAGTTATTTTCAAAGGCATTGGCAAATTATTCAAATTGTAACTCGTAAAGTTTGTTTTCAGAGATATAAAACCTTCCAACATCCTGTTTTCCACTTCGGAACGTAAACCAGCTGACATCAGATTGGTAGACTTTGGTCTGGCTAAACAGCTCCGCGCCGAGAATGGTCTGTTGATGACCCCCTGTTACACGGCCAACTTTGTGGCGCCGGAAGTTCTCAAGAGGGCAGGATACGATGCTGCTTGTGATATATGGAGTCTTGGTGAGTACATACCCGTTAATTAAAATTATCTTTTTTTTTATTGCATTGGAAGTATAACAATATAAAAACAATGAAATGTAGTAAACGACAGGTCAGAACTCAACTTTTAAAACTCTTTTATGAGACTAGTACCATATATGTATTCTGTATATTTTATTTTTAACATACCCTATGGAAAAGAATTTCATTTAACAATATTTCAACATAACTCTTGGATGTTCTTTCATTTTTCCAGATTGAGATTGAAATTTGAGAAATTATATGCGAATTACATACTCTTTCTTTCATAAACTTATTGTTTTCTTACTTAAGTGTCATCTAAATACTAAAGGACGTTATTTGTTATGTAAATCTTGCTAGATAGGAAAGTTATAATAGAGAGAGATGTCAATAAAATTGTTGATTTTCTAGCATTCGAGACAGGTATCAAAAATAACTTGTATCTAGAGTCTTTTTCACATTTTTTTTATATTAATATTATGGAATGAAATAAAATGTGTTGTCATTTGAATTAATACATCGAAAATTAAATAATTTATTGATTTATGTAGTTTATATATATGAAAATATTTTGAAATCAAAGATATATTATATATATATATTTAGATAGCCACTTAAATCAATGCTCTAAATTTAAAATTGTTATGTCAGATGCATTTTGTGTTTTTGTTTTATTATTGATTTAAAATACCGCATTGTGACCTGTTTGTTTCATAATTCCTTATTATTTTGCTATGTTTAAAAGACAATGGTGTTAAATATATATGGAATATTTAATTGCAACTTACATACAAAATAATGTACATAAAATGTTTACTTTGTTCAATAAAACATTATTTTCTCATAAAATCAGTAAAAAACATTTAATTTATGTTGTGCATAAGTTCAATATTAATTCATATTGTGGCTAAAATATATGCGAAAATATATATTTTCGGCATTTTTTAATGAAAATTACGAGAGCACTAATTTGACATGTATCATGCCGTTCAGGACCGGCAGAATAAAACAAAAAAAAACAATAAAAAATACACATTAAAAGGATCAATATAAATATTAATTGGTAAGATATTATTGTTTTTTTTTTATATAAAACTTGATTTTAAATAGTAGCTAAAGCCTCTAAATATGTGAATAAATATAATGTATTATTTTAAATCGTGTGTTTTCACTAAAACAAAATATTTTTAAAATGTTGATAATTCATAATATGTCCTGCAAATTGAATGTTTATAACTATTAATTTTTAACATTTTGTCAATTTTTCTCAATCGAGATTTGTCTCCATAATCTAGGCTTTAAGATTATAAGAAAATATATTTCATTTATGCAATAATTTTACATATTAAGACAATTTTGTGGTACACGGAAAATGTATCTAATGGTCGTGGTCTTTCTTATAATGGTTGTATTTTCTTAATCATAGCAAATAATATTCACTTTATTAGTTTTAAATGAGTGTAAAGGTCCTATTCAAGTAATAATTTTTAAAAAAGTCAAATTTAGTGTATAATTTCAGATATAAATGAATAATAAAAACCCACATTTTCGTAAAAAATGCGAAAATTTTAATTATTATTGGAAGTCGCGCCTTATTACAAATTAAATGATATATAGAAAAATTAGAAAGAAATACTGGAAAATACAATTTATCGGAAAAATATTTTTGTTAAATAGGTGATAGCTTTTAAATTAAAAATAATAGATGTATCAATTTAAAAGAACTACACCATATAAGTTTGATAATTTGTCATCAACTTATTATGTTGGTGTAGTGTAATCGGTTAACACATTTCCCTGGATAGAAAAGGATCCAGGTTTGAATTCCGGTAGCAATAGAAACATTTTTTTGATAAATTGAATTTTCCTGTATATATTTGTAGTTGATACATTTAATATATATTATCAAAGTATTTTCACTGAAAATTTTCAATAAGGTTACACTACATGCTAAATTTTAGATTTTAGACATAATAAAATGTTTTACATTTTAGACATAATAAAACGTAGATGAAGAGGACAAAATAGAATTGACTAAAAGAGTTCATATTTAGCAGGCTGCACAAAATATGTAACCTGATTCTAAATTATTTTTTCCTGAAACTAAACGTGGAATACATAATATGGAATGGTGTAGAAAATACATCACACATTCCTATTCTGATACAGATTTCTTGCATATTCTTAGACATACACTTACTAATTTACAAGGCTCAATCCTCTGATTTCAAGTTTTCTCGTGTCCAGAAAGGAATTTAGTGAGGATTATGAATACACTTTTTATACATAATTTCATATAGTTTTACTAGTAAATTTTATTTATTTTCCGCATGCTTTACACATAATCTGCTTGTATTTAATTTTGTGAGTATTTTCCAGGTGTTTTGGCGTACATAATGCTTGCGGGGAAAACACCTTTTGCTTCAACCGGTGATGATTCTCCCGAAGCCATTTTAGCACGAATCGAATCTGGAAAGGTTAGAAATTATTAAATTTTATCAATTTTAATATAATATTTTACACAATATTCAATGATCCAAAAATATAAAAGAACTCGAAATTTCTACAGGTGAATTTTTTACACATTGCATAATTCTTTCTGATCTGCAATGATATTGTTTTGTGATTTTATGGAAGCAATACTGACAGAATATACCCAGAGGTGAATCCATTTGTAAGACGCCCCTGAAGACTAGTGAAGTGCAAGTCATCTGTAGATTTAATTTATCGCATTTGTCAAATGTTTATTTTCATAATCACATTAATTCAATTATCAACACTGTACATTACTTTCACGTATAATAATATGATACTTAAATATAGTAGAACTGCATTAATTTGAAGTTCAAGAGACCAAAAAAAATTTATGTTAGGTGGTGTTCCGCATAATATAATATTAATTCTTATTAATAAGAAATTCAAGGGACAAAAAAAAAATTTTATTTTACAAATTTTGCAGTTCAATTATGTAAAAATATCACAAGTCAACAAAAAAGTCGCTAATTTCGTGAAAAGCGTACACATTTTGTCATATTTCACCAAATCATCTCGAAAACGCAGTATTTGTTGTACTAATACAAAATCCTGATGTAATACTGAAACTAATTAGAGTGAATATTAGATCTGTTTCTTGTAGCAATTAAAGATCCTACCTTAAAATGTTCTCAGGGAATTGAATAGTCATTAAATAAAATACACAATAACTAATAACTATAACACTAAATTAAGAATAATAAGAACATATTTCAACATTCTTAATTGTCAGGCATGTTTCGACTAAATCATCTATTTTTCTTTTTCTTATTTTTTGAGACTTACGTAATACAAATTTTACCACCGCATCAAATGTGTGCATACTTCCATCGGTGTCTCGAGATCACTCGAAAAATTTCACATGGAATAATCAGATAAGTTAATAATATCAATGTAACATAATAAACACAGTTATTAGAAATACAATCGTTTATAAATACATGAACTTGAAATTTTAACAACACAAACACAGTTATTATTAAAATTAATTGAAAGGGGGATTTAGAATAGCCAAAAAACAATCTTAAACATGAGAAAGTAAAAGCAATTAGCGCAAACATATTTATATATATAAGTCTTTATTTTATGGCGCAAACTGGCAAGGCAGCCAACTGAAGAAAGCGTACCCAGAATTCCTCAATTTTATCGCAACATTATATATACATAAAGGAAGTACCACACAAAGTAGGCTCAGATGCACATTGTGTCCGTAGGTATCGCAAAATACATAAAGAACTCTTTACACGGGCCCGCGCAGTCAAAATACCTCATGCATTGTTAATTCTTTATAAATTTTCAAATTATGTTATGTAAAAATGTATTGATTTATGACTGGTCTGAAAATTATTTTGTACTATGAATTATCAGGGTTTTCATATTAAAATGGTTGAATGAGTATAAAATTGGTAATTTGGGTCTCAAAATGTTTGAAAATTTCAAATTATATATATTGAATTTCGAATAAAAGGGGTTCAAACTAATTTCGAATAAAAGGGGTGGTTCTATTGAGTTAGTTATACATATGTTTGTTCATATATATAATAAAATGTAATTGTCAGAATGCAAAATTATCCAAAACAATATTTTGTTTTTCGAGAATACAAAAGCACTTAGTCGAAGTAAGGGACGGAGGGCAATAAACATCGGTATTGTTAGATGGACGGTGCGGCGTGGGAATGCCAATAAAAAATCCAACAAACGTGATTTTAGTCACGTAGGCAAATGCACCATAAGGGATGCATCACCCTCATGCGTCAGTCTTTCTCCCAATCCCAGCCGATCGCTCCATAAATACGATCTAATTTTCAATTAGAAAACAAAATACTTATCGTCGCTGATATGTAATTTGTGATTCCGGGGAAAATTCAAACTGTGCGCCTCGAGTATAAAGCTTAGACTGTGATGTTCTCTGTGTTTAATCGTTGATGTAGTGAGAATAAATTGTCACCATCAAAAGAGACAAGATCATATATGGCACGCGCTAATTGTAATTAAGAACATCGCGTCCAGAGTCCCGGTTTGCCTGGATAATTGGACATCGTCTGGTGGTCAATCCTGAACTCGGTCACTCTACCCTGGCACCACAACTATTTGCCACACTTCACTTCCAGGACCATCATCTACATGTGGAAGCCGTCTCCAAAAGGTAATCTCTTACCTGAGGGACGGCATAATCAACATCACACAAGAATCGACACAGAAAATTTGGTAGTTAATTTTATGTTGGCATGATGGGCACATATATAATGTTATAATTTAATTATAATTATTTTTGAATTGTTTTAATAAGTAATTAGGTGAAATGCTTTTGTTCAACGTTTAATACATGCAAGTCACAAAATAGATAATAAATTTTATTGTAAACAATGGCATTTTATGATTTCATTTAATAACCATTTGACTTAAGAGGCTACTTTCATTTTTCCAGTTTGAATTTCGAGATATTTTTGCACTTTGCATACCCTTTCAAGACGAGACTAATAGTTAATTCATTTACAATATCAAGTAAACATAAAAGTGCGTTATTTTTTACGTAAATATTGCTAGAGTGAAAGGTATCAATAGAAAAGGACAAGTATACAATTGTTGGTTTTCTTAAATTCCTAGGTAATAAAGCTATCAGAAAATAGGCATTTCTTCAACATTCACAATACATATGTGTTGCCATTTGAAATTATCAAGCGAAAATTAAATAATTTGTTAAAGTTCTAACCTAAGAATTTGTTATGTTTATGATAAAAACCATTGTTTGTGTCGATAAACATATGATTATAAAATACTACAATTTTGCCCCGATTTATAAAGAAAAAATTGACGTAAATTAATACTGATAAATAATATTGATAACTTTTGAAGCAGCTGTATTTGTGAAGAGAAAACTATTTATGATAATATTATATAATAATCATACTCCGGTTGTAATAAAAAAAACTGTTTTTTTTTTTAAATATTTATTTATTGTTTTAATAAATTACATATATATTTAATATTAAAATATAAATGAAAATATGACAAAAGTATTATTATTCACTGTTAAATAATTAGTTGTTCATCGAGCATATTATCGTTCTTCAGAATTTCGTTGTTTTTTATTTTACACGTATTCAAAACAAAATTTGGTCAACACAGATTACATTTTAAACTGAATTTAGAAATAAAACTTTGTTCTTTCACATATTCAATATTCATTCATGTGCACCCAAACATCGATTTGTGGGAGTAAATTTGATTAATTTGAGAAAAGAATTGGTGTATGTCGACCACTCTTTTGCCATCCAATTTACGAAGTTTACACGAGTCCACACATTCAATGCTCAGTTCGGGAACATCCTGAAAATAATTTATAATATTGTTATTCAGTATTTTTATGTACAAAATATTAAAATACGTGTTTATTCATTTATATGACTATAATAAATACATTTGTATCAATGAAACATGTCTGTCATGTATAATTCTTTTGATAAAATAATTTATCTCTAAGGATATATATTTCCAATAAAAAATAATTTATCTGCACTACATAATATATGTATATTGAACTATGTAATTTATATTGTTAAATCAAATAGATAATTGTTATAGAAATGGTAAAAATTATCAACTTACGTCGCGATTTTTTTTCAAGAAGCTTATTATAACCATTTAAAATTTTATTGGAACATTTCCTAGAGCGTGTCAATGGATACTTTTTGACCTTAGGCATCTTGAGTCACAGGAGGCAGTAATTTCAGAACAATAATGTATATAATAATATATTATTGACTTTTCATTTCATTATTAATTGATTCACGCGCATGCGCTGGCTGCCATGCACTGGCCGCGAATTCGTTAGCCACCACGCACTGGCCGCGAATTCGTTAGCCATCATGCACTGGCCACGCATTCGTTAGCCATGTATGAGCTGTCAGATTCTAAAACCAGGCAAATGACGAATGTTGAATGTTGAAAATTATAATCTGTTTTCGTATAAAAACAGCCCAAAACCATACAATTTACAAAAATAAGCAATTGATATCAAGAATAAGTATAATATTAATTCATATTGTAGTTAAAATTTGTATTAAAATGTGTTTTATGGGCAAATTTAATTAAATAATTTCGGAGCGCGGACATTAGGACCGCCACCGCCATATTTGAATGGCATACTGACAGTGTGAGATATAATTAATAATATCGTATTTCATAAGACGGAAAATATATTATTTAAAAAATGATTATTGTGTTTCTGATATTAAACTTAGTTTTAAATAGTAGTTGAAGCCTCAAAGCATGTGAGTAAATATAGTTTATTATTTAAAAACGTATGTTTTTACTAAAACAAAGTATTTTAAAAACGTCAAAAATTCATTAAATGTACTGCAAATTGAATGATTTATAACTCTATTCATTTTTAACATTTTGCTAATTTGGTTTCCTACAGATTTGTCTCCGTAATCTTGGCTTCAAGATTATAAGAAAATATATTTCATTTATACATACATTCAGCCCATCGACTCAATTTCGTACCATGCCTAAAATGCATCTAATGGTCGCGGTCTTTCTTATAATATTTGTATCGTATTAATTATGACAAATAACATTCAGTTTATTAGTTTTATATTAATATAAAGGTCCAATCTAAGTAATGGTTGAAAAAAAATTCTAATCTATTGAATAATTTCTGATATAAATGAATAATAAAAACCCACATTTTCGTAAAAAACGCGAAAATATGAATTATTATTGCAAGTCGCGCCTTAATGATAATTTTAAAAAGAACCAGTTAGGCTAGATGCCTCCCCCCTGAACATGAAGCCGAGACAGAATGAAGAAATAAAGTAACATCGTGTATAGAGAAGGAGTATATTCAAATTAATTTATGCCTCCCCCCTGAACATGAAGTTGAGGCAGAAAGAAGAAATAACGTAACATAATATATAATTTTCTCAGGTGGAACTGAATACAGGTGTGTGGACCACCATTAGTACGGCAGCTCGTGCAGCCGTAAAGAGAACTCTGCATGTAGACCCCACACGGCGCCCCACTGCGGAGCAACTCTTGGCTGATCCCTGGTTACAGGGAGACACTGGAAGCTACCAAGATATTCAACACCAGGTAATATTTTGTCCATGTGACAATTTTTACTTATATATTAACAAACCTTTAATAGCACGAAAGCTTGCATTCTTATATGTACTTTTATATTATTTTATGTTGCATTTAAATTGCAAATAAGTATTTTTGCATTTTGTAGGTCCGGCCCCACTTTATATTTGTGCATTATGGAATTAATATTGAAGTTTTGATTTTTTATGATTTACAATATAATACAAAAATATTTACACCCTTCCTGTCCCCTTCTATCTCTTATACTGCTAAATTATAGTTTTTAATTATGAAATAAATAATGTTATAAAAATGTACCTGGAATTACATAATGCATTAATTTAGTGCCTCTTAATTAAGTTCCCATTGTAAGGGGCTCCAAAAACCTATATTTTCCGAGTTTTTATAGTCGTATACAGTAAAACTCCGTTCATTCGTAACTCATAGGACTGAAATTTAAAAAAAAATCTGAATTATGAATAATGAGAACAAAGTGTTTTAAATGCAACATTAGAAAAAATTGTTTATAATGACGCGTTAGTTTACTGTGTCCGCGATTTAGTGCACGTCGCCGCTGTTGACATTGCGATTTTCATACTGAAACATGATGACTCCATTATTTCAGCTCCTTATGTGTCGAAATGTTTATAAAATAACATATTTATCTTAAATGAGAAAGGTGTGTAGTGAGTAGTGACGTGGCAGTGTCTCAAAACAACAAAATCACGTACATTAATTTGATTGGTGGTCGAACTCAGCTTTTCTATCCGAATTGGAATATTTAAAATACTCATGAAAAATAATTAAAAAAATTGAAATCTTCATGTCTCGCCGGCCTTGTTGGTTGAAGCTTATTATTTTCCCGCAATTTTTCAAGTTCAAACTCAGAAAGGTATTCAAAATTCAATTTTTTATGCCAGTTTTAACTTTGATATAAATTTTTTGTCAGTTTTCAAAATAAGCTCCATTTATCCAAATGGTCAAGGATTTATACGAATTATAAGTTGTTGGTGCTATTTTAGAGTATGAAAAATGAAAAAAAGAATGAATTATGTCAACATATTTAAATATGAAGGATTTAGTTTCTTTAGTACCTACATATGCAAATCGCAACATTTCTTAAACATAGAAACTAGATCAAGTGATTCAATTACTTTAACAACAACAAATCTTATAAACTGCACTATGGAATTTGAAGTGCATATAAAGGGTTTTTCAATAGGGACGCTCAAACTTTCTTTCAACAGGGACAAGAAACTACGCCATATTTCTTAATTTTTTTTTGAGGTTAACACTCGTACTTAGATGGCAAATCATCATGGAGCAGTACACACCGGAGCAACGCTTGCAAATTATTCAAATCTACTACCAAAATTCGCGTTCGCTCACCGCAACTTTAAGAGCATTACGACCATTTTATCGTCGTCATCACTTGCCTGCCACATCAACAATTCAACGTTTGGTGCAAAAATTTGAAAGCACATTGTCGCTACACAATGTTTCAGTGCCAGTGAGACAAAGAAATGCACGAAGTGAGGAAAATATTGCCGCCGCTAGAGCATCTGTTCTTGATGACCCAAATGAGTCACTAACACGACGTTCTCAACAATTGGGCATTTCTGTGACGTCATTGTGGCGAATTTTGCGAAAAGATCTTGGCCTACATCCATACAAGATCCAGTTGACACAAGAACTAAAGCCGCTTGACCATTTGAAGCGTCGCCAATTCCTCAATTGGGCTGCACAACAATTTGAAAATGATGCTGAATTCCATCGAAAAATCATCTTTAGCGACGAAGCTCATTTTTGGCTCAATGGATATGTAAACAAGCAAAATATGCGTTATTGGGCAGGCACCAATCCACACGTGCTTCACGAAACACAATTGCATCCCGGAAAAATCACTGTTTGGTGTGGATTACATGATGATTGGACCATATTTTTTTGTTGATGATGTTATCGTCATGTTACTGTGAATGGTAATCGTTATTGCTCCATGATAACTGATTATTTTTGGCCTCAATTGCAAGGTATGGACTTGGCCAATATGTGGTTTCAACAAGACGGCGCTACCAGTCACACGGCACACGCAACAATTGACTTATTGAAAACCAAATTTGGTGAGCGTGTTATTTCGCGAAATGGACCAGTTCAATGGCCGCCTAGATCATGCGATTTAACACCATTGGACTATTTTCTTTGGGGCTATGTTAAATCTTTGGTCTATACCAACAAGCCGGCGACGTTACAAGAGCTAAGAGAAAATATTGAACGCGAAATTGGTGCGATTCGGGCCGAATTATGTGAAAAAGTGGTGGAAAATTGGATTCAACGATTGGACTTCTGCAAACGTGCCCGAGGTGGTCATGCGAGGGAAATTGAATTTCATACATAATTGCCACTAAATCTACTTCAAAACACAATAAATTTTTTTAGATATATTCATTCGTTTTTGTTTTATTTTAAAAAAAAGTTTGAGCGCCCTTAATGAAAAACCCTTTATTATGTACATGAGTTTTACCATATGTCATATGGCAAAACTCAGTTCGGCACCTGTCATGCCAGCGCACTGTTTTTACAATAAGGAATAGCGTCATGATTGGTTGGTAGGCGGAGATAGCTGCAGATGTTTAAGAAGGGGATAAAGGTCAAATGTGTAGTCACGCGAATTTAGGAATTTAAAAACATTTGCAAATATGCGAATTACGTGAAAAAATTATTTACTTTGGGTGTCAAAAATGCATACGAACTGCGAATAATCAAATTTTACGAATTATCGGTAGAAATTAGTGGGCAAGATCACTTGTTCCGCACAGGAACAAGACCTTAACTATCGCTGAGATGCTGGTTCAATTGTCACCGCTCTTTAGCTCGGACGACGATATCCTGCCGTTTGCAGAGGTCCAATGTGGGGTCCAAATCGTGTCCAGTGTAGTCGCAGAGTCGTAGGGTTCTTCCAGGATCAGTCCAAAGGTACAGCCAAAGTCGAAATCCAGGGGGAAGAAAGTCCAGGGTGAGGGCAGGGGTCAAAGTAAAAGAAGTTCTAGTAGTGATGTCCAGCGGTGCAAGAGGCGAGTGAGAGTAGAAGTGATTTTGCAACCGCTGGACCGTTTATTTATATATGAGACTCATCTCCTGGGAGCTTATGGCTCCCTCAGAATGCTGGGACCAATCAGGGGGCGAAGGCATCCCCCGCGCCACCCCGATTCGGTCCCGCGCCGACACCGCCTGGCGGCCAAACTCCGAAACTTTCGTCATTTTTTCCCCGTACGGGGCGGCAGAACTCAATTTCGTCTTACATTCTTCTTAATGGATACAACATTTCCCAGGCATCGCGAGTACTTTTTAATATAAACATTGACCTGCCTCGCGATGCCTGGCATATTTTACTGCGGGCGATAACCCGGGGAATTTATTAATACACCTCAAACTTTAAAAATCCTTTTTTATTAGTACAACGATTTTTGAGGTGCATCAAACTATCTCCGGGCGATCGCCCTCTCAAAACTCTATTCATTGACATATCGTTATCGGACATAATAATTTTTTAAAGCGAGATATATTACAAAAATCATAACAACAAATTCTGGCGGCGCCGGGGCGTGGCCTCGTCCGTGGCCCCGCTCCCCGGCGGCCGCGCGGTGTCCCAGTGGCGGCGATTCTCCAAAGGCGGCCCGTGCCGGACGAAATACTGCCGTAAAGCGGCCAAGTACGATTTTTTCGTCCGGCGCTTCCTCGAGCCGCGGTCCGCGCGCTCCTCGACCGCGTAGCTGTGCGGAACAATTAGTATGAAATGTTATTTTTGGGACAAATTTTTTTGAAAAAAGTGCGAATTCCGTGAAAATACAATTATGAGGTTACGGATTAACAGAGTTTTACTGTATATTTAACTAGTCTTTTATAATTATAACAATTTAATTGATCATCATGTACAGTGAGTATGATAAAACAAATATTTTTTTAAATTACTTTTGTAGGTTACAAATCCATCTCAGAGTAATGTCGAAAGTGTTTCGGGACTAAGAAAAGCTGTAGACAAAACGTTCCAAGTTATGAGTACCTCACCCAAGCAGCCACACTGCTTGGGTCCAGTCAGCCTTTCGCACTTGGCCCAGAGAAGAAACAAACTCCTCAACTACACCGCCACTTCCTCCGGTAAAGCCACACAAGTATAATCTCTTAACAAAAGTACAAAGTTTACTGAGCCTTTATACAAACACAAGATGTTGAGAATCCTGATATTTCTTGTCTTGTCTGTATTTTTGAGACATCTGATGTACATCTAATCATCGATATGATATACTAATGAAATTTTGAAAAATCTTCCTCAGTTCGTCTGTATGGACGGGGAAAATTGCCATCAATAATTTGTCATTGTATGTGCATTGCAAGTGTGAACTAAGATGTGGAATATCTTTGTATTCCAACTACAGATTTTTAGGACATCGAAGATACTTTATAGTTGATCCTATGAGGATCCTAAATGATTGTTGATCTTATATGTATTTCCTATTTTAGCAGTGTGCATAAAGCGTTATACATTTCTGATATTTTATATTATATGATATATACTACATATTGTGCAACAGAATACTTACTAAATACTAATTAAATGTATTAATGTAAAATCAATTTTATCAAAAAATATTGTTGTTGCGCCACTGGGATTCGAACCTGGATCTCTTTCTAAACCGGAGAAGGTGCATTATCTAACTATGCTACAGCGACATTATTTTTAATGATAAATTTTCAAACCTACATTATTTGAAAGCCATCTACTTTGTGTTTTACGGAATCTCAAATACCTATGAGTAAACTGATAGATGCCAGAATTAACAATTCATTTTTGTCATCAAAAATAATGTCTCTGTAGCATAGTTGGATAATGCACCTTCCCCGGTTCGGAATGAGATCAAGGTTCGAATTCCGGTGGCATAACAAAAATATTTTTCGATAAAATTAATTTTATACGTATATCTTTCTAATTAATACATTTAATTAGTATTTAAAATATCACAGAGCTATGTTCTGAATAATTACAACTTCACAATAAGAATGTGTTCTCCTAATAGAATACTTACTAAATTTCCATTGAGAACCAATAATGATTGATGTGTATATGATTCATATTTTAACATTTTGTCTTATTTTAAATCGAAGATGACATGGTTATTCATATTAAATTGTATCATGTTGATATCTTGATATGAGATACTGGTTGTAAAAATATGGTATCTCATAAAATGTCAAAAACAAATTTTTCATTCCAATTTAATTCCCCAAATTTGTACCACATATCACTTGTAAAAAGTTTTCGATCTTAACCAATAGACGACCGTAACGTATAATAACGGTATCCCACCAACTTAAAATTCACATACATGTACTTACTTAAAATTTTTGTCAATTATAAATTTGTAATTTTTCCAACTTCTCATTTTGAGGGATGTCATATTCTTTCCGCTAGCCCCTCATGTATGTAAATTGAAATTAATGTTGGTCATCACGTGTGACTTTAAATCAACATTTATTCTCCACTGACACTCATACTGCGTATGAATCATAACCATTTTTCATTCTCTTGGAACACTATCTTTATAAAATCACTGTTAATATTATATAATTATGAATTAGCTGTAATGTAAAGATTCCATTTTAACATTTGAAGTTTTTCTAATGGCATGACATTCTTATCTGTAGAAAAATTACTTTAATTCAAACACATCTAATTGCATACTAGAATTTTTGGAATAATTAATATATTTATTTATCCTCGGAGTATTATTAATTTTTGTTATTTAATTTTTACCTATGGGTGAAAACGTAAACTTAACAAAATTGACTATTCAAGCCGCACGCTCAAGGATTTTTTAGGTCTATATACTCAGGCACTCAAAGATAACATTTGATTTGCTTAAGCCTAGTGTTAAGTGAATCAAAGCGTGTGATGCCAACTTTTCCAAACAAATTAATACAATTCGTAAAAATATAATATTTTCCTTTAGAAAACATTGTTATTTAGAAATGACTTATCAAAGTGACAAATTAAAGTTTCTGTATACAAGTCATAGTTTTTAAATCATATAAAGAGAGCTATTTCTCAATACAAAACATGTGCCATCAATTTAATGTACAATGTGTGAGTAATGAGAAACTTTTCACATCTCATCCTGGATATTAAATTTAAAACAATCTAAGAAGTGGATAAATTATATTGAACTGTAATGTTGTAAAAAATAGTGGGAAAAACTTATCAGAATATATTTTTTAAATTTATTTTGCATTATCCAAAATTTAATTTGAATGCCACTAGCCAGAACTAACTCCGACATTCATTGCCAACCTAACCTAACCACTCAAGCACACAATCCAGAAAATTAAAGTTTTTCCACGTTAATAATATTAAAGTGATAAATTCAACTCTCACACCTTCCATTTTATTTTGTGTAAAATTGGTGTGTTAACATTCATCTAGAATTCATTTTGATATTCCTACCTTTAATATACCAAATGCCTTTTTTTAGATAGTACTGGGTACATGGAAACATACATCAACATTGTTATTAAAAGTAAACTACACTCGTCCCTTGATTTACGCAGTTGAGAAAAAAACTCTTTTTTTAAATCGAACATCTATTTGACGACACGTATCACATGCAATGCGTTAAGGCGGAATTACATTATCATGTTGTGGCACGTTATATCGTGTTGGAGAGTACACACTATTCTGTTGTGTCGGGGCGTTCTCTGGCTATTCCAACCGCTTTTTGTCAACATGTGACTGCGTGAACCTGTAGAAATACGTTCGCGCGTTAACCCCCCACAACACATGCATCAACAGCGTACCCTCATTTCATTCACAATACTGCGTGCCCATGCAAAATCTTTTCTCTTTCTTACGTTGATAAACATCTATGGTATGTACTCGTTTTATTCAGTTTTTTAGAACCTGTTTTATATTAACTTATAGTCTCGATTTTAATTTTCTGGAACCTATCTTCCACTTTTGTATGCGTTGTATGACTCGATTTATGCGTAATTTCCAGAAACGTATCTTCCGCGTAAATCGAGGGATGAGTGTATAGAGTAATCCTGGGGCAAATGGACATCCTTAACATAAAATGAGAAAAAGTACAAGATACAAGTATAAGATTTAACAAATAGATGTATTTCTTTAAAAAATATTTATACAAATACATTAAACAAAGAAAAAACTAAGAAGTAGTAGATTCCTTCCACGTAAACAGGGGCAAACAGACATCTAAATTTTATTTTCAATAATACATAGTACACATCTGAAAAAAGGTTATTTTCCACATTCCGTTTAAATAACTTTTTTCAGGGTACCAGACTTCACACACAAGGCTCGGAACCCAATTTCCCCCTCCTTTATATCTGTCATTACAAGAATCACAATTCTCAGTTTTCTTCTGAGATTTGGCATTGCTTATTTTTTCCACTCTGAAGTAGCTTCATACCTTTTAGCTCAGAAATAAATTTGCTTGTTGTCAAGATTCAGAACTCAGTCGCTCTAAGCCCTCTTCTTGAAATTTTTACGACTTCAGATACTCCAGGTTATGAACTGATTTGCTCGGATGTACTTAGAGCCATTAACAATGTGTCAGTTGTTCTATTTTTAGTGTCCATCATTTGATCACTTTCTGAACTTTGCAATGATTAGTTCACAGCAGAAGATTTATTTATATTAGATAAAGGTATATTGGTAACGACATTAATAGATGGAGATGTATTTCTTGAAATATTGAATGTTTTAGCAGATGTTGGAAGATGCATTTTATTAATTTTTACAGCTTTTACTGTCAGAGACATTAATTCTTCACCTTAGTTACATCAATTAGATGCCCTTTTCTGATTACGTACCATAATCTATAACAAATGGGGAGTAATTAACATAATATAAGCTATGTACGTTAGCCTCTACACACCACTGAAATTATTCATAAAAAAAATTAATCAATGTAGTTAATAACTTGATTTTGCCTTCGCTAATACACTGCTAAACACAATCTAAACATAGCATCAAATCTTTTTCTTGCGTTTGAAGAGAAATATTCATGTAAACAGAACGAAAATACAGTAATTGTGAATTGGCAGTCACCAGTATAAAGATAGTTATGAATTTCTTAAAATATTATTGAGATTTTAACTGATAATTGTTTTTATATGGAGCACAACATTACTAATGCTGAGAAAAACACCCACAATGACAGCCAGAGTGAAACGTTATGGGGTCGTCCGTTTGCCCCATATCTGTGTGCCCCAGGTTTACCCTATGAAAAATAGAACTAATTTGATGGTCACTTAATGATTTATTTGATGATTTGATGGTAATTTAATGATTTCAATGAAGATTAAATCCCTACCCTCTTGGTCACTAGGTGTTAAGTTTTTTTGCTAAACCGTGCACATTAAATTTTATTTTTGGAATATTTATTCACATGATTTGTATTTTTGTTTTTGTTGCCTTTTGAAGACATGGTTACTTTTTATTTTACAATTTTTATTACAAGTTATCACTTGAGTGCTTAGGAGCCTAGTTGCCTTCTTGCCTTAAAAATCAAGTATTCAAAACCTTACAATTAATTTGATAGAATATACTAATTTACAATATGTTTAATTATTATATTCAGAGTGAATATGGTCATGGTACAGAGTGATGTATTAACAATAATAATTTCATGATTTTCAATTTTTTTTTGCATTTTATTAATACAACACTATATTTTAATAATATGATTAAAATTAGAGGCAGTGACATTTGATATCTGGAAATTTTTGTTTAAATTAATTATCCTGTAGGTATGTAATTACCAGGGGCATGCAGTGCATACAAGCAAAAAAGCTGTGCATTACTAAAAGTTCTGGGAAACAAATATAAATTAAATAATTGGATTAACATAAACGGAAACTTTATTCTACAATTAGCGCCATCTGTGTACCAGTAGAGACTTTAATTGCTTAGTTCTAAAAACTACCATGACAATTAACCGCTGCACCCATGACGCTCTTGTGCATTTGCCACATTGAGCTATTCTTATTACTCTGTTCTATCTTTAAGCTATTGAATTACTTAAGTTATATAATTGGCTATTTACTGAATAGAAAATTCCTTTCGGTTGATCTGTTTTGTATGGAGTTGTTACCTATGCTGTTTTTTAACAGAATAACATTAAAAAGACTTACAATTGCGTGCAAATCATTGAAGTATCTACTTCCTCTTTTACTAATTTGCAAATTTTACCATTGATTTCATGGCCATTCTTTGCGTTCGAGGTGCATTTGGTGCATGAATTTGTTTTTGATTTGGGAAAAACAAAAAGCAATTGGCAGAACTGTTTCCTACGTTAACCTTTAATAAAAATAATTATTTCGTTTAGTTATTACGTGAAAGATTTTCAAACAATAAAAGAATCATGTTCAATCATAAAAATTGTTCTTAAAAACGTCCATACATTTTTTATATTAATTTATATATGGGTAAGAAGGTATTATTTTATGTTAAAACTTTAACTTTAAAAGCACTATTAAAAACACTCAAAAATTATAAATAAATACATGGTAGGGTCATATAAATGACGGATTCATTTTGTCTAAAGACGTTGGTTAAACAAACGTTCATAATCCTATATATGATTGTATAATGTAAGGTAACAGCATAATCTAAATCTATACCTACTGCATGCCACTGGTAATTACATATTCAAATAAGCCAACATGTGAACAATTTGTAATATTTATTTAACAATCAGTGTAGAAGCTATTTTATCCTGTCTTTACTTATACGAGAAAAGACGACCTCTGATGTGACAGATGACCGGAGGATGGGCTTATTAAAATATGTATAAATGTGGTTGAGGCAAGGCAGACCATATGATGTTCTTTCCTCTCAGCCTACACATGAGAAATAATGTATGGTAAGTAAGTAAATGGTTAATTTTATTTTATTTTCAACCACTTACACTGGAAGATGTTGCACATCAGTCTATCCGCCTACCATTTAATGTTAGAATAAAGCAATTGTTTACTCCCTTAAATTCAGGACATTGCTTTTCCAAGGTATTTGTACTATTGTAAATATTGCACAGAAATACACATTTGTCCATTAATGGGACAACATAAACCTATCTCACGATTCGGGGATGAGATAGGTTTAGATAGAATGAGTTAATATTGTGAATAAGGAACTTGTATGCCAAAAAATTTAGACCTCTTCAATATTGTTTAATTTTTTCAAAAACTTTTAACCAACTTATTTCATATTAACATTTTTAAAAACAGTTATTTTCACAATTATTATTGTTTTCTTAAAATATACGAGGGCTGTCTGAAAAGTTTCCAACTTAACAAAGAAATAAGATATTTTTTCTTCAAATTTATTTTTATTTATCTACATAGTCTCCTTGTAAGTCTATACACTTCTCCCAACTTATCCACCATCCCTTTAACCCGTCCAAATAGTACTTAGAGTTTTTCTCTGCAAAATAGTTATTTACGAAGGTGATGATCTCCTCATTTGACGAAAATCTCTGTCCATCGAGCGCAACTTTTAGCTTAGGGAACAAAAAAAAGTCGCTTGGGGGTAGATCTGGTGAGTAAGGAGGGTGGTCAAGCAGTTCAAACCGTAATTTGTAGAATTTTGCCTGGGTAACCACTGAGGTGTGAGATGGGCATTGTATTGGTTTTTTTCCTGCAAATGTGGCCGTTTTTCCGCAATTTCTGCCTTCAGTCGTTCAAGTAATGATGCATAGTAATGGTTTTTCCTTTTTCAAGATAATCGATTTAGACAACTCCATGGCTATCCCAGAAAATAGTCGCCATCACTTTCCCAGCTGAAGGAACAGTCTTTGCCTTTTTTGGAGCCAATTCTCCCTTTGCAGTCCACTGTTTTGACTGTGTCTTTGTTTCTGGAGTATAATGGTGTATCCAAGTTTCATCTACAGTAATTAATCGGCGCCAAAACTCTGATTTATTGCACCTAAATTGCGCTAACAGAGCATTGGAAATGTGCATTCGAACACATTTTTGTTCCGGTGTGAGCAAATGCGGCAGTCAATTTACTCATGCTTAAATCTTGATTCAATATGTGACAAGCACGTTCTTTGGACATGTTCATAGCTTCTGCTATCTCTCTAACCTTAATTCGATGGTCGTCCAGCACCATTTGGTGAACTTGAGCAATGTTATTGTCAGTGGTTGCAGTTTTTGGCCGTCCTGAACGTTCATTGTTACCCAAGGCTACGTTTAAATTCAGCTGCCCAACTATCACCATGGTAAATGATGGTGCAGAGTCCTCGTTCACAACGTCCAACTCGTCTTTAATTTGTGTAGGGGTATTACCTTTCAAAAACAAATACTTAATTGACAGCTCATTACTCAATTTTTTCCATTTTCACAAAAACACTCACTCAAACGATGGTCAAACAACAACTGCATGTGAATGGCTGAAATTTTGGTGAGTACTTATCAAAGCATGTGCAAACATGTTCCCCAACTTCTGTTAACGAGTGCTGCCATCTTCACATCGAGGTTGGAAATTTTTCAGACAGCCCTCGTATTTAAAATATGGAGGTATTTGCGCCATATTTGGATCTTTTTATGTTACCTACTTAATAAATTTTAATAATTACATTTTATAACTCAAAATAAATTCTTGCCAAAATGAATGGAATGGGCTAATTGTGAACGATGATATCTACCCAAACAAAGAGTGTAAATAAATACTGAGGTGTGTGTGTGTAGTAATTTGGTATTGAGCTTAAAGATTTTGAACTACACAAAATGTTATAGGATTCCTGTTCCTAAAATAGAAAAACTTATAATATTTTTATAATAGGGAAACATAACGTTTTTAACATTTCTGTCATGCGAAATTTCAATTAATTATGTTTTACCATTTTATGTTATACTCTTAGGGCCAGTCTATTGTCAGTAGATGAAGTAATGTTAAAGGTTCAAAGTGTCCAAAAAAATTAAGAAAATAATATTTTTTTTAACCCAGATATGAATTAACAGATTTATCTGCGGGATTTTCTGCAGTCTTTTTTTTTACTGCACTCATCTAATAACTAATCAATAATTTGTAATAAAACTCCTAATGAATTTTTAGAAATAAATTTGTGATTTTTTTTATACGGTTGATAGCATCGATGACAAAGTATTCTACTCCGTTACGAGAGCTGTGAACAGGGAAAGAGTTACACACATATATATATATATATATGTAACTCATTTGATATTGGCTATCATAATACTTAATTTTTATGAATTATGTTATTTTCAGTATTACATTTGTGACATAAATTTTTTTAATTTTATTTATCTACTATATATTTTCATATTATTCCATTTTTATTTGTTGAATATGGTTTGTTTACATTATATTGTATATCAAATTATAAGTAAATCAACTGGTAACAGATCAAATAGTGTATACCGTTGAAAATATATTAATTACCTTAATGAACAAAGTTTATTAATAAAAAAATAACTAAGATAACTTTTCACTTTTTAGCCAATGGTTATAGAGTTATTTTTGTTTAATTGTTAACATAAAGTTACGTCAAATATTTATAAATAACATATTTATTGCAATCAAATACTATCTATAAAATACATCTATTACTATTTTATTATATACTTACTGTTAAAACTTCTATATTTACAATTAAAATACAATATATATGTGAAAAATAATTATTTTTCCACTTTCTTACCTTATAATACACCTATACACTATGTTAAATGTTCACAAAATGCTGTATCTATAGAACAAAAATATTAATGTAATATTTGCACTCACGTACAAGGAAATATTAATTGAGTACTTGATCAAAAATTATATGTATTATTCGGTTGATGTTAGAAATTATATTTCTTGTGTTTGAATGGTTATGGTTGAACTGGATGGTTTATGAATGTATTCATAATTTTTATTTTTTGGGCTCATGGTTTATTGACCTTTAAATCAAGCTCGAATGCAGTATAACATAACAAACAATAGAAGTCATTATGGATTTTGTGTGAATTTAAAAAAACAATGTTGTAATTGTTATAAATTTAACATTTTATTAGATATTCAAGCATATATTAAAATTAGAAACATTATTAAAATTTTAATTTGTAATTTTGAAAAAGTACGCAAAGCTTAATGTTATAAAATACCTGCAAATATAAATGCTTTAATAATAATAAAGATGCACTATTTTTTCCTGTAATAGCACTTCAATATTTTTAAAGAAAGGTTTAATAATATTCTAATGTTTTGTTAGCCGACTTGAATTAATTATTTTATTTTATTTCTTTATTGGGCCAGAACTTTGTGTGTTTGGAACCGGTGGGAGGAATATTTGCACTTAACTGGATCCATTCTGATGTCTTTCTACAAGCTAACTGTGGGGCATGAAACAAAATATTTAAAAACATTTTTGGAACGAGAACAATTAATTGGAAAAATAAATTGGTTTCTAGTTTCTAATAATGTCTTAGTTGAATAGTTGAGTATTGCACATTGGCAAATTTTATTATGTATATGTAAAACAGTTTGAATGTTATTAGACCATTTCTTTAACCTTGTACAGCACTGATCTACGAAAGGAAATATCTAATTAATATTAACAGAAATATTAATTGATCAAATTTTAACTTATATTTACATATAATGTTTATAATGATTAAATCAGGTTAGAAAGATTACTTATAAACTCTCTAAAATGTCACAAATTAATTATTTTTTTGCATGGATTGATGTGTATTAAAGATAGTAATTAAAGCCAATATAAATATTCAAATGCAAAATTAATTTTACATTATTTTAATCTACAAAAATATTACTTCATTTATTTTGAAAAGTATTTGAATTTGAATATATTAAAACATTAAATCACCTTGCCATTGTTGAAGTAAAAAAAAAGTTTTATATATAATCAAACCGTATTGACATCAAAATTTGAATGTCGTGATTAGGTTACATTTTTAGAAAATGATTTACGTATCAAATAATTTTACAAGACTTCTTGTGTGTGTAGTAGGTATAATAACTATTTTTATATAAATAAAATTTGTTTATAAAAAATCTTAACCCATCGGTATACCCTTATTGATGTTTACTCCTTAAAATTTAGCCACATTACGTGCATTTCTTTTTCTATGTACTGAAAACATTTTGAAGATACAATAATCAGTACAAATGAAAATACCCCATATATTTTTTACGGGACGTTACAAAAAAGATGCCTAATTCGGGTGTGGGATAGGGCGATGGGTTAAATTATAAGGTAAATCAACTTTTTCTCAATTTTTTTGTTATGCTTGCTGGGAGTAATTATTTTAAAGGATAAATTACATTGTACATTAAAATTTTATACACAAATTTTATATTTTAAAGAAAATAGTTTACCTTTTTAGATATTAAATCAAATAGTGCCATGTTTATACAATTTATTTTTTATATCATTTAAGATGATCTGTAATAAAATTTGAATATATAATTATTTTAATTTTTTAATATCTATGTAGGTGTAGATTGTTCAGGGATGCATCTTAAAAATTATTTGAATCGATTCAGTTTCAACTAGTCTTGACTAATACATTTTGGAAGCAGGGATAGGTCATCCTCCTGTTTATAAAATAATAAAAAAATGTATTTTTTTTTACTGCATACCGTCTTTCTAAAGATTAATCTCTGAAAAATCCAGTTGAGTTTGTAAGTCCAATATTTTTTTATGATTAGACATTAAAAAATATTCCAAATACTGTTTTTATATTTTTTAGTAACTTTGTTTGTAAGTATTATTATTATATTGTTATATTTTTTTGAATTGTTAAATGCATTAGAAACATTTAAAAATTACAAAGAATGTGAATTGTATTAGACTTTATTTTGTGAATTGTGTCAGATTCTCTAAATTTAATTTAAGCATAATTTCATGCCATTTTGTATATTGTAAATGTTAAAAATTAATTTGTCAAAGGTGTTTTTTTTTTATTTAAGTGCTTCCAAATAAAAAAATGTATTTGTGGAAAGTAATTAAAAGTATAATATGTAAGTAATAAAGTGCAAATTATGTGTATCATTCTTTAACCAGCTGACTGTATAACATATATAACTTACGAAAAAATGTTTCCCGAGCTCGCTATGTATGTGACTATAGGTTTTTCCAGATTTTGGGCTTTGGGTGAATTAAAAATATTTGTTCCGGCATCTATTGTGCAAAAACATTTAAATTCTATTTACCGAGTGTATGTTTAATAATATATTTATTTCTTTCCACATTGTTATTTCAAATGTATTATTGATAAATAAATTAATGTATTTTCAATCATTTTTCTGAATATGTTTTTATTTTTTCAATATAAAATCTCTCGGTAATAAGAAAAATGGTTAAAAGGTGTAGATACACAATTAGATGAATTTCTATTGTTAAAAATGATAACAATAAATAAAAGTATTTGGCCTATATTTTATTATTCTTCCATTCATTAACTTGTATCTTCCACTGCACAAGCGGTGATAATCTTGTCAATTTTTTCAAGTTGTGAATATTATTTATTCAAATATAATATTATGTCCACAGCTGAAATGCGTATTGTCTAATGGCATTGGTGAGTTTTATATATTGTTAATATATTTAACATTAACAAGATTCTTGCATATATTTGAAGGGTCTTGTAGACTTACAATGAAATTTAGTCGTAAAAAGCATTTAAAAATAGTCATAATATAATATATATAAGGGATGTGGAGATTAGAATGTAGGTACTTACTGTTTAATTGAAATACATACTACGTACCATTCAACTATTCACTGTACTGTGTATGTGTGAAATGGCAAATTATTATATCAAGATCATTATTATATGAACTCCTCCATATCATATAAATATGAATTTCAAATGACAAGTTTTAATGAAGTAGTTTTAAAATATTGTGGAATATTTTTATACACTTGTGTAAATGCGTCACTCAAAAAACAACATTGTTGTTGCTCTCTTGTAAATAATATTGCAAAACATAGTTTCAAAAATGATTATACATATGTATTTTATGCCTTGTAAGTGGTTAATAGAAATTGCAAAAGTCTCAAATATAATACGGCATCGGGGTCCCTAAGAAAGGATTTCGAACTGCTGTATTGTATTCCATATTAAAATGTTTGCCTATATGTCTTTTTTGCGGAGCAAATAGTTCTGTTATCTCTTCATTTAATGCCTTTTTAATGCATTAGTTCTTCATTGTTCTACACACTCCTGGATATGAAAAATTATATTTATTTTCAAATAGCTCACATTGTATATATTTCTAAAGCTCTTAAATTATTATTTTTAAATAAATTCCGACACCTAAAAATGTATTGCTGTAACAAGATTTATATTTGTTTCTATTGGTTAGTTACTTTCATAGAAAATTGAATGAGGAAATGTATAACAATATGCAATGGTTGAATAATAATTACATTGTATAATTTAATTAAACATTTTAAAATTATTACTGTTAATTACTGAATTTTGAAACACTGTATGTACATGTTTATATATTAGGTTGTCCCATAAGTCATCACATTTTTTTTTATATAAATACAAAATGTCCTCCTCTTTGAAAACTAAAGATATTTTTAGAGTTTTTTTTTATGTGTTTTTCAATAGGAGTTGTGCTGCCTGTGCTTTATTTATTTATGTATTTATTTTTATCCCTAAATTGATGCAAACACGAGAGATAAAAGAATATGAGTTACGTTAGTTATAATTTCTACCGTTTCACTCTACTCGTTATTTAACAACATGTCCCAAAAAGATTCAGACGTTTCCAAATCATCAATAATAGAGACTACACTGTATGAGATTTATCTTAGACAATTTTTGAATTTTGATTAAACACATTTCCTATTTATTTTAAATCTCTATGGACCAATGTTGGGTGCTTGTGCCTGTGCAACCACTCGTACCTTTAATTTGAGGTCCACTTTGATGATAGCATTCATATCCTCCTTGAGGCCTACCAACTACCAACCCGCAATAAAACTTTAATTCCAAAATATCCAGAATTACATTTTTTGAACCTCTTAAAATTTTTAATTGTATTGCACCTCTACCATTGCACTACAAATGTTAATAGTCAAAATCACATTATGTCAATAACAAATCAATCACATTAAACGAGTTGAGACTCATAAAGCTGAATGTAACATCTCAGATTCTTGTGCTATTGACGATAGCACAGATCTCCTGTGCTATTGTCAATTTAAGGTTAAAAATAAATAAATGCATTAATAAAAATATGCACCCCAGCACAATTGTTATTGCGAAACACCAAAAAAACTGTTAAAATATGTTTAGTTTTCGAAGAGGGGTGCATTTTTCACATATGTAAAAAAAAATGTAGACTTATGGGACAACCTGTTTTCCTTTTTAATTTTTCTTCTCTTTGGTACTTTAGTGTCATGTAATCTTTACATAGTATAAGAGAAGACTAACCTGTAACAGCTAGATATTTGTTAAACATTTATAGATACGTTTTGCAGTAAAGATAAGAATTGTATCTAAATGCACCAATACTATGTATCTGATGTAAATGATCGTTCACTTTTAAATTTATAATTCGAAACTAAAATATTTATTTTTATTCATTATATAATTTATTTTCATTATTCTAGCATTTTCTGAGGTGGGCATGACACACCTAGCCACATTTCTGTCACTTGTCCTACCAGCATAAATCACAATTACTGTCGATAGTGATTGGTTTCATCAATTGTGATTCTCATTCACAATTTAATAATTAACAAGTGTATTTCAAAAGACCTCAAGAAGAGTATCTGAAATTATGTTAAGATTTTCCAAGACCAAATACTTTTGAATAATGTTAAATATGCTTCAGAAAGATGGCAATATGATTTTTTTTAAATCTATACCTTCTGAATTAAGTGGCTGTTATTTTTTCCTTTCCATTTTTCATTTCTATAAATAAATTTTTCTAAAGTTATGAGATTCTTGCTAATAAACTTTGATGAAAATAAATATTTTTTAATTTGTTAAACCACATGTTCCGTTGTGGAAATTTTAAATTCTTACTGATTAAATATATATTATCCAATTATTTCATTTATTTGTTATTTTTCCAAAAATTTTATTGTTGAAAAGTTATAAAGGGTAGTATGCATTTTATTTTTACCGGATTGTATCACACATACCAAGTTTGTTAAAACGATCTAGCATATTTCTGATTTTAGTTTATCATATAAAAAAAAAATTGTTAGTTTATAAGTGGAGACAAAATAATTAGTTTCAATCATATGTTGAATTTAATATTACAGAAAAACTTCAGTTAAAATGTTAATAAAGGACAAACAATTCATTAGTGAAAAATGTTGCATTTTGATTCAATCCATATCTTTAAAGGTGTACAAAGGAATTGAATTTTAGCACGCTCTAATAAATATCTATTGTTGTAAAAATAAAAACATTTTTGAAAGTTAGAAATTAGTAAATATACCTTAAATAAATGAATAGGGTTTTTATGATAGGAATCAAAAAATGCATTAAAAATCGACCTAACTTTATAAAATTAAATCTATTATTGTCTCCGTACTCAATAATAATCATGTTCAGTCAAAAAATTTAAATGTGATAATCCCCACTCGTAAATATGAAGGTTGTTTTTCAGTATTCAGGTACCCTCAATTAAATAATGATGCTGTTTCTCTACAGCACCTCCTAAATTATAGTTTCTCAAAAGCAAGTATTCCCCATGGTGGGAGGGAGTATGTTGATGGTATTACACAATAATTTGTAAAAAAAATCCTGAGAAATCGACATTGTAGTTTTCACATTTTTAATAATTTTATATCATCAGTCTGTGGTTTTACTGATCAATATTTTCAGTTATTACATATATATTTTTGACTTATAACCTCGCATTCACTAAAATATTCCGTATTTTTCTCAAATTCATAAATCAATTACTTTTTTCCATAAATTTTTAAAGAATGTCAATATTTTCTAGAACCAACCGATAGTATGATTATATGTACCTATTAATTTTTTAATACATTCTGTTTTTAAAATATTAAGTTACATGTCTTGTTGGGTTAACTTCCGCTTGTCTATCTTAAAGAAAATACTTCTTAAATATGAAATATTGAGCTTTGCTTTGTTACGTTATAAGAATTTTTGGTAATATTATACAGTGCAATGTAATAGATCATGTTAAATTATTTGATTTTGACATTCAAAAGTAATTCTGCAAATGTTATCTGAAAACCAAGCACATCATATTGGATTTTTCATTTATTTTGAGGATATTTAAGGCAGAAATGATATTGAGAAACCATTATTTACGAAAGAAGCTGTAATTTTTTTAAACAAAACTTGCTGTTTTTCATATCTCAATATTGTTTATTTGACTTGCATTTGTTTAATATTCTGCGGAGTGATTTGACTTATGTATTTGGTATTTTGCTCTCTCTGCTATATTTCCCATGACTATGAAAATCAACCGATTATTTATTATTAAAAATAATGCTCATAATTTTTCAAATCGACATTTGAGTGGGTTGTGAATAAAGATGAATAAAATATTGTTCTACGTGGCTTTGTTAATGTTGGCAGAATATTTATAACAATATGTATGTGATTTTTAAGGACTAGATAAGAAATATGTATTCAAAATAACAAATTGTTTGTTTACACATATATAAATTAAACTGAAAATATTTAAAACTGTAGTAATAAACTGAAAATAGTCACAACTCGCAAACTTTCTCATCTCATCTATTAATAGTATATGATGAGAAAACCATTACTGCTGAAGAACAGCATTTTTGTCAAGTCTTCACTCTTAATAAAATAGGTGCCTCTTCATCACTGTTCCTAGGTAGATGCGTTTCATATATTTTTGAAAATCTACAATGCAATTGGAAAAATCTGTTTTAACACTGTTCATTATTAAAATTAAAACTAATCAATCAATCGAAATGAATTAAAATAAAGAAGTTTATATATAATATGGGTCATTGTTATGAAATTCTAGAATATATTTATGTAGTTAAATGTTATGATAAGTTGTCTGATTTGCTGGCTTCTTATTTTTTATTGTAATATTTAAAGTTATGGCCAACACTCACTGGACGGTCCGAAAGCTTGATTCATAAAACAGGTCTCCAAATGCCGCAGCATGTCATGGCCGTAACAATAATAATTAATTCTTTATATTATATGCTAGATGTAAAAAAAAAAACAAGGGACTTAAAGTACTGAATCAGTAAGAAATATTTTTTTTCTAATACTTAGAATTTTGAAGGCACTGTGTGAAGTACTCAATTTTCTATGAATTAATATGAAAAAATATTACATATTTGCAATTCTGATAAAATTAAACCTCAGTTCTTCCTTAGAATAAAGTAATATTTTCTCAAGAAGGATCTTTGAAGATTTATCATTGTAAAATTGCTGAAGTGTTGTTATCTTTATATTTTGGCTAAAATGTGCATTTGTACTTTCAAAGTGTATTATTCCTAGACACATCACTTACAATCACATTACACAGGTAAATGGTGAATATGACACAACTGCATGTTTTTTGTCTTCCATTTTGGCACCTCACATTGATGTTTCAAGAAGTAGTATGCAATCAAATCAAAATGATTGATGCCTTCAAACCTATTTTCCATCTTCAGGCAATCTTGCCTGTAATTTTAGAAATGAATTGTTGTATTTACTACTTACCGTTATATAATATGTAATATTATTAAGGTGTCACAACTCGTGAATCAAAAATAATTATTGTTTCAAAAGTTTTGCAATTAAAAGATTTTATTTAATACTATTAAAAACTTTTATAAATGTTTACTCAGACGTAGGGTAGTTTCTTTTTTTTTACTACAAAATTTATATTGAGTAATAAAAAAATAATACACAATTACACATTTGAAACCTATATAAAAATGTTTGATTCAAAACACGTGTAAACAAATTTCTACAAACTTGTGTCGTCTTTATGGAAATCATAAAAGGATATAACGAGTTTTAATGATAAATTATCATATTAAAACACTTAAACATTGAACTTTTTTTAAATGTTGAAAAAAGAAAAAGACATTGTTGAAAATAAAAGTGACTATTTACCAAGTGCATATTTTTTAATGTATCTAAAATGCCACTCATCAACGGTGGTTGGACGTGGTGGTTTTGTTTCCCAAGTTTTTAAATTCTTTTATTATTCAAAATTATAGATTAAATTTTTTTTATTCAACAGTTTCAAGAATCAGCATAATTAACTTTACAAAATGCGTGTTTTGAAACACTTTAATTGTTTGTGCTAACTGAGAGTCTTGTGATATTTTAATGATAGTACAACACCCTATTTACTTTGGACAAGAAATGTAACGTGGAATAATACAGGGGAAATCCTGAACTAATGTATTAATCTAACTCGCATTTAAGTCAAAATTTAATATTTAAAACTGGAATTATCCAATCCTGGACTCCTAAGGTTGAATTCACATCTCATCTTATTTTGCACTTTGTGGTTGTATTTAATACATATTAGGGAGTGGGGACTGTAAAACAATTATTTTTTATTTACATATCGAAAAAAGTTGATGAAATTGTTCAACTTGTTAATATTTTTTCATAATTCAATGTTTTCCTAATCTGCTGATTTGTGCGACACACATACTAAAAACTATTCCATTCCCTTCAACCGATACATATAATGAGTTGTATTTTAATGGAGTTGTAGACAAATTAGCTAAAATTAAAAAATAACCAATTCCATTTTTGGTGTTTGCACATCTATCCAAATGGATTGGGATTTTTGGTTGGGAATGTTGACAGCATTTTAATTATCCTGGGAATAAATCCCATCCATTCCAGTAGAGTTTATAGCTATTGGCCAGAATTGAAGTAACAGACTGTTGAGATTATTTTATTCTTTCAAGTTCTGCAAGCAATGAGCAGGGTCTTTTCTTCAAACTGGTGTATATATGTTTAGTTTTAGCAATGCTTTGAGCCTTTCAGTAAAAGTAAGTGCATGGGTTTTATTTAAGACCATGTAGTAGAAAATAAATATATATAATTGTTAAGTGTTGACAAATAGAATCTGTCGCTGTTGAAGTAACACGGTTCCATATCAAATATTTTTCAGAAATAAATATTCAAACCAAATTAAGAATTTATTATTTTCCAAATCCTAATTTTGTATATCAGCTAGTGTATTATGAACATGTATTAAAGTATGCATCAATGAGACTTTGGTGAGTGCGTAAGTAACTATAAAAGAAGATCCGTTTCCCGCTAATCTCTCCATACAAAATGTAAAGACAATGTTTAGGGGGGACTTTTAATACTAATCAATCTTTTGATGTTTTTCATGAAAATGTAGGTTTTTACTATTAATTTATTTATATCAGTTATAAGTTATACAGTACTTTTTTTTTTTAAATCATAACTTAGGACTTTACTATAATTAAGACAATACAGGCAATAAAAGAAAGCCCGTTCTTGCACATGTAGAATATAGTTAAAGCCAAGATTATGGAAACGAAACCGTACTATTTAAAACTAAGTTAGTAAGAAATTTGTCAGTCTTATTAATGTGTATTTCTTTTTTTTTTGTAACGTAATTTTTACAATCTTTGATTTGAAGGCATTATTCTACAAAGCCATGAGCTGATTTAAAAAATAAAAATTTATTAATTTGTGCCACGCCATGCTTTTGCTATAGTGATTCCAGATCCTAGTAATTATAAAACAAATTACAAAGTGGTTTCTAAATCTATCACATTAAACAAATGAAACAGACAATAATTTTAAGTGTAAAATCTTGTGAATCGATTTTACATTCCTTTCACAAAAATTTTAATAATATTAAGTACACGTAGGTAGTCATTCTGGGTAATATTGAATCATTTTGAGATGTTTTATAGTGATATTTTTATTTTCAGAAACAGTCGGCTGTAACTATTTGATTATTAGTGTTCTCACAACTTTAATTAATTTTAGCAACAAAATTTACAAAAATACAGGAAAACATGATTAAAACCCTGTTTTTATGGGTGGTCCAATGTTATATTGATAGTTGGATAACATTGGACTTCAATATTTTTGGTAACTAAATTCCTTTATTTTTAATTATATAATCTTTTTGAATAAAATTGAAATGTACTTTTTTGTTTAAAGGACTCCACCGATTGAAATTTTAAAAGGTTTTAACTTAGTATCCGAACAAATGAAAAACTTGTTTATTTTACGTTTTATTTTTTTAATTATTTGGTCAAATAATCAGTCATTGAAGGTTAAATAAAAATTATTTGCCACATTTCCTTTCCAATTTTAAATAATCATTCCCCCAACTCCATACACAAAAATCATCTTCAATGAGATATGCTGTCCCATCCATGCATACTAGGTCAACATCTATACCTCTTATTATATTGGTAATATTCAAAGTCACAATGTCTCTTGACTGGCCATATATGTATATCCAGCATACTTAAAATTATTTTAAAGAATATTAACATAGTGTTAGTTTATTTCTCTGCCTCGGCTTCATGTTCAGGTTCTTTTTAAAATATTATCAAGTCAAATGGTTATGAAATGAAATTACAAAATGCCATTGTTTACAATAAAGTTTATTATCTGTATTTTGTGACTTGCATGTATTAAAAGTGGAAAATGAGCATTTTACCTGATTACTTATTAATAAGATAATTCAAAAATAATTACAATTAAATTAACATTATATATGTGCCCATCATGCCAGCATAAAGTTATCTACCAAATTGTCTATGTTGATGATGGAGGTCCCTCACGTTAGGGATTACCTCTTAGGAGACGCTTTCCCCGTGTAGATGATGGTCCTGGATTCTGGACGTGAAGTGGTCAGATGCTTGTGGTGCCAACGTAGGGTGACGGAGTTCAGGCTTGTAGTGGATTGACCACCAGATGATGCTCAATTATCCAGGCAAACCGGGACTCTGGACGTGATGTTATGAAATTTGTGGTTGCCGTATATGATATCGTCTCCCCTGATAGTGACAATTTATTCTCACTACACCAAATTATGTTGATAGTCTTTTTTTCATACAGATCCACCGGGACCCTTTTTATATTTTTACATCAACGGTTAAACACAGAGAACATCACAGTCTACGCTTAAACTCGAGGCGCACAGTTTAAATTTTCACCGGAATCACAAATTACAAAACGCTTGCTTATTATATCAGAGACGATATTGATTTTGTTTTCTAATTGAAAACTAGATCGTGTTTATGGAGCGATCTCTCCCGGCTGGGATTTGGACGCATGACGGTGATGCATCCCTTATGGTGCATTTGCCGACGTGCCTATGGTCACGTACGCCAGATCCTTATTTCTGTTCCAACGTCGCATCGTGCATCTAACAATACTGATGTTTATTACTTTGTCCCTTACTTCGACTAAGTGCTTTTGTATCCTTGAACAAAATATTGTTTTGGGTAATTTTGCATTCTAACAATAGATCTGTCATGGGAATAATTGCACCTTCGTAATTTAGATGTGTAATTTAATGCAGAATTGACGTGTACAGATTTTGAGTCTGAGCATGTATGTGTTTCCATAAGGCTTCCATTACTGTAATAAATTCTTAAACTATTTCAGGATAGGTAAACCATTCTTCGGGCAAAATAAATAAGTTTCGATTTAACTCATTTGTGAAACATGACATGGGGGCAGTTTTAAGTCCATGATCACAACAGGGTTATTAGAGCAATATGGATAGTTGTCATCAATAAAATTTTACCCAGGGCTTCTTGCAGTAATTATTGGGTATAGTTGTTCTTTATATCATATTTTCTTATTCCGAGTAGAGATGGCGAAGACTTTTTTCGGCGTGTTGAAATTTGGAAAAAGTATTTTTAACATAAGGTTTGTATTTTTAAAAAATAAAAGTTATTTTGTTCTTGAATGATAAACAGCTATAATTGTGAAATCCAATCATACCCAAAATAACCAAAAACTTATTAGTAATAAGTTTTCCGGTGACTTAAAACATGTCTAATGTTACCCGAGCGAGGTCTTATTAAAACCTAGTCTCAGTTAAATCTTTTTTTTGCTTAAAAACAGCATAATTGAATGATATTTTTGCTTGTAGGCCAAGTGTGATGTTTAAAATTATAGTTTTGAACAAAATTTACCATCTTGGGGCACTAAGAATATACTAGATGATGAATTGAAAACAACCATCAAATTCACTAATGCTGCTGTTGTCTTTTCTATAAAATAGTTTGACAGATCAAAGGTGATTTTTTCTGTCAATTAAAGATAGCTAAATCAAGTTTGTTATTGACATCAATTTCCAGAATCCTCCCTATCACAAGACGACAGAAAAAAAAATGCTCTTAGGCTTTGTCCAATGCATAGATAAGAGTCCAATGTTATATTGAATTCAATGTTACCCAAAATGACTGACTTCAATAAATATGATTAATTAATTCAAATGGCAATATGCATATTATGGATGCAACACGACCATAAATAAGAAAAGAAAGTAAAAACTTACTATGGTCAAAATTTACTACTAGTACTGATCACACAACCCGCCCTTAGTCTAAACAGAGTAATTTTACCCCTTATCCTACAGTACATACGGTAAAGTGGGGGGAATAGGACAATCATCAGAAAAAAGTTATTACATCACTTTAGCTTCAGTTTTGGACATGAAATATTTTATGTTAAATAAATTAGATATTTTTTTGCCTACTGGTAAAATCTATTAAAATGGTGCCACATAATAATATTTTGAATTATTAAATTTCTAATATTTTGCAGGTTAACAGATAAAATTTTACACCGCAAAACTTTTCTTGTAAAATTATTAAACAATTAGGTTTTTCAATTAATCTTAATTTTCACAAAGAACTTTATGTTGCAAGTAATATTTCCCATCAATAAATATTTTATGCTGGTATTACTGTAAAATGTCACTTATAACCTAGTTTCGGGGTGAATAGGGACATGTTATGGGAGTAATAGAGACACATAATGTTACACTATTTTAGTTTACACTATTATTATTGTCACAGCACTTTCAGATAAATTATTAACTTGTCAGTAGACAAAGATGAAAACTTACACATCTTATCCAAGGGGGACAAAGGTACTTGAAATACGAGGAAGAAGATATTTAGAAACCTGTTGGAAAAATAATGAAGGCAGAGAAGAAGCTGCTATCCCTAAAAGTGTCTTCCCATCTTTAATACCCAAAATTGAAACATTAATACAAAAGAGTTTTCCCATCTTTAATAGCCAAAATTGAAATATACCAATGCAGGTCTCAATAAAACAGGTCAAGTGGCGTTAGATTGTAATAGGCTATCACACACCTTACCAAACTCCTCAGTCATTTGAAAATGCAATGAAAGTTCATTGCAGGACCCAGAAATGCATTTTCAAATGACTGAGGAGTTTGGTAAGGTGCGTAATAGCCTATTACGATTTCTTTATGTATACCTACAACGCTTAAACGACAATTGAAAATGTTTTTTCTCTTTTTTTATGTTTGATTTTACATGATATTTTTACCTAAATGTCTAATTTTACCTCAAAAAAAATGGAATTTAATATATTGTACAATAAATATCAAAACTGATTAAGTAAATAATTTGTTTTATTTAACTCCATAACATAACGTAACAGCAGTATACATAAATTATAATTGTACTGTCCTTATTGACCCCTTACTTGTCCCTATTCACCCCATCGTAAGCGAAATAGGAACAGAGCTCACTTATGGAATTTTCTGTAGTTCATGATCAAATCAAATTTGGGTAAATACAAACATATAGAAGAATCGAAAAAACACTGATTGGATATAAATATAAAATAGTGTCGATTTATAGCAATGGAAACACTGAAACCTATCCCTATTCACCCCAGATTATAGTATTTATACTTCTTATTAGTAAAGGCAAATAATGGCTAGTCAAACAGAAATTAATATTTCAGTTGAAATATCCATTTAAACTAATGTTTTTGTCTTGAATCAGAATATCAGTACCTGTGCCTATTTTTTCTTGAAGAAGGCAGATATGACAATAAACATTTTATTATGATAATTTGTCAATATTGAGGGTGAAAGGATTGTTTTTGCACAAAATTAATAGAACAGTTGTAGTCTAAAAATATTTTATTCATAATTACAGTAAAATTACATACATTGGTTGTAACTTATAAATTTACAAGCGAAAATAAGTTATCCTGTAGCGATATCACACTAAAATTAAGAGATTTTTGTGATGTAACTCTAATAAATATTATCTGTGATGTACATAATATAAAATCTTTATTCAAACATTTTCAAAGGATAAAGGAAAATTCTCCAACTAGGTATTAACCGAATAATGGTATTAACCGAATAATGCTACCAATGAAATAACTACAATATAACAGTAAAATAAATCTTGTAAACAAACAACTTATAAGCCGGAATATAAAACATTCACTAAAGAAGCGACTGCACTTCAAATAATACATGTCATTTAAATAGGAACAGATATATTTAAAGAGGGGATACAATTTTGTAGTAATTATTTAAAAGATAACAAACATAGTAACAATTAAATCATGACACCCCCTATTCATGTCAAATAATACTACTATTTTATTGAAAATTCATGACATTTATGTACTCGCTCTTTCATTCACTAATATGTAAGATTTCATTAAAATGTGGACAATTTTAAATCTGATGAGTAATTCTGAAATCACAGTCCTACAATGATGTTTGTTACGCTTTATTTCATTTCATAGCATTTCATTTTTCAATGCAGTCTTCAACCACCCATGAATATTTTTTTACATTTAACATAAAAGCACAAAATAATAAAATAATTTTCAAATATATAGCTTTAGCATACAAATAATCATTTTGCACATCTCAATATTTATAAGCCACATCATCTCATCAACCTAAATAAATAAGAAACGTGTATCTATGTTTCAATTTCCTGATTTTTTAATATCCTCTTTTCTTAAGAGGATTTCAAATAGATCATAAAACATTACTTTCTGTTTATGTTTTTGGCAAAAATAAATAAAAACTAACTTTGTTTTTATTTTCTGGTATCTGGTATCAGTCAGGCTTATTACGGTTAAAAAATTGCCGTAATATTTATTAGTAATGAAAGATGTGACAGTTAACTGAATGAGATGGTAAAGGGTACATTGAAAAATGTAATTATTTTTAAACATAAATCACACGCACATGCAAGTTCCCCATTCAGATACATAAACCTCATACGGCCGGTTGTGTGATCAATAGTAAATTCTTACCGTGGTAACTTTTTACTAACACCCATAGTAAAAATCCTTTGCACGTTGTTGATACATCAAATTTACTACTGTCAAAGACAATTTCGCCAACAAGTAGGCAAATAATCATGAAGTGTGCTCTATTTTCGAAACCTGTCACTTCGGTGGCGAAATTTTTTCAGATTATGTGCTAATCTATATTAAACGAGATTATCATTGGATGACCTCTCATCACTAAAATAACGGGATATTGAATGACTAATTGTCGTATAGTGCAACTTTCAAAGTATTACAATGTGACAGATGACTTTTGAAACTTGTGAAAAGTCTGTCATATTTAACCATTGATTCACATTTTTACTATTGAATATCAGAAAGAAAAATCAGTTTACTACGGGGTGTACTTTTGAGAAGTAAATATTTTTTTACTAACGATCAAACAACCTGTTTTCACTTTTTTTCTACTTTACTCACTTTTTTAACTACAGTAAAAAATTACTACTGATTACACAACTGGTCCATAGTGGTTTCAGAAAGATTCTATTTTTTCTGATTCTAACTTAAGGACGTTCCCAAAAAATCACTTTTCTTACAATCCTTTTGAAACTTTGAATACACATACTTATGAGTGTCTAATACGTAGAAATTTTTTTCAATAGTCCTTACGGTAGTAAATTTGTAAATATTGACTATTATAATGAGCATATTTAACATACGAACCATACCCCGATCGATGTTGTAGCGCATGTTTAATTGAATAGCAATAGTAATTTTCTTACGATTGTTTTGGAAAACTGAGAATCATTAATTGAAAATTTAACAAATATCTTTCTGTAAAAATAACTAAAACAAGCGGTATTCGTTTTGTTATAAAAAAAGTTAAAAGTGAGCTACTTTTGAATGGTTTTGACGTTTCCTTTTATAATTTGAATAGTGAGAGATATTTGAATTTCTGCACATATGAACGGAAACGAAAAAGTTCACTGTATCCCAACTATTTTTTATTCTATTCATAGTAGTTTACATATGGGGGAATCTTCTTGAAGATTGAGTACGACTGCTCTTTGGGAACGTCCTTAATGTAAATTATTACATTTATACAAAAGTGAGAACTGTAGAATATTAACCGATACTATATGATAATGACACTTCAACAATTCTATTCTACCTTGGGATAGGTTTACATTTAATGATATATTCACAAACATCTATGATTATTTCTTATACATTTAAACATGCACAAAATTAAACATTACACTATGTATTGTTAAACTTGTGTTAAACTACCTGTAATCATTTTTTCTGTTGATGAAAACTGATAGAAATAGAAATATAGATTACCTACAATGCAACTGTCCATAATTAAATTATATTAGAATATTAATTGGCAGTCGTAAATAGCTTGAAGTATTAATGACACAAAACTTTTGAAATTGTTATATTAATAAGAAAGAACTGCCATTGAACATTTGATTCATTAACAATGGTTTAGTACATGTAAAATCTGTAACATCTGTATTCCAGAAGCATAAGACAATCGTCAATTTTGACCACGGGAGACATTTATGATATATTTTTGAGGTTAAAATGTCACATAGTGCTGTATGCCTTTGGGGTACATGTTTTTACAACTACCTATTAATATTGACGTTTATATATTAATTTCCATTGCCTTGAAGAGAGAAAATTAATATAAGAAATTGTACGCACAAAAACTACAGAGTATATCAGGAAAAAAAAATTTCACACATTGCACTGGGATTTTTTAAATTTCTTATATTTTTGGCATGACAGTTAAAGATTTATTACAAAGCCAGATATTTTAAAAAGAACTTGTCTTATTTCTTTGAAAATTAAAAACTGAAAAGAACCCCATATTTTCTTTGAGACTGATAAAACTTATTGATGTATAAGGAAATTTACAGATGTAATATAATTGAGTTTAGCTATTTTAAGATTGAAATATTTTGAATACAAATTTTTCCAGACTTACAAGAAAAAAATAATACAATAAACCAACATTCGACATGCCAAAGTTTCATGAAATATGATAATACCAGAAGCATAAAACAATATATGTAAGAGGTATAGGTGTGGAAGAATATCTCTGCCTACCCCCGCTCGAATGTGGTGTGACAATATGAATACATTAATAAAGTGTGCATAGAATTATATCATACTAACTCAATGTGAAATTTAAGTTTAATCCTCACTAAAAAATATTTTGAGTTAAATTATGTGTAAGTAATATTTTGTATTCAAATACTTTTTTGATGTACATCGTGATGAAGAAAAATATTTGGTCATGAATTTGAGTCATTTTAGATTACCTGAAGCATGAAGAACAAAAAGGTATATGAAAAAAAGTGCCAGAATGTACAATAGTTTGGAAATTGTAGGAAAAAATTTAAAATGTTAAATATGAAGAAAAAAAAAAAAGTAAAAAGATGTGTTAAGAATTTTAATTCATTCAAAAAAACTAATTTTGGGTGAAATTTTTTGCCAATCAGTGTTTACAGTAACATTGATTATGTAAAATGGTTAAATGTAAACCTATCTATATTACAAGGATTAGAAGTCTAACTATGACCGATTAAAATTAGATTTTTTGTTCTTTTTCAGTTGAACTGATAATAATGCATCAAATACACATGAGATGATCGATCATAAATAATAATGAAATACAAAATTAAATAGTATCCATTAAATTAATAATTTAAGGGCCCAGGGTTGCACACTATACAAATTTCATATAATAAACATTTTATTTTCCTTCACCAGTAATTTTTAAATCATCACAAAATCATAAATAGTATGATACATAAGTACATACATACATAAGCATGACTACTTATTTCAATAACGAGCTTTTGACCAATAGCTCGTCCTTTTAAGATGTGATGCCAATAGAAGCATTGATGTTGATAGTATCTTCCAAATAAGACGGCAATGAAAACTTATGACTGTATTGACAATTCAAATTTCAGTCATATTTAGACATGATGCATATTACCCAAGCCCTTTGACTGATAAAAAATTAAGAAATAATACAAATAGAATCCTATTTCTGAGAAAAATAACTAACCTTATATTTTATGTCACATTATTTGCATATTTACATATAATACGTCAATAAAAGTTACATCATTTAAAGTAAAATCTTATTCGTTTTAAAAAATATTTATATTTTGAATAAGGATAAGACAAGAAATAGAGACCAAACAAGTGAAGATTTCAAACTGAACTGGTGCACATAATTAATTTGTTAAAATGAAGTGAAGTAATAAATTACTGCTCAATACAAATCTTACGACAAACGTCTTTGGCTACGCAAGCGATGCATCCACATTTATATAAAGTACGTAATACTTATACGGAACAATCTTCATCAGACTTACACTTTTTTATTTTAAAAGAAATTCCTTTAAAAAAAGATTGCCTTTTTAAAATTTAAAACGAGAAGTAAAATACTGAACAGTAAAATTTTTAAAATAAGTGGGATATAAAAGTTTTAATATTGACTAATAAATCTTTGATGCATAACATTTAAATATTAATTTGTGAATATGATAATGTAGTATCATAGTTGTACATTTTTCGTGTTGTAAAAAAAGTAAAATTCAAGAAAAACATACAAATAAAGAAAAATTATTTTAACCCTAGAATGGATGACCCATTTTAATGTTAATACATAATCAGAGTTCTGTAGGCCTAGGCAATTTACATGGGTGTTCGTCTTGTTTTGTCTTCAAGTTCCTATATATATATATGTCGTTTTGTAACAATATCTTTAGTCAGCAAGACACTAATATGTATTCCAGCATTTATGAAACCTACTCACTATTTTTCGAATTGCAAATCTGAAAAATCTGTTTGCCACATTTGGTTGACTTCTAACATATATTACCGTTTTAATCAGTAACTTCCACATAATCATTTGTGAATGTTATCAAGAACTTTTTCCTGGGCGAAAATAATTGCAGCAAGTTTATCAATATGTTCACAGTTAGTCCTATAACTGTCACCAATGTACCATAACATTATTCGGGAAAATTATGTCCGACATTCAGGGCCCTGCAAGACCCAAATCATGCATTCGTGAGGTAGTCACAAAAGAAAACTTAATTCTTTTTCTTTCGTAATTAGATTTATCAGGTCTCAATTTTATGCTAACTTATTATGCCTTACTTAGCTTTAGAGTTCGAGCATCTGTAGCAGAACTATTTAAAAAAAAAAACTGATTGTAAAAATATGTCGTGGGCCTGAGAGACCCCGGGTCACACATCCTAGGGTCAAATGTGTTTTAATAATTTGTACTTATTTAATAAAACATGATTGTAAAATGTTTTATTTATTGAAACAACTTTTTATGCATATGGAATCTTAAAAACCTGATAACATAAACATGCAATCTCGTATTGCAAATAAATTATTCAACAAATCTATTCACAAAATGATAAAATATATTTTCAGCGCTGTTAGCCTCTGACAAATATAATTTGAAAGGCTAAAGAAATACCAAAAAGGAAACAATTCTAGAGTTGGACAGAAATATTTACAAGGAGTGCTTAATAATTGTATAGATAAATCACACGTACCTATGGCATTCCTAAATAAAATGCTATTAACAGCCCCGATAAAAAGAAACATTTTTACAAAATATAAAAATATATTCAGTAACTCTGTGTACAGCCTTAAGTAAGAACAACTCACGCTGAATACTGGCGTCTGCCCTTTATCTTGGTGACCAGATTACAGATCTTCAGCGCCGGCCCCAGCTTGAGGCCCATGTACTTCATCATCATGTCAGAATTCAGGAGTAGCAAAGCCTTACCATCTATCTCCTGGAACCATATTCATATAATTATAACCAATGTTATACCCATGTAAATAATTTACAATTTTATTTGTTTTACAAAAAGTTCAAGGAGATAATATAATAAGAAATAATATTAGTAAGATTATATTCCTTTTCTAAAAGAGAAACTTTATGTTTAGAAAAGCATAATTGTTTATTTATATTAAATATTGTCATTGCACATTAAATGTTTTTTTTTCTGTCTTCTAAAATATTTACAAATATTAAAGGAAATAGAAAACAAACTATGTGCAAGCATTCAAAATTTCACATCTACATATGAACTATGTAACAGTAGTGCACATGCGTCATTTTAAATGCGCGTCTAGTACCGTGTCTATGGTCACATAAACTGTATTTTACACATACGATTTCCACCTGTATGCACGTGAGTCGTTTTTGAAGTAAAGAAATATATAAATAATACTTAATATCAGTGTTTTAAAGTTCATAACCGGTTTATAAATCAGTGGTAAGTTATTTCATTTTATTTAATAAAATTGATGTATTTTCACACAAATATCTATAAAACTTTTCCAATTAACCCAAAGAAGACCTGCATCGGATACTTGTGACAGAGCGATAAATGTCAAAATGTCGCATTGGCTATCCTTATTCTAAGGATGACATCCACGTGCAGCATCAATAAATAACGGTTTATATCACAAGAGACGCGTATCAAATATCGGAACTGTTTCATTTGAACTACTTCTGGTTCAGCTTTGATTAATGTTTCTTGACGGATATATATTTGAAAATTTATTAACAAATAAACAAAGTAGACCATTTGAATATGTACTGATAACTGAATTAACATAACCGGCTGATCATTTTGTTTGCTTCAACTTTTAACGTAGACACAAAATAAATAAACAAATAATGTCACCATATTTGTGACTAATTTGTTTTTTAATCGTAATTAAGGACAAAAATACAATTAACATATTTTTGTAAATTCGGGCCTACCATCATTGATGTCAATGCCGCCAATAATTTCTCTGAACTGAGATTCAGTAAGGGTGAATATTCCATGTTTAAACGTAATTCTATCACCCTTCTTGACATTGCAGGTGATGTCTCAATTACATTGATCAAGACGATATGTCGAGTGTACAGATAAATTATGTAAAAATCATCAAAAGGGATACATTTTAGGTATGCAGTCCAACAGGTTTATATTTATAAACAGTATTTTTTAAGTATGCATTCTTCAAGTTGGCCAGGAAGAGCAAAATGATTTACATTTTGTAAAAATAACAAATTTCTGTCAGACTTACAGGTGACATCTTTTGTCATATTTTATCTCCTAATACCTTTGACCTACCTTTATTCTACTGACCACTATTGTAAACGCCAAATAATTTGAATTTGAAATCAAATTCAGGTTTTGGTTTTGTTGTCAGTAGTTCTACTATTACTTTTTGCTAAGTCTATTTATTTTATTTAGGTAATTAGATATTTTATGTTAGTCTTATTTTAATTTTGTTTTATAACTTTTTTTGCAGTTTAGATAGTAATTCTTTTATATACCAAATGTACTAGAAAAACTCATAGATAATATATTGGAAATAGACAATTTTACATCACAATTATATAAAAAATAAATATAACAATTAGAGAGTATTTAATAAAAAAATAAATAGCTGTATTATTCTTGTTTTTTAATTTATATACACATGTAATTAACTCCTTGGCTTCCCACGTTGCAAGTTTCCGACAGAGAAAGAGATGGTACGAGGACTGTCAGAATTTAAGTTGGCTATGGTGAGTATAGCGGACCTCACGTGACAATCCGCGACGTCTATTTCTCACGGCAAATAACCATCAAATAACGCATGATATCACTGGCGCTGCAGATCGGATCATTAACCAAATTATTATTTCCAGTAGTAATATCATACGGCGCCTCGTAGAAATCCGTTTCAACTTAAAAACACGACGAATTACATCCGAAATCAAGTGTAAAAATTGTCATTTTTCCTCCATACAAAATTGACAGTTGGCGCTCACTTTTGCGTTGCCAGATCACAATTTCATTAAATTTGGAAATTTAACTCCCATGTCAACGTCAAAGTGCTAATATTTTTGCAGTTATCGAATTTTCGAAAAAAAAATTGATTTTATTTTTACCTTACAAAATGACGGAGGGTGACTTATTTCGTAAATTGAGACTGCTGACTTTTTAGACATACCCGATATGCTTGTTACTAACGCAGAGTCCGATGATGAGAAGGACGCAATAAGTTGGAAAGTATCTGGAACATTCCAATTTGAGTAAATTGTCAGCTAGATTTTGACATACGTTTGCAATATTTCTCGATTTTGTTGCCAAGTAATTCAAGTGAATAAGATATAATTTTTTAGTTATTAATTAAAACTAATATACAAGCATTTTACTATAAATACAGTCAGTGCGCCATTAAGCAGCATTGACCATTGCCGCGGCCGGCGGCATCATTTTATGCGTGTTGTTAGTGTTATATAAGTGCAATACGTAATGTGTACGTAGTTGTGATATGAAGTGCTAATATTTTTTTGTTTTAAGCATTACATAAAACAATAATATTTTAAAAATCTGATGTCGTCCTTCCATAAAACAAATATAATATAAATAATAATGTTCTTAGTGTTATGGCCTGACAACACTATCAATTTTTATTTTTTCCCCTTTTTTTAAAACATTTTTTCATCTCAAAACCGTATGAAATCACAGTCGATGGACGCTTATGGTTGAAATGGTACCTACTAATTATTTTTTTTAGTTATACCAACGTTTTCGTAAAAATGAAATTCGGAAAAAGCTAGCCTGTGAATTTTGAATTCTAAGAATTTGAGAATTGAGAAAGAAATCAACAGTAGATAAACAGAAAATATAATATCCTTTGGACACCACTACAGACAATATAAACTCGTATTTTAATTTTGACAATCTTGGCTAAATCTTTGACTAAAAATGGTTGGTGTGCCTAAACTTGTGCACAGAATATGACACATGTGCAAAAAATATGTTTTTTAAAGAAAATAATTATATGTAAATATATTCTAATATTGATTTCAATTTTTTTTCGATTTATTCAATAAATTAAAGTGTTGTTTTCTGTTTTGTTATTTATTTTAAAAAGTTTTTCTTCGTTGTCTCAGAATTTGCTCTGAATCATGTAAACAAATCCAACAAAGGTAGCCTTGCCTAGATATCTGGCATTTACTGTAATAATCATGATTTTATATTTAATATCCAACATCGTACAGTGCTGGGGTTAAAATTAATTGCATAGCAATTGAACTAAATGTAGCTACACTGAAGAGTATACGAGTAAAAAGACCGTACATGTCAAGCGGCAGAGACGCAAACTAACATTACGCACTGCCACTAAATTTGAAATTTCAATACAATTTTTAATTTTGCACTTAAGGGCAAGCTTTTATTTTTACAGTTTAAAATTTGAGAAATTCTACACGAATTACATATGCTTTCAAAATGAGACTAATAGTTAAATTCTTATAAGTATCAGAGAAATAATTATTGACATTATTTGTTACGTAAATCATGCAAGAGAGGAAAATTTGAATAGAAAGAGACGACAATAAAATTGTTGATTTTCTCGCATTCAATACGAGTGTCAAAAATAATGTGTGTCTTGAGTCTTTTCCATATTGATATATGGAACCATATAGAATGAAATAAAAATGTGTGTTATTTGAATAAATTAATCTAAAATTAAATAATTTATTGAAGTACCTAATTCATACATATGAATGTGTTTTGAAATCAGACAAAGTACCTACATACATTTAGATGGTCACTTAAATCAATTTAAAAATTTTATGAGAGCTTTAATTTATTATTTCGTTTAATATTATCGATTTAAAATAACCCCCGTTACCTTTTGGTGATATGTCTATTTCATAATTACATACTATTTAAGAAACAGAGAGCTAGTATTTAAAAGACAACAGTGTTATATATATAAATGAAATATTTAATTGAGACTTACATAAAAGTAATGTACATAAAATGTCTACTTCATGTTCTATGTTCAAGAAAATGTTGTTTTCCCTTAAAGTCAGAAAAAAACATCTAATTTATGAAATTTGCTACTAATGGGAATAAGTTCAATATTAATTCATATTATGGATAAAATATGCGTGAAAACACACATTTTTGGCATTTTTTAATGAAAATAATGGCAACGTGTATTTGACATCCGTCATGGCCGAATTGAAGTTCGATGGACAATTAAAATTATTGTCTTTCATAAAAACTGAAAATATATTATTTAAAACTGATTATTTTGTTTTTGATATAAAACTTAATTTTAAACAGTAGATGAAGCCTCAAAGCATGTGAGTAAATAGAATATATTATTTTAAAATGTATGTTTTCACTAAAATAAAGTATTTTAAAAATGTCAAAAATTAGTAATATTTTGTTTATGCAATAATTTACCATATTAAGATAACTTTGTGGCACATGGAAAATGTGTCTAATGGTCGCAGTCTTTCTTATAATGCTCGTACTGACTTAATTATAGCAAATAAAATTCAGTTTATTAGTTTTAAATGAGTGTAAAGGTCCTATCTAGGTAATAGTTTTAAAAAAAATCAAACCTAATCAATTATTTAAATCTGTTAGGTGCCCAAAAAAATGCTAGGTGAAACAGCATCATACCACCCATATTGGGGGCAAAATTCTTAAAATTCACAGGCTAGCTTTTTTTGAATTTTATTTTTACAAAAATGTTGGTATAACTAAAAAAAAAAAAAAATTAGTGAGTACTATTTCAACCATAAGCGTTGATCGACTGTGATTTCATACGGTTTTGAGATGAAAAAATGTTTTAAAAAAGGGGAAAAAATAAAAATTGATAATGTTATCAGGCCATAACACTAAGAACATTATTATTTATTTTATATTTGTTTTTTGGAAGGACGACTTCAGATTTTTTAAATATTATTGTGTTTAATGTGACGCTTAAAACAAAAAAATAATAGCACTTCATATCACAACTACATAAACATTACACATCACATTTATATTGCACTAACAACACATATAAAATGATGCCACCGGCAGCGGCAATGCCCAAAGCTGCCTAACGGCGCACTCACTGTATTTATAGTTAATAGTCTGTATTTTAATTAATAACTAACAAATAAGATCTTGTTCACTTGAATTACTTGGCAACAAAAACAAGAAATATCGCAAACGTACATCAAATCTAACTGACAATTTACTCAAATTGGAACGTTCTTGATACTTTCCAACTTATTACATCGTTCTCATCATCCAACATATCATCGGACTCTGCGATAGTAACAAACATATCAGGAATGTAAAAAAAAGTCTGCAGTATCTCCACTAACGAAAAAGTCACCCTCAGCCATTTTGTAAAAAATAATTGTAAAAGTAAAAAAAATCAAAAAAGTTTTCGAAAATTCGCTAACTAAAAATATCAGTACTTTGACGTCAATATGAGAGTGTGTGTTAGATTTTTAAATACAATTGAAATTTTGGTCATTTTCATATAAATCACTTTTATGTATGGTATAAAATAAATCTGGCAACACAAAAGTTAATGATTTTTACACTCGATTTCAGACATAATTCGTGGTGTTCTTGAATTGAATAATATTTCTATGGGTCACCGTATAATATCACTAATGGAAAAAATAATTTGGTTTAAAGTCATGTGAGTATTGGCCAACCATAGAATAAGGATAGCCAATGTGACATTCTGACATTTATCGCGCTGTCTCTTTCTCTGACGCAAGTTCCCGATGCTGGCCTTCTTAGGGTTAAAAACAAAGTTAAAAAAATAACATCACTACAACTTTTGCGAGACATAAAAAGCAAACAACGAGCATTCAAAGTTGCTGAAATATTACAAAATACAAAAAGCTGTAAATTATGAAAAATTTACAATATATAAAATTAAACATTCTGATAAGATACATGGTTTATTTATAACCTTCAAATTTTTAATGCAGAGATATCAAAAGCCATAAATATAGGAGTAGGATGTTTGCAAGAAGTAAGATAGATTAACATGGATTGGAGGAGAGTAGATTCACATAGTCATCTTGGATGTAAAAATCTATTGATTTATGATGCAAGGACCTTAAAATTTTATCAAATTTATTATTTGTCAAATTATTTAAAGACCGTGATAAAGGGCATGAAATGTACTCACATGTTTCCTGAATAAATCGGCATGAACAGCAAGTCCGGGGTCGGATGCTGCAATAAATCCAATGACATCCTCAATCGACCAATCAAGAGGATGATGCGATGGCTTAATGGCTATGGCTGGAAGGATGGCGATAGGCGGTGCGGTTGGGATTACTGGGAGTGGCGGCGGCGAGGGGGTCGGCGGCCCTTCACAGGGGGTGGTGGATGTGGCAGGCTCAGGAGACACCCGGTTCACTTTGGCCGGAGTGGCAGCTGCTGCGGGACTTTCTGTTCGCTGCCCATCCTGGAATGAAAATATATTTGCCAAATAATATTTAAATCATTGATCATTTTCAGTCGCCTGTTATAAATTAAGAACTTTATTCTGAAATCTTTTTACTAAATATTTTTCACGTGGAATAATTCAAGTAGAAACTCGGTTAAACAAAGCCGGAGAATCAATCAGTTGAACAATTGTATGTAGTAACCGCAAATCACCAAGATAGTGCAAAACAGGGATACATGATGGTGCTTTGTAGTAATGGTAAAATTGTTATTGTGACTGTGATTTTGTTCAATTATAACAATGATTGTTAACTGATTAATGTAACTCTTTGAGCAATGACTGGTACACTAGAAAGTAAGCCTCCGACAGTTAAATCTTAGTTACCAATCATTGTTAAATCTCAGTTACCAATCATCAAAATAATCACAGTCATATAACAGTTTACCATCACTAGTGCTTTGTGCAATAAATGGGCCTCTGACCCGGAAAATAAAAATAAAATAGGTATCTAAATATATTTGACAACAAAAAAATAAAATAAATGTTATTTTGAAATTCAACTAAAATATGGCTAACAAAGAAACAGCAATATTCCATTTAGTAGATATTACAGAAAAGTAGTAAACATGTTATTGAAGGGATTTCTCTGAAAACAAAACTACCAATATATATTGATTATAAAGATTTTAAAGGCAGATTTTTTCTTTTAGAGCATTTGTCAGTAGGTAAAATTTTGTTCATTGTACATAGCATATATCATACATACATGGTTGATGTTTCAAGCAATGTTTGAATAAATTTGGAAAAGTATGCTATGTAAGTACTTTGTATTTTTTGATCATTGCATTCACAATAAAAAGATGAATAATTTGATTTAATCATCAGGGAATAAAGATGATATATTTCCTAATGAACCAAAAAGTATACAGAAAAAACTTGTAAAAAATTATTTTTGAAAGCTTTTGAGCTGAAAATCATCATTATGCTAATCTCTCTAACCAAACTGCTCAATTATTCAAACTAAATACTATTTATATCACTATACAAAATAACATATTTTTTAGATATAAATTTTATCTGACAATACCTATCAAAAAAGTAAGAAAATAATTTTTTTTTTGACAACAATGATTAAACACAAAGATTATTATTTTTAAATAGCACAATATGTACTGTTTACTGCAATTTTTTTACTTCATAATCACAAATGTGAAAATAAAACACCTATTTTTTTATTTTACTCGTTTAATTTATTTAATCGCATTTAACCTTGTAAGGGCATTAACAATCAAAAGGTGAAACGCATATTATCAAAAAACAACCGTTTTAGTTTCACATATGTAGTTAGATATTGTTTAATTGGGTGGAAATTATAAAAGTGCATTAAATACTGTGGAAATCAAATACAATAAAAAATTGGTTACAATATCACTCCATAATCTAAACCCTATTTTGTCAGTGTTTAACACTATTACAGGATAACTAGAAAATATTTTCCAGTTCCAAAAATAATGATGGGTGAAAATCCTTAAAAAAAAAAAAATGCCATAAAATTTTGTATTGTTCTTTAACAAAAAATATTATTTTTCAAAAAACATTTGGCTTTCCGAATGGATACACCACGACATTTAAGAGTAAAAAAAAAAAAAACACATTTCTATTGCCCATTGCTCATGGCGTCATGTTATGTACTAAAAATCATCAAAAAGGATAAATTTTAGATGTGAAGTCAAACAGGTTACCGTTTACAAATATGTATTCTTTGTTAAGTTGGCCCGGAAACAATACACATATTGATGGACATTTGGTAAAAACCCTCCTATATTCATAAATATTTACAATTTATATGTAGAAATAAAGTTTTACAACCAATATAAATATCTAATAAAAATTAATAATGGTTGAACCCCGATTGTATAAGACAATGTGGTCCGAGTCTATCTAGGATAATATGGACAGCCGCAACTGTTATAATACACTGGTTATTTTTGATGCAATTAAAAATAATTTTATTTGAAATAGTACGTCATTAGCAATATACATTCATTAAGAAAAAAAGAACCATTAACATTTTATTTTAATACAAATTAAATTTAAATGTATCAGTTAGAAAGACATACAGAAAAATTCAATTTATCAAAAAAATATTTTTGTTGCTGCCGGGATTCGAACCTGGATTCTTTCCTATCCAGGGAAATGTGTTAACTGATTATACTACACCAACATAGTAGATGACAGCAAATTTTCAAACTTATATTTATTTATTTATTAACATACATATTTTTGTTAAAACAGAGGTGAATATATTATAATATAACATTGTAATATGTTTATTATGTGGGATGGAGTAGACTCCACCACTGATATATACAGCATTATCCTGGCCACTTTGCTAGACTGAGGTCTGTGTTAAAGTAGCCAGTTTTTTTCGTGCTGTTATTTAAGATTTAACAGGAATAAAAATATAAATGAATAAAAATAAAATGATTATGTTAAAATGTTGGATAGTCTGCTTCTGATTTGTGTAATCTTATTTACGATTTCCAGTTGGTACTGAGTGTGTTGTATAGTTTCGGACCTAAGAAGATGTAGACTCTTTGATAAAATGTCATTGTTGCTCTCAGAACTGGCGTATAGATTTTCGTTGTCTGTCTTGTGTTGTGTCCATGATTTATTGCTTGGGGTGAGTTGTTGTTAGCATGGAAAAATTGGACGAGTCCCAACATAAAGATTTGTCTAATATCTAGGGAATTGTACTCTTTAAATATAAGATCTGATGGATATCTAAAGGGACGACCTTGAGAATTGTCTTTTATGCTCTTTTAGCAGACTCTAATATTGTTTTTGCTGCTCATCCCCAAACTAAAATAGCGTAATTAATTAAGGAGTAGCAGAGTGCAAAGAACACCGATCTTAAGAGTTTGTATTCAATTATACATCGTATTCCTTTAAAAAAAGTACATTAGTTTTCTTAAGCGTTTAGCTAGGTTGAATATATGTTGGACCTAAGACGATCATTGATCAGTACTCCCAGATGTCGAATAATTTTAACTCGTGTCAATTTTTCACATTGGCATGAGGAAGCCGTGTTCTTGTTTGTTTTGCAATCATGTACGATGAGTGTAGGACTTTGATGCGGTGATGTTCTTTCGTTAATACAAAAACATACATATTTTGATTTTTTTATGTTGAGTGATAGGAGGTTCGTATCAAACCATTTTTTCGCCTTGTTCAAACCATCCCGTGCACGAGTATTGACCTCTTCCCAGGACTTACCCCCAAAGCAAAGTACTGTATCATCGGCGAAAGTGATTATTTTTCCATTATTTAAAGTCGCATTACAAAAGTCCCTGCTGTAGTTCTTTCAAATTGATCTATTATTCTAAACCAAATTTTCCTCTAATCTTTCTAATTGATACATTTAATTTGTATTAAAATAACACAGAACTATGTTCTGAAAAACTGCAACTTCACAATAATAAAGTGTTCTCTTTAACCTTTTAACTGCCAAATCTATTTGAAATGGAAGACACCGCATAATGTAAGACTAGGTTTTAAGGGTCTTGACTTATCTATCAAAAGCTGGGATCTGTTGTCCACAGATGGCAATATGACTTAAAAATATTACTATAATCCCTGCAAGTTTGCAAGGTCCAAAAGTGTGTATTAACATGCTTATAGCTCAGCGTGAAATACAAAGTTCGGCGTGTTAACGCGCTCATGGCATTTAAAAAAGTATTTTATATTATATTTTTTCCTTGTTTGTCATTTCACAATTTACAAAATACATTTGACTCGGATAATACAGAAACTAGAATATTGGAGGCTCGGATAATTAAAATACTATATTAATATTGAATGATTTGAGACATACCTCATTGTGTCGTTTGATCGCTGTCGGTCTATGCGGCGTTGATGAATTACACTTTGTACAGCTACTGGTGACTGGCTCCAGGACAAACAATCCTGAACAATATCCCAGACAGGAACTCAAAGATTCCATCCAAGGTAATAGGCCTCCTGTTCCATCTAACGAGTCTATAGTTGGAATTTTCAATGTGTAAGTTTTACCACCAACTACGAGCTGCAAAAGAAGGAACAACTGTCAAGCCAAAAAAAAACAGAAAAACATTAATTATACTAAACATGCTTTAGGAAAGGAAACAGTATGACCACTAATAAAATCCAAATTCTGATCATATTTGTTTAAGACAATTTAGAAAATTCAAATATTTCAAATTCTACAGACTGCTGTACCCGGTGCAGTCTGGGATTGGAATAGGCAGTTAGGTGATAGGGGGAGCGGGATGCCATTGTTTTGTAACAGTGTGCAAAATTTGATCCAGGTAGGTGAGAGTGAAATGTGGGGGGGAAGGAGGAAAGGTTGAACATACTTTCCTCAGAGTTCTAATGTGTACTATATTAATGCTATCATTTTCAAATTTTGTTCAGTTGTACTCTAGGACCCTGAGGAAACTATAATATATATATATATATATATATACATTAGCGTATTTTTCGATTACAAGAGGTGTATTATAAGTATCCGTGTTTAACAATTGATGGCGCCACTGATGCAAAATCTTTTGAACGACGCCTGTCAAAATTTCAGGCAGATTTATAAAGTAGTTTTGTTTTGATAGCTGTTAAAAATGGGAAAATTTGTATTTGTTTGCAACCATTGAAAAAGAGCAATATCATGTCATTGATTTGATTCAAGTTTTTGGATGGGAAGACGTGTGAAGAAACCAAAGGGAAGTTGCATGCCATTTATAAGGACCGTGCATCTTCGATGACTACCATCAGATATTAGTTTAATGAATTCAAGCGTAGCCTAACATCCATTTTTGATGAAGAGCGCCCAGGGCGTCCTATTGAGGTGATATCGTATTGGTAGACCGCCGGGTGAAGATCAGAAAGAGTGCTGATATTGTAAACACCTAAAATAAACGCATAAGAAATATCCTACACGAAAAATTGGGCATGAGAAAGTGTGCCATGTTAGGGAAGAACACACAAGAACAACAAGAGCTCGGTACACTTAGTCCAGCGATATTTCAACTTTTTTATGATTTATATTTTTTGTTTATTATCTTAGTTATGAATTTTAACCACAATGTTAATATTGCTAATTTTAAAAGTATTTTTATGATTTGTTGAACCCAGCAAAATAGGCCTCTGTTTCAGTGATGACTTTCTTGTTTGAAGTGAACTGCTTTCCGCCAAGCCATTTTTTCATGTTTGGATACAAAAAACGTCAAATGGGGCCAAATCTGGGGAATAGGGTGAATGGGGCAACAATTCTTAGTGTAATTTGACCAGTTTTGCTGTGACAATTTGCAGATGAGTAAGCTGGTGCGTTGTCATGGTGAAAGACCATATTTTTCTTCGCCAAATGGGGCCGTTTTCTCATCAATTCAGTGTTGAATCAGCCCAATAGTACTGCCCTGTAATTTTTCCTAACCTTCTCCAAATAGTTAGTGAAGATGATGCCTTGCAAATCTTAAAAAACGGTGACCATGATCTTTCCGGCTGATGGAACCATTTTCGCCTTCTTTGGAGCAGGTTTGTCAGGTGAAGTCCACTGTGTTGACTGTTCTTTCATTTCTGGGATGTAGTGATGGATCCATGTTTCGTCAAGTCACAAAATGCCGCAGAAACTCTTTTGGATTGCGCTTAAACATGTCCAGTGCTCCGAAGTTGTCATGCAATTCTGCTTCTGTTTCACTGTGAACAAATGCGGCACACATCTCGCTGATAACCATCTCGTTGATTTTCTTCTACCATTCAAGAAAAGTGTCAAAAATAACTTGTATCTAGAGTCTTATCCACATTTCTTCATTTTAAATTAAGGAATAAAATAAAATTGTGAATAATGTGAGTTGTCATTTGAATTAACCCATGGAAAATTAAATAATTTATTAAAGTACCTAGTTTATATATATGAAAATATTATGAAATCAGTCAAAGTACCTACATATATTTAGAAGATCGCTTAAATCAGATGCATTTTGTAGTTTTGTTTAATATTATCAATTTAAAACACCATGTTGCCATTTTGGAAGCCGTTTGTTTCATAATTACGTAGTACTTTGCTATATTTAAAAGATAATGGTGTATACGGAATATTCAATTGTGACTTACATACAAAATACAATACATAAAATGTTTGTTTTGTTCAAGAAAACATTGTTTTCCCTTAAAATCAGTAAAAAACATCTAATTTATGAAATTTGCAACTAATGTTGTGCATAAGTTCAATATTAATTCATATTGTGGCTAAAACATGGCTTGAAAAGATATATTTTTTGGCATTTTTTAACGAAAATTACACAAACGAATTTGACATTGAATTTCATTTGAAGCGGAAAAAACAATAAAAAAATACACATTAATAGGATCGAAATAAATATTATTTAGTAAGAAAAGGAGGAAGATCCATCACTCAGAACCCCCGTGCCCAGCGGATACACATACACAACATGTGGGGGGGGTGTGCGATTCGAAAATTGAACTCCTCAGCCATACTCGGACTCACAATCTTTAATCAATGCAAGTGTCATCCTCGTAAGGGACCGCCGAAGAAGAAGTAAGAAATTATTGTGTTTTTGATATAAAACATGATTTTAAATGATAGCTGAAGCCTCAAAGGCATGTAAATAAATATAATATATTATTTTAAATCATTTGCTTTCACTAAAACAAAGTATTTTAAAAACATTCAAAATTAATATCCTGCAAATTTAATGGTTAATAACTATTAATTTTTAATAAGGAGAACACATTCTTATTATGAGGTTGTAATTATTCAAAACGTGGGTCTGTGATGTTTTAAATACTAATTTAATGTATTAATTATAAATATATACATATAAAATCAATTTTGTTGAAAAATATTGTTTTAGCGCTACCGGGATTCGAACCTGGATCTCTATTTTCAATCCGGGGAAGTACACTATCAATTGTGTTATAGCACCGGTATTTTTCATGACAAATTTTCGAACCTATATGTTACACCTTTTCAAATTAATACAACTGTCGTTCCATTATTTGAAAGCCATCTACATTGTTTTTACGGAATCTCAAATACCTTTGAGTAAACCGACTACAGATGCCAGAATTATCAATTCATTAATGTTTATTAATATTAATTCATTATTAATTTTTAACATTTTCTTAATTTGTCTCCATAATCTTGGCTTCGAGATTATAAAAAATAATATTTTGTATATGCAAGAATTTTCCATATTAAGGCAATTTTGTGGCACACAGCAAATGAATTTAATGATTGGGTCTTTCTTATAATGCTCGAATTGTCTGAATTATTGCAAATAATATTCAGTTAATTAGTTTTATATTAGTGTAAAGGTCCTAATTAAGTAATAGTGTAAAAGTCCTCTCAATTTTGCAGGTCCACTATACATAATTATAAATATAAAAATGATTGATTATTCAATATTATAAATTCAAAAACCTATCTATTAAGGAAAAAAGAAAAGAATTAGACAGATGTGGACTACCTTGAGCTTATGTAAAATTAGTTATATTAGAAGTGTAGAAAACCAAATCTTAAAAAAATTCTCAAAATAACATATAAATGCAGAAATTTAAAGAAAAACTCACTAGACCACAAACACATTGATGTACTTGTGGCTAGTGGTTATGATACTAGACCACAAACACATTGATGTGCTTGTGGCTAGTGGTTATGATACTCATCTAGAGATCTAGTGGTAGGGGGTTCGAGCCTTGTTCCAGGAGGCCATCAAGCTAGTCCTATTCATATTCATAGCACAAGTGTTTAGCTTAGTTTGAAAATAGTAAAAACATTGATGTGACATGTATTTCACGTATGTATCTATATATTTTTTTAAAAAGATAGCAATCTTCATTTAAAAAGTATTTCCCATACAAAAAAGTCACAGAATAAAATGGCAACATAGTACACTTGACCAGTTCGCTGGGTAATTTTTACATTAAAGTTTTAAAATTGTAAATTAAACAATTTGAAAGCAAGAGTTCAGAAGATGGAATGTTATCCCGCAAAAGTCTAAAGCTCGAAAAAGGACACGATGCCCCGAAAAAATCAATTAAAATTAGCAATCTTACATTTTGAGAGCAAATGTGGTAATGTCGACATTTTTAAATCATAAATATCATTAATAAATAATTTAATTTTAGAATCTAAATCGAAAAGGTTTTAAATGAATTTTTAAATACATTTTATCAGTTTCTAGCATTTTCCTCTATATTCTATGTCTTTGCTTCTATAGAGCCAAATAATAATAATCTATACTATTGACTGGTATGTGCATAGTAGCTAAAGTAGTGATAATCAATTTTAAAAATAAATTGGAAATGTCGGTAATCAGCGTACTTGCCAAAGTGTTTTTTTAAGATAATTTAATAGTAAGCGAAGTAAACATACCAAACATAAAATACCTACGTAAGTTTACAATTTTACGATCGTACATTTTGTATTGAGATCGTGTATACCTGAACTGATAAGGAAATGTAACACTGATCGAGTTAATGAAGCACAAAAGTAAAGCACGTCATTTCCATGGAACATTTTCTAATATGAAATTTTAATAATATAAAAAAAATGAATAATAGGTGAATACAATAGGTAAGAAATTATTAACATTTTATGTAAATATAAATATTATTTTTCTTTTTACCTGGGTGTTAAAACCATCCATATTGTTCAATCTGACCACAGCGGCTGGTACATCTAGGCATGCGGCCAAAACGTCTCTCAGCAATCTTCGGGCGGCTCCGCCTGGTGAGGGACTGACCACACCAGCCGGCGGTAAGGTAGTAACCCTTAAGAAGGGGCCTGGCGTGCATGTGGGGCGCACCGCGATCCTCACTCCTCCGCCCAGTCCCGGAGTCGGGCTGTCCGCTTCAGGTAACGCAGCCACAGAAGCACGAACTTTGAACCTACAATATTAAAGCATAAAGAAGTTTGGTTAAAGAAATGGGTTATTGCCATCTTAAAATCGGCAATCAGCTCTAAATACGATGATACGTGAGTGATCACAGGTAATATCCCAACAATCCACTGAATAAATACATTCCACCGCCATTTTATTAATATTATTTATCTTTTATCCATCATAAGCAATATAGTTTGCAAAATAGCCCACCATATTATATTAGACCATGAGAGTGAGTTTTTTGCTAGCATTTCTACAAGTCAAAAGTAATTCGCTATTCGCAAAGATTATGTCTCTGAGAAATAGCGCAAATACCGGGTTATGCTTACCCATGGGAACAAATGTGTGAAATATATGAGAAAAATTAGCCAAAAATGAATGACACACTTTTATTTATTAAAATTTAACATTTCAAATTACAAAATAAATTTTAAAAGCATTCAGCACGTCTTCAGACACTATGGCAGGTGTTTTCTTCTGATTTCTTAGGATATTTTGCTACTGATCTGACACATTCTCTATTTGAAAGCTATGACTATGTTTTAATGCACCCTTTTCAATAATAATTAATCTTCTCGCGTTTTTTACAAAAATGTAGGTTTTATTATTCATTTAGAGTTTTTTTATAAACATTACATAGATATGACCTTTACACTAATTTAAAACTAATAAACTGAATGAAAAAAAAAAGGTTTTAAATAATACATTGTATTTACTCACATGCTTTGAGGCTTCAGCTACTATTTAAAAGCAAGTTTTACATCAAAGACACAATAATTTTTTACTATATAATATTTGTATCGATTCTATTAATGTGCATTGTTTTTATTTGTATCATTCTACCGCTCGATCCGGCAATAGCGGGCGAGGAATCTGTTGCTTCTGATTTTTGTTTATATACACCGATAAGATATATTTTCACACATATTTTAGCTAAAACATTAATAAATATTGAACTTATTCACAACATATGTTGAAGATTAGTTGTATTAGATGGTTTTTCACTGATTTTAAGGGAAAAAATCATTTTCTTGAACAAAGTAAACATTTTATGTACATTATTTTATACGTAAGTTGCAATTGAATATTCCGTATATATGTCCCACAGTCTTTTAAACAAAGTAAAATACTACGTAATTATGAAACAGCTCACATAACAGCAATGTGGTGTTTTAAATTGATAATATTAAACAAAACCACCAAATGCACCTGACATAATAATTTTGAATGTAGAACATTGTGTTAAGTGTCAATATGTAGGTACTTTGACAGATTTCAAAATATTTGAATATTTTTAATGGATTAATTTAAATGACACAACACATATTTTATTTCATTCCATAATATTAATATGAAAAAACGTAGATAAGACTCTAGATACAAGATATTTGACACTTGTTCTGAATGTGAGAAAATCAACAATTTTATTGTCATCTCTTTCTATCATAACTTTCCTCTCTAGCAAGATGTATGTAACAAATAACATCATTTAATATTTAGGTGACACTTATAAGTATAGTCACGTAGAATTTATCAAATATCAAACTGGAAACATGGAAGTACACCCATAAGTAGTGTGATAAGATTGTGGTTCATTATAATAATTATAAATAGTGATTATTTTCACAATTGCAAAAACGCTTAGATGAATAGGAAGGTGTTAATATATTTGATTATGAACTAGCAAAACCACCTCTTTGACCTGCCAAACAAGTCGATTTGTAATTTTATTTTTAAAAAATTAGTGTTTTTTTATAAGATTAAGAAAATATTATAACTAAGTATTTAATACAGTAAATAGAAAATATTATAATCAAGTAACAAGAATTACAGAGGCTAGTGAGTAGAATGTACGATGTACGATGTACGACCAGGTAAACCAGATACTGAAGGATAGTTCAGTTAGAAACCTCAATAATCATCAAACTTGTATGAATGTAGATGAGACAAGAATTGTGTGTCAGGACAGAAGAGTGTGGCGCTCTATCCTCTCTCCCTACCCCGCGGAGAAACAGTGTGATGGTAAGTAAGTATTTAATGTAGTTTTTATTCGGGATGTTCAAGTGACAATAGTCTAAACGGATCATACAGCTAGGGGACAACAATAGCAACCCATAAACACTCAACTTATACATGCACATACTATGGGTGAGTTTTTCAAGCAAGTACCAAATTTTTTTATAGAAACATCATTTTTACAACACTTTACTTTCTTGAGACACTACACTTTAAACTACTTCTCAACATAGTCACCATCATTATTAGGGCACTTGTCATAACGGGGCACCAATTTTTGTATACCTTCATCATAGAACAACGCCATCATGAAAACCATATCTGTACTCCGTCTTTGAGTTCATCATCATCATCAAAACGCTTGCCACCAAGGAACCACTTCAGACAAAGGAAAAGATGGAAATCACTTGGCACCAAATCAGGACAAAACAGGACACACTTGGCGACGAATGTCACCTGGTTTCACGTTTCATGCATTCAAGAAACGAATCATGGACCATATCTCATTGTCTTGAACATTTTAACCACTCACTACAAGATGATCACATTATGTGAATGTTTCTAATGTTGCATGTGGTGAGTCAACAGTTGAAAGAAACCACTGCACATGCGGAATATCCGTCAATGGTACTTATTTAAAAATGCACCTCGTACATAAGCTATCGGATTTTTGTATAGAGCGAATTAAAAAAGGTTATTTCAACTTTTTTGCTGAAAATCATAAAAGTTTGAATAATTTCTAATCTGTTGAATTTTGGAAAATCCTATTTGATGCTCAGTGGGTTGCTAGTGATATCTCTGGGACACCTGTATATGATATGAATTGTGACACTTCATTCGGTTGTAAATTGTTGGTGTACAGCACAAATTCTCAAAAGGTTAAAAAGATTTCATTTTGCATTTTTCTTACCAATCATTTAATTTTGATACCAAATAAAACAGAAATTCAGAGTTTTCAATACAAACATTAACAGAGCTGAAGTTTCTATTGTTTCATTTTGTACACTAACCATTGTTTTATTATATCTAATAGAGACCTGCAAATTTAATGATTTATATTGCTAAACCCTGTGGGTAGCTATGCTGTAGCCGTTGTCACGACTAACAGAATCGAAACATAAAAAGGTCAGTCATATGAAAGTATTCATGTAACAATGATGGCCAATTTCAAAAAAACTTATTTTAATAAAAGTTCTTCAAATTGATCTTCTAAAATGTAGTAGAAATGAGTATGTAAATATGTTGCACAAAACTTCATTAGTTGTGCATCTTTTATAAAAATATTTGTATGTATTTATATCACTTAAAAAGAAAAAAAAACTTCACTTCATGCCATCTTGATTGATTACAAATATCTATCAAATTATTAATAAAAAGAAATATAGCCATTCCTCTACTAACGAACATTTGATTTACAAACTTTCAGAGATACAAACGAACACAACCGTAAATAAATATTTTGTTCGTTTGGCTCCCATTTCTCTGTTCACAATATCAAACTTTGTTCTGCGTGAGAATTCTGCCTAGTACGGATCTGGCCGCTACTAACGTCACACAGCATCGTAGCGGCACATTCCCAGTTGTCTGTACTTGCGTTAACGGTAAGATATGCTCGCTTAATAACAAAGTGTTCATCGTTTTTATTGCTTAAAATCTTGTGCATCAGTTTCAAAGGTAAGTAAGTCAGCATTAAAGCCGATATTATTATTAGAAGTTATTTTTGTTTGTGTTTTAGGATAAGAAAATATTTACAATGATGCTGATAGCGACCTACAAACATTTAATGATATGAACGGCCGTTTGTATGGGAACATTCCTTTTCAATTTCTTCAATCTCAACAAATGGGAACCAGGATTTATACAAAATTTGGTAAAGAATTTCAGAGAGCGCAATATTCTTTTGTATCCAGTCGAATGACAAATTATGACTTTACTTTAACATTAAAACCTTCCAAATGTGCCTATTAAGGAAATTATTATGTAATTCAATAAGACATAATTTTTTGTTACTTTATAGTATTTCTTATCCAACATTTTATAAGTTTTCCAATGCCACTTTTATAATAAATAATCTTGTGATTTATTTTCAATAAAAATTGTAATGTCCTTTTAAATCTACATTTTATTTTTATTGATTTGGTATGGTTAGGAAATGCACTTAACATAATTGTATTAATGTATGAAACTTTATTACATTAAACTATGCAAATTGAATTATTGTATAATTCGTTAAAGACAAAATATTTCATTGCATTGCAAAAATGTTAATAAATAAGACTAGATGCACAGATTAATCGCCATCATCCTTAATCAGGCTGATCATTGTTGCAAATACTAACTTTTATAATATCACTAAATGATCTCAATATTTCTCATAATAATTGCATAAATCGTAAATGTTTTATAACAGAATGTGCTTTTGTTTTGTATTTTTTGAGATTTTAGTGAATATTTAATAATTTTAACATTTTTATTTTATTATGCAAATTATTTGAGTTTGTATGCATTTTAAGGTTTATTTTTTTTCAGACATATTTTCTTGTAACATTGGAATAAGCTAATCTGACAATTATCAATAATGTGTACTGCAAAATGTGACATCAGAACAATGTTAAAATACGTTTAAAAATAAAAAAATTGTGGACTACCACATTACATGCTTTGAAATACACATATATATGTATAGTTCAAGTGTAATAATACAAAAGAATTGAATTTTTCAATGAAAAAAAACAAACCTGTTGGTTCCCTGTACAGTCTTCTGCCCCGGTGGCTGCATGGGGTGTCCAGAGCGAGTGCACCAACCCACTGGAAATATGTCCCGGGAATCATATCGGCACCAATAGTCAAATGCTCCTCTCCAGCCATCAAAAGTCACATGAATCTGATCTTGCTTCACCGCACCCACAGTCGCTGTGCAGATCAACTGGGGATTCTTTTTATCCACCGCTTCCAACTTTTGACCAACAACAAATATATTGCCATCTGGAGTGGGAGGTTCCTTCTGAAAGACTTTGGATGGCGCCATTTCCGCACCATTTAAAGTTTTCAACAGAAACATCGGCCAACTGCTGGCATTCATTCTGAATCCTAAAGGTGGTTGCAACATGTCGCCATTCTTCTCACAGTGTCCTATTGGATGAATATCATTTGAATCAACAAGTCTCCAGAAGTCATTTTTGTTATCACTGCCATCGAGTCTTAGCCTTAATCGCGGTCCTAATACACCAACAACAGTAGCGATACATGTAGAAGTCAAGTTGCGCGGGTCCAAGGCCTCTAATTTCATTCCAATCTTGAAGTCGTTGTGGGGAGGGTGAGGTGCTTGCTTAAAACATTCTTGAGGCGCCGGTATGCTATTTGTCTCACGCAGATATTCCAACCAATCAAATATTTGGTATGTTTCATACTGAAAGGGACCAGCTGGCGATGCAGCACTACCAGGATGGTCCGCTCCAGTGGGTGCGACAACTGAGAGAGGAGAATGTGCGGCTTTATCATTTTTCTTTTGATACTTGTTGAGACAGTAGGTAGAACAAAAATCTTTACCATTTGACGGTGCGTTTCCTCGAATCACATTATCGCATAGCATGCAAGCCCCTTTGCTGTATGCTTTTCTAAATTCTGATAAACATGTCTCCGAACAAAATTCTTTCTTTCCGTTCGGCGTAGGAAGTACGAACTTAAGAGGAGTTTTACTCTCGGCACACCACGTACAGATCACTATCTTTTTCGGGGGCCTTCCGGGGCCCCGAACTTTACCGGAGCCGATTGACGTTGCGGTGACGCCACCGGGAGACGACATCCTAGGATGCGGTTACTGCGAATATTTGAGGAATTCACATCAGCTTCATGAGACAAAGTACGCCTTTCTTAATGCATAGCATTCACTAGATTTCCGCGCACTTAAAAATGACAGCACGGCGACATCACTATACTGTTTGCAAAATCTTGGACGCCATGTTTGAAAATTTTGCTTACAATCATTAATCTTTTTTTTCTATGGCTAAAACTTTGATCTGTCTGTAGCCATGTATTTAAAAATTGAATAACAACAGTACAATCTATCCCAATTTAGAATTTAAATTAGAACGCCCGATGGGAGAATCGACAATCGAATAAAAACGTATAAATCGTAATAAAGAAAATGATCTACATAATATATTCTACTACTCAAATACATGTACAAATAAATAATAATCCTGGTAATGCTTTCATAATAATTTTCTTATGAGTTTTTAATACTATTTTTTTGCATATTTATTTTATTTATTATAAGTACAATATTTAAAAATTTGTATCAATATTAAGACTGCCAGAATACAATATAGGCTGCTAAGCTTCAAAAACGTAATCGATCTAGCTATTGTTGTGTTTAAACTCACTACTTCACATAAACTAGATATTACGGTTGTTACACCATAAGAGTATAGAGGCAAAGAGGATAGAGCGCCTCATCTACATTCAGAAAACCTGTACGTTTTGATGATTCTAACATAACTCTTTTCCAGGGTTTGGTTTGTCCTCAATTCTGGTGTCATCAACATTTGCATCGTGGATATATTTTCCACTCTACGATCCACTTTCAAATCATTTGTTCCACATTACGAAACCACTTAAGTGACCCTTTCGTAAACCTGCTTACTATGCTTAAATCAGCTTTACATTCACTCTCTTACTCAGTGCTTCATATTTAAAAAAAAAAGGTGCCGGAACTCGAATCACGAGAGCGCCAATTTCGAATCCATTCATATTTCATTTGGTTCATAAAAACATCATATTTTATCATTTGTGCGAATTATATCAATGTGGATTGTAATTATGTGCTCATAAGCATTGTTTCATTTAATTGCTTTTGAAATATTAAAAATACTTTAAAGGTGCCGGAATGCCGTTTCACCGCATAACGTGACAAAAGAAGTACACTGAATTAAAATATAATGTAGTTTTTTGCATTTGTATTTTATTATATATATATTTACTATTGAGCGGTATAGAAACAAAACCTCCACTATCTAATTGATAAAAAGATTAACGTTGTTGTAACTGATTTTATAACCGGAGAAGAAATTTTTAAAAATGATATTGTTTTGATAAAATGCTTCTAAAACATACCAACATGTTATCAATTGTAAAATTATTAATATTATCAGATAAACATTTTCATAGATTATTTTATTATTTCGGTACCTTTCAATTATAATATGTTATAATGATTTTATTTATTTTTATGTTTTCTCTTTGGAGTAGGTATTTTAATGTACATATTTCGTTAAATCAATCCTGCAAGCAAATTCTAATAAAAATTGACATTATTTATATTTAAGAAAATAAAAATATATTTTTTAAATGATAGTGACATAAAAACTTCATTAAATGCCTTCACATACATGGAATAAAATCATATGACAGATTAACAAACGTTACTTAGAGTAACAAAAAATCTGTAAGTATATAACGTGTAATATATTAACACTCAATCAACACATAAATTGTGAACATGTTATTTATAATATCGCCATTGAACGCATAGAAACATATATTTCCACAGCTTTTTATAGGTTAATAATGACATGAAATTTATCGGTAGAGTAAAAAGCTTTTATCTAGGGCAAAAAGAAACACAAAACAAAATACCGATTTCGCAAAAATCCCAATATCTATTTAGGAGTCATAAAACTATTATTCACCTTTGAAATCCTTTTAGACATAATTTAAACCAATAGTCTTAAATCAGTAAGAGCGGATTTGAAAAAGTCTTGTATAACATTCGTGCCATTATCAAAAAAATTTTTTCTCTATTTTTTGAAAACGAAAAAAAATTAAAACAAAATGATGTAAAACTATGAAAAAATTAATAAATATATTAATATGTAAGTTATGAGTTCAATGTTGCCAACCATGTGGGATCCACTGCGGGTATACTCGCCATTCGTCACTTATCTGTTCATTCGATCAGCATCGGACAAAGATTAATAATGAGTGAAATTAGGCCTTAATAATTATTGGTGTGTAACATAATCGTAGTAAATATATAAGCATAATGTTCAAAATATTATATAAAATTTTCTTTTCATGATTCTTATTTTCAATACATATATATCCATGAAAATCTAATACTTATAACTTAATTATAGCTCTAACATTAATCTATATAAATATATCTCAATTTTATGTCTTTGAAACTAGCATAGCCTATAAATTAACTACTTAATTATATTGCCACGAAATATTTATTATTATCGTTGTATAGCTAATGGCTTTTTAAATAAGTGTGCACCTAAAATTCGTCCAATTAGCACCCTATCGAAACCGTAAAAACGACAGAATTATCTTATTTAAAATTATAATGTGAAATCAGCCTGCTTTTTCAGTTTTTTTTTAGTAAAATAAATTAGCTCAGTCATATTTTGCTTACAAAATGTAATAATGTTGTCTACACAAATCTTGTAATTTTTGTTATTGCATTGACTAATAAGATAATAAAGCAATGCTGTAGCGCCTATATGTACATTCATGAATTAAATATTATCTTTTGTTTTCAACATACAGGCATACCGTTTTCAACATTCTATTAACAACTTAATAAATAAGATTTTGCTATCAGTAGTGTTGGTCGTTTGATAAAATCATTGGCTTTGGTAAATTTTATATAACTGATAATGTGTAGCCAATGTTTACTTAATAAAAATTAAATGTATCAACCAGAAAGATATACAGAAAAAATCAATTTATCGAAAAAATACATATTAGTTGCTACTGGAACACAAATTCTATCTATCTAATTGATACATTTAATTTGTATTTAAATGAAATATTTTGATTTTAAAAATAATCAAAAAAAAAGTAAAGAGACATAATCATGAATCTGTCTCATACACCCGGCCTTTACGATTGACGACCTGCCACATACATGAAGTGTCCTGCTTTAGGTAACTTTCCTCACAATCATAAAATGTTTAAAAAAAATGCATAATACGTAGGAACTCAAAGCAGTGTAGATAATGTTAAATCTGTCATAGATTAAACATTTGTTTACTTTCCAACTTCAATTCAGTTTATTATTTGAGCGCCGGCGTTCAAGTGTCAAAAATCTGTCATCATTGAAGTGAAAATGAGTCGAAGGAAGAAAGTAAAGGTAAATTAAAAAAATGAAAAATGTAGCGCTTTTTATTTATTTTTACTTAAAAGCATACTAACACATTTTTGTGAGAAAGTTTAGGTGAAGTGTTTTGGTTATGTTGTTATTTTGTATTGAAACATTAATTTATAGGTTGATGGGCGAGAACTGGAAGATAAATTGAAAGTACCTGAGGATTCTGAATCCGAATATTCTGACAAGAGCAAAATCATTTCAAGCAGCCCTTTGCTAGTAGCACAAGAGACTTCTTCCATAAGAGGATCTTTAGATAATGCCCAAGGTGAAAATGCTCCTAAAAAAGATGAAAAGGCAACTGTACCTGAAGAGAAATTGGAAGAGCCAGAAGAAGTAAATTATAGAGAAATGCCTTCAGGGTATGTGTAACTCTTGTTTGATTTTAACTGTTTAAATGAACATCTAGATAAGTATTGGTTTTTGTTGATTTTATCACTAAATTCCGAATTAAATAAAAAGTTTTGTAGATAAGTGGAACGGACCTAATCCATATTATTTCCTAGGTGCATATTCATTCAAATATTTAATCCAAAGTCGTGACTGTTGCATCCTATGTAATCATTCAATAAATTCTTTTGATATTCTCCCATAGCAAGGGTGGAGTGCCAAAGGCTCGTGTCGTCTCAGAGATATTATAAACGGTGCACAAGGGGTTCATTTTGTATCACTTTTCCATACAACCGTATGCATTGATCATTAAAGCAATGAAATGTTACATTTTATAATATTCTGTAATTTTTTAACCTTTGTTGTATTATCCTCTAAACAATTGATTGGGGTTCTTTTATTATAAGCACCCGTAGTAATAAGTATTTAATAAGAAATTTAATTATTTTTTTCAAAAAGTGAATAAATCTTATATTATAATTTTAAAATACCAACAATTCAATTGGTACTGCTTTGATCTAAGAAAATTAATTGTTCAATAAAGGTTCAAATTTTTCAGGTATTAATTTGTTAAACAATATTACATTTTCTAACTCATCTCTCCTCTCAATATTCCCGTTACATCTACCCCTCCAACGTCCACCAGTAACTCTGCCCCATCCCCATCCATCTACTAGTACCTAATTACTTGTATATCTATTACCTAATTGTCTCCTATATTAGCCTTGTCTCCCATATTTATGTGTAGTTAGTTTAATACTTCACCTATCGATTAGAGTTACTGTTTCTCTCGATATTCGAAAAGTGCTAATACATTTAAATAGAGTAATAACATTGTTTCATTTATATCCATCTTTATGATGAAACTCTATAAAGTTAACGCCGATTCTATCAATAATTTAATTCAGCCGTTAGTCTATTTTTAGTGTTAAATAATTTTCCAATACATTTTTTTACATCGAAGAGTTAAGTAGTAACAGAACTGTTATTATTTTATAAAATTTATCAAAATCGTTTTGTCTACATTTCAGTCTTGAAGGAGCCGCATTCCAGTCACGATTACCTTTTGACCGTCTTTCTTCGCTAGAAGCTGGTTGCTTTCCCGACTTAACTGGACCCACATTACATGTCTTTATTCAAGTCAGGAATCGTCTATTGAAAATGTGGGTTGAAAATCCTAAACTGCAGTTGACGTACGAAAATGGATTAGAAAACATGGAGGTAATTTGTTTTCCGATTTTTAATTTTTTTAAGACAAATTATAGATATCTCATTACGATAAAGTTATTATATTATATGGGAAGTGTGGATGTATGGGTATTACATGGCTTACAACCTGTCTTCGGCTGGCTTAAGTGATCACTTTACACAAAGTAATGTTCACCAATTCTACCCACAATCAATCTCCACATCTATCAAATTTTTGGAAGATATATATATGTTACCATGTAAAAACATTTCAAGTATTTAACTACAACTTCACTGCCCTATGGTTTGAAATTTGATATTCATTTCCCTGAAACAATGACTTTGGAGGTAAGATTGCAGTAATTGTGTGTTCTTGAACATACTCAAATATTGTTAATATTATTTTTTTATTTATTATTTAATTCTGCTGTATATACACAATCTCCTAGTGGCGAGTATATAAACCTCCATCACGTTTGGAGTGAAAATTTGTTAACTTAAAACTTTTTTTTGTTAATTTTGTTTCTCCACCAGAAATTGAACGTACAATATTTTCTCGAATTTAATGCTATTTGTATTTTGTTTTGTTTTAAATACTGCGTGTATCGCTAAATACTGTATTACCCTTGTATACGTGTATCACAGCAATTGACCCGGATAACCGTATAATTGTTCGCTAATTATACTGCAAAATTAAGCATATTACATTTGTTCATATTAATGATTTGATAATATTAAAATGTTTGATAATATATATCAATATGCTTATAAAAGTAAAGGCCTTACTATTAGAGTTTGGTAATGCACAGAGTTATTTTTCAATATATAATATTCTTTTAGAAATAAATATATTTCAACAAACTATCCAAATCTTCCAGTTTTTAAATGCAGTAATATTTTCTTAGTGAATCACAGAATGTGCGCATTTTAGGAATTTATTTATTTTTAAATTACCAAATTAACAAAATTTACTCGTAGATTGCAAAACAAGGAAAGGTATTATTTATTATGTTTCTTATACATACATAACATAATATAGTAGAAAGGTTGGCCGTAAATATTAGTAATACTTTACTGTCTATAATAACCTTTTGTGTTTCATTAACTGAAAAATTGTAGAAAATAAAAGTACAAAGCTTTAAATTTTTTTTTCATTTTTATATTAAAACATTCACATTTACGTTTAAAACATTCAATCACAAAATTCTTTTTTCAGGCTCCATATAACAGTGACCCAGTCTTGGTGAATCGTGTGCACAGCTTTTTAGAGAGACATGGCTTCATCAATTATGGGTTATACAAAAGATTAACTTCCATTCCGACACCTGTCAAAGGAAAAACTGTTCCGAAAGTAATAATTGTTGGTGCAGGTGAAAAATTTGTTGTCTCTTTATAAATATGTACTTTAATATCTAAAAAAAATAAAATACAATCTATTTATTTAAATTATGCACAAACAAGTTTTCTTCACAATACATATAATCATTTGTAATGATTTCTGAAATGTAAATAGTAAAAAGATATTACCTATCAATTTTTTTATATTTTTGTCTCTATTTTGTTAAACTAACAATAATGAAGTTCAAATCATTCCATTTTGTAATAAATATTTTTTCCATTGAAAAAAAATCATACATATTTTATTTTTGGATATTTTAAAATATTTGATAATATAAATTACCAAAATCAGTCTTTGAATCTATGGAACATACCATTTTTGATGACATTCAAGGTAAAATCAACGAAAGTGTTCAATCTAACCTTACAATCTCTATTAAATTCATTTTGTTGAATGATGAAACAACATTAATACAATGAATAATGGATGAAGATAGACTCAAAGGAATATTAAATTGAATTATATGCATTATTGCACTTGCTGAAAAATTTAATAACTTTATCACATAACAGAAAAATTATGCTTGCTTACTGGAATTTTGCCAAAATCTGGTAATAATTGGCAGTTAATAAAGAGATATTACATAATATTATCGTAATTTATTGACTCCAAAATTGTGTAATCTCGGCCACTTAATTTTCAGGCTGAGATTACACAAATTATAAGTAGTCAATAAGTTATGCTAATGTCTTAAGCTTTATTCAAGCTTCAAACTATTACTTTATTTAGTTTATAGCTAATGATAAACATGCTTCCCCGGTTCTACATTTCGTTCACAAAAGCTAAATTGATTTCGTTTTAATAGTATAATAATGTCTAAAAATATATATGAAATCTTTGTACTCTCTAAATTTAGTTTGACCCTAAAGTCAGATTCCATCAATTCGATGAAGTAAGAATGCTAGATATAGTCTAGTATTCTTTTATGGTCATAGATATGCCTCTTCATTCCTTATTTGGCAAAAACAGATATGATTTCCATTGCAAAGTGCAACAGAACCATAACTGGTAATGAAAACAATAGTAAATTGCAAAAATTGCATGAATATATTGCAATTAAAATATGTAAAAAATTGAGATAAAATTTAATTTAAGTAATTTTTAACGGCATTAAATCAGTTGAATTAAATAATTTTTAAATGGCTTTCTTTTTCAAATAGGTGTGTTTTTGTCTTTATATATGATAATATATATAATATTTTTATTCATTCTATATTTCAGGTGTTTCTGGCCTCGCAGCTGGCAGACAATTGCAATCGGCTGGCTGCGAAGTTGTATTGCTGGAAGGAAGAGACAGAGTTGGAGGGCGGGTTGTCACATACAGGAAAGGTCCTTATGTAGCTGACCTAGGTAAATATTTATAACAATATTTTGCATCACAACGCTGTAATTTATTGGATTTTTGTTTTATTTTTGTGATAATAATAAGTTTTTTTTTCTATATCATGAAAATTAGTTTGATATAAAGTAGGTTCTTTAAAATTAAAATCTGAAATAATCTTTGTGCTAACATAAAAAGTATACATATTTCAAAATGGTTTAAAAATTACATTGTGGTGATCAATCCTATCCAACATTGTTTCATATTTTTTTAGCCTACTTTTCATTGGTTTGTACTTTCTGAGAAACTTATCTGCCAATTTATAAAGAAAACTTCACTATTTTAATCAAATTAATTGATTTCAGGAGCTATGGTAGTCACAGGTCTTGGTGGGAATCCTGTGACAACACTTTCCTTACAGATGGATATGGAATTACACAAAATTAAACAAAAATGTCCTCTTTACGAAGCCACCGGGAATCAAGTTCCGAAACACAAAGATGAAATGGTATTTATTTTTAAAATTCCAATAATTTCATTACTTCTATTATTTTTCTTTATGAACAATTCAAAATTGTTACTCGTCACGAGTGCTATTAATATGCAGGTGCATTTTTATGGTGTTTGTTCATTTTTTTTTTTTGTTGAAGAATAGATAGGCAAAATTCTTTTGTTGAAGAATAGATAGGCGAAATTCTGGGGCTGGGAATGAATTAAACCGTTTTTAGTTAATTCCTATGGGGAAAATTTGTTTGATATTCATCTTTTTTGATATTTATCCTTCCTTCAGAAACGGATTAATGACAAATATTGAAAGTCCACTGTAATTCTGAATATGAATCTTTTTAAGCATTATGTGATGATAATTTTTACGTATTTATCTTTGTTAACTATTAAAATATTTTTTTAAATAGCAGGTATAACGCCTTTGTAATGCGTTCAGTTTATTTAAAATTTTGTTGTGAATTACGTTGTTGACAAACTTCATAATAGCTTTTTTTTGTCACTCCCGATACAATGGTACTGTCATTGATGATATCAGTCAATTCCGCTTCTCTATAAAATAAAATATTTTTTTAGGTTACAAAAGAGTATAGATATGGATTACTCATTTATTATACACTAGCAGAAAGTAATCAGTGAAGCCAAACTTTTGCTAGGTAGTGGCTGCCACGTGGCTATGGGCAATATTCATGTAAATCATATTTTTCAGTGTTGAAAACGATTTAAATACGTATCGTTATCATTTTGGTGACACTTGCGTCACTTTTAAAAATGACTAGACGAGAGCTAAGAGTTTTATTTTTATTAGTGCATACCATTACAATTTTTTAGTTTGTTATTTACAATTTTCATCTTCTACTATATCAAATATATGCCTGACTTTTCTCAAAAAAAATTGTAAATAACTTTGTTCAAGTTTTGAACCCATATAATAATAGTATAATGTGTAAAAAATATTGGACAACTAATTTTAAAAAATCTCATATTTTAAGTGGTTTTTTAAATTAATATTTTTTTCATTTTCTATTGTTGATGTTTGTAGCGTTAACTTTGTGGTTGGACATAATTATTAATTTTTATACAATGTTTCTTAGTTTATAAAAACTAACAATATATTTTCTAAATACTAAATTAATGTATTAATTATAAATATATACATATAAAATCAATTTTGTCGAAAAATATTGTTTTTGCGTCACCGGGATATATATATATATATATAAAACAATATTTTTCGACAAAATTGATTTTATATGTATATATTTATAATTAATACATTAATTTAGTATTTAAAATATCACAGACCTATGTTCTGAATAATTGCAACCTCACAATAAGAATGTGTTTTCCTTAATAATATATTTTCTGTTTATTTTATAGGTGGAACGAGAATTTAATAGACTTCTCGATGCAACATCTTATATATCTCATCAGGTTGACTATAATTATTTTGGTAACACCCCTGTATCACTGGGGCAAGCTTTAGAATGGGTTATTAAATTGCAACAGAAGAGTGTCAAACAAAAACAGGTATAAATATTCATTTCATAATATAAATTTTATGACATAAATTTATATATACCATTAATTGGTAAAAAAAATTAGGGGCTAAAATGGTATTAAATATAGTAAAAGTTTAATTTAAAAATTTAAAAAAAAAATTTGAATTACGAATAATGAGAACAAAGTTTTTTAAATACAATATGAAGTTTTTTTTTTAAAAATGCGTTAGTTTACTGCGTCCACAATTTAGTGCGTGCCGCTGTTGTTGATATCGTGATTTGCATACTGATAAATGATGACTCCATTATTTCAGCTATTTATTTATTTAAAATGTCAAATGTTTATTAAATAACGTATTTATCCTTAATAAGAAAGGTGTGTGATGACGCGATTCACCACTTGACCAGTCGTTTAACGCAACAAAATCATGCAAATTAATTTGATTAGCGATCAAATTCACTTTTTTCATCAGAATTGGAAAATTTAAAATGCGCATGAAAAATAATTAAAGACTTTTAATCTTCAGACTTTTAATCTTGCCTACAGGGAGGTTCGGGATTTGATTTTTTCCACCAATTTTATCTTTGACATCAATTTTTTGTGGATTTTTAAAATAAGCTCCATGTTTCCAAATGGTCAAGGATTTATACAAATTACAAGGTGTTGGTGCCATTTTAGAGAACGAAATGTGAAAAAAAAAGAATAAAATATGTCAATGTATTTAAATATGAAAGATTTAGTTTCTTTAGTACCTACATACGTAAATCGCAACGTTTCATAAACATAAAAACTAGATCAAGTGATTCTATGAAAAGATTATTTTAATAAAAACAAATCTCATAAAATGCGCAGTGGAATTTGATGTACATATGGCAAAACTTAGTTTGGCATCTGTCATGCCAGCATATTGTTTTTACTATAAGGAATGGCATTGTGATTGGCTGGTAGGCAGGGCTATTTGTAGATGTTCGCGAAAGGATGAAGGTCAAATGCATAGTTGCGTGATTAGGGATTTAAAAATATTTGCGAATTACGTAAACAAATTATTTACTTCGGGTGTCAAAAGTGCATACGAACTGCAAATAATTAGATTTTATTAATTATCGGTAGAAATTGGTATGAAATGTTATTTTTGGGGCAAAATGTTTTGAAAAAAGTGCGAATTCCGTGAAAATACAAAATATAGGATTATGAATTAACGGAGTTTTACTGTATATGTTTAATTAATGATGACTTATACATATTATACTAGATGCTTGTGAGGCATCCATAAATAGTTAATAATAGTCAAGAAATTAAAAAAAATAATCTGATGAATTTATTGAGGTAAATTTATTTTTAAGTTTAAGTTTGTTTTCTTTCATTTTTCATTACCTGAAAGCTTGTCCTTTTCTTATGGCAGATTGATTAAAAATTATATTATAACTATTTGAATGGTATTTGAACAATTTAACAGGGCGTATAAATTATGATTTAACTATTTATTCAGTGTCTTCTGTCTTAACTTTCATATTTGTAATGCCTTTCGTCTCGCATACTTGATTCCATTTTAATTGACAACTTTTCTAATGATAAAAGATTAGAATTGTTTTTAAAAAATAATATGTTTTTCAGAGTCAACATTTGAAATCGGTGATAACTCTTCAAGAAAATCTAAAAGAAAATCAAACCAGGTATGTTTAATTTTACGTTTTAAATGAAATATGAAACATTTTTTTTGTCGGCACATTAAAAACAGTACTTAAAAATATTAATTGAATGGTACAATTCATAATACAAGTACATCAGCATTAGATAATGTTCTTGAATGGTACAATTCACAACACAAGTACATCAGCATTAGATAATGTTCTTGAATGGTACAACTCATAATACAAGTACATCGTTTATGTAAATTCAATACTGCGTATGAGCCAATCATTTCAAAATTCGTTTTTTTGGCACTTTCAGTTGAATAGCACACACTTCATTGAATGGCACATTAAAATTTTGAAATTGACCAATGGACTGCTTGCACTCAGCTAAAGTCAATACCGCGAATAAACTGTCCCCACTAAAGAAGCAAGCCCTTTTTTGTCCCTCTTGAACATTTTGATAAATAGTTCTTCCACTGTATTGGACTTACACTGACATACTGTTCTTGAATGGTAGAATTATCGCAATATATGTGGTTGAAAAATAAAATTTTCTTTAAAATATAAAGCTAAGTACAAAATTTACCTAATGTCTGTTTATAAATGTGTATTTTGACAACCATTATTTACATAGCTTAGCAAATTGTAGTACAGTTGTGTTCTGTAAAAATATAAAGCTTTTTTCTTTCCAAACTCTTATGATTTACGTAGTAAATAACAATAAATATAATGATTTAATTAAAACACTTTTTAACTTTTTTCCACTATTTATTAATTTTATGACCATTACCGGTTTTAGCCTGTCATGGCTATCTTCAGACTGGTACATTTTTCTCTTAAGCTAGGATATTTATATATTTCATAACAAGGTTGTTTTACAGTGAGTCTATATAATGTTTATGTAGTAGTGAGTGTTTAATGGTCCTATATAGTTTGAGTGATAATTTGAATGTAATGTTGGGATTTTCCCTTGGATTCAAATTAAAAATAAGTTCAAAAGTATTTTAATTAAACAATTAAAATGGAATTGCACCATGAATTGACAGTTACAAAATTAGAAATAATAAATATAATAGTTCATCATTTGAGTTAATTTTTAAAATTGTATATAATTTCTGAAAGGATGTTGGAGATATATGATTTGCTGAAATCAATGAAGATAGAGAAGGACATGCTGGCCAAGTTGAAAGGAAATCCGAGTAGTGGTACTTGGGGCATAGTTCAAGAGTTCAATTGGCGACGACTTCACAAGGAAATGTCTTCACTTTGTAATCAGTATGATCAGCTCACGGAACAGATGAAGTCTATTGAAGAAAATTTGGAAGAACTGGAGGCAAATCCGCCTAGGTAAACTTTGTAATAATATTTATGCTCCATAGTTGTATTAAAATATTTATTTAATACAAATTAAATGTATTAATTAGAAAGATATATATATATATATATATATGTATATATAAAGTCAAGTTGGTAGTATTTATAACGGTTTACAATAAGGAAAATTAATTCAGAACAATATTAATAATAACAACATTTTTAAATTCATAGTTCTATTCTGTTTCACTTTACATTACTGTAAAACTCTAAGACAAAAATACAATGCATACACCTATGTGAAACAAGTATTTTCTGAAAATAATATTCTAATGTAACCAAACAGAGAATATTAATTTCATCTCCCCATGTTTCAACATATTAGTTACTGTATGGAAAGGTAGTTGAAAAGAACATGCTATTGTTTTAATATGTAAAATAGTGTGCTCTTAACATTATGTCTTTCCATAGTTTGATAAGTAATTAATTGAGATTGATCTGTTTTAAATTAAATAAAATATTATATAATGAAATAAGAAACAACAACAAAACAAAAACAATAATCAATTCTTTCATTATACAGATGATTAGATCACATTTATAATCTGCAGTTTTTCCACTGACCATCGGTTAATTTATTCTCATGAAAGGATTATTCTTCTTCTTCCACGGCACTACAACTCAGGATTGGATTTGGCTTCCTCTACTAGTGCTCTCCACCAACTTCTATCTCTGGCCATTCTTGTTCAGTTCCTAGACCCCCAGTTTTCTTCCACGCAGTCAGCCCACCTCTTTCTTTGCCTGCCTTTAGGTTGAATCCACTGGGGTACCCGCTCGGTCAAGATCTTTGGTGTCCTGTCATCTGGCATTCTTTCAACATGGCCAGCCCATCGCAGTATTTAGGACCTACAGAATCTTACAATTGTTCCTTATTCAATTAAATTTTTGAGCTTTTGATTCATTTTTATCCTGTAAATTCTAGCGTAGGTCCATAAATTTTTCTTAATAATTTGCACTCAAAAATTGCTAATTTATTTTCTTCGATTTGGGTTAGGCGGCACGTTTCACAATCATAAGTGACCACCGGTTTTATTATAGTCTTATTATGAAAGGGTATAACGCATAATTCTACATGGAAATAGATTTTTTCAAAATTTAATCAAATTGGTTGAAAATCAGATATCTTTTATATTTCTCAAATGAAGAAATATTTCTGGATTATCACTCTTGTTATTTGTTACTCCTTGTGATATCCATTATTGCTCGAAAATATCTCATCCCTGCTGCCTGTATTCTTTACCTAACCCTTTCCATAAGTATCTATGGTCCATGTTACACCATTGTTGGTTTACAGAGAGAGACTTAAGGTTTCTTATGGTTTTCTAGCTATGTGTTGCTTACATATTTTCTGTCAATTTCATCTTCTTGATGTCTGTCCTGTGAAAGCTTTATATTCTCTTAAGTATTTAATATAAAGCGATCTACTTTTCATCGTTAACATTTCTTTTTATTTTGATTTAAACATTCTCTTCGTGATGATATTTAAATGTTTTTAACGCAAATGAAGTTTTAAAATTATCTACACTCGGATATTTTTGTGTCTTTATTAATTTCATGAATTATGATTTCGTGCGGCGCATGGACATTAGTAATGAAATAGTGATCAGAGTCACGGTTTTCAATCACTGATATTATCGAATACCAATCACAATTACACCTGTAAATCAAGAGTAGCATTTTTCTCATATTTTAACATATTTCATCCTTCAGCGCACAAAATTTTGCTTTCAAAAACATCCACTCATTCTTTTTAGTCAGTACCAATGCTCGGACGCATACGTAAGCATTGGTCTGATAAGAGTTTTGTACACTAAAATTTTAGTGTTTTTGGGCAACAGTAGAAAGTGGAAATAACGCCTCTTACTGTGCGATTTTCGATCTGTTTTTTGATGCCATTTTATGAAACAAATTTTATTTCTCTTAATATATGATTTTTCCTTAACATCCTACTGATCTATTGGAATTTTATTATGTAATGGTATTTTATCACGCAAAAGAACCATTATTTTAATACAATTATATATTTAATTTTACACAATTATTTTAATACATTAATATAATTATAGTTAAATAACAAGATTGATTCCGGGAATAACTCCCTACGGAATAATTTAAGGAGCATCTTTTCTGTTCAAAGTTATCTTTATACAAAAGCACTGAACTTCAAGTTGAATGCTTTTATAATAATCTAATGTATTTATTAATTGTTTTCATTTCCTAGTTCTGTATACCTGTCGGTAAGGGATAGGCAGATATTGGACTGGCACTTTGCCAACTTGGAGTTTGCCAACGCAACCCCGCTGGGTAACCTGTCGCTGAAACATTGGGACCAGGATGACGACTTTGAATTCACTGGAAATCACTTAACAGGTTGGTCATGTATTCTTGTATTTTACTAGTGGCAAGTGAATTTTGGATTTTATTATCATTTATAAAATATTGTTACAATATTTTTTGATCAATCTATCACATACATTAATGACAATACTTTTATGAAATAAATAAGTATTATGCTTCAAAAAAAAAGAAGCAATTACTTGGCCTGTTTTTCACCCTTGGGCCGGTTGTGTGATCAGTAGAAAATTGTTATCATGGTAACATTTTACCATCGGCCGTGGTAAAAAATCGTTTGAGGGTTATACTTCAAATTTAAAGCATAGATAAGAAATCATGCCTCACACAAATAATCATGAAATATGCTGTTACAGTACTGCTTCTCCTGGCAGATCGAACGCCAGAACGCATTGCCACCGACCAGCTCAGCTTGGTGCGGCGCTGGATATTCTGTCGGACAAGAGTGAATGGACCTGTATAATAAGTCGATAAATTTTTCATACAAATTATATTTACAACATAATTTTCATTCTCCATCACCAAAAGTTTGATTCAATGTTACCCAATGAGACCCGGTGTCACGAGCCCTCGTCTCCTAGCTTCAAAAATTGCCGTGTCTCCGACACAGCGTTCCCGGATGTCTCCTCAATGTCGGGTTCGGGCGTATTTCAGGGTCATCTAGTTCCTTCGGACGATCCCCCTCCGACTCTCGTCTGGTCCGTTGTTTTTCCTTTTCAAACTCTCCATTTTGCCGGCCAGGGCCGAGGCCTGGCGCGGTGGCGGCCTCTCCCATCCTCTTCCCGTCTCGCTCGGAAGTGGCCGATCGCGTCCAGCTTCTCTCACTCGCCGCTAGGGGACCGCTCGCTCGCGTTCCGTTGGCGCGGAGATTTTGTAATGCCGAATCCGCGTGGCCACCGTGCGCATTTTAATTTTCTAAAGCGGCGCCCACAGGGGTGTGATTTGTTACGTCACAATGCTCTATTTTATGCTTTGCCTACGAAATCTGTCACTTCGCTGGCGAAATTTTTTCGAATTATGTGCTAATGTATATTAAACAACTTTATCACTAAAATAGCGGGATATTGAATGATTAATTGTCGTGTACTGCAACTTTCAAAGTATCAATGTGACGAATGACTTTTGATGCGGCTATGAAGAGTCCTCCATATTAATCAATGATTTTCGGTTTTTTCCATAGTTAAAAGTTACCACTGATCACACAATCGGTCTCGATAATAATACGGCCGGCAGAGTTGCGTGGAAGTGTACGCAGTGAAGATTGCAATGAAGACGAGTATGCTATGCGAGTACACTTTACTCGAGTTAGTTGCGTATTGGGTTGCCTCGAAGTAGGTCGTGAGTGTTATTATTGTGGACATTATATTGAAAATAAAAATTGACAGATAAATAACATTTCGACATGGTTTTCTTGTTTATTTTTCTCACATGCAATGAAAAGTACGAAGATCCACCGAAGTAACACCGAATAATAAAATGTAAGTCCTGGTAAGGCACGCACCCCAAGAAGGAATAATTTTCGTGATATGTTCGCCCCGTAATTTTCCAGGCTGGCCCTGATCTATACATGTATTTTATCTGTACTAAAAACAATCATGTTCGAAAAAATATATTAGTTTTCTTTTTATTAAAAATGATTAAAAAGCTAAGCTTACTCTGAAGTAACCTACCATATAATGAATAATTAGACAACGTACTTTGTTTATACCACTATTTATTGATTATTCTACGTGTTTCGATACCTATGGTATCTTCTTCAGGGAACAATGTATACTGAAATTAAAAATACATGCATAGATAAAAACAAAACTATAAACTCGTGAACAAGTAAGAACTAATATGAAAACAAATTTAAAAGATGACTATTTGCAAAGAGAATTTGGTTATTTATAATATTTAGCTTACTATTAACACTTTTTCTTATTTCTAAAATTTTAAATTTATCTAACTGTAAATCCCTAGTATTTGTATGTATAATTTCTAAACCGTTGTTATATTTAATAATATCAAAAGAATGGTTTGTTTCTAAAATGTGATTAGAAAATTCTGAATAGTTGTTATATAATATATTATCGTATAATCAGTCACACGCCATTTAGTAATCGAAATTCGATATCACTAGCTGGTTTTATCGTTAAATCACCCAAACAATGCTCGCGCCTAAAATTCAATCTTTTTCCAGAACGTCTTTATCTTATTTTTCTTTTACTTGTTTTTAAATTCTAACATTGAAACAAATTATCGAGTTAGTTGTTTTACCGGGACACGCACCGTTGAGCTTCGAACGGACAGTTCTTTTTTTTTCATAAGACTGATCGAGTTACAAAATACAACCGATTTCGAACTCTGTGTCTTTAGTAAGAATATTCATCAGAAAAATATTGCGAGCACCGAGCGCTGCCGTGAAGTGGTGACGTGTTTTAACGAATGAGTGCACAATGGGTAGTGAGGGAATGTGCTTCATCCGTTCGGGGAACCGACCCGGGAACTTCATTTGCTCATTCGACCGTCACGGGTAAGACTACCGCACTGGCCGTCGAGTTCCGTCCCGAGTCCCTATCAATGGTAAAACGTAGTTGATTAATATATCTTCAAACATATACAAACACAATTAATGTGCTTTCAATGTGACATCTTTTGGCTGGAAATGCCAGCCAATTTGTTGAGATTTTCTTAAAACAAATTTAGATAAATCGTTTAGAAAGATACGCAGTAAATCTCTATTTTTCTAAGAATATATTGTCATCACCAGGATTAGAATCAGGAACTTTCTATTGTCGGTAGATTTACCAAATAAGATTATGTGTATTAAGAATCGACACTATGTAGGTTATGCTGTTACCAATGGTATTATGATATAATATATGTACTTTCGTTTAACCAACGTCTTTAGACAAAATAAATCCGTTGTTTATACGACCCTACCATGTATTTAAGTTTTAACGTAAAATAATACCTTCTTACCCATATAAAAATGTATGGACGTTTTTAAGAACATTTTCTATGACTGAACATGATTAATTTATTGTTAGAAAATCCTTCACGTAATAGCTCAATGAAATAATTATTTTTATTAAAGGTTAATAACGTAGGCAATAGTTCTGCCAATTGCTTTTTGTTTTTCCCAAATCAAAAACCAATCCATTCACTAAATTTAAAGAAAATCATGAAATCAAGACGTTAGAACCAGTAAAATTCGCGAATTAGTAAAAGAGGAAGTAGATATTTCAATGATTTACACGCAGTTGTATGCCTTTCTAATGTTATTCTGTTAAAAAACAGCATAGGTAACGACTCCATACAAAACGGATCAATCGAAAAGAATTTTTAATTCTTATATGACTTAAGTCATTCATTAGCTTAACGACAGAACGGAGTAATGTGAATAGCTCAATGCGGCAAATACAAAAGAGCGCCATGGGTACAACGGTGAGTTGTCGTGATAGTTTTTAGAACTAAGTAATTGAAGTCTCTACTGGTACACAGATGGCGCTAATTGTAAAATAATGTTTTCGTTTATGTTAATCCAATTATTTCATTTCTATTTGTTTTCCAGAATTTTTAGTAGTGCACAGGTTTTTTGCTTGTATGCACTGCACACCCCTGGGGTGTAAGTATATGTATGTAGATGCGAATCAGAAAGATTTTAAAGGTTATATTGTAAATTATGTGGTGTGTGTGAGAGTAGTAGATGCCCCAATATTTCCTCCGAAACTTTCGTGTCCGTTTGATGTCATGCAGTGCACTGTGTATATGTGAATGTGGTAGGCGGCAAGTTATAGAAACTGAGTTTATTTTAGTCAAACTTTACATTTGAGAAGTTATTGCGCGAATTATTATCGGAGACGGTGACTGGAAGGTGGCGACAGGAAAAGTGAAGCTCGTGATTCCCTATTTCTGCTGGCCGCGTTGGTATTGTTGCATTCGTCGGTACTGAGTGTCTTTACTGCTGACGGGAGTTTCGTTTTGTGCACCGGCACTTGCTGGGTGTGTTCAGCTTTGTTGGGCGGCGATGATGAGAATGGAGGCGATAGACCTCCACAAGCTTCGATGACCGTATAGAAAATCGTCCAACGTTTCTAAGGGAGACATTTATTTTTGGCTGTTGGAAGCGTTCATTTTTTTAATTACAACGTTTCTCAAAAATCTTTGAATAGAAACCAGCTAGATGGCGCTAGAACTTCATGTTCATTTTAACAACAGAAAACATTAATGTATCCAATTACATTAATTTTAATGAAATCACATTTTATTTGTAAAGTTACGATTTTTAAATTAAAACCAATTTAGATAATAAATCATTTAAAAGATACACCAGATATATTCATCGAAAAAATATATATTTATGAGAATGTTGCCGTTATCAGGAGGAGGTTGTCACTGCATTGAATATTCGACACGATGCCTCAGCAGAGCTCGGAACCCATGCAATCGCCCCTGTGTGAACATTTCTGAGGGCACTGCTATATCACGGAAGTCCAAATAATTCAGTAAGGGTTAGTGTATTGCACTTGCACGCGCTGTTGCTAGACTTGTGTGCATTATTTATTCAAAGTTGTGCACAACAGATGCTATATGGTGAACATTATGTTACAGGCCGATGTTGCTTTTGAATAATTAGAAAATGAAACACAATTTTTTAATTTGATTTTTATTTATCGACTATTTGGTTTATTACAATTATGTATGAAATATGATAACGGCCGAGCGGGCCGCCTCTGGCAGCGGCACAAATGCGTGCTCTATTAACCGTATTTTTCATAACTTTCTCGCGCATTTCGCGTGTTATTTCAGCAATTAAATATTGTCCTGTAGCATCGGAATTATTTAGCTTATATTAGTGTAGACCTTTCCTTTCAGGTATCCCCACAGAAAATAGTTTCAAATCAGGTGATCGAGGAAGCCAGTCGATATCATAAATTTTTGACATTATGCGGCCGGGAATGATTTCTCGCAAAATTTCAAGCGTAGCTCGGCTGTGTGTGAGGTGGCACCGTCCTGTTAAAACCACATGTATTGCAGGCCCAATCGACTCAATTCGGTCTCCAAGAAGATTTCCAACGTGTGACGATAGCGATCACCATTAATAGTTACAGCATTGCCATTATTATTTAAATTAAATGTTTAAATGACAACACGTTGTTGATGCGTTAGATGCGCCAACTATAATTGATGAAATAGTGGACAGTCGTATAAACGAAAACTTACTACGAAGTGATTGCTCATCCTACAAAATCAGTTCCTACAAACGACGATGCCATTGAATATGCCTCATTGAAGGGCTCAAATCATATTTTACTAGTATTAGTAATGTACCATTAATTTAATTTATAATATTGAAAGAACTATTTAAAAAGATGAAACGAACAGCATCTTTTGATTTTTTCCAATTAAAAATAATTTTAATTTGTTTTTTTTAATACTCCCAATTCATATTTTCCCTCTGTTTATATATTTTTTGTTGGTCCCTTCGAAAACTAAATCGGGGTTTCACTGTTTGTAGCGCCTAATTCCAAAACTTCCTAAAATTACTTTGTTTTTGAGTTATGCATGAAAACGTATATTTTGAAAGCGAATATATTAAATGTTAGTTTTTACATCAGCATTTTTTAAAGAGACAATTCTGTAATATACTTTTTTTTTCTGTGTATATCGTTCTGGCAGCCATATTGGATTTTAGATCACGTGATCATCAACAAGCGTTGTGATTTGCTGATTTAGTTTTAGGGAAAATAGCAACTTATATTCTGTCTGCTTTGGGGTTTAAGTTTATCAATGGATTTAAGTGGCTATTGCGAGAAACAACAAACATCTACGAAACTGCATATTTAACTCAAATAATCCGAAATCCGTTTTAGTGTGTTTTCGAAATTAGGCGCTATACATCTTTTCATGCACGCTCGTCGATCGTTAAAGCTTCCTACAATATCTATCTGGTCTACTCGATCGTGCTAATCTTTCTGTTGCCTTCAACACTCGCCTTGTATATTGTTACCAAATAGTGATTTCATATTTCAGCTGCCGGGTTCAGGCGTAATCCTTTTGCACGGTATAATCGGATGTTAAATTATCGCACGTCTCCGCGATCACAATACGCGTATTATTATTTGTAACCGGAGCGTAGTAACATTACAAATATATTTTCATTGTTCCGTGGAAAAATGTTTTGTTTACAATAATGCGATAACAATATGTGCATTGCCGATGAAAGCTTTTCGTTACGTTATTGAATCGAAAATGGCCACCTCGAATTGTGATGAAATTTATTTGTTTCTGAAAAATTGCCGCCATTTTTTTTTCTTCTTCTTGATTTGGCGGAAACGTGTCAGTTTCGTACTGAATTTACAAAATAGTTTGCAATTTGTGGATTTAGCAATATTAAATTATGCATTGTCTCTTTTTTACAACGTAACTTTTTTCTACTCATTATTTATTCAATATATTTTTTCATTAGTTATATTAAATGCTACATAATTACAAGAAAATATTGCTTGGTTATCTATGATGATACTCGTATATTGTCGTCAACCAATGTTTCATTTTAATTTTGAACAAGTAATAAAAATCTATTGTGCAATTTTAATGATCAACGCCATTATTTGTACGCTAGATTAGAAAATAAAATCACCTTACCGAACCAGTGTGCTTGGGTTGACCACGAACTAATGAAGATGTATTAAGACGCATAAACAAGATTACAGTGGAATTCGCTTATTGTGATCACTATGTGACCTGTAACTTTTCATAACAATGGCCGGCTGATAATTTTAACCAGAAGATTAAAAAATATAATTATTGAACACAATTTATTGAAAAATAATACTAGCAATATTTGTATATGTCCAAGAACACACAATTACTGAATTTTTATATCTACAAAGGTACAGTTATTAAACAAATATCAGATGTCCCATAGAGACAACGCTATTTTTAATTATATTAAATGGAAAATATATGGAAGTATGAGGTAATTACAAGACCTGTCTCTCACCAATTCTCACTCCTCGATCTCAATATTTATCAAATTTTTGAAAGTTGTATATATGTTAGTATGTGGACTCGCTTCGAGTACCATCACCATCTATGGACCAAATTTGACGATACATTTTTAATTTTTTTTTTTAAACAGCATATACGTCATCACTATGAGAATCTGATTTTAAAAAAAATAAATAAAAGCAATATTCTTTATCTGTAAAAATAATACAATTAAATTATCAACTTTTACAACTGTTTATCTAGAACTATATTTCTTAATATAATGCTTATAGTGTTTTATTGTAATGTAAATCCTTAATGTTATTCTTATATTTGTAGTGTTTTTAAAAATTTCTTCTGTATGCGTGTTAGATTCATTCTCTTTTGATAATTTATTATCATTATTCATTATCAGTAGTTTCTTAACGTAGTTCTGATAAAGTCATTGTAGCTACCACTTCAATATCGTTATCTATATTATTGTCGGGCACTTATGTTTAGAAAGGTTCGAAGTCAAGGATCATTTTGTTAGAATTTCCTAAAAATATACGTATTGATAACTGTTACGTACTTGTCTCCTAAGTATGTCTTCCGTGCACACCTCGTAATGTGAAGGTCCAAGAAATACTCTTTTTAACGATTACACGTTTATTACAGTAAGATACAATTTAGTTACAAGGTATATCACTAGTACGAATCAAACTATAAAGCTGATGAATACGTAGAGAGAGACGCGCGCCTGGCGCGCGTCGCTCTTTATATCCCCGCCCCGCACACACGCCCCGCCGGTGCGGCATTTACACACACAACTTTAAAAACTCAAGGACATCACAATAACAATTAGCGAAGTTTGATTATAAAAGGCGGGATTATTTTAAATAAATTTTATATAAAGGGTTTTGGGACCGACTGGTTATGATAACACTAAGCGATTGATAACAATATCCGCGATTATAATATTCGGTTTCCACTGTATTAACAACTATCAAGGAAAGCTGCATACTCCAATCTCACTCTTCGTAATGAAAAATATGATCTTTTGGCGGGGGAAGAAGGGTATTAATTTTGGGTGTTAAAAAAAATGGTTAAACGTTGCATGGTCGCCAATCTTCACATAAAGAAGAAGTCTTGTTAAAAATTGTGTGCGCGCTATTTTTTTTTTGTGCGCTATTATGCCTAATCGTGTACGTGGGCACACTCGTACACGTTAGAGGAAACATTGTATACAAAATCGATATATGTGATTTTTGTATAACTTAGTTTCATATGATCTTATAAAACTGTCTGTCTACTATAAGTAACTAACTGATATTAACTGACTAAATGTATTATTATTGTTTTTATATATATTTATATAAAAATACCTCTATGTAAGTTAATAATGTTATTTTAGAGTTCAAACAGCAATTACATTATTATTAACATTATTAACTTTTAAATTTCAAAGTAGCGAAGACTGCTTATTGGTCGAATTCTAACAGAAATGGCGGCTGACAAAAGCATCTGATTTTACAACTAACTCCGATTTCGAATGACCGATTTACACAAAAAAGAGCTAATTTTGAGTGTTAGTAAATGAACACAACGCGTAAAAGCTACATAAGAAGAAAGATTCATTAATAGTAAAAAAAAGAAAAAATTGACGTTGCTGACTTTTAGTATTCTCAAATATCTACGCAACTTGTGTAATTTTAATAGTATTTTAAATGTCAGATACGATGAGCACCAACATATCGACGTTGGATCCTAGCGTCGCATCTTGGCAAAAAGTATGACAAAAGTAAAATGTGTCTTACATGATTAACACTGGTCTATGTGAAAAACAGATCGAAGGCGATCCAGCCATAATTACATTTGTCGGTTCTTAAGCATTTCTTCACCTCTATCTGAAGCGTGTCATTGGAAACGTATTATTGAGCGTTTTTTTCTACGGCCGACACAAAAAAGTACCAATTTATTTGTGAATTGTGCCTAACTCTGTCATGTACCGCTGCCAACAAAGCCTCGATGCCGGGACAACGTTGTAGTTTTTTTTTTCTGGAGCAAAGCGTCTAGCATTCCGTAGGACAAATTTTCTTCCATGTGTTTGTTTCATATTAGTTTGACGTTGTGCATCGACTGAGTTACGCGACACATAAAATGTTCAAACTTGGGAATGAAACGTTGCAACTACGACACATTAATACAATGAAATGTTAACATTTTTCCACTAATGAAAAATATGATATAATGTAATCGCTGTATTTTTTAAGGTTATTTTTGAGAACAGTTTTTTTTTAATACCTTTTAATAAATTGCTAAATAACTATCCGCTTAATTCATTCGAAGGTTAAATTATTTGAATACCTACTTTTATTATTAAGGAGAACACATTCTTATCGTAATTATTCAGAACAGATGGTCTGTTATATTTTAAATATTAATTAAATATTATTGTTGCTACCGGGATTCGAACTTAGATCTCTTTACAATCCAGGGAAGGTGCATTAACCAACTAGAAAAATAAACTGAATGTTATTTGCCATAATTAAAAAATAAAAGCATTATAAGATATTTTAATTCATTTTCCGCGTGCCACAAAATTGCCTTAGTATGGAAATTTTTGCATATACGAAATATATTTTCTTATAATCTTGAAGCCAAGATTATGGAAACAAATCTGGATTGAGACAAATTAACAAAATGTTAAAAATTAATAGTTATAAATCATTCAATTTGCAGGACATATTATCAATTTTCGACGTTTTTAAAACGCTTTGTGTTAGTGAAAAGAAATGATTTTAAATAATATATTGTATTTACTTACAAATTTGGAGGCTTCAGCTGCTACTTAAAATCAAGTTTTATATCAAAAACATAATAATTTCTTACTAAATTATACTTTTGATTCTATTACTGTGTGTTTTTATTGTTTTTTTTCCGCTTCATTCCATCAGTCCTGATTATCCGCCGGTATTCAATACGACCGGTCTTAATTTTCGTTAAAAAATTACAAAAATATTTCTTTTCACACACGTTTTAGCCATAATATAAAGTAATATTGTATTTTGAAGAAAAACATTTATTTAATTTCTATTTAACAACGTTGTCTTTTAAGCACTAGTTCACAAAACGGCAATGTAATGTTTTAAATCGATAATATTAAACAAAACCATAAAATGCATCTGACATAATTTTACATTTAAAACATAGATTTATGCGTCAGTTAGGTACTTTTGACTAATTTCATAAGGATCAATTAGACACTTTAATAAATTATTTAATTTTCGATGGATTAATTCAAATAACAAGTCATATTTTATTTCATTCCATAATATTAATATCAAAAATGTTGAATAAGACTCTAGACATGAGTTATTTTTGACACTTGTCTCGAAAGCGAGAAAATCAACAATGTTATTGTCGTCTCTTTCTCGTTTAACTTTCCTATCTGGTAAGATTTATGTAACAAATAACGTCTTCAAGTGTTTAGGTGATACTTCTGAAAATTTAACTATTAGCCTCATCTTGAAAGAATATGTAATTCGCGTAAAAAATCTCGAATTTCATACTGGAAAAATGAAAGTACACCCTTAAATAATGAATCTTTCACACCATGGTTTGACGTTACGAAAGGTGTCACACAGGGTTGTGTGATGTCTCCATGGCTGTTCAACTTGTAAATGGATAATTGTCTGAAAGAACTGGAATATATGAATGTAAGAGCGAAAATAGGCGATTTGATTGTATGCTGTTTATGTACGCCGATGATGCAGTAAATGGCGAATAATGAACAAGAATTACAGTATAGTGAGTATAATGTACGATGTATGCAAGGAAAGCGACATTATTACGAATGTCAACGAGTCGAAAGTGATGGTATTCGAGAAGGAGGAAAGCAGGACACCGTGCAATATACTTGTAAGTAATGAATGTTTAGAAAAAGTAGATGAGTTTGTGTATTTGGGAAGTATGTTTGGTAGAAACGGAAAGACACAGAAAAATATCGAAAGGAGGGTGACTGCAAGGAATAAAGTAAACGGCGCTTTGAATGGAATTATGAGGAGAGAATGGTAAGAAAGATATGTGACGCAAGTGTTGATGGCACCAAAAGTAGAGGATGTCCGCGGAAAACTCGGAACGATCATTTAAACCAGATACTGGAGGACGGTCCTGTTAGAAGCCTCAATAATCGTCGAGCTTGTATGAGAAGATGTATGAATGTGGATGAGGCAAGAATTGTGTGTCAGGACAGAAGAGTGTGGTACTCTATCCTCTCTGCCTACCTCCGCGGGGAAACAACGTGATGGTAAGCAAGTAAGTAAGAGACCTTTAATGAAATATGTCGGATATTAAGATCGACTATAGAAATCAGAGGATCTGAACCTGTAGGTGTTGGGGGAAGCCAATATCTCACAGTGGATTCTGACAGGTTGACAAAGAATCGAAGAAGTCGACAATGTTATCGTAATATGACATTACCCAAATTTGTAAAAAATCGGGAGCATTTCGCTTCACGCCAATGATTCTCAATATTTGCAATAAAGATATAGAAACACGTGTAGGGTTCACACTATCGTCGTGTCGCATCGGCAGGCCGTCGGCGAGCGCAATAAAAGTGGCTGTGTTGTATGACATTTCCCTTTTTAATTGACACTATCGACATCTTACACAATAAACTCGTGTTCGCGGGAATTTCCGTTCCCCCTAATCCGTACATCTTGACTATTCAAAAAACAACGCCGCAAATAAAATGTATTTCGTTCCTCCGAGTGGTGAAATTCTCGCTCGTGGTCGCAAAGGTCGAAAATTTGGTCTTTCAGAAAGATAGTTCCAGTTTAAACACTTAATTATTGATCAGTCGACTCACTTAATTATTGATACCTCTATAAAACGTTGTTTTTTCACATTTTAATTAAAAATATATTCTCTCTTCGCAGTATTATGTCCTCAAATTTTATAATAGATATAATATACTTTTATAGTCTCTTAAAACATGTTAAAATTTATACTTTTTTTAGCCAATTTTCAGTGATTCGTAGTCAATTAAGGAAATTAAGGAAAAAAAAATCCACCATGAATAATTATTATTATATATGATATTACATCATATTAGGTTATATGTATTAAAAAAAAACTTCGCGTATTTCGTGCGTATTAACAAGATTATGAATGAATCTAATATAAGAAAATCTTTAAACACACAACATAATATAAAATATCGTGGTTATAATTAACGAACAAAGTTAAAGAGTTAATATTAAAAATAAATTAAGTAATTAATAAACCACATCTTTTCAAATACCACAAGGAACGTTTATACATACATTATTTTTAAATTTTCATTATTTTTATTATAATTCTTCTTATTTTAATATTTTGTAGTAAGTATTAATACTAATCGTTTAAATATCTAATATTATAGTTAACAACTGCATTACTTAAATGTTTATTTTTCATGAAATTAAGGCAAGTGGCAAGTTATTTCGGTAATATTTTTATTATCATGTGTCACATTTCATGGCTTATAATCACCCCTTTTATATAAACTTCCATCTCTTTATTTTTCTTAATTATTCTACAATTTTTCAGTTACGACTCCGATTCCGAATTACAGAGTTAAGTTAGGATAGGTTGAAACTGAGACATCATATTTCGCATAGAGTTATTGTTAAGATGCTAATATGAATAGGTATGTATGCAAACATAACACCAACGTTAGTGTAATAACGTACCGTAAAATTGAACAAATGTTTAATTTCTGATTAATTTCTCTATACACCTGGTACCATTGGTTGCGCTGCTGAGAAGAATGCAAACTTCATTAAAGATTGTACTGTTAAAGGTTTTATTTCGTTACAGATTAAGAACTGTGCTCGGCATTTAATATTAGTTCAACAGTTCATTTGTTCCGTGAACAACCCATTCTACAGTTCATTTGTTGCGAATTTCCACGTCGGCTTCAGGAATGTATAATATTAATTACGAATTAAGATAAAAGGGTAAGTGAGTACTTGCGGCGATTATGCGGACTGCTTTAGGTGGTAAATATATATCTATAAAAATGATTTTCCCCGAGGCTGTTAATTAAAGTGTTTTTTGAGCTAAAGATCTTTTTAAAAAAAAATTGGATTACATTTTTTCGAAAGCTTTTGGTCTTGGGGTAAATTAAAAACGTTTGTACCGGTTAGGCAAGTATTTAAGGGTTAAATTTAACAATTTTTTTATGTCTAGGGTGTCTCCACGCTTTAAACAATTACTGGCACACGCCACGGGTTAATTTTAGCTCTATAAATCTTTTAAGGACAGCTGGAAAGGGGGCTGCATACCTATATGCAAACGCAGAGCTATATGAACCTATCTCGTGTATTGGTTTCTGATGGAATTTAATTTAACCATGAAGATATACAATACTATGTACACTGGTATGAAGATATACAATACTATGTACACTGGTATGAAGATATACACTGGACTATCTGCATTTGCCATAGTGCCGGGATCTGCGATCACCCACCCCTCCACTAGCTGAGTCTCTTATTTTTCCTGTCAAAAAATACGAATAATTATATTTTTATTACGAATTTTTGCGTTCAAATTAGCAAGTCTCACGATCCTTTAAAACAGCGATCGCCTAAGTGGTGGTCCGTGAGAAAATTTCGCTGGTCCTCAGAGAAATGTGGACATTATTTGCATTTTTTAATCCACAGCAAAACCACCCCTGAAAAATAAGTGACTTGTTCGGATGAACGATGCAAGATGCATGAAATCATCTCAATAGCTGTAGCTAGCTAGCTGTATTGCACATGTTTCGGCTTTCCATAAAGGGTGAGTACCCTTTGCTTACTGAAATGGCGATGAAAATTCTGATTCAGGCCTTTTCATTTGTCACAGCAATCAAAATACGGTACCGATCTCGGCTTGAAATAAATGCAGTTCTCCGTGTTCCAGTAATATTATTGGAGCCAAATATCTATAATTTTATTTCAAGTTAGCCGGAACGTCCACCACACAAGAAATGTATTATTCTAAAAGTTTAATATAATTAAACCACATTCTTTGGTTCATAGATGGCGATGGTGTAATGGTACTCGAAGCGAGTCCACATACTAACATATATACAACTTTCAAAAATTTGATAAATGTGCAGATTGAGGCGTGAGAATTGGTGAACGTAATATATATATATATATATATATATATATATATATTATTGTTATTGTTATTTAATATACTATGTCAAACCGCAAAGTGATTGCTTTCTACGAAAATATTATAAAAAATAGCTTTGTCTTTATGAAATATCTGATATTTGTTTAATAACACCAAATTGTTTTGTTTTTATAATTTGGCAACAATTATTTTTATTTTTTATTAACTAGGTGTATTTTATGTATTGTTTGATCAATTTAAAAAAAAACATATTTAACAAACTTTAAAAAATTGTATTAGTGGTCCATGGGATTTAAAATTATGATTTTAGTGGTTCGTGAGATTCTAAAGTTAGGCGACAGCTGCTTGTGGTGTATCTGCGCAGGAATTTTCTGTTTATTTTGGAATAAATGTTTATATATTGTGCATGACATACTTACTATACAATGTTCGCACGGCGAGTGATGTTGACGTTGAACTTCCATCGCTGCACTGCCGTCCGCGTCCCTAGGAGCAAACTAGGCGTCCGCGCGTATCTCCTCATCTCCTCGAGATTAACTCACCACGATGTAGGGGCTCGTTTGTACATCATCAGCGGGGCATTGTGCCCCAACTTATTAGTTATTTGGGAGCACGACGCCGCGCGCCAGGCAGATGTCCGCCGATACCGCGGCCGGCTTGTCAATTAGGCCCGGCAGCGGAGAAATATGTGATTGCCGCGCGGGGCCAACGGCGCGCACGCGAAACCTCACTGCCGTGCCGCGCTGCCTGTCCTGACTCTCGCTGCCCTGCTGCAGCGGAAGCACTTGAAGAATGCCTCCGTGATTTTGAGGTGTCTAACGGATTTCGTTTAATTGAGAGGCCAGCGTATCGCGGAATCTGATATAAATCTCGAGCGAAATCATGATCCTAAAAAATCGTACCTACCGTTATCGAGTTGTTGATCTTCGTGCTAAGGTATGTGCTAAACGTGCTTACTTGAAAACATTGGGTACAGCATTAGCAGCGGTATGGTGTACAATATTAGCAGGAGCAGGGTGCATATCATCGTAAGAACAGGGTGTACAACATTAGCAGGGACAGGATGAACAAAATAAGCAGGAAAAAGGTCCAAAACATTAATAGGAACAGTTTACAGTATTAGCATTAATAGGGTGTACAAAATTAACAAGAACAGGATGTACAAAATTAGTAGGAAAGGACTGTACAGCATTAATATAATAATTTAATAGTTCCGTACCGTTTCTTTTAATATTTTCTATAATAAAAATAATAATAAAAATTTTCTATAACAAAACCTAAATTTTTAAAAGCAAAGTAAATCACTAAAAATATTCTTCTTTAAAGTCATTGATTTGTTAAATAATTATTAATAACATAATAAATATTTATTTAACAAATTGTGATAATAAAAATGCAATCATCAAATAGTCACAACTCTTCAACACATGTATGTATGAATCCATATGCATATAGATACAGTTTTTAGCGGAGGGTGGTTTCGAGGTCTCCTGATCATGAAAAAAAAGGGTTTTGTAATTTTCCGAATTTACAGTTATCCGAATAGTATTTCGTTCGAAATCTATTTACAAGAAAAATGTTACGGTAGTCAGGCTATGAGTAATATAGTCAGGTGGCTGCTTTATAGTTTAATTGTTCGACTATTGTAAAAATATCGTAAAAAATATGTAACAATAAACAAATGCATTATCTCGGGTTAAACAATTATGAATCGGTTGGAATTTAAAAATTCTTTTTGTTTCGCTCATTTGTAAGTAGGTATAATGTATACATTTAATGGTGTCATTTTATTGTTGAGTTTCATCAATTTTGCCGGAAAATAATTCATCATTATTCGTCAAAATTTTTATTCAAATTCAATATAACTTACAATTATTTTAATAAAAAATGCTTACAATATTCTGGTGCATATGTACGCAGCTTATTTTTTAGGAAAGATGTATATTTTCATGAAGAGAAAAGTCTACAATTTTTCAATAATGCTAAAATATTTAACAATACAGTGCTAAGTCTTATTTGTTTGACTTTCTATTACCCACATCAAGTGGTGTGCAATAGGTACAGATTTAGGTTATGCTGTTACCAATGATATTATACAATTATATATATACTACAATATATGTTATACATAGGATTATGAACTTTCGTTTAACCGACGTCTTTAGACAAAATGAATCCGCCGTTTATATGACCTAACCATGTATTTATTTGTTATTTTAAAGTACTATTAATAGTGTTTTTAAAGTTTAAGTTATAACGTAAAATAATATCTTCTTACCCATATAAAAATGTATAGACGTTTTTAAGAACACTTTTTATGACTGAACATATTCTTTTATTGTTTGAAAATCCTTCACGTAATAACTAAACGGAATAATTATTTTTATTAAAGATTAACGTAGGAAATAGTTCTGCTAATTGCTTTTTGTTTTTCACAAATAAAAAACAAATTCATGCGTCAAATGCACCCCGAACGCAAAAAACGGTCATGAAATCAACACGTTAAAAACAGTAAGATTGTAAAATTCGCGAATTAGTTAAAGAGGAAGTAGACACTTCAATGATTTGCACGCAATTGTAAGTCGTAATGCAGTAAAGTAAGCAGTAATGTTATTCTGCTAAAAAAAGCACAGGTAACGACTCCATACAAAACGGATCAACCGAGAGGAATTTTCAATTCAGTAAATAACCAATTATATAACTTGAGTAATTCACTAGTTTAAAGATAGAACAGAATAATGTAAATAGCTCAATGCGACTAATGCACAAGAGCGCCATGACTACAGCGGTTAGTTGTCACGCTAGTTTTTAAATGGTAAATGGCGCTAATTGTAAAACAAATGTTTCCGTTTATGTTAATACAATTATTTAGTTTATATTTGTTTCCCAGAATTTTTAGTAATGCACAGCTTTTCTGCTTGTATGCACTGCACGCCCCTGTCCACATCTGAGTGTGTAAATGTTATCCAATCTTTATTACGTTGGTACGCCATCAGCGTAACCTCTGTGTGGTCACAGCATATTACCTCTGCCATTCTTTATGGACCTTTACTTTTCATAACAACAAAATGGCTGCCGATTGATGGTTAATATTTTTTACACCACCAAGTCACAGCTGAGAATTGGCTATAAGCAAGCATAATTTATTAACTTGGTATTGCAATTATTTAACATGCCATTGACGTGATATTTTCAAGACTACCAATAAATCAATTTATTTTAACATCTCTGTTTATTGTCGGATGAATAGTTAAACTTACACGAAGAATTGCAAGTCCTTTTGTATATTTTACATTCTTGCGTGCCTCCAGTATTTGATGAATATTCTGTTGAATTTTATTCCTTTCATACTTAATTTGTATCCACTTAGTATATAATGGCGCATTTTCACTTAGATTATTTATATAATTTAATATTTAACTTGAAAATGAATCGTCATATATATATATATATATATATATATATATATATATATATATATATATACAGTTGTCCTGTAAATAGTGGTCCAAACGAAAACCATCGATAGCTGAGACCATGCCCTATCAGAATAACCTATCCATTTTAAAAATTTTAATAAAACAATGGCCACGTTTTCAAATTACTACACATTTGAATGCATTATTGCAAGTTTGCACCAGAAGCAAGGCCTGCAATTTAAAAAAAAGATTACCTTGAATTTTTCACAAAATTCCCCCTTCGGCACTAAAATAGGAATACTTTTTTTTTTAAGTAGAAATATATACATTTTTTTCCTGTTTCTAAATTGGCATTAAACGTAGAAGTTTTCAAGCTTGTGGGAACTTAGGTCATGATACTTTTTTTTTTTTTTACACCGCAGTGCTTTAAACTTTGTTGAAAAATGTTAAATTGTCTGAATTCACATTTTTAAACATTTTTACTGGCAAATCTGTTTCCGTTTTTAAAAAATAGTGACGCACATTTCATAAGAAAACTTATCAAAAATAATAATCAACAAACAGAAAACGATATTTTCTTAAGTTTTGGAAATTACATTATAAAAAAGTAACAAAATATACTAATTATTCATAAATTCATAAAAGTTTAAATATCTCGAAAACTGTGTGACATGATGGGTTATTCTGATAAGGCATGGTCTCAGCTATCGATAGTTTTCGTTTGGACCACTACTTAATCTCTGATTCGATTGTTAAAGGGGGGAGGGATAAGGGCTGAGCCCTCTTGTCTCCGACATATGAGGTAACAACAATGGCGTAACATTTTTTTGGGGGACCCTGTTGAACGGGGAATATGGTGAAATTATATTTTTTTTAATATCAGATAATTTAACTTTGTACATAAATGTATAAAGTAGTAGCAAAAATCGGTAAAGTTTTTTTATATACTACATTTTTATTTATTTTAGATTTTGTTAATTCTTTTTTTGTTTGATTTTGTTGAATTTTTATAATTTTAGTGAATGTTTGTATAGAATCTTTTTATAAATTTTATTCAATAGGGTCAAGAACAGGGTAAAAAAGTGAAAAGAGACGAAGATGATGAGGATCGGATGACGGATCATGTAAGCGGAGGAAGTTTATGGAAGGGTTTGAGAAAGCTTTGCGGGTCCTGCTGTTAAATTTTTAACATATAATATGTTTAACTGCTGGATCCTTTGGAAATCTCTTACATGCATGCGTTACATTTGAACATAAATTTGTAGTTACATTATTTGTCGCATGTGGTTAGAATCAAGTTCAACATTATGCATGATATCGTGAAGGTGACATGAATGAAATATCCTGCAGCGTTATATTTTTTCACAAAGTTACCACCACCATTAACCATTAACCATATTTAGCCACCCATTAACCATATTTTTATTCTATTCAGGGTTGATATAATATGTGTCTGGTCTGGGTCAGAGCGCATGTGGGCACAACCGAAAACGAAAGGGCTGACGAGTTGGCAAAAAAAGCGACAAAACTAAAAGTACGACTTAATACCACTAAAAACGTAATCAGAGAAAAATACGCTGAAGTATGGAACAAGAGGTATACAGAATCAAACAAAGGAAAAACCACTAAAATTTTCTTTGAAAGCGTACACGACGCGATAAAACTTTTAAATAGACATGGACGAAGTTTCGAGTTGACTCAAATGCTATCGGGACACGGCTTCTTCAAAAGCTATCTATTTAAATTTAAGAGAAGCATTGATAATACATGCCTATGCGATACCGAAAAGTATTATTTGAGTGTAATGTCCATTCGCATGACATGTGGAAGATTGAAAAACTCTGCAACCAGCACTGTGTAGACCCCTCTGTACCAAAGGATGTGTTGAAATGTTAAAGAACTGCGGATGACTATCGGATCGTGCCAGATGTACTTAATCGTTAATTTTTTTGTAGTAATATTAAACTTAACTTGTTATTGTTTTTATTTCATCGAATAAATTCCCATTGCTCCGTAGTTCCTCGCGAATGTCGGTCGCGGTTTTCTCGTTAGAAATGTATCAGAAATCGCGTCTGTCGTGAGACCATTATTCCTCTTATTTTCCCTTTGTCTATACGCCCGCTGGGAATATCAGTTACTTTGTTAGTGTGTGTGTATCATGGTTATTTGTTTGTCTTTGTATTTTTTCTCACTATGTTGTTTTTTCATATTAAGATTTATTATATAATATACATAATATGTTTTCGTTGAAAGCGAACAGATATGTATTATTTAAAACAAATTAGATAAATTGCTTAGAAAGATACACAGAAAAAAATTGTCTTTCGAAAAAGTATATTCGACAAAAACCCGCGAAAACCATCTGAAAAATTCACCAGGCTTTAGAAATTCTTCCTAGAACTATCAGACCATGCACTGTTCGTCGCCAGGCTTATATTATCCAAACAAATATCAGATATCTCATAGGCAAAGCTATTTTTGATTATATTTAATGGAAAATATATGGAAGTATGGCGATAATGTAGTGGTACTCGAAGCGAGTCCACATACTAACATATATACAACTTTCAAAAATTTAATAAATGTGAAGAATTTTATATATTTATATATATATAATTCACCAATTTTTATCCCTCAATCTCCACATTTATCAAATTTTTGAAAGTTGTGTATGTGTTAGTATGTGGACTCGCTTCGAGTACAACTACACCATCGCCATACTTCCATATACTTTCCTTTAAATATAATCAAAAATAACTTTGTCTATAAGCTATCTGATATTTGTTTAATGACAGTGTCTTTGTAGGTAAAAATTGTGTGTTCTTGGACATATTCATATATTGCTAATTATATTATCCACCTTAAAAAAAGTAGTAAACTCTTAACTGTGCCTTTAGAACCTTTCATCTGGCCAAGTGTTGAGATTTTTCATTTTAAAATGTCAATGGCAGACACGCTCGACTGTTTTGATTTTTTACGTTATTCGCTTATAATTGAAATAATTTTATTTATAAATTAGTTTCGTTTTTAAATAAAAGAAAAAATTACTTGAACTTTAATTCGTTGAACGACTCGCTTATATAATATACCACCTGACTTTCCGTTACTGCTAAAGAGGTAAATTTTTTGACAAAATTCTTTAAAACTTTCTTAGTGTTTTTCCAGTAGAAGATGTGCGCTCGCATCGTCTGATTGGTACACAGACCAATAATAGAAGATACGTGATTTAACTCCCGATCCATGAACTATAACGGCTTCTGTTTCTAGCTGAAATGGGACCATTTCACACGCTATTGAGTATTCGTTCGCGATCTCGGACTGCTGGTTATGTCCGCCGGGACACCGAAAGATAATTGCATAAACGTGGAGAATTTTCTATCCACTTATCAAACTCTGTTTCCTTCTCTCACTGACGCCATGGAACCTACATTAAATAATTTACTATGAGTACTATTTATATTTACATTATAAACTGCCATACATTAGTTATAATTTGATGGAGAATGTAGAAATCATGTCGCTAAAGAAGTGTAGGGCAGATATATATATTATTAAGCTACCTGTATTATAATTTACACAGTAAAACACGAAACTGTGGGGACCGAAATATAATATATTTCATGTCAATTTTTTTTTATTATAAATATAATTATTTTTAGAAATTTTAAACAAGTATGGGGAACGTGTTACAATTAATAAAAAATATAAGGCTACACAGAGTAAATTTTATTTTAAACCTCGAAAAATGCGATACTCAAAAATTTCAAAAAAAAATAATTTTATTACGCATTATTTTTTGGTGATAAAAATGTGAAATCTTTTTTATAAGGTGCTAGTTTTGCATCTTTGTTGTATCTTAATATTTATTGACAGACGTCGGCCTAGTCAATAAAATATTAAGTCGCAAAGCAGTAAACAATTTGGTGGCGACGCGGCGATTGGTATATTTTTGTGGTATGTGAAATATTTTCGTGTTAAGCGTTTTTTGTTTCACGTTAAAAGGTAATGAAATCGCATAGCATTTTGTTGGGAACAGAATTTTTTTTTCATATTAACTGATTTTTTATGTTTCCGTATTAAATTTTGTTCACTATACTGCACATCGCTGTATGCATTTGTGTGTATGTATTGCATACAATTTAAATCAAAACACTTATGTTTTTGGTTGTGATTTTAAAGCTCACTTTTTCTAATAGATTATTTAATTCAAGTGTTTAAAAACTGTAAAGGCTGTTTTTACAAAATATATCACTTTGTCAGTTTATAATAATAAAAATGTACTGCAGATAAGCAATCGGCTCATTGGTGATCGCTGCGCGGTCAGGGTCTCAATAGAATCAATATTTCAATGTTAGAGCTTTCTCCAAAACAAACCACACGTAAATAAAATGTCGATGTAATTAAAATTATTCCATCTTTGTAAGTTAGCTGTCAAAACGAACGAAAATGACATATAAGAATCGTGAATAGACAATTTCTATGGTAAGATTTCTCCTTACCATAGACAGAAGAAAAGATGACAGATGTCCATATACGATTTCGCTAAAATATTAACCTGGAGCTAAACCATTATTGTGTTATTGGTATTAAATTGTAACAACAACTGATATTGACGTAAGTCGAATACCCACTCCACATCCATTTTATCTATCCTATATACAAACAAATAATCTATACCTGTCCCGCTTTGGCCAACTCATTACTTGCGATTTCGCCGACAGGGACACAGATTGCGCTTAGATATCGAACTATCAAGATCTTGTGCCTTTTTTTCTGCCGTCCTACATCCGCGCCGTGCGTAACGCTGAGACCGCGAAGAGGAAGTGGATTCAATAGTTCCGGAAGTGCAGTGATCTCTCGGTTCTGCACCAAAAACGTGCTAGTCAACCGGAGGTGAAGACGACGCTCAACCCAGGACGCCAGATCCATCTGCCCCTATGTTCGTTGCGTCATATTATTCTCAAGACAGTCCACGAGATCTTATCCCACCAACTTGTAAATAAAATTTAATGTTCAACGAATTACGAATAAGTTACTAATCATCATTGTAATCGAACACAAATTTCCCAATCACGTTTAAAATAACGGTTTAGTTTATCACTATTATATAGCCACAATGACACCGTATCCAAGACGTCCAGAGAGTCAAAGAAATAAGCGGGAAGACCTAATATTATTATCGATTTTTATAGGAATATTTATGTAGACAGAGTATGATCACATTTAATAAAAAAATCAAAAATAAGAACATAATTCAATATAAAGAATATGTAAATAATGAAGACATCCTTACAATATTCAGTATTGTTCAATTTAATAGACATTATCATTTGGCTTCCGTGTGCACATTTTCTTCCATCGTCATTACATCATTGCCATCATCTCAAATTCAAATCATCTCAAGTCAAATTGCACTGATGTAGGGTGAGAATGCAGGCTAACATAATGACTTAGTTATTGCTCTATTTGTCAGCAAATTGTTTAGAAATTCTCCGAACATATATTGACAAGGTGCTCTTCAACAAATAATCTAGTGTTTAACATGTAATCTCAAGTTTAATTTAGATGTGTAATAATATTAAACATTACATTTTTTTTCATATTTCTTTTCTTCATTTTATATATAGTATTACTTACTTACATAATATTTATTTATTTATTTCCATCAGCGCCCTTGTGGGCTTTTACATAAGAATATTTTTTTTATTTAATCTAAATATAACAGTACATTCTTAATTGACATTTAAATATAACGTAAAAAAATAAAAACTAAGAATAATTTACTTACAAAAATAAATACCTTTACTTCAGCTCAGGCATGCTCCTGCAACGAAAAATGTCAACGAAATTCAACTTGTTACCAAGCCGATGCATCCGCGATATTAGCGAGTTAACAGCATAATTATTTATAAGTGTACCTACAAAGAACACTTCATGTTGTCTCGTTTGAGTTAGTACTTTATATGAAACCATTTATATCAACTCAGCTAGTGATCGTTTTATATAGATATACTATATCGCTCACATCTCTTCTCCAGGCAATTTTTTCAAATGAAATAGACTCATTAAATTATCGTAATATATATTTTTTATTGGAATATGCAATTTAAAATTGATAAATCTTTGAAATTTATGTTGCACTCTTTCGATTTTTTTAATATGTGAGTCACAGTAGGGAGACCACATGTATACTTTGATAGTTACTTTTGAAATTTGGGTATGAAGTTGGGTGCTTACAAATGGTCGAAAGAAATATAATGTTTGTGCGAGTCCGGGTGGCAACTAAAATATTTTTTGATAAATTGATTTTATCTGTATATTTTTCTAATTGATACATTTAATTTGTATTAATGTATTTTTATATTTAGTTAAGACATTAATCGATTTATTTATAAGCAGACTACATAACTCCGAATATGATGTGTTGCCATGAGACACGTGCGTCGCCGGAACGGTAAATCACGTTATTAGAATTTAATCTTGCATTAATTGATTAAGTCGTACTGTGGTTGAGCACTTTTTTGATAAATTATGATTTCAAAGTTTGAGAAATAGATTTTTACGTAAACGCTGGCCGGAAACCGTGTTGACCACCATAAGTCACGGTAGCTTTTGTTATCAACTTACGCCCGTGAACTGTGCATCCGACCAATCGAAAATTCAATTAAGGCTGCTGCACTCATTACTCAAAGCGGAATGTAAAAATTGCACCGCCCCGGCTCGCGGGGACCGCCGCGCCGCGCCGCCAGATTGCGGAGAATAAAAGTGCAACGCTCGAATCGGCGGCCCGTATGCTTTATGGCGTTTATTCGATCGCGCCTGTATATGGGAGAAAATCGATCGAGTGCAATTTAGGTATGCGCGAGACTTCCTCGTTCGGATGCTGGAACAATCAAAATATCGATATTGAGTTGAATGCGCAACGGTGTTATGTTAATGTTGCCACCATTCGTATCACCCTGTATGTTCACTTTTGTGGTAATGGTAAAAATTATATTTTTTCACAATTTGATTACTGTATTAATGCAGTCTTATTGGATTCTGAAAGAAAGATTTTACATATTATACATACGTGGTTTATAGTATCATGTTCTTAGGGCTTCCCTTTCAAAAATAATTCATATTTTCGCGATTTTTTTACGAAAATGTTATTATTTATTTATATCAGAATTTATACATTAAATTTGGTTTTTTTTTTAAACTAATACTTAGATAAGACGTTTAAATTAATGTAAAACTAATAAATTTAATGTTATTTGCCATAATTAAGAAAATAAAAGCATTATAAGACCATTTAATTCATTTTCCGCGTGTCACAAAATTGCCTTAATATGGAAATTTCTTGCATAAATGAAAGATATCTTCTTATAATCTTGAAGCCAAGTTACGGAGACAAATCTGAGTTGAGAAAAAATAAGAGAATGTTAAAAATTAATAACTTGCTGAACATAATATCAATTTTGTACATTTTTAAAACACAAAAAAAGTCTTTAAGATTCATTCATTTTAAATTAAATATACGCTCTGAGGATATCAATTATGATTATCTCCTTAGCCGTCTAAAATTATTAAAAATTATCAGTGAGATGTACTATGACCGACCTTATATTTCTATACTGGATCATCAATGGTATGATAGACTGCCCCCAGATTATAGGTTTGCTTGACTTTCACGCACCATTGAGGTCATCGAGATACAATTCATTATTCTATTACAGTGGTGATGTCATAACTCATGGATTAGCTAACTCCGCAGTCCCCAGAATGCATTCTTTGAGGAATGAGTATGCGGAGGTAGTCGACATTTTTGCTATAAATTTAACTCCTTATAGAACTACATTATTACATTTTTTTGTGTCTCAACTCAATGGTGTTGGATAAATTGCTTTACATCACATTTTATACTTATTTTTAATTTTGATTGTGAAAAAACATGCTGATATTATATAATTTTTTCTTTGTGTATTGCACTTCTCATGAATTATTTTATTATTTTACAAATTATGTTAATGTGGCGTGTATAATATTAATACTAAATAAAATAAATAGTAATAATTAATATTAACTTACGTTCTTTGAGCTACTATTTAAAATCAAGTTTTATATCAAAAACGTAATAATTTCATGTCACTAATCAATAAAAAATACACATTATTAATTTGATCGATTTAAATATTTAATATTTAGTAAGAAATTATATTATGTTTTCGATGAAATATATTTTTTTTCAAGGAAAGCTTCATGCAAACATGGATATGTTAGTTTAAAACACATTACTTTAAAATATATTAGTGTTTTATTTTTATAAAAATTTATGTTTTAAAGTTTAGATATAAAAAAACACTAGTTGCTACTTTTGCTGGTGCATCTTTCTGTTATTTTTAATATTTATTTATTTGCGATAAATGTACCTTTTTCATATTTTTTCACAAAATTACTACCGCAGAAATAACATAAATATAATAATTTTTTGAGTATGTCCAAATCTTTAGGATTTATTCCGTGAGGGATATAGATGTCTCACAGAGATGAAGCTATTATTTTTATTTAATATAAGTAAGTATGGAATGACATGAGAATGAATATCAAGTTTTCAAAAACAAATGGCCACAGCATAGTTGGTAATGAATAATTGAAATGATTACATATATACAACTTCCAAAAATTTGATAGATGTGGTAGCATGGTTAAATAGGTGAACGTTTCATTATGTAAAGTGATCACTTAAGCCAGCCGATGACAGGTCGTAGGCCCTGCAATGCCCAAGACTTCCAAACTTACCTTCCCATATAAATAATACCTTCGTCTCAGTGAGACATCTATACGTATATAAATTTAAATTTAATTTGAAAAACAAAATTATTAAGATATTAACACGATTTATACAAAGGTGGATGTATTCCTTAGTTAGGTGAATTCGAATCTCACCAGCAACAGTTAAAACGGAATAAAAAATGACTTTGTTTGTCTAATTTTCCAGAATGGATAGTTGTACGTTTGTATGGTTCTAGGTGACGTTTGTGCGCACATATCAACTCAGACTCAACATGATCTCTGAGTTTATCTCTAGAGCGAAATCTCAATACGTATAGATGGTATTAAGGTTAATCTCAACTAAATCTCTGAGATTTATTTTCAGTTTCTTTCAATTTTGAAATAACAACCCAAAATAGGTAGACCAGATTCAATATGTTTTATTTAAATATAAATAAATACAGAACATTAATACATTAATTGATGTAATTTGGTTCGAGTGGGTACGTCAAATACCTACGATCCACTCAATTTCAAACACGTTATATTTATTTTTTGAGAAAATTGGTCTGTTACATCTGTCGATATACAGAACCAATTTGCCGGCGGTTGCCTCCAACGGTAAAACAGTTCTGCAAAAAAAATAAATTAACATACAACATAAAGAAAATATGAAATGAGATATTTGCTAGTTTTTATCGCTACCAGTAAAGAGGTTAAATGTTAACGTGAAAAGGAAAACGAAACAATATGACAATAATAAAAGTGCTTAAAAATAAGTCAAATTGTAAAATGAAAAGAGAGTATTCAAGAAAAGAAGTGACACCTTAAGAAATCAGAATAATTGCATTCTTCTTCTTCCTCGTATTGATTATTCTCCGGCATCTTTCTTCTTCTCTACGTCCTTCAACGTGGCTCACTACTTTTTCAAGATATTTTCGTTCCTCGCAAGATGTCCAATTGGAGATTTGCATCATGCAAATGATTAAGAGTCTATCGTTGATGTCGTTCCTGCAGAATGGAGACATTTGTGCGTCTTGCTGTCCATGTTATATACTTCTAACATGAGATTGCAAAAACAATCAATCTTTTTTTCTGTATCTTCAAAGTCCACGTTTACACACCGTAGATACATATTGAATATACCAGATACTGCATAAGCATGACCTTAGTTGTTTTAGGTGTACCGCGGTCTTTTCATATATTGTCAAGTCTGGACATAGAATTCTTCGCCATACTCATACAAAAATTATTAATATATTTAATTAATATGCACCCGTCATCTGATTATTATTTCATCTTCACTATTTACTGACTCAGTTTACAATGTTATGTTTTGTTATCGTTCTAATACACATGATTAATTATTTATATACTCAGTTGAGGTCAGACGTCTACCTGGTCAGGTAAGATTAGGTTAGGTTATTATGCTACAAACTAAACTATATATATATATATATTTTATTTTTTCTTATAGTTATACCTAAAAAGCAGCTGCGTGCAGTTAGTATTTTAAATAAGCTGTACTTAACCAGAATTTCTGCGAAATAAATACGTATTTCGTAATATTCTTAAAACAATTATTATCAGTTTATATACAGATTTAAATAAATCGTTATATTTAATAAGATAAATATTTAATTTCGCTTTAGTTTCCAAACTTTATACATAGTTACATAAGGCTTATTTCATTGTACTGCCTGTGAGCGTCCGCTATACGGTAAAGGTATCTAAAGTGTTATTATATACACTAAATAATCAGCAAATAGCGGCGAGCAGACAACAGGAAAGAACTGAAAATATAATATTTGATTTTGTTACGTCCTTAAGTGTAAATCTTCTTATGTATAATATTTGTGTGTATTCAAAATCATCGGGTAAATGCAATCTGTAACAAAACAAGTTTATTTTTCTCTAATATTTGAATACAATTTTACCACGTAAAGGAAGAACGAGGCGGTTTGTGTCCAAATTGCTCCATTTAACTGAATAATTCTCTGTAGCCGGAGTGACGATCTAGGTGTTCCCGATCTATTATGCATTCATGTCGTTAGTAACCGTATGCTTCGAGTGTCCGTTTTTGTGCTTGCTACTGCGGTTTCACTTTACACACATGATCGCTCCCGCATTTACTGATAAAGTATACTGTAGCACCTACCTCTGTTTTACATAGAACCATAGAATATTAGACTTTATTGACATGCATGTTTTTTGTTGTAACAGAAGTGATTATATTATAATATAACATAATAAACATAAGATACACTTATATTGCAATTAAGTATACACTCGTGGTTATTGTGTGGGATGGAGTAGACTCCACCTCTGATATATACAGCCTGGCTACTTTGCTAGACTGCCGTCTGTGTTAAAGTAGTCAGTTTTTTTCGCTGCTTGTGGTGCGTGCTGTTGTGGTGTTATTTAATTCAAAAAATGTAAAGATTCGAGAGGAATAACAATAAAAATAGAGAAAAAAAATGTAGTGAGAGTGTTGTGGAACTAGTGAATTATTAGTGTAGGCACTATATAATGATTATGTTAGAATGTTGGATAGATATGCTTTTGATTGATCTTTACCCAGTTGGATCATATATTGGGTCCATATATCTTATTGTGTAAGTGAACGATTTCCAGTTGGTGCTGAGTGTGTTGTACAGTTTCGGAGCTTAGAACATGTAGAATCTTTGATAAAATGTCGTTGTTGCTCTCTGAACTGGCGTGTAAATGATCGTTGTTTGTCTTGTGTTGTGTTCATAATTTATTGCTTGGGGTGAGTTGTTGTTAGTATAGAAATATTTGACGAGTTTTAACATATAGATTTGTCTTATGTCTAGAGCATTGTACTCTTTAAATATAAGATCTGATGGATATCTAAAAGGACGACCATTTATCTCATTTATACATCATCAATGACTAACAGCAAGAATATCTGTTGTCCGTGTACGTTTTGTCGTACAGGCGTTTGGCAAAAGGTGATACTTTCTGTTTCATTTTAAAATCTGAATAAATTTTTATATTCGCTATGATGGTTTTGATTTATGTCTTTTGATAATGACAGACACTAATCGAACTATCCATATACAAATTGAGAGTTGCCTTAATAATAATGGAGCACCGAAAGTTCAGAATCATGTTGCGTGATAGAAAATAGTAGGTAGAGAGCAATGGGTGGGACGGTGATATGGTGACATACGATATTATCAACAGGGTTATTTGAAATGGAAATGGCCTAGCCCTTCCGAAATGCATCACATATATAAGAAGACGACATCCGATAGTTTGCTTGGAAACAGTGCATGTAGAATGTTTACTTACGAGATAAGTGGAAGACGGGGAAGGCCTGTGCTTCGCAGTTTCCAGACGTGCTGACGATAATATACACATATCTCATGCGAAAAAATACGATTACACCGTAATTTTTTGAGGCAACGCCTTAAAAATGACAAGCGTTACCGTGCCGAAACGTCGGCCTAGGTTTCCCCAAGGAAACCATCTACAAAAAAATGCGATCTAATCTAGAAGAGATGCCAGTTTCATACAGTAGTGCTCGCACTTCAAATCTAACATATACACACATGTGAGGTTATTTCTCCAAAACAGCCTAGTGAAGAACCCACCGTAGGTATCAGTAACAATTTTTTTTATAGGAAATAAATCTTCTTTAACGGCTTTATGATACCTATTCAGATGTTCATGACCGCAATCACTACAGAGCGTTATCCGTCCTTCGAAAATACCGTTGTGGTTCAGTGGGCACTCGCGTACCTCTTGAGGGTCCATCTTAACATTGTCCGGTCATCTATGTCTTGATTTTTCCCCTCGGTCTTGCTTTTATTGGCTTGTGTGAGAGGGCTTAATGTATGTTACGGGACTCATCTACTTTTAATGCACGGCTTGCGTACTGCAGCCTCTGTGCTTTCACCTTCCTTAGGATATCTGGAGCGCCATACCTTTCCTGGTGTTCCCAGTGGTGTCCCGACAAAGCCGTGCAAGACAGCGCCGTCAAAGCCGCCCAAGATATTGCCGCGCGTAACTACCCCGTCAATGCTGCGCCGACAATACCCTGCGGAACAAAATCAAAAGATTATATGAAATGAAAAAAAGGAAGTTCTTTTTGTTTGGTTAGGTTAGTGAAATTTAAACTGTGTATTTAATACCTTTGTTTTAATTTTTTTGAATAAATTTTTGGTTAATATAATTCATCATATTTTCATATTATAAGTATGTAATAGACATATACAAAAAAATTTTTCAAATCCAAATTATCGAAATTAAAAATCAGTTAAATATTGGAAGCGAATTCCGATCTACAAGATTTAGAGACCAAATTGATATTCTAAAACTAAAATATACCGCAACCCAAAATCATTATATTTATCAAGGTATCAAATTTTTTAACAATCTCCCCATTACAATTAGAAAATTTTACAGAGTACTATAAATTTGTATTTGAAGTAAAAAAAATATGTACATTAACTAACTGACACATAAATTCTATACACGAGTCTTACTCTCATAGAGAAGAAATGGATGTTAAAAGAAATATATATATATATATCATATCAATCAGAAGCATGGCTACCCAACATTCTAACATAATCATTATACAGTGACTACACTAATAATTCACTAGTTCTACAACACTCCCACTACATTTTTATTAAAATTTATTCTTTATTTATATTTTTATTTCTGTCGAATCTTTATTGAATAACACCACAACAGCACGAAAAAAACTGGCTAGTTTAACACATACTTCAGTTTAGCAAAATAGCCAGGATAACGCTGTATATATCAGAGGTGGAGTCTACTCCATTCCATACAATAAACTACGAGTATTTAATTGCAATATAATTGTGTCTTATGTTTATCATGTTATATTATAATATATTCACCTCTATTACAACAAAAATAAATACCCTACTGATTATTTAAAAATTATTTTAATTAATTTTTTAAATGAAATACTACAAATAGGAATAAATGTCCTCATTTACTTTTGCGCGGCTATGTTTTGGGCGGCTTTGTCGGCGCGGCTATGTTTTGGGCGGCTTTGTCGGCGCGGCATTGTTTTGCGCGGCTTTGTCAGGGTGCCGTTTCAAGTTCTTCACCCTCTATTCTCCGGTTAGCTTATCACCTGTCGAATCGTAAATCTTGCGCGAGACTTTTCGAAAACCTCAAAATATATTAATAATAAGTAAATCGAATATCTTATTTTAAATACTGGCCAAATTAATTTAAAGGCTTCCAGAAGACGTCTGTTTATGGTATGCAGCGCGGTCATGTAAATGTATACACGTGTATGCGTGCGTGTTATGCACCTCCGCGTATGTAGCGCGCGACGATCGAATTGGCAGCCCGTATAAAGCGTTGATTCTAATGCGACTCAGGTTTTCGAAAACACACGTCCCGGCCAGTTGTTACAGTCCCAATATAAATGTTAATTCAGTCAAAAAATAAACAGAGAGTAATGGCGTCCGCGTCCGAGAGCGGGCCGGCTGCGGAATGGACGGCGGCAATAAAGTCGCGCGGGAACCGCCGCCATGTTGGCTACCGAGGCGGGGAGGGTGGCGCGCGTGGGCGTATTGGTTTTGTGTCGATTTCAAATAAGTTTTTTTTTTTTTTTAACTTTATTTCTTTATATTCATTTTTCTGTTATGCATAGTGTTTCAATCATGGGATAGCGAGAGAATTTTACTTATTTATTATGTTATTAGAATTCTTTTAAAATCTTGTTTACTTCATTCCTAATATTTTTGGTTTAGATAAAAAAGAAATATATTAATAATAATAATAATGGTTTTCATATTTGTATGATAGACAACGGATGGACCTGTCTCCTTAAGTACAGACTTTGGTCTAGTTAAGGAGACAGTGAACATCTCTTACATTATGAAGATTGTTCGCCTTTTTTGTATATTTATAAGAATGTTATAATGTATAATATGTATGTATATTAAGAACACGAACACAATAAAAATAAATAAAGATGATGGGAAAAGGTACTTGTACTGTATATCGTCTAAAATATAAATAATTAGCAATAGTTTTTTTAACTAAATGCTTTACGTGATAATTTTTACTAAATTTATTGTATATATATCAAATAATATCAGGTGGAAGTACTCTTTTAGATGACTACGAGTACGTACAATTTGAAATCAAATCGTAAATGGAATTAAATGTATTAATTAGAAAGATATACATACAAAATCAATTTTATCGAAAAATATTTATGTTCCTGCCGGGATTCGAACCTGGATCTCTTTCAATCTGAGGAACGTGTGTTAACCGATTATGCTACAGCACACAGTGCATTGACGACAAATTTTCGAACCTATATGTTACACTTTTCAAATTGATACATCTATCTTTCCATTATTTGAAAGCTATCTACTAATAATAATAATTAATACATTTAATTAGTATTTAAAACATCGCAGATCTATGTTTTAGAATCACGATGTATTGAACTAAGTAATCAATAATGAGCTAGAACATACATATTTATATATACCTAGCGAGATAGGTAGTGGGTGATAGGTTTGCAATCATTAATAAATTCGATATATATTAATATTGTTATAAATAAAAATTAAACGTTAAACGGACGAAATATTAAATTTTCATCTTCCATTTTCATCGTCCAGTGATCAAGGGTTGGAGCCTCATATTAGGAGATAATTTGCTCCTATTTTTCATTCTATAAGCGCTTAGTTTAGTTTGAAAATTAGTGGAAATATTGATTTGATGTAACGTGTACTCGTATTCCGTGTACACAAATATTCTCATATGCAATCGAAAGGAATGGTACTAGTATGCCCCAAACACCCCCGCTTACGTCTAAGCGTATGCGACATATACTTACCTACCACCCTACCCTCCACAACGATAAAATAACAATTTTATGTGTTGCCAACATTTTTTCTCTGCCGTTTGTGTTTCCTCGATCCTTCGATAGGAGTAAACGGTTAAAATGCTTAATAAATTAAGACTAAATGTCAATGTTTTTTTTCTTTATATTGTTGATTTTAGTGATTTTGATTTTACGATAAAATTTCACTTGAAACAGGAACACGGTATTCAAATGTGTATTTTACTCATTTATTATATTTTATTTGTACGCTCATATTTTTACGTTTCAGTCGGTAGTGTAATGGTTAATGTTTCCGTCTGTCGCGCGGGATACTTTGGTTCGGTTCTCAGCCAGCGAAATTTTTATTCAGATGAATATATAAATATTTTTTTTTAAAACAAAAAAAATATTTTGTGCAGGGGTGGTATGTGTGTTTGAGAGATGTAAAGCGTTTTTTTTTTTTTGGTTAGTCGAAATACGCCCAAATTTCTGTATACCTATGTATGTTGTAGAGTCCACAATACTTTATCACTGAAATACATTTAAATTGCTTAAAGAATTTGTTAAACGTGATTCATTTGCATTTTTTATTGTTTTTTTATTTTCATTTTTGTGCCTATACATTATAGTTTAACCATTATGTTCTCAATATATTATGTACATTTGCATGTGAATATTCATAACGTTTCACAATCAATTGACCACGCGGCATACTAAATACACAGTGTGTCATAAATATACCGGAGTAACACATTTCAATAAATAAAACACACAAACGCACTGCCATCAGAAATGCTATTAAGCTCACCATTAGTAAAATGCTTTATCAAAAATAATTGTTTTATTCTCGTATTTTACTTTTTTTCGATTCTTATATTCCACGCTAGATCTATAATATATTTGAAGTTTATGCAAAATTTCACCAGTACCACACACATTCGCCGATACCGAATCTCTATTATTGGTTTTATTGTTTTCGTGTCATGCCATCTAAATATTCTTCGAAATGTAATGGAAACGTGTATTCGACGCTTTTAAATAATCATTTAACGTTTTTTTCTTAAACTGCTTTTTAAGCTGATTTATGGACGAGTGGTAAAATGATTTTAAAGGCGGAAACAGTTTTCCGAAAGAAGAAATTCGATTTTAAAATCGAACGACTCGGCGAAGTTTCTCGAAGGGCTCGATATTTTCCGAAACCGTGACCGCTCGTTCAGAGTTACGAGGCGGTTCGAGGGCGAAGAATCTTTACTTTTGTAGGGTTACCACTGAAATAAACATTCACAAAAAACCATTCTGTAAGATTTTTTTTGTTCGGAATATAATAGTGACGACGTGTATTTATACAGTGCAAGGAAAGATACACACAAAACTAGTTACTTTTGAATAATCATTTATTTTATTTATATATTAATTATGTCTTCATTGTCTTTGTCAGCTATCAAGATTCAGGTATATGCCTAGTTTAACTGATAATCAGGCTTTAATGTTATAAGTTAAATTTACACGTATTTAATAAGTGTTTCCATGCAACTGCTTGATATCAATTACTGTGTTTACAAGGAAGATTGACTGACATATTTTTATTTTCAAACACGTGGGTGTTGTGTAGTGTGAAGATGCGAATTTATGAAGCGTCAAAATGTATGTTTGTCGTAATATATACTGAATAATATATGAGTTTAAATATTTTGAAATATGTGTGTATATAAAAATACATATTTGATGAAAAACATCGGCATGCGTAAATACACGTCGTGTTATGATGTTAGAAAAAAGTTTAAATCTTATGGGCGGTAATGTGGTCAGTAGTAACTTTTTAGTTTAGTAAAGTAAATTTTTTGTGACAACAGATTGTTTGATCGTTGGTAAAAAAATATTTACTTCTTGAAAGTACATCCTGTAGTAAACTGATTTTACTCTCCGATATCCGATAACAATATCCGATAGCAAAATCGATGGTTAAATATGCCGGACTCTTCACAGCCGATTCAAGTCATCTGTCACGTTGATACTTTGATAAGTCGCAGTATGCGACAATTGATCATTCAACATCCCGCTATTTTAGTGATGAGAGTTCGTCCGATGATGATCTCGTTATTTAATTTACATTAGCACAAAATCTGAAAAAAATTCATCACCAAAGTGACAGGTTTCGAACGCAGAGACGAATAAACCCATAGATAAAGCATATTTCACGATTATTTGTCTCGCCTATAGACATCACATCTATGCTTTGACAATAGTAAATTTGACAATCCGCGAACGATTTTTACCACGGGCGATAGTAAAAAGTTACTACAATAAAACCTAACCATAGTTAAAATTTACTACTGATCACAGAACCGGCCTAAAGAGGTCTTTGTTTATTGGCAACCCTAGCGTTGGCGAAAATTATCCGTTCGTATTTATTATTTGTGGAATATGGCTGGTCTTAAATGAATGTTGTGGTTCACAAATCAGCGGAGCGTTAGCAGGCCATAAAAGCAATAGTCCGAATTAATAATGGAAAGTGTATAATGGGCATGTACTTCCTTCACAATATGTAATCGCACTCCGTTTCTTCCAGTTCGGTCGTATTTTAGAACTTGCGCGGAAAGAAATTCCTCAAGAAATGTATTAACGCTCTTGTAATAACTTTTAACGATATCCGCCGTATATTCGATATGTTCGACAGTAATTAGCAACACAATGATCAATAGTAATTAGCAACACAATGATCAATAGTAATTAGCAACACAATGATCAATTGTAATTAGCAACACAATGATCAATAGTAATTAGCAACACAATGATCAATAGTAATTAACAACATTTTGATCGAGAGTAATTAACAATATATTAAAGGTACTTTTTTTATAAATAATTAACAATGCATTTCGTACAGAATTGCTTTAAAATGTATTAGTTATTTAATACTTGCTTACATATATTCACAGTAACATGAATTCATTTTCCGAAATTAAATGTTTGATCTTTGTTTGACTCTTTGTTGCAGCATGCTCAGATTATTACATTTTTATTTATTATTTACTCTATACTTTCAATTATCTCTGCCTGGTCATGGATGATCCAAAAAAATCGCCTATATTATTATCTATTAATTGCGTTGTATACGTATGTTCTTTAAATTTAAAATAACGTGAAATCTGTAGTTGAAAAAAGATATTCATAATTAATATTTATTGCAAACTTTAGATTGTGGTTATTCATTATTATATTAATATAAATTATTTATAACTTTGTTTTTAATCACTTTTATGAGTTAAATTTAATACATCAACCGGTTTCGGAAAATACCCTTTCCTTCATCAGGATGTCAAATAAACGAACTAAAATCATGTCAAATTGTTCTAATGTTTTTAAAATTCATATTGATTTTAGTTAGTTTGACATCCTGATGAAGGAAAATGTATTTTCAAAAACGGTTGGCGTATTAAATTTATCGTATAAAAGTGATTCAAAACAAAGTTATAAATAATTTATATATTCAGAATTAGCCCCCTTAAAGTTTTTGAAATAATCAAAAGTATTAGTAAATAATTGTTAACCTCTTCTTATAGAAGATTATCACGTTGTTAAATATTTTTATTTATGTAAGAATTATTAGTTTAGATTCATTGTACTATTTAACACTTTCGGCAAAAAAAAAAAGTTACTAAATAATACTATAAAACTAATTCCTGTTATGAAAATAACAATATTGTTGTGTTTATTATCCAAAAACTTAAAAATAATTTGAAAGACTTACTCGCAAATCTTCATATTGGTTTAATGTTTCTTTTTGAATACCTTAAAACAAATTTACGGTAAAAAAAGTATCCATGTAAGTCATTAATAATGTTTTGGAATAATAATTTTCAGCGTGAAATCTATCCAAATACAATTTGTTGAAAATATGTTAGTTGATCAATTCAATGATTAAAATACTCTCCTTAATTAATTAATTGTATGTATTACGTATATTAATACATTTTTTTTTTAAATATACAAATATATTGATGTATTCATTGCCTTTTATGTTAAAAAAACAAACATTTTCAATGTTAAATAAGGTACTTTATTCACGTATTAAATTCAATTTATTAATATATGATGTCTCGCGTTACCGTCACATATGTGGGGTATTGTCTTCTTTATTTGTGTATCTTCTCATCTGCGTCTGTATTATCCTCACTTCACAGTAAGTTATCCCCACTTCACAGCCCGCGCGGTCACGTGAGATATCCGATCAGAACAAATTCTTTGTCGACTGGAAGACAGTCCACATACCAGAAGACAAATTTATAGCTCCCAATCTGTCCGAAGGAAGTCTGGACATGTCCTAGCGCGTGGAGATGTCGATAAAGATTATATTTGTTTATTGAAAGGCGTAGATGTACACGCACGCTGGTATTGAGTATAAGTTGGAAAAGTACTTTTTATATTGTCTTTTTTTTTATTTGCATGCTTTTTAGAGAGTAACTGGTAAATAAATAATATACGTAAAACTAATAAGTACGAATTACTTTAGTATGAAAAAGATTATGATAGAAGATACCGGTAAGTCAGAGCACGTAAGTCATCTCTGAACGTCTTTTCGTACGTACATCTGGTAAGCTATCTTAATGTGTCAAGTTTTAAGTTACAACAGCCGTTCGCATGGCATGTATAAATGTTTAATTTTTTATCGAAAAGTCATACCGAAAATATTGTTAAAAGAACTTAAGGGCGCGCTTTCAAAAATAATAATTTTTTTTTACGATAATGTGGCTATTTATTAATCATTTATATCAGAAGTTATACACTTGAGTTTAATTTTTTAAAAAGTATTACTAATATAGGATCTTTACACTAATGTAAAACTAGTAAACTGAATGTTATTTGCCGTAATAAAGAAAATACAATCATTATAAGAAAGACCGCGACCATTCAATTTATTTTCAGCGTGCCACAAAATTGCCTTAATATTGAAAATTCTTGCATATACGAAATATATTTTCATGGTTTCTTTTTTAATTTTAAATCGCCGATTAAAAAATAATAAAAAAACATACATTAATAGGATCGATATAAATATTATTTAGTGAGAAATTATTGTGTTTTTAATATAAAACTTGGTTTTAAATAGTAGCTGAAGTCTCAAAGCATGTAAGTAAACATAATATATTATTTAAAATAGTTTACACTAACACAAAGTGATTTAAAAACATCGAAAATTGATCATATGCACTGCAAATTGAATGGTTTATACCTCTATTAATTTAACATTTTGCTAACTTGGTTCAATGCAGATTTGTCTCCGTAATCATCGCTTACACAAACGAAATATAAGAAAATATATTTCGTTTGTGTAAGAATTTTCAGATAATTTTGTGGAGCGCTGAAAATAAATTTAATGGTCGCGATCTTCCTTATAATGTTTGTATTTTTTTAATTATGGCAAATAACATTAATTTTTTTTAGTTAGTGTTACGGTTCTAAATAATAGTTTAACAAAAGGTAAATCTACTGTGTAACCTCAGATATAAATGTAAAAAACCCACATTTCCGTAAAAAACGCGAAAATATTAATTGCGTTGCGTGTGCCACGTTCACGGGATGTTGCTTCTCGGCGATATTTCCTTCGTCCGCGTCTCGGTAAGGGCCTTGTCCACGCGTCGTTATAAGGAGGGATGTGACGTGTGACGTAGTTAGCCTTGTTCGGAGATGCTGGTATCGTAAAACTTTCGGTCGGTTTGGATAACCGAAACATATATCGGTCTGTACGTGAAATGTGTTCGGTTTGACGTTGGTGGCGTTGTAACGCACGATGCTGGGCTTAAAAAAAGATTTAAGTACTACATACTCGTAGTTTAGTCTATTGACAGCGTTGCTACGTTTAACCTTTTAACTGCCAAGTATATTTGAAATGGAAGACACCACATAAAGTAAAGGTAAAGAGAGACAGTTCCTTGCTTTCAAGCTGGGAACTGTCATACAGAAACGGCAAAATGCTAATGGCTTGGCGTAACACGCAAAGTTTGGCGTGTTAACGCGCTCACCGGATTTTAATGGTTAATTAATGAAAATTTGTGCTCTCCTTAAAATTCTCTACACCCTTCCTTTTTCTATTGTGATCAGTGGGGGCGACCCGCTGGGGGTTGCTGAGATAGACGATGTAGAGAAGAGCAGTGGCTAGAGAGACCTAATGGAGCATTCTACTGGCTCTCCCTCGCGCCTCTTGCGACCTGGATAGGGTGAATTTTTGTCTGACTGTGACAGAGTTCTGCGACTGGAACACATAAATGTGGAATTTAATGTGATAACACGTCTCACGTTAAATTGTACTGGTATGATACCGGAGTCAAACCTATGATGGTATTAAGATGTCGATAACTGAATGTAATAAAAAAAAAAACTGCTCTAAAAATATAGTCCAAAAACAAGCTTTAAGATTTTGTTAAATATTGTACGCGTTGCTTTATTGAGTGGAATCGAAACGAGAGTAAACAACTCTCAAAACGATTACGGGATAGGGTCTCCTTCATATTGTGATCAGTTTTTTTTTTAAATTGAGTAAGCAAGAAAATAATAATAGCGCATAACAAAAATACCTTGAATAATTATTTAAATTATTCATAAGTATTTAAACGTAGCTTAAAAAAGTTCGATTGATAAAAAAATAAGCGCTAACGTCATCTGCTAGTGTAACATGTAGGTTCGAAAATTTGTCGTCAGAAGTACTGTAGCATAGTCGGTTAATGCACCTTACCCGGATTGGAAAGAGATCCAGGTTTGAATCCCGGTAACAACAACAATATTTTTCGATAAAATTGATTTTATATGTATATCTTTTTAATTAATACATTTAATTAGTAATGCGTACAGTATATTATGTAATTTAAAAAAATTAATTATTATCTCATATTTTCTTTTTTCTGTACGCTCAATATTTACGAGAAAATCTTTAGTGAAGATGTATGCGTATTACTTGCGATTGTAACATACCATACATTGTTAGAAGTTTGATCGTATATTATTAAATGATATTGCACTTCTGTATCCTTTTATGAGTCGTAATTGATGTGTTCTCCTCGAATTACCGCAATTATTATTCAGGGAGAGTTATAATTTGTTGCACTGTATATTAGCAGTACCAGTGTTAGGTTATTTGTTGTGAGAATAATTTAAAATGTGATATTTAAAACAGTATTTTTATATTTACATATAATATTTTTAGATTTATTGTTTATTTTTAATCAATAAATTAAGTTCCGAGAGCCACAACGACATTTTATCAAAGATTCTACATGTTCTTAGCTCCGGAACTATACAACACACTCAGCACCAACTGAAAATCGTTCACTTCCAATAAGATTACACAAATTTGGACCCAATATATTATCTTATTGGGTAGAGATCAATCAGAAGCATGACTATCCAACATTCTAACATAATCATTATACAGTGCCTCCACTAATATTTAACTAGTTCTGCAACACTGTCAACACTTATATATTTTTTTATTCTTCTCAAATCTTTATCTTTTTTGAATTAAATAATACCACAACAGCACGGAAAAAAACGAACTACTTTAACACAGACGGCAGTCTAGCAAAGTAGCCAGGACAATGCTGTATATACCAGAGGTGGAGTCTACTCCATCCCACACGATAAACTACGAGTATATACTTAATTGCAATATAATTGTATCTTATGTTAATCGTGTTATATTATAATATGTTCACCTCTTTTACAACAAAAACATGTATGTCATAAGACTAATAAATCATAATAAATGAAAAAGATTTTTAATTTATTCAATAAATTTAACTTATTTATATAAATATATCAAACTACACACTAAAACAATATGCTTTATACAATTATCAAGTTTAAAAAGATTATTGTTTGATTGACACGTACATCTACGTTTATTATTAATAAATGTTATATTACATATATCGTGAAATACCCCATAGATTTTTCCAGGTACAAGGTCACATGATGGGCACACAGACTTTAGATTTTATTATATCAATTACTTATGATATTACGACAGTAAATTACCTGTTACCACGTAAATAAGCAAATTTACAAAATGATTAAACATTAAAAAGTATTTTTTCATTATTTTAATTAATGAATTATTTTATTTGTATAGTTTTCTGAGCTATTCTGCCATATGTGTCTGACCTCCCTGGCCGACGTTTTGGATCCCGTTGCAGGTTCGCCGATGGCATCAGCACATACACGGCAGAATAATCCAGAAAATTCTACACAGAAGATTCTAAACTGTCGTGAAAACATTCTTAATTATTTTATTTATATTTTTAAAATGGTTCCCAAATGTGTATAAAAGAAATTCCTTTTTCAAAGAGTCCTTTTGTTCGATTTCTTGAAATCCGTTAAATAGTTATATTTCGTAAAGAATATACGGCGTAATATGACAGAGGTCGGCTCTGATTATAATTATACACATTTTTTTTTTACCTTTATAATGTTTTTCTTATGACGTCTCGTTCTAAGGAGAGGATTTAAAAAAATGTATTATTTTAAACGTACGTACGAAAATATAATATAAAATGATACAACTGAAATTTGTGCCAATCCCCATTTTTATTATGGGTCGCGAAAAGTCTACAATAAATAAATTGAAAGGATTTTAAAACTCTCAGAGTTGCCGAATCGATTTATTAACTTTAAATACATTATTCAACTCGTTTCCTGTGAGTTACGAATGTTAATATTATATAATATGCAATTGATTATTGACGGAGATGATTATTTAGAATTTATTATTTGATAATGATTATGAAAAAAACATTTTATTAACTCATGTAAAAACCTCAATAATCGGAGAGCTTGTATTAGAAAATGTATGAATGTGAATGAGGCGAGAATTGTGTGTTGGGACAGAAGAGTGTGGCGCTCTATCCTCTCTGCCTACCCCCGCATAAACGGCGTGATGGTAAGTTAGTTAAAATTCAATCAGTAATCGTTTTATTCCCTTTTCAATAACTTTACATTACGCACATTAAATATTAAAAAGATGATAAAATGTTTATATGTGTATATAGAATATAAGTATTTTTAACGCGTGCTTTACTGGGATCCTGGAAAGATTAGATTGTTGACTGGCTCTTTTCAGCAATGTCGATACCGTGCGAATGAACCGAACGCGAGAAAGAAATATTCACCACCATTGGTCAGTTTTTTTTTTCTCTCCCGTAAGCTTTTAATTTCCGACCAGATTCAATAACAATCAGTTAAATAAACGTGTTGCATTTCTCTCTGTCAATGAGAATCTCGTGTTCCCTTTAACTTTTTATCTTATGTTTACACCAGGCGATCTGGTAACTTATCAATGCGATTATTTTAAGTATTTATTTATTACTGAAAACTTTGCATGTATTCTCAATCAATACGAATCTGAACAACCTTTATCTACAATGATTTCGAGCGAAAAATGAGCAGTGAATTTTTACAATACTCTCCCACGCAAGTACACATGTACACAAATGTAGGTTCGTATATTTTCGCAAAATGTTCCCAACATTCTAAAAATAACTTGAGCGCCGTAGAATCTGTTGACGTAGACCTCTACTTACATATATACTTAAATGCGACATCATACCATAGTTTTGACCTAGCTTATATTCAAGTAGAGTAGTAAGAGAGAATCTTATTACGCCACTTCCGGAAAATTTTAAGCTATTTTATCTTCGATTATGAGCAGGAAACCTCGAAACCACCCTCCGTTAATATGTATAGATAAGAACTGGGTGTATCATACCTATTACATATTATTTTAGGGGTAGATATATAGATATTAAAAATATGATTCTAAAATGTTCACGTTGCATGTGCCTAATCTCAATTATGTAAAAGATATAAGTATTTAATAAAAGTCGTAGTGATGCAATTACTTTGATTAATTGAAATGTATAATTGATTCGAAATTATACGTTGAATATAAAAAATAAAAGGTCATAAAACTTCAGGCGGTCAGGCTATTTTTTGTCAATTGATATAAAATATTAATAGGTCACATTCGCAAAATAACTTGACTTTGTAATCAAGTTGGCGATAATCATTACATTTTGTATTTTTAACATAACTTAATTATTAAATTTATCTCTGTACGGGGTACTTTCGATTCACACAGTACATTTTTGTTAAAAGGTATCGAAAAAGTCACGAAGATTGTTATTTTATTATTATATTCGTTGCTTCGATATTCGACATTGTCGCTTCACGTACCCTCGTATTCAAAGGAATAAAAAATAATGTCGCAGTTCATCCGAGCGCTCGAACGATTTGAACCGAGTCCGCGAGGCATTCGAAAATGTAAAGTGGGCACGTTAAACGGTGACAATTATTACGACCGGGGTCAGAAAAAATGTTACCAGCGCCTGCCTGTAAACCCGAGAAGAGTTATGATCTCATTCCGGGGCTATCAAATGATCGCAGTCGCGGAGACGAGATCGTTAACATTTGGTCTCCGATAAATAATGCGACCCGTTGGTGCGAGACCCGACGTTATGAGCTTTTTAAACGGTAACGTGTGGTAGCGGATCCTACTGTTTAATATCGAGGCGTGGGCGCGCTCGACTCAACACTCGCGAGGCGGACCATTTCAACCCGTCTGGGAATATTTGTTCAGGTAGGTTTCGTCGATTTGCGTTAGAGTGATCTTAGAAAAATGTATGACGAAATTATGACCAAATAAACAAACGGCGTGCTTGTCGCCAATTCTATACACATAAACATCAACGTTGAAAGGTCACAACGCTCATCTGTTTGAAAATTAAATTATACCTTTTCACGTCCTGGTAGGTAGGTAGGTTCTATATAAAACTTCTTTACGGTATCTAACTAAAAATTTAAATATCAAAAATGAGCCCGTGAACTAACTATTTTGGTGAAAAATGAATTAGACGCGTTTTAACATTTTACATATCCTAAAATAAATTTTAAGATGATAATATGAAAAAAGATAATGTGCAAAGAAACAGTCGACTGCCGACACAATAGTTAAAAATCATTTTCTCTCCTTTTTTGATACAATCAAATCATTATTAGATCTGTCTAGAGAGTGGAAGTCTTGTCACATCAGCGATTATTTTTCCATACTATTGAAGAGCAGATCTCAAATATCGTCAAGTAAGTATCAAAATACTCATTTTAAAATAATAATAAAAACTTTAAATTTTCAAAAAAAGCAAACGATTTGTGACCTGACATTATAATGAAATAATATGATATTTAGTTTTAAATTGTTTTATTATGTTTAAAGGTCAATTTTTTTCAGTTTAACCAAACCTTCTTCAAGACAAGATAATATAGACTAACCTAAGTACAGACATTTACATAGAAGGTTAAGAAATTTAAAGAAGAGATAAGTTTTAATGTTGTCCCCATGTAATCCCTACCCTTCCCCCACCCTCTAGCTGATACTCTGTCCCATTCTGATATGCTACTTCTGTCTCCTTTTAAATTTCTATGTGAATGCCTGTACTTAAGTTAGTCTATATTATCTTGTCCTGAAGAAGGTTGGTTCCAACCGAAACTAGTTAACATTTATATATATATAAAGTGATTTGAAGCTAAATATTCTATTACTCAATTTAAAAAAACTTTACTTACATTTATGCGAAATTTGAGATAAAAACAAATGGGGATATCTATAATTATCTTTCAGAAATATTTTGAATTTTTGTACGTGAGATACGGCTTAAAAATAAATTAGTCTTAACATATAGAATATAATTTTGTTAAAATATAATATTTGTTCGAAATTGTTCTTAAATAATATTTTATATGTTCCTTAATATTATCTATTCTCTTCACATATCATATAATGTTTCATATAATATAATGTTTCAGATTTATTTTAACTTTAAAACAAAATTAATATGCGTACACGGAATACATGTCACATCAAAATTCTTTAATATTTTCAAAAAATTAAGCTAAGTGTTTGGTGGGATAAGATGCCGTGGATTGTACCGATTGAATTAATAGTTTGTTGACGTAATCCGAATTGGAACAAGAAAGGAATAGTGGCAGATGGATCTGGCCTACCTTGATCTCGGTTCTGGGTTGGAGTCAATTTTCACCTCCAGTTTACTCGAACTTTTGTATTGAAGAACGGAGATATCACTGCACTTCCGGAGATGTTTAGAACACCCCTTCTGTCCTGGCGTTGCGCACGGCGTTACTCTCGAACGTTAAAAGAAACACAGATGTTTCGTCTCGCTTCTTTTTCGTGGAACCAGATTGCGTTTCGTCTCGAAATGCAATCTGGTTCCACATCGGCGAAATCCCTGGGTAGAAGTGGACCAGAAAAGGTAAGATATAAAAAGGTTTATTGGATAGAATACACAGGGAGTATTCAGCTTGCGTCAATAGCGTTTTGTGCTTGAAGATATTCATTGTAACTCTCACTGACGAATTGTGTTTCCAAAGATGAAACGTCTAAATATTTTAGTTTTTAATTTAAATTCAGGGTAAATTAATTATCAAAAACACAATTGTTCAATTATTATTAGTATAAATATATTGAAAATAAATAATAGGTACGTGTGGAAGAATGCGGATATCAAAAACAGAATTGTCGTAAAAAATCCGCTGAATCGTTTCCAATATTAAACAATTTTGGGTAATTTAGATACGTGGTGTCTTTTTAGGGTTGGGCCAGTTGTAGGAGCGAGTCCAGAGTCGAGGCTTGTTTACTCACGATTTATGATTACCCTACGTCACATATTTTTCCAACTCGCATTTGCTTATATGTTTCTGAAATTGACGTTCTGAATTGTCTCTGTATTGAGAAACGCCAAATCTATTGTCCTGAGCCTTTCTTTGCCAGCTATTCACGGTTTATTGTCCGTTGACCAACAACACAGTCTGATATGTTTTAAAATCAATAAAAAACTGTATAATGCGAATTGTTTTTCCCACTTTTTATGCGAACATTGTAAATATTTATGTTCTGATGGCTATGGCTGCTACCATAATTTATGGAACGTCACAAGTCGGATATATATTATGTGAACTCGTCAACGGATGTATTAAGGTTGTTACTTATTTCCATTCAATAAATAATTGTATTATACCTATTTTACCATCAATTCTCCCTTCTTCACTTTTTCTACTAAACTGCATTTTAGAAAATCATGTACGAGTATATTGGTTATGATTTTATAATTATTATAATATTATTGATAATATGACGCTTCCTTATCTACATCTATGACTTTCAGAATGTAGCTTCAGTAGTGTCATTATTGCTGTATAGTGCTTGATTAAATGGCCAGGTCTGTGAGATGCGAGCATGGCAAAAACGAACGTGTTTTTAATATCTCTAGGTTAAGATTACTTAAATGTTTTATCTTTTATATATTCATTTGGAAAGGAAGTGTACATTGTCTTATTTTAGCGAAATCGTCATATTTTCTTCTGTCATATGATAAGGGAGAAATCTTATTTAACATAGAAATTGTCTATTCACGATTTTTGATTCATGAGTCATTTTTGTTCATTTTGACAGCTATCTTATAAAGATGGAATAATTTTAATTATATCGACAATTTATTTACGTATGGTTTGCTTTGTGGATAGCTCTATCATTGAAATATAGATTCTATTGAGACCTCGACCAAATCCACTTGGTCACGTGAATCACCCAGTAAGTAGACTAGATAATTTTTTATCGAGATTTAATTTAAAAAAATAAAAATTAATGGAACATGTTTGTTACAGATGAAGTATTGGGTTCACTTACTAATAATATTCATGCATGTTCATTACTATCGTACTTTTTTAGAATTTCGCCTTGTAAATTTTTATATTCCCGGTACATACACAAATCGAATAATACTTATTTATTTAGTATTCTGTATATCGAATGTTTTTTTTTTTTTATAGATTAAAATTATATTAAAATCGTCTCAAATCATCTGAAAATCATTGTTTCAAATACAATGAGGCACTGTTGAACTCTTAAAATAGAGCGATTGTCGGATGTTAGCGGTCGTGGGCGGGTATCGGGCCCCCGCGGATATTTATGGGTGGCGAACCACAGTTGTAACACCTCCGGCACTCCCAGTCCCAGTGGCGTATACGGATTATTGTAATTCCATACAAATTTCATAATAGACGTGAATACTAAAATGTAATTCAGTTCAATATGTACTTATGTGATGAGTTCTGAGTATGAAATAAAACTAAAATTAATTAATATAATATTGTCATTGTGAGATGACACTGCAGGGTGTGGGTTAAGAATATTAATAATAATTTTTTAATACATTTTAATTGTGGAAATACTTTTTTTGTCATTTATTTAAATCAATCAAAATCATCAAATCATCATTCGGTATCATTCGGTAGGAACTTTTACAACACTAAATTTGTCGCGCTAAACATTGAACACGAACTGTTTAGGGCCGCAATTATATTCCTGATACCTTTTATGACTCCATGTGACACCTAGCGGACATGTCGATCTTAACGGCGACATTCATTATCCCTGCTCCTGGAAATACAGCGAGCTGAAATTCCTTCACCAGATTTAGAAGATTCCAAGAGTGCTCAAAATACTTAAGTGTGTGGGGGCGATTAGGAGGATAATTAGGAAACTTATTATGTAAATGTTACAAGTGGATGGTAAGGTATATAAAAGACAAAAATGTTTATACAGCTAAATGAGACGTGATGGCTATTTTTGTCATTACTTTTTATTTAATTACAGGTTAATAATTTTTTTTTTCATGAAATACTGACAAATAAAACAATAAACGTCGCAAAGCAGCGTAAAACTAACGTATGTATATTTAGATCTGTTATCAATCGCGTGAAAGTGTGCCTTTGTCATATGAACAACGTTGATTTTATATGGTATATTTTTCTGTAGATTTAAAAAAAGGCTTTACAGTTTATTTATTTTCGAATTGATTTTTATTTTATTATTGCACGTATATTTTATGTTCCAGCGTAAAATTTCTATATCCGTCCGGCAAAAGAGTTTTAAATAAATATCTAGATATTATTTTATTGTTTTTTTTATTATTAACTGGTGTATAAATACTGCAGTTTCTGTTAATACGTTAATACTGTTAATTCAGTCACAGTGAATATTAATCCCATTTATGAGTGATACGTATCAATGAAGTTGTCATTTTTCGATGTTACTTCTTGTGGTCCTTATTGTGTGCGGGATTGAGTGGCACAAAAATAACCCGACGTAGTAACAATAGTCCTTATTATACAAAGCTATAAAGTTACAAGTCAAATACAAGAGATGCGTTTCGATCAACGGCTCAGATGCGAGAGAGCGCGCCCGACAGCCGGCCGGTCGTGAATTCCTTTCGCACGCGTGTCATTCACGCCCTCTTGCTCCCATAACACTCATCCACAGATAGATACATCACAATACTTATACATAATTATCTCACGATTTGACATCAGTATTATTTTTAATTTTCTTTATGTATCTAATTGCAGTACTCTTCCGTACTTCGGTACACATTTTGCGGCATCGCTGCAGAATAAACAAAATCCTCTCCAGCTAGGTTTCCCACGATGGTTTGACACGTCTTTATGATTACTAGACTTTCCGGGCTCGAAGAGAGGATGTCTCGCTCGGTCCTGAGGCATATTAGGGTAAATATGCGATGACTTCATCGACAAGTTTGCAGTGTGTGAAAATCCTACGTCGCTGTAGGCTTATAATAAACGAGCTGAGGATACCTTTGTTCTTTTTATCCTTTTTTTATGGTAGCAAATTTAATTAATTAAATTAAAGCTACCATCATTAATGAACATTTATATTCTAGTCTATTGTTGTATAGTAATATTGTTTTTTTAATATATTTTAAAGCATTATTAAATGCAGTCTAAAATATAAATTATCTTACCGTCTCTACTGTGACTATCATTAATTACTTACTTACTTACCATCACGTCGTTTCCCCCCGGGGGTAGGTAGAGAAGATAGATCGCCACACTCTTCTGTCCTGACACAATACGCGCCTCATCCACATTCATACATCTTCTCGTACAAGCTTGCCGATTGTTGAGGCTTCTAACAGAACTATCCTCCATTATCTGGTTCACCTGGTCGTGCCGAGTCTTCCGCGGACGTCCTCTACTTCTGGTGCCATAAACACTTGCGTCATATATCTTTCTTACCATTATCTCCTCATTCATCTGTTACATATGACCAAACGACCTAAGCGTTCCTTTCTTAATCTTACTATACTAACATCAGCTTTATATTCTTTCCTTATTTCTTCATTCTTTACTCTTGTCATAAATATATTTGCCGCACATACGCTTAAGTGATCTCATTTCCACTGTATTCAGTCTGCTTTCGTTCCTCTCCTCACTTCCATACATCAGTGTCGGTACCAGGACTCTATTGTGCACCGCTAATCTTGCCTCGGTTGACAATTTCCCGTTAGATATAATTCTATTCAAAGCGTCGTTCATTTTATTCCCTGCAGTCACCCTCCATTCGATATAATTCTCAGCCTTTCCGTTTCTATCGAACATACTTCCCAAATACACAAACTCGTCTACTTGTTCCAAACATTCATCACCTCCAAATATTTAGCACGGTGTCTCGCTTTCCTCTTTCTCGAATACCATCACTTTCGACTTGTTAACATTCATCGTGAGGTCGCTTACTTTGCATACATCGTACATTCTACTCACTAGACTCTGTTGTTCTTGTTCATTATTCGCCATTAGTACTGCATCATCGGCATACAATAATACGTATTACCATAATTTTTTTTTTTACTTTTCTAACCTATTTATTTCACCAAACATTCTTAAAATGCAGTTTATTTATAAATCTTATGAGGAAGTGTACATTTTCTTTCCTTGGTAATTTATCATTCTTGTATATATGTGTTTGTATTTTATATTAATTATATTTTATTTCACTCCCTGACCAAAGAATGATATAATAATAACCGCACATAACTGAAATTTATTATTTATATTGTTTATATATATGTGTTAACTTCAACATTTTTTCTTTCTTTTCTTTTTAAACGTAAACATTATTTTATTATTTTAATTTATTATATAGTATGTATTATTTATATGACGAATCGGGTCTTGCGATCACATTGAAAAAAATACATTATTAGTATTATTATATATAGTTTATTACTACGTTCTAGTAAAGAATTAAGCTTTTATCTCCATATTCATTAATATCATTGTATTTAGGAAGTCAATGAATTTTTTTTTTATAATTATTTTGTGGTTTGACACATTAGATTAAATAAAATACAATCACTTTCTATGAAACCACGAAATTTATTATACGAATTCGGTTGGCGTATAATGAATTTCGTGGTTTCATACAAATTGATTGTATTTTGTTTAATCAAACTACCAGGGAAGCAATCGACCGACTATCGCAAATTTATTAATTTATCAATACTTTTGGTTAATTTTAGAATATTACCTTCAGCGATAAACCCTGCACCTGTCGGACAATAGTTTCAAATTCATTCGGTTAAGTTCTGTTATGTAATGCATTACAGTGCATTTGATCACGAAGAACAATCAATAGGTGAGCGAAAGTCTGGCATTTCACGATGCCCGCCAACATTAAATATATCTAATTGCACTTTTTGTTTTTATTTTTTACAATATTGTGCATTCCTTTTCATTGTATTTTAAGTCAATTGTAGTAGAAAGCAGTCGGCTGATAGCGATTACTGTTGCTAGGGCCTGCCGGCAGCTATGCTGTGGCCGCCGCGCGGCAGTGTACACGGATTGTATTCATAATTCCAGCCTAACCGTGTTGTGCCAATGCTAGGGATCGTATGTAGATGTCACATATATAATACGAATAAAAATTTATATACGTATACAGTGTTAACAGACTTAATCTACTATATTTTTTTAGTGAACACTGGATACGTAAAGGAAAATATACAAATCTTTGGAAAATCTCATTGTCTGAGATTTTTACAAAATCATGTTAAGCTTTAAATTACGTTCTTCGAAATTGACCCATTATTATTTTATATCTTTGCTTCGGGTCCTAAATCAGTCTGGCGGCTCGAAATCCGATGACCTTTTGTTTTTTGTATTCAATATATAATTTGGAATCGATCAAATATTTAAATTAATCGAAATAATCGCGTCACTATTACGAGTTTTATAAAAATATCTCTAACGTTGTTAAAATTAGGCACATGCATTTTAAATATTTTTGAATCATATTTTTAATAAGTATCTATCAACCCGTAAAATATTGTGCACTAGGGGTGGCACATCAATAAATAGGGGTCTTATCTTGAAAAGATTAAATATTTTTCGTTATTAAGAAGTTGTAATTATCACATACCGTTTGTTCTGAATAATTACAACTTCACAATAAGAATGTGTTCTCCTTAATAATATATAAGTTGTATTAATGTGTCCAAAATTTAATAAAAATGAATTGTTAATTCTTCCGTCTGCCTTCGGTTTACTCAAAGGTATTTGAGATTCCGTGAAAACAATGAAGATGGCTTTCAAATAATGGAGTGATTGGTGTATTAATTTGAAAAAGTATAACATATAGATTCGAAAAATTGTTGTCAAAAATACTGTCGCTGTAGCTTACCTGGAAATGCACCTTCCCCGGATTGGAAAAGAGATCCAGGTTTGAATACCGGTAGCGCAACAGTATTTTTCGATAAAATTGATTTTATACCTTATATGATTATCTTTATAATTAATACATTTAATTGATATTTAAAATATCTTTCTGTAAAAATTATTTATTTTATTTTATTTTTTATTTATTTGTTTGTAGCATAAATAGTACATATGCAAAAATAAAGATAAAATTACTTTACTAGACGTGGTCTATCTAAAGCTATACCTGTACAATTTTTAAAAGTTGTAATTGTTTAGAGGTAAGTAAGTATAATGTTATGTAAGTTATAAAAAGTTATGTGAAAAAAGAAGAATCTGAATTTATAAAATATTATTGAAAAAACGTTATAAAAATATTATTGTTTGTAATATACAATAGTTGGAGACAAAAATGTGTAAGTAGTTAGGTTAGAACAAATGACAAATTAGATTCATTTTGTTTTCTATCCACATCAAGCAACCACTTTATTATTTTTGGTTTGAAATCATTGATCAATTTAGACCCTTTAAGGTCTAGTGACAATTTGGTAAATATTCGCGGAGCACAAAATAAGAAAGTTCGTTGAGCGAATTTTGTATTCAATTTTGGTACTGAAAAGTATCCTAAGGCTTTGCTCTTAGTTTACTTTGGATCGGATCGTGGAAGTAAAGTTAATTTAAAAAAAAAAAATAGTTTTAAGATTGCTCTGGTAAACAGTTGTCTTGTATCCAAAACTTGGAAGGATTTAAAGAGTTCTTCAGAGTTATATCTAAATGACCTCTTGTTCATTACTCTGATGACCCACTTCTGAGCCTTAATTAGATAATTCATTGAAGCAAGAGCTGCACCGCCCCATGCACATATTGCGTAACTGATGAGATTCTGTCAAAGTGAACAGTATATCATTTTTAATATAGTAATATTCATGAAGCTGCGTAAAATTTTGAAAATATATATTATGGATGGAATCTGACGGAGAATGAGGGTGAGAGCGGGATTTCAGACATTCATATGGAGGTTTTTATTGATATATATTTTTTATAATCGTAAGTTATTTATATTATATGTATTCTGGTTTAAAGGCTGGCGCGTCTTTGCTAATATTCATTTTACGCGTCCGCGTGTGGCACTCTCTATCTCGCCATTACCGGATAATGAGGCGGTCCTCTCGGGGCGGTCGTGTCTGATGTGTTAATTAATTAACAGTCTGGCACGAGGCTGCAGATCTTCTGTCTCACTCGTATCGGGCCCCTCCTACAGCCGCATCGGATGACCCGTGGTATTCTATTATACGTACGTTCAATTCGCACAAATATTTAGAAAGGGAAAGATGATGTTGTACAAGAAAATCTTTTCCTGGGAGGCAGATGTTTTTTAAGTCACATTTTGCGTGAAATGAGATTTTTATTGCCAATAAAATATAAATTTCATCTTTTCAGATATTTTTTATTGTATTGACCTTTTCTATCTTTTTGGCTTCGATAATTTGTTATCGTGGTTCATAACCGCAGCACTGTTGAAGGTGGATATAGAGTTCTTAATTTTTAATTAATACTTAATTTTTTTGTTATTAATTATACAATTTATTTTTTAATATACGAATTATTGATAGATCGTTAATGACCCTGATAGATGATCCTGGGATCACATAAAGGTAGTACAATGTAAACATATTTTATGACAATTGGGGGAATAACATGTCACAGAACACGTTTCTATGGTTGAGGAATTAGAAACGCGGTGATAAAAAAATTATGTTGTTAATTGAATTAAACGAGATATTAAAAACTACCGTTATAAGATTAACGAACTTTAATCACGTGATGGTTTTCAGCGTTCCAAAGCGAATAGTGCGAATTTGGCTTACGGTAAGCATGTATTATTCTTTCGAATTACTATTAACCACATATAATACAATTTCTTTTTTAAAGTGAGCCTATCTTATGAAAAATATTTTCAGGTTAGCGTTAGTGGATTGAGTAGTAATTAAGCATTCTAGGTAGCAGTGGCAGTCGGTAACTTTTTGTAGAAGGGATGTTGGAAAACAAGTTTTAATGTTTCAATAATTCGGCTTCAAGTATTCAAGCCAAATTGTCAAAAATGCGTCACACAAACAAATTTTTCAAAACGATCCGCTCGCTTCGTAATATGTATGCCATTTTGGGCATTATACCCATAAGCATTAACGTCGTTTTTGGTTCGTTGGGTGTTGTTAACGTATACGTATACAGTAGTCAAAGACATTTACAGGCGAAACTGAATGCGCATACGCGAAAGTCGAATACTTTCAAACTTTGTAGATACGGAACGAATGATAGAATCCACTTTTACTGGTATGTATATGTATTCTGTTGAGAATGTATATGTATTTCGATTCGCTCCGTGCGTACGTCGTGTCGTAGTGTGTGTTATGACTGGTTTCTAAAGGACAGGACGAATTTATTTGCGGCAGTGCAGTTATCGGCTAGAAACAAAAAGTCCAAAGCTTTTTGACTCTAGAACACGGGATGCGGAGCATCCAAAGCATGTATGTTAGAGATATTTCAGTCTATAAAGGAAAGTATTGACGGAGTGCTCAGTTTATTAAAAGCTGTTAAAATTCGTGGGAAAAAGATTATATGTTGGTTACGTATGTTGATTAAGCGATATGTATAACCATTATACATATCGCTTATATTGACTGCTTAAAGATAATTAAATGTACTTATGTACACAAAACAACTAAATATTAACAGTGAAATATTTTATCTTGTGTGTAGAGGTATTTAAAAATATAGGATGATATAAAGAAAAAAGATTCTGGAACATTCTTCGCGTACAATTCTCCCTGACCTACAAAAATTCTTTACTGTATATAGTAATTTAAAAAAAAAAATGTGTATATTTTATTTTAATTTTATTATTTCTACAATGCGTACATTGTAACAATTAAGGAGATTTTTATAGTAAGTTTAGTTTTTTTGGAGTTCAAAAACTACATGGTAGTATAGTAGGTATAATCAAAGTTTGAGTTTAGATTGAGTCATTAACGTACACGGCTTTGGACAAATGCAAAACATTTCATGTCACGTAAAAGTGCCATAATAAATCAGATTAAAAATTTTTTTTTTTTTTTAATATATGCGGTGAAGTAATTTACAGTTGAAAAATCGTGAGGTTAGAATCGTAGTCGCGAAGAGTTGTGTGGTAAGGAAGAATTGTTGGCACACAATGATTCTAGACATCTATCACCACTGTGTTAAAATTGAATGTGATTATTGCTATGTCAATGTTCGTAGGTGATGAACAGATGTTGCGTTAGATGTGTGTGTTAAATGTGCACACTTGACAGCAGAGATTGTTTAACAGCTTGATCCGGCACACGCAATTCTAAAAAAGATATCTTCACTGCGAGTTCGATGCTTGGGCTCTATTTAGTAACATGACAATGCAATGTGATTTAGTTTAAATGTGAGATGACATAGTGAACATTGGACACACGATTACACTTTGAATTTTAACATAAATGTTTTTTTTTTTTTACATAAAATACAATCACTTTGTATGAAATCACTTAATTTATTATACGTCATCCGGTTTCGCTTATCTCAAGCTTCATCAGGACGTATTTAAAACTAATCATAAATACAAAAAGAGCGCACTTATATATAAATAAAGAGGGAGACAGAATATAAAATTATATGCGAAAGAGAGAGACAGAATACATATACAGATAGACGGAACATTAAGGGAGGGGAAAATACAGTTTTGATGGATATTAAATTGATTTGAAAGGAAACAACTAATATAGGGCTAATGAATAAATTAATTTGATTATTAAGAATTGGTGTACCACTATTTATTGTTTTTTTTTTATTTCGAGGGTTTCTAAATTGTCCAACCGGGGGTCGAACCCGTTTTCATGGAGGATATTGACCCCTGTGCTATTATTAAAAGAATGGTCTTTTTCAACAATATGGTTGGAAAATTCTGAGAAACCATTACTGTTACCATTACCATTTAAACATTTAAGATGTTCTTTGACACGAATATTGACATTCAGAGCAGTTTTGCCTATATAGATATATGTCCTTGAGCTTGAGATAAGCGAAACCGATAGACGTATAGTACATTTCATGGTTTCATACAAAGTGACTATATTTTATTAAATCTAGTATATCAAACCACAAAGTTAAATGTTTTTGCTCTTGCAGTAATGTTAACCTCTCTGTATGCTTCTTATGTACCAAATAATAAAAGGATTTTTTTATCAATTATTTAATTTTTTCTTGTTATTGCCACGATCTCGTCACAGCAATGTCTGTTTTAAGTAAATTCAAATGTACTGCACCTTAATGACACGATCCTGATTATTTTGTCGTGACGCCATTGAAGGGCGGAACACATTTTTTTTGTCCTTTTTCTATTCTTACATGCGAGTAGTAGAATAAACCCGAACAAGGCAGTTCCGTCTTCAGTTGTAACTTACCTTTTTTCCTTTCAAGATTGGCCACCGTTTGCGGGGAGTATTGTCACCTCGGTCACGAATGTGGAGAACTATTCCCTTGGTAGATTATATTCCTTAGAATACGGGGAATTCATTAGTCACTCGCTATCCTGACTTTGCAGGTCTCTGTCGTGGCGAACTTTCTACAGTATTAATAATAAAACATTTTATTTGGATTAATGCACCAAATGTTATGAAATTTTCATGTTAATTTTTCCAATCCATTATTCGAAAGTATTCGAACTTATATTCGGGATTTCGTAAATAAACTTCCGCCCATAACTTTGAATAACGGAGCTGCGTTAACACGTGTGCTTGGTCGTGTGGCGTTTGTTCATTTCCACAAAAACATTGCCTGTCAAATGCAATGCTAACTATAGGTCTGAGAACTTCTCATATTTTCAATGTTCTCGGATAACAGCACTGTAAAATAACTGATTTATAGTAAATTTTATCACGCATATGAAAATAAAAGTCTTTGTTTTTTGATTGATTAAGACGCGTTTTGCCTTGTAAGGGCATTATCAATCTAACAATATAACTCAACAATTTGTATTTGTATTTATAGTGGAGGACAGGTATTTAATTTTATTTGCATGAGATGAAAAGGGACAATATGATTCATTGGAATTCTGAGGATTTCCATACATTTTGAACACTAATGGTATTTCACTTCATGAATTTCAATGAAATATCATCAGTGTTGAGACTGAATGGTTACTTAGAATACCTAATAAGAAACATTAAAAATGTATGAAAATCCCCAGAATTCCAAAGAATAATGTTGTCCCTTTTCATCTCACGTAAATAAAATATATAGCTGTTCCCTATTATAGTTATAAATACAAATTGTTGAGTTAAATCGACAATGCCCTTACAAGGAGAAACGCGTCTCTAGTAAATCATTAAACGGATAGAATAAAAAAATCAAGTGTTTTATTTTCACATATGTGATTATGGAGTTCTACTAACTTACCTCGGAAACAGTAAAATATGTTAAATTTTATAATATATTTGTGTAATGCTTTTGTACGTTGTTTTAATCCCGAATTCAGATTTTACATATTCATTTTGTGTGCGAAAATACTTTATGCTTTATTATACCACGAAGGAGTAACTTATCTTATACTCTTCATTGCTATCACTTCTCAGTTATGGTATCAAGAATCAAGCAAATCAGCATTTAAGGTATTCCTTAACCAACATTTCAACTGCTGAAATCTTCAACCTAGTCCTCTTGATTTTATCCATGTTACATGTGCATGTTATATATCATTTGATATGCAGACACGCATTTTTGCTTTGAACCTTGAGTAGCTCTTCGGATCACTTTAAAAATACGAACAGATATCGGACACCACTGGCAGCTTCTAATCATTAGTTCTAATTATGAATAAATATACATTTATTTAAAGCGACTAATTTTTATAAATAATTAGACAAAATACTTTGTTTAAACCACTATTTATTGATAATACAATATGTTTCGATATCTATAATATCTTCTTAAGGAAACAATGTATATATACTGAAATTAAAAATACAGGCATAGATAAAATCAAAACTATAAAGTGGTGAATAAGTAAGAACTAATATGAAAACAAATTTAAAAGGTGACTATTTGTAAAGAAGATTATCGATAAATAGTGGTTTAAACAAAGTATTTTGTCTAATTATTTATATAAAATGAGGCCACAAAGTAATTTTGCTAATATTGAAGGACTAATTTTTATATATTTTTTTTTTCACGTATGTTCCAAATATGCTCGAGTCCTTCAAAAAATGTTTTTAAAATTTTTCTATATGTATATTATGCAATTTTTTTATATCTAAAATTGACCATAAATTTTGCAAACTATTAATATTCTGAGACTGGGGTGGCCACTAAAGTAATTCTATGTTGCATTCCTTAAAATCAGTTGATGATTTCTTTTTTTTGTATTTTGTGTCATTTTCCTGTTGAAAAATAAAAAAATCGTGTCAGAATTTCAATGAATGATGTTGTACATCTTACGCAAACAAAATTAAATAGTTAAATAGCTGTTCTCTACTATATGTATAAATACAAGTTATCGAGTCAAATTTTTAGATTGATAATGCCCTTACAAAGCGAAACGAGTCTCAAGTAAATTAAACGAGTAAAATCAATATACAAGTGTTTTATTTTCATATGTGTGATTATGGAGTTTTACAAATTTGGGAAACAGAAAACAACATAACTAATTCAATTATATTATTAATAGAATCGGCGTTAACTTTGTAGAGTTTCATTATAATGAATGGATATAAATGAAACAAGGTTATAACTCTACTTGAGTTTATTAGCACTACTCGAATTTCGAGAGAAACAGTAACTCTCATGAAGTATTAAACTGACTACACATAAAGACAAGACTTAGGTGGTAGACATACAAGTAAATAGGTACCGACAGATGGAGGGGGAGGGGGCGGAGTTACTGGTGGAGGGGTGGTTGTAACGGGAATATTGAGAGCAGAGGAGATGAGCTAGAAAATGTAATATTGTTTAACAGATTAATACCCGAGCTCAAATTTATTTTTATTTCTAAACTTTCAAAATTCTTCATTTTATTACCTTTACGTGTAACGGGATGGAGAAGTGGAAAAGTTGTTACTAAGTTAGACAACGACGATGCTCTTTTAATCTAATGTTGAGATTTCTAGAGGTTTGTCTGATATATTTATTATCGCAGTCTCCGCATGAAATTTCGTAAACTCCGCTATTTTCTAAGTTATCTATTTTTGACTTTGAATTGAGAAGTAATGCGCCTAAGTTGTTATTGCTGTAATACGTGGGTCTAATATGGGGAGGGAGAAATTTTGTTATTTTATTGGATATCAAGCCAGTATATAGTATTTTTCTCCACGAAATGTAATCAATGGTATTACTAATCATTGTTTCATTTATATCCGTCCAAAACTAATTAATTTCAGGTGTCCTTTTAATGTAACCGTGCAGGTATTTTTATATCTCGGGAAGTAAAGTTCATTCGCTGCCTTCTGAACACTTATATTTTGCATTTTGACTGTTGGGTATTATTTTATTACTATTTTATTGTAGGCTGCCCTTAGAGAAGCTTGAGGCTTTTCTCATTTAATGGCAGGAAGCGGCAAAGAGGGACAGCTAAATTGAACAATTAAACTGAAATTCCATCGTCAATGGTGCCGACTGCTAAAATACCTTCTTACGATTCGTTTCCTGATACACCAATTTGCCTACTTGCTCACATTGAAGAATGCACCGTGTGGGGTGGGGTTTACCATAAAGTTGTTGTATGTTTGAGTTTACGATACGATATCATAAGTATTAACGTACTTAAGTACTTAAGGAGTATTGCGTATTTAATGCAACTGTAAATTGCGAATGGACCGATACTTATTTTTCTTGTAAATATCGTAATTTTTGTGGTGTTATTTATCTTTTTATATTGCTCATTTTATTTTTATCTGTTCATTTTAAAAACAGTATTTGACATCTATACGTATGTTAAGAAGAATTCGTCGTTTATATACTGTTACTGTTCCTTTTAATAAAAGTAAATTATAACAATGATATTCTGTATAGAGTGGCTTCACACGGAAAAAAGTATCCTATACTAAAAAATTAACTATCTGGGTTTTTACTTTCTACCAATTTGGAAGAAATGATAAAAAATGGCTTATCGATAATAATCTGAGTTACTTGTAAGCATGACATACATACCTATGTTTAAACTGTGACTTCGTGGTTGTTATACTTTTGATCATATTAAATGTTATAAAATTGATATAAATGTACCTGCAGACAAACGTCCAGCAATACGTTATGTGGGTCGGTCTAGTTTTAATTAAAAAATAAAAATAAGAAGAAGAATATAAAAAAAAAAATAACAATCAATTTCATTATTATTAAGATATTTGTATATTTTATAAGTTTTTACAACTCTCAATGTATTCAGAAAATTATTCGGCGGTCCCTCGTTAGGTGGATGACGTCTGTCGTGATTCATGATTGTGAGTCCGAGTATGGCTGAGGAGTCCTATTCTTGAACTGCATACTCGTCCACATGTTGTGAATGTACATCCGCTGGGCATGGCAGTTCTGAGCGACGGATCTTCCTCCATTATTTTTGTGACCTCATAAAAGTGACCCTGCCGAGTACATTGCCGCTCGGTTTATTGGGTTGGCCATGCTAGAGGTCCGTGCGTGGAATTGTTTAAGGTGCAGGTGATATTGCCACATCCACACACACTCTTGGAATAATAGAGACCTTGGTCCAATGGCAAGGGTGGTTCGAGACGACATGGAGCTCTCCGTCACTTTGTAGCCTTTTCCGGTGTATGCACAGGACTCTGTGCTGATCCCAATATAGTAAGTTCCCAGATGTGTACAGTGATACAGGGCAGCATCGCCCCCGGGTGACATATTCGGAAAATAACACGAGATGATAAAAAATATATTTATAAAATAGTTATAACTAACTAACTAACTTACCATCGCGCCGTTTCCCCGCGGGGGTAGGAAGAGAGAATACAGCGCCACACTCTACTGTCCTGATATACAGTTCTCGTCTCATTCACATTCATACATCTTCTCATATAAACTTGCCAATTATTGAGGCTTCTAACAGAACTATCCTCCGGTATCTGGTTTACCTGGTCGTGCCAAGTCTTCTGCGGACGTCCTCTACTTTTGGTGCCATCAACACTTGCGTCATATATCTTTTTTACAATTCTCTCCTCATTCCTCCGTTACATATAACCAAACCACCTTAGTGATCCTTTCTTAATGTTACTTACTATACTAAGATCAGCTTTATATTCTTTCCTTATTTCTTATTTTCTCTGTCATAAATAAATCTGCCACACATACGCCTATGCGATCTCATTTCCACTGCATTCAGTCTACTTTCGTACCTCTTCTGCCAGCTCCACGCCTCACGTCCATACATTAGTGTCGGTACCAGGAGTCTATTATGCACCGCTAGTTTGCCTCGGTTGACAAGTTACCATCAGCTATAATTCTATTCAAAGCGCCGTTCGCTTAGTTTCCTGCAGTCACCCTCTTTTCGATATCATTCTCAGCCTTTCCGTTTCTATCAAACATACATCCCAAATACACAAACTCGTCTATTTGTTCCAAACATTCATTACCTACAAGTATTTAGCTTGTCTTGCTTTCTGTCTTCTCGAATACCATCACTTTTGACTTGGTGACGTTCATATTAAGGTCACTTTAGTTGCATACATACATCGCAAAAAGTAATAAAATATAAATAAATAATTTAAATAGGTATATTTAGTAGTTTCCATTGTGTGAAATAAAATATTATACATTTTAATACATTAATAGTTATACTTATATAGTTGTATATTTTTTTAATGTTCAAATTTACTTTTTTTTAAATTTTCTACTTTACTCTTGTTGACGATCGTGGGTATATATTTCTACAAAGAAAGATATATGTATATACATATACATGTAATATCGCACAAGTACTCGCATATTTTCCCAAATAATGCAGCCTGTGAATCGAGATTTGGGCATGATAATTGGTTTTGGGAATTGGCTCGATGAAAATTAATATTCTGCCGAGTATGTCTGGTTGATGTTAGTAATTCTCTCGTGGCTAACAATTCAGGGATATAGGGTAATTATTTTATACATTTTTACTAAGACCTTCATTATTCGAATGTACAATCATTTTATCACGTTTATTATGAATTTTTAGTATAGTAAATAAAATTCGTTTGTGTTTTTGTAATATAATACATTTTGTATACGTCATGAACGAAGATGATGACGAGCATTTAGAAAGATCTCACAATATTTATTTATTTATTTATATATATTTTGACATCCATATTTTTGTACTGACAGAGGTGGATACATAATAAACATACATAATACATAGTTTATTGTGTGGGATGGAGTAGACTTCACCTCTGATATATACAGCGTTGTCCTGCCTACTTTGCTAGACTAAATCCGTGTTAAAGTAGCCAGTTTTTTTTTTCGTGCTGTTGTTGTGTTATTTGGAATAAAAAGAGAATTCAAATATGAATAAAAAAGTAAAAATAAAATAAAAATATATGGAGTGGGAGTGTTGTAGGACTATTGGATTATTAGTGAAAGAATTGTATAAATTGTATTAAATTGTTGGATATCCATGCTTCTGATTCATCTTTACCTGATTAAATCATAAATTGGGTCCATATTTGTGTAATCTTATAGGAATTGTACGATTTCCAGTTGGTACTGAATGTATTGTATAGTTTCGGATCTAGGAACACGTAGAATCTTTGATAAAATGTCGTGATGCTTTGGGGTGTAACATTTAAGTACTAATTAAGCATTTAAGTACTTATTATTTTAATAATAAAAAAATAAATATATATTTTCAATACATATTCATAGTTAATATTATCTTTCGGTGTAAAAAATGTGTACGTGACACGTTCAAGCGTTATATTATTCTTTCACACACCGCCAAATATATAGACATGAACTAACGAAAATTTCTTGTACCAATATTTTCATTTTGGTGTCACCCACGTGATCACTTTGGTACCATTTACGCAATCAAATAGCTTCGCAACTTTTTTTTTCAATATGACTATTGGAACGAAAATTTAAACGCTGTCAATGTAATATGCATTAATATAAAAAATACGTCTTGTTTACGCAAAGGTTTAATTTTCAAATTGTAAATACTTTTGCTGTTGCACAAATGTCATAAACTATTAGATTTATTTCTTATCACCAAGAACGTGTATAGAATGCCCCTCGTCCCGCAACTAATGCTTCAAACCCCTCTCCCATATGCACATTTTATTTCATGTCTATTCATTTACTGCTCTGTGCATTATTTATATTTTTAATACTGGTGATTTTTAAAAGGAAGTATTTTACTTTCTAAATAAACAGCAAATATTGTGGGTAGGCATAAGTCTTGCAATATATCTCATATCCAATCTCAATTAGCATTTAATTTCCCGCGTTTAAAATATATCATATTATATTTCTATTTTTTCTGGATAATATGTATATGAAATAATGCTGGAAAGCAATAAATCTTTTTTTTTTTTTTTACTTAACTTTTATTTTATAATATTTGGCCTTTTTTTTAACAACTTGTTTTCTAATGCTAGCTGTATTTAAACTAATAAATTAGTTTAAAGACCGGCCGCGACACTAGGTCTGTTAATTCTAATGGCATTACTGCTACTATTGAATTTATTACTCTGGGGCTGATCTCATCCACGCCCTAGAAGGCATCCTCTAATTTTTTTAAGATTTTAAAAAATATCTAATTATTCAATTATAAAATTATTCAATTATAAAAAATATAAAATTATTCAATTCAGCCTAGCTGACGTGATATAGGCCCTAGGTGCCCGGACCATAATTCTATCCTGAGGCTAACGGGCATAATGCAGACATGCAGTCCTACAGTAGCAGTACTACACGATTATATGTAAAATGCATTCATTACCTTCCTGAACGAGCCACCAATTTAAATATATGGGGTGCTGAATCGTTAATGGGATCACTTGTAAGAGATCAAAGTCAAAATAGAGATACCGAAAAACTGCTTTTTTAAAGTGAGAAATCTATTCTGTAATAGAGGATTTAATTTAGACTTAATGTGAATTTTACGGTGTTTTATCATCTCAGATCTTTTTTAGTGGAAAAATGGACACTAACTCGATATACCACAAAAATATAGAGGCATTCGAAATATGCTGCTACAAGGGGATATTAAAAACCCGCTTCATGCACGCATTTGCACTGTTTTGCAACACGTCTCTTCAAGCGAAGACGTGTATTCTGAACACCATGCGGCACGGAAGACACAGTATTGCTTTTATATACGTTGGTATATAGGTTTGGGACAGATTTTGTTAAAAATTATGCCAAACACATGGACAGCTTTATTTGTCATTTGTAAGATCTTCTGCAATATGGTTCTAGCTAAAACATTGATATTTACAGCATGAATTGTTTACGCGTGTACCTCCATACTTAATACCTAATATATGAAATAAATATGTAATTTAGATTTAATTCGCAGAAATTATTATTATGCAGTATTGTTACGCCTCTGCTAAATAGCAGTGATAATTTCCAAACTGCATATGGGAGTGGAAATTTGAAAAAGAAGAAGAATTATTCTAGTAGGTAACATCCTAAACAAATAATGGACCTGCATTTTGTCTAGACTTCCATTTCATCTGTTCTCGGAATCATTGCGTTCGTAGTCCGATATCGCCGTTAACATTTGCCAAATTTTGCAGCCCGTGTTCTCAAGTATGCATAATGCTTATCATTTATTTTCGGTGTGTGCGGTTCACCAAGAAAATACGAAAGAACGAAGGTCCAGTTGACTCATATGGAGCCGAACTTGTTCTGTGGCGTTGGCGCTCGTTAACTCGGGGAAGATCCGCGAGAATCGGCCATATTTATGCGTCCGGGGGTTAAGTGCTTAAACCTTTGATTTATACATGCTGCCTCGTTTAATGCCCACTTAATTATTTCGTTGTCTTCGCTGGCCAGCTCTTAGTCTTTGATCGCCCTTGTTGTAGATACTCAATCTAGCTTTTAACACCTTAAAAGCATAGTCCCGGATATCAAAACATTCGTTTGTTCATGGGTAAAATATATCGGATCTTTTAAATTTTTGCGCCTCCTTCCAGGAGACCAACAAGTTAGTCCTATTTTCCTAGTACAGGCGATAAGCTTAGTTTAAAAATAGTATGAATATTGATGTGACACGTATTCCATGTATTTTCCATTATTTTTAAAAATTTAAAAGTAAAATCGATGTTTTAGAAGATTATGTTATTACGAATTATGATTGTGTGGGTAAGTTGATGATTGTAGATCAAAAGAATCAGCTATTGTGTGGGATGGGTGCCCCATATAAATCATTCATCGCTCACGTGTTCGATGTATGTTTAATCGAGGAGAAGTATTGTGTATGTAAGTGTGGCCATAATAGGTTTGAGAATAAAAATATGAAACAACTTTATTGTTGAGCACAGTTACAGTTTAAAAATATACGATATTCGTACAATGAATAGTTTACACAAAGGAAAGTTCCCTGGAGATCTTGTTTGAAAAGCGGGCGCATGTTACCGTTGTCGCATGTTTATTGTGACGTCGGTACCGGGCGTGTTTTTGCGGCTATTAGGAGCGCTGGTTTAATAAACCGATAAATGTGAAGTACGTTCATGGGTCGTCGGCGATAATGATAGCTGTTGAGGCGATAGACCTCCACAAAGCCAAACTAACGAGCATCGAAGTCATTATCATTCAGCGTTAACTTAGATTTACCTGAAATCATACTACCAAATGAGATAATGTACTCTCAGTTATCCCATGGCAAACGGTCATATGGGGGCCAAAAAGAAAGTTTTAAAGACTTTTTGTAAAGGCCAACATTAAAAGCGATAGTTAGAAAGTAGCTGTAGGAGATGGACCTTAACTACAGGGCAATGGAATACAGGGGTAGTTAATACTTTAAAGCAGAACACCGGAAGAATACTGCAAACAGGAGGATAAAACGCAAAGATAGGGAAGAACAAACAGGCCGCGAAAGTCAGCTTGCAGCCACTGTCCCAGAAATTGTGAATTGGATTGGACTCTTCATTCATCTGAGGACAGACAATCATCTTCTTCGGACACGAGGGACAGCCGATGATAATGACATATAATGCTACTTGTTAATATCAGTGTTTTTTTTATAGGAATATGTCGTATTTTTTTTTTTTTTTCAATTTTACTTTAATACATTTTATACATTTCCTTATATAATATTTATTTTTTACATCAATCTGTATTTCGAGAATTTTCTGAAACACATTTTCCACACAAAAAAAACCATAATATTATAGCATCATCGATGGAATAGATAAATGAAATAAATTTGTCAACAGGTAAGTAAAAAAAATCGCATTGTTCGCCGAGATACTTCGTGAATGTTCGGACGTGTCGTGGCTATTCTCCACTGCGAAACTCACCCGGGGAAGTGACTACTACAGTCGGCGAAAGCAGTCGTGCTGCTGTTTTTAAATAAGCAGCAGTGCAGTGTACTTCTACAATTGCCAATGTTACCTTTTTTTTTTTTTTTTAAATAGCACACTGTATCCACTTTTTCTGAATAAAAACATTAGTTGATGTTTTCGATAGAGTAGACAGAGAAGACAATATTGTGCATTCTTTCCTGATGCACCACTCTCGTCTTCACTTTCATATATTTTTTAATTGTTCATAGGTTATTGGTGAAACTTTGCGGAATACCATGATTATTTTGATTCAATTTAAAAAATTTTTTTTTTTTAATGCACTTTCTAAATACATTTCTGAGGTATGCAACAATTGTTGATTTTTAGTATCGTGTAAGTGTAATAATTAATTATGGAACAATTTTCATATTGTACTTTTCTTTATTAATAATATATATATATATATATATATATATGTACGCACACCACGTAAAAATTATTGAGATTTTCATAATAAAAATTATATATTTTCGTAGAAAGCAATCACTTTGTAGTTTAACGTATTATGTAGATTAAATAAAACGCAATTGCATACTTTGTACAAAACTACGAGTTTTATTAAACGCCAACCAGTTTCTCTTAGCTCAAGCTTCGTCAGGGCGTATTGAAAACTAACTATAAATAGAAAAAAGGGTGCATATAAAATTACATCACACTCTTTTGTATGTTACACCAAATTATAATTACATATCCCTCTTTATGTATATATAAGTGTACTATTTTTGTATTTATTGTTAGTTTTAAATATGCCCTGACGAATCTTGAGATAAGCGAAACCAGTTGGTATTTAATAAAATTTGGCATTTAATAAAGTTGTCAATTGATTTGTATTTAATAAAATTCTTTTGTGATACGAGCTTTAGCTGCATCTCGATAGAGAGTCCTTCACTTATCTCACATCTTGTTTATTTGCGTCCGATACCCCATCAGTTTTTATCGGTTCATGCAGTAACCCTATATCCGACCCTCGCGGTACCGTCGCATTGTTCGCCCTCGCGGGTGTAGGGTTACCGACTGCCCGAGAAAACGTGACGGCAAGTGAAAACAAACGTCGTGTAATTTAGAATCAATTGGCTCTCCCGCCGGTTATTTATCAGTCACTTGCGGTCCACGCCCGGCGTTGATCGGGACTCAGATTAAATTATAATTTTTTTTATTTATATGGGGTTACGCAGTTTTACTGTTTTGTGTAGGCCCTGAAGAAACATTTGTTCTAGGCAGGAGGAGAATGAAATTTGATGAAACGAAATAAATAACGCCCAGGATCGCTAAGAGTGGACGTAAGTAGTAGATAACCAATGCTGCTCAGTCATGGGCACATCGACTGAGAGATAGAGATTTTCCTCAGTATGCTAGAGTGCAACCGAGTAAAACACGGAAAATATAGTATTCAATAAAATTCACATTTGTATCAGGTGTAAGGGTGACAATGTTTTTCTCAGGGTTCTAAAGAGTAACTACGCAAAATTTGATTTATATCAATTAAAGGGAGTATAAAAGAAGGACGTATAGAAAACAGACATATACAATAGATTTCTCTTAACCTACCTACCTTAAGGGTATCAATCAGGGTTGTGTAATGTCTCCATGGCTGTTCAACTTGTATATGGATAGTTGTGTGAAAGAACTGGAATATATATGAATGTAGAGGAGCGAATATGGGCTATTTGATTGTATGCTGTTTATTATATGCCGATGATGTAGTATTAATGGCGAATAATGAACAAGAATTACAGGGACTAATGAGTAGAATGTATGATGTATGTAAGAAAAGCGACCTTATTATGAATGTCAACAAGTCGAAAGTGATGATATTCGAGAAGGAGGAAAGCAAGACGACGTGCAAAATACTTGTAGGTAATGAATGTTTGGCACAAGTAGATAAGTTTGTGTATTTAGGAAGTATGTTCGATAAAAACGGAAAGGCAGAAAAATATCGATAGGAGGGTGACTGCAGGGAATAAAGTGAACGGCGCTTTGAATGGGGGGATTATAGCTAATGGGAACTTGTCAACTGAGGCAAGATTAGTGGTTAACAATAGAGCCCTGGTACCGACATTGATGAATTGAAGTGAGGCCTGGAGCTGGCAAAAGAGGAAGGAAAGTAGACTAAATGCAGTGGAAATTAGATCACTTAGGCGTATATGTACCAGATACATTTATGACAGAGTAAAGAATGAAGAAATAAGGAAATAATGTAAAGCTGATCTTTGTATAGTGAGTAAGATTAAGAAAGGATCATTTTGGTGGTTTAGTCATATGGAACGGATGTAGGAGGAGAGAATGGTAAGAAAAATATATGACGCAAGTGTTGATGACACCAAAAGTAGAGGACGTCTTCGGAAGACTTGGCACAACCAGGTAAACCAGATACTGGAGGATGGTCCTATTAGAAGCCTCAATAATCGTCGGGCTTGTATGAGGTGTATGAATATGGATGAGGCAAGAGTTATGTATCAAGACAGAAGAGTATGGCGCTCTATTCTCTCTGTCTACCCCCGCGAGGATACGGCGTGATGGTAAGTAAGTACCTCTTGAAATATTAGTATGTTTTATTTATTGAATAGTTTAAAAATAGCGCTAGTATATAATTGGATTGGATAGAGAATAGACAGACATACAGACACACGTTTAATTTAATATTTATATAGATTGGATCTCCTGTCGGATATTTATCACTCATTTGTCAGAACATTACCGGAGCTGCGCTGATGTCGGCTGCTACGGAGATCTGCAGTCACTGTGCGCCGTATGTGTACGTAATTATGCACAAATTGTTCTCAGCAGCGTAGGGGAGGTGTCGATTTCACTTTTGCTGCAGATTTGTGAATTGTTACACGAATTAATGTATTGTAACGAGCCCTCGCGATCGAATGTTTTATATGTAAGTTATACCTTCTCATTGAAGAAAACAAGGCTTTCGTTCGAGTTCTAGGTTTGGTTTCACTATTTCTAGATAGATTTGAAGTAAATCGTTCGTCATTACTAACAACATCACGTTTGTACATTTTAATATCTTAAGGATGTCTTTCCTAGATAAAAAAAGTATCTAGGACAAGAAATTTGCATTAGTTCATGTCTATATATTTTTAAAATTAGCAATATGGTTAATAAAAGTAAGATAATAAATAAAAAATATCTATATATTTGATGGTCTGTGGTTTAATATTATTTTACGACAATTTGAGGGCAATATTGAAGGGAGATGTGGTGCAGGAAGAAGACTAATTTCCCAATAAAAGGAGCTGGGTAACTGGACCCGTCACAGGTTACAGTCTTACAGTGATGATTTCAAAAGAATATTTGTAAGATAGAGTATCACGAACTATTGTCTGACACTTCTATATATACCTATTACATCTACTTAATAATCTATTGTGTAAATTTGTAACTTGTTCATATAAACGTATTTATATAACATTAATATTTGAATAAATCCAAGAAAACATAATTACTGGATTTTTACCTACAAAGGCACTGTTGTTAATCAAATATCAGTTATCTCATAGAGACAAAGGTAATTAAAAAAATTATATTTAATGGAAAATATATGGAAGTCTTCGGCTGGAAATATATGGAAGTCACTAATTCACTAATTCTCACTAAATCTTCACATTTATCAAGTTGTATTATATGTTAGTATGTGGACTCCAGCCGAAGACAGCTCGTAAACATTGTGATTACCCCAAAATAGCTTTGTCTCCATGAGATATCTGTTATTTGATTAGTAATGTAGTCAATTTTTTGTTGTATAAAATAAGCAACTATTATTCGGGATTTGTTTTCGAGATTGACGCACCTAGTATTTGACTTTTTTGAATTGGTGAATTTCTTAGATAGACATTTAGTGAAATCTATTTAGTGAAACGCATGTTAATTTATTATTGTCATATCCATTAACAAAAATAAAGTGTAATTATTTATCTCAAATGTGTATGTCATATCACCGAAGTGATTTAACGCACTGTGTTTCAATTATGATAATTATTTTATGTGTATAATAAATAAAGAAATAAAAAAATATCATAATATATTGTGTGTAAAATATTGTCTGCATTGAGACCGTCATATCTGTTAAAATATATATTCAATGTTTTCCAGATGAATATTTAAGTATTGTAGTATAATTTATAATGATTTATGTTCCGATTACTTATTTTTGGTCCGAAGTTTAATAAAGTGGGTGGACGTTAATCGTTCTGCGCTGAATATATTTTTCTTATATGCATTTCGAAAATTATACCGAATTCCCGTATCCATACTTGAGTACCTGCGGGTATACTCATTTGTCAATAGTAATAAGACGGATAGACAACCTTTTCTCAAATCAATATTACATTATTTTTTTACTTTAAAGTAACATTGCTACTAACATTTTTACTATGACATATAGTGATGAGAAAAATTCTGCTCTTCACTTACTGGTGTGATTGTGATTGATATTCAATTATATCAGTGATTGAAAACTGTGACAAAAATACGCATGCGCCGCACGATATCACAATACACGAAATAAATTTTTAAAAACACAATTTTGAGCGTATTTACTTATATTATTCAAACATGAATTGAGTAAAAAAAAATTCTAGCTAATATAATTAATATATATTTAATCTAATTTAATCCATTATAAAGATAATGAAAACCCATAAAAAATTTGATTTTATTTTTCGGGTCACATGTATAAAACGGTTTGGCAGAATCTCCTAGATGGCGCTTATCACGAATTATAACGTCATTCCTTCAATAATATTTTCGTTGTATATATATGCACATGCGTTAAATCACAATTCACAACCAAATGTAAATAAAATAAAAAATGAATCACGGATCACGATATTCCCAGATATTTAATCACAGGTAGTGAGCGTGACTAAAAATATCAGTGATTGACTCACGGTTCGTTATTTTGAGCTCATCACTATTGACATATAAATTGTTAAAATATTGTAATAACTAAATATTATCTAGATTTATGCTAGATGTTGTAAATATTTTATAAATTATGTTTAAAATTAATTATCACGTATACAGTAACAATGATACATAAACAACACGCAAACTGAAAATTATTGAAAAAATAAAAACAACATATAGGTACATGATAATAACAATAAACAAAAAAATCAAACCAATCAGATATCATATTGAGAACCACCAAGGTCTTCAATTTAAATAATACTTTATAACAATTTCTGGTTTTGCGAAATTGTGTTTCGTGCTAAATTTGTAAATCCTTACCATTTAAGTATATAACGTAGACAAACAGTATTATTAACATAATTACTGAAATTTTTTTTCACCCCAATGAAAATCTTTTGATTTATTATTTCATCGACTTTTCTGATACGGTATTCATTTGTCATACCGGAATTAGCATAAATAACATTAATCACAATAATTGTATCTTAAATGAATGAACTGTTGCCGTTCGATTTATAGGCTGTAGGAGAGTCCACGCCCTGGTCTTGGTGTTAAAATAATTTATTGCCTCGCATAATGGCCCGCGAAAACTCGTTTTAAAACTAAAACAATTTGTTCTTTTTCTCCTTTGTTAACTTTAGTTTCATGATTGTATTAATTATTGATTTTCGCCTTTGTCTGTTCGTGTATTCAACGTTATTAATATTATTCGTTTTTGTTTTGACACTGTGTGGGTAGACAGCACAATCAAATCGGCTACACATTTACTTTGCGTTGTTCTTCATATTTATATCATTGTGTACAATATGCTGTACTATTATACTTCTCACATTATGTTAGTTTTGTCAATTTTAATGGATTTTTATTGTTTTATTAGAATTTAATAGTCTTTATTGGAATTTTTATGTAGTTTACGTATATATCAAAAGTATTAATACATTTGCTTATTTTTATGAAGCTTACAGTGATTCATTTGATCTTTTTGCACTTTTTAATATATTCTTAGCTCTTTGGTTAGCAGCTATTAATTGCATAGAAATAAGCATAAATAAATTATTAGATCATCAGTAGGTATGTTTCAGATTGAATAATATCATTGCGAAACTCATCATACTCTGAAATTCAGAGTGTTTATTATAAAGTCGCCGCCATGTATTTCAGTCAATTTTTAGAAAATTGTTTTCCACTGGTTGGAAAAATTATTTGAAATTTTCCCATGTGTGACAGTTATAACCATATCACATCTTTTCAAACGAGTGGAAAATTGCTTTAATTAATAAATGTGTTCTATACAGTTACAGCTTCCAAATGCTTTTAATGAAATTCTCATACACTGTATTTCGTTTTTTTTATGCTTGTTACATTTTTTATACAACATAATAATAACTTTTCAAAGGTTTTTGGTGAAACTTTGTGGAATTCCAATCTCTGTTTTATTCCACTACACTTTTCATTGTGTTAAATGATATATAACGTTTTCGGGAACATCTTCCCATTATCATACAAAAAACAATATTAAAAATAAAATATCTTGAATAATAAATCAAAAATACCCCAAGGAGAAAAAAACGGAGTCTACAAGTTAAGTTGCAAGGATTGTGACGCATTTTACATTAGACAGAGCGGAAGAAGAATAATAAGAAGATTGGTAGAACAAAAAAAAGCCATGAAAAATTTCAGTTTAAACTTCAAAATGGCTGAGGATTCATTTGATAACAGTAATTTACAACTCATACATAGTTGCGCCAAAGGACGAAAATGAGACATTTTAGAAAATTTTGAAATATGTAATAATAAAAATAACAATACAAATATAATAAATATTCAAATACCGCCCATTACATCCCATTTCTTATCCATTTTAACTCCACCCCTACGCCCACCCACACCACCGTTAATTCCAAACACACAATATATTGCTGTCTGAAAATGCTTTTAGTTTTTGTTGAACTATAATTTTGATAATGGAAAGATGTTCCCGAAAACGTTATATATCAATTAACGCAATGAAAAGTGTAGTGGAATAAAACAGAGTTTTGACTCAATTTACAAAATAACTTAAAATAAAAATAAAGATTCCAAATTTTGTGGATAGTTCTTTGATCTATGTATACATGATGCATTGCCATTCGATTAGTTCGACTGTTCATAGGTAACATCATTTCGTATTGCATTCTTATGTCTCGATGATCTGAGTTCTTCAATGTTTTTCAGTTGTTTTAAGGTCTTCTCTAATGTATTAGAATTTCTACCCACTCATCACAATAAGTAACCCACTATTTTTAGCGATTTTACAGAAATACGTACATAAAGAGTTTATAAACACCCCGCCATATTTAAAGTGCCGCGTTTTGTAAGTTCTCAAGATTGTAAAAATAATGCATTTATTATTGATCGTTGCCCCGTGGTCCGGTGGCGTAACAGCGTGAGTCCTGACACGTCCTGCAGGGGTCTCGGATGTTTACCGGCGTGTCCCGGTCTTTATTCGAAGTATCTACTATTGCAGAAGTTACGGCAACCTCTGGTATCTCTCCTTGAACGTACCATCAAGTGCACTCTTTATGGTGTTGCATTAATGCGTGACGCTTTGATCATCCAGTATGCGATATACATGGAAGCCTGCGATTAAGATATTGAAATTAATTATCGAACATTCCGCTTTATTCTGTGTCACTCTTTTTGGGAACTGATTGGATATTATTTTTTGTTTAAAACGCATCCAGTTAACACATCCAATACTACCGAGTCTTCTTACTTGCACTAAAGTTTTACAGTAATAATATAAAACACTTCATACGATCTTCCTGTTTGAATATTATTTATCCTCACCAACCAGAGTTTATTTTTAATTTTTTTTATTTATTTGACATTTTTATAATTTTTTTTATAATATGAATTAAGTATTTTTATACATTATTAAAATTACGTATTTTTTTTCGCTTACCTCTCCAAATAAGAGACTAGCTCTTGTGCTTGGAGAGAGAGTTACACTATAATAATTTCATACGGAGAGTTATAACATTTGTAGTCTATAATTATTTATTGTCTATTTGTGCGCTTCCGAAGTGTTTATTTAATTTCTTTCTAAAATCTTTTATATCTTTTATTTGTGTAGGGAGGCTATAAATATAAATTTTGCTGATAGTGTTTGGTGTTACATTCAGAGATTTTAAATTTTTTTTTCCTTAATGATGTGCTTGTTTCAAATTGTAGAGTGTTATTTTCTTTAATTAATTGATTAATTGAGATTTTTTTGTAAATGTTTTCTATTTTGGGAACTGAGAATTTTTCAAAAAGTGTTTGTATTGAAAATGTTGATCTTTTTTTAAATATTTCTTTGATGATTGTTCTCTATATTATTTTTACCGAATTCATTATATTATTGTGCGCTCTTCCCCACCCAATTATTTCATACTGGAGTAGTGAGTGAACAATAGCAAAATATACCTTTTTAAAATTATTTATACTTAAAATGTTTCTTACGCACATTTGTTTTTATTTCTCATACTACTATGCCACGTCTCCCGAAGTGTTGGTAGAAACATAGCATCATCATTCCATCATCTCATTTTACAACGTGAATGGTCAGGGTGGTGGTTTGATTATGTTATCAAAGAGAACACATTCTTATTGTAAAATTGTAATTATTCAGAACATAGGTCTGTGATATTTTAAATACTAATTAAATGTATATTTTTTATTTATTATCTTAGTTTTATTAACCACAATTGAGTTTAAAAAACATCTACCGGTTTCGGAAAACACTTGTTAATATTGCTAATTTTTGTCCAAGTTAATATTGCTAATTTTAAAAGTACTAATTAAATGTATTAATTAGAAAGATACACTTATTATTATTATGAAAGATAAAGATATTTTATCGAAAAATATTGTTGTTGCTACCGGGATTCGAACTTGGATCTCTTTCAATCCGAGGAATGTGTATTATCCGATTATGCTATACTAATACAGTAGATTGACGACAAATTTTCGAATCTATATGGTACACTTTTAAAATGAATATATCTACTGTTTCATTATTCAAGACGCCAGAATTAACAATACATTTTTATTAAATTATTGAACACATTAATACAACTTATATATTATTAAGGGAACATATTCTTATTGTGAAGTTGTAATTATTCAGAACATACGGTCTGTGATATTTTAAATACTTATTTATTTGAGATTCGGTAAAAACAAAGTATATGACTTTCAGGATCGAATCGATCAAAGTAGACACATGTTCGAATCCCGGTAGCATTAACAATATTTTTCGATAAATTTGATTTTATATGTATATATTTCTAATTAAGACATTTAATTTATGTTTAATTATGTGACTGGTTGCTAGGAAAATGACGTCATCATCAGCCATTGTCAATCTATTGTTTGGACGTAAGTGTTCTAGTTACTAGATATTATACATACAATATAAAATGTGATGAATCTGAATCAGAAAATGAAAAATTAATGCAAATTACTTTAAGTTGTAGGTAGGTACTGTGCGAAAAAATTTTACTATATGGAACAAACATATAAAATATAAAAAAAATTTTTTCGGTAAAGGCAGATATTAGTAGGCAGGGAATTAAAAGCATTATTATTATTTATTGATTTATACATAATTTGGATTACCTACTTCTATTCATAATATCAGCATCATGCCATAATAATATCAGCCATGCCCGTGCTAAGGCAAACTCTACTAAAGATTTATTTACTTATCATTACGCTGTTTCCCGCGGGGGTAGGTAGAGAGGATAAAGCGCTACACTCTTTTGTCCTGACACACAATTCTTGGCTCATCCACATTCATACATTTTCTCATGCTATGGGGCATCGGTGTGGCTCCTTACAGGATCATCTTTCAGTATCTGGTTTACTTGGTCATGTCAAATCTTTCGCGGACGTCCTCTACTTCTGGTGCCATCAACACTAGCGTCATATAACTTTCTTACCATTCTCTCCCCATTCATCCGTTCCATTTATCGTTATAAATACATCTTATTATAATAATTCAGTAATACGTATTTTAATTTTCAAAACTAAATTTTGTACTACAAGATATAGATATCTCACAGACACGAAGCTATTATTTTTACATGGGAAGTATGGAAGTCTTGGGCATTACGGGACTTACGACCCGTCATCGGCTGGCTTAAGTGATTACTTTACACAATATAATGTGCACTTATTTACCCATGCTACCACATCTATCAAATTTTTGAAAATTGTATATTATGGATTTTTTTGAAAATTTGATATTCATTTTCATGTAATAGTGTAGATGTTGCTGAAGCTGAGACTATTGGGATAAATAGGTGAACGTTACATTGTGTAAAGTGATCACTTAAGCTAGCCGACGACTGGTCGTAAGCCTTGTAATGTCCAAGACTTCCATACTTCCCATGTAAAAATGATAGCTTTTTCTCTGTGAGATATCTACATCTTGCTGATAATCTCCTAGGGGATAAATCCCAGTGATTGGTATTGGTTCCTACAAAAATTTGGACATACTCAAAAATGTTTTGTACTACAAAGTTTAGTCGTGAAATTTAAAATAATCACGTTACACCACAAAGTAACCGCCGTGTCAATTAATTACAGTTATATGTAATTCAAATTTTCTTTCTTTACCAAACAGCAAAACAAAACTCAAACATGATGTTGACAGGTATCACTTTTCATGAAATGGCACATTGCCATGTCCATGTCCCTGTTATTAAACTATATTTACATTATTGAGATAACATCAAAATGCTCATTCTGGCAATTTCAAAAGGGGTGCATTTCAAATGTGTTATTTGTCTCTTTCGTGTGGGACAAAACATTATTTCCTACGACAAAATGTGAAATTATTTAACCAGCGTGCTGTAAACCGCATTTCATACCCACATAGCAATTCTCTCGGCTGTGCTGCGGATTATAATTTCTGTAGGTATATATATTTTGTATACTGAAAGCTGTTACTGTTTAAAATCCGTATCTTTATTGAAATCGTGTTAAATCCTGAAGTAACATAGTCAGCCGTTGTCATTTTACCTACGTTTCCAATGCAACGTTCTGAATATAGAAACAATTATCGTAAAATCTTTGACAGCATCATTATTCTCCGCAGTGACTACACATCAGATGTTTGTTTTATGAGCCGACATTCCATTTCGAGTTTTCATTTAGTCATTTTATATTCTTCAATAAAATTACACACCGCAATTATAATACAAGAACTGATTATATATATATTTTTATTTTAATATTAGAAAATATTATACAATTTATAAATAATCACTATGATATGTATATCATTTCTTTTAACATATATTTCTTCTCCATGAGAGTAAGACTCGTGTATAGAGGAGTAATACGAAAATTTGTGTTTCAGTCAGTCTGTGTACATATTTTTTTTACTTCAGATACAAATTTAAAGAAGTCTGTAATTTTTCTAATTGTGATGGGGAGATTGTTAAAAAGTTTGATACCTTGATAGATGTAGTGATTTTGGGTTGCGGTATATTTTAGTTATGGAATATCAATTTGGTCTCTAAATCTTGTAGATTGGAATTAGCTTCTGATATTTAATTGATTTTTAAATTTGGATTATAGAATTTTTTGTATGTCTAGTATTTTTGGTACTTTGAAATCTGAGATAGATTTTTTTTTAGAATCATTTTTATTATCATTTTTTGAGTGATTTCTGATTGTGATATTGAAGTTTTATATGCTCCTTCCCATTCAATAATACAGTATTGCAAATGTGACTGTACAAACGCGCATTATATCATTTTCAAATTTGTAAGTGATAAGATGTTTCCGAATCTTAAAAATATGTAGGCATATTTCCTTTTTCTGTTTGTAAGATTAGTATATATGTTCTTTCCATTTAAGTTTGTTATATATTATGATTCCTAGGTACTTGACACAGTATTTTTCTTCAATTGATGAACATTGGTCACAAGAATCTTCTTGAGTACAGGCTTTGGTGTGAATTTTAATATTAATTTCAGTGTTATCTTTCTGTTGAATAATAAATTGTAGAAAGTATGTTTAATCAGTATTAATTGATCAATTCATTATCATCTGTCATTTATTTTATGGTATTATCATTGCAGATATATTATCGTCAGTTCAAGATTTTTAATTTATTATTAGTACTATATCGTCTGCATAAGATATTATTTTACCATGTAATTTAAGTTTAAATATATCAATAGAGTACAATGGTCCAAGTACAGATAACAATACACATAAAAAAGTATATAGGTATATCACAACATATTTTATTAAATATTTTACGTAAGCGCGTATGTAAATATTTAATACTTCGGAAACGATAATTTAAAATTCGTTAAAATTTTTATAGTCTGTGACTATTTTCTAGATAAATCTTAATCTCACTTAATAAAAATGGATTTATAATTGGAATCATCTCCTGCAAGTTAACTTAAAATTATTATTTTGGCGTGCACGTTAAAATGACCCGGAATTTAGAACCTCATATTTACTATGTAAATAATGTAGGTCTATTATCTCGTCGTAAAGTGAGACAATGTAGTTATATTTTTACTATATTCAATACTCAAGGGGTTTTTGAAAGAAAAGTTATTCTGTTATGACTTCAGGACTTGTATGGTCGCTATTTAGAAATGATTCATGAATTTAAGTAATTTTTGTTAAAATAATATTTAAATGTGCATGTTTCACTTTAAATTCTCAAATAACAAATTACTTAAATTTCAATAATCCATAATAATATTGTCTCCCCGTCTATTTTCTATGACTTCACGAACGTCTAGAATATCTAAGATGTAGTGTCATTAAACAGCTATGTCTGTGAGATGCAAGCATGGCAAAAACGAACGTGTTTTTTATTGAGGTTAAGATAAGTTAAATGTTTTCTAAATACTAAATTAATGTATTAATTATAAATAGTATTTAAAATATCACAGACCTATGTTCTGAATAATTACAACTTCACAATAAGAATGTGTTTTCCTTTATAATATATGTTGTATCAATGTGTCCAAAATTTAATAAAAATGAATTGATAATTCTGGCGTCTGCAGTCGGTTTACTCAAAGGTATTTGAGATTCTGTAAAAATAATGTAGATGGCTTTCAAATAATGGAACGACAGGTGTATTAATTTGAAAAATGTAACATATAGGTTCGAAAATTTGTCAAGAAAAATACTGGCGTTATAGCACAAAGGTAGTGCACTTCCCCGGATTGGAAATAGGTTCGAATCCCGGTGACGCGAAAACAATATTTTTCGACAAAATTGATTTTATATGTATATATTTATAAGTAATACATTAATTTAGTATTTAAAATATCACAGACCTATGTTCTAAATAATTACAACTTCACAATAAGAATGTGTTTTCCTTAATAATTTTTTTCTCTTTTATATATTCAATAAGAGTACGTAAATATATATCCGCGAAATCGTATTACGGCTGGCAAATATATTGAGCGTCTCTGTCATCTCATCTATGTCTTATGGTCATATCACGTCGCACTTTATTGTCAGATTCTTATCTATGATAGAACTGTCAAATTATGACAATATTAATATATTGTTCATATTTTTCAAGAATGTTTTTAAGTCGATATATCGTACACCTAGATCAAAACTAAGACAACTCTAAGAGTCATTTTTCAGTTGACAAAAAAATAATAATATTTTTCTTCATTTGTTGTTACTAAAGTTATGAAAATAAATAACATTTTGTCATAATTGTGTCCTAAAATGACACTATTCGAGAACTGGGGCTAAATTAGTTGCGTATATAACAAAGTATATAATATATAATAACTCAAAATTCTTATTTTTTTAATTGTCTTAGTCTAGGTGTGCGATATATATTTCAAAGTTAATACGTAAAAACACCGCTTAGACAATTACAGAGACACCAATACAGAATGCTATATAATATATTGTTTTTCTGTCGGTGCAAAAAGCAAAAATCAATCGGCGAGAACCGATTGCTTTTTGCTGCTAGTAACTGCAATAATACGTCCAATTTGAAAAATACTGATAATAATCATGGTTATAAATATGATGCAGGTTTAAGATACGTATGTATTAACATATGCTTCGATGATTATATTAAAAAAAAAAAACATTGTTTACCATATGAATCGTGCATCTTATTAATCGGTGTAATTTGTTAATACTGTTGATTTATTGCTGCACAATTCACGTTTCAGTCGATAATGGTTGCAACACATCATTTAAAAATAATTGACATGTAAAATTATAAACGTTAGAAAAGGTGTCAAAAGTCACACGGTATCTACGGAAATTAATTATGTAAACTATCTGTAATACTTTCATCACGCAAACCACTGCCATAGATTCGTGATCATATTTGTTGTACCTATTAAAATTAACATACCATAGTTAATTTAATAAAAAAATAATATAACAAGAGAGCATGTCGGATTTATATTATTAAATGTAAACATGTGTACGATATACTAATTGGTAGGAATTATATCTAACGACAACCTCTCAACCGAGGCAAGACTGGCGGTGCATAATGGAGTCCTAGTACCGACACCGATGAATGAAAATGAGGCCTGGAGCTGGCAAAATAGGAACGAAAGTAGACTGAATGCAGTGGAAATGAGATCACTTAGACGTATAAGCGACAGAGTAAATAATGAAGAAATAAGGAAAGAATGTAAAGCTGATCTTAGTGTAATTAGTAAGATTAAGAAAGGATCCCTTAGGCGGTTTGGTCATATGGAACTGATGAATGAGAAGAGAATTATAAGAAAGATATAGGACGCAAGTGTTGATGACTATGAAGTAGAGGACGTCCGCGGAAGACTTGACACGACCAGGCAAACCAGATACTGGAGGATGGTCCTGTTAGAAGCCTCAATAATCGTCGAGCTTGTATGAGAAGATGTATGAATGTGGATGAGGCGAGAATTGTGTGTCAGGACAGAAAAGTGAGGCGCTCTATCCTCTCTGCCTACCCCTGTGGAGAAACAGCGCGATGATAAGTTAGTTAGGGAGTGAAATTCATTTTGGTAAAAATATGTTGATAAATTTATACATCAACCCGACTTCATAGTCAAACCTCAATTTTTGAGTATTGAATCAATATTTAAATCCAACTGGTATTATTTCAAAATTTATAATGGATGTAATAAAATTACTTTTAATTGTAATATTGCCATAAATTCTATTAAAAAGAATTAACAAACAATATCGAAGTAGTCTACAATAACAATTATTTTGTTTAAGAGAAAAATAATGTTTTTTTTTATTACATTACGTAATATACAATTATTGAAAACATATAATATTTTACAAATATACAACTTTTTTAACGTAAACTTCATTTATTAAAAAAAGTCTATAATTTTATTTTTACATTCTAAAATTATTATATGATTAGTTATTTTATAAGATATAATTTTTATTGAAAATAATATTGCAGCAATGTTCTTCAAAAGCTATTTTTGTCTAGGCAACGTGGAATGCGGTTTTGCTTACAACTGTTATGGTAGTTAAGTCAAATTTTTAAATTAATAATTAGTCAAATTTTAATTATTTGAACTTCAATTGATAAGTGTTTTGCCAATTGGCGAGCCACGCGATATAAAATAAATAAATCTGAATGCAGGATTGCTTTCTTTATGCAATCTAAATTTAAGCTAGATAATGTAAAATATAAAAAAAATGAACGTACATTAATTTATTACATCGATTACATATTTTCTTATTGTAATTATTCAGAATATAGGTCTCATTATATGTAAAAATTTAATAAAAATGAATTGACAATTTTGGCGTATGCTATCGGTTTACTCAATGGTATTTGAGATTCCCTAAAAATAAAGTAAATTGCTTTCAAATACTAGAACGATAGATGTATTAATTTTAAAAAGTTTAACATATAGGTTTGCCAAAAAAAATAAAAAAATAATGTCGTTGTAGCATAGTTGGATAATGCACCTTCCCCGGTTTGAAAAGCGATTCAGGTTCGAATCCCGGTAGCGCAACAACAATATTTTTCGATAAATTTGATTTTATATGTATATCTTTCTATATATTTTATATGTATATATTTAAAAAAATATATATTTCCGAGTCTTTCAAATTAATCATTCTCAATGGTGATAATGACAAGAAGCGGAAATTTTGGATGGTGATACATTCTTGTAATGTAAATTATGTTCAACATTCCAACATACTCATAATACAATACCTACACTAATAATTCACTAGTTTTACAATTCTCATTTAATTTTTAATTTTATTTATTCCTGTCGAATCTTTATCTTTCTAGAATTAAATAACACCACAACAGCACGAAAAAACTGGCTCCTTTAACACAGACAGCAGTCTAGCAAAGTAGTCAGGACAATGCTGTACTGTATATATCAGTGGTGGAGTCTACTCCATCCCACACAATAAACACGAATATTATACTTAATAGCAATATAATTGTGTTTTATGTTTATCATATTATATTAAAATATTTAATATTCACCTCTGTTACAACAAAAACACGTATGTCAATTACGTCTAATATATAAATAAACTTATTTTAAGTTTGGTCTACGCCGGATACACTTGCCAGTTGTTTATCTTGTTTCCAATTCCATAATCATACTTATTAAATTTGCATGCCACAGTATATTATTACTGCCTTGTTAGTAACGTTTTCACCTTCTCGATTCTTATATCAGATATGTTAACGACGAAAGTAATAACAGTGAGAAACTATCAATGGGTTATCCCCCCCCCCCCCCGAGTAGATATATCGTGATTAACTACATACATTTATAATTTTTCATCAGTGTACTGATAAAACTTTCGCCAAGTTTCCAAAGAAGAATTAATGACGTTTATGCCCCTTACTTCGAATATAAATCTGCTATGAAAATGATGTACAAAATAATTTATGGACATCTCGGTTACTTCAGTCACATAAATTGTAGCAATAAAAATATAAATAATAAGACAAAACACTTTGTTTAAACCACTATTTATTGATAAACCAACATGTATCGATACCTATGGTATCTTTCTTCAGGAAATAATGTATACTAAAATTAAAAATACACGCATGGATAAAAATAAAACTATAAAATTGGTGGGTAACTATGTAGGAACTACTATGAAAACAAATTTAAAAGGTGATTTGGTTTGGTTATTTATAATATTTAGATTTCTATTAATACTTTTTCTTTTTTTCAAATTGTACGTATAATTTCTAAACTCTATTATCAAAACAAATTTAAAAGGTGATTTGGTTTGGTTATTTATAATATTTGGATTTCTATTAATACTTTTTCTTATTTTCAAATTGTATGTATAATTTCTAAACCCTCGTTAATGTCAAAAGAATGGTTTGTTTCCAAAATAAATAAGAAGAAATAAAAATATTAATAAATATATTGTTAATTAAAATTAAATTAGATTCAAAGTACTAGTAATTTGAAACAGTAGGCAATTATTTTACTATAGTAAAAAAATGTGTCTTATTTTTAGAATAATTCAGATTTTTCTCTAAATAGGTATATAATTGTAATCTGGCTAAGAATGAGAGCGATGTCAATTTTACAGACATATAAATGCACATTTTTAATATAAAGTATGTCTAAATAACAGTGGTGTCATTTAGACATACTTTATATTAATTTATTATTATTTCTTAACAAATGATTCGCTGTTTTTTTCATTAAAATAACATCTGGACACCGTTTTTAATATGTAGGTGAGTGAGTGTTCGTAGTTTTGTTATTAGACGTCTTATAAAGGGAATTTCTTTATGTTGTAAAGAGTTGAATATAAATCTCAATTAAAAATATCTTTCCATAGTAATACAATGCATGGTAGTAAAATCCGACGATAATGCTTCGTCGTCGGCTTCGGCCACCTTCGGCCAAAAAATACACCTTCGGCTTCAGCTAAAATATGCCGAAGGCTTTGCCGAAGTCGAAGCTTTGTATTTTGCCGTCGAAAAGTGCCAAAAACGCACGAACTATTACGAATGAAATAAAATTCAGTTGATCATTTCTGGAAAACAAAACATTATTTATTTAATCGATATATTTACAATTATTATCAAAACCATAACGCAGAAAACTAAGTAACAGTTTAGAATTTCCGTTATTATGTATACCTTCTAGTCGGTGTTCTAAGATTTTTAAGTACGAAGAGCCGAACAATCGGCTTCGGTCAAAAATAGACCTTCGGTCGGACACTTCTTGTCAGTGTGAGCGGTACTTTTTACAACATAGTGGAGATTGAATTTATAAAATGAAAGAGTAGATTTCAGTTATATAAGTATAATTCACAAAGGTAAACTGATGATTTTATAACACAGGTTTAAATAATAAATGTAAACATAGAATAACAAACTTTGCGTATAAATACACAGTTATTATCACAAAAATATCAGATAATATCCCGGTAAGGTATTATTATATTGTTTCTCTTGAAGGGGTGTATTACAGTTGTGTGTATCAATAACTACATATTTATTTATCTTATGAAAGGTATATTAGTACATGAATCTATAAATCTGTTGATTATGTTCAAATTCAGCAAAACACTGGGAATTATCTATTTGTTGCGTACAAGCATAGATGCCGGAAGAATGTCAGGGTAGGAAAGAGTTTGGCATACACCACAATCCAAATTCTGCTGGCACCTGCAAAATACGGACTGTATATTGTTGATTCACTATTTAGTTAAAGATTCCGACATAGTATAGACGCGAAGTCTCAAATTAGTATAATATTGCAATCCTTTCCATACACGTATAACCGCACTGACTCAAGGTCGCCAATCGACTGGGATAGCGAGGCCGTAAAGGAATGGGAAGGGGTGGGGGAAGGCACAGTACATTATTTTTGTTGAAAAATAAGTATATTTATACACACATAAATATATGTCTCAAACACTATTTAAATTGGAAAATTATTAAAATGTTACCAAAGTCTTTCTTATAGTATTGGAAATATTACAGAAAGACTTCCCAATACTATGAAATTCCATAAGAGTTGTGATAAAAAAAAATACAATGAGTCAGGATTACCCTACGGATAATAATTTACATATTATTTATTCTATGTTGTAGATTATACGGAGCACATATTTTAATTTAAATATTTATAGATTATTGTAGGCTGTGGATTGGTCTTGGAATCTCGCGGATGACAATTCGCTTAATAAGATTTTATATTGAAGATAGGTTGAAAATGACACTGGATATTATCATATAGAGTTTACATTTATCCAATTTACATCTTCATGATAATATAAGATGACGATTAGCGATATTGTCTCTATAGTTGTTTCCAAGTATAAATGGCGATGTTTTTGATTGCCCTACCAAGCACTGATGTTAATGATTAAAATAAGTAGCACGATATACCTTGCAGGCGAAATTGTGAACTATGTTCATCGAGTACGTGTAAATCGTTCCAAATATAATATTTGAGAATGCAGGGACAAATTCCTCGTATTTTTCACCTTTTATTGCCGTTCCAATGGAACAAAAACAGAAAGTGATAGATGCTAGGATGTGAGATAGAAACCTGACGCGTCACGAAGATAGCATATGCAAATTATATAATTTTATTTATCACAAGTAGCGCTAGTTTGAAAAAGAGAGAGAAAATAATTATGCGTTATAAAATTATCCGTTTTTTTACGACGCATTAAAATTTAATTTTGAAATGAGAAAGTAAGAGTGCTACTATAATTATTTGTACTTTAATTTTGAACGTAGCGATTGCTGTTGAACGTTTATACCTATCCTTTTTTCGTTTAACTTCTGATGTTTTGAGTAATTTATTTTGAATGTGTTTTTTTTTTTTTACAATTTTGATTATTTAAAATTATAGTGTATTATTTGTTAATTATCATTTTAAATGGGTTAACTTTTTGATGAGTTTTCAATGTATAATAATGTAGCATATTGAGGCTGTTGCTGTTGGTAAAATAGAAAATTACCAAAAATAACTTAGTGCCTGTTATAATCGATTAATATTGTTAATGCTAGTGAGTAGAATGTACGATGTATGCAAGGAAAGCGACCTTGTTAATGTGTATTAGTGTGTAATGAATGTCAACAAGTCGAAAGTGATGGTATTCAAGAAAGAGGAAAGCAAGACAACGTGCTAAATACTTGTAGGTGATGAATGTTTGGAACAAGTAGATGAGTTTGTGTATTTGGGAAGTATAGAAACGGAAAGATAGAGAAAGATATCGAAAGGAGGGGGAATAAAGTGAACGTCGCTTTAAATGGAATTATAGCTAATGGGAACTTGTCAATTAAAGCAAAACTAGCGGTTCACAATGGAGTCCTGGTACGGACACTGATGTATGGAAGCGAGACCTGGAGCTAGCGTAAGAGGAACGAAAGACTGAATGCAGTGAAAATGAGATCACTTAGGCGTATATGTGGCAGATCCATTTATGACAGAGTAAAGAATGAAGAAATAATGAAAGAATGTAAAAGTGACTTTAGTATAGTGAGTAAGATTAAGAAAGGTTCACTTAGGTGGTTTGGTCATATGAAACGGATGAATGAATATAGTTTATTATTATAACATATTTATATATAAATAAATGTGTCGAATTATTATTTATGTTAAAAAAAACAGTAATTAGTTGAAATGAAGTAATTTTTTCGAAAATTATATAAACGACTAAATAAATATACTGGACTCATTCTAGAGAGGTATGCGAGTATGTTTTCTTGGAAATTGTTTATAACTTACATTTAATTTTAAATTTTTTCTCTTAATGAACGAATTGATCATTACCGTTACGTTGATTCAATATAAATATAATTAAATTTATAAAAGGTATTAGTTGTAATAAAAATAAATTGTGATCTAAAAAATAAACTAGTTTTAGAGCGTATTATTGGCAAATCATTAGCAATTAATACAGAGACCACTTAAAATTATTCGCAGGGGCGTGCAGTGCATACAAGCAAAAAAGCTGTGTATTACTAAAAATTCTGGAAAACAAATATAAATTAAATTATCTTTAATATGGATCGTAAACGGATATTTGCGGATTTATTACAATTAGCGCCATCTGTGTACTAGTAGAAACTTTACTGGCTTAGTTCTAAAAACTATCACGACAACCCACCGCTGCAGCCGTAGCACTTATAGCTAAAATCGACTTTCTCAATTGCTATTCAGATTACTATCGACTAATTTTAAGGTGATGAATTACTCAAGTCATAAAATTGGCTATTTACTGAATTGAAAATTTCTTTCGGTTGATCCGTTTGTATGGAGTCGTTACTTATATTGTTTTTTTTTAACAGAATAACATTAGAAAGGCTTCTGCGTGCAAATCATTGAAGTGTCTACTTCCTCTTTTACTTATTCGCGGATTTTATTGTCTTACTGTTTTTAATGTGTTGATTTCATGATCGTTCTTTGCGTTCGAGGTGCATGAATTTGTTTTTGATTTGGAAAAAACAAAAATCAATTGGCAGATCTATTTTCTACGTTAACCTTTAATAAAAATAATTATTTTCTTTAGTTATTACGTGAAGGATTTTCAAACAATAAAAGAAAGTCATAAAAAGTGTTCTTAAAAAGATCTATACATTTTTCATATTGATTTTTATGTAGGAAAGAAGGTATTATTCTACGTTAAAACTTAAACTTTAAAAACACTGTTAACAGTACTTTAAAATTACAAATAAATACATGGTAGGGTCGTATAAACGATGGATTCATTTTGTTTAAAGACCTTGGTTAAACGAAAGTTCGTAATTCTATGTATAACATATATTATAGTACATATGTATATTATATATGATTGTATAATATCATTGGTAACATCATAACCTAAATCTATACCTACTGCACGCCACTGATATGTAACTCGTAATATTTTGATTAATTTTTTTATTAATGAATAGCTTTGAAAAGTGGACATAATATTTTTAGAATGTATATTTTATAAATTACTAGCTGTCGATCAATTCAAATTGAGTGTTACGTAGGAATGAGATACTTTGACCTATTTTCCTTGGATATTAAGTATAGTAATTTCTAACAGCCAATGCCTGTCATGAAGCGAGTCTCAAATAAGTTCAACCAATTACTCTACCGCCTAAAGTACGCAACAAATTTGTAATAATTATAACTTTCGTATCTGTGTAATAAAAATTGAGATTGCAAGCTGCTAAATTGATTTGTTGCGGGTTATTAAACGCTCTGAATAAGACGTTATTTTTATAAGACTGTTAATTCTTTGTGCAATGTAATTTTGTTTGGTTTTATATTATGCAGGATAAATTATAAAACGTTTAAGAAACTGATAAAGCGATAGTCGGCAAGTTTCCGGTGTTTTCAATAATATTATATTTAGCCTCGCGTGTAAGCTTATATTTTAATGTTTCCTTCAAATTATTTTTGCAATTATTTTTTACTTTGATGTTACAGATTTTTAATCAGACATTGTGCGGCCATACGTATATATATATATTTTTTTTCTAAACTGAATCGTTAATTAAAAAATGTTCCACGCATTAAAGAAACACCGGCTCTTTCATATCCGTTACATGTGTTTCTAGTATAAATAGTTTTTTGTTGATATATTTTTATATTATGGTATTGTACAAGTATAAGGTAAAAGTTGTTCATAAGTTTTTGTACATTGATAAAAATTGATTCTCACAAACTTTCCTCTTAAGGATAGACGAATACTCTTACCTCGCCAACATCTGCTCATGCATGCTCTTCGATTATTGAGGCTTATCACAGGGCCATCTTCCAATATCCGGTTTACCCGATTGTGCGAGGTTTTTTCGGACGACCTTTATTAAAAGCTATATTTGAATATGCCCAAGAACACGCAAGTACTGATTTTTTACCTACAAGGTACTGTTATTAAACAAATATCAGATAACTCATAAAGACGAAGCCATTTTTATTATATTTAATAAAAAATATACGGTAGTATGGGGTAATTACAGGTCTTACGACCTGTCTTCGGCTAGCTTAAGTGATCACTTTATATATATATTCACCAATTCTCACCCCTCAGTCTTCACTTTTATCAAATTTTTGAAAGTTCTATATATGTTAATATGTGGACTCGCTTCGAGTACCACTACACCATCGTCATCTATGGACCAAATTTCATAATTCATTTTTCCCTGAAACAGCATATATATCTACTCAGTGAGAATTTGATTTTTTGAAAATTATTTAAAGCAATATGTAAAATGTTTTTAACGCATTATACTAGAATATGTATGAAAAATCTATATTTTTATATATTTTTCATATTTTGAGTCCACATATTAACATATATACAACGTTAAGAAATTTGATACGTGTGGAGATTTATGGGGCGAGAGTTGTGAACGTTATATTTATATAAAGTTATCACTTAAGCCAGCTGAAGACAGATTGTAAGCTGTGTAATTACCCCATATTTATACATATTTTCTATTAAATATAAAAAAAATAGTTTCATTTCTATGAGATATCTGACCTTTATTAACCTTTCCTCTCCGGTGATGTAAGCTGAGTTAACATTACCTCTTATTATGTGAATATCTCTGTAAATATACTAAAAACAGAGTTCTCTTTTAGATATTCCTCCGTAATGTATTTATGTATAGTACAAAATAATTACAATTTATAAGTATTTACCATACGCAATAATAAAAAAGGTATTTTTTAAAAGAACTTGACGTGATTTGTATGTGTACGTGTAGAGTGGTGTTGTAGGCACGTCGCCTCGTCTACGCTCCGAGAGCGTGCGCTGGCTGGGTTAGACGCGTCTTCATGCTGTCGTTCCGTATAACCAATGTTTTTTCTCATTTTTAGCACTTTTTCACAATTATTGATATATATATATATAAATTATTAATGCTTAATTTAAGTAATAAATGTAAAATATTCATATTTATTCGTCTTAAAAGTCTCCATGTACACTGAGTTTACAGCACCGGAGCGCGCGTTATTATTTAGCACCGTATGGGAAAGGTTAATGTTGTTTTCAATAGTCGCGTCATATGTTTTAATAACCATCCTCTATTCACATACAGTCAATCCACCAAACTTAAAACATTTTATAACGAAGCTAAAATTGATTTAAATTTATTCCTAATTTATTATTTGTTAACAGGGCAGAAAAGATAATACATAACCCAGTGGTTATATTTTTATTGAAAAAAACCAAATTTATTTTATTTTGATCGTTAATAATGTCTAACCATAGAGTTACTGATACAGAAAATAAAATAAATATATATATATATATATATATATATATATATATATACATTGTACAAGAATATTCATTAACTGTAAGAAATATGAAAGATGATTGTTCTTAATTGCCCAATTATATATTGCTTTTTAACCATATATTTGTTTTCCTTGATCGTCCCTCTTTTATGATACGGAATTTTATAAGGGATAATTGTAGAGAAATTAAAAGCAATTTTTACTTGAGCATTTTACAACCGTTAGGCCATTACATTTCTTAATTCGCATCCTCGTAATTTTTAAAGATTTTTATACGCTAAGAGCCCTTCGAGCGATCATAAAATTTTACTTTCTGCAATAAATTCACAGATAGTAGCAATGTGTTTACATAATTGTTATGATAATTGTATTTGATAATGTTTTATCGACCGAAAAAAACGCTGGACGGTATAAACATTGTCGATAAAGGCATCGAAATTTATTTCAAATTTGGTACGAATCACAGACCACGAAATATATAGATTTGAACTAACGCAAATTTCTTGTCCCATTATTTTCATTTTGGTGTCACCCACGTGATCACTTTTGCACCACTTGCGCAATCAAATACCTCCGCGACATTTATTTAAAATATGACTCGAATGGAACGAAAATTTAAATGCTGACAAATAAAATATGGATTCATGTGAAAAATACGTCTTGTTTATACAAAGATTTAATTTTCGAAGAGTAAAAACTTTTATTGTTGCGTTCAGTGCCAAAAATGAATACCAAATTAGGTTAACGAACTTTCTTGTTTTGTGTACCGCGGATGTTTAACAAATTGCCACTAGACCTTAAAGGGTCTAAAGTGATCAACGATTTCAAACCAAAAATAACAAAGTGGTTGCTTGATGTAGGTAGAAAGTAAAATGAAACTAATTTATCATTTGTGCTAACCTAACTACCTACACATTTTTGTCTCAAACTATATTACAGACAAAAATATTTTTATAACTTTTTTTACAATAACATTTTATAACCTTTGATTGTATTTTTTTAAAGTAACTTTTCATAACTTACTTTACATTATACTTACTTACCTTACTTTATAACGATTATACCTTAACAATTACAACTTTAAAAAACTGTACAGGTAATTGCTTTAGAATAGACCACGTCTAGTAAAGTTTTTTTTTTCATATTTTATTTTAATATTTATTTTCATATGTACTATTTATGCTACAAAAATAAATAAAATAAAAAATAAATGTCATAAACTATCGGATTTATGTTTTCACTTACATACATATCTATATGTAAACTTTATTTCATGTCTATTCATTTATTGATTTGTGGTACGAACTTAATATTGTATATTTATTTATTAATTTACACCCTTATTGGCTTTTAGAAAATTGGTTAAGTATAAAAAATATACGACTATATGAAAAATACCGACTAATTGAAAGCACTGTGAAGATCTTGCATAATTTTAGTGTCAAGAACGAATCTAGTCTATTGAATCCGAAAGGGTTACGATGTGAAAATGGATATTGGAAGAGTAGAATTCCTCCTGTGCTTATGCGGTAAAGTTTAGACTCTTATGTGTCCGCTCATTTTTCTTTTTTCGAAGTATTTAGTGAGTTTCACAAAATCTCACTCTAATGCAGTGAAATAATACAAATTAAATGGATCAATTAGAAATATACACAAAAGAAATCTATGTATCGAAAAATATTTTATTGCCATCCGGGGAAATGGTTCTATTTCCATTTGTATCTATTAGAAATAGCACAACTATGTTCTGAAATTACAACTTCACAACAAAAATGTATTCTCTTTAAAACAGTGAAATAGATTACTATTTGATCAAGCATAAGTCACTTGACTGTAAGGAGTCAAAGTGATTATATATTTTTATTATTTTTATTTTTTTATTTATTATCTTAGTTTTATTAACCACAATTGAGTTTAAAAAACATAGTTAGTTATGACATCCTGAAGAAGGAAAAGTGTTTTCCGAAACCGGTAGATGTTTTTTAAACTCAATTGTGGTTAATAAAACTAAGATAATAAATAAAAAATATGAATCTTAACCACCAAGTTAATATTGCTAATTTTAAAAGGATTATATATTTGTTTTAGCTTTTTTATCCATTGTTTGTAAATACGTTAAAATGAAAAATCATATAACCCTCACTCGAAATACTCGAGAAGAATGGTGAAAGCGATATTGGTTTATGTAATTCGTGTTCATGGGATTTCTCTGTGCATACAGTGTTCACGATTTGAACATCAAGTAATAACGAATTACCGTTCAAAATTCCCACTGCGCTGTGCGGCATGCTCGAGATATTACCATGCTTTAATGTAAATAAACGCCCAGTGAAAATTTCGTAATGTTGGGAAAACTACTGGTCTCAACATGCCCAGGGCTCGAGATCATACAGACGATGGATATTTTACAGTACTTGTCTGATTTCAGGTAACCTATTTTCAATTATTCAGAATCTTAATGAAATTTCCATATAAAATAATTTATTGCGGTATAAATATTTTACTTACGTTATTTTTTCCGAAAATGTTTGCCATCGTTTTATTATTTGTATATTTATTAAATTATATTAAAAATAACTACACTGTTTTCATTGTTTAATTAGTTATTTATTATAACATTTTCAATGCGGATAATCTTCAGTACTGTTGATTTAAGACTGAGACTGTTAAAATTGAAGTCATTACTGAATATGATGCGTCAGTATTGAAAACGTAATAATAAATAACTAATTAGTGAAAGTAAACAGTGTTATTATTTTAAATATAATTTAAAATGGCCTTTCACAAGAAAATTTCGTAAAATTGTATATTTATTATTTACACGTTTTAATTAATGGATTTTTTTTCTACTTTAGTTTTTTTTGGCTTGTTGTGCTCTGTGCGTATATATTTGGCCATCAGGGCTGGTGTATTATGGGACGATTGTGGACCCTGGATTTACATATATTCATGCAAACATATTGAACTGAATATCTTGAATGGAAATGAAAATATAAGAATTTACAATACCTGTAATTGTTTTTCAGGTGAACATTGAAGTTTTTATTATCTGTTTTTTTACATACCTACATCGAACTCAGGAAGTATCAGAAAATGTATGTATTATAAATAAATAGCATTCTTCGCTATGATAATATGATTTAAATTAATGATATATACTATTTTTTAAGAAAACACATTATTGTGAAGTTGCGGTTATTTTCAGAATATATTTCTGTGATATTTTAATAAAAATTAAATCTATTAACTAGAGAGATACACAATTTTTTTAAAAAATTAATTGATCTTTTCTAGTTCTATTAGTAGTAGCTTTCTAGTTAAAACATTATTATTAATAATACATACACATATACTATAACTAATATTGTATGAATAATTTAAATATGTTTATTATTTAAATAAATTAAACTTCGTATCTACTGTACTAATAACTGAGTATTATAGTTTCGAAAGACAGTTTCTCAACCTTTCCATCAGTGGTAATGTTGCAGTCTGATAATTATTCTTAATTACTGTTGACCATCATCTTATAATGTTGGACGGTTTTATTAATGTCTGGTAACCATCCCGAAAAAAAAAGTCATATACAGCAAATTATAAATAAAACGACAGTGGAAGGAATGTCTACTCATTGACGGGTTAAAGTCACATGAACGTATATCATAAAAGCTTAATTTCAATAAATTGTAAAATATATATATGTTTAAATTATACTTGAATGTTAAATAATTTTTTTTATATGTAAGTGCCGAAAATATTCATTTCATATCGAATACCTAATACTTTATATTATTTTCACTTGCAATCCGGACAACGCTGCTTCATCTTATTTAAAATAAACATGCCGTCCTGTGTTTTTGTTGGTCGAGCACGAGTATATTTGAAAAAAAAAAGGACTCATTTTAAAATTGCGCTACAATAAATGTGCAAATCACATTTTAAATTAAGATGCGTTCCTGTGGCTCTCATCCGTCGTTGTCATTAGGATAGTCTAACGATTTCGGAGTATACAGGACACCCGCTGCGACGTATGGTAACTTTTTCGCGTAATCTTCAAGGAGCAGTTCATAATTACCATTCGAGCCGCCCGCCAATTTGCAAAGCGTCGCCGTTATATCGCCCCGGGCGGAAGTTTACCGACTTAATCGACAACCACTCTTTTTGTTTGTGTCTGTAAGGGCTCTATTCGCTTGATGCTCTCCACTGCAAGGTTATCTTCAAGGGTCGGTCAATTTACGAGGAGGCCGAAGCGACACGACGTTCTAAATCACAAGACGCATTTTAAATCATAGCATCTAGTTCTGGTAAATACATCTGCTTTGTCTGTATCTATATAATATCTCGACTAATTAATTGTATAACATTTATTCAGGAAAAAGTAAATTCACGAAATTTTTTCGTGTAAACGGTAGACATAAATCTATGTATGTTAGTGCATACAAACGAAGCTTGTGATGTAAAAAATGGATTATAAAGTTTAAAAAAAATATTCCAACATCGAAATGATTACTGATTTATATTAAGAGCGTTAATATCTCTATAATAAATTTGATATTGAAAAATATTCACAAATATACTCAAACCAACAGCATTTGGATTCGATGTTGTATTTATAAATAAAATTTTCTTTATTAATTACAATATTCGATAAATAATAAAATGACTTCTTCAATATTAGTAAAATTACTTTATTTAAACCACTATTTATTGATTATTCAACACGTTTCGAAACCTATGGTATCTTCTTCAGGAATCAATGTATACTTAAATTAAAAAATACAAGCATAGGTAAGAATAAAAACTATAAAGTGGTGGACAGTCACAAAGTAAATAAAAAGCCTTTTACCAATAACGTAATGTTTTTTTTAATTTCTCCCTCATTGTACAGGTTATACTAGTGGACCTCAAAATATTAATATTAATTTATTTGTATGAACAAAATTTCACTATATGTCTAACTTAATTCATCGCTTAAAATCTGAATTGTCTTACGGAATATTTTTTACAACATCTACAATATTATAAACGCGGAAGGAATGATTTAGAGACAATACTAAAAAACCCTTAATAAAGCTGCCGCGTACGTCGTTAAAACGAAATGTGTATGACGTCATAACTCACCGTCTTGTAGAAAGTTCTGCTTAAATTCCGTTGTTTAATATTAGCGGAGGAACCGCGCGGAGCGATCGGATCACGTGATTAGGGATGAAGGAATTATTTCGTGGCTCCGACACATCGTTTCATTAAGGACGCTGCGCCATGTCGTGTATAATAAATAAGAATTCACATAAAACATATTCATCTCTACGTAAAATAACGCGATTCTGTTACAAAGATGCTGATTTGTTATGATGAAGAATTATTTATTAAGTACGGAGAAAATATTTATGTAATACATGAACATGAACTATCGCAATTTTTTTGTTCCAATATCTTCATTTTGGTATCACCACCACCACCACGTGATCTCTCTGGTACCACTTACGCTAACAAATAGCTCCGAGATTTAAAAAAAAAATATGACTATTGTAACGAAAATTTAAACGCTGACCATGTATATATGCATTAATGTAAAAAATGAGTAGGGTAGGATGGAGATGAAAATGCGTTTTATGTTCCTTTCTCGGGAGGTCTTAAAATCACGACTCGGTACTTGTAAATAATTCGTTTATTGAAATATTATAAATGCACAAATTTATAAGGTAGCGTGTTTACGGAGATGTATTGAAACGAATAGACTTTGAGTTCTTTCTCGTTCGGATGTCAGATACGATCTGATCTCTGAAGGGCTGTGTTATGGTTTAAAAAGATATTTCTCGAAGATAGTTTAAATCCGGGTAAACAAAGTCATAAATTATAATCGTTTCAACACACCTATTTACAGAAAGCATAAATAATAAAATAAGACAAAACTCTTAAAATAATAGTTCGAACACATGTCTCTCTGCAAATCGAGAAAAATTGGGGTTGACAATAAAATAAGGATGTGGCCTCGAAGGGTAGATACATACATAACAGTATCAATATCTTTTATTCGTTGTTCTGGAAAACTCAGCGTGCTGATCTATACCCATGTGCTGCTGTCTCAGCATGTTCTGATAACCGATTTATGAATCTCTTGAGTGACATTCTACAAAAATTTATTTTCCCTCATCACCAAATCAACAGCTTGTTTCATAACGCTGATGGAAGTCTTCCCCCGCTCAGTTTTTCTCTTGTCCGTTCTCATTCTGCAAATAAGATGAAACAAATGTGAGTAGGTGTACACATTTTGTACAAATAGTATCGGGAGTGCGGTAGAAAATGCCACCGCGTCACTTTAACCCCTTACCGAAATATCGAAACAAATATCATTTTATAAAAAAAAAGACAATCTATTTGGCTAAAAATCCACTCTACATTTATAAATAAATATATAAGTGAATAGGATAACTTATTTGTCAAACACAGTAGAAGAAAATGTAGTCATAAAACCAAAAATTACGCAATTTTGAAATTAAACTATAGCAAAGTATAGACACCTCCATCTCTGACTAGCACATTTACTCAACTGACGAAGTCTGTCTGATCTGTCTTATCTGTCTGATCTTTACATTTTCAGGGGAGATTGACTTGGTTTTATTTATTTCATTAATTATTGAATATAATATTGATTTATACGTTATTTGCAACTAACTGACGTATCCGGCGTTGCATATGTGGTATCCCCGCATCCCTTCATCGACCCACCCTCATCATACACAAACACCACAACCGCTACACCTTCTCGCACCACCTTTCACTCTCCCGATAGGGCCACGTTATTCATAGTGAAAATATACTATTTTGCCCTTTACCCTTAGAACCTTTCAACATTTTAACTTTCTCGCTTGATTAAGTACCACGAATAATGTTTGATAAATGTCGTGTATCGATCAAGCTTGCCAGCAACGGACAAATTACGAGTCCGCCGTGTCTCACGTCCACTGTTTGTGTTTGCAATCAAACTTGTTATTAAGTAGATTTCTATCTCAACTGTGATATCGGCACATTACGACCTTAGACTTATACGGCTCTGTATTGTAAAATATTTTCAATCGCGCCGTACGGATATTGAAAGTACTTTTATTTATGTTCGTTTAAAATCAATTTATGATTTTAGAACGTTTTCTTCTTAATCGCGGACGACTAATAATAATTCCCGAGTCACGATTAACAGAAGCCATGTTTATCGTTAGCGGTTAGATTAGCGGTGCGTAATAGTGTACTAGTACCAACACCGATGTAAAGAAGTGAAGTTTGGCAAAGGAGGAACGAAAATAAATTGAATGTGGTGAAAATTAGGTCACTCAGTCTTACAAGTGGTTAATCCATTTACGATAGAGTTAATAGAATGATTATATTAATAAACCACTAAGGTGGTTTGGTCATAAATGACAGATAATTGAGGAGTGAATAAATAAAAAAGATATTCATATTCAATGTGAATATTGATGACGCGAAATATTGAGGATGCTCGCGACGACTTCGTTTAATCAGGTACACTAGATACTAGAAAAATGGTCACGTAAGAAGAGTCAACAATCAACGAGCACGCACGAAGAGAAGTATGAATGCTGATGTGGCGACGATTGTGTAACAGGAAAGAAGAGTGTACCGGTCTATTCTCTCTGCCTATTCCCTCGGAAACGGCAATTACAGTAAGTTAGTTAATTAATCGTGTTTTTCATCTGCGTAGTTTACATGTAGTATTTTGAAGAGTAAATGCTTACTCAATATTCATATTATATATTTATATATATATATATATATATATATATATATATATATATATATATATATATATATATATATATATATATATATATATATAACAAATAGAATTCGCGAGAAAGCAGTTTAGAAATAATTTGATTTTAAAAGAAACACTGGTTGTGGATCGTGCTAATGCATCATAACAAACTTCCCAAATAACAAGATGTGAGGTGGTTTAAGAGGCAATTTATTTGGGCACGCTGATCACGAATAGGTGACAGTGGATAATAAATTCGAAGATATAGCTAGAGATGTAACTATTACTACACAAACGTTGGATTATTTTCGCTACTAGTTTCGAGAGGTGTGGTCCCTCTCATCATCAAGTGATAACTGGTTATGCTGTTTTGAAAATAAAAATAATCATGTAATAGGTATAACTAACTACAGTTGCTATGAACCAACATACGAGAGTATGGAAAAATGGTGACATCAGGCAAGCAACTAAAATGATGTTGGTTCACACTTCTGTCTTTCCAATTTTTATGCAGCTCAAACAATGATAATGTATGTCAAATGAAAAAATATTTGGAGAAAAATGGTTTATACTATATTTTGTAATTTAATAAAATTATATGTTTAGCATAATCGCTCAGCATTGCCGTATGGTAATACAGTGAAACCCCGATTTTACATGCCCGGAATTCACGTTTTCCCTCCATTTGCGTGTTATTTCTGCAGTCCCGTGTCATTTAAGTACATTATAAACCCCATTTTATGTTTGTCTTTCCCGCAATTTACATCTAAAATTTATTGAAATTTGTTCGGCCAGTTTGCAATTCGCCATAGATTCAAAAATGTGTTGGTTGTTTGCATGTCGATTGTACGCATTTTTCATTTTCATACCTAATGAACGAAACCTTTCTAAATGAAGTGTTTGCTCATCCTATAAACCCAGATCCTACAAAGGACGAAGCCATGAGGCATATCGAAGGTCTCAAAGCATATTTTACCAGTATTAGTAATGTGGCACTAGAAACCTTTAATATTATTTATAATATTGTAAGAACTATTTAAAAACAATATGCAACAAAAAACATTGCTTGATTTTTTCAATTTACCATAAATATAATATTTTTTTTTATACCCCCAATTTACATGTTCCCCCTGCTTGTTGGTCCCTTCAAAAATTTAAAATCGGGTTCCACTGTAATTGATTTTAACATAGACTAATTACGAGTACGAAAACATTTCCCCGGCAAGTTGTGGGTGGAGTACAGATTTGCCAACTAAATAAAGTATATCCCCGATGATCGTGTATCTTTCCTGCCGCATATACTCCGGGACACCTGGATAAACTATTGAAACTAATCGTCCTATTAAGTAAATTAAGTTGTTAATACTCGAATGCCGGCGACTCCGTAAGAAAATGTCCGGCAATTAGCGCATTTAACATTTCCTTAAATGTATTCACGGTCTTCTATCCGACCCGTGATGCGGCGACAGAACAAATTAAATGCAGACATTTAATATGTGGCCCGACGAGACATGGGCACGATCATATTCTCAAATTACTCGTAAACCCCACTCGCGAAGACACTTGTGAAAAGTAAGCATATTACAGAGTTAATAATATAGCTGCTCTCGATTCGAAATGGAACATTTATCCATTTTTCATGTCGAAAAATTATACACGTACAATTAAATAAATTTTTGAAGCTATATTATTTAATTAAAATTTGGACGCTTTCGAGTTTGCATTTTTACAGTTTTTAAATTGTAGTCGTGTAGGTACTATTCGCAAATGAATATTAGTATATGTACATAAAAGTTAAATACTAATTAAATGTATTACTTAGAAAGATATACATATAAAATCAATTTTATCGAAAAATTTTATTGTTGCTACCGGGACTCGAACCTGGACCTTTGTCGCAAAATCAAATAATGGAACGATTAAATGTATTAATATCAAAAAGTAACATATGGGTTCGAAAATTTGTCACTAAAAATATTGTCGCTGTAGTATAGTTATATAATGTACCTTCCCCGGTTTGGAAAGAGATCCAGGTTCGAATCCAGGTGTCGCAACAACAATATTTTTCGGTAAAGTTGATTTTATATGTATATCTTTCTAATTGATATATTTAATTCATATTTAAAATATCACAGGCCTATGTTCTGAATAATACAACTTCACAATAAGAATGTGTTCTCCTAATAATTATAACTTCACAAAAATAATGTGTTCTCCTTAATAACACAAAAGTTAAATACAAATACTTATATAAAACTCCTATGAGGTTTGTGGAATACGAGTATTAAATAAAATAAAAGTAAAACAAATATTTTTTTACTTCTTACTTATGCATCTTATCAGTTTTTAGAAATGATTGAATACAATAATATAATATTTATATTTTTTATTTATTATCTTAGTTTTATTAACCACAATTGAACTAAAACTAAGATAATAAATAAATTTTAACCACCAAGTTAATATTGCTAATTTTAAAAGTACAATAATATAAAACTACTTGAATCTAATGACTGCCTACCTAGCTCAGAACAGGTACTTTATATGCACCTAGCGACGAAGGAAGCGACTAACAGGCTTGCATACAAATAATATTTCCATATATTGTATTTGCTGTTGCATTAATTATGTAAAAAATGTTTATTTGGATACAAGTTGTAAAGAAATGTTATTTTGCTAATTAACACCGATTTATTGGCATTGAAGAAGAAGTAAAATAAAATATCATCAGGCACTGATAGTAGGTATCTACCTAAAATAAAAACATGGTTATTTATTTATGTATTTAGATCATGATACCTATATTAAAAAAAAATGTTTTATATGATTATCTATCTAACGCATTATATAATGTTGTTATTTGGTAAAAATAAATAAAGTGCATTAATCAATTCACCTTTGGTTACCGATAGTGTTAGGATGACAATGTCGTTTTGATCACTTGATTGGTTTGAGTTTTTCAAACAGTCAACCATTGTCTGTCTACAAATAATATATACAATGATAATTTTTAAAAATAGACAGCTATTTGTTTATTGTATACCTCCTCCAGTCCACCATTTTCACCATTTTTTATGATTGTTATCATTAGGTTGTGGAGTTGGTATGTTCTTGGCGATTTTTCTCCACTCCTCCAATGGGATAGTCTGAAATATCCTTGATATTGGCCTATCGGAGTTGGTGATCGCCCTCCCCCTTTCTGGCCCTACATTCTTACAGTCATCACAAGTTTTTCTAGATTATAACCTATGCGATAAATTGGACGTCGCGTCTCAGACGAATTGTGGATATCGAGCACTTTTTCACACTTATTCTTAATATTTCCAGTGACACGATCTGAAAGCGATCTTTTAATGTTTTAATGTCGTATTTTAAAATAAAGCATCTATCATTGCAACGTTCCTACATTCCTAAAACTATTATGTACTATTAATATATATTTAAATCTGACTATTTGCAATGCAACACAAGTTACACGTTAAAATATACGTAATAATAGCCTTCGCAAAAAGGAAAATGTATTCTGTTTTCTGAATAAATAATCTTCTTTAGTGTCAACCTGTTCGTTTTTATTGAATTCGTTATTTCTGCGGTTGTACCTGTAAATGTGGTCATTTCTGAAATGGCTGGGAGGCGCTATTTTTACTTAATTCATTTGAACGACCGTTAAAGATAAAGCGGATATTTGTTGGAAACAAAGTCTTTGACTTTGTTAGGAGTTTATGTGACTTAATATTTATCGGATAATTGCAAGGTGGCAGTATTACCTCTTAGGTATGCTATTATATTATACTCGTACTGAGTGCCGAAAGAATTTATTATCTACACACCATAACCTACACCTCTGCGCAGGTTGCTTTTTGAATTATCTTTATATTTATGACAATCTGTTAGTCGGATCATAGATGAAAAAAAAAACGCAAATTTGTGATGAAAGAAATGAAAATAATTAAAAATGCTGTAATTACTTATTCAGAAGTTATTTATTATTATTTATTTAACTTTAAAAAAATTAATTGATGAATAAAAAAAACACAACGTTGTTTACTTCACACTACACTTTAATTAAAAATTAAAACGTTTTCGACACTTACTGCGTCATCTTCAGTGATATTTAATAAAAGTTAATTACAATGGACTTCCACAAAGTTATTCAGAAATGTAAGATATTTAATGTTTGCAAGCTACAATTCTGTATTTTGTGACCTTTATTTGGTATCAAAACTTTGCTTGATAATAAGCTTTTCTTTTCTTATAAAATGTGACCCGAGAGATTATATCCCCTTTTACATATTTATTTCTTTCTTCCATCTCTGCTTCACCGTACTGCCCAGTGGCGTATTACACCAATGCAGCCCAGTGTATTGGGGCCCACGTTATACAGGGGCCCCAGAAAGTCCGCACCTTATATTACATTTGGTATCCACGAATGAATTTATCACAGCGAGAAATGAAATTATAAAATTTTAAAATAATTCGTTTTTCTTGTCTATTACGTTAAAATTTTATTGATGTATGCAAGTAATATCCCGCTAATATGCCGGAATAAGGACCAGACCACTGCCCGCAAAGAGAAAACTACCGTAAAGCGAAGGAAGGATTTTTTCAGTTGTGAGTGCATATAAGAATTCTTTTATTATTATTATTATTATTTTGAATGTGTGAATATTACAGCAGATAAAATTCCAATTTTGCTTTTACTCTTAATTGGGTAAATCGCGCACGCCTTATCTTATTTAGGTTGAGTCATAAGTTCGGTCGTATTTTTCAATTAATTAATAATTTATAATTATTAATTATAAATTATAATTATTAATATTTATAATTTAATTAATGAAAATAAAAGTTTATTTTTTAAAAACATAATTTCATAAGTTCGGTCGTATTTTTCAATTAATTAATAATTAATAATTATTAATTATAAATTATAATTATTAATATTTATAATTTAATTAATGAAAATAAAAGTTTATTTTTTAAAAACATAATTTCCATTATTGCTAATGACTGTCTTCCATCTGTCAATTAATTTGTTTATCTCATCGGAATAAAAACTCGCAGATTTTGACTCAAAGAATATGTCCAAGTGCGTTTTCACCTCCTGTGTTTTAACTTTTTTCCATCAAAATTATTTTATAGAGATAAAAAAAGGTGAAAATCTGACGGAGCAAGGTCAGGAGTCATGAAGGGTGGATGTTTTAAAGCACCCCAGTTGAGCTCTTCCAATTTGTGCTGCGTCATCATTGAAGAATGAGGCCGGGCATTGTCATTATGAAAAACAACACCCTTGCGATTGATTAATTGGAAACCAGGCTAATGCGATTCAGATATCTTATCGCGCTCTTTTGACTGATACCCATCTCCAATGCGATGTCCCTGATATTTTGACGAGAATCAGCTTTTATGATAGCGGTTAGCATATCATCGTCGGTAGTTAAAGGACGCCTTGCCCATTTTTCGTTAGCTACTGATAAATTACCAGATCTGAACTTAGAAAACCATCGTTGACCGGTTCGAACATCGAAAGCACCCCCTACAGTACATTACAATTGTTTTTGGTTGCTACTGATGCATTACGGTCTTTATTAAATTCAAAAAATAAAAAGTAAATAGCTCTAGGTATATGTATGTATCGTGTTACTAAAATTTTGTTATTTTTTATTGGCAATAAAAATAAAGTACACTGCATGGTGCATTGTTAAAACAAGGGATTTCCGCATTGAAATAAAGATTCTACGGATATTCTGACCGCACAGCGGTTACTTTCGGCGGGAAGCGGCTATAATTGCTTCACTAAACGTGGTCTGTTCTAAAGCAAATACCTGTACAGTTTTTTATAAGTTGTATATTGTCACGGTACAATCAAAAGTTATAAAAAAGATTTTTATCTAGAATATAGTTGGAGACAAAATGTGTAGGTAGTTAGGTTAGCACAAATGACAAATTAGTTTCATTTTGCTTTCTACCCACATCAAGCAACCACTTTGTTATTTTTGGTTTAAAATCGTTAATCACTTTAGACCCTTTAAGATCCAGTGCCAATTTATAATATGTATAATACCTATTAAAGGGGCTCTTCCATTTTATATTTGAGCTTAATGCATTTTTAATATTGCATTACGTCACATTTTTTTTAATTACGCCACTAATACAGCATCTAAACACATGTAATATTATATATTGCGTTATACAAGAGGTGTGATGTATCCTTTATGTAGAAGTTACGTAAAAAAATCAAAAATAAATTAATACTTCAATATTCATCCAGCGCTTGGACACGACTGACCGAAGCTTACACTTAAACTTATGACGATGCTCCCACCGAATGGGTTTTTTGGTACAAGTTGTGTCCCTGGTTAATTTAGTTGCCCCGCCGCCCACGATGGCTTCGGTCCCCGCCCCCACCATTCGAAGGTGATACGCCCTTTGAGGTTATTCCGGAACCTTCATTTCACTTAATATGGTTCCTATATGAACGATCTCATTCGTAAAAAGTTCTAAACATGAAACCTCTAAGCGTAAATGCAAACTCGTTATTATTTGTATACAGTGGTATTGTTTTGCTTGTGAGCAGTTTTTTATGAACTGGACGTGTCGGGTTGAGTATGCAGACGTTCAGATTTGGGCGAGATTTATTGACCATCATGTAGCGGATCTAGAGGTTTGAAACCCAGGCCCGTGAGGAGAACTTCATTGTCTTTGTTTTTTTTTTTTTTTATTTAATCGCACTTTAACGATATTGACACCCTTACTGTAATTATATTGTTTTGGGTAATATTACAGAAGAGCCTTTTATCTTTTTTGTAGAATCTAATTTTTTTCATATGGATGCTAGTGATTTTATAGTTCAATGATGCTAACAACACGTCGTCTCAAATTATAAGTAAATCAAAGTAGAATGAAAAAAAACACGTGTTTTTATTTGTTTATTTTTTCAATTAATTTATATTTTAATTTTACGTCGTAACGAAGATACGAAAGCTGACATCTAAAAAATGGTATAAAATGGCGATATACACTAAAATGTTTTTTCGGCCTAAGCAATTAGGACGAATTAGCAAGAGGTAATGGTAAAGCATTAATAATAACATGTTATGTAGGTATGTCATTTAGGTAAATTTATTTTAGAAAACTTTGAAAAATGTATAAAAAAAAGTTAATAATATATAGTTTATATTATACTTTAATACTAATAAATAATATCACTCCTGACATATCCGCAACAGCGGTAAGTTAATTTTTATTTTTTCGCATAATCAATATTTGGATAATACGCTTCAATGTTACTATGTTGCCGTTAACCTTTTAATCGTTAAATAATATCCTTCATATTTATCATTTGATATTTAATATCACACAACTACGTTGTTGTGATGTTTTTGGAAAAGTACATACATAATGAAATCATTTATTATAATTTAATTATATATAGTTTTTTCTGACTTATTTATAATTATATATTAAGGAGAACACATTTTTTAACACATCCCGGTAGCAACAAAATATATAGGTTACGATTGATAGATTTTTTTCTGTATATCTTTCTAGTCGATTCATTGAATTTGTATTATAATTATATACCTATTTATTTCACATTAAATACAATTTTCCTGTTTACTGTATAATCTAAAAATTAAATTTAAAATTGTGTTCCAGCACTATTGACATAGCCAATTTATTATTACGTAAAAAAATACATAAATCACTAAGATCACAGAAAATTAGATCTATCGAAAAAATAAAGCCACCACCGGAACTATAGTTTTTTCCGTAATCTTTTTAAGTGATTTATATAATTAAAAAAATATCATGGAGCTGTATTATGAAAAATCTAAACTACAAATATAAAATGTGATTTCATTAAAAATTAATTAGGTATTACGAAGTATATTATATTATAAGAGTTATTATAATTGGCCAAATGTTAAATAAAAGTCCAGTAGGCTGAGTTAAAAATATATATAAAACCTATTTTAAATACGATGGTATTAATTATTTATGTACTCAACTAATCTATTTCATAAGTACAAATGCCACGAAGTTCGTCGGACATCAATGAGAATTTATGTCGATCTTACATTATTAATTTATATTGCGGGAAAATATTGTACATACATCGAGAAGACAGCTATGAATGATTTTGCTGGCTTCCAAAATATCAGCCCCTTGTTACCTTAACTCATTTACCTTAACTCTCCAATGAATTATCGACCTCGTCGTGCCTTCGGCTTGCTCATTTCTTATTCTGCCATCCCTTAGACACCTTTTATTAACGAAGTCTAATTTTACACGCTTCTGTGTTCTTGACGAATTTGATTAATTTTTTATGTTTATTTTGTTTTTGTTTTTTGTTAGTATGTAATAAATGTTTGACAAATATATATATATATATATATATATATATATGATATAAATATAGCCTTAGGGCTATTTACATTATTTCAATTTATTGTAATTACAGACTGAGTTTTCGGAAACTCCTAGGTCTGAAAATTTGGGTATGATATTAATTTAATTACACTTTTATTTGTATTTTGTGTCAACTGATATAAGTTTGATTCTGTTAAAAGATATTTTGGGTTACTCGTCATATCAACGGTACATATGATGAGATAAACAAAAGGATATTGTTAGCAAAAAAAAAATGCCGTTTTGGCCTCATTCGCCAACACCAGTAGTATATTAAATTTTTTCAAAAATAATAATGTCTACCTTTTAAGACCTGCATTTATGTACGCTTCGGATATTAAGACACTGACAAAACACAATAAGAGGACTCTGAACATTTTAAAAATAAATATTTTTACGTAAATGATGGTCACGCCTGTAAACAAAGATATAATGCGGAACGCTATGACATATACGTGTGGTCAAATTAATTAAAATTGGGAAATTATACTGGAAGACCTGGATCTCGCAAATAAACGTTTGTTCAATTGTTGAATCGCAAAGGCCCAGGCGACCGAGTAGGCTGAAATTGAGATGGCTTGATTGTATGTAGTAGACTGCCGTGCTCGGGGGTGTTAAACTAGAAAAGAGATGCCACAGATATAAGGAAATGGCGACAAATTCTGCATGCAGTCCAGGTATGCAGCGATGTTGATGATATATATATCATATTGTTATCTTTGTTATATTAACCACTTAATTAATTAAATACATCTAATAAATAATTAAATAAACACTTTATAAACTACCAAATTAAACCACACGTTCAATTCTAAAATTTTTTCCTACAAATTTTTCTAATTATTTTGTATCATCAAGTAAGAATTTAAGTTAAGTACTAAATTTATTTTTAAATAATTATTGTTTAAAAAAAATATATATAAATATATATATATAAATATATATATATATATATATATATATATATATATATATATATATATATTAAAAATAGATTATTTTAAAGAAACAATATAACATACGTTTTTCGTTAGTTAATAACATCCTGAAGAAGAAAATGATATATTTCGAATCCGGTAGATGTATTTAATTAATTAAGTGATTAATAAAACAATGTTAACATTCTAAAAAATGGATTTTAAATACAAAGTTGATTTTGTAAATATTAAAAATATATTACTCTTTTCTAATGATTTTTGTCACAAAAGTAAAGCGTTTAATTATGAATACCTCTTTATCATTAAAATAAAATCAGGCTCACACATATAATATGTGCATACGCACCGTTTGTATGTTGCTCTTCATTCTTCCGTTTCTTTAGTTATCTCATTTTTTTGATTTTTTTTTTTTTTTTTACATATTCTTTTATATGATATATTAAACAAGTTATTATTTATTTAAGAATGTTTTAAGTGGCTTCGTTTAAATTGATGTTTGTGTATTATTTATAAACAAGTATTTAATGCTGCTTCCAATGAGTACGGTTTTTGATCTAAGGTAATATTTAAACTACACTCTTCAGGGCAGGGACAAAAGTAATCCAATATATTTGCGAATTTCTGTTCAATATTTCATTTGCGCTCAAAAAATATGATTTTAAAATATTGTTGAGTAAAGCAAAAAATATAGAATTTAATACGTTACCATTCTTTGTTTTACTTTTTACAGGTAGTTGGTTTTTCACTTACGTATATAGATTTATACGTTAAGATTTTTTGATTAAAAAACAAACATTAATATTGTGAAATGCCAGGATAAAACAGTGTGTTGTTCTATCTCTCTGTTTTAATAACTAATTAGTTAGCCATTAAAATCATTGTGGTGTGTGCTAAATCATTTTGTTAGCAAAATCTTAATAATACCAGTACTTAAAAATCAAATACTTAATAATACATTTTGTTAGCAAAATCTTAATAATACTAGCAGATAAGCAATGCCGTGGCCGCTTCGCTGCCGATAATGGCCACCACGCGAGCATTGACGACCGCTGCGCGGTCAGGGTCTCATCGGTTATCGCCGATTGATTGCTGATAGTCCCTGCGGGCGGATATTTTGGCCACTTTGCGGGGTCTCAATAGAATCTATATTTCAATGATAAAGTTTTCTCCAAAACAAACCACACGTATAAAAATGTCGATATAATTAAAATTATTCCATTTTTTAAGTTAGCTGTCAAAACGAACAAAAATGACAAGAATCATGGATAGACAATTTTTGTGTTTAAATTTCTCCTTCACCATAGACAGCAGAAAAGATGACAGATGTCATCTTTTCAAGATTTAGCTTAAATATTAAATTCAAGATTTAGCTTAAATATTAATCTAGAAATATTAAAAACACATTCGTTTTTCACTATTCAGCCATAATGATACTGCATCCAAGACATCCAGAAAGTTATAGAAATAGACGGGAAGACGTAATATTATTACGGATTTAAAAGATCGCCTGTTAAATTGTGTTCATATTTACAGCCTTATAAGTACTTGACGTTTATTAGAAAAAATATATTAACACTTTATTATTAGTATCATTAAACAATTTTGTATTGTGTTAACAGTTTACAAAGCTCGTTTATAGAACATCCTATTATGATTCTGCATTTTTTGTTGTCTTATTTTTTTCATGCATAAGCAGGTTTACCGCGTAGATATTCCAACTACTAATAATATGTTCATTGGAAAACCAGTTTATGGAATAATCAATGAAATCGGTATCTGATAATGCAAAAACCGTGTTCAAAATCATGCGAAGGCTCGGACGCCGAGATGACTGCACAACACTTTTGTTGAACGCAGCTTTTATAGCCGGTTTTTATATTAGGTTATAAATTATTCTAAATGCACTCTGTATATTTTTAAAAAGATTTTTAAAACATTTTCGGAATTTACGAATGACACATAATATGAATTAGGAAACGAAACGTTGATGCTAAAATTAATAAAAATAAATGTTCGTTCTAATATATCTAATGTTTTTATTTACGATTTTTATAATTCGGAACAAACTATATTAATATATTGCAGCATACTATACTAATATATGCGTATTCACGATGCTGCTTTTAATAATTTTTGGAGCCTACTTTCTAAATATCTATTTATATTATTAATAATAATTAGTACCTATATTCCACAGTAGTGGCTCGGTTGTATGTGTGGAAGATCGTTGCAGTTGCAGTTACATATACAACAAAATTTACACATGAAACATGTGTTTTTGATAAGTATCTGTTACAAAATACACCATTTGTTGTAAAATTCATCCCTGTATGGAAATTAAAATGTTATTTTAGGTGGTTGTTAATGCTACTATTTATAAAATGATTAAATAACTATTACAGATATAAAACTGTGTACCTCAGAAAAATGTGGAAATAAAATATAAGTAATTTTAATTAAGTTTTACAGATTCACCGATTACAAAGTTAATAAAAAATATAAATAGTATTTAATGATTTCTATTAAAACTGCGCCCATTATTATGTCAAGACAAAAAATTGAAAAAAAAGAAGAATTTATCAATTATTTCGCGTCACATTATTTTAAATGAATATAATATGATGTAAATTGTAACAATTGCGAAAAAAATGATGCGTTATATTCAGTGTATTGTTACGATATTTATTTTGATAATAGATAAGTCATTTTAACTAACCATTTTTTTTTTTATTTCTTTATAAGCTACATGCTAAATTTATATGTCAAAATCAATTATAAAACTAGTAGACTAAATAATTTTGAGACATTATGTTGTGTAATATAAAACTATTTTTTAATCAATTCAAACGCAAAATTTTAAATATCGCGAAACGAAAGAAACAACTTAGACCATAATTATGGGCTTCAATAATAATGGGATTTAGGTACAAAAATTAAATACTAATTAAATGTATTAATTATACAGATTTACATATAAAATCAATTTTATCGAAAAATATTGTTGTTGCGCTACCAGGATTCGAACCTGGATCTCTTTCCAATCCTGGGAAAGTGTATTACCAACTATGCTACGACGACTATTTATGACGACAAATTTTCAAACCCATATGTTACACTTTTTCAAATTAATACATCTATCGTTCCATTATTTGAAAGCCATCTACATTGTTTTTACGGAATCTCAAATACCTTTGAGTAAACCGATAGCGGACGCCAATATTTTTCGATAAAATTGATTTTATATGTATATTTTTATAATTAATACATTTAATTTGTATTTGAAATATCACACACCTATGTTTTGAATAATTACAATTTCACAATAAAAATGTGTTATCCTTAATAACAAAAATTAAAACTTAAATAATAGTAATTTTACTGTTTCGGTGTTGTATTTTATTTTTATTCGGAAATTTTACGTATTATATTAATGGAAGAGTAATCTTCTTTAAAACTATTTTTATAATTAACTTATGAAGAAATGTCAGAATGCATCTAGATGGAGGATTTTACGAGTGTAATTAAATATGAATTCACAGCCTGCTGCAGCCTTTTTGCAGTCTTCTTTCACCGCCCTAATTCTTATAGAGATATAAACGTCAAAGAGCAGACATGCTCGGGTGGAGGGACCCTTCTAATGTTATTCATGCAAATTGAATTCGTTGCCTCCGCCGAGAAATTTCCTTTTCACGACCCTCAAGTCTGGTTTGCCGTTTTTGCTGACGAGGTAACCACGCCTTTGTAAAACTTTTATTACTTTTTTCACAGCAGTGTCTAATTAATTTAGTCTCGTCTTACATTCGCATTTGGCAATATTTCAATTAAAATTATGTTTAATCGTCATGTAAAATATGGTTAACTCATTTATAAAAAGTGGAATGCGGTAACTATAGGGCGATAAGTCTACTGAGTTTGGTGGGCAAACTATATGGAAGAATTTTAATAGAAAGAGCCAGAACGGTGACGAAAGAAAAAGTGTGGGACGTGCAAGAGGCCTTTGTGGGTGGAAGAGGATACATGGATCAGATCTTTTCTCTAGTCTAGCGAAAAACCAAAAACTTTTTTGTGCCTTTGTATATCTGCAAAAAGCGTATGATAGAGTTATAAGAGAAAGGTTATGGGATGTACTCTCTGATTACAGGGTGTATAGCAAACTTATACACGCAATTGCATCCCTATATGAAGGAAGTTCTGCGTGTGTAAGGATCAATGGATCATTTACACCACGGTTTGATATTACAAAGGGTGTCGAGCAGGGTTGTATTGTCTCCACGGCTGTTCAACTTGTATATGGATAATTGTGTGAAAGAACTGGAACTTAATTAATGTAGGAGCCAAAATGGGCGATTTGATTGTATGCTGTTTATTGTACGCCGATGATGCAGTATTAATGGCGAATAATGATTAAGAATTACACGGGCTAGTGAGTAGAATGTACGATATATGCAAGGAAAGTGACCTTATTATGAATGTCAACAAGTCGAAAGTGATGGTATTCGAGAAAGAGGAAAGCAAGATAACGTGCAAAATACTTGTAGGTGATGAATGTTTGGAACAAGTAGATGAGTTTGTGTATTTGGTAAGTATGTTCGATAGAAACGGAAAAACAGAGAAAGATGTCGAAAGGAGGGTGACTGCAGGAAATAAATTGAACGGTGCTTTGAATAGAATTATAGCTAATGGGAACTTGTCAACTGAGGCAAGACTAGCGGTTCACAATGGAGTCCCGGTACCGACACTGATGCATGAAAGTGAGGCCCGGAGCTGGCAGAAGAGGAACGAAAGTGGACTGAATACAGTGGAAATGAGATCATTTAGGCGTATATGTGGCAGATTCATTTATGACAGAGTAAAGAATGAAGAAATAAGAAAAGAATGTAAAACTGATCTTAGTATAGTGAGTAAGATTAAGAAAGGATCACTTAAGTAGTTTGGTCATATGGATCGGATGAATGAGGAGAGAATGATAAGAAAGATATATGACGCAAGTGTTGATGGCATAAGAAGTAGAGGACGTCCGCGGAAGACTTGGTACGACCAGGTAAACCAAATATTGGAAGATGGTCCTGTTAGAAGCCTCAATAATCGTCGAGCTTGTATATGAATGTGGATGAGGCGAGAATTGTGTGTCAGGACAGAAGAGTGTGGCGCTCTATCCTCTCTGCCTACCCCCGCGGAAAAACGGCGTGATGGTAGTAAGGTAGTATTCGTATTTTAATTTCCACCTTTGGCGGATAGAAAAGTTGATAGTTGATGAATTACATGTTATCAGAATGTATTTAAAAAGGTGATACATTTCTAAATTTTAGAGTTAAAATGTTCAAGCTGTATATACCATAATGCCATAATTTATATTTTCCCATAAACATATCTCTTTATTTATCCAGACTATTAAAAAACTTCATCCATTTCTTCTAGTTCGCTTTCACGTCAGTATAAAGGTTCATTTTATTTGATTGAAGGATCCGAAGTCAGATACGTTCTAACAAATAATCTTAACAGCCAAAAGGCGTAACTTTTTACTTATATTTCTTGACGTTGACATGACGCTGACAGACGGGGCCAGTGGCGGCCCGTGACGCGCTCAAATTATTCCGAGGTTTATTTGCTTATGATGAAATGCTCTTTACCTTCGCTTATGATCACTGGGTGAATGCATTTTGACCCTTGGATAAACAAAGCGGCCGTCATGCAACTTGTCGGTGTGTTATCGTGTCGTACGATAAAATAAACATTGGAATGATTTAAACTCTTGTTCTTTTTGGCGTATGGTACTTCATTAAATAATTTGTGTTTTCTTAAATGAAGCACGCCTTTGTAGTGACGTATAATATATATTAATTTTTCAACTTTTTACAAGTTTATCAATGCTATTTTTATAATAATTCGTTGAATGTTGTAATACTCTTTTCAATATATTTTTTTCGAGAATATTGCTTTTCAACTAAAAGATCATGTGACTTAAAAGTGACTAAAATAGGCGGTTTTCGAAATAATCTAGTTGTAAGTAACAGATTTCTTGCAGTCTCGACTGTAGGGGAATAATTTTTCTAGTGACTATGAAGATAGTCTTGTTGAAGAAATATAAACATATTAAATAAAATGTTCCGTTGCGAGTTTATTTTTATTGTAGTTATCAATAGTTACACTTATATCGCACAGCGGCAGAGTGATCTGTAAAGTAAACAAATGGAGATATAAGGGATTAAAATGACGACAAAATTTCATATTTTTATTTATTAAAAAAATTTAAATATTAAACATCATTATATTTATAAAATGCTTCTATATATCCTTGCACCACAAATTACCAAACATATAGACTCACGTAATCACTTTGGTACCACTTATGCAATCAAATAGCTCCGCGACTTTTTAAAAATATAATATAATATGCATTCATGTAAAAAAATACGTCTTGTTTACACAGAGATTTAATTTTTGAAGAGTAAATACTTTTTCATAAACTATCGGATTTATGTTTCCACAAATAATGTGTGTAGAATGGCCCTCGCACAGCAAATAATATTCCGAACTCCTCTCCTATATGTACATTTTATTTCATATCTATTTATTTACTGGTCTGTGTCCTGCACATTAAATTTAGCCAATACAAAACAATTCCTTTCGAGCGAATTAATGTAAATTAAAATCAAATTTTTTTCACTTTGGCAATTCTGCCGCTGTGCGACTCACTTCAGGAGCGGTATGTAACAGTTATGGCGGAATACAAGAAATTCTATTACAAACTTACTTTCAGAAATAACAAATTAAAATTATTTTGTGGCGGCATACAGTGAAGTACGCTAATAGTTTCATACTAAAAGATATATTTTCTTATCTTGATATTTTTTAAAAATGTTCGAGCAACATAAATAATGTGACTACGCTCGTGGCTCGGTAATTTGTCGAGGAAAAGTCATGTTAGCACACACATACGACAGACGTGTAGGAAACGACAATGTTACAAACCCACACAATGAATGATTGTTTTAAAAACGTCTTTATGTGAGACCATGTTTGTGACAACGGCGCGGCGGTATGAGTTTTGAAATTGGTTCTGGTACATATCTAATAAAATGCCTTATAAATTCGACGGATCAGACATTTTATTGTACTGAGGTACATGTTTTTTTTATATTGGGCCCGTTTTTTTTATTGAGCATATAACTACATAATATGTAAATTAGATGAAAATAAATGTAAAGAGCTTTACTAGCACGACGACTTCAAATATTAATTAATTTATTGTTGTATTCCGCTATAACTTTGTGGTAATTCATTATAAATATAATTAAAAACAAATTTAATTTTTGTAGTTTTGATACTAGGATGAAGAAACATGCGAGATACTTAAATTGTAATAGTTTTTCAGAATTTTCTAATCACATTAATGAAAATAACCATAGCTTCGATACAAATACAGGAGTCAATATTCTCCACATTCTCTTTTCTCCCCCCCACCACAAGTCAATCATCATCATCACCACATTAACAACTGACACTAACGTATCGTAACGCTCATAATATGTAACGCTAGGTTAGTTAGTATCTTGTACATCCTGAATAAGGAACGGTGGTTCCAAAACCGGTTGGTGTTAGCAAAAATAAAGTGGTGTTTAAACAAGGTGAGTTGTTTTTAATATCATTAATTGACATGCCGGTTACTTTGTGTTATTTTCACTACTAGTTTCGAGAGGTGCAGTCCATCTCATCATCGGGTTAGGTCAGCAGTGAAAATAACTCAACGTGACTATAGTACAAAGTTTTATTGTGAATATTAAAATAATGAATGCTTACAAAATTTTTTATATGTTTTCGTGAGATTCATAGTAACAAATGATTTCATTACAATACAACTAGTATTTATTTTAATTATTCATTTTGCATACGATTTTGGATTAATTTCTTCTCCATTTTCATCTTATTCTCGATAAGAGCAGTCATGATCATGGAACAGTACGGATGAGCTGTCACCACGTATTCTAGTCCGTGGCATTTTTTGTACATTTCAGGAGTGGGTTCCGCATCAAAGTTCTAACCAGGCAGACCCATCGTATGGTAATCTTCCACCCTACCTTGGATCACCAATTTTTTCATAAGGATAGATGCTGGTCAATGTTTAATTCCTCTATTCATTCGTCCTGCGGACTCTGCACGGTATTGGGACTATGCGTTGCTAGCACCACATTTCTAAAGCGTCTATTATCTTGCGTTCTTATTTTCTCAAAGTCCACGTTTCAATATAATAGTATAGACAATTGTTTAATTTAACACGCGCGATTTAATCTTACGTATAAATTTAGATACATTACCGATTTTTTAATCACTTGCAGCTCTTTCGAGTAAAACTGGCCATGTAATTTATTAAATATATTTCAAACGTAAATAAATTCAGAATATTATGAATTCTTATAACTCCAAAATATTTTGAGTACAAATATGTTTACAATAGTTTTATTAATGATTACGTTTATCTAGTTATTTTTAGCTTCTTTAATATATGATCAATAATTAATGACAACTATGGAAACTACTAGTGCGCTCTCCGGCCGAAGAACCAAAAATGTACACTATTTGGCCGTAGGACCAGAAATGTACACTCTCCAGTCGAATTTGATGAATGGATGGATGGATGGACCAACCAGACCCTAGGCAAATCACGACCTACCTTAGATGCTTCTTTTACTATGGCGACAGGTCTTCTGGCTTCAGAAACATGTACTTCGTTGATCCGCATGAAACACTCTCGAAGCTTAAATAATGAAAACTTAGATTTCCACGCCAAATCCATAGATATAACAGCACAGCAAAAATTCGTGCTCTGAGGTATAAAGTGGTGGGGGAGGGCTAACAGGTACGTAATGGATTAGGTTAGATTAGGTTAGGTGTTCCTTTTGCTGTGACCACAGGTCTTCTGGCTTCAGAGACATGTACCTTGTTGATTCGCATGAAACACTCTCAAAGCTCAAATAATGAAAACTTCAATTTCCATACCAAATCTATAGATATCACACCACAGCAAAAGGTCGTGCTCTGAGGTATAAAGTGGAGAAGGAGGGTAAACAGGTAGGTAATGTGTTAGGAACCATTATGTCCACATGTGTCGCGTTCATATGCGCGTGCACGGCGATCGGCGATTCATGAATCCGTTATAAAGATTCAACACTACTGAATGGAAATCAATTTGTAAAATTAATAGAAAACCTAATGAGAAGTAGACGAACACACGCTAGACATCAGTTTTACTATATTGCTGCGATTTGTGGCGATGTTAAGATTAATTGGTCAGCTGGTTGTACTTCGGTTATAATGGTGTGTAGAGATCCTAGTTTATTATGCTCAACGGAATACAACGTATGTAAAGTGTGTGTAAAGTGTGTAAAGTATAAATGATAATAAAAATCACATGTCTTATAATCCTCTCCTAATTCCTACAGTTCACTGTCCCTACAAAACAAATTGCTCTTGTACAAAGTAATCATCCATTCTATACTCACATACGCGAGCCCCATCCAAGGTTCAAGTAACGCAAACATTTTAGAACCGAAACAAAACTACATCCTTAAGTGAATCACAAACTCACCCTGATTTGTCAGAAACACAATCATTCACAGAGACTCAAACATACCCTCACTCAAACGACACATACACGATTTATCGTAAAATTTTTATTCTAAATTAATTTAAACCACTCGGCCTATATGATCCCTCATCTGATCCCCATAATATTCGTCCCATTTCATTTCTTTACCCTGTTGAACAAAATTTATAAAAAGATTCTATAAAAACATTCACTAAAAATATAAAAATTTTTGCTACTACTTTATACATTTATATACAAAGTTAAAATTACCTGAAATTAGAAACAAAACAATTTCACTATGTTCCCCGAATAGGGTCCCCCAAAAAAAATGTTACGCCATTGTTGTTACCTCATATGTCGAAGACAAGAAGGCTCAGCCCTTATCCCTCCCCCCTTTAACAATCGAATCAGACGCACGTCTTATAATGAAAACATTCCGTGCATTTTTCAAATATGCGGCCCTTCGTTTCATATACCGGATGGAACATCGCGTAAATTCAAATTGTTTTCTATTTCACTTGCTTAACCGAAATTGAGTCGTATTACAAAAAATGTCAGCATAACTCGCCGGAATGAAACATTTCAAACATTCCCAAGCGATAAGTTCCAGAAATGTCACGGTTGATCTAATCGCTCCGTGTATTGTGCTTGGGCGTCTTGGAATTTTGATTACCAATAACTGTTACATCTTACACCTCTTGAGAACGACGGCCATTTCGTTCGTAGTCTTTATTCATCCGAAGTGTTCGCTTTAATTGGCTTTCCCATAATTTTTCAAATAATAAAATTTGATCTTCGTTTTATTTTGTGAATAAAAATAATGTTTTATGAGTGTTATAGAATAAATTTGTAATGAAACCGATTTTTATATCTTTTCTCGAACGTGTATTAAATATATTTTATTTTATGTTGAAACATACATAGGTACGTATGTGCTTATGTATGAATCCGTATATTTTACTATACATAGTTTAATTTTACGCCAGTCGATGAAAAATATCCACATTTCACATTTATGTTCCCAATAGTATGTTCGTTATTGGTTGTTTGATTTTAGGATTTTGAGTAACTAACTGAGTAACTCTCGGCTCATCCACATTCACGCATCTTCTCGTGCATTGATTATTGAGGCTTGACGCACCTTTCTTACTGTTATATAAATAAATTGTTCATTTTTAATATCCAGTAGAGCGTTATTTGTTCTCCCTTATCGCTTTCGTATGAAGAAAACGAACTTTTTAAATAAAGTATTTTTAACATCGAAAATTCAGCGGGGTAGCCCAGTAAAATTTGAATAACATGTTAGAAAATTTAATATATTTTTTGTATATTCTCACTTTTTCTTTGGGTTTTATTTCTTTCCATTTCGGTACCGGAATTGAAACCAAGCACCATAAAAAATATTTGAAGGCGCCAAACATCGATCCAGCTACCTTTTACATGCTGAGCGAGTGCTTTATCATCTTACTATTCACACTTAAGGCTGTGGTATCAAATTGTCATATAAATATATAATGGTAATTTTTTGTGTCCGATATTCTTTGTTATTTATGGATTGCAATACTTTGATTTTTTTAAAAATAGTTGTTAACACCAGGTGAATTTTATAACAAGCTTAATTATTGAAGAGCTTAATATACGTGTAAATGTCTATTTTTAGTCGTATCTGTCGGCAGTACAGTGGTTAGTGTCCCTGTTTATCACGCGGGAGACCCGGCTTCGGTTTTCCGTCGGGGAGATTTATAAGATTATTTAATTTATTTAACTGAATTTATTAATATTTTTTCGAATTAAAAAAACTAGGATGCAGGGACTTTAAAATTCAATTATATGTCTTTACACAGTACACCTGTATCCACACAAATACTATAAAATCAGTTTTGTTGAATGAACATCTTTATTGCATTCCATGTCTCAGCTTTAATATTTAATTACACATTTAACCACTCAATGATACCTACGCATAATTACAAATTTACTGCAATACAGTAATATGAACTTACATAAAATGCAGAATGTCAGATTTTATTTCCCTAATAAATTCTAAACGTAAAATATGGTCACACATTAACGTTAACCCTTTCGCTGAGAAAACTTGATGGGAGCTTATTTATTTTTATATACGATATTTTTTTTTCACCGTGGCGGCGTTCGAATGAAGTAAGTTTCTTCGGTTATTGTCGAGCTGCTGTTGTGTTAGGAGTTATAAGGATCAGTCCTTTTCATATAAATTGTTACGCGAAACCGCCCAGATTTGTTGTGTAAGAAATCTCCAACCAATGCTTCCCTGAGTTGTGCGCGTGCTCGCGCAATGCTCTTGATACGATAGCGCGCACCTGAACTATTACCAGCACATGTGATAGATGCTCGATAATAAATTGTAATCAACTACTCTCTACGACTACCAAATGCGAACTGACAAATGTCTGCCAAATCAAAATGGCGGCCAACCAAAATCGGCCTGGAACATAATATTCACCCTGTAGAATGGAGACATTTGTATGTCTCGCTGTCCACAATATGCGCGGAATATGTCACCAGCACCATATCTCAAAGGCATCAATTCGTCTTCTTTCTCATATACAGAAACGTGTGTTATTTTAATAAAATTATATTATATTTACCTATATCTTATGATCTGTTAAATATATATTTTTATATTTATTATTAATAATACATAATTCGTAACGATAAAAAATTCATAACTCAAATGAAATTAAAACTTTGTCAATGTGATAAATCAGATTCCTTTCAAGTTTCCCTACGTGTGACATACAGAAGGGCGTTAGAATGTCATTTACTATATATTGTTAGAGATAGAAATTAAGCCACTTTAAGTATTACAAATAAAATTAATATTTTCATCTGAAATCAATGGAAAAATTATAATAAATAAATAAAAAAATGAAGCGAGACAATTTCTACCAGTATGTCGCAAGCTCAGGTACAATAACGTATAATATATGATGTCAATGCAATATTCATAGTGTAGTATATATTTTTAAGATACCATTAATAGGTAAAGTTTTACATGTTTGCACGTTGTTGCGTTGATATTATTAAATATAATACTTGTAGATTTATAACCTAAAAAATTCCATACTTAACGATATATAAAGCAATTTCTAACATAAATGACTTTTATTACTTTGCAAAATAACCTAAATTTGCTTTATATGTGGTGCTGTGCTAGCGAACTCTATCTCAATGTAAAAAAATGTTAACAAATAAGTTTTAATAGAAGTAAAAATCAACTCCATTTTCAATACAGCATTAACGATATTGATGTGTGCTCTTCGATGAAAAATTGACATTTATTCAACATTACAACGAAATTTGCAACAATGCGATGCAATCCTTTGGATTTGTGTTAAGGACTGCCAAAATGTTAACTCGCTCCACTCTCTAACAACTTTATATATATCTATTGTAAGAAGTACACTGGAATTTAACTCCACTCGGTGGTCTCCCTACTATGGTTCACATATTATAAAAATCAAAAGAGTGCAATATAAATTTATAAGCTTTATCAATTTTTATTTGCATATTTCGATAGAAAAAATAAATTACGATTATTTAATGTGTCTACTTCATTTGAAAAAATTAGCCCGGAGAAGATATGCGAGCGATATAGAGTATCTATATAAAACGATCAATAGCATATTAGATTGCCCTGAGTTGATACAAATGGTTTCGTATGAAGTACCAACTCAAACGAGACAACATGAAGTGTTCTTTGTAGGTACACATAGAAATAATAATGCTGTTAACTCTCCAATATCGCGGATGCGTCGGCTTGGTAACAAGTTGAATTTCGTTGATATTTTTCGCTGCAAGAGCATACCTGAACTGAAGAAATATTTGTACGTAAATTATACTTTAAAAAAAAAATTATGTTATATTGAAACGTTAATTAAAAATTTATTTTTAATTAACGTATTTAAATTAAATAAATTTTTATAAATTGAAACGTTAATTAAAAATTTATTTTTAATTAACGTATTTAAATTAAATAAATTTTTTTAAAAACCCACAAGGGCGTCGATAAAAATAAATGAAGAAATACTTCGGTATAATATTGTATATTTCAATATATAAAAATATTATAATGTGCACGTAAAAACATGTCATCCGTATATATTAAACCCGAGCGGCTACTGTTAAAAATATTATTAATTTAATGGCTGCGAGCGAAATCGATATACCATCATCATAAATCATACAAAATTTGTGATACTCGTATTTTGGAAATGCCTAATAATATAATATTACATATCGTTTTACAGATTGAATCAAACAAGATATTGATAAACTATCAATATTAATATGTATATATTTTCATTATGCTGATAACGTAGCATATTTTAACAATAACGATATTCTTAATTGTAGTGACTTTCCAATTTGATTGCACCGGTGTGGTGCCTTTGGAAATACTATCACTGACTCCCTTTGGGTTATTTCTTCTATGTGTACTCTCTAGTTGCTTGGTTGAGTCTTTTACCCTTGAGAGTCCCGTTCCTTCAGTGACGGCCTCTTATAACTCATGACCCCCACCACTTCTCTGACACAAACATACACACACACATATAAAAGTGACTTCTTACATTAATGATATGCTTATTTATTATTAAGTTATTCAATTACTCAAAAATAGACTGAGGACATAGACCTTCACCTCCGTATAATGTTTCTATTTGAATATTTTGGAATAAACCATTTTCTGTCAAATTTTAATATGGCAGCAAAATTGGTTTCATCATTGTTAAATATGAGTATGTTATAATAGACGAAACGACTAATGTTGTTGTCGTGTTCTACGAGAGCAAACAAAATATGATTGTTAAGATATCGCAAACGGTATTTGTGGATCAGTGTCAATGTTATTCATTGTCGCATTATCAGATATGGTGTGACGTGAGGCTGTATATGGAAGTGTTAAATAGGGGTAGAAATATTTAAAAACCAAAATAATCTCCGTTGTCACGTATCACGTTAAACTTGCACACATTTATGGCATATGCCTTGAGATTCGTTTAGTTTGAACTAGAACCAGCTGTCTGCCGAAAATTCAGTTTTGATATAATTTGGGTATGAAGATAAAAACGAGATATTCTAATTTCGTTAACGACCTTATATATTATAAGGGAAGCTTCGAGCTTTGAATACTGCTTCAGTGAGGGTTTAACTTTCTACACTGTACGAGGGGTTCAAAAGCGAAACCATCCCATTCCAATTGATTAAATTGAGATAAACGAATTTGTAATTGATTTTACAGCCAAAGTGAAGATTTTAAAATTGATATGCCTTTAAAAAAAAGGTTTATAAAATATACAAATATGTTTTTAAGAGCAGCTATTAATTATAAAGTTTATAGTCTTGCCAGAAAATCATTATCAAATTCTTCCCCCTCTATTTTCGTCAATTGGATAGTGACTGTTTTGTTTTTGAACCCCTTATATTGCAGGACTGCAAAACATAACGTCGCACTAATTTCGCTCAAAGTCCTTGCTGAGGATGCGACTACAAAGACTTGATTTTAATGAAGACTGACCTGGTTTTTTCTATTCTATGAGGCACTACACATCTTAAACTACTTCTTAAAATAGTCATCACTATTATTAAGGCACTTGTCATAACGGGCCACCAATTTTTATTTACCTTCGTCATAGACCGACGCCGCCGGGGATGGACACCATGTCTGTACTCCGTCTTCATTAAAACATCATCAAAACGCTTGCCACCAAGGAACCGCTTCAGATGTAGGAAAATATGGAAATAACTTGGCGCCAAATCAGGACAAAACAGGACACCCTTGGCGATGAATGTCAGCTGGTTTCATGTTTCGTGCATTCAAGAAACGAATTACGGATCGTCTCTCGTAGTCGGCGGGCTGATCTATTATCTTGAATATTTCAACCACTCACTACAAGATGGCCACACTGTGTGAATGTCTCTAACGTTGCGTGTCAAAAGATGTTCATCAAAAGATGAAAGAAACCATTGCGCATGCGCAATATCGTAACCGCAGCGCTACACCGGGAATATCCGGTAACGGGTACATTGAAAAACGCGTTTCGTATATTTGGTCTCCTTGTAGCTATCATATCTCTCGTACGATGTGGAACTCAGATAAGTCATTTGTCTCACTCGTTTTATTTGCATCCCGTCTACCTCAATTTTTTTTTGCAAAATGTAGGTACGACATATGCATCACACTCGTTTCATAAAAGTACCGCCCGGTGGCATTCAGCACGTAAATTTGTATAGATTCTTAATTCGACAGAGGCGAACCGTGATTTTCTTCAGAGGGATTCTGGGCCGTGGTTGTAAATAACAATTTCAATGCCAGCGGAATGGCGTTGTCCGGCGTGTTCGTATTGGCTTCATTCTCAACCGGAGCACAATTCCGTCCTCGGAATGGACATACATTACCGGATGATTTGACATTGATGGTCTGTCCCCGCGATCGCGGTCATTTGAAATTGTCGATTTTATTGTAGAACCTGTGGCATTATTATTGAAACACCCGACAATGTCGCGAGTTCATCTTTTGTTAACGCGAACGACCTTTTTTTCGAAGTGTGCATTAAATTTGTTTCGGGTTCGAAGAATTGACGATCAAAAATAATATCGCGTTAATATCGCGACCCACGCGAGGGCACCGCAGGATTTTATCGATTTCTGTTCATCAAATGCCGCTCGATTCGATAAGGTAATTTTATTTTATTTTATCGGGTTCTACCTAAGGAATCGTAGTTAATAATTTTCGTAATATCTACTGGTTTTCTTTTGATATATAAGTACATCTCCTCGTGTGCGTAATATAAAAATATTGTAGTCGATAAAGTCCGAGTGCATAACTGTTGTAACTTTACTTTTAAAATTAGCAATATTAACTTTGTGGTTAAAATTCATATTTTTTATTTATTATGGTATTTCAGAAACCGGTAGATGTATTTAAACTCAATTAAGTGGTTAATAAAACAAAGATAATAAATAAAAAAATGTGTTATAACTTTGATCGTAACTTACTGTATTTCTAAGAACAGTCGAACTCGGTCACAACGAATACGAAGGGACCAGATAAATTTGCTCATTATAACTGTTACTCGTCATATAAACGTTATTACAAACAATATTTAATATCCAACTCGTTCAATATTTCCATGCTAACAACAACTCTCCTCAAGCAATAAATCATGGACACAACACAAGACAAACAACAAACATCTACACACCAGTTCCGAGAGCAACAACGACATTTTATCAAAGATTGTATATGTTCTTAGCACCGAAACTATACAACACACTCAGTACCAACTGGAAATCGTTTAATTCCAATAATATTACACAAATATGAAGCCAATATATGATTCAATCAGGTAGAGATGAATCAGAAGCATGGCTATCCAACATTCTAATATAAATTATACAATACCTTCACTAATAATTCACTAGTCCTGTAACACTCCCACTACATATATTTTAATTTTATTTTTACTTTTTTATACATATTTGTAATTCTCTTTTTATTCCTGTCGATGATTTAAATAACACCACAACAGCACGAAAAAAAAACTGGCTACTTTAACACAGACTTCAGTCTAGCAAAGTAACCAGGACAACGCTGTATATATCAGAGGTGAAGTCTACTCCACCCCACACAATAAACTACGAGTATTAATTATATCTTATGTTTATTATGTATTCACCTCTGTTAGAACAAAAATATGTATGTTATACATATATATAAATATATAAATAAATAAAATTAAAAACAAATCAAATACACATGAAAAATCAAAAATCTATTATTGTGTGAACAAAATATTTTGTTTATGTAAACGTCTTCGATAGATGGTTCTCAGGTTTCCGAGTACACATATGAGTACACATATGATACATGAACTCCACAAACCTTTTAACTTTGCTGTCTTTAGATTTCGACTGACTGAAACGTGCGCTGGTAGTTTATTAGGACTACTGGACTAGTCGAAGCACAGGATGTAATGAGAATGACGCCTCGGTTACCGTCTTTTTAGATTCCGAAAAAAAAAGCGGCACACACACACATGTACATTATTATTAACCAGGAAGCCCAGTGGTGCCAATCGAAGTAATAAAGGGCATAAACACATTTTAAAGTAAATTACTACATTCAATCACATTATTTCTACGCATACAAAATAAACACCCATTGTTTTTTTGTAAGAATTCATAAACCTGAAAGGAATCGTCAACAATAAGAAGAATTAGGGTTTTTAGACCGTGTAGTGTATTTTGTTCACTTGTTAACAATATTTTTGTACGTTGTATCAGTGAAGCGAGCTCACTATAGCAGTGAGGTGTTGTATGAAAACAGGCCTGAATTAAAATGATAATAAGTATTTTCTCATTATAACCGTGATCTCACTATAACCGTGCTCAATATAACTGAGTTCGACTTTATATATATATATATATATATATGTATAAAGTTTTTAAATTATTACTATTAATACAATAACGATAAATTATTTCTGCTATAGTGATAGTTTTTTTGAAAGATAATTACAATTTAATTCTTGTTACACACAATGAGATGGTACAGTGTACGCCCTCCTGACGATGATACAGTAGTATCTAAACCGGTCGATGTCAAATTAACAAGTGTGGTTAATGCAAAGTTTTTTAATACAAATTAAATGTATTAATTAGAAAGATACATATAAAATCAATTTTATCGAAAAATATTGTTGTTGCTACCGGGATTCCAATCCAGGGAATGTGCACTGACGACAAATTTTCGAACTCATTGTTCATCAGTTGTTGGAAGGTTTTTTTTTTAAATGAATAATTAGTTTTGACATTAAAAGTTTATTAAAATAACCATGAGATATTTTTTATCTCCTTAAATAATAGGTATATTATATTAAGTATATGTCAAAAGCTCAGCAAATAAATTGGACATCCGGTGAAGAAGAAGGACGATGAAATTTTGATAAACACTAGACAAACAGATAACTGGTTTTATTTTTCAAATGAATTCGAAGGTCCTCTCGATCTTGGCCTTAAATAATATTTCATTTGAAGTCTGAGAGTACGCACACAATCTTTTTTAATATGCATTGAATTGAGATGTTTGACGCATTATTTATTACACTGGTTTAGTTCAATACATCGGTTTTATGCGTTGATTGGGTAAAGGCCCGCCTCCCGTGTCGGGGTACACGCGATTTTCTCGATTGTGGCCTCCTAATAAATAAATCAAGGGACGTCACTGGCCACTGTGAGTGTATTTGCATTAAATGAACATAAATCATGCTGATGGGACGTCAAAGGATATTTATATCGGAAGGCAGTGGCGGCGCGCGATGCTTACTTATGCCGGTTCGATCGATGAGGCTGCTTTGTTGAGAGACATCTGTTGTTATAAAAAATAAACAAATGGATAATTTTATTATTAAGTTCTAAAAGCTTTATGTGTATTTTTATAAATTCAATTATTTTTCATGTTCCTTAATTTATTTTATATATTTAACGTTATTATTTTTTTTCATGTGTAAATTTATGTTTAAAGTACCATCAGTACTTGGGTGTTGTATTACAACGTGAAACTATTTATACTATGTTTATGATTTTTTATAACTAAAATGATATTATCTCGATAGATGAATATCTCGTATTACGAGTCGAAATGTGTTAGCTTTAAGTTATCTAATCACTGATAGTGGCGATATTAGGAGATTATGTAATTCGGATCGGAAGATTTTGAACATGGTGAGACTGAGGGCCCTATCTCTCCTCAGATCTCACGCGTTTATATGTACGTCGCAGTGATATGAATGTGGAATGTGCCAGCGAGTATATATGCTGTGACTAGAGCAAGGTATTTATTTAAAACAGGACTTACAAAAGTTGATGCTTATTGCGGGTCAATTCACAATTTAAAGTACAACGATTAAAAAGTTAATTTGCACAAGTAATGTTCGTAACTGGAGATGTTCGCTTGAGGTGTTTCCGAAAGAATTCGAGGAGAATTGGCTGGCTCTCGCTGGCTTCTCGGAGGTGACCGTCTCAATGTGTTGTTATCCGCATTGTGTTGGTACGCTTCGGCACTAAACGGCTGTTGAGTGTTTGAATATACGGTGAGTTCAGGCATCTACAGGACCTATATTTTAAAACATATGGTTACATTTCAATTAAATTTTTTTTTCTCTCGTATACATTCAAATGACATTTATAACGAATTCGGTTTTTTATTTTTCATATTTATCATTTAAATGTTATATGTCATTAAAAGAAATAATTTTTTATATTTGAGATTTTAACAATATAAAATAAAATACTTTTTGCTGAAGAATTAATGAAAATTCTTCAACCTAATTATTTAGTCCTAAATACTTCAATGACGTCTTTCCCTTATTTATTGTCGTCTCAAAATCAGAAATAAAATTATTAACATGTAAAATGAATTATTTTTACACATCGAATAAATTTATCTACTGTTTTAATTAATTACCAGTTTACATATTATCAATAGGTCGCTAATTACTCTATTCTATAGAATTCTATGATTGCTCTTATAAAGCATTGAAATACTTATAGTAGATATCGTTATAATAAACGAATATTTTTGTAAATAATAAGACAACAAAAAGTTATAGTTTATAGTTTTGTTTTTATCTATGCTTGTATTTTTAATTTTAGTATACATTAATTCCTGTTTCCCGAAGAAGATACCATGTTGATTTATCAGTGGTTTAAACGACGTATTTTGTCTTATTATTTATATAATATGTGGCTGCAAAGTAATTTTGCTAATATTGAAGAAGTGAATATTTTTATATTAAATAAAATAAGAATAACTTTGTATGAAACCACAAAATTTCGTGGTTTCATACAAGGTTATTGTTATTTTATTTAATATATGTCAAACCACAAAGTGATTGCTTTTTATGAAAAAATATAATATTTCTGTGTTTAGGCTTTGATTTTTATACTAATTAGTAGTATTATATGATATCCTCGTATATTCTACTGTACTCACAAAAAACTTTTCCATAACCATATTTTCATATAAGGCATTTCGTTAAAAAAAATTGTGCGGTTTTTTTGATCAAACAAATGTTGAATTATTTTACGACACGTTAATGACATTCTCTTATCTGACGATTCGATTACTCTGAAGCGTTCAACTTCAGGACCGAGGCCGACGATGTCCGTGAATAATACACACACTATTATATTTTAGTCATATCATCAATTTAATAAGAAACAATTTAGGATTAGTTACTCTTTTGAGATTAGATTTTCTGTTGTAAAAAAAAAAAATTGTAACAGTAGATGAATCTATTATGTATTATAATCGTATTTTCTTTTGCAGAAAAAAATGTCTCAATCCATGTAGAGCAAAGCTCGTAAAACAGCCTCGCGCTCGAAATACCGCCACCGCTTGTTATTGAAGATTTAAATGTCCTCTTCATACAGATATATCGTTTAACACACGACAAATTACTCGTAGAATCGGGCAATATAATATTAAATCGCCGGTCCCTTAAATGGTTTAGCCGATTGTGGTCCACATGATTTATTTCGCATTTTCTTCGCGGAACTGAACCTCCTGTGTGTAAAGTCCATTATTCATATTTAATATATTAGCTCTGCTCGGAAATTTCTTATTGTCAACCATACTTATTACATACACATTTGGTTGCTTAAATACGAAATACACTTTGGTAATTTATTATTAAACTCGAATTATTCGTTTTTATAACCTGTCGTTTTTTTTTCTTACCTCTAAATGGCATATAAATCCAATAAAATTATCTTAATTATGTCAGTATAACGTTTAACTGCGGGTAATGTAGTTTAATAAATGTTGTCAATGTTGCTCGTGCTGTACTACAATTTCCGAAATTTTTCGATTATGCCCATTAATTTAATGGTACGTTTATTTTTATGCCAAATATACAATATTTACTCTGAGTTTAATTTAGTTTGTAGTGTTAAAATTACTTATATGAATTCAAATAAAAATATATAAATAATGCTGTGTACATTTTTATTTCCAGGTAAAACAAACTTTTCTCACGCTGAAAGTCCTAGCCTAGGTAAGTATTTAGAATTTATCTTTTTTTTTTTTTTTTTTTATCAAGTATCAAATTTATCTAACTGTTAACCCCTAGTATTTGTATGTATAATTTCTAAACCCGTGTTAATGTCAAAATAATGGTTTGTTTCTAAAATGTGATATTATAATGTGTTTAAAAGTAAGTTGTTTAGAAATAAGTAAAGAACTTAATTGTGCTCTAATTGTTTACTCATAAATTAAACGTGCAAATATGAAATATGCGGTTCGTAAGTGTCGTGTGACTAATAAGCAATCTACAGGCACTGGGTTCATGCAGCGCTACCTGTATTAGGCTGTACTATAGTTAATCTAGGGTCAATTTGAGACAAGGCCTACGTGGCCTATTGCCAGCTCATATTGCATGCAGCAGCCCGGTCCATTTGTCAAGGCAATTCGTGGGCGAAGTCATTTATAAATGGCTTTTATAGCGGTGGATAGGAATATGTTCTCATAAATTGTCCAACGTTTTGATACAATAGTCAGTCGCTTCTGTGCATATGCATCCGAGTGAGATACCGTTTCATTTATCTTATGTCACAATGGTCTTCGCATCCATTGAAACGTTTTGTATTTAAATTTATACTCCCTGGGAATCTCTGGATAATTTCATAACATAACTATGTACTCATTCGTACATAAGACGGATTGTAGCTCATTTATTTTATGTCATGATCAAATTATTATTTTGTATGTTTAGAGACACATATTTTCGAATACATTTATGAAACAGTTATATTTTGATTTAAATATCTGGGCTAAATTCTGTAATACAATCGATTTAAATGATATAGGAATACTCAACATGAATACTTTTCATGAGCTTTATTATTTTTTTAAGCTTTGGATTCCTCGCCTTAAATAAAAAGTATGTTTGGCATTTTTTCTTTTTTACAAAACCTACACAAATAAATTGGGATTATTTATTAGTTTATTTGTAATTATCTCTTTTTGTAATTACGATTATGATAACGTCAACTTAAAATATATCGTTTTGCAGTACAATCATATAATACAGCAGTAGTACGATTAATACAGTTTAATTAAAAATAAAATTTTCTAGTCGTTGTATATTACAAATACATCAGATCTTATAGTGCATAGAAAAAAAAAACGTGTCTATTCTAACGATTAAGATCTGTATAATGTTCAAAGATTTTCAATAAAATACGTTTAATATTTTCATATCTTTTCTAATACCTGTTTATGAATATGTAATTTGATTAATTATTCTGCAACGTGACTATCCATTTTCATCTATTTTTAATGTTTTAGTTTCTTCGCTAATTTAGAAAAATCAATGATTGTGAAAAAGTGATAAATTTTTTTTGACCAATAGTAAATATAAACCAATTTCTCGCTTTTCATCGTGAAACAAATTATATCAATTTATCTACGGCTAACGATGGTCTGATATATAAATAATAAAAAAAAAAACTCCTTAGCAAGAGCACTTTACTGTACGCGTATATCTACTGTACTGTATATCTAAACGTAATGTAAAATATCAAGGCATCTTCGCGTATTATAGTCGCTAGCACTATGTATAACATGTTCGTTCACCGGAAGCCTTGTGAAAGACAAATGACTGGTACACGGTGAAAATTATGAACTGTCAAAGAAATTCCGAAGTTAGTTTTTTCATAAAGTATTGGCGCAAGTACTTAATTAATTAATCATTCCTTGAGTAATTAATTTAATTATAATTTTCACATTTATTTTACAAAGTACTATACATCAATTTACCTGTACCTACTGGTTTCTCTCGATCAGCAAAAACAGGCTTGCCGTAATTGCACGCATATTAATTTTACTGTATGTATATATGTATTTATTGATGTACTGCAACGTCTATAAATTTGGTTTCAAATAATATCATTAAGAATTCGTGTCATTATTCTATTATATCTAGTGTATAATTATTTATATTTATTTACAACAAAATGACAATGACTCAAATGCATTGATATATTTTAATTTATTTATATTCTAATAATGTTAATCATAAATCAAGTGTATATATAATATTTAACTTCATAACATTATTCGTATGAACAAATCTATTTTTTTCTTCATTAAGTTAATTCTATTTTATGTTAATTAAGCTTTAAACATTTTAAACACTTAACCATACTTTTATTGATCCTGTAAATTTAAAGAAAAAGACAATGTGAAAATTTTTAGTAATTGGATGTAATGCCTATAAAATAAATTTAACATAATGTGTTTTTAATTTGTATAATATATAGTTGTTTTTTCTGTCTAATATTTTCATGTTAATTTCTCGATATAAAATAATAATATTGTATATACATTACACATTATATAAACTAGCAGAACTCAATAATAATATTTTTTTATATTAGATTTTCAAATTTTATAAAAAATAAATAGTAATTCGTAACAGTCGCAGCTGGTTTCAACCACGTGGCCGGATTTTCCAGGTTTCCACTTGGAACTTTGAAGAAGTGCGGAATCTTTTCATTTCACATAGGATTTTACAAAATAACGGTTCGTGTAAAATATTTTATTATTTTGTTCGTTTTATTTTTAATGTCTTCAGCCATTGAAACAAATAACTTTATGATTTTTTCTTCAGTTAGTATGTGTACGCATTGTCACAAAATATACTTATTTATTGATAATATTTTATTATTTATTGTATTTTTGTACAAATTACATTTTTATTACCTTTTTGCCATGTTGAAAAATACAGGTTTTTGGTAAAAAAATTAATGCCTTCTCAACAGTTTTCCTTTCATAACACGTAATAAAGTATTCATGGCGACAAATTAAAATAATTTTTATTGCGGTTTTATTGCGCTTTCGTAAATGCGCGTATTTTAGTTCGTAAAATAAAGTCATTTAGTTATGCAAATCACATTGAAATAAACAAGATTATTTAATGACGATTAATTATTAATTAAGCTAAAACGTTGTCATTAATTATTATCGATAGACTAGACTACATTTCACCAGTTGTAGATACACGACGGCGGTCATAATTTCAAATCTAAGTTCGCGTTCGTAATTAGAAGTCGAATATCGCTACAAATCGTTTTATCTCGACATAATATTTAACCGAGTTTGATAAATCGTTATGTGATACCGTATACATTTGCAAGGGAACAGTGTGTACGAATGTTATTGGTCTTGGAAATTATTCGTGACGTATGCGACTGGCGGTTGTGAGTAATGTTGATGTACATAGTGATTGATCATTCGCGGCCGCCCACGCCTGCTGCGGGATTAGAACACGCGATGTGGAATATCTAACGCACGGGGCACTGTGCATTGCATTAACCGGTGTGACGAGCCCTCAGTACTGTACTTAGACAATTGTCATGAAATAATGCCGCAAGAATATCGACATGATTTACAGGAGATGTTTCTTTTTCTTCGTTGTTCTCACTTTATTCTGTTCATCTGGGGCCGGCTACTCTAATCATTCTGCTCCATTTTGTTTTGTCCTGGGCTGCATCCCTGGTCACGTTAAAATCTTTAAGATCGCAACTGACTTAAGCTAATCCATGTTGCTGGTGGTCTTCTCGGTCTTCTGTTAGTCGCCATAGTCATAGTTATTTGAATCATGCGATCTTCCTCCCTTCGCATCACCACCATTTAATAATAAAACATTTTGGATTCTGTGACTACCAGTAGTGATGAGCTAAACGTTATTGTGACTGTGATTGTACGTTTGGTATTTGATGGTAACTGATATTTACTGTTGGAGGTTTAGTTTCCAGTATATCAGTGATTGCTCGCCGAATTTCAAATAATCAGATACTTATTATCGTTACAATCGAACACAAATTTTACAATCACAGTCACAATAACGGTTTAGCTCATCACTAAATACCGTCCCATTTTTACTACATCTATTTCTTTATACTCGCCGAAAATTCTGACAATGGTTATGAATATTATATGTATATTAATAATGAACATTAAATTTTGTATATTTACGCTTTGACATTTGAAGAATAAATGACTTGGGATAAAATTAACTTTTCATAAATTATTATACTTATGATTCAGATTATTAGATAATACATATCAGTATATCGAGCCATTGCCATATAATAAGTACATACAACGAAATATCATCCAATTTATCGTATTGTGGACGTTGTTTTTATAATTCTGGTCGTTTATTAATAGATCACTTTGTCACAGTAAATAGTCATTAACTCTTTGCATCTTGGTTGCCACCAGGAAGCATCCCACGCCACACCACGGTTCTTGCCTCAGCTGTCGCATTGTCTGTGGTTCTTTTATAATAAGACTATAGAAATTTTATTTCATTCTTCGAGAATACGAATTGTTAGTTAAAAATAGGCTCTTCATTTTGTTGTTATATTTATGTACATTGAGTTTATATTTATATAATAGCTAATATTGTCGTCTGTTGTGAGTTTTACGATCCGATTTAGTTTAAAACACTAGTTAGAAAAGTTTGTCGCCTGGTGGCGACAAGTTAGTCCCTTTAGTGAATTCTGTTGGCACGATACATTTTATACTTTTTGCTCCAGAGAGTTGTTAAATGGTTTTGTGTAGTGCAAGTACTGTTGTTTGTTTTGTCCAAAGTGCCAGTTTCCGAAGCCGGACTCTGCTTTGGTCTACGGGGACTTATTACTTCATAGTGCATTGGCGTCCGATGAATCTGTCGCCGTTCCTCGAAGTTTAAATTTGCAACGCGCTGAATATTAAGGATAGTACTAACAAGAACTTTACCAAAAACTACTTTTATGGTCAAGGGAATTACAAGTTTTCAAATGATTATTACGTTTCATTCAGCACATGCATGTACAGATAGTACAGAGGTTATTAGAATTAACCATACATTGCGATAAAATTACAGAGGATAGAATCAAAATTACGAGACAGTACTAGTTACAAAGTCTATTTTCTCATATAGTTTTTACACATTGTGTTAAACTGAGAAATTTAAAAATGGTGTTCATTGCAAAGTCAGTCGCTTTTACCCGTTGCCATTTATATTAGAATTCAACCAACACTTGTCCTCGTTATTCAGAAATTTAAATGGCCGCCATTATGAAAACTAGCTTGTTTTCGGAAAAAGTATATATTTTGATTATATACACAATATAAAAGATGTGTATATTTTGAATTTTAAACCAGATTATAATAAACAGATCATAATAATAAATGTTATAATAAATATATTCTTCAAACTCCTGTCAGTTTTTCTTGAATTAAAACATATATTTTAAATACAAATTAAATGTATTAATTAGAAAGATATACATATAAAATCAATTTTATCGAAAAATATTGTTGCTACCGGCAAAAAAATTGTCGTCAATCCACTGTATTGGTATAGCATAATCGGATAATGCACGTTCCTCGGATTGGAAGAGATTCAGGTTTGAATCCCGGTAGAAACAACAATATTTTTCGATAAAATTGATTTTATATATATATCTTTCTAATTAATACATTTAATTATTATTTCAAATATCACAGACCTATGTTCTGAATAATTACAACTTCACAATAAGAATGTTCAATATTGACTTGGCCTTTGTCAAACGCGATGCATTGTTTTATCCGTAGTTATCGTTCGCCCTGGCTCCCGATTGAACCCACCTTAAAGGAACAATGAACGCAAAATAAGTGTAGCTTCGTTAATTATCTCTGCTGAGAGAAACTGATATGAGAGCACCAAGTTTGTGCTTCAATGTTTGATAACTCAAAGTACTGTACTATATTAAAAATCAATTTATTGAAAATGTATTTTTGTTGCTACCGGGATTTAAACCTGGATCCTTTCCTGTCCGGGGAAATGCGTTAACCGATTACACCACACCAACAGAGTTAGTTGATGACATATTTTCGAACTTATGTGGTGCAGCTTTTTCAAATTGATACATCTATTATTCTCAAATTTAAAAGCTATCACCTTTTATTGCGAAAATTTCAAATACTTTTGAGTAATATTCGCTAGGAGACGCCAGAAATTAAATAAATTTATTTTGATTAAATTTTGGATGAACTTTTGATACAACTAATAATTGATACAACAATAAAGGCAACACGTTATTATTGTGAAGTTGCAGTTTTTCAGAACATACTATTCTGTGGTATTTTAATACAAATATATCGTTCTAATTTATTAATTCAAATTGTATTAAAATACCACATAACTATATGTTCTGAAAAACTGCAACTTCACAGTAATAATGTGTTCTCTTTATATATTTATTACATTGCCCGACTTCTCTGGGCATTATTCATAATGCTCACATACTGTGCAGAATACCTTCTAATTTATTTGGTTCATATCATGTTCTTCTTCTTTTTCATTCCCTTTATTCTAATCGGGTCGGGGGCCTAACGCTTGGACATCACTCTTCCATCGCTCTCTGTCCCGCGCTGTGTAGATTTCTCAGGGTCACTGATAGTTACATTTTTCTTTGAAGAGTCTCTCCATTTTTCTTATCCATATTCTCCTGGTTCGTCCTACAGGTTTTCTTCCCCTTGGAACAGATGAGAAAATCTGTTTAGGCAGTCTTTTGCTTCCTACGCGGAGGATATGTTCAAGCCAACTTAGCTGAGATTTTTCTATTTGGAGTAGCAGCGGGTTCATCCCATGATTCTTTCGGATGATATCGTTTTTTATTTAACGTCATTTCCGCTATTCTTCTGAGGTATCTCATTTCTGGAGCCTGAATTCTCGATCGATTTCTCTCCGTCGGTACCAAAGTAGGCCAGAGTTGGGGCGTAAACTGAATTGAAAATCGCTAATTTAGTCTTATCGTTGAGCTTTGCTTTCCTTAATACTGAGCAATATAATAACCGTAGAAAGGTTCATAACATATATATTTTAATTGTATCTTAAACCACCCTTGCAACAATACTGTATATTGGTTTTGGGCATATTTGAGTTATAATGCCACAACGTTGTAGGTATATCTTCTTGGATATCCAATTGTATATTAAACAACCATATAACATACTATTTAACACAATTTCTAAGTGACCTTCCATGCAACAATACTCTTATATTATCAAAGATGGACGATGTTTCGTCTATTTATCGATATTTGTGAAAACCGATATACAGTGTTGTTGCAGGCAGGGTCTCATATGTAGGTACCGCATTCTCAAATTGTAGTTACGAATGTTACTGTTGAGTCATCACAATAGTCTGCGGGTACCGTATCTACTGTCCGTAATACTTCCGTGGTTTGTGTTAGAACGACGTAACGGTTCACCGTTCGACAACAATCTTGTTGATTTTATATTATTCCGTTTGGAATTTACTTTATTTGGTCAACGCAAGATGATATTTAAATGTAGCTATGTAAGGCCATGTGCACATGGAAGAACACAATTCCCGCGGGTCTCCCGCTACGGATCCCACACTAAGAGAGATTGTGGATTTTGTGCGGATTCTTAGTATAAAAAAATGTTCGCTCCAGGTGCACTGTAGTGCTCCAAAATGATCGCTCCAAGATCACTGTAGTGCTCCAAAATGATCGCTCCAAGTACACTATAGCGCTCCAATATGATCACTCCAAGTGCATTGTAGTGCTCCTAAATGATCGCTCCAAGTACACTATAGTGCTCCAATATGTTCGCTCCAAGTGCAGGTACGATAAACGCGGGCCTGCTATTCGCACACAGCTGAAATGCTACGACATTAATCTCCGATCCTTACCCTTATATTATTAATACCTTTTGAATTATATTTTACATTTTTCATTTATGTTTTTGTACACTTTATTTATAATTAATAATGGTGTGGTACTTAACTTAAATTAAAACTTAAATTTTTTTCTAACCTATATAATTCAGTCATATGATCTCCACATTTCATTGTACACTCGACGGCGGTTGAAAGAATTCAGAGAAAGTTTATAAGAATTATTAATTTTAATTTTAAATATACGCTCTGAGGATATAAACTGTGATTATCTCCTTAGCCGTCTGAAATTGTTAAAATTATCAGTGAGATGTACAATTACCGACCTTATTTTTCTATAAGGGATCATCAATGTTATGATAGATTGCCCCCAGATTGTTGGTCTGCTTGACTTTCAAGCGCCATTGAGGATAAGGAGACATAACTCATTGTTTTATTACAGTGGTAATGTCATTACTCATGCACTAGCTAACTCCGCAGTCCCCAGAATGCAGTATTTGGCGAATGAATATGCGGAGGTAGTCGACATTTTTGCTGTAAATTTAACTCTTTATAGGACTACATTATTACAATTTTTGTGTCTCAACTCAATGGTGACGGATAAATTGCTTTACTTCACATTTTATATTTATTATTAATTTTGATTATGTAAAAAACATCCTGACGCTATGTTATTTTTTTCTTTGTGTATTGCACTTCTGATATAATTTAATATTATTTTACAAATTATGTTAATGCCTGAATAGGGAGTGTATAATAATAATTAATAATAAATAAATAAATAAGTAATAATAAATTAATATTATCAAGTTTTGTACAAAGGCGTTCAAAAACAACACCTGTATATAACATCAATATTAATGTCAATTGTATTATTATATTTTTTTGTATACATAAATATGCAACAATTAATAGTTTATGTTACTTTACCGAGGTCTAAGCCTATTCTGAAGGGCTGTAAAGTATAATATGTACGTGAATATTATTGCAATTAAGATTAGTTTATAGTTTAAAAGAAATATAAAATATGAAACTGTAAAAGTATAATAATATTAATAATACATAATAATCGGTTTATTTTTTATTATTATATTATTACTTGTATATTATTTTCTTATCCTAATAGGGTCGGGAAGGGAAGGGAGGGAAGGGGGGCGACCTTCTACACATTCAAGTTTCCCTGGTTTTCCATGCATAAACCCAACCATCTAGTATCCGTATGTGAAAAGAAACAAGGTTTTCATAACTGTGGAGCTTCTCACTAGGTCCCAATATTTCTTCGCCACCACATCCCTTCACACACACAGGAAAATCTATGTTCGATGCCCATTTTTAGGATATGTAATAATATTATATTGTGTGTTGAGGAAGTCCGCGAAGAACTTGACACGATCAGGTAAACCGGATATTAACGGGCGGTCCTGTTCGAAGCTTCGACATTCGACAAGCGCGCATGAGAAGACTTATAAAAGTGATCGACAGAATAGTGGCGTACTATCTTTGATTCTACGTGGAAACGGCGTGATGTTAAGTTATTTAGTGTCTGAATTATGCAATTTTTGAGTCGCTCGTTCCGCGGAATACAACAATTCCGGTCGTCCGGGATAGGGAAACGTGGTACAGGATGAGGTCGATGAGGGGATAGGGGTTCTAGTCGATGGACCAGTGAATTTTGGAGAACCAGGATTCTGAAGGGCTGCTCGCCTTACCTTGTTTATGACGCCCCGTAATTCCTGCAGTCGTCACCGAGATCGCATAAAATGGCACGCGGATGAGTCGATCTCCGATCCCAATTGAATACGGCGATGTCACAAGGCGCTGGTGCACTGGAGCTGAAAAGTTCACGCCGCGAATGCTATCGCGACGTCGAGATCGAACAAATATCGGTCGAGTTGACGTCTGCTGGCGTTAAGGTCACAATTCACACTGAAAAGATGAGCATGAGAAAATGTATGGATGGGAATTTGGACGCGGAAATGTGTCAATAACAACGGTCTCGGTTGATATGAAAAGAAACGTCAAAAGTGTGTTTACGAATTCGGAGCAATGTCTAATAATAAATTTTTATTTTAGTTTTACGTACATATTTTTTTTACATTTGATAATTTATGCATTTTTACTTCTAATGAATACAGGTCTTAAGAATATTGTTAACCTTTTAGAACAGGTTTAATTAGTGGACTATTAAAAATACATAAATGATTATATATTGTGGTTAAAATGGAGTTGTAATATCTAGAAAAAAGAAAAAAAATCGTTATATTTCAGGATTGGTGTCAGGTGCTTTTGTAGGTAGATATTAAAATAATCTGTCGTATTATAATCTAAAATAGTGCTTTGTAAGATGATAAGTAACGTGTATGCGTTTTATATATTTTTTTACTTTGCTTCTTTCGGTGCGTTTTAAAATGTGTTTCCTCCGATACCTAGTGCTCATCGGCCATTTCATCTGGATAGCATCACTTGACGTCACAAATGCACTTTGTTTGCTCATACTTGTTTACTGAAAAGGAAATATAACACTCGTTAGTCAGGCACGTGAGAACTTCACGGCAATTTCACTTTGAAGTGCCTCGTTTATTTGTCCCTGAACGCAAGACAAATAGTAGACAATGCTTCTATAGGCAGGTGTGTTCATCTGATTCACACGCCGAGGAGACGACACAAATTAACCATCGGAGGCAGTTGAGCACAAACTGTGACGATCAAGTGTGTGGATTGTTATGTCAGACGTTGAATCAATTTTGAAGCTACTGGTACCATTTCATTAAAATTACTTCATTATTAAGGAGAACACAAATTTTGACGACAAATTTTCGAATTTGTCGTCAAAAATACTGTCGCGGTAGCATAGTTGGTAATGCACCTCCCCCGGATTGGAAAAGAGATCCAGGTTCGAATCCCGGTAGCGCAACAACAATATTTTTTGATAAAATTGATTTTATATCTATATCTTTATAATTAATACATTTAATTAGTATTACAAATTTCTTAATTTATATATCATACTTAACATGCGGCGTTTAATTCCAAAACCTCCTAGAACGGATTTTAGATAATTTGAGTTAAATATGCTTTATAGATTTTTTAAAAATAGTTAAATAAGTTTTATAGATTTTTTTGTTAGCTACACGCAGAACACATTGTTTCTCGCGAAAGCCGCTTAAATCCATTGATATTGAATGTTCAAAATCAGGGTTAGTTCCAAAATATCGAAAAGCAGATAGAGTATGAGTTGCTATTTCCCCTACAATGAAATCAGCCAATCACGACGCTTTTTGATGATTACGTGATCTAAAATGCAATATGGCTGCCAGAACAATATATATAGAAAAAAAAGTACATTACAGAATTGTCTCTTTAAAAAATGCTCATGTAAAAACAAACATTTTGTACATTTGCTTTCAAAATATACATTTTCATCCATAACTAAAAAACGCATAAAATCGTTATAGGGGGTTTTGGAATTAGGCGCTACACATATGCAGGATTTCCTTGAGAGCAAATAGTGTGCGTAGAACGCCACATACCCATACAGTGCAATGTATATTATCCGACGATTACTGCAGTAATACATAGTTCCACTTAATTCCGCTGTTAGAGTTTATTGGTGCCACTTGCCAACCGAAAGATAACGAGTTGTACGTTAAGTCAGCGCCCGAACAGTACTTTACAAAGTTTATGCAATGGCACACTTTTATTTTAAGAATATCTCTGATTGGGTATTAGTTTTGTGATAATTGGGTTGTACTGTGCCGTACAAAATCCTTTTTTCAATAATAAATTATATTATAAATTTTGAAAAATATGTTCTATTTTTATTATTAAATTCATAAAATGCATTTCGGTAGCCTAGGCCTAGGTGCTGTGGCCAGCGGAGTTTTATAGAAGGAATAATGGATACAATATAAACGGTACTTTTTTTTTTTTTTACTGTTTTTCTGACTTTGGTGTGCATAATCTCATTCGCTTTTCGTGCTCATTATCATGTAGTACGTTCTGCTGTCGTATTCCTGCATTTATTTTTGTTAAGAAATCTCAAATGATAAAAAAAAATCTTGTTTATCTGACAACGATGATCCTATTTCCTATATCATTTAGCAATTTAGTCGTGATCATGACAGGAAATTATTAAAAATGTTTGGAAATTATAGATTTTTAATTTTGTAATGCTTACGCCGTTCTCGCTCTTTAGCGTAACTTGTACATCTGTATATGTGTGGGTGCAATCTCGCCAAACTTATACCATTCTAGAAAACTTAAGACCACATGCTCATGTAAGCCACGAACCATAGACAATGGTGAGATGTTTTTGCTCTTTGTCCACCGGTCTTCCGTTGGCTGCGAACAGGCTAAACGTGTCTGAATGCATTTGTAAGAACAGCTTTTGTATTATTTCCGTAGTTAAGTATTATCGTTAAGCTATTTGCTGATATATAAATAGATACGTTTGTGCACAATCCGGTCTTTGTATTTTTTTACATTTTTTTTTTGAAAATGTATTAACCGAATGACCAACAATATTAAGGTCTGAAAGATAATTGCCAACACTTACGAAAGGCACGACATTTGGAATATTATGACTGGATCGTACCAAAACTCTACAATTATCCACCCATACATGAACCTAAGGCAGATATAATCGAAAAATACAATTACTATACAAAATTTCAAAAAGTTAACAGTCAAGACAGGCAATAAGAGAAATGGTACAGAAACAACAAAAATATTTTTGATATATACACCATGTTTATGTATATGTGTATGTATCATATTTGATATTTAGTAGTATAGTACATGTTCCGAATTCGTAAAATACACTTTTGGCGCGTTTTTCGATTCAGCCGCGACCACTGTTATTGACACATTTCCGCGTCCAAATTCCCGTCAATATATTTCCTAATGCTCGTCTTTTCACTGTGAATTGTGACCTTGACGCTGGCAGACGTCAATTTGACCGATATTTGTTATCGACATCGCGATAGCATATATGTTGTGACTCGACATCGCGATAGCATTCGCGGTGTGGACTTTTCAGCTCCCGTACACCAGTACTGTATTTTGTGATATTGTGTTTTGATCACGTATTGTTCATCACGTATCGTGGGTGAACTTGTGATATCGTCATATTCAATTGGGATCGGAGATCGGCTCATTCGCGTGCCATTTGTGTGATCACGGTGGCGACTTCAGAGATAACGGAGGCGTCATATATAAGATAAGGCGTGCAGTCCTTTCGAATTCCGGTTCTCCGAAATTCACTGGTCCTTCAACTAGAACCCTTACCCCCTCACCGACCTCATCCTGTACCAAGGTTTCCCTACTTCCCTTCCATACCTTGCGGTGATTTCGATTTACGATCGGAATTGTCGTATTCCATTCCGCGCGACGCGCAACTCGGAGATCGCGCAATTCGTTAATTTAGATCCTATCGATCCGGATTAACTGTTCGAATTCAGTATACATAAAATACCAGTGTATTCATCCATCATCTTGGAGATCTGAGGTCTATGACCTGGGAATAATGTAACGGCGTCTGTTGCATTTTCCGCTTGATCGGGAATCTTCCTCCTTTTCGTCCTTCGACATGGCTTACCAAAACTAGCTCCAAGCTTCTCTTCTCGTCTTGGGGCAAATGATTGGAAGTCTATCCCTGATGTTCAGCTCCTGCAGAATGGAGACAATTGTGAGTTTTACCGTTCGCGGTAAGTACAACATATGTCTCCAGCACCACATCCGTCTTCTTGCCTTCTGAGTCCACGATTCTGCGTCATATAGAAATAGTTAATGCAGCAGAGACTACACGACCCTAACCTGACTGTTTTGGATATACTGCGGTCTTACTATATCTTGTCAAGTCTGAAAATATTACTTTTCGCCATACCTATGAGTCGATTAATTTCTGGTTCGCAGCTACCATCAGTACCTACCGTCTTTGACAGTGTCAAGGTCTAAAAGTAAAATTATGTCTAGAAAAGACATAATTCAGTTTATAATAATTAAAAACCCCACCCGTTTATTTGACTAAGTGCGAAAAGCAACAGACACTTCTCCGGTGACAGCTTTCAGATCTGCAGGATGCCGAGAAAAGTGAAGAAGTATTGTGAAGATGGTGGGAGTTCGTGGAGATCACGTAGGACCGACGCGAATGATGATGCTCAATTTAAGTCTAATTAATACATTATAAGAATTTTAGGGTGCATTGCTGACTTATTTATTTTGTAATCGATTCTCATACGAAATTGGATAACATTTTAAAATTAAATTCACATAATTTTAAACCAAACACTCGCTGACAAGGTAGTCTTTAATATGTAAAAAAATATTATATTAAGGGAAAATAATTGGATGAAAAATCTCACTAAGTGGACGCGATGCGGTCGCCGGCGTATACCTGGATCCACCTAACAAAAGTAATTGGCCATTTGTATATGATTATTAAGGAGAACACATTCTTATTCTGAAGTTGTAATTATTCAGAACTGACGGTCTGTGATATTTTAAATACTAATTAAATGTATTAATTATAAAGATATACATATAAAATCAATTTTATCGCAAAATATTGTTGTTTCGCTACCGGGATTCGAACCTGGATCTCTTTTCTAATCCGGAGAAAGTGCATTACCAACTATGCTACAGCTACATAAATATAATAAAAATGAATTGTTTATTATGGCTTCTGCTATCGGTTTTTTCAAAGGTATTTAAGATTTCGTAAAAACAATATAGATGGCTTTCAAATAATGAAACGATAGATGTATTTATTTGAAAAAGTGTGACATGTACATATGTCAAAAATACTATCGCTGTTGCATAGTTGGTAATGCACCTTCCCCAGATTGGGAAAGGGATCCAGGTTCGAATCCCGGTAGCGCAACAACACTATTTTTTGATAAAATTAATTTTATATGTATATCTTTCTAATTAATATATTTATATTCCTGAATTCTGAATCTTCTTGTTTTTTTCTTCACTCTCATTTCATACTTCTTCAGTCTCTGCACTGGTGGCGGTGTTTTCTCTACACGTTATTTATGTTCATGGCCGCGCGTCCCGCCGCTTTGGGCGCGAAATCCCTAATCGTTGCCGCGAAAGTGAATGAAATTTATTGTGTTTCGCATTGTTTACTATCTTCTTTTACCGGCCCCGCGTTCATGACTTCGTGCTCACATTTCCTCGGTGTAAATCTCACCGGGCCCGTCGTTCGGCCTAACCGCTGGCATTCCGAATTGTTTGGAAAGTTGGTAGACAATTTGTTTGCAGAATCTACGATCACCCAAAGCCCCCCCGAGTGAGTGATTTATAAGAAGACAATGGAGAAACGTTATTTAAGACACGCCAGCTTCGCGGGATGGGACGCTAATCTGGGCTCACAACAATCGTGATTTTCCGCTTTATTGCACTTCTGGTTTTCGACCAACGAATGATTTCTGTTTAATATTTATTCGATATCGTTTGCGAGACTTTATTCATATACGTTATGTACGTATCGGAAGAAATTACCACGAAATTATCGATGTCGGCTTATTAATTATTTAAAAATGATTCTTTTGTTGAACACACAGAACTCTAGTATTATTTTTAGCACGACTATTGTTTATTATGATAGATACAGTCTCTTTCGTCAAATATAATGTCATTTTATTTTATTTGTTAACTTTGTTTCATTAACCACCTATTGTGTTTAAATACATCTACCGGTTTCGAAAAAAACCTTCTTCTTCTTCAGGATGTCAATACTAATCAAAAACTTGTTGTTTCTTTACCAGAATCTATTTAAAAAAAAACAACAATTAACTAATAATTAATTAATTTAACCATAAAGTTAATTTATATAAAAGTATAAATATAACATCTAATAATAAAATTTCGTTAAATAACATATATGGCAAATACGATTATACTAAAGTAATGTAAGAATTAGTAAATAATGTAAAACCGAATATGATTAAAAAAGTATCGATTAGGTGGTTTGGTCACGTGGAATAAATGAATACGAGAATGGTAAGAAAGATGTATGACCCGAGTGTTAGTTAGAAGGCAAAACTTAATACAGGAATCAATGTCTGCGAATGTTAAATCTGCAGTTCAGTTATTGGACGTGCGTGTTGATTTAGATCTTTCAATGAATACACAAAAAACTATCAGTTCATGCTTTTATCAACTTAGACAGATTAAAAGTATTCGGAGACATCTTCCTGTTGATACAGTTCATCTATTTAGCATTTGTGGTGTAACGTATGGACTATTGTAACAGAATTTATGCTGGCGTATCAATGTTTCAGCTGGATAGATTATGATCCATTCTAAATGCGGCTTCACGGATAATAAATGGAGTTTCCAAATTCTCTCATATAATATCCCTTTTACATGAGCTACATTGGCTAAGGTTCCCTGAAAGAGTTGAATTTAAATTATGTTGGTTGATGGCGACACAACATGACGCATCTGTAGTTTCAAGAGCTTCGTATCGCAGACAATTTGAATGGTAGATGTCATACTCTCAGGTTAGCCTCTACTTCAGTCGCAGGAAGGATTATAAAACCGATCAACCATTACCAGAAGTATAAATTTAGTGAACGGGCTATTGCGGCGGCAGGCCCAAGAGCGTGGACCTCTTTGCCCTCCGTCATAAGAAACAATGCACCAGAGACTTTATTTAAAAAGACTAAAAACGCAACTTTTCAAAAAATCATTAACGTAAGTTAAAATAACAATTTTTAATTTTAAAAACAATGATAATGTAGGACTGTAAACAGTTTATGTGTGAAGCGCCCTTGAGGTGAAATATTTTACGAAAATGATGCTGTACAAATTATCCAATATTATTATTATTATGGCACCAAAAATATAGGACATCCTTAAAAAACTTGGCATGATCGGGAAAACCAGATACTGGAAGATAGTTCTTTTAGATGTTTCGACGAGATTGCATGAGAATATGTGTGAATGTAGATAAGGCGAGAATTGTACGTCAGGACAGAAGAGTGTGGCGCTCTTTCGGTAAGTTAGTTAATTAAATAACGTCAATTGTTATTTGCACCTGTCGATTCTAGAGACTGCACCTCTCAAAACTATAATCGAGATAATAATAATATTCTGTAATGTGTGTAGTACATAGTTGTTTCAAAAAAATAAATAAATACACCACAAAGTAACTACCGTATCAATCAATGATAATTTTTTTTTTATGCACATTTATTTTAAAATAATGTAACGGAATAAGTTTTATTTATAGGTTCTTATCTATAGGCTAATAAAGTACACGTACAATTTTTTTGGGTATTTCAAAGATCGACTCTACTACCATGTCACTGGTGTCGTGTACGCTGGTTTAAGGCCAGAGCGGCGTCGACCACGTCATCGACATTCGGACCCAGTCGACATCGTAAGAACCCATCCTCTTCCGGAACCGTTTTATAAGTTTGTGCTCATATTTCAAGCAAGAGAGAAAGAAATGATTTTATATCCGCATTTAAAATTTATAAAATAAAAGATAAAGAAATTTACAACAAAAAAAAACGAGAAAACTGATTTTACATTACTTCTGTCGACTCTCTATACGCTATTCTTTATTAATATAAATTTTTTAACATACAGAAATATAAATAAATTATAATATAATAATAAGATAATATAAAATATACAGTAGAGAAGCAACGAGAACAAAAATACCGAGATCCAACTTATGAACAGTTAAAATTCATTGACAATGCATACATAGGTCGATGGTCATAACATACGCTTCCTCAGCGGGAGAAAAGGATAATACGGATTGGTTTGAGTCAGGCATGACACAGTCACATATCTGTTTAATAAATTCGACATCAATCGCAATCTGTCGTATGTATCCAACCACTTAGATGTTTCGACTTTCGTGCTTCTTTTTTAGAACTCGGATTGACCAGCCCTTTTCTCGCCCCACGCAACCCCCCTCGCGGGTGACATGGACCCCTAACGCGAAGCGGGTCCCTGTGTGGGTTTAAGTAAAATAATTATATTATGTATACCATTTAGAATTTTTTTTTCGTAGGAATTGCATATATTTTATGAGTACATGTTAAGAGGTGGCAGGAGTCAATTTAGTGTAAAGTTTGCGAATCTTTGCTATAGAATTATGTGCTTTCAATCAATTTATTATGTTAAATCCATTCAATCTTAAAGTATTTTCTTAAAAAAATGAATGTCTAAATATATTGTAATTATCACCAAAATGGTCGAACCCTATTTAATCTTTTTCGCAACAGAATTATTTTTCATACACCAAATCTCAAAATATTTTAAGTAAACATCGTACATTTTGTTTATAAATTGATTGGAAAGGGTTCCAATAGAAAATTATACTTTTCGCAAATGAATTATTAAATATATCGTATTCAAAAAAGTCAAAATTTACTGTCGGTCTCTTATATTGCGATATCCAAAAAAGTAGTTTTTGTAAAAAGATTCGAAAACTTTACACTAAATGGACTCTACAAAAAGAAAAACACGTGGATCGTGTCCTGTCGCCTCTTAAGAATACATACATATTTAGGATTTTTAAAGAATAAAATGAGGTCATAAGATTTCTTTTTGATATAAGAAGTATCGTCGGTGCTTTTACGTTTTATAGAAAATACGAATATTTAAAAAAGTATATTTTTTATTTATTATCTTTGTTTTATTAACCACTGAATTGAGTTTAAATACATCTACCGGTTTCGAAAAATACCATTTTCTTCTTCAGGATGTCATAACTAACCAAAAATATATAGCATTGTTTCTTCATCAGAATCAATTTTTAAAATTAAAAAAAAAACAATCATTTAAAAAATAAATTTAGTACCTAACTCAAATTGCTGCTCAATACAAATTTAGTATTAATTTTAATTTTTAATTAATTTATTTTAATAATTTTTAGGAAAAAAATTTAAAATAGGACTCGTAGTTAAATTTAATGTTTGAACAATAGTGGGTTTTCAGAATTTTCTAATCATTTGATAGAAAATAGTCATGGTTTTGATAAAAAATTCGGTTTGTCAATTTTGCATATAAACGGTGTTGGTCACAAATTAAATAATTTGGAATCGTTGGAGATAAATAAAGCATGTAAAACTAATCAGAAAATTATTATTAATTAACTACGAGTCCTATTCAAAAATTTTTCCTAAAAATTATTCGACTAAATTTGTATTGAGCAGCAATTTGAGTTAGGTACTAAATTTATTTTTTAAATAATTGTTTTTTTTTTTTAATTTTAAAATTTTTAAAAATAGATTCTGATGAAGAAACAATGCTATATATTTTTAGTTAGTTATGACATCCTGAAGAAGAAAATGGTATTTTTCGAAACCGGTAGATGTATTTAAACTCAATTCAGTGGTTAATAAAACAAAGATAATAAATAAAAGATATGAATTTTAACCACATTGCTAATTTTAAAAGTATTTAAAAAAGTGTTTAATAAATGGTCTTCAGAGTTTAGAGTTTTTACACTACGTCGTTTTATCTGATCTTTGTGGCATTTCGAATCATGACCAATTTCGCTGAATCAGTGGACGTCAGTTTTGATGGTGAGCCCTGCAATAGGTTAGATAAATCACATGTCACGTCAAGATAACTATCTTTACTCAATGTTTGCGTAAAATATGTAGTATATTTAGTTAAAAATATATTCTTTATATTTTTCAAAAATGTAGATTTTTGATTTAGCCTGAAGCAATGAGCGTGTTGTTATACTGCGTTTGAATTGACTTATTGTAACGTATTTAGCCGCGCCACTGTATTATCCTTTATACCGTCTGTATAAAGGATAATACAGTGGCCACGGTAATAATCTTCCAGGTTTTCTGAAGGTTCGGTGAGAAAAAGGTTCGGCAGTAGAAATAAGAGTCCAACATCGAGATAGTTAACAATTCATTGCTAATGTACACCGTAAAATAATATAATATATACACAATAAGATATGTTATCTTGAGAACCTAAGAGTATTGAAAGAGAGCACAATTGCGCTTCTAGCATCTTTTAACGCCTTCCGGCTTTCCATTCCGCGCGCCGACTTGGCATCGGTCAACCTCTTACATACACATCTCCCATCTGTCACGCATACAACTTTGACAGATGTCAAATATCTCACACTTATATACAGTTGAGAGGTATTTTTAATTTCGTTGGGAATAAAGTGACGTCACTCAATGTGTCGGTCTCTCGTCGCCGTTGCCGTCGGCGTTCCGGCCGGCGCGAAAGAACGCCAAGAGCGCGAGTGTCTTGTAATCTCATTTTGTGATTTTTATATTTACTCATTTCGCCATCACGGCCGGACATGTTGGCATTACGAGGAGGCGGTAAAAAGGTTGTTGCCCAAAGTGCAGTTTCGCGCGCAACATTTCTCCGTCGGGCCAATAAATATGGTCGGAGGAATGCTGATTCGTTAGCTGCTCGCCCATCACGGTGCGGATTTTTTTTTATACCTCCTCCTACTCCACTTTTTTTGTTCCTTTTCCTCGTCATATCGCGTGCAGTTAAACGCGGCAAACCCCGGCCCAAGGAGCGTATCGGGGGGCGGTGGGGGGCTGCATGCGCGGTGCAGCGCTGTGTAACGCGGATGCGTTCGCACACTATTCCCGAACGTGAGCTTTTATTTGAAACGAATTTTTATTCTAACTATAGGAAATAATAGAAAAATAGATACATTTTTATTCATGATTACTGAAAATTTCAATCGCTGTAGATTTTTCACAAGATAAGCAAACTAAAAATGGTTAACTTCTTTACCATTATTTTTTTATAAGGATTTATGACGTACGTACGTACACTGCTATTTTGTGTCACCCTATACAAAAGAGTATACGGAATGTAACAGTCCTCGAAAACGTTTAAGGAGTATGTACAAATTCTGTGTTGTAACAGAGAATCTTATTGTATGATGTTTTTATAAAATCATGATTAGTTTTGAAATAAATATTTCAGAATTTGTTGCACTATTTGTTATAAATCATTTAACAAAAAATAATCTAGCTGCTCGAATTTCGTGACGTTTCATTTTTAATATTCAATATATAATGTTAATTAAAAAAAATCTACTATTCTAAATAATCGCAATAACTACGACTTTAAAAAAAAAAAGATTATATCTCTGACTTGGTTGAGATTTGGCACGCGCAGGCTAAACATTTTCGACTCATATTTTTAATATGTATCTACACCTAAAATATTGTAAACTAGGGGTGTTATGCTCTGCATATGTGTGTCCTTGTTAAATTGATCATGTGGAAATTCAACGTATAACTAATGAGTGTAAAAAAAATTATCATACAATACCATCTATTTTTAAGATAGGTGGCATTAATTATAATTAATGCTAAACTAAGATGTGTAATATTTAATATGTTGGTAATTCGTTAATTTTCTCTTTTTAGAATGTGTTGAAAATATAAGATTTAAAGTGATGTAAGAGAAATTTTTTCATGGTTGTGTATATGGAGGGAAGAAAAAAAAAATAGCATCAACGGCGCCAAAAAGTCGCGTATTGTATCTCATACAGGAACTCACATTTCCAGTATCGATATTAATTTATTATTAAATCATTATATCTAATCGAATTGGGGATGTAGTTATTTTAATGACTATTGCTTGGGTGATTAATTATGAGAGTTGAAATATTTATTTTGATCAAATTTATATAAAAATAGATAATTATATATTTATTATTGGGGTATTGGTAAGAGCTCAGATTCTCCTTTCTTCGTGGTTTCCTGCTGCTATAGCAGCTCCTACCCTGTATCTGCTTTAGTTCATTCTTCAACTTTAGTAACTGCTGGAGTTTATTTATTAATTCGATTTAGTGTGTTTATAGAAAGTTCAATTTTGAGTCAGTTAGTGCCTTTTTTCCGCCACGTAATTATATACCTATAATGGGATCATATTTCAGGAACTGGGTGGACCAATAATTACTATCGTAATTTTTTTAAAAAATAACTTACTGTTGATATAATAAAGTGAAGCTTAATTAAATAGTATAGACATAGTGGTATTTTTCTGGTTGATCAAATTAAAAAATGTATGTAATAGAATTGATAAATTTATTTGAAAACAACTAATTAGTGTCCATTTTTTACGATAGAAAAATAAGTTTTTAATATTTTAACGCATAATCATAATGACATTTATCACGTGTTATTATTCTATTCGCTTTTACTGGGTCATTTACAAGGGTATGTAAAAAAATTAAACCATTAGTTTGAAATGTTTTATTTTTCCGAAAATGGCAAATCTTTCAATCAAAATAAAAGTAATAACTGATGTCATTATAAATTCAACGTGCTAAAATTGTTGTGAGATACGTCTTCTAAACATCGTTGCTTCGAATTAGTAGTAATCAAGATCTGAGTTATATAATTGTATATTCTGTAAATAAGCTGTTATTTACAGAATGTTACACATATCTACTGAGTTCACTTACAAGGACTCAACCAAGCAAATCGAAAGTACAATAAGAAAATAAAACCCCAAAAAGAATCTGGTGGTATTTCGAAAGGCATCACAATGGCGCAGCCGAAATGTTTTTTTCTCCCGAAAATGGCAAATTATTCAATCAAAATAAAAGTAATTACTGGTGTTATTATAAATTCAACATGCAAAAATTGTTGTGAGATACGCCTTTTAAATATTCTATATAATAAGATATTACTAAAATACAGAAATACCACTTTGCTAAAAAAATTGGAAACCGTTGGAAACAGCACAATTAATCATTTTTATTTCTATTTTTGGGTTACATTCCCAGTCTACGCTGTAGCGTGAACCTTTCGGAATTCTCTCTCGAAGAGAAGATTTGTATGACCTTTGGTCTGCCTGCGTGGAATTCTTGCATTTATAGTTGTCACGGAATGTTTTTGATCGCTAAACTCATTTGTGCTATCGCTCGTTACTATTCTCCCCACTTCACTCCCTTTGGTAGTGATTATCAATAGGTTTGAGGATGCTGTAAATCTATTTTAAATTCTCTTCCAGCTGATTGATATTGTTAACAGATTGAGATGAACGAACTCCGTGGTATATAACAATAAACATAAAGCGTACATCGATTGTGTTAATTAATTAACTTCCATTAGCACATCTACGTGTTTGGTGGTTTATTTTAATACCTTCATATTTTAATAATTTTGAACGAAATTTATGCGACTTCGAAAATATATAATATGATTTTGAGATCAAATAAATTATCAGTGATTGTCATATATAGCGACATTATTTAGATATTCCGTTATATATAATAATTGTTATCAACATTTGTTAATACCCTTCTTTACCAGGAAATTATTAAAAATTATATCAAATACTAATTAAATGTATTAATTAGAAAGTTGCAACTTATTTTGTGAATAAATACAAAATTACTTCAAATTTTAGCTAAAATATGCGTAAAAATACATCATATCGACTTATTTAACCAAAAATTAAGGATGCGACAGAATAAAGGTCCGTCATAGCCGGATAAAGTGGCGTATTGAACTTCGATGAATTATTAAAATTATCGTCTTTTATAAGACTGAAAATATATTATTAAGAACATGAGAACATTCTTATTGTGAAGTTGTAACTATTCAGAACATAGGTCTGTGATATTTTAAATACTAATTAAATGTATATTTTTCAACTATAATGTATATTTACAACTTCAAAATAAGAATATGTTCTCCTTAATAAAAAATATATTTTAGATTGTTTTTTTTTTTACTATTTCTAAAGCTAATTGTTGACTCAAACCATGAAACAATGCTAGTGAAGTGTAGTAATACACTTTAACCCTTTACGTACATGTACTGAGAGTATTGGTATAACCCACATGTTTCCATATACTTCATTCGCAAAATGTATGTTAAGGTTTTTTTTGTTGTGATCTAATTATTTCTCCTTGACCTGAGGAAACCTAAATAATAGTTCGTTTTATAAAATATAATTCGTAAGTTATAAAATAAGTACACTTTTTCATCACTTACAAACTATCTACATTTAAATTTGACTTCTTATTTAAATTTATCAATCGTATATTTATTATTATCGATCTTTATTATGGTCGTTATTATATTATGACCAATATTTATTATTATCGATGTTTCAAAATAATTTAGCGTCTACCGATAAACATGACCAGATTTTATTATTCCCCACTTTATTGTTAAGCGAATGTGACGGCCATTTTATTGACGCCGGTCGAATGTTGCTCTCGATAAATTTTCCCTTTTCTAAATCGGCGATAAATCGACCATAGACGACATATTATGGTTTCAAATTATATTTAGATTCCCGCTTGAATATGTTTTTTTTTCTTTTTAATGTCACCACAGGGAAACCTACGAAATAAAAATAATTATTATGTGTTTCTTCATTCAGTGTGTAAATTATGTTTCAAATACTAAAGCAATCTCGAAAGTTATGAAATAACATTCCATGTAGAATTATAAATCAGGACGAAACATAATTTATTAAGGAGAACACATTCTTATTGTGAAGTATTGTAATTATTCAGAACATAGGTGTATGATATTTCAAATATTAAATTAATGTATTAATTACAAATATATACATACAAAATCAATTTTGTCGAAAAATATTGTTTTTGCTATCCCGGTGACGCAATATTCTGAATAATTACAACTTCACAATAAGAATGTGTTCCCCTTAATAAATTATGTTTCGTCCTGATTTATAATTCTACACGGAATGTTATTTCATAACTTTCGAGATTGCTTTGCGACTAAATTTGCGCGCGCGTTATGCGAAAATTTTCAGAGGTCTGTCGCGACGGCCCCCGCCTTCTCTTGGCGGGCTCTGTGTTTTTAATTTTCACATTTACACCGGACCGTGTCACCACATTCAAGTTTAATTTACTTGACATTTTAGTGACTTTGGTGTGGAATAAATTACGGAAGAATGCCATTTTGTCCCGCGACGCCGTCGAGCTCACGGCATTTTTCTTTAAAACTTTTTCACCACGTTTTCTTCGTGTACATAAAAGCGATTAAATATAAAGCCAGGGTCTTATTTCACTCGATGCCCATTTATTTTTCATCGATTCGAGTTTTTGTCGTCTCGATGATATATCGCCTCGTTAAATTTTGGTCATTTAGTATTTATGGAATCGGAATTTTATATAGGTAGTGGTAGGTAACTACGTATTTCACTTTGGAAAGGCTCTTTACCTCATGCAACTAAACGTGCATGTTATAAAGATATTTGTATAGCCTTATAAATTATGTAATATTGTGAGATAAATAATGTGAATTCTGTAGACGTGCTTATTTAGTCTAATGACAGTACTAAGCGGTTTGCACCTCACTCCAGGAGACCACCTAGTTAGTATTATTTTTTATCTCATAGCGACTGGATTAGTTTGAAAAATAGTAAGAATATCGATATGGTGTGAGCAAATATATAATATATAGAGAGAGATAGAGACCTGCTTAATAGGATTGAATACCACATATTATATATCACTTAATTTTTTTTCCATTTTTGTATTAGTATAATAAACGTAGTCACATTTATATATAATGTTATTTTTTTTATTGTGAGAACTGTCACTTTTATAGGTGTGTGTGTGCGTCAGATGAGTAGTGGGGGTCATGGGATTTAAGAGGCCGTCACTGGGGGAACATGTCTCTTTTCTATCGTTAGTAGTAAACAAGATCTGTGTTATATAATTGTACTTTCTGTAAATAAGTTGTTGTAATAAACTATAATTGTTACACATATCTACTGAGTTCACTTACAAGGACTCAACCAAGCAAATCGAGAGTACAATAAGAAAATAAAACCCCAAAAGGAATCTGGTGATATTTCCAAAAGCACCACAATGGCGCAGCCGAAACGGAATAATTATATTATCTTCTTGGTATAACATCAAGAAGCAAGCAATTTTTTTAAAAATAAATATTAATACCATTTTAATAAATAAAAATACCAGCGAGGACAACAATTCTTATAAGGCAGAGACTTCAGCAAAAATACATTGATGAATTTTCATAATAGTTAAAATGTAATTGGACACACTGTTTGATCATTTTATTTGTATTAAATAAAGCAAAATTTTATGGTTTTTGATTATGTCAAAAAATAGATCAAAAATGGTCATAATAACTGAATGATTTTGCTGTGTATTTTTGGTGTATTGACGATTTGCTTTACGCACTTGAAAATTTAAACGACATTTTCAACGTCTGATACGCCCATGACTAAATTGGTCCCTTGATTGAATTTTGTAAATCGCTGCAAATTCAATCAATGTTCTATTCTGCACTTCTCTCACCATTGCAATTATTTTGCAAGACGAGGGAATCTATATTTCTGTAACTAGTTTCGTTTTTATGAAATAACATTTCAATTTATTAAGAACAAGTAAGTACATACTAACTAAACGATCGTTGTAAATTATTTTCAATATAATTAATTTATGTTACATCACATCATTTTATGGAACAATCTTCTATATTCTTTATTAATGAACTTGAACAAATGCACAAACATTTTGGGAAAATATGTTCAACGTGTGAGTGCAAAATCTCTGTGTTAGTTATTTTCTCAGATATAAGAATTTTATTAAAGTCAAGGATTTTATTAAAGTTTTTAAGTTAAGATTTTATTTCAGTCAAGAATTTTATTAAAGTTTTTAAGTTAAGATTTTATTTCAGTCAATAATTTTATTAAGTTTTTTGATCTTCGTGGTTTCAGCTGCCATAAGCGGATTGTTTTAATCTTTTTTTAATTCAATTGGGGTTATTTATAGAAATCCTCATTCTATTTTTCTATTATTTGGTGGAATTGTATCACATATAAATACTAAATAATCTGTTACTCATACTAGTCGATTGTGATTAAAAAATAAAATATTAAATCACCAAAACAATATTGGTTTTCGAAAAAAGTATAGGTTTTATTATCTTGATTACGGCTTGAAATTTTCACATACAGCTTGACCATTTTCGTCTCAAAATAATAACATGTCAATAAAATATTGTTGACTGATTCCGTAACAGTTTGTATAGATATTTAACATTACCCCATACTCTCCCTGTAGTTACATGCAGGGAGAATATAACGCATCAACTTCTTTTCCCGACACACATCATTCCCTCCTTTCATACATCTTATTAACTTGTCAGTTCTTTAGTCTTCTGATATGTTTTACATATCTTTTTTTTTTATGCTTGTTATGGTTGTCGTTTACTTCTTATATCTCTACGTAGTCTTTAAGGTAAATGAATTAATGAAACCTTACCAGCCTCTTCAGAATATTTTTTCATTTGTCTTATGTAATGTATTTTTTTTTTTTTAAATATTATCAGTTATTTTTATAATCTTAACTATCCAATACTTCTTCGTTTTCTTCTTCTCTAATTTTCTTCTTCTTCAATTATACATTTTCAGTCGTGTAATATTTCATTTCTCATTTTATATAATGTTAACTCGGGTGTGCGCGCGCACACGATCTAGCATCATAGCGCACAAAAAAATGTATAGTGCGCACACAATTTTTAACAAGACTTCTTCTTCATATGCCAAAGGTTGGCCACCATTTTACGATATGTTGATGTATCCTGTATAAGATGACCGACATGTTGGATATTGAACCACTTTCTAAGGTTACGCAGCCAAGATAATCTCTTTCTACTTACACTACTTGCTCTACTGCCTTCTATTTTCCCATGTGTAATGAGTTGTAAAATATCATATTTTTCATTACGAAAAATGTGTCCGAAATATGCAGCTTTCCTTTGTAGTTGTTATTAATTATATAGGTAACTATTCAAAGGTTTTTGGTGAAACTTTATGGATTCCATGATTATTTTGTAAATTGAGTTAAAACACTGTTTTATTCCACTATATTTTTTATGGTGTTAAACGATAGAACGTTTTCGGGAACACGTTCCCATTATTAATATTATAATTCAACTAAAATTAAAAACACTTTTAGACAGTAATATATGGTGTGTTTGGAGTTAACGGAGGTGGGGGTGGGGGTGGAGTTAAAATAGGCGGTATTTGACCTTTACATCTCCTCTTATCCGTTTTAACTCCACCCCCACCCCTCCCTCCGTTACTTCCAAACACACCCGTAATTACTGTCTGAAAGTGTTTTTACTTTTAGTTTAATTATAATATTGATAATGGGAAGATGTTATATCTTCCAGGAAACGTTATATTGTTTAACACAATAAAAAAAATAGTGGAATAAAACAGCGTTTTAAAATTTACAAAATAATTATGTAGACTTGTTTATGGATCTTAAAATGTCTTTATTAGTAACTCAGGCCCTTAGATACAAATAATTCAATTATATTAAACCTTAAAATTGTACAAAAAATTATTTAGGCACAACATTAATTGTAGAGTGTCCACTTTAATTATAATACATATATAAATACATAGCCGGGCGACTAAGTGGTGGATGCAGGCTTGGATTTACCACAGGGCTGAAGGGGCTGTAGCCTAGGGCACGTTGGTAAGTTAGCGGAAAAATAAATTGAAAAATCTATGAAGAAAAGACGCACGGCGCGGTAAAAAAGGTATCTACCTCCGATTCCATGAGTTTGGGAAGCTCATAATGTATACCTGTAAATAATTGTCAAGGAAACAGGTGTTCTTACACAATATTATTATATATTTAAAACAAATTATTACCCCTAACCATGACCCGGGCCCCTTTTAACTGCCAACCGTGTTTGAAATGGAAGACACCACATAGAGTAAGGATAGGCTTTAAGGGTCATGACTTACAGTATCTACCAAAAGTTGAGAACTGTCGTCCACAGGTGGCAAAATAATTTAAAAAATATGACTTTAATCCCTGCAAGAAACTCGTCTTTGTAAATAAAAAGTGTGTGTTATCACCTTTATAGCTTGGTGTGACATGTAAAGTTTGACGTGTTAATGCGCTCATGGCATTTAAAAGGTTAACGGTAAATCCGACCCTGGAAGGATGTGTGTTAAGTGTTTGTGAGTATAGGCACGTGAAAATGAATGCGATTGGTGGTCTTGTTAATGTGAGAAATACATAAATTGACAAAATTTTACTTGTACTGTAAAAGTGTCATAAAAATATCTAATTTAATTCTTCTGTCAAAAATTGCGTCGCGTACTTTTTACTGGATATTCCCCTTTCAGCTCCTTTTCGATACTGAACCACCATATATATGTTTGTCTGAGGTCGTCCCCTGTCTTTCATATTACTAATTTATGCTCAGAAATATATTATTTAAGTTAGGTTATAATGTAATTTATGTATTAATAGTTTACGTAAAGAAATCATTTACAATGGTTTTTGTTATAATAGTTTGTTTTATAAAATAAGGATGTTTCACCCATTTTTTAATTTTTTATTTTTGTTTTATAAAATAAGGATGTAAAAAACGATAGATCAATAGCTCAATTGATTTTTTTTTCTTCAAACGCATATAAATAGAAAGACAAAAAAGCAATTTGTCAAAACTTACATCTAGAACACTAGATAACTTTACGATAAAAATAGGTTAGAAGTTTCGAGATGTGGTAGTGGAGAAGAATAAGCTAGACGGAGGGAGAGAATTGTGAATGAGGAGAAAAGAAAACATAATAGTCATCTTCAAAAATCGAAAGGGTTAAGGGAAATAACGTATGACATATGCATACAGAAATGTAATTCTGTGAAACATTGAGAGAAGAAGACAAGAGAGGCCTAGACAAACATACAATTACCAAATGATGAGCAAGGCTATTGCAGACACGTAGAGTATGGCCAGTGTAAGTATGCGGCTGAAATTATTTGCGTAAAAACGTATTTGAATAGGGGTGTCGCCTAGTCCAATATGTTGCCTATCAGCATTCATAAAATTATTCACCGCTTGGCTTGCAAATGAGTATTTGTTGTATCAGATCGCTTTTCAGTATATATATTCAACCCGGTGGGAGAAGATCCCGTGAACTATATTGAGTACAATAACGATTAGTTGACGCAACCCGAAGTGGATTCAGGAAAGAAAATAATGGCAGATGGATCTGGCTTACCATGCTTCCAAGTCCTGGGTTGGACGTCGTTTTCACCTCTAGTTGACTCGCAACTTTTTCATGAAGAACCGAGATATCACTGCACTTCTGGAGCTGTTTAAAACACCGCCTCTTCGTGGTCCTAGCGTTACGCACGGCGCTACTTTCGGACGGTAAAAAAGATCCCAGATCCAGATCCTAAGCGGCCAGAGCGGGACAGGTATATGCTAAGGTTTATAATGGAAGTACATAATGCACAATGAGTAAGTACTTGACTTGCGTCAACACCTAATCTGCTGGATGTGCGTGGCAGAAATCCCAGCCACATTCTTTCAGTAGTCATACTGTACCCAACTTCTGTACCGGGTCCGGGACAGATACGTATGGCGAACAATTGCACCGATAGCAACACAGTTTTTTAATATTGCTTAGTATTTTATAGCATTCACTGTATGTTAGCGCCCCTGCCTTATCAGATATTCTCTACCATTTAACTTCTCTCGAACACTCAGTCTCCAATAACAGTAATTAGTGAAACGGTTGCAAAGTGGCTGTCGTATTGTTCGGGGAACGTGGAATACTCTTGATTGAATATCACTGCAATTACGCTCGGCTCACAAACACACACTTCATTATTTGGTTTTACCGCATTTGATAAAAAGGCCGAATACAATGGATTCGACTTTATTGATCAACCTGCTTATATTTTGTCCGTTTTTATTCGGTTACCGTGTTTTGTTTTTATACCGTGTGATCCCGCGCTTTCGAGACGACTTTGCTGTCACACCCACCTGGGGCAAACGACTGGTTATCGCCTCGACAATACGGCCCTTAAACGCGGGGAAAAGTGGGATTAAATTGGCACTCGGTAAAAAGGCAACTCTTTTCTTCCCTCCTCTCTGATAATATCTAATTATTTAAAGTTGCTCTGTGAGGAGTTTTGTTGGTTATTTTTCCGTATGTTTTTGACTTATTTACTTATTTTCAAATCATTACTGTACACAGTGTACACGATACTTTGACTATATGCGAATATCCAATACAATTATGCCTCTATTGACACCTTTATTAACTGCTTTGTAGCGTTTAAATTATTAAAGTATTTGATACAACAGGGTAAAAATTAGGATAAAGCTAAAACTAATAAGATGAATCACTACGAAAGATACACAAAAAAAATCTATTCAAAAATATATTGTTACTACTGGAACATTCTTCTGCTGGGAGAATGAGTTACCAGGTACACAATGTTAATCAATTAATTGCACGTGCAATATAATTTTTTATTTTATGTGTTTGCTTTCTGTTTTAGTGAGACGTCTATTATTTTCTGTTAATAGCTATCATCTTTTTATTTGCAATTAATATTAAATACCTTTCAGTAATAATGAATGAATATCGCCACATCAAAATCCTGCACTCATCGTACATGACTGCAAAACAGACGAGAACACGGCTTCCTTATGTGAATAATTTACTTCAATGTGAAAAATTGATACGTACGATAAAATTGATACCAATACTTCTGATTTACAAAAATATTTATGTCATCAAAGCTTTATATTATAGGCTTTATCTTATATAATATATGCTGGATAACGCTACGATTTCCAACTCGAAAAATTGCATTTGTTTTTTTCAATTTTAAGTATCTACCTATATAGATTTAGGAGCGGACAACTAAAAAGGAAACAGGTTTATTGACATTTTTCACATTTCCATGCTTAAATATAATGATTTTGACACTAATAATGTCATCACGATCATGCCATTGTCGATTTACTGCTGGATGAAGATCTTTCTATAATTCTGCCGTTGTCTTCGGTTCTCCGTTAATTTTTGTAATGTAGGAGTGTCATGGGCCATGGTAAAGATTTAATGCTATCATGGTATAATGATATAATTGTATTAAAACCGATCCATATTTTGATTGATAATCATCAGTTAGTATTTGCGTGTTTATTGATGTATTTGTTCTTACATATTTTATTTTTGTAATAAATATAAGTTATGACTAGCTTATTTATTAACTTATGTTAATAATTTGAGACAAATAGTTCGCGTCTTTGTCCGGTGGATAGAGCGCGTTGTTTTCTTTTTGTGTTTGTGGACGTTTTTACGGCAGAATTAATTGCTAGCTGGTTTAAGAGAAAAATCTAAAAACTGTTTCTGAAAACCACGAAAATCCGAGATTACCGATTTCAATTTTTATCAATAATTAGATTTTAAATACTAATTTAATGAAATAATTATAAAGATACACATATTAAATCAATTCTATCGAAAAAGAATATTGTTGCGCTACCGGGATTCGAACCTGGATCTCTTTTCCAATACGGGGAAGGTGCATTACCAACTATGCTGTAGCGATAGTATTTTTGACGATAAATTTTCGAACTCGTATGTTACACTTTTTCAAATGAATAGATCTATCGTTCCAATATTTAAAAGTCATCTTCATTGGTTTTACGGAATCTCAAATACCTTTGAGTAAGCAGACGCCAGAATTAACAATGCATTTTTATTGAATTTCGGACACATTGATACAACTTATATAATATTAAGGAGAACACATTATGAGCGCAAAAAAATTTTTTTTCGATAGAATTGATTTTTTATGTGTATTTTTATAATTAATACATTTAATTAGTATTTAAAACATCACAGACATATGTTCTGAATAATTCTAACTTCACAATAAGAGTGTGTTCTCCTTATAATTTGATTTTACTTATTTTTGAATTCTTAGCATGGTTTCAATAAGATAAGTTTATAATTTATATTAAAAATTATATAACTTTTTATTGAAAATCATAAAAGTTTTTAAATAGGCATTTTTTCATCTACCCGTTTAATGTTATTTAAATGTTTAAAAATTTTTTAGTTAAAAATTTAATTTAATAAATTTTTGTTTAGTTTAAAATTTAATTTTGTTTTGTTTAATAAAATATGTTTTTAAAAACTATTTATGAATAAATCGTTCCCATATCCCATCCAATGTATTTGAATTATTGCTGTATTGTAAACACATTGGAATCTTTCGACCGAGTGTCTTCGGGCCGCGGGCCGCGAGTTGTTACAGGCAACTGCGCCGGCAATATTAAAAAATAAATAAAAATAAATTTATTGAACATGACAGCTGCTAATTATCGCACAATAAATTGATTTGTTGATTTGTTTTAAAGGATTTGAATTATCATCGACTGGTGGAAATGGCATCCGCTAAAACAATCCGCTGGCTATGCGGACTGTGTACCGGTATATGTATATACAGGTATATACAGATGTGCATGCCCTATAAATACATCCGACCGGTATATTATTTATGATTAGCTTTACACCAAAGAAGAAATATATCAGACCGTTGGTTGGCGAACGAATATGGTTTATTTTTTTGTCTCGTTTGTGCATTCTCCGTATTTTCATATCAAAGGTAAGAAAAATTACATAAAATTTAATTATACTTTATAAACTTGCACATTATCTAGAATTGTGTGATTATGAATGATGTACGTGGAATCATGATTGCGGGATTATAAGTAATAGGTCGTCGGTTCCCTCGGAACAATAACCTATTAAGAAATTAAAGGAAACTCGGACTTTTCGGGATTTTTTAGGGTGTGGGTATCCCGCTGGGGGTTACTGGGGTGGACGATGGCCGGGAAGAGCAGTGACTAGGGAGACATAGAGGAGCATTCTACTAGCTCTCCTTCGTACCCTCTTGCGACATGGACAGGGTGAATTTCTTTCGGACTGTGACCGAGTTCTACGTCTTCAACACATAAATGTGACGTTTATCCTCTCCTTTTGGGTGTGCATGACTAAGATAGTTTCTCTTTGGCTGCCTTCTGAATTTAATATGATAACGAGTCTCATTTCAAACTGATCCATATTGTACAGGTATGGGTCTGGTACGATGATACCGGAGCAAACCGACGATGTTATTATGTTAATGACTGAATGAAATTTAAAAAAATGTAGTGATGGCCAAATGTAATAATTGTGTTTAATAAGTTTATACGAAGGAAAGCCATAAGGTTTTAATAACTAACTGCCGGAACTTAAAATAAAATTAACTTAAATTAAGTAACTTTAAAATATATTCCAACAAAATCTTTGAAGATTTTGTAAAATATTGCACGCATTGCTTTCTTGAGTGGAATAGAAGCTATAGTAAACAACTCTCAAAATGATTCCGAGGTAGGGTGGAACCTTTTGGGGTTTCCTACATGTGCTTTATAAACGACATTCTTGTTTGGTCTAGCGGTAAGACTTAGTGATCAAGTGTCTGAGGTTCGATACTCGTCCCCGGAGATCAGCAAGTTAGTACTGTATATGTATGCGTCCCTATTTGAAAAAATAAAGGAACGGAAATAATATAATAACGCGCATACATATTATAATGTATACACAAATGCACACATACAATAAATAAATAATCTTTTATAATATTTATTTATAGATAAATGGTTGTAAAATTAGTACAAATATTAGTTGTACTTGTCTTCTAAGCACGTCTTCAGTGTACACCTCGTAATGTGAAGGTCCAAGAAATTCTCTTTGTGACAATTACACGTTTATTACAGTCAGATACAATTTAGTTACAAGGTATATCACTAGTATAAGTCAAACGATAACCCTTTATAACCCCGCATACACGCCCCATACCCATAATTGAGCTCAAGACGTCTGAATTGTAGATTTAAATCAGAAATATATTTACATATACAATATACACCCACCTTCATCAGTTTGGGTTAGTATTTTCTGTACTGTTTTGACAAGAAATAAAGAATATGTGGGGAATGTATCTTTTCATAGTTCGATACATTTTGTATAGTAAAAACAATATTTGAATATGTCCAAGAACACACAATTACTTGATTTTTACCTACAAAGGCACTGTTATTAAACAAATAGATACCTTATAAAGACAAAACTATTTTTTGTTATATTTAATTGAAAATATATGGAAATGTGGGGTAATTACAGGGCTTACGACTTGTCATCGGCTGGCTTAAGTGATCACTTTATATTCAACAATTCTCACCCCTTAATTTCCACATTTATCAAATTTTTAAAAGTTGTATATATGTTAGACAGGTCGTAAGTCCTGTAATTACTTTCATACTTCCATATATTTTTCATTTAATGTAATAAAAAATAGCATCGTCTCTATGAGATATCTAATATTTGTTTAAAACAATTTTCTTTTTGCAAAATATTGTTTAGATTAATAATATTTGGTATTAAAGATTCAACAACTAAAAGCAAATAAAATAGACTCTTTATAATTATTATGCGATGAGAAGGTCGTTAAAGATGAAGCATCATTTACACTGGTAGTTCAATATTTACCAATTTCATAATATATGCAAAAGTTTTATGGGGAATATTCTGAGTTGGCCACAGCAGATTTCTTGTAATTGCCTTAGAACTCAAGAGACCTATTTATTTTCCTTTGAGGTATTTTGATATATTCGGGCCCTTTGGGGACAACTGGATGTATTGGGTGCGAAATAGCTTTTGAACTGTTGTTGTTACCCTTGACTAAACCCGTTAGCGTTTAATTTAGTCCGAGCAAATATTGTCTCGGAAATAATACACATATACCTACCGTCTTATTTAGCGCTCATTATTTCTGGCGGGCCTCGAAACATTCGAAGTTTGTATTAATTCTGTATCCAGGACAGCTGTGCACTAATTAAGACATTCAGTACTAGGCACGTTTCTTATTTGACTAATTAAAAAGTAAAATTGTGAATTATCACAGCCACTAACTGGGCTGTAGTATTTCGTAACAATAAATTGTTTTATTTTATATTATTATATCCATATATAATCCATGAAATACAAAAATTAATGTCATCAAAATTATGTTTTATTATCAAACATAATAATTATTATCAAATACTTATTGAATTCGAATTATAAATCCGGATCGATAGGATCTAAATGAACGAATTGCGTAAATTTCGGGTCGCGCGTCCCGTCGTAAATCGGAATCACCGCAGGCTAGGGAAGGGAAGTAGGGAAACCTTGGTACAGGATGAGGTCGATAAGGGGATAAGGGTTCTAGTTGAAGGACCAGTGATCTCTGGAACCGGGATTCGGAAGGACTGCTCGCCTTAACTTGTATATGACGGCTCTGTAATCCCTGCAGTCGCCGCCGAGATCCCACAATGGCACGCGGATGAGCCGATATCCGATCCTACTTAAATACAGCGATGTCACAAGTTCACCCACGGCACACAGACAACATACAATACGTGATCAAAACACAATATCACAAAATACAGTGCAGGTGCACTGAAGATGAAAGTCCACATCACGAATTCTATCGCGATGTCGAGATCGAGCAAATATCGGTCAAGATGACGTTTACTGACGTCAGGATTACAATTCACACTGACAAGACCAGCATGAGGAAATGTATGATTGGAAATTTGGATGCGGAATTGTGTCAATACAACAGTTGTGGTTGATTCAAAAAGACGCGCCAAAAGCGTGCTTACGAATTCTAAAACAAAATTATAGACAAAATAAAATTAAACTTTTTGCTGTTGTTGTGAAGTATGTTAGGCAAGTTTCTAGATATAAGTTTTATTGTACAAAATATATTATTGTTTGATTGTATTATTCGCTTTGTAAACGAGGCGTCTTATATTAATTTTTCATGCCGACAATCATTTTATCTATATTGCATCTGCGACCTTTAAAAACACACTGGGTAAATAATACCTTTTTTTTCACCTGTCGGCAATAACCGCCACATAAGGTCATTTAAAAGTGAATTGCAAAATTGAGTCCTTGTATAACGTTCTCTTAGATCTTAGATATTCCTTATTTTTATAACATTAGTTGATGTTTTTGATGTGGAAGAACTAAAAAATAAACAAACTGATTTCTTAGTAATATTTGAATATGTCCAAGAACACACAATTAGTGGATTTTTACCTACAAAGGCACTGTTATTAAACACATCAGATATCTCATAGAGACAAAGATATTTTATATTATATTTTAATGGAAAGTATGCGGAAGTATGGGGTAATTACAGGGCTTACGATCTGTCTTCAGTTGGTTTAAGTGATCACTTTATATATAACGTTCACCGATTCTCACCCCTAATCTCCACAATTATTAAATTTTTTAATGAATGACTCGCTTTGAGTACCACTACACCATTACCATCTATGGACCAAATTCGATAATTCATTGTTCCTTTTTTTTAACAGTATATATATCATCACTATGAGAACCCGATTTTTTAAAAAATATTTTAAAGCAATATTCTTTATCTGTAAAATGTTTTTTAACTTATTATACTAGAATACCTATACTTTCATATTTTTTTTTTGAAATATAATAAAAAATAGCTTTGTCTCTATGGGATATCTGATACTTGATTAAACTGATTTCTTTTTAATATTGTTATTCTAAGCGAGTTAAAGGTTCGAGATCGTTCAATAGCGCCTTATTTGATTGAGAATATGATCACCATCTGCGTTGTGCAGCCTTCTAATAAATGACTCTAGAGTCATTGCCTCTGGATTCATTTGCCCCAATAACTATAAATCAATAAAGTAAAAAGAAAGACTGAGAGAAATACTCAAAGCATTTGCGGGTGTTTCTGGTTAACGCGGAGTAACGAGATCACCCCGCTGCCGCGGGCACTGGCATGGTCAAGTTGAAATGATAATTTCCATGGGTTGGCTTCGCGAACGAGACACGCACTTCATAACAACCTTGTCACCGTCCGGTCCGCCATTGCGTCTTGTTTCCCGTCAGAATTATCTATTTATCACCACGACTGTCCCCTGGGCGGCTACCGTCCAGCCGTCCGCGGAAAACCAGCTTTTCTTTCGGATTTCTGCTCGTACCCGTCGCACTTGGCAATGTATTTTTGTGCATTCAGTTGCCTCTTTTGTTGGGAAGCGTTCGGTTCAGAATTAAATATTATTATTTTTGACGTCAACGTAAATGATAATAATAATTTCATATATTATATTTTAAAATAACTTTAACTACATTATTAAATTCCACTGATTAACAGTAATCTAACGTGGTACGTTTCGACAACTTTTTAAAATTATTCGATCCACAAAGCTGACCGTAATGAGCTAGAAGGTTCCTGCAGATCACTACTTCGCTCGCTGTCATTACATATTCACATGATTCAGACTTCCTTATTGTACTTCTCATGTACGTCTAACGCTATACTAATATTTGAAAAATATGTGATGCTGTAAAGGTGTCCCAACAAGGTCGGAAAATTTAAATTTGAAATAAAACACAGTTTTTATTTTTTGAGAAAATACCAACATTTTGATATAATCATAAAGTAGACATGTGGGAACTGTGTGTGAAACAACATATCTGATGCGCTGTTCCTGCCTTAAATGTCATCCTCGGCTTTGCTGGCACATTTGGACACCCTCAAGTATCAGAAGATCTTGGATGTTAAGCTTGATGAACTGGCTCCGACAACCCGTCATGGTGGTTCAAATGTTCCGCATGATTTAAAGATAAAGGGACGAAGTAATCGGATAAGGTAATGAATGAGTAAATGGTACTTACGATTAAATCACATGGTTTATTTAGGAATGTTACAATTTAATACGTGTCTAAATAAAACGATGTGATGTTACGAAGCGAAGCTCTGCAGATGCGGCTAGCAGCGAGTGGTGATGCGTGCGGCCGTCCTCTCCTGGCATCGATAGTGGGCATGTCGTTCGTCGTATAGTGAAAGTTAGATTACTTCCCCAAAGATGTCGTTATATATACATCTCACCTTAGAACGATCCCTTTATAAGAAACGTTTTCATGTCTCTTGCTGACATCCTGAAACACCCGCGAATTTATATTACAATATGCATTTTTTATGGTATTTTGGCGTGCATTTTTTTTATTTTTTTGGGTTCCATTTTGTCACGACAAATTACTTCACATTTCATTATATTGCTAGTAGAATTTTTATTTAAGTTTTCTAGAACTATCTCTGCTTCACCAATGGCTTCAGAAATGAGTCAGCTAGCAATTTTCAATACTTGAATATATCCCGAAGATCTACCGATAGCCTTAAAATCGAGCAGTTTGCTTCATTGATTCATAGTTCTGTTTTTCTATTCTGACACCTTTATCACCTAAATCGGACGGCGCACTGCTTGGGCATTGCGTAAATACTTGCGATCGCTGTATTTTATGGTGCCCCATTACGCTTTAAAAAAAATAATACATTTCAGTGCGAATTTCTAATTAAATCATTATTTGTCGCTGCTAAATGCGAATTTGGATGTTATGAACATTTTATTCTCAATTAAAATATTTATTGACACTACGTTATCGAGAGATTTTAAAGTAGAGATAAAGACTTTTGTTAAATTACTTGAAACATATTAAAAATAATTGGTATATACGTAAAATTTATTTCTTTGTATATTAAATGTTTAGGTACGGAAGGAATCAGTTTTTAAAATATACAATTTTTACTATTGGAAAATAATGTAGGCAAAATAAAATTCATCAAGCGCTCAATAATTCCTTTTTAAGTTTATGTAAGGTGAACTATAATAACAATAATATAATCAAATAACATATTCTTCCATTAAAAAAAAATAACTTCGTCTCTTTGAGATATCTATTATTTGTTTAAATGACACACATTTTATAAATAAATTGCCACTTTTTTTTTTTGGTCGGACGCAGTAGATATTTACCTCAGATTAATTTATTTAGCCTTGTCCTGCCTCCTTTTCTAGACTTTCATCTGTATTCTTAGTAATTGTGTAGTAATTCTTTTCGTACTATTTGAATGATTTGTTTAAAATAAATTATTTACAAATACATAATAAAATATACGTATAATAAAATTGTTGAATTTCTAATAAATTTACAGATTATTGAATTATTTATTTGTTTTAGTCGTGTTGACTTTAACTTGGAATGTAAGCTGCTTTTGATTGATCTCTACGAATAATATATTGGGTCCATATTCTTTTTATTTATAATCTTAGTTTATTATTTGTGGTTATTAAACTAAGATAATAAATAGAAAGAATATGAATCTTAACCACCAAGTTAATATTGCTAATTTTAAAAGTATATATTGGGTCCATTCGTAAAGTGTCGCATCAATATTCTAACTATTTTTAAGCTAAGCTTAACGCTTGTGCTATGAAAATAGGACTAACTTGATGGCCTTCTGGAATGGGATTCGAACCCCCAATCACTAGACTACTAGGCGAGTATCGTAACCGCTAGATCACAAGTACATCTTTACAGTTATTGTGTTGATTAATCGATTATAATACAAAAGCTAAGCTATTATTGTTCATTATATGTATTTATCCACATAGTATTTTTCCATTACATCAATGATTCATCTAGAATTTAAGTTTTCTTACTTTTATCAAACAATAATGAAATTAATTTCAAAATCTAATGAATAAACCACTTTAATTTGGCGATAAAAGTGGTATACACAAAGATTGTTAGTTTTTTAAAATTAATAATTGTGTACAACCACAAAGTTAACTCTATAATAACATAATAAACATGATTTTTTTGCTGGTATGTATGAGGTAACTTATACCTGCGGGGTCCAAATTATTTAGATGTGCAAGTTCTGTCAAAAGGCTAAATTTCCAGCTCCAGTTGTCCGACATATGTACATATATATGTGTGAATTCATTTGTGGATGCAGATGCATATTATAGATACACAGGTATATAATATTTCTTATTTATCGCTTCACTCTTCATAGAGTAGTCGTGGTCATGATATTGCAGGATCATTATTCCCGTTGGCTGCTTGAATTATCTGTCTCCATCTTGCATGGTTGGTGGCATTCCTGCGGCATTCCTGGGGTGTGCTGTTATTAGCGGCCTTGACCAGGTCCACCCAGCGTATTGGTGATCGACCCCGTGACTTTTTGTAATTGTTTAATGAATCAATGACCACATAGTAAACATTTTTTTCTCGTAAATTCGTACAATAACAACGTATTATATATTAATTTTCTGGTTTTAAAATTTAAAGTATATTATTCATAATGGAAACAATAATATTATGCAAACTATTAAAATCAATCTTCAAAGTGGTCTGTTAAAATTAATACCTCCAAGAATACATGTCTTGAATGTTCTGACCACAAAAAAATATATAAAACAAAAAATGTCATTTCTAAAAGCTTTTACTCCGCGATGTGGAGCGTTAACATTTCGGGACGGGCTGCAAAAAATGCGACATTCATCTAACAAAATTCAAAATGATACTCGAACCACTGCGCCGTTTTAAACTGCAGTCGTTATTTGTCATTGAGATAAGCACTATTTTAGCTTGCGTCGCAAAATGAACTAAATGTCTTTTCACCAGCTTGAAGTTTCATCTCCGGTTGAACGAAGTTTAGTAGCTATTTTTTTTTTTAACTTTTCTCTTGTTTCTCATGTCATGCGACTAGAAGCGCTTTGTTTTCTTCAATTTTGTCATCTTATTGTAATTCCTCTTCCTCCTTTTCTGTCCTTCTTTAGTACTGGAGCGAGTTGTGGTCTCTGTTTTGTGTCGGATCTACTCGTCTGTCCATTGAGCGATACTTGTCGCAGTTGGTGTCATACAAATATTATTAATTATACTCGTATGTTATTAATACAGGGTGAATATTATGTTCTAGGCCGATTTTGTTTGGCCGCCATTTTGGTTTGACAGACATATTGTTCTGGGGTGAGAACCAGGGGCGTGCACTACATACAAGTCAAAAACTGCGCATTACTAAAAATTCTGGGAAATAAAAATAAATTAAATAATCTTTGTATTATGAAAATACCCTATACAATTCTAGCCGTAATTACCCACATTAGCGAGCGTAACCCACGGCTGTGGCGTAACCCACGGCTTTTATCTAGCCGTGGGTTACTTAGAAAAATCGTGAATTTGTAACAACTTCATTTGTATGGTTGTCCGCAATTTGCTAGCACTTAGGTATTGTATGAACCTAACCTGTTTTTTCAACCACAATAGTAATTGTACTGAATTAAATATTTTCTTACAGAATCTGTGTTGGCATTTTTACGTCTGCGGATTTTCTGTATTTTTCAAACAAATTGTGCTTAATTTTTTTTGTCTCTTTGTTTTGTTTTCATATGTTTCTCGTTTGTTGTTTTTTGTGACTGCGCAGAAAAAGTTATAGGTTATAATTTATTATATGTCAAGCGAGCGAATTTGCATTTTTCGAGATAGTATTAAGTTAGATTATTACCAATATTAAAATAAAATTATTTATGCTATGAGTTTCGACTATGCTAATTTGTAAAGCTAGTTATATAGATACATCTTTTGGAACGCTGTTAATAAAACATTTTAAATCCATTGTCCGAAGGAGAAATCGTAGAAAATACTTTAAGCGAAATTAAAGAGTACGGTACTGAGCAATAAAAGAACTTGCCTGTTTTATAAATTTTACAATTATATTTTAATTTAAATTTAATAGAATTGTTCTCAAAATTAGAAAAACATTTTATTTTTATTTCGTTGTATACGTATTATATACTTAGTTAGCATTGTCGGTAACGGCATGACCAAAGTTTGTGCCTAATGCACGCCACTGATGAGAACCTAGCATACTGTACATCCCATGAGAATAATAATCACGATCCAACCACTGCAAGATCTGTCTATGGTAGATAACAATAGACTCTTCCAATATTTAATCCTGGAAGATCTGGAAGAATGCCACAACGGTGGATGGATGCGTTACATCTGGCTCTAAAGAGCCTGGCGTCAGCTGTGGGGGCGACCTAGGGCCGAGACTTGTGGTGCATTTCCGACCGTGTCCCATCGGATCGAGTCAATGAAATGAAAGAGTGTGGGTCCACGATAGACGTATCAGATATTTGCCTTGCCGTCTGCGTATTATAAAATTGTGTCCAATTTGGTATTATTACTTATTACGTACGTGTTTTCTAAGTACGTCTTCAGTGTACACTTCGTAATCTGAAGGTCCAAGAAATAATATTTATGACAATTACACGTTTATTGCAGTGAGATACAATTTAGTTACAAAGTATATCACTAGTACGAGTCAAATGATAAAGTCGATGGACAAACAGAGAGAGAATTTTATAACCCCACACACACGCCCCGGCGGTGCGGTGTTCGTACGCACACTCACACACACAACTATAAAACCCCAAGGACATCACATTATTGTTATTAAATAAAAGTTACATTTTATTTATAGTTTAGTTCTTCTAAAAGATTAGTTGTAAATGAACACTGTATCTGTATATCGGCCCTTAAAGAGCACCGCTGCTCCGACGACGGTTCGGTAAATTGAAATGGATTTCCCGACCGGAATCACCAAGCGTGTAATGAGTTGAATGTCAGATCACCTTTTGGGCGACATTCGAACCAAATCGTTTCCACTATTTCGCCATTGTTTTATTTTCGGATTCCTTTTATTTCGCCTTAATGCGCACCATTTCGGCGGAGCGCTTTGATGACAGCCGCAGATCAGCGATCTTGGGCTTATTCGGTTTGATTTCAGTTAGCTGGATAATCGTATGTCCTTCATCCGAAAATATTCTTTGTAACCGGGAATGGCGGAGATCGAATTAGTATCAAACAAATCAGATATCTCATAAATACGAAGCTACTTTTAATATATTTAATAGAAAATATATAGAAAAAATGGGGTAATTACAGGGTTTACGACCTGTCTTCGGCTGGCTTAAGTGATCACTTTATATATATTTGGGGGTTAGGTCGGTAGTTAAATGAAAGAGTGAGTGATTGGCGTGTTGGTGTTTATTGAGTCGGATAGAACAATGAAGACGAGTGATAATGAAATAAATAAATGAGTGAAGATGCAGAAGGTGCCCGTGAATTATGAAGCGTGTCGGCGGTCTCGCTCGACGCGTGTGGGCCAGCAAGATCGCCGCTGTGAAGCGATGAAACAGGAGAGAGCTCGACGATGAGGAATTAGTTTAGACTTGTAGCGGCAACCGGCAGCGATATGTCGATATGTGGCTGAGATGGCAGTGAATTTGAAATCTGATCTCTACAGTTATATATATATATATAACGTTCACCAATTCTCATAGCTAATAAATAGCTTCGTCTCTATGAGATATCTGGTATTTGATAATAACAGTGTTTTTGTATGTAAAAATCCAGTAATTGTGTGTTCTTGGGACATATTCAAATATTGCGAATTAGTGTTCTTTATTTTTGTGATCAAATGCGATATTAGATTGTTGTGTATATGTGGACTCTAATGAACCCATACGTGAAACTATAATTTTACATTGGTATTGTTCAACACCAGAAGAAGTTGTAGAAGCCAATGGTTACTTCGAAAGTAGTGCTCTGGAAAAGTAGAAACCGTGAATAATCACGTTTCCTCTCAAATATCGCATCTTGGTACCTATAAATATTCGCAATAATAATATAAAAACTTATTTATTGTTTCCGAGGTAAGTTTGTGTATCACATATGTTTGTATAATCACATATGTAAAAATAAAACATTTGTTTTTTGATTCTACTCGTTTAATTTACTTGAGACGCGTTTCGCCTTGCAAGCTCATTATCAATTTAACAATTTAACTCCACAACTTGTATTTATAACTATAATGGTGACGGATGTACAATTTTGTTTACATGATAGTATTTTACTAAATAATATTTATATCGATTTTATAAATATGTGTTTTTAATTATTCTTTAATATAAAAAAACAATAAAAAACACACATTAGTAGGATCGATATAAATATTATTTAATACGAAATTATTGTATTTTTGATGTAAAACTTGATTTTCCATAGTAGCTGAAGCCTCAAGGCATGTAAGTAAATATATTAATTTAAAATAATTTGTTTTCATTAATACAAAGTATTTCGAAAACGTGGAAAATAGATTATACGTACTGCAAATTGAATGGTTTATAACTTTATTAATGTATTATTTTTTTTGCTAATTTGGTTCACTGCAGATTTGTCTCCTTAATCTTCGCTTCAAAATTATAAGAAAATATATTTCGTATATGCAATTTTTTAAACACGCTGAAAATAAAGTTAATCGTCGCGGTCTTTTTTATAATGGATGTGTTTTCTTAATTATAGCAAAAAACATTCAGTTTATTAGTTTTACATTTGTGTAAAGGTCTTATCTAAGTGATAGTTTAAAAAAAAGTAAAATCTAGTGCATAACTTCTGATATAAATGAATAATAAAAACTCACATTTTCGTAAAAAACGCGAAAATATGAATGATTTTTAAAAGCGAGCTCTTAAAGGTCCTAAAATTACCATTTTGAGTAAATTAATAATTTTTTTTATTTCAGAACAACTTTTTTGTATTATATTTTTACGTACGTTTTCTACAATCATTATGGTTAAGATATTTCGTAATATAAACAAAAAAAAAAATTTTTACGCGAGTTTGTCTCCCAAATGAAAATTCTATGAAAGAATTTGAAAAAATATTTGTTTTCTTTGTAGGGAACCATAAGTAATTTGTGTGCGTATAACTTAATTCAACCATAACGAGAATTATTATAGGAAAATGTACACAGATGTTATGTAATTTTTAAATAATATTTTGTAATTGTTTTAACTTTTCATACTATCAATCATTTTTTGGTTCATCAAAAATATAAATATTAACATGTTAGAGAAATTAATAATATAATGTTCTTAGTCGGTGTGCTCGTATTAACCATCGTGGTACTTAAGTCTGTTTCTACAGTATGTACTGCTTGCCTCCACTCTTTGCGATCCTGGACCTTGTTTAGTGCGTTTAGTGTAGCGAGGTGTAGGTCATTTTTAGCACTTGATCTGTCCGTCTTGTTGGAGATTGAGCTCTCGCTTTTCGGTCTTGCACATTGCCAGTGACCACTGTCTGTCTGACAATGTCTTCGGGCTATCTCTCTTTCGTCTAGCAACGTGCCTGTAGTACGCATGAAATCTTTTCTTGCATCTTGGAAAGCCTTTCTTGAGTACTGATTTCTTGAAGAATAGAAACATTCGCCTCGCAGTTCATGCAGCATACGACGCCATCACCACATCTCGGAGGTGTCGAGTATGTATCTTCATTTCATTCATCGGGTCCGTGTTTTATCTCACTAAGGTGCTATGGTAGACACGGGGGCTTTAATTATTGCTTCAAGCAATTGAATTAGTAAACGAAGTACAAACACTTTAATATATTTTTGTCAAACTAGAAAAATTAAAAAAACATTAATTAGTAATGACATTGTAAATGACATCGTTATCAATGTCAGTGTTTCTACTTCACGCATTCTCTCTCTGAATAATGAGGGATATTATTTTTATTTGCAAATTCCGAAAATTCTTTTTCAACAATTTTTATTACAAAATCACCATTCTCACGGCGCAATCACACAAATAATTCAAATATAATTTGGTCGGAGTCACCGCTAACGGAATTCTTCCAACAAACCACATAATCTATGTTCAGACCGTAACGGGCTGAAGTGGTTCTGTCACATTGGCAAACAAGTTTCTTCCTATTATACTTATTGTCACTCGCCCCGCCGCGACTTATCCCTTTCCGGGCCGGCTGCCGCACCACTGTTTTGTGAAATATCTCCATACATAATACATTTTGTGCTCGCGGCCAAATAAAAACGTCGATTGTCTAAAAAATGAGAATATTTTTTGGAGACTAAACTCGCACTTCGCTTCATTCGCTTCATTTACGGCTTGTGGCGCCCGAAAAATGGTTAAGTAAGTTATTTATTTATATCTTCGCTTGGACACGCTCGTATTTTGTACGTCTTTAAATTGAATTCGGCTTTTTTTATTTTTTAAATAATGATGGCGCTGATTTATGTAACGTCGTTTTCTTTTAAATCCATTTATGATAGAGTAAATAATGCACACAATTAACTGGTTGGGAATGGGTCACTCGGGTGATTTGGTTGTGCGGGATTATAAATAAACGAACGGCGAGAATCGAGAGTTGTGTGTCAGAATCGGTTGTGTTTTCTTTGCCTACCCCTGCGGAGAAAATGTTAGTTCATTATTTTATCTCAAAAAAAGCGAATCATTAACAATGTGTTTGAAAAGTATAGAAAAAATCTGTTTTTAACAATGTTTAAATTATTGAATATCCTGCATAATTTTGATAGTTGAAATTCAGAGAGCGCGACCAGCCGAGTGTTAGCTTATTAAAAACAAAGAGATTTTTCAGTTGTAGGGCCTCTATCCGCGGAACGTTGTACGCACCAGTGAGCAAAATTTGTATCGGATTTGAAGTGAAAAATAAAAACGCATGGGAAACCTAAATGTTGCGACAGTTTGGGAGCACTGTGGTGTTCAGTTTTGCGGATATGTTTATCTCACTTATTCCTGTATTTACTTCATTAAACCTAATAATTTGTAATTATACACGGATGAGATTTTAATCTCCCGCCTCGGAGATTTGTCGGTAAATTAATATCAGTAAGTATTAAGTATATATCAGTTGCGTTTTAGTACTCTGCGTAAAAAATACAATTAGCAATGAGTCATAGATCATTCCGCGTTCAATTTTATGCTGTTCTTGTAAACGAGTCTTCGAGACAAGTCTCATCCGTGTACACGTGCCATAAAAGCATACATTATTAGGTACAGGGTTTTTTCGTTAAGAGGCCCACCCAAATATAGCCCTATATTAGGATTTTACTTTCCATATAGAACCCTATGGGATTTTATTGGGAATAAATAATAACGCGCTTTCTCGTAACTTATATCGGTGCTCTGCGCATGTCCGAGATATCATTACAAAATATGTAAACTGCGCGTGCGCGTCTTTACTCGTCAGAATATTTAACCCTAAAAATGGAACATAAAAAGTCTTGTTACCGAAAATCGTATACTATCCAGAAAAAACTATAGTTTGTGACACGTTTAAAAGGGGGGAAAGTCAAAATTCGATGTCGCAACGAACAGATATTGACAGAAAAAAATCTTTGCTGTTGGTTGTAACAATTTAAGATAGTAAGAATAATTTTTAATTTCATATTGTTCTGTTGTTGCAATATTTAAAAAAAAACCTTTTACTGATATAATAAAAATTTTTAGTTAAGAAGCCCATGGGCTTCTATTTAGGGACAACATGAGAACCTTAAAAGTGCATAAACCAAATACAAGCTCATGGGCTTCTTAACGGAAAAACCTGGTACATATTTTTAGGCGATTTGTGTTACTTGCAGTCACTGTGTTAAACCAATATTGTAGTATATTACTCATTTAAACAAAAAAAAAGTGAAAAGTCACCTCAAAGTTACATCCATTTGGAAAACGTATCTGTGTATCGTATAGTTCGTTATATAATTATTAATACATTCCTTTTACATTGTTTGCTCAATTCACGTAAAATTTAGTCAAGACAGACTTTGTGTTTAAAACAGGGTTTTTGTTAGATATTTTAACCTTCCAATTCATGTTTCAATATAAAATACTACATCAGAAATATGTTGGATGCCTTCAAGATGTGGTGCTGGAGGGGGATGCTGCGTATCCCGTGGATAGTAAAGCGCACGGACACGCACGAGGCCATCTGATTCACTAGGCACTGTGCTTGGTGTCTACGAACCTACAAAGCGCCTACGAAAGTCTGAAAATGATATATTGAATATAAATTATTGTTAAGGAAAACACATTCTTATTGTGAAGTTGTAATTATTCAGAACATAGGTCTGTGATATTTTAAATACTAAATTAATGTATTAATTATAAATATATACATATAAAATCAATTTTGTCGAAAAATATTGTTTTTGTGTCACCGGGATTCGAACCTGGATCTCTATTTCCAATCCGGAGAAGTGCACTACCTTTGTGCTATAACGCCAGTATTTTTCTTGACAAATTTTCGAACCTATATGTTACATTTTTCAAATTAATACACATGTCGTTTCATTATTTGAAAGCCATCTACATTATTTTTACAGAATCTCAAATACCTTTGAGTAAACCGACTTGCAGACGCCGGATTGGAAATAGAGATCCAGGTTCGAATCCCGGTGACGCAAAAACAATATTTTTCGACAAAATTGATTTTATATGTATATATTTATAAATTATTGACCTGAAAATAACAAAAATAAAAAATTGAAAATATAAAATTAAATTGAATTACCTTTGTAATAAAAAAAAAAACAGTTAAGAATAAGTTAGATGATTATTAACTTTGCATTAGCGAAATCAAGTATAACGTCTTCAAATGTCATTTGTTTTACCACTACCATAAAACGGATAAGTATCGTATTTTCATTATATCTTAGGTATTTTACAAAATCGAAATCAAATTATGATTATTAAATAACACACGTCCCATGTATATAATGAGGATAGATATAAACGAAACAATGTTATTGCTTATATCTCTCGAAACTGGTAGTAGTTTTAATGAACTCAAGTAGAGTAATAATATTGTTTCATTCATATCCATCCATTATTATGAAACTCGACAAAGTTAACGCCGATTCTATCAATAATATAACACACACTCTCCAATGCAGCAGCAGTCTAGATCGCAGAACCAAAACAATAGCAGAGTGTTCGTGATGGGGCCTACGAATGAAATATTATGCAAAAGTGCCTAGGGCCTACGGCGATCTCAAAACGCCCTTGTCTTTATCCTTCAGGAGTTAAAGATTACGTTTGAAAGACTTTCGACAACATGGAAGAGAAATTTTGTTACATACTTTGGATATTTATACATGTCAGATGAAACGTAGTAGTAGCAGTAGTAGTAGCAGTAGAAGTAGCAGTAGCAATAGCAGTAGTGGCAGCAGTAGCAGTAGTTGTTGTAGTGGTGGTAGTAGTGGTAGTAGCAGTAGTGATGATAGTAGTAATAGTGATGGTAGTAATGAGAGTAGTAGTGGTAGTGGTATAGTACAATTATTTAATATTTTTCAACATATATATATATTACGCTTTGTGGATGTTGTATCCAATGTTAGTGTCATTTTATCCGCTAAATGGCAGTATACATTAGCAAAAATAATAATATTCATTACAAACTTTCCTCATTTTGCAATAGATGTAACTGATGTCTAAGATTTGTCAAAAACTATTGTGACTAATTATTGGATATGATTACTCGATAAGTTTAGGATTGCAGTTCAAAACGGTTTGAGACAAAATATCGTATTCACTTGAGATTTTAAGTTAATTATTTCATTTCTTAAAGTTCACTGTATATAACCTTCGTGTATATGATTTTAATCATATTCTGACGTTAATTATATCAATTTACGATAGTTCTATGTGTACATACTTATGTATATATCATGAATCATTTTACTATTATTTTGTATTTTAGTATTAGAAATAAAAATATAGTACATTATATGTTGCATTGTTAAAGCAATGTAATGAGTGATTTTCGCATTGAAGATGTATTTATAGATTCTACGGCGATAGCCGATTGCTTTTCTGCTAGTTATATTTTTCTGTACGCGTTGTACATTCTCCGCATCGAGCGGGTTGCGCGTTATCGCAATTGGGTGCAGATTTATGTATCGTCACAGTGCATTGTATGGGTGGCCCGGTTGGTGGCTGGCGATTGGTGTGTCGGCCCGGCCGCCTGCGCACTGCGCACTGCGCACCGCGCACTCCTAGCCTCGCGGCCATGTCACCCACAGCTGCTCCCGTGACGCACGCGCCTAGCGAGCGTCGTTCGTCTCGAGATAATAATATAATATAAAGCCTTCGGTGCTATCAACGAACGCCCGCACTCGGGGTAATTTATCAGATTTTCTTTTTTTTTCTTTGCAAATATTACATTCATACATACGTAATCGATATTGTATTGTATATGCATATTGTGCCGTCATGATATTAATTATTTAATAGGGAGAGAATTTTGCAGTGCCTGTGTATACGGTAGCGGATTTATAGTCGCGTAAGTAGCAATTGCAAGGGTTGTCGCTTTCTCTGCCTCTGTGTTTCTGAAACAAGAAGTAACAGAGAATGCGAAAGGAAAAACTTAAAAAAGAGTTAGGCCTAGTTTTAGTTCTAAAATATACTGGCAGATTCATGTACGATCCGTCTTTGAGTCTGCTTGAGAGTTCTAGACCTGTTATTATTGATAGTTGAACCTAAAACATCTGTGTCCACGTTGTGTTGTAATGTTATAACTGTCATATTTAATATTTATTAATTTTGTTTCATAAGTTATTACATTTCATTTTATGTGATTATTCTTATTTGGGGGTGCATAAAATTAATGTTGCTTAAAAGTATTCGTATAAAAAATGTATTTTTCTGTATATTTATATATAAAATATTAGTAAACTATCATTGCAATAGGATGGATCTGGCGTACGAAATAATAGAAATACATTTTTATTTAAAAGTAATTATTGTACGATAAAAATGATATGTACTCTAGAGACAGAGAACAGAAAGTAGATTGATGCATTTGAAATGAGGTGTTGGAGACTCATGCTGCACCTTCTTTGGATAGTAAGGCGAAAAAATGTCTCCATTTGTCTGAGGCGAATCCTTTCATTTTTGAATACCTTGGAGGAGTGGTGAAAGATATATGACGCAACTGTTCATGGCACCAGAAATAGAGGACGTCCGCGGAACCAGGTAACTTGGCACAACCAGGTAAACCAGATACTGGAGGATAGTCCTGTAAGAAGTCTCAACAATCGGCGAGCTTGCATGAGAAAATGTATGAATGTGGATGAGACTAGAGTTGTCAGGACAGAAGAGTGTGGCGTTCTATCCTCTGCTTACCTCAGCGGAGAAACGGCGTGATGGTAAGTAACAGTGGCGTGCAGTAGATATAAATTTAGGTTATGCTGTTACCAATGATATTATACAATCATATATAATATACATATGTACTACAATATGTGTTGTACATAGGATTATGAACTTTAGTTTTATCAACGTCTTTAGACAAAATAAATCCGTCGTTTATACGACCCTACCATGTATTTATTAATAATTTTAGAGTACTATTAGTGTTGTAAGTTTTAATGTAAAATAATACCTTCTTACTCATATAAAAATTAAGATAAAAATCAATATAAAAGTGTATGAACGTTTTTAAGAACACTTTTTATGACTAAACATGATTCTTTATTGTTTGAAAATTCTTCACGCAATAACTAAACGAAATAATACTCGTGCACAAAGTGCACCTAGAACGCAAATAAGGGCTAAGAAAACACTTTAAAAACTGTAAGATAGTAAAATTTGCGAATTAATTAAAACGGAAGTAGACTCTTCAATAATTTGCATGCAGTTGTAACCTCTTCTAATGTTATTCTGTTAAAAAACAGCATAGGTAACGACTCCATACAAAACGGATCAACTGAAAGATATTTTCAATTCAGTAAATAACCAATTGTATGACTCGAGTAATTCACTGGCTTAAATATAAAACAGAATAATATGAATAGGCCAAGGCGGCGAATGCATAAGAGCGCCATGGGTACAGCGGTGAGCTGTCATGGTAGTTTTTAGAACTAACTGGTACACAGATAGCGCTAATTGTAAAATAATGTTTCCGTTTTTGTTAATCCAATTATTTCATTTGCATTTGTTTTCCATAATTTTTAGTAATGAACAACTTTTCTGCTTGTATGCACTGTACGCCCCCGGTAAGTAAGTTATTTAGTTAGTTTGAAGAGTGGTGAGCCATGTCGAAGTATGGAAAGGAATTGCCGAATTCATTACTTAAAACTGATTTACGTGAAGATTCTAAAATATATATGTATATTATTTATAAGGCATGCTTGACCAGCTTCATCACCTCTTGGTCCATAATCAGGTTTGCTTGAGGAGGCATGCGAGCATCTATCTATCCGAGTTCACGGCGTCTCAGTGCCCGATGAGATATTGCTTTCAGAATAAACCTGTTCGTTTCACGATGACGAATAGTCGGCCACGCTACGCAAATCGTCTGTGCGTGTCAGAGATCATTTCTCATATGGGTAAATTTGTAATATTTCTTTCAATTTCATGTTTATTCACACTTCTACTCATATTGTAGGGAAGCGACGAGGTAAATAAAACAAATCAGGTGAATAAATAAAAAAAATTGTATGTATCCTAATAATATATAGTTACCATTAGGACTCAAAACCCTAAACTTTCTGTTGCCGGCAGAATATGTTACCAATTACATAATGGTAACCGTTTGCGTTCTCGTCGAATTCTCGAAGATATGTTATTTATTCCTTATACTATAGTGAACCATCTATTATTTCCAATTAAAATAATTTTATTAACGTAAATGATTACCGTGGTGTTATGGGTAACAATTTATCCGGGCAATTTCTGGGTTATAGTTCCGGTGGTAACTATATATTAATTCGATAGATAGAATTTTTTCTGTCCTACTAACTGATTAATCTATTTTGCTATAATTATCAAAAATTAAGTTCTAAAATAGTAACATCTCTTTAAAAATTATGTTTTTATATGATCTACATAGATAAGTAAAATTTAGATATAAAGGCTTTTATATTAGGTCAAACTAAATCAAATGCATACTTACAAAATATGATATACTTATTAAGGAGAACACATTCTTATTGCGAAGTTGTAATTATTCAGAACATAAGTCTGTGATGTTTTAAATACTTATTAAATGTATTAATTATAAAGATATATATATATATATCAATTTTATAAAAATATTATTGTTGCGCTTCCGGGATTCGAACTTGAATCTCTTTCCAAACCGGAGAAGGTGCATTATCCAAATAAAGTAGATGGCTTTCAAATAATGGAACGATAGATGTATTCATTTGAAAAGTGTAACATTTAGGTTCGAAATTTTTTTGTTGTTTAAAGTACTGTCGCTATAGCATAGTTAGATAATGCACCTTTTCCGGTTTGGAAATAAATCCAGGTTCGAATCCCGGTAGTGCAACATCAATATTTTTCGATAGAATTGATTTTATATGTTTTATAATTAACCCATTTTATTAGTACTTTTAAAATTAGCAATATTAATATAGAGTCCCATTCTAAAATTTTTTCCTTAAAATTATTCTACTAAATTTGTATTAAGTAACAATTTGAGTTTGGTACTAAATTTATTTTTTAAATAATTGTTGTTTTTTTTTTTAAATAGATTCTGGAAAAGAAACATTAATATATGTTTTTAGTTAGTTATGACATCCTGAAGAAGAAAATGGTATTTTGCGAAACCGGTAGATGTATTTAAACTCAATTCAGTGGTTAAACATAAAACAAAGATAATAAATAAGAAAACATTTAATTATTAGTATTTATTATATCCTTATTTCATTTCAAAAATGACCACAACCGGCCGTCTACCGAAGATTTGTTGGTAGCCAGCATCCACCATACCATCTTTTGATCTATCTATGAACTATATTAGGTGTGTATATATAATGTGAAGTAGAACATCTCATATAAATTGAATTTTTAACATTTAGAAAATTACTATTGATTCATTGCTAGAATTATACAAAAGTTTATAAAATTCATGATTACAATGTTCGAAATAATAGTTACCCATTTGTCGGTGTTGCCATCTTGCAGCAGTGTTTATATATTTTAAATTAACGTATACTAAAAATAATCTTTTTGTCATATAATTCATGTGCATCAGAAATCAACTGTGCACAGAGATAAACTTTAATCGTTTCCAGTCGCCGTGTAAAATTATGCAATCAACGTAAACACCGCACGATATGGCGGAGCTTCGCGGAATATGCCCTCGCAAGATTTATCTCGGGGAGCGACGCGTCAGCGAGAGCACCGCGCCAAGAGTCCAACCCGACATCTGTTTGCGCCGAGTGAGCCACACTTGACCCGAGGTTGATTTATGCAACGGCCAACATTACGCGATCCAGTTGCTCCCAGTTGGAACCTCTTGGAAATGAATGGATTATCTCTTGGATGTTATTTAAGATACGTCGCGATAGTTTTAAAATGCTCCTACATGGTATGACTATTGTGAATCGTTTACAGATTTTCAGACATACGACAAATGCTAATCGAATAATTAATCTTGATGTTTGAGTCGATGGATGATGCGTAGTTCTTCTTTAAATTTTATCGAATTCGCAGAGGATGGTTTAAATAATTATTGAAAAAATATTTTTTATGTATTTTTATAATATATTGTAAAATATGTTCACTGTCTCTTTAACTACACGACGTCTTGCAGGCCCAAAAGCGTGAAACTCTTTGCCTTCTGTCATAAGAAACAGTGCATCAGAGATTTTATTTAAGAAGAAACTAAAAACGTACCTTTTTAAAAAGTCATTTCCGTATGTGAAAATAACAATTTTTAATTTTAAAAAACGAAGATAATTGTTGAACTATAAACAGTTTGTTTGAACTATAAAACGTCATTAAGGTGAAATTTTTTACGTAAATGGCGCTATACAAATTATCCATTATTATTTATTTATTTATAAGTCTGCACTAAATACATATTATATTAATCTAAATTAATTTACAAGTTATAAAATTGAATATATGTACAATCGGAAATATTAAATGATTTAAAATTAACAAAAATATGAATAAGAATGAAAATATTTGTATGCTTTTACGGATAAATGCATTTCTATCTTCAATTGCAAGGATTTAATTCGATACGGAGTCTATTTTGATCGTACAAGAAAGGCTTTATCAAGTAGCAATAAACTCGCGGTGTAGAAATTATTCGCGAATTAGTTTAATAACCAAAAGCTATTTACTAATTAGTTTAACCGTATCTAATGAAAGCATTTATTGCTATAAGAAATCCGTTGAAAAATCGACAATTTTTATAATATTTAATAAATTTAATTATTATCAAGTGGAAATAAATTTATAATGCTAGTTTATAATTATTTGGCGCCGTTCATTAATCCTTGTATTATTTTTGCGTGAAAAATTGGGGATTTATTATGCAACTTAAAAGATTAAAATTTTTTGTTACCAACAATTATAATTAATAGAATATATCGTTTATGACCATGTATACTAGAAAAACAAACACTTATGTAATAAATAATAAGAAAAAACACTATGTTTAAATCACTATTCATTGATAAATCAACATGTTTCAAGAAAATGGTAGTATTTGTATGTAAAATTTATAAACCCTTAATAATGTTAAAATAATGATTTATTTTCAAAAAGTGATTTGAAAATTCAGAATAACTATTGCTGTTTAGACATCTCAAATGCTCCTTAATTCTAATCAAAATATCTGCAAGTTTTACCCATATAAAAATAATTACAATCATTGCAAATTAATTTTAAGACACCCGATTTAAAAAAAATATGCCAATCCTTATTATTTAATATATAATTGTTTAAATTATTATTGGCGTAGAATTTGAAATACATTTTATTATTAAATTTGAAATTTGATTATTTAAAAACACGATTTTTCACCAATGCTTTCCACTATCAATTAATAATAGGTAAACATATGATCTGATAAACTTTTTTTTATACTTTTTGTTTAAAAAATAACTCAAGCAATAATTTAAGCATTTAGTGAAAAGGTTATCAAGAAACTCTTAGGACGGATGAACTCTACATTTAAAAAAGAGTTTTATGTATTTTATTGTCTAATATTTAATGGCGTATTGAAAAATACTAATATTTCTTTTCAAATGCAATTAATAATCTTGCTCTTAGCACAGCTTTGGAGATGGATCACGTCTGCCTATGAGATTGCTGTGCCACCATTGATGAATAATTGACTTCTGCGCGTCGGTTGTGCAGTGATTATTTTGAGAATTAATTGATAGCAGGTCTTATACTTTAAAGGTTTCTTATATATGTATAGGAAATTAGAATCTATGACTATTATTATGTATTGTTTTAGCCATTTTACCTCGCGATTCAGACGCAATTTTTATATTTTATAGACTACACGTATATACAATTCTTCTTCTTTTTCTTTAGTGGCCTCATGGGATTCGGAAGTCCATGAACGCTATCACAATAGGGCGCCATTCGTCTCTACACGTCGCTTTTTTGGTCGTTTGCTGGGCACTTTGTTTATCTCTTGCAAGTCTGCCTTGACATCCGTCATCTACGTCTTGACCTTTCCCTCAGTCTCGATCCTGTTGGCTTGTGTATGTGGGCTTTGTTCATGTTATGGGAATCATCTCTTCCTCAGAATATCTGGAGCGGTATACCGTTTCCGAAATTCAAGAGTCTTTTATCTCCTTCATTCTCGGATTTGGTTATCACGTATTGGGTCGAAAATCTTGCGTACTAGATAGATAGTAATAGATTTTTATTTTTTTATTTCTTCTTTATTACATATATATAAATTTTTATTTTATTTTTTGCTAAACTCCATGGAAGTTTGCGGCAAGGATTGCCTTATGCATAGTTAAACATTTATTATTATTATAAAATATAACAAGCGGAAAAAAATTAGATGAGATGTTGGATGAATTACTTGGAAGAATATAAAGAATAAAATATATAAAGGGTTTTTCAATAGGGACGCTCAAACTTTCTTTCAACAGGGACAAGAAACTATGCCATATTTCTTCAATTTTTTTTGAGGTTAACACTCGTACTTAGTTGGCAAATCATCATGGAGCAGTACACACCGGAGCAACGCTTGCAAATTATTCAAATCTACTACCAAAATTCGCGTTCGCTCACCGCAACTTTAAGAGCATTACGACCATTTTATCGTCGTCATCACTTGCCTTCCACATCAACAATTCAACGTTTGGTGCAAAAATTTGAAAGCACATTGTCGCTACACAATGTTCCAGTGCCAGTGAGACATAAAAATGCACAAAGTGAGGAAAATATTGCCGCCGCTAGAGCATCTGTTCTTGATGACCTAAATGAGTCACTAACACGACGTTCTCAACAATTGGGCATTTCTGTGACGTCATTGTGGCGAATTTTGCGAAAAGATCTTGGCCTACATCCATACAAGATCCAGTTGACACAAGAACTAAAGCCAGTTGACCATTTGAAGCGTCGCCAATTCCTCAATTGGGCTGCACAACAATTTGAAAATGATGCTGAACTCCATCGAAAAATCATCTTTAGCGACGAAGCTCATTTTTGGCTCAATGGATATGTAAACAAGCAAAATATGCATTATTGGGCAGGCACCAATCCACACGTGCTTCACGAAACACAATTGCATCCCGGAAAAATCACTGTTTGGTGTGGATTACATGCCGGAGGTGTCATTGGACCATATTTTTTTGTTGATGATGCTAATCGTCATGTTACTGTGAATGGTAATCGTTATCGCTCCATGATAACTGATTATTTTTGGCCTCAATTGCAAGGTATGGACTTGGCCAATATGTGGTTTCAACAAGACGGCGCTACCAGTCACACGGCACACGCAACAATTGACTTATTGAAAACCAAATTTGGTGAGCGTGTTATTTCGCGAAATGGACCAGTTCAATGGCCGCCTAGATCATGCGATTTAACACCATTGGACTATTTTCTTTGGGGCTATGTTAAATCTTTGGTCTGTACCAACAAGCCGGCAACGTTACAAGAGCTAAGAGAAAATATTGAACGCGAAATTGGTGCGATTCGGGCCGAATTATGTGAAAAAGTGGTGGAAAATTGGATTCAACGATTGGACTTCTGCAAACGTGCCCGCGGTGGTCATGCGAGGGAAATTGAATTTCATACATAATTGCCACTAAATGTACTTCAAAACATAATAATTTTTTTTTAGATATATTCATTCGTTTTTGTTTTATTTTAAAAAAAAGTTTAAGCGCCCTTAATGAAAAACCCTTTATAAAGAAAACTTTAATCTTTCGAAAAGATATACAATTTTTTACAGGGTGTAACAGACCTAGTCCACAGTTTTTTAAGGGAGGATACCTGAATATAATATAATATAACAAGGAAATAAAAAATTAGGAAATGTTCTTTTACTTTGATATATAGATTGGTTGTATTAGTGTTCGGTACAGTTTAATCTTTAAATTCTGTGTGGTTAGTATATTTTTCTATATAAATATTTAAAAGTTGATATTAATAATTCAATTTTTTTTTGTCTAAACAATTATATTTGAGTTGTTTCTTTCCTGTCATATCCAAATTAATTATCTTCACGTCCTTCTAGAAGTAGTTGGGGTGGCGGCACCCCAATGTTAAACCTTCACTCACCATTAAATGGGACCTCTCCTGTTCGCTTCCTCAATTCAAATTCGCTATAATGATTCAGCACTTATTTCATTTTATAATTTGCTGTGGTCTAGGGTTTTATGCAGGGTGCTGACGTGAAATAATTCGGTTTTGATAAACATATTTATGTATCGCATAGTACAGTAGAGTATACTACGACAAACAGTTGTTATCATTAAAATCAGGATGCTACAGTGAACATAGACGCTATAAAAACCGCATGAGAAAATAGCATTGGCTGACGGCATGCCCTTGAGAATTACGTGTCGATGTGTCGGGGACTTTTCGTTTGAGTCTATATGATTTTATTACATAAAGTTTATTTGTATTTTAAGATTTTTTTTTTAATAAACGTTAGATAAATAAATTATTTTTACAGTTTTGTGTAGGATTTTTCTTGTTAAAATGGTCGTGTTGAATGGTAACTTTGCTCTAGGCCAGGGGTTGGCAGACTTTCTAGTGAGGAGAGCCAAATATTAAGTAAACGGAATATTAAAATTTTCATAGAGCCGCAACATACATTTACACTGCATAGCGAATGACGAATAAAAACGAGATAAAATCAAGATTTTTATTTAAAATTCACAATACAATCGAAAGCTATTTAGAAGAACATATGGGAGTTATATGCTTCAGTAACATTAAGTATTTCTTATAAAATAAGTAATTTTAAATAATTTAACACTAATAAAATACTTTTTGGGCATTGTAAAGTTTACTAGTTATAACTTCACATCGCTATCGAAAGCTTTGCTATATATCTTGCAAGTAATTATTTGTTTTAAATTTTAGGTATGATTGTACATTTTCGACGGTTTATTTGCTTCTTAACTTTTTTAAAATTTGATTCATGGAAGCGAATGTTCGTTCGCATAAATAGGTAAAGCCAAAGATTGTGAGAATGGCAAATGTTCGCATAAATAGGTAAAGCCAAAGATTGTGAGAATGGCAAATGTTCGCATAAATAGGTAAAGCCAAAGATTGTAAGAATGGCAAATGCTAGTTCTTTTATTGTATCATATACAATCATATGATCTAAACATAACCTTAACATATTTCTTAAAAAAAAAACAGAAACAGGTATGTAATGTATGCATTGTTTTAATATGACTCTTTGTTGAAAGAACAAACGTTTTTCCCTTTTTAGGATATTTGGACCACGAAAATGTTTTATTTTATTGATTCCGGGGAAAAACATTATATTATATTATATTAAAAAATTTACACAGCCCTGATGCTTCAAATAATTATCTCATATGTTTTTAAAAATAATATTCCATTTTTTCCGTGTTCCGTAAAAAAACTCAGTTGTACAATGAACAATAATATTCCAATACAACGGCTAACGGTTTCATGTTTAAAAAAATAGAATGTGCCTGCGACCCTCGATATTTTAAGGGTGAGTGATCTATAAAAAAAATCATCTTTTGTTGTCTAAAAAAATACACAGCAAGAAATACGGTGCCATTATATAAATATATTTTTTGTATTTATGTAGGGGTCTTGATCATTATGGATTAATTGCTATCATTTCGTCTACATAATAGGCGTATTTTGAAATAGAGGAAATAATAATTTTTAATTTAGTGTGCTATATATTTTCTTGTTATCTTTATTATTACAAGAAATTAAGATTAATTTGGGAAAAATTACAAACATAATACAAATTAATATAATAATTATTATAAACGTAATATTCGTGTTATTTATTAACTTTTTTATTTGCAAGAAACGATGGGTTTCAGATCAATCCCGTAAGATATCTATTTCAAATCAGATTTACTCGGGTTAATACGATGACAAGCGCGACAGTGTCTTGTGAACTTTAACGAATTGCCGTAGAATTGTTATTTTGTATGCAACTCTATTTTTCAACACGACTCCTTTGACAGTAAGTCGCTTGAAATGTATTCATGTGTGTCCTGGGGCTTTAGGGTACAGTCAATAGTAAAATATAGAAATATAACTTAAAATGTACACACGAACACGTATACATGACTATCAAAAATATCAAAAACTTAAGAATAGATATACATAAAATGAATGAACTAAAGCAATAAAAATGTTTTTTGTGGGTATATTTTATTATAATCCTTTATTTATTATTCTTTATTTCGTAGCTATTGTGTTTAACAATTATATTCCGCACCCTAGAGAATCTTATTTCATTAAGCGCAATCTGAATCTATCATCATTTCAAGCATTGCATATTGCATAATAACAGTTTCGTTTATGTTATGTATCATATTCTAGTAACGTATCGTAATATAGTACCATATAGCGGAAAACTTTAAAGTTTTAATTGTATTGCCCATAAACCATCTGGGTGAGGTAAGTGGGAGAGGTATTGTTCGACACGAGTGATTTGCTGATTTGACAGTCGCAATGAGGTACTGGTTGGGAGCGTACCCCGCGTTCGCGGTTGAGCACTATTTAAAGTGCGGTGGTTTATTGGTTCATGCGTGTCGCGCTTTTTATACTCGTTTTAATATTCAACGAGTAAGTGATGTGCCGAGTACGCAGCTTATTCGTTGTTAGGTTCAAAAGTTCAGACAAGAAGGGACAATGGTTAATCAAATTTCTCCAGGACCATCAACGTCAGCAGCGACGCCAGAACATATGGCTCAAGTTCGACGTGAAATTATGCGCAATCCGCGTAAATCGGCAAGGAAGATTGCAGCCTTTACTGGCTGCATAAAATATAAAAATCATAATAATATAAAAATCAACAGTGCACGTTATTTTGAAAAATAAACTAGGAAACCTCGGTCACCGGACCTTACGACGTGCGACTTTTTTTGTGAGTATACCTTAAGTCGAGAGTTTACACTAACAACTCTCGGACAGTTCAGAATATCCGTCGTGAAATTGCCGCCATTGAACCAACGCTATGCTCTCGCGTGTTTGCAAATTTAAGAGTCCGATTACAAGAGTGTCTTGAGAGAAATGAACGGCATTGAGACGATATTGTTTATAAAACGTAATATCCGCATCGTTAAACTCCATTTTGTATAAATAAAATATGAGAATAACATTGTAGTTTTTTTAAATTTAATATTAAACTTGAAAATTTTCCGTTGGACATCCTTTAGTTTGAATTATTTGGCGACCTAATGTACGACATATTTGTGTGTTTGTAAATATGCTAACGTGAAATCGCATCTATGTTAGGTGGACTTGTTGATGTGTGAAACGAATTAATTTAACCATATTTATAAGTTTTAGAAAAACTTGGTAAAAATATACTTATAGTTTTTCACATACCACCACATTACCACGATTGAGAGGCGATTTCATAGCGACATTGATATTTTTGTGTGATATGTGTATGTGTCTTGAATGGTGAACAAGAATTTTAAAAATTATTGACGAAAGTAATTCAGGACAATCAGTCTTAATTGATTGTGTATGTAAAATTTTTTATTTATAATTGTTTGACAATTACATATATGTAAAATAAAATAAGGCCATATATAACCAATGATTGCTGAAAATTTTGAATCTTACAATTGAATTACACAATTCTGTCAAGAATAAATTTTTCGCCACTATAGTATTATTAATCCTAGTAAATAAGTAAAGGATGTTTTTTTAGAGGTTTAAATTGCGAATTGCCAACACTTTTTCCTGCGACAGCCAACTTGACAGTTGACAGCTGATTTGTGGTCAGTTTGGTTTGCAATTTCACTATGAATAGACTTACGCCAGAACAGCGCTTGCACATTGTGTAAATTTATTTCGAAAATCGTGGTTCAGTTCGCATATTTACTGTGCGCTACGACCACTTTATGGTCCGAGCAAGTAATTCGAATAACCATGAATTGTTTTCGCACCACGCATATTCGAATTCATAATACGCATCTGCAGAGACGTCGTACAGTGCGCACCGAAAAAGCTGTTGTTTCTTCAAAAATTATGCCGGCCAGAACGTACAGTCAATGGAGAGCGCTTATAGATCCATGATTACTGACTCTTTCGTTCCCCAATTGAAGGGCGTTAATGCAGAAGAGCTGTGGTTTCAAGAAGACGGCACAACATGCCACACAGTGCGCGCCACGATCCATTTATTGAATAAAACATTCGATGAGCGCATAATTTCGCGTAATGGACCTGTGAATGGGCCTTCAAGATCGTACGATTTAACACCTTTGGATTATTTTCTGTGGGAATATGTGAAGTCGCTAGTCTACGCCGATAAACCAGAGATGATAGACGACTTGGAAGCCAACATTCGTCGCTTTATTGCCGATGTACGGACCCCAGCTGCTCCAAAAAGTGGTCGTAAATTAGACTTCCAGATTGTGTTTTATTCGAGCCAGCCGCCGCGCCCATATGCGCGAAATCATATTTAAACACTAATGGCATATAATTATATTTATATGTGTTTTATTGCATTTTAAAATTCTATACACCTCTTAAAAAAACATCCTTTATAAAAAAAAATTCTATAACAATTTGTAATAAAACCTTAAATAGTTACATGTTCTCTGGCACCATTTTAGGATGTCCAGTGTGCTTAGCTGAATGATAAGTAAGAATTGATAAGTTCAATTCTAATTTATGTTCATTAAAAATATTTTTAAATCAGTTACAAATACAATCGAACTCAGTTATAATGAGTACGAAGGGACCAGCTAACTTTCTCATTAAAACCGTTACTCGTTGGCACCGGATGGCAAAAGTTATTAACGATATTGAAAGAAATAATCGTATTGTAGTATGCCGATGTTGTGGGACTCATCTTTCTAACGATCGTAATGCGATTTATTCGGTTGTTTGTGGAAGAAATCCACTGATTCGCATTTTCACACAGTGCCGGGTGGCGCAAGGACGTCGTGCTCTCGGATTACGGACGGGCGCTTTGTTTCCTAATTGATTCGGCGCGCACGCCCCGCCGTGTCGGCCGGTGATCCATTTCTCGTCTTTGTCAAGTGCCCTCCACGTCAGGCGGGATCACAGCCGCTCCGTCGCAGGAATCGATGCTCCATGGCAATACGTCTCTCATCTCTCACTTCGAGAGCCATTTGTAATGAGACGCCGCTGTGGTTGCTTGGAGGTGCGCATGATAAATTCGGGAATGGCTGGAATTCTTCACGCAGTCTTGCGCCTATTGAGGCTGCTTTTGTACCGAGCGCTTCTCGGTGATGCGATACAGATTGAAAGAATATAATACGACATTAGCCGCAGTGTAATTGAACATGTCGCTATTGTACATTTGTGAACTTTGTGATTATTTAGGGTTGACAGGCTCGCGGCGCTTCTATTCACGGCAGGGTATTTTTATATTAAAAATAGTACAAATTAAATCAAGGCAATGATTGTGATTCTGCAGAATGTATGTCTTAATCAATAATTAAATCAAATTAAAATCAAGATTTAAAGTTTAAACTGAAACATATTTAATTTACTGGAAACAGTACCTATATGTGTCATATGAAGTGAAATGTAACAACTTAGCTAAGAGAACTAGTGATGAAAAAAATGTTACTCTTGACTCACTGGTGTGATTGTGATTGATATTCGATAATATCAGTGATTGAAATCTGTGACCTCAGTTTCATTACTAATACGCGTACGCCGCACGATATCACAAAACACGAAATAAATAAAAAGCATAATTTAGAGCGTATTTACTTATATTATTCAAACTTCATTTGTGTAAAAAACATATTCTAGCATATGTAATTAATATATTTCTAATTTAATATTATCACAAAAACAATGTAAACACTTAAAAAAAATATGAGTTTATTTTTTGGTTCAAATTATCCGCATTTCGCGTTAAACGTTTTGGCAGAATCTACTAGATGACGCTTATTACGAATTGTAACGTCATTCCTTCATAAATATTTTCGTTTCATATGCACATGCGCCGAATCACCGTTCACACTCAAATATATTTAAAATTAAAAAAATAATCATTAACCACGATATTCCCAGATATTCAATCACTGATATTGAGTGTGACTCGAAGATATCAGTGATTGAGTCACGATTCGTGATTTTGAGCTCATCACTAAAAGGAACAATCTGTCGGTAGTAAAAAGGTCCTGGATTCAAAACCCAGTTGCAATTTAATTTTTTTTTTATTTTGTTTTATTTTGTATTGAAGTTTTGTTCTTTGCATTTTTTCATTGACATATTTATTTTGCTCTCGGCCTGATTTATTTTCGGTGACTGTTTTAAATAATGTCATTTCACGCAAGTACCTGTCAGATAATTATTGGAAGCATGAAATGTTCAGACTAGATGCCTACCACATCCACTTTAATCCAATTTCACGAATGTATATATTGTATAATGAACATTGTCCACAGTATATGAGTTGTAAACATTCTCCGATTCACTACTAAGGCACCAAATTTTTTTTAACACGATATTTTTTCTTAAAACTATGTTTGTACATGTTGGTGCTAAACATGTGATTATAATTATTTATACGTTCCGGTGTTTTTCAAAGTTCATATGTATTAAATTATGCTTTTATTTTATTGATAATTTTATTTTGTATTGCAGTATGTTTAATAATAAAAAAAAAAATAATAATATTAGATAATTTGTATAGCGCGATTTTCGTAAAAACTTTTATTTCAAGGGCGCTTTATACATAAACTGTTTATAGTTCTACATTGTCTTTGTTTTTAAAACTAAAAATTGTTATTTTAACTATGGTAATTTTTTGAAAAGGTGCGTTTTTATTTCTTTCTTGTTTCTTATGACTGAGGGTAAAGAGTTCCACGCTTCTGGGCCTGCCACCACAAATACCCGTTCACTAAATATAGACTTCTGGCAACAGTTGGTCAGTTCTACAACCCTTCTTGCGGGTGAAGTAGTGCCTAACTTGAGAGTTTGACGTCTATCATTCAAAAGGTCAGGGATACAAAACTCTTGAAGATACATAGGCGCCATGTTAGGTGTCGCTTTGTACATCAACCAGGATAATTTAAATTTAACTCTCTCAAGAAAACGGAGCCAATTTAACTCTTGTAAAAGGGATGTTATATGAGAAACTTTGGAAACTCCGTATATTATCCGTGCAGCCGTATTTAGAATGTATTGTAATCTATCCAGCTGAAGCATTGGCAGGCCAGTATATATGCTGTTACAATAGTCCACACGTGACACCACAAATGCATTTATAAGTAGACGGGCTGCCTCAAGAGGTAGGTAGATGTTTCCGAATACTTTTAATTTGTCTTAGCTGATAAAAACAGTTTTGCTTATTTCTGTATTCATTGAAAGATCTGAATCAATGTGCACCCCCAACAAATTAACTGCAGATTTAGCATTATTTAGAGATATTTTTTTTGTATATATTTCAAATTTTGTTGTCAATACTCAATTCATTTACATCGTAGCATTTGTTAGGTGTGATGCGCATATTTTTATTGTAACTCATTTATTCTGTAAGTAATTAAATTGTTAATACTCCGTACAATATAAAATAAATAAAATAAAAATACCCCGCAAACTAGTTGGTTATTTTATTGACAAGTCTATCCATAACATCGTCAAAGCATTTTTTTATTGTTTGCAAACAACTGCAATAATTTTTTACACGACCAGAAAGCAATCATCGGTTCTTTAAGATAATTTATTGTTTACATTATTTTTTTCTCGACACTCTGGCGGTCGCTGCATGAAGGTTCGTTTGATTCGGCATTTTAACACGTTCATTTAGTGTTAGCATCAGCTTTGCGGAATAAATTTATCTTGTGAACGGTCGATTTACAATAAAAAATAATTTATCTTCCATAAACCTTGAATAAACATAAAGCTTTAATAAACTGGCTCAGCGACGCCGGAGGAACGTTTGTAAATTGAGGCGACTTTATTACCGTTGCTATCAAGTTTCCTCACAAATGATATGGACCATTCTGTAGCGTCACAGATTATATCGGCCGTCTTAAGTCAATTTATCAGCATTTGTTTCAATTTCCACGTCCTCTATTGTCGTGTTCCCCATTGGTCGGCGCTGAAGCGATGGCGTTAAACTCCTGTGAATGCGGGTATTATTGGCTTTATAATATATTGAACGATACAAAGCGGCTCCGGAGATAACATTTAATGTCTTCTTTTGAGTCACTTTTTATATTTTATACCTGTTTAATTATGATTTTAATATTTCTCATGCTCCTTTGATATTTTGTCTGAGGTTTTAATCAATTTTATGTTTTATGCGGTGACTTACCCACTAAGAATGTAATTTGTCCTCTGTGTTTGGGAATGTGACCGGCTGTGCTCATGTTACTACATTATTATAGTTAATATGTCATGCGTCAAATATTTATGCTAGCTTACGTTGTGCTGATAAATAATATTATCGCTTTGTTACAATCACTTTCTTTCTAACCTAACTCCGGTTGCCATGACAAATACATTGAATATTAATATATATCTTACCGTCGAAAATTCGTAATTTTTAATGTTTTTAAAAATAATGTAATCTTTTTAAACTAGTGAAAACTTTTTATGTATAATAAATTTCTCTCATCCTCTAGGGTTTATTGACGGTTTAGTGGTAAATTTGTCATTATTTGTTACGAACTTATTATGAGTTTTGAAATAATAATTAAATTATAATTGTATAATTTTTTATTATTTCATTATTTTTTATTATGTTATTATTATTGTATAATTTTTTAAACTTGAGAATATGATAGATGAATGGATCAATGTTTTAGTATAAAACCTTTTTTTTTATATCTATCTATAATTTTTTTTAATATTGTCTGTCTGATACTGATGAATATTACATAATGAATAGTTACAGATATTATTTTTTTGGCAAATATATTTTTTTAACAAATATTATTTTTATCTTTGACTTTATGAAATTTCATCATCATTTTTGTTCTTATATCCTAGGACGATCGGAAGAGGGAAAGTATTAACACGGCGCTTCCATCTTCCCTTGTCTAGTGCCGCTTCGGTATTAGTTAACCATTCAAGATTCAAGACTATCTGTCTTCATACAGTCTTTTTGCTGTTTATTTATTCCTGCATTTACTCCGAAGTTGCCAAGAAGATACATACCGGTAGTCGTCGATGCAGCATTCGCAAGACAAGTTAAAATTATTTCATCATTTAAAGTGGATTTAATGATCTTCTTCTGCCGATTTACGTCCATTATTGAATAAATGACTTCCTTTTATGATTTTTCATATTCCTGTCTTTTGCGTTTTCTTTGCAATTTTTCACGACGACTTACCTAGTGATATCTGAAAGCCTGGTAATAAACAATAATGATATGTTATATAAATTCCAGACGAGAGTGGCCGTTTAAATTGGTTCTGTTTCATCGTTAATCTGTACCTATATATCATATAAAAACTGCAAGAAATATTATTTACATCGCTTAAGGTCGAAAGTCATTCACAAGAGTCTTCTCATAGCGTCGTGTAGTTCCCGGCACATGACACCGTCGGCCTCGGGTGTTTGACGACAATGGATAGGCATGTCGTATATCGCTGCGGGATTACACTCGCAATAATAAATCGGGGTCCTTCGGTGTGAATTAATATGACGAGACACGTGCACGGAGCTGACTGCGGATTACGTCGCGTCTTCCTCGGAAGGGAGACGCGACTTTAAGAGGAGATTATTTATTTGCGAGTTGATTGTTCCGTATTATCGCGTGTCCCGCATTCAATGCGAACGAAAAGCCTTAATGAAATATATAAATCGATTGCATTTTTAGCAGGATTATTTCCTGTCTGATGAATATGCTAATAGAATGTGGATTATCGCGACGGCTGTATCTTAGAACGGGTCGGATATAAATGCTTTAAGGTGTGTGAGGCATTCATTTAATATGAATTTTAAATTGGATATGAGAGAGAGCTGTATTATATTTGAAAGGCAATTGTTGATGGTTTCTTCACTTAATACCGTGTATCTTAATTTGTTAATTAATTTTTTATTTTTTTTAGGATACCAATGCTAGAAACTATTTTAATAGCTTTGGATTAAAAAAAACATTTATAATCTTCTAAAGAACAGAGAAAACAATTTCAATACAATTAAATAATTAAAATTCACGTTTTATTGGTGATGTTGTATTTCGTCAGAAAAAATCATTTTTTGATAATTAAACCTAAGGAATTTATTGTTTCTGAAGTTAGTTTTTAGGTATTAAATAAAATAACAATAACTTTGTATGAAACCACGAAATTTATTATACGTTAACCGGTTTCGCTTATCTCAAGCTTCATCAGGACGTATTTAAAACTAATCATAAATACAAAAAGAGTGCACTTATATACACATAAAGAGGGAGATATAATATAGAATTACATGTAAAGGAGAGAGACATAATACATATATAGTTAAATAGAACATCAAGGAAGACAGAATAAAAAGTTATATGCGAAAGAGAGAGACATAATACATATACAGATATACGGAACATTAAGGGAGGGAAAAATACAGTATTGATGGATTTTAAATTGATTTTAAAGGAAATATAGCTAATATGGGGCTAATGGATAAATTAATTTGATTATTTAGAATTGGTGTTCCACTATTTATTGCCTTTTTTATTTCGAGGGCTTCTAAGTTGTCCAACCGGAAGCCAAATCCGTTTTTATCGAAGATATTGACCATTGTGGTATTATTAAAAGAAAAAGAATGGTCTTTTTCAATAATATGGTTGGAAAATTCTGAGAAACCATTACTGTAAAAAAAAAGAAGTTTTTAGAAAACAAAAACATTAGTTTTTTAGTTGTACTTGTTTAATTTCTTATTAGAACCAAAAAATAAGTGTTTTTATTTTATTATGTGTAACCCTAAGTAAATTTTTCTGTCCTTCTTTACGTAATCCTCCCAGCGTTGTTGGAGTCTTCCTACACTTCTTCTACTATTTAGGAGTGTTTTTGATATCCGCGCTTCTTGCATCATTTGGACGTGTCCCGCCCACCTGCCAAACCACACCAAAGTAAAAAATTTCAAAGGAAAAATTGAAATCAGAGCTGCTTTCGGATCTTGAACCTGGGACCTTTCTATTGCATGTAGACTGTTCTTCCAGCTGATTTAATTTAATTGATAATTGATTATCAGATTGGTCCTTCGCGTCATACTTTAGTGGACCCAACTTTCTTAAAATTTGCCGAAGTTTTGTACGTGCGTATAAATTATTAATTATTTTGTGGATAGATTGTCAATAAAGTTAAATGAAAAATAATCGAGACACATGACATGCGATAGTACGCGACGTACGTCAACGGGTGTTTAATTTTTGATATAATATTAATAATACGCATACTAACGCACCCCATTTTATAAAAACATTAATTCTCGCGTTTACAAAGGGGTGAATTGTCATTAAAATAATATAAAGCATCTAGAAGCGTTAGATAAAATTTGTGTGATATATTGGTGTTAATTAGTTAACATGTAGTTTATAGATTTGGCTAAACAATAAATCAAAACAATTTATTCGATATCGTATTGTTGTCGATATTCGAATATTATTTCTGGCATCATTAGAAAGATGGTTGAATTTTGTGCATTAGAATTTTAAAGTTTTTATTATTCAAACATGTCAATAGTGCTACAAATGTATAATATAATATAAACACATATTTACTTGGTCGTTATTTTTATTATAGTTATAGATTCATTTCATATGTCATATTTAGTTACATCTTCTATTTACTGTTTTCCAGGTATGTTTGTAGAATTCTATAATCACATATGTGAAAATAAAATGTTTAATTAATTTGAGACGCCTAAAATTTCTCTCTTGCCGCATGTTGTCTTCTTAGATTGTATAAATTATACAGCTGTGCTTTTCTACAAATTACCTGTGACATTAAAATACCATTTGTTTTGAAATTGAATTGTTATTTAGAATAATTAGAAGTATTTAAAATCGATTGAAATCCTCAGAATTTCGATGAATAATGTTGTCCCTTTTCATCACATGTAAATAAATTCTATCGCTTATGGTTATAAATACCATTATGGTTATAAATACCCCCATTATGGTTATAAATACACATTGTTGAGTTAAAACCCTAAGATTGATAATGCTCTTGCAAGGCGAAGCGCGTCTCAAATAAATTAAATGAGTAGAATAAAAAAACAAGCGTTTTATTTTCACATATGTACATCTTCTATGTTTGTATCTACGACCTATGTTGGTGAGGTATATGAATTATATATTGTATTTCCAGTGTACTTTATACACTTATAAATTTCCTCAATGAACGAGTGGATAAATCACGGTAACGAGATTTAGCTACAAGTTAGCATCCGTTCTCGTTATATTATTTCCGTTCCTCGGTGCCAACGTCCTCAGTTGCGAGATATATTCTCACTCAAAAACATATTTTTTAATGTGCAGGGGCGTATCTCAGATGTGGTGGCCAGGCACCAAACAGTGTACACCGATGGTCGATTAATTTTTGAATTTTCATGAATGCTTAAAATTCATTCCAAAAAATAATTAAATATCATTATTTTTGCAACACGCCATCACGCACGAATCCTAATTACGTATCGTGATAATTGAAAATGACCTTTTTGCTAATTATGGCTTACTTTGTGTTTTGTTATTACCATCACTAATAACATCGTATTAAAAACGGTTAAGTATTGCGTTCGCTTCCATTCATTAATTTTTAAAGTCCGATTTAATTTTCTCAAATGGATCCTTGAATTTTTTAATAAGTAATTTTATTTTGTGCGAAGGGTTTTTGCAAAGATACATTTTTAATAACCCTGAACATATATTTGATAGGCCCTGCGGGCGGGTATTGTGGCCGCTTCGCGGCCATTAGTAGCCTTTACGTGGCCATTGGTGCCCGCTGCGCGGTCAGGGTCGTAGTATGATCTATATTTTAATACGGAAATCCTTTATTATATTGCTTTAACAATAGTGCATTGTGTATTCTTATTATATTGCTTTAGATGAAATATAGATCCTACAGAAGCCCTGGCTGCACAGCGGTCACCATGAGTCGCTTAGCGGCCACTATTAACCGCATCGCGGTCACAATAGCCTACTTTTCTGTTAGCCCATTCCGTATGCCTCTCCCTGAAATTTTACAATCGTAAAAAATATGAATAAAACAATAATGTAACATTTGGCAGCAACATAAATAAGGAAAAAGAATTCATAGAGTGCGACGCGACACATAGATGAGATGAAAGGGGCCTCACAGACCTGGCCGTTTAAGCAAGTACTTTAAAGCCTACTGAAGAAAATGACACTAACGAAGTCGCCACTAACGCGACATCCAGAAAGTCATAGATATAGACAGGGAAGCGTAATATTATTATGGATAGTTAAATGTCAAACTTGTTTTTTTTATCATTGAATATTTGATCTAAAACCCTTTTACAAGGGACTTCTTAGCACAGGAATCTATTTATAAGATATCGCTGAAATCTTGTGCCCTTGCCATAGTATTGTACATTCTTCGACTGCTATGCATATCGGTAAGAAAATAATTAAAATATTGCAAAAAATATTAAGGCGGTTGTGTTGGATTAGTACCCCGCCGGTACAGCCAGCCGTGCAGCGGTCTTCTTTATCGGCCTGATCAGTTTTTATTTAAGTACACATTAGTTTACATCACGATTTATAGTGGCCAGGCGATGCTACACTAAAGTCCTGGATCTTTCGAGCAATTCAAATGGCAAACAACGAGGCACTTCTCAAAAAATATGATTTATTTGCTCGCACATTACTGTTTTCATAATTAAAGAACGATCGCTTTATGCGATATAACGTAATTTAATTTCTTTACTACTTACTGAATGACGTGTTGTACGGGGTGCAAGCTTTAGGCTTTCATCGGTCGGCATATGTTGTATTCAATTACAGTTTTTCATTATTTTTTGTACACCCTGTTCGATGCTCGTTTGTCTTGTTTATTTTGCATAATGTGCAATGTTGTTGTAGACCGAAAACAATGTATATTTTGCATAATTTGAAAAATGAAATAATTTTGTGTTTTAACGAATTTTGATATAATCACTAGTTCATTGGCAGTGTTATGATTAGTATGCACCCTCGGTTAATGCCAAATTTTATACTTTGAATATGGAGCATTTGATAACGATAATATGTAGCGTCTAATTCCAAATCCCCCTAAAACGACTTTATGTGTTTTGAGTTGTGGATGAAAACGTATATTTTGAAAGCAAATATACATAATGTTTGTTTTTACATCAGAATTTTTTAAACAGACCATTCTGTAATGTAATTTTTTTTCTGAATATATCGTTCTGGCAGCCATACTGGATTTTGCATATTTAACTCAAATTATCTGAAATTAGTTTTCGGATGTTTTGAAATTAGGCGCTACATATGTATTTTATGTGTATTATATATAAAAACGTAGTCCTGATAATCAAAATAACTAGATATAATCCATTCTTTTTTCTATTCTAGCTATGGTATCTATGGTAAAATCCCGCCTTTGACAGGGGTGGAAAACCTAAGGCACGCGTGCCTGAGATGGCACGTTCATCAATTTAGCTGATACTTAACAATTAACAGACATTTTTAAAACTTATTACTGAAATAATTTGCTCGGTTAGCAATTTTTATTCGTTACTGCATTGGGACAAATATCAAAGAAGTATTGATCAGATTAAAATCATTAGCAATAACTACACATAAAATAGATATTCGCAATGCAGTTATAAATGCGCTCGATGAAAGAGAAATAGATCTTTACAAAATTGTGCTCGAAGTACGACTAGAGGAGAAAATGTTTTTTATCAATTTTATTTTATTTATTTACCAAACGCACTAGACATTTAGTTCTGGGCTTTCATTGCATTATATATTAGCAAGTTGTATGCTCTAAGCACGGTGAAATAATTGAAAATGATCGATTATTGGAAATTATTTGAAAAGAATGCAGAAAAAGACTTAATATAATAAGAACTTGGAACACCATTTCAGAAATTTTAAATGTTTAAACAAACTAGCGACGGCAATAAAATAATTTTTTCTTACTACATATGCTTGTGAGTCATTATTTTCCGAAATGAATTTTATAAAATGTATTACAAGAAGTATATTGACCGATGAATCCAGTTGGACATGCTTTTTACTAAAAGTGACGACATATGAACCGGATATAAAGTATTTGCATCGAATGTACAGAAATAAGAATCTCATTAATCTTAATCATTAATCTTAGTGTATTTTTTAATAAAATTTTAAAAACCTTTTTTTTTTTTTTTTTAAATTTTTATCTTTTTATAAATTGCTTGGAAGGGTGAATGAACCTATTCTATCTTATCGGTTAAATGATGACACGGTTTTCGCGTTATATTTTTAATTTAAATCTAATTATTGCATAATTGCCAATTGTAGTCATTTAAATAAAAAAAATATTAAAACTGCTCGGCACGTCAGTCAGGCGATTTGGGGATTTTCGGCCCGCGTATGTAAAAGGTTCGCAACAACTGGCCTATGAAATGTAGATTTCTGTGAAGAAAATAAATACCTTCTTAATAAAATAGCAAGGCATGATTTTCAGCGTTTTATGTGAAAAACGTGGACAGAAAAGATCGTTCATTGTTTAAAAATATTTTATTGGTTGCATTGTTTCCTCGCTTTGAATATATTTGCAAAATACGTAGACTGCAGTATTACTGTTTTTATCGTTATGTAAAAAATATAATCATTGATTTATTCGTATCAGTTCCACGCCATTTAAGAATACTGTGTCAAATAGTTTAGTTTAGTATTAAGTGAGGGTCGATCTATTGCAATAATCTTGTAGACAATTTTCAAGGGAATCGAATTGCAAACTTTCAATCAAATGTTATATTTATTTATATATATTTTATTATGTATTGGGAATACGTAATTATATTTATTATCTTTGAAGATTTTGTTGGCATTTTTTCCAGTACGTTATTTAAAGATATTTTTCGCAATTAACTCAATTTAGATTTTTTTCAATTGTATCACATTTCTATCAACGAAGCGATACATACGTATTACGATATCGTTCATAAGTATCATATACTACGGGTAAAAACTTTTTACTTACTTCAATGAGATACTTATTTATTTCGATTTTACTAATTGATAGATATTGATATATTGTAGTAAATTTTATGATAGTAATGATACAACCGGCGTCTAACGTTTTTAGTGAATCTCAGATACTTTCATTACCAAAAAAATGATAAATTGTACCGCTGGAATTATTATAAAATCAAACTCCGTAATTATATTCATCGTGGAACTAAAAACTGCGGGAGGCGAATTTGTCTTCACATCGACCACGTTCACGTTGCGTGTCCAACTGTGGCTCGCGTGCCCCGGGGGCGCCTTGATTCGGTCATTAGGTATGAGTTACGGGGATGAGAGATGACATTCTTGCTCGCTGGGCCGCCTTCATCAGCGGCGATGTACGGCCATCTCTCATCAGCGATCATCTAATAACTTAAATATTATATTCATATATATATATATATAGCGCGTTCATCTACGGAACCCAAGATCGGAGGTATCTCAGCGATTATTACAATGATATTTCTTTTTTATATTCGACTTTTACTTAAAAACATATTTTAGTCACAAATAAACTTTGTTTCTTAATACATTTAAAACTCGCCCCGCTACGAATCTAGATATTCCTGTAATGCTCGTATCTTCTCGTATGTTATTTAAACACTTGAATCATTTGATTATAGTTTAGCAGAATTATTATATATGAATGAATAAAAAATTTATTACACGTGAGATATAATCTTTATTTTGTAAAATGTAAAATTCTACATATAAATTTAATATTTCTGTAAAGGTGCTAAAAAACTACATATATCTGCATCTCGTTAACGATCGAGTATAGCTCTTTACTACGCGTTGACATATTCGATTACTGAGACCGCCTCGCATATTCTGGTTTTCCTAGGGTTCGTTTCAGCATGCAGTCAAGTTTTTACCCTTAAGGCCGCAGGTGGCGTTTACTATTCGAACGAGCGATAATTAAAGTGCGGAGACGAGATAAAACAGTCAGAAGTATTCGTAATTTTGTACATTGATTTTTGTGAAGAATTTGACTAAGTGGCGAGGTGCCTCTTGGGTAGCCGCCTGTCGGGATGGAATTCAAGGTCCTCGGGGGAAACGTTAATTCGCGCGAGTATTTATTCATACTCGTTAGATTGTGAAATTGCGAATCTTTCCGCTGATATGCAACTGGCGCTGGCAGATGATAAGTGGTCTCCTCATACATTCAGATGTTTTGTCCTTATACGAGTCGGTGATGCCGAGGGATAAGCAATTTGATTCGCTTCTAAGAAAGAGTAATATTATTGTTCTCTCAAGAATAAGGGAAGAGAAAAATAAATAATGATTAGTTTTATAATAAATAAAATTATTACATTTCTTATGGAATAATAATTTAATTTATGTACGTAATTATTTAAATTTTATTTCGTGAATTTATATACCTTATTTCAGTTTCGATGCGGAGTTCAATGATATCTGTTATGGCAAAATGTTGACAAGGCAAATATATTGACGCGTTCTACTTGAAAAAATAACGTGTGATATACAGTGAAATTTCTGTCTATCATTTTTGATGGGACCTATTTAAATAAACTATGAATGCGGAAAAATAGAAAAAAGTAAATCTCAAATAGCTTTGTGTAAAATACGCTGGAAGACGTAATTTTACAACAAAAATGTGTTCTCCTTAAAAATGTTAATTTATTACCTATTTCATTATCAATTATTTTATTTTCTTTACATTAGGGAACAAAACATTATACAGTGAAACCTATCCTATCCTAAATCTATCCTTTTTGAAGGAATCTATTGAAATTAACTATGAATGCGGGAATGTAGAAAAAAGTTACATCGTTAATCGAAACGAAGCATTTAGCTACGAAGTTTTCTGCGTAATTTAAACGATTAATGCGGTAAAATGGTGCTTAGATGAACTCTCCATGCGATCTATTTTTGGGTGTTTTATATGAAATTAATTCGGGCCTGAAAGAAATGAACGATACATGCGGGAAAATGATTTTTCGAGGAACGGTCGATTAGGATTTCACTGTATATGAAAATAATATTAAATACAAGTGTTGTTAAAATGCAAAATCACCCAAAACAATATTTTGGTGTTCAAGGTTGTAAAAGCACTTAGTTAAAGTAAGGGATGAACCAGCCATAAAAGTCGGTATTTTTAGACCCCTAAGGCGGCGTGGGAACGCCAATAAAATCCGGCGTACACGATTTTCGGCACGTAGTGAAATGCACCATAAGGGATGCATCACCTTCATGTGGCAGTCTTTCCACCAAGCTCAACCGGGAGAGATCGCTCCGTAAATGCGATCTAATTTTCAGTTAGAAAACGAAATTAGGATCGTCTCTGTAATTTGTAATTACGGGGTAAATTTAAACTGTGCGCCTCGAGTTTAAGCTTAGACTATGATGTTCTCTGCGTTTAATCGTTTGTGTGAAAGCACTCAAGTTTCATGATCCGATCAAGTCAAGGTCCTGTAAAAAGCCAAAACAAATCATATACGGTACGCGCAAATTGTGATTGAGAAAATCGCGTCCAGAGTCCCGGTTTGCCTAGTTAATTGGACATCGTCTGGTGGTCAATCCCGAACTTCGTCACTCTACCCTGGCATCACATCTATTGGCGACAAATTACTTCAAGGACCATCATCAGCACGTGGAAGACATCACCGGAAAGGTAATCCCTTACGTGAGGGACCTGCAGTAAATATTAAACAAGAGTCACACACAAAATTTGGCAATTAACTTCATGTTGGCATGATGGGCTCACAAATAGTGCTAAATTAATACTCGTAGTTATCATTTTTTTTAATTTGTATTTTTAATAGTAATTGGTTAAATTGCTTTTTTTATTGTTCTAATTAATACATGCAAGTCACAGATATTAAACTTTATTATAAACCATGGATTTTTGTGATTTCATTTAATAACCCTTTGACTTGAGGATAATAATTTCAAAAGAACCATTTAGGCTATATGCCTCCCCCCTGACCATGAAGCCGAGGCGAAGGAAGAAAGAACGTAACAAAAATGTCGCCCAACGTTCAGGCAATTATTAAAAAAAAAAAAAAAAATTTTATAATATCGTGTTTTTCAACCTATAGGTATCAAGTCAAACGGTTATAATTTGAAAATAATATCTTATAGATATGTAGTATATTTATTTTGAATAGTTTAAAATTGTTTCTTTAGTGCTAGTTGTTAATGTAACCTGTAAAACCACATGAGAGGTGTCCATAGGCGTAAATCACGGTGGTTGCCATGTATCGGTGGCACTAACATATTATAGAGGTTAGATGAGTTTCATCTTGGCCCGGATCTGGACAAGAGGAATCATTCAAAATGGGATATGGACATGTGGAATACATAGTCTGATATGAACGCGGCCATGGGCTTCGTTAGAAACTTGGAATATGGACATGTGGAATACATAGTCTGATATGAACGCGGCCATGGGCTTCGTTAGAAACTTGGAATATGGACATGTGGAATACATAGTCTGATATGAAACGCGGCCATGAGCTTCGTTAGAAACGTGGAATATGGACATGTGGGACACATGGTCTGTTTGGCCACGCGGTATGGAACTCAGACCTGAGATTCATTTTGTGCACTCTCGCCCAATCTTTCTCGCGAGTTGCGACTGTATTAAGTCACCATGAGGACAGGCGGGTGAATAATTTGTTATTAGCTGTGTTGGAACGGCTTTAGAATATTTCAACCGGAGTAGTATTCACTTTCATTCCATTTTTGTTCCCTCCGAGCAGTAAAAATCTGCGAATCAAAGGAAATAGATTAGGCAAGCTCACTAACATCTCAGCCGCTATTATTTTGTATATATTTAATTTATATGGGGCAATTCACTTTAGGAGTACACGCCGACAGTGAGGTGCCCTAATTGTTTAATTTTCGTAATTCATTCATGTGTGATGGTTTCTGTCCAAAGCTTCTCTGTATGACAGCGTAAGTAGGCAAAGAAAGAGCCAACAGACGCCGTCGATCACGAGTAATTTAATAATTAGTTAAAATTTCAGCCTGAGGTTTCGTTTTTAAAAGTCCCAAACAAAGGATGTAGATTATCAAAGACCTATTTACATAACGTGTATATATATCATGTGTAGGATAATGTTAGTTTTTGTAATATATTATATATAGATATGTCTCTTACTATACATTACTCGTCGTAGTTCAGGTTAAGTTTATTTAAGTTTAACACCTAGATAGAATTTTATGTTCTTATTTAGTTAGTTTTTATTGTTATTGTCAAGCTGCAATTCTAGTATGTCAGTCGAATGATTTTGATCGAATAAAACTGTGTCATTTATTAAGTTCAAGCTAGTTTCCTGCTCTGTGCGAGTATGGACCGATCAACATAGAGATCACTTGAAGACTTAATGATACGCATTCAGTTGCTCGCTTCTAGTTTAGTTAGTTTTTATTGTTATTGTTAAGCTGCGATTCCATTATATCAGTCGAATGATTTTGATCGACTAAAACTGTATCATTCATTAAATTCAAGCTAGTTTCCTGCTCTGTGCGAGTATGGACCGATCAACATAGAGATCACTTGAAGACTTGATGAATATTCATCGGTAATGTTGTATGTATATGTATAGGTAATAAATGATAAAGTTATGGTGAAATTGTGTAACCATGTAATGAATGGTTAGTTAACTATAAGGCAGTTTCCCGCTCTGCGACGAGTGTGGACCAACCAATAGATTGGTTACTTGTAGTAAAACTAATAGGCACAAAAATTATGGTATAAACCAAAACATTTCTAGTATGTAAACAAATGTTATGTAATGTAGATAGATTCGTGCTGGAATATCTCGACTAGTTACTTCACTGCGCAAACCAGTGATTGTAGGTCAATTCAGGACCATCGGATTATTTTCATATGCGAATTTGTTTATTTGATAACATAATAAAGTAGTTATAAGGTAAATCTGTTATACGGTGACTTGCATGATGTCCAAATATGTATGTATAAAAAATAAAAAAAATAATAATAAGAATCAGATGTTAAAATTTAATCTGTGTATTTATGTTAAAATTTATGTATATTCGATAAGATAATTAAGCCAGTCCATCATGCCAGATATTCTAAACCATTATTGCCAAATGTGTATTGACAGTTTCTTGAATTTGCTTGAATCCATGGAGCTTCGACAAGAATATCATATCCACCCAACGATCGCCTTGCCCTCGTGCAGGCCAACCATCACCATCGAGACATCAATAATATTTACAAAAGTGCAGTGAATGGGCATTCTTGCAAGGTCAGTGCCAATAGACCAACATATGTAGAGTCAGTGATGGTGAAACTTCATATCAGCTTAATGTTATAGAAGAAGCTCTATTGTAAACGGTTCACATTGTATGCTTTGTTTATGTATTTATTTCACATGTACTATGTATTTTTTATGATGTGTAAATTGCCATTCTGTTCAGCCATGCCAGCATAATTGCCTACTCCGAGCTTCAGTCATAAGGGTCAAGTCTTTTGTTAAATTTGTTCATAAAAAAAAAAAAATTAAGTTTACTACTAGGAAGATTTAATTTTTTTTTCGTGGTTTTGGGGATGATGTTAAAATGCAAAATCACCCAAAACAATATTTTGGTGTTCAAGGTTGTAAAAGCACTTAGTTAAAGTAAGGGATGAACCAGCCATAAAAGTCGGTATTTTTAGACCCCTAAGGCGGCGTGGGAACGCCAATAAAATCCGGCGTACACGATTTTCGGCACGTAGTGAAATGCACCATAAGGGATGCATCACCTTCATGTGGCAGTCTTTCCACCAAGCTCAACCGGGAGAGATCGCTCCGTAAATGCGATCTAATTTTCAGTTAGAAAACGAAATTAGGATCGTCTCTGTAATTTGTAATTACGGGGTAAATTTAAACTGTGCGCCTCGAGTTTAAGCTTAGACTATGATGTTCTCTGCGTTTAATCGTTTGTGTGAAAGCACTCAAGTTTCATGATCCGATCAAGTCAAGGTCCTGTAAAAAGCCAAAACAAATCATATACGGTACGCGCAAATTGTGATTGAGAAAATCGCGTCCAGAGTCCCGGTTTGCCTAGTTAATTGGACATCGTCTGGTGGTCAATCCCGAACTTCGTCACTCTACCCTGGCATCACATCTATTGGCGACAAATTACTTCAAGGACCATCATCAGCACGTGGAAGACATCACCGGAAAGGTAATCCCTTACGTGAGGGACCTGCAGTAAATATTAAACAAGAGTCACACACAAAATTTGGCAATTAACTTCATGTTGGCATGATGGGCTCACAAATAGTGCTAAATTAATACTCGTAGTTATCATTTTTTTTAATTTGTATTTTTAATAGTAATTGGTTAAATTGCTTTTTTTATTGTTCTAATTAATACATGCAAGTCACAGATATTAAACTTTATTATAAACCATGGATTTTTGTGATTTCATTTAATAACCCTTTGACTTGAGAATAATAATTTCAAAAGAACCAGTTAGGCTATATGCCTCCCCCCTGACCATGAAGCCGAGGCAGAAGGAAGAAATTCTGTAACAGTGTTTAATGTTAATGACTAGTTTTACGTATGTATATTTTTTCAATTGAGTGCCGATAAATCGGCGTTTATTGGCTAAATAACTTTTTACAGCTTGCATCAATACAAACATTTTTTACATAACTAATACATCATTACAAAGTGAAAATATTATTTATATGCAAGCTATTAGCCGCCACTTACATTGCTAGGTGCATATAAAGTATCTGTTTTGAGGTAGGTAGCCATTGATGGATTCCATTAGCTATTTATTATTGTTTTTAATATTCCTGAATACTGATATGTGTATTAGTAAGAAGTAAAAAGTAATAACTAATGAATACAAGGTACATAGTAAAAAGAGATTAAACAAAATAGAAACAAGTGGAGAGGATATAATAGACTAAAGATATATATGATGTAAGGAACAGGGTAAATAATAGTAGAGTAAGAGCATATTAAAGAAACGGGAGTAAAAAGTAATAACTAATGAATACAATGTAAATAGTAAAAACAGATAAAACAAAATAGAGACAAGTAGAGAGAGTGTAAAAGCGACAATATAAAAAGTGAAGTGCAGACTAAATACATGTACGATATAAGGAACAGAATAAATAACAGTAGAATAAAAGCATATTAAGGAAACGGGAGTAAAATGTAATAACTAATAAATACAAGGTAAATAGTAAAAACAGATAAACAAAATAGCGATAAGTAGAGAGTGTGTAAAAGCGACGATGTAAAAAGTTGAGTACAGACTAAAGACATGTACAATGCAAGGAACAGAGTAAATAACAGTGAAGTAAGAGCATATTAAAGAAATAGGAGTAAAAAGTAATAACAGGATAAAAGCAGGATAGAATAAGTAGGTATATCTAAATGTGAATCACCATTTTCTTTATAAATCCGCGTCCCTATTTGATTCTTTTAGGTTTCTTAAAGAAAACGCTTTGTAGTTAGTTATATTTCATATTACAGCATTCATTTTCTAGCAGTGTCAGAACAGGTATATTTATTATAGTGACACATGTAGGCATCCACTTAATATAGTCTTTTCCTTTCATCCTTTCATCATCATCAGCCTGTGTCTCTCCGCCATCTCAGCCATCTCATGCCCAGTCCATTCCAGGACCTTCCTTCCGCACCGTCCATCATCATCTCTTCGACATGTATGTCCAACCCATTGCCACATTGTAATTTGTGTATGTATGAATAATTTGTTTATTGTTGTAGTAGAATTATAATAAATTTATTATTTCTTCAACATCGACAATAAAATATATTTGTCTTTGTTTATTTGTTTATCATTCTCTGCATGTACGGGTCTGTGCTTCAACGTCGCTATTTTGAGGCACCAACTATCTCGGTCTTATGCTGCACAATTACTTATTCATATTTGCTTGATGTGGGTCTTCTATTTTAATTCTGCAGCATCTTTAATTTGTCTAATACTTAAAATTGGAGAATTGATGTTTTGAAGAACCTTCCTTCTTTTTTAGTAATGTTATCTATTTTTGGATTTAATTAAATTATAATATTTATTCTTTTCGTAATTTTAAAGTTTGGACAATGAATTGATAATGAAAAATTCATGTTTAAATGCGCGTACACTTCTACTGATTGCCATCCGGCTTTCGTGACTCGGTGATTGGCGGGAAGCTGGGCCCCGCATTCTCTGTTGGCTCATTGTCATTCTGTCTTGGCTCCCGGCAACTTTAATAATAACACACATACCACTTCTTCACTTTAATATTGTTGGCAATTTCTTTTTTGATATATTCTTGTCTAGTGATTATTTTTACACATATTTATTTATTTCTCACGCGATAAATAATTATTTACTTGGTTTTGAATAATTATTATCTAAATTAAATATATTATTATCACCACTATTTGAATTGACTAACATGATTTAAAAAAAAAAGTACATAGTTGGAATGCAATCCAAATGTATTTAAATATATTTTTATGGACAAATTTAATAGTTGACCATATTTAATTACTGAATGATTTTTGGAACATAAGAGAGAAATTCTTATTGACATGTTATAGCTTGATATCTTTAAATTATATATACGTAGAAATAATCTGGGTACAGACTAGAAATAGTGAAACGAAAATATTTTTAATAACATTAACATAGTCAGAAAGGTCAGATATACATGGCAGATTAACCCAGAAAACTGTAAACAGAAGATTCTGAATAACTGTGAAAAACTAAGAACATTTTAAATGTTAACTTGTTTAAAAAAAACAACAAAAATCCAATACACGGATTGACACGGTGTGTAGGACACCCAGTGGCGTGCAGTACGTATAGACTTGAGTTAAGCTGTTACCATGATATTAATAGTATAATATACGTACTATATACTACATTATACATAGGTTTATGAACGTTCATTAAACCGAAGTTTTTAAGCAAAATTAAGTCATAAAAAAATGCATTATCCTCGAACGCAAAGAACAATCATGAAAACAACACGTTAAGTAAGGCAGCAAAATTTACAAATTAGTAAACGAGGAAGTACATGGATCAGCTGATCCATTTCTGACTCTGCCGAGTGTAATTTTCAATTCAGGAGGTAGCAATTGTATGTCTTGAATAGAACGACACATTAAAATAGTGGTTAGCAATTGTAGTAGCAATAAATGAATAATAACCCAGTAGATGACTACGGTGCACAGGTGATACACGGTGGGCGCTTGCGTAATTATAACATATGAATTATTTAATTTATATTTGTTTAAAGGTAAAAAATGATATCTTTTCTGTTGCATTATGTGCAGTGCATAATTCTTTAATAATTTGATTTCGAAGTTTTAGTGTTTCATTTTTGTGATACGTGATCTGTTGTTGTCTAATAGTGAAGAATCATATGTTAATTGTCATGGTAGTCACTTCGCGGCGCAACACGATTATTACAATTTTTTAGTTAAACAACTTTATACTGCACAATGAGTTTTATTTTTGTTACGTCCGTACTTATCGAAAATAAACTCATGGCAAAAATAAAACTCAGCTGTGTATGTAGTATAAAATTTAGTTTATTTATAAAATTAAAGTAAGAATGATTCGATTCTCTTTGATAACAGGAAAAACTAATGATTATGCAGTGTTAGATTTCAATATTATATCAAACTTTTCACCAATTATTTTTTGTTATACTGCAAGAAGAGTGACTGAAAGTATTGAAAAACTCTTTTGGGGTGAGAAATGTACAAGAAAGGAGAGTACGTGGACAATTCTCTAAGTGAAGGAAGCAGCAGAATTCACAATACAATGGAGTGAGCTGCATCCGAGCTTATCAAAAACTTATATTCTTTTTTATCATGGAGTGTTTTGTTGTACTCCGTAAGATGTTCAACCAAAAGCAGAGTGTCTTTGAAGAGATAGTGACTGCAATATCTTTTCTCCCCGCTTACTACCTTCAGCGTCTCCGATCAATCTGGCTGATGTTTCGGATCCAATTGCAAACTCATCATTATGGCTGATGTCGCTGATCATGTGTTAGTGTTGATGTTATGAACAAGTAATTGGTTTGCGATACCGTGTCGTAAATAACACGTTTCGAAGTACATGTGTCTCGCGGCAATACTGTATCGATGACAAGGTGTTACATTACGTGCAATTCCATACCGAGACCAAAAGATGTATGAAATCTGTTAAAAAGAATTTATATTATATATATATATATATTATATATATATATATATATATATATATATATATATATATATATATATATATATATATATATATATATATATATAATATAAATATATTTTATACATTGATCAATGCATTTACTTTAAGTTGTAAAATGTATTTATCTAATCTAATTGCATCTTGTTTAATTATTTATATATATATATATATTTACATTGAACATAGCACTTTGTTTAATACTATACTGGAGAAATACTCTGCTATAATACAGTATGCTACTAGTGTAGCAGAGTACCCAAATATGTGTCTTACTTTGCTGAAATGTTTATCCGACACATTAACAAAAACAATAATAATAATACATTTATTAGGTTCATTTTTTACATGTATTATGTACTTACATTGATAAATAATATCCAACTGTCTGACGTATTACTCTTACAAATTAATATTCATTAAGTATACATTTTCACCTAGATAATTACTATGAGTGTTGCGTAATATTTCAAATATCAGACAAATGTACCAAGGGTATGCATATAAAATTTGGCAAAGTAAATACAACATATCAGTAAGAAAGTAAGACATATATTTGGGTACCCTGCCTGCTACACTAGTAATTCACTGTATTATAGCAGATAGTGTTCTTCCGGTATAACAGTAAGCAAAGTGCAATGATCAATGTACAAATATATATAAACAATTAATCAAGAGATGCAATTAGGTAATTCTATATACTGTTGTACCAGTTTTATTCTTAGGTTTGAACTTTTAAAAATTCTTGGGCGTAATTTCTCCCCATTTTGTGGAGCCAGAACTGCACTTTTCGTGAAAAATATGCAAGACTATGGTTGCACTCATTCACTTTTGCATTTAGACCATTGTATATTTTTGGTGCTAGAAATAAATGGAATCTTTGTGCAAAAGTTTTGTTTAGTTTTGGCACAAGATAGTTAGATAGTTATTCTGTGTCCTTGTTAAGTGTGGGTGCGTTATTTGCTGGTAATATTGTTTATGTTGGTAAAAGTGCTTTAGTATACCAATAATATACATGTGGTGGATATCTAGGACGTGCCATTCTTTGAAGAGTTCATTTGAAGGATAGCGAAAGGGTTTCTTATGAATAACTCTCATAATCATTTTTTGGGCTTTACTTACAGGCTCTAGAATACTACTAGCTGCACCACCCCAACTAACAATCGCGTAGTTAAGAAGCTGTACACTGTACTATGAATAAAATAAATTATTATTAAGGAGAATACATTCTTATTGCGAAGTTGTAATTATTCAGAACGTAGGTTTGTGATATTTTAAATACTAATTAAATGTATTTGAGATTCCGTTAGAAAAAAGTAGATGGCCTTCAAATAATGCAACGATAGTTGTATTAATTTAAAAAGTGTAACATGTGGGTTCGAAAATTTGTCGTCAAAAGTACTGTCACTGTAGCATTATTGGTAATGCACCTTCCCCGTATTGGAAAAGAGATCCAGGTTCGAAACCCGGTAGCACAACAATAATATTTTTCGATAAAATTGATTTTATGTGTATATCTTTCTAATTAATACTGTTAATTAGTATTAAATTTATTTTTTTTCATCACTGGACTTAAAGCGCAGAAAAAATACAAGTGGAAGTTAGCAGGTTAGGGATGTGTAAGTGTATTTTAAATTTTACATACAGCGCGCAATTCCTTACACTGGTGTACTGTCTTTGGTGAGAACAACTATGAGCATGCAGTCGTCTGTTTTACCGATCACAGTCCGCGATACGTCAACGGCTATGACTTATTGCCGTAATAATCCTGTAGATTTGGATCCTCGATATTGCCGGGCGCGTCTCCGCAACACGGCCGGACGCGCATAATATATTGTTATTTTACATCTCCCCACTTACCGCATCAGCTAATGCCGGCCGAATGATCTATCGGCGATTCCTCTCGACGACGCATGACTTATGATCTGGACGGGCGAGGGTACGGAGCCGTGTGTGTTTGGCGTTCCTTATCAATCGCACGATCGCCCGGGGGCAGATCACCCACGCCACATTTCGGAGGGGTTCGGTGGGATTTCACCGCCGACCGACTTTGACGAGATTATTTTTTGAAATGCGGGCTATCCACCTAAATACGAAATTGTGAGTAACATTAAACGACCCGAATCGTGCCATGTGGAAATTCCATTTATATTTTAAATGAAAATATGATCAGTTATTTAACAGGAGGAAATAAATTCGAATAGGAAAATTTATAATGTTTTAAAAAGTATTTCGTTATGTAGGTTTAACAATGCTGATGATGTAAACCGCCTTTATACTTCGGATCATTATTCGTGTTCAAGATGTTACAATGCTCAACTTGGTTTAATAGCGAGGAAAAGAATTGAAACAGTGGCGTGGTATGAACTCAAATACTTATAGGAGAATAACCGGTCTATTTAATACTGGTTACGTTAATATATAAGTTAATGAATGCACTATTAAAGTTAATGATTAATTTGTGGAAGATGTGCAGCTGGAATCGTCAGTGAAGCGTAGAGGCGTGTACTCGCACTCAGCAGCGTACTCCGTGCGCCGATATACAGTACTGGATTGGTATTGTTCCGAAAGATGTCACTCTGTGCGTACCGTTTTGATAATTTTGAACAACCATTTCAAATTATTCATGCTTTTTTTATATATTTATTCTGTTCATGCTCTTAATATATGTACATATTGTACATTATAAACATTCTTATAAATATACCGAAAAAGCGAACAAGCTTCATAATGTAAGAGATGTTCACTGTCTCCTTAACTAGACCGAAGTCTGTACTTAAGGAAACAGGTTCATCCGTTGTCTATTATGCAAATATGAAAACCATTATTATTTATATATATATATATATATATTTTTTTTTTATCTAAACCAAAAATATTACAAATGAAGTAAACAAGGTTTTAAAATAATTTTAATAACATAATAAATAAGTAAAATTCTCCCGCTTTCCCATGATTGAAACACTATGCAAAACAGAAAAATGAGTATAAAGAAAAGATGTTCTGTTCATGTGATTATTTCCATGAATCTTTGCTCAGTTTCCTTTCTGCCAACACCCAATGATGCTGGTATTTGACCACTGCTAGTTTACAAATACCCTCTCAATTCACGGTATGAATAATTTTCACCAACAAAAATTACCAACATTGTATTGTATGATGACACAAATTTGAAATTATATTAAATTTTTACATTCGGTATGAGACTAAAAAAATCAAAGACACTTAAGTATGACCTCGCAACACATCTATTATACATTGTTAGTTTCACAGTCAGAATGATTTTTCTTTTAAATTATAATACGCAAAAAAAATATTGTAGTGCATGCAATGGAGCAAGTGGTGTGCAGTTGCATTGACGGTTTACTGGTCAATTATTCGCGTTTATGCATTATTTAAATAAAATCCTACATTATTAAAGTTATCATAAGAATATCATAAATTATTTTAGTGTGGTACCTACTAAAAAAAAAGGTTTTAGTATTTAACAAAATAATTAGAAATAATTTCTTTATCATTTTAGTACATTGGCATTCTAAATTAATGACATTAGTAATATAAGATTTACTAACTTTTTTTCACGCGAGTCGAGAACGGGGTCCATGCCTCATTCGGAGAATGCTGGGCGGGGGAGGGGGGGGAGGCGGACGTAATTTGTTTTAACGTTTGTAATTGGATGGCCGAGAAACAAACAGGTTACTCACGATCGGCGGCCATATTTGAATAGGTAATGAAACTGATGGTTATTTAAGTTGTGCCCTCCATTTAACGTATTAGCCGTGCACGTGAGATTAAGTAACAAACCGTTTAACATCCTTTCTTTCATTGCTTCTTGCTTCTTGCTTCTTGTCTAGATCAGCGCTGTCCAACTTCTCTGCAGTCGGCCAGCTGTTGTGTGTTCAACTATTATCATTTATTAAGGAAAACGCATTCTTATTGTGAAGTTGTAATTATTCAGAACATAGATCTGTGATATTTTAAATACTAAATTAATGTATTAATTATAAACATATACATATAAAATCAATTTTGTCGAAAAATATTGTTTTTGCGTCACCGGGATTCGAACCTGGATCTCTATTTCCAATCCGGGAAAGTACACTACCAATTGTGTTATAACGCCAGTATTTAGTGTACTTCCCCGGATTGGAAATAGAGATCCTGGTTCGAATCCCGGTGACCCAAAAACAATATTTTTCGACAAAATTGATTTTAATATTTATAATTAATACATTAATTTAGTATTTATTATCATTTACGTAGGCATAAATATATATTAATAATTCTCTATATATTCTTTTGCAATTGATTATTCCTACTAATTGCTATATGTCTTGTTAATTTGCTATGTATGATACTAAAATGTAATCTGTATTTTCTGTTCTTTATTCGATATATTACTAATCTGTTTCCTGATACTCTACTGTATTATTTGATCATGTTTTGTTTATACTTTACAATGAAAGCAAATTTTGTTATGGGCGGCTGCGCGGTATCGTCACTGTCTGCGGGGCGCTATAGAACAGTCGCCTCTGTAGCATTAAAAAAATGCCAACCAGGCGGCGTAAGAGTGGGACCGAAAGAAAAGCTTTTAGCTTATTTAACGGTCCTTGGAATATGGTGGGTCCGCTCTCATTCTTACTAAATCTCCTATCACTAGTATTAAAATAATACTAATATTTTTAATAAAGGTTTTTTTTAGAGGTATAGAACTTTAAAATGAATGAAAATACATACAAATCGTGGTAATGGCCATGGTATTAGCTATATTGGAAAGATATTTTTATGCCATTAGTGTTTAAATATGATTTTGCGCATATGGGCGCCGTGGCTGGCTCGAATAAAGCGCACTCTGGAAATCCAATTTTCGACCACTTTTTGGAGCAGCTGGAGCAGCTAGTCTCTGGTAAACTAGCGACTTCACATTTCAATATTATTTAGAGTATGCGTGGTGCGAAAACGATCCATGGTTATTCGAATTACTTCCTTAGACGGGCGATTATGTCGACCGTAAAATGGACGTAGCGCACGGTGAGTTTTGCAAACTGATCCACGATTTTCGAAATAAATTTGCAAGCGTTGTTCTGGTGTAAGTCTATTCATGGTGAAATGGCAAACCAAACTGAGCACAAATCAGCTATGAGGTGTCAAATTGAATGTCACTAGAAAAAATGTTGGCAAATCGAAAAACAAACCTCTAAATAAAAACACCTTGTATAATTCACTGACATTCATAGTGCTAAGATTGCATTGGTAACTGATGCGAATAGATCTACAGCCAACATCCGCTGATGTTGATTGTAGGTCAGTGAGATCTTAGAAAAAATCACAATTGAATGAATTTAGACACTTCCCGAGCAATATGTTTGATACGTATTATTTTATTGTATTTACTGTCAATGTATGATTTGTATCCATTGTTACAGTGTATAGAGAATGAATGTTATATGTGTTACCAGTTGTAGGTGTTAGCGATATGTTACTGTCCACTATGTTCAGATGTAGAAGATATCGTGGAGTGTGTATATGTAGATGTGGCTAGAGCAGTTGTCACGAAATAATAAGTAACTTACAGTTGATATCGTTGCACAATTCCAGGTAAATAGTCTCAGTAAGGACGTGAAGCGTCTGCTGGTTGATGGTTTGCTCAGGAAGCCGGCCGATAGAGAAGTGACTGCTTATGGCTGGCTCCCGCGATGTATTGTAGTCGGTTTGTGAGTCGGTACGTCTGTACCTTTAAGGATGATACTTGATACGAGGCCTGGTTTACCAACCAAGTAACTGTGAGGCGCGTTCAGGACCCCCACAAGTGTATTGGTGGGCTAGGCGTCTGCATGCAGATATTTATAATTAGTAAACATTTAAAAACGGATTGTTGACTAAATATTATTCTTACATTTAAAATATTTTTTTCTTGTCTATTTGTTGTCAATATGTAAATATTACGATTGATTAATAAATAAATAAATGTACAATTATTTTTAATAATATGCTAGTAAAGTTAACTTGTCAAGTGTTTTCTACTTTACTTTACTCTACTGTATTTAAAAATTAGGTTTTATTATATAATTGTCATTGAAGTCAAAGCAAAAGGATAGATAACTCTTCAACTGCTCAAGGTTTCGTGAAATAATTAATGTGATTTTTAAATTAAATAAACTTATTACGATAATAACAATTACATTACTGTAACATTACATTCCCTAAGTAATTTATTTTCTTACAGATTTTTTTTTGATATATTCATGTAAATAGTACATTTATAGTGAATGCTCATCAACATTTGCAGTAACGAAATTATTTTAACCCTCTCGTTATTTGTTTGCTTTTTAATAAAAGTTCTATTTTTATTTAGTTTTATTTACGAATTAAACAAAAAATTATTACCAACCGAACAGGTAAATATCCACAAGTACCTGACTAGCTTGTTGAACAAGATTTAAATCATTATTACGGTAATAGTATTTCATGCACAAATTGAGTTTGAGTGTGTTTACTTTTCTTCGCTAGCACACCATTTGACGCCTCCGACCGTTTGCTCTCCTCAAAATCGGGTATATTTGTTCTGTCGAGCTATTTCATAATTAAACACCCGGTAATGGGAAAGTCAAATATTTGGCGAAATTCTCTGTTATTTTTTCCTCATATAAATAAAAACACAAAAAAAAGTATTTAGTACTTAATTCTTTTAAAATTAGCAGTATTAACTTTGTGGTTAAAATTCATATTTTTATTTGTTATCTTTGTTTTATTAACTACTTAATTGAGTTTAAATACATCTACCGGTTTCAATATTTCGAATACCATTTTCTTCTTCAGGATTTCATAACTAAGTAAAAACATATATTATTGTTTCTTAACCAGAATCTTTTTTTTTTTTTAAATAACAATTATTTAAAAATTAAATTTAGTACCTAACTCAAATTGTTATTTAATACAAATTTACTCGAATAGTTAATAAAAATAAATTTGAGTTAGGTACTAAATTTATTTTTTAAATAATTGTTTTTTTTTTTAAATACATTCTGGTAAAGAAACAATAATATATGTTTTTAGTTAGTTATGACATCCTGAAGAAGAAATAGGTATTTTTCGAAACCGGTAGATGTATTTAAACTCAATTAAGTGGTTAATAAAACAAAGATAACAAATAAAAATATAGTACTTAATTGTTTATGCAATTTTTAACACCCGTTTTGCAAAGTGTATTTATGAAAGATAAATGGATTTTTATTATGTTATATAAAATATGAATATCTAAGTGGTAAACCTTTAAAAATGAAATTTTAAATCAAAATGTGAACGATTTAAATAAATACGCCCGCTTTACAAAATGACATTTACTTTTTGAATTCGTTTCATATACTCATTTATAAATTACATTTTGTTAGTCCACACCATACCATAAAATAATAATATTAACATTTCAGTGGGATTGAGATATAAAATACTCCATTCTCCATCAAATACATATATATTTAATACGATAATTATAAACAAACAGAAAAAATGTGTTACAGTTATGACATACATTCATCTCTCGGTTTACGAATATTCACTACAACGAACGTTACAATTTATATGCAATCTAGTGTCACTCTAATGAAGATATTAACTAGTAAAAGTTGAATTCATATGTTTGTATTATTTTAGTAATACTATATTTATTTGTGTTTTGTAAAAAAAAAAATTATTTTATGTATGCGAAAAATCAACACGCATAACCATAACCAATGCGGGCTGTACCAGAAAGTCTTGTACATAAAAATATGTTTTGACGTAAATCTAAATAATTTAAATCAATTAACTAAATGTAATACTTGCAAAGATCGTACTCTGTATATATTTGTTTGATATATATAATAACTTCAAAGCATGCTGCACGTTTGATGTTGCAAATAAAATGAGTTATGCAGGCATTAGAATGCATATTGGCGGTCTACCTAAGTTAACAATTAAAAACATGTTCCATTCTCGTTAGTAGCTCATTTCTATCGACCTTCAATCGTTATTTAAACCGTTATTTTGACTGTTATTGTGACTGTGACTGTGTTCGATTGTAACGATGATTGATAACTGATTAACGTAATTCTTCGAGCAATGACTGATACACTAGAAAGTTAGCCTCCGACAGTTAAATATTTGTTACCATTCATCGTTAAATCTCAGTTACCAATCATAGGCACAATCACAGTCACGTAACGGTTTATCATCACTAGTATCAAATCATCTGTGTCGAGACAACCCGGGAATAAATTCTTATTTTTTGAATTGTTTGTGTTTTATAATTTTTATAGATGAATGTGTTTTTGTATTCAATAGATGTGTATACGTAAACTTAATTTCATTTTAAAACACTACTACTAAATTTTAAAATAATACATATTTCATTAAGACAGTTTGTATTTGTTTATTAAATTAATATTAACGTATGTTTTTTTACACAGATAATATCCTTGATAGCTAATGTACATCATACATATGAATATTAAAATATATTATCTTTTTAATTAAATCCTGATATGCTATCCAGGTAGGATCAAAGTAGAAACTTCTTTCGGTTTATTAATCGTCACAGAGTCCGTATAGGTCACATACACTATCGTATTTAAGCCGTATGAAGTATTCTGAACTTGTCAATGTAATTTTAACCGCGTACATAATTTTACACGGTGTTGCTGTATTATTATTCAATAACTACTTAAGTGTTTCTTTGTGAAGTCAAAGTTATTGAAGAGAAGATAAAGTTATCTTGCAACCGCTCTCCTGCTATCATTAAAATAAATTGTTTCACTTTATATATGTAGTTATATACAGTCACAACATTCTGGAAAGAAAGTGAAGGCGATTTAGGCCTAGCGCTTCTACCGTGTCTATTATTCTAGAGGACAACGATATAAACAAAGAAGCAGTGAAAATATCGTGTCCGTTAAGCGACCAATTTGTTTTACAGCCAGGACTGTAGAACGAAACCTGGTCGGTAAGTTATGTCTGATTGTATCCTTATGTACGTCACGTTTAGGGAAATTTGAAAGGAGACAGATATGAATTGGAGTGAAATATTTAATAATTCCATTTGAAATATTAGAAACTTGTTATTTAAGTTATTTCATATTTTTTTTCTGGTTATTAAATTTTTTAATTTTTATTTCAATTAAAATTAATTAAATCTCATAGAGACTATATTTAATGGAAAATATATGGAATTATGGGGTAATTATAGGGCTTAATTATTTAATATACGGTTTAGACTTCGCTGTTAGATATTATAATAGATGACCTGTTTCAGTGAACATATTTTAAACTTTGCACTTGTATTATTGTATCAGAAAGGCTAAATTAATAAATGTCATTCTAAAAAAAAAATATATTATATTTATTTTTTACTAGAAAACGAACAAGTCCATATCTATTGTCAGAAATTTAAAAAACGGAAAACTGTAATGCTGCTATGGATACTGTAAATAGATATAATTATTTTTTTAAAATTATGTCATACGTTTGTAGGTAGGTACGTCATTCCCGCTCCTCTTAGGACGGGTTTCAATTTCCAGATTGTGCGGATAACACGTACAGTTTAGAATAAAACATGCGTTTATTCTGTTCGTCACGACGCGGGGCTGTGTGAGGTCACTCCCTGTCGAATGTGTTTGCTCATTAAAAGTGTAGAGGTGTGAACGCGGCCGCCCGGTCCGATGTGAACTCCGCCGTTTAGGCCGCGACGAGATTGCATACTAAGCTGAGTAATTTACCGCGCGCAGCTCGTATGGCACTGTAGATCTCGTTAATTTAAAACTCCGTTTTTCTATATTACCCCCATTGACATGTGAATTAATCACCGGTTCGTGTTGATTCGGGCCCGTCTCGTCCGTCCGGACGTGTACCGTACGTACACACGAAATTGGTAGACGCTTTACGAATTCGTAAACCTTGGGATATATCCGTTGCAAACGAAACGCCGGATTGCCAAAGACATTTATAGCATTTTATCGATTATGAATTGCTAGCTATTACACGTTTGACCTTTTTAAACTGATCATTTGAAATTGGTCGTTAATTTGTTATATTATACTATTACTAACGATACACAGTAATGTTAACAAACAAACCATGAAAAAGTAATAATAAAACATGTAGAATTGCCGTAGTACGTATAAAATGAGTCAATAATAAAATAAATTATTTTTAATAATATACATTGAACCCATAACTCGTGTATGTTTATTGATATTTAAATATTTTTTCGGGGATAACTGCGTGGTATTTTTTACTGTACCCGATAAAATAATTTCATTTTAACCGTGTTGAACTCTAAACAATCGTTTTTGTTTTGTAATTTGACAAAAAATGTGATCAAACAAATGTGTCACACTCGTTCCCGTGGTGATTACATACTTTATTAATTATTCGTAAACGTCAATCTTTTCAACGTTTTGACACTTTTTAGAAATTCACATGTTCGAGAAACGACAAAACTCGTATTGTACGACAAATAAAATATGCCGTTTCGTGTTTCTAAACATAGGTAAAGAATTGCTTTGTGAATTAAGTATTTTCACAGTACTTATCTAAAAATTTGAATTAAAAAATAATACGTATCTAAGCAAAGTATAACGCTAATCAACCGTCTTATAACAAATTTAATTTTAAAATGTCAGAAATAAATATAAAACTTTATTTTTTTCCCCTCCCCAGCGATATCATAGAACACATAATCGTGAACTCAATCGATTTTTTTTTTCATTCCACCTGATGGTATGAAATGCTTGTGACGATAGATATTTTAAATTATTTGAGATTGAATTAGTTAAAATAAAATAATTTCATCGACAAGTCTATTATTTCCGATAGATAGAATTTTTCTGTATATTTTTATATATATTATTTATATAATTGATTCGACTAATTTGTTGTAAATACCGTAGAATTATATTTAAAAATTGCAATTTCATATCAAGTTTATCACAAAATATATTGTTTTTCTCTCTCTAATAGTGTATATATCGTAGCTTTTGATGTGCATAGTAATTGTGTAAATTGTACGACTTGATTTGTAATAAACTTAATAAACTCTCTCGCGCGTCCATTTTCTATTTTAACTTTACAATTTTTTTACTGTTTCCGAGGTAAGTTTGTAGAACTCCATAATCACATATGTGAAATTAAAACACTTGTTTATTGATTCATCTAATTTATCTCATGTAAATAAATTATATAGCTGTCCCCCATTATAATTATAAATAACCTACAAGCAGTGGCGTGCAATAGGTATAGATTTAGGTTATGCTGTTACCATGCTACATTGTACACAGGTATATGAATTTGCGTTTAACCGACGTTTTTAGATAAGACGAATCCATCATAATAAAAATGCATTATTTTCGAACGCAAAGTACAATCATGAAAACAACATGTTTTGTAAGGTAGTAAAATTTGTGAACTAGTAAATAAGGAAGTAGATGCTTCGATCAGCTCTAAGCCAAGTTCAAAACCTTTCAAATGTCATTCTGTTAGCATAAGTAATGACTCCGTACAATATGGATCAGCTGATTCATTTCTGACTTTGTCGAGTAGAATTTTCAATTCAGTAGGTAGCAATTGTATGGCTTGAATAGAATGATAGATTAAAATAGTGACTAGTAATTGTAGCTATAAATGATAAATAACCCAGTAGGAAACAACAGCGCTCCGGTGGCGTCACGCGGTAGCATCCAGAACTACTCAATTAATTTTTTTTCTGATAAACAGTGGGCGCTAGCATAATTATAATATATATTATGGATTATTTAATTTATATTTGTTTCCCTGAATTTTTAGTAATGTACAGCTTTTTTGCTTGTATGCAATGCACGCCCCTGCCCAGAAATCTCAAGAAAACATACAACATATGGCCAAAGGAATTACAAATATTTTGGGCCTTAACTATTTAATAGGATGCTAAAAGAATTAACTCAATTGAATTGTCTGAAGCTAGTATTGGCATACTCATCCAAACAAATTGATCGAGCCTATAATAATTATTGTCACAAATTTCCTAAAATAATATATTGAGTGTCCACTTTGTAATTGCTTTTTATTCATACACCTTGTGATTGATATATAAGATGTATGTATAAGAGGTAATTGTTAATTTTGGTCTGATACTTGTAAACTAATTTATTGTACAATTACTTGTAAACTATGTCCGTCTCAACACAGAATTTTCTAGTGAGACGATCACAGTCCAAACATATTATTATACACATCTGTTATATAGTTTCTAGTAAAAAAAAAATACAAATTGTTTAGTTATAATTGTTGGATTTATAAAGCCTTTGCAAGGCGAAACGCGTCTCGTCGATTTAAGTTTATTGTTATTAATGCGTTTTTATCTTTGATTCTAGCTAAAACAACTCGCAAAATACATTCAAGTTCAGTTCAGTTTTAGTGTCTACGCTAATAGTCTTCGAGTTGGCCAATAATTTATCGGGAACTCCTAGTCAACAACTACAATTAAGTAGTACTTGTCTTGCTGTTATATATGTCGTGAAGATACTCGTTTCTTTAAGAAAATGGTATTAAACTACAATTTAAAAAGTACGAGGTGCATTTTTGAAGAAGTATCTGATTTATTTTTTAAGAAACATAATTTTTACAACATTTTACTTTCTTCGGCCGCTACACACCTAAAACTACTTCTCAACATAGTCTCCACCATTATTAAAGCACTTGTCATAACGGGGCACCAATTTATGTATGCCTTTGTCATAGAACGACGTAATGACGAACGAAAACCATGTTTGTACTCCGCCTTTGAGTTCATCATCATCATCATCAAAAGGCTTGCCACCAACGAACCGCTTCAGATGGAAGATGAAACCACTTGGCGCCAAATCAGGACAAAACAGAGCACGATTGGCGTAAATGTCAGCTGATTTCATGTTTCGTGCATTCAAGAAACGAATCACGGACCGTATCTCACAGTTGGTGGGCTGATCTATTGTCTTGAACATTTCAACTACTCACTACAAGATTGTCACACTATGTGAATGTCTCTGTCGTTGCATGTGGTGGCAATATCGCAACCGCAGCGCTATACCGGGAATATCAGGCAACGGTACTTACTTAAAAAACGTGCCTCGTATGTACATTTTTAAGGATTCCGATTTCTGAAATTCATGTAGCTTAGTTAATCTTGTCTATAAATGGTTTGGTTTTCGTGTCCATAAATGCACAGAAACAGTATAGTAATGCTTCATTTTAGATATAATTTGTACAAGTTATTTTTAATATTTATTTATTAACTCATTAAAATTAGACAGTGTCCTTTAAAATATCTCATTAAAAAATTGACATTATTTTGGTATTTCCGAAACAAATAATTCACATTGTACTGACGGTTAGCGTGTATAATTTTGTATATCATTTAATACTGCTTCTGAGAATTGATTATTATTTTGGCAACCCTGCCTGGCCGGCCCACTGGCACTGGTCCCATATATCGCGTGCCTTTAATGGGGACCCTTAAAAGTTGACAGTTAATCTGCTTAACGGCGGGGGTCACATTCATTTCATTAGAGCCTCAAATAACGATCAGATGAAGTGTTGGTAGGATATTTTTTACACGTCCTTGTGTTACGTTACCTCAGGATTGGTGTTCTCCCTGTTTACTTCTGCGACGGTGGTTACGTATGTTGTTAAATTCAATGTAATGAAAGTTAATCGATAACCTTACACTTTGTAATTACATTTTTGTGGTCGTCGAACTAATGATAATACATTAAATATAAAAATATATATTATGAAATATGGTTGGTGAAAAACATGTTTTGTTCTCACACTGTTTACGCGTCTTGTTACATCGATTGGCACCACTGGGTTTCTTAGTTTATAATATTATTCATGTGTGCGTGTGAGAGTATTGCCGCCCTTTTTTCGGAAAGCTAAGAAGACGGTAAAAAATTATTAGGCAAACATAAACCTTGTTTTTTCTACAAAAATACAATAAGTGATTTTGAATAAAAAATAGTTTTTAGGTTGATGTATTTAATTATTAAATTTAATCACACATTTATATTTATTATAATTATAAGACTATTGATTTGATAATGTTAATTAACAAACTAGCAGGGTTGGCATACAAGATAGAGCGTTCGTTACATACAATTCTGCCTTGAAACAATTCTCGTTTGATCCACATACATACATACCATTGCACACTCGTCGAGTGTTTGGTTGCAAACTACTTACATCTAACAGGACCATCTTCCATGGTTAACCTGGTTATACCGTGTTTATCTTTCTTATCATTCTTTACTAAGTTATGCGTTCCGCACGATCAAATTACTTAAGTGACTCTTTCCACCTAAAACATTAAAAACATACATTCCGAAATCGGTTGATGTTTTAAATTACTCATTAATTCATTAGCAATATTTGAATATGTCCAAGGACATACAATTACTACATTTTCAGCTACAAAGGCGTATTCTATATAATGTGTTAAAAAAAAAGTTTTACAGATAAAGAATATTGCTTTGAATAATTCCAAAAATAATTAGATTCTCATTGTGACATCTATGCTGTTTCAGGGAAATGAATATCAAATTTAGTCCATAGATGGCGATAGTGCAGGTTTCGAAGTGTTTCCACATAATAACATATATACAATTTCCAAAAATTTGATAAATATGGAGATTGATTAATGGGTGAGAATGGTGAACGTTATATTTGTATATAGTGATCACTTAAGCCAGCTGAAAACAGACCGCATACTTCCATGTCTTTCCATTAAATATAGTAAAAATAGCTTCGTCTCTATAAGATATCTATGGTTTGTTTAAAGATATCTTTATTCATTTTATAGGTATAGTAAACTACTAAATTATACATCCAGCGTCGTGCGGGTATCTACTCTCCTCGCACAACACCCACCCTCTCATTAATCCAGCACTCTGCTTCCTTCTACTACTACTCCTAGTAAGCCCTTTTCTGTGCCCTCAGAACTTTTCATCTCGCGTGGCATCGCATACATATTTATATATATACAGATAACGGATATCCTAAAATATATACAAGAAGACGGCATAACTTGATAGTATGGTGTTGGTCTAACATCCAATTCATCAAAAAGCCTATGTGCCTACGTCTCATTAAAACCCAACCTTGGTTGAAATGAGACCTTTTAGCATCTCCGCGTATATGACTCCTCCGAAAATATAGAATTTGATTGAGAGGTTTGAATAAAAGCGCCTCGGGGCCTATTTGCGCCGCTAGAAACCAGTGGCTCGCGTGGGCGGTGCCAATGACGTGTTAAATGCCTCGCCACTTGACGCCTTTGGCTAATTATTTTTTTACGTGCAGTCTGTGCCCGCTTAACTTTTGCATTGGACCGTATCAAAATTATATTATGTAAACGCGTAATGCTGAGAAAAAATCAAGCGTGGGGTCTTTAGACGCCACTGTAATATAATATAACAAGGTATAATTTGAAATGTTTTTGAAACCACCTGTAATTGTTGAGAACCTAAAGATAAATAATTTATTTCTATTATTACTACAAATGCCGAACGACAATTTCAACGTTGGAAATTTCAATTGTTTACTTAATATGCGACGTAAATTGTTAAACTATGTAATTTATTCTTTATTATTCTTATAATATTTCCTTTATTATGATATGAATATTCTTTTTGGCACTTTTTGCTTTTTGGCAAACGCGGATTGTTTCTTGAAAATTTGCTTCAACAAAATAAATTATGTAAACTAACTTAACTAATTAACTTACCATCACCGCACTATTTTGTCCTGGCGTCTTTCCTCGTCACTCTTCGAATGTTGAAACTTTTGAAAAAACGGTTTTTTAATATTTGGTTTATGCCCTCTGTTTCTGCTGCCTACAACGTCCGCCTCATATAATTTTTATCAAATATAAATATTTTTAAAAAGGCATTTTTTTCCTCACTAGTTTGCTTATTATTTTTCTTGCTATTTATTATTTCAAAAAATATCCATTTAGCAAGGAGTTAAATGACTTAAATTTTTGGTTTTGAGGGTTGTAAGGCATAATCTTCTTAAAGTAATTCAAGGATCTATTCCCCGCACCCCTGGTTCTCAAAAAAAAAAAAGTCTCCGAAAAACAGTATCAAATATTTCTAGAATGAGAATTGGGCATTCTCATTTGTTCAGATTGAACTTGATAGATTCCCCAATATGTGAGTGTGGTGCCGAGGAGGAAACCCTTGACCATGTTTTTTTTACCTGTCCATTGCGGATCACAGTTTTTTTTACAGTGGTCTCGTCAATGGTAATTTTCTGCTCCCGGTTAACTTGTATCATCTGCTTTCCCTTAACTCGTCACGTTTAATCTATGTAATAACAAGTTTTTTGAACGACAATGGTATTGACTTGTAATATAATGTTTCCTATTATATAATATAATTGTACTTTTTTCTATAAAACAAAGTTTTTAACTTGATTAATGGCACAAATCACTCTTGAAGGGTAGATTGCCTATGTAAAAGAAGAACAAGAAGAAGAAGGGTTGTAAGACACCCACATACTTATCGTTTTTTAAAAAATGACATTTATATTTCAAAATTGTATATTAAGGTCAATAGATTGTTTATTATGTATTATTTCAATTGTAATTTCCATTGTCGGTTTGATTATCCCAATTTTATTATATTTCAAAATTGAAAATTATATCGTATTTAAATTGCAACGCACGCAGCACGATAATCATTATTTATAATATTAAATTTATTCGCAAATATTTCAATGTTGGTAATTTAATAATGTATTATTACTATGGCCTTTTCAATTAATTTTATCACTTTTAATATAATTTGCATACTTTAAAAAATGCAACAGTTGAGAAAGGAATTTAATTAAAATTTGGCATGAGTAGGTCGAGACGAGCATATAAAAATGTACGTTCAATCAGATTTTAACAGCACGCAACCAGATTTTTTACGATTTGATATAATGATGTAGCTTGATCTTGACATTCCTTCAGCAACACGCAATCACGTAGAAAAGTATCGACAGTCAAATTAAATTTTAGCGCGTTTTCAGCAAATGGTATCCATCTTTGTGTCCGGTGGCGCATTTTAGTCGACCGTGTCGCCTGTCCGCTTCTTGTCTGATCACATTTGGCTGCTTTCTTACAGCGAATGCAAATGGCGCCGCGTGGGTGGATATAATTTTATTCCTGAAAAAAGGACCAGCTCACCGGGCATGTCCGATTTGTGTCTCAATCAATAATTAAACAGATCCGTTTAAAGTGTTCAGTGTTCCTGTCAAATATTTCACAAATAATGTGAAGGTGTTACTTTTATATCATTCCATCTTGACATGCATATTGATGTACATTCGTGTCTGTATTCACGTCGCATCTCGGTGTGGAAGGTACCCACTCTTTTAAATTCACAATAAATAAGATTCTTTTGAACTCTTGTATATAAATACAACAAGCATCCGAAATAAATTCGAAAAATAATGAATTTATTATAATGTAATAAGGTAAATGCCGGACCGGATTAAAGCAATATTTTAGTATCAAATATATTTTTTATCCAAAAAAAATTGTTAATAAAATCACTAATAAACATTTTGCAGTTCTCCAAATAACTGGTTTATATCTACTTAATACCAAATTTATTTATTTATTATAATTTCACTTCACTAGATGAGTCCGTATCGAGATGGGCAGTGTATTCTCTGTATAATTTGTAATAGAATAGTTACAGGGGCTCAAAAAATATGTGTATCGTCACCTAAGCAGCAACACCACGTGTCTGAGAATTACACACTTTACAAGAGAAAGATATAACTAGTTTTAAATGATTTTTGTAGAATTACTCAAGTATTACATACCTTTCTAGAGTTGTAAAGAGGAGCATATTCTTTCTAAAGTGAAACTGAACTAAAGTTAGATACGATTCTTTTGACTTGTGCGTAGTTGACAGGGAGGTTAGAGGTATGTGGTGATTACATTTATTAGATTTTCACGCCCCTAGCGGACGCTATCGTGAAATTTAAATTCAATGATATAGTCTTCTTTTTCTTTGTTATACTTTAGTGAGAGTACGGCGTGGATTATTATTATTCCGCTTATTATTCTTCCGTGAAATTTCTTGTGCAGTTCAGGAGCGGACATTGCGGACAGGTCGATTCATCGTGACGGTGACCCTCCGCGAAGTTTGCCTGGCTACCATCCAATTTTTCCACGGTGGCCTCATTGTCTATATACATATGGCCATTATTATGAAAGTGGTCTAAGTCAACAAATTGAAAAAAATTATTTTATCAATTATTTCGTGTCACTATTTCGTTTATTGTTTTAAATTAATATAATATGATGCAAATTGTTACAATTGTGAAGAATTTGAAGCGTTATATTCAGCGTATTGTTAGGACGTTAAAAGGTATTCCGCTAGTGTTTATTATAATATTTATTATAATAAACACTAGCGGATTTATTAATATTTATTATAATAGAGTAAGTCAGTTCAAATTTAATTTTTTTTATTTCCTTATAAGCTTCATGCAAAATTTATATGTTGAAATAAATTATAAATCTAGTAGATTATAAGTTTGAAACATTGCGTTGTGTAATATAAAAATATTTTTTAATCGATTCATACGCAAACCTTTAAATATCTCGAAACGAAAGAAACATGACTTAGACCACTTTCTTAATAAATGGGTACACGTATTAATGATAATTTCTGCGTTTTGCCCTCTTTATTTTTGTTTTGTTGATGCATTTTTTTTGTCACCTTTATATATTTATTTTCTATTTTTAAAAATATATTAAAAACATGAAGAGACGTAAGTAATCGGGACTTGTTTATTCTTTATTAAGGCGACTACCGGACCATAAGTGTCGGATTGAAACTGAAAGAACCGATTCGAGTTGAATACGAAAAAAAATGGCATTGTTATTTAAAAAAATACGGTGTGTACTTATCGATTCAATTAGCCTTATACGGAAACAAAAGCTTGCGCTCTACGTATATTTTATTTCCGATTATAACAGAATACGCCTTTGAACGATGATATTTTATTATTTAATCTTTTTGATTATTTAATTTTGTAATTTGTATCTTTGAGATTTAAATTGTTATTATTGAGATTAAATTGAGCTGTCCTTTTCAATACTCATCGGTATTCTGAAGACATATAACAACTTTTACATTTTTGTATATATATATACAAAAATAAATAAAATCTCATTGTATTGTGTATGCCTTAAACCTACGAGTATGTATATGTCAGCATCATTTTCTGAAATAATGAAAGCATACATAACTAGAAAGTAAACCCACATCACGGCGAGGCGTAGTCAAGATCATCGGTCTATTTATCAATTCCGTTGCAGCAATCAATAAAGAATAGGTAGGTACTCTCTTCGGAAGATTATTTTTGCTGGCCGCCGCCGCTGGTCATTTTGTCCATCGTACCATATTAATATATGATATATTGTTATATTTACAGCCGACCGCCATATTTGCCCTGACAATCGTCCAGTCCGGGGACGGTTCCTGGAACAGGAACGGTGTCCGTTCGCGGGCAAAAAATCGGAGAGTCTAGTAGCCTCGTCGTCTCCAGGCGGAGTGTATTTAATCGAGCGCGGGTAGCGCTTAGTTCTAACGAGTATGGTGAAATAATTGACTGCCATATTGGAATAGTCCTTTTTGCGCGTTTGGACTTGCAGTGATTGATTATGACGGGATGTCGACTCTGCTGGGAAATATCTCTGATGGATTCATATTTTTCAATGAATTATAAAGAGTGTGCCTATAGGAAGATATGGATATGTGTGTACGTAATATATTCTAATAATTTGTCTCTAGAAGTGGTCTAAATATGAGCCTCTTTCCTTCAAATATAAAGAAGTCAACATTATTTGGTTCCGTTCGATAATTTAGTATTTTATGAAATTTTTTATTTTATTGTGGTGTAAATATGGGCTAGTACTTTACTGATAAAAGTTCACTAATTTTATGACATATTTTACCTTACGTATTTAAAAATATATATATTTACAAAAATCACGAATAAATCTTTTTCGACACCAGCACGGTCATTGTGTGCCCACATTGAACCCAAATGTACATATTTAGACCAACCGCCATAACTTAACTTATTTTTTTCTTAAATAAAATAAACGTCAATACGTTTCTAAAGGATATTGTTTTTACATTAATTAATTACTTTGTAATGACATTTAACAAGTATAAAATGTTTTAAATTAAAATAAATAACGTAATTTACATACCTCTTCAAAAGTTAGCGCGATTGTCACCACACAAAGTATTTCTCAACACTGAATGCGCAAGCGTTGGTTTAGCAGTCTGTCTCGCTCATGGCTACTAGCTATCTTTCTGAGAACGTGTTTTAAGTGTTCTACACTAGATGCCAGTTTATTAACATGAAGTACTATTGGCCCATAATTGGACCACTGACCATATTTAGACCACTTTCTCTACGCGAATCCTAGATAACTATAATATTGTAATTATTTTAAATTTTAGTTTTCGATCATTTCAGTCATAGATAAATATATGAAATCATTATTAAATATATCAATAAATTTTAAAGAAAGGTGATGTACATATATGCACTCATATGTTACATCAACGATTTTCCCGATTAAGCAAAAATTGGATTCAAGAATCCTGGTGCCACCTAGCATGTACAACGTGGCGTAATGATAAACCATTTTTCTGGGAAAATAATGTTCCGGATTCGCATCCCGATGGTAACCAAATATTTTATCAATAGATATATTTTTTTATGTATATCATCATCTAAATTGTTTTTTTAAAATTATTATAATGATATATATTTGCTTTTAACATATTCTTTTTGACATTAATTTGCGTTTCTCTATTGCAGTAATAAATAAACACACTCATATTTTTTTAATTTTGGGAATAAATAAAAATCAATGCATGCTGGGTCTGTCGAATTATTTGATTCCTACTTTTTCGAATACATCCACGGCAGCTACAAATTTCCGCGAAGAGGCGTGATTCGAATTTTTTCAATATTGTAAAAGTGGATCTTTTCCATCTCAACGACTGTTGTTTTTTTCTCAAGATTAAAGCGAATTTGAAGTGTTTTATCCTTTGTCACAAAAGAGACGAAACATGAAGATTCCGCTAAAAGATCTATTTTTTTGTCTTTAAAATGTACTTTCCCATTTTCTTCTAATTACCTATCATGCAGACTTTTTTCTCATTTTCTGTAGTTAATATCATGTTAACGGTATATTACTGAATGAAATTTAATTTTTAAGTTAATTAAATGAATGTTTATCTTTGGTCCGTCGAAGTTTTGTTTTTTTGGCATTTGCGTGTATCTCGCTCGTGGAAAACCGCTTTAGAGATAGGACCATCTTTCATTATTATCGCAGGTCGATACTTTACAGCGTTTAAATTCTGCATACCACCTAGGTACTGTCGAAAAAAGTGAAGATTCTTCAATGACTATCCACATGAACCTGTTGCATTGTGGAAATTTATCACATTTGTAATTGGTAAAAATACCGTCATCTAACATAATTCATAAAAATAATTTATTCACTTTTATAATACAATACGAAGTTAATTTCGAGTATCATCTTAATTTACAAGGTTTTAATAATTTTATTTGATTTGTACTAAAATTAATCCATAATACGTCTCCCCGTCTATTTTACATAACTTTCTGGACGTATTGAATGTCTAGGATATAGTGTCATTATGGTTACATGATGCTTCGTTTGATGGTCAGCAGGGCAAAAATGAATGTGTTTTTTAAGTAAGGTTAAGATTAGTTAAATGTTTTCTCTTTTATATATTTAATAACAGTACATAAATATATATCCGCGAAATCGTATTACGGCTAGCAAATATATTAAGCATCTGTCGTACTATCATCTCATATATGTCTCTTGGTCATATAGCGTCGTATTTTATGGTTAGTTTCTTATTTATGATAGAACTGTCAAATTATCTGTTTTGTTCGTATTTCTCAAGAATGTTTTTAAGTGGTTTAAGTTCAAAGTTCATACGTAAAAACGTCGTTTGTACAATTCAAGGGATAGCAATACAGCACGCTATGTAATATCGGCTATCGCCAATTGCTTTTCTGTCAGTGCAAAAAGCAGAAAGCTGAAAGCTGTCGACGATTTTTCATAAATACGTGAAATAACGTACAATTTTTTTTACTTCATAATAAATAAGAAGATAATAATTTAATTAATTGATCATAAATTATTCCAAATTTTTACTCCATGTATATTAACGAATGAACTTTATAATAAATAACCCATGCATTTTTTTTATATCGATTTGGGCAGTGTTAGTGTGCGTCTTTTTATGTATAATATTATTTTACGTAGTTTACATTAAAAATCAAGTAATGTATGTTTTTATCAATGCAGATCTTAATTAGTTTGTTTTTGAACAATTATAGTTTTTCCTGCTGTGACATCGTAAATTACAAATGTAAACATAAAACATAGCTTTTCACAAATAAATAAAATATAATCACGTTATATACATCGACGATATAACAAACTCATATAAAACTTCGATCGAAATATATGTAATTACATATTCACGTAGCAAATTATTTAAATGCTATTTAAAGGTCAGTTGTGTGTTGACTGGACTTTTAATATTGCTTATTTTCTTCATTTTGAATAGTCAATATACTGCCTTTTTGGTTATTCGCATTGAGTACATAGATTTTTGTATTATCAAACATGTCCTAAATAGAAAGATGTTTCTAATAATGTGAAATGGTCTTTCTAATAATGTGAATGATCTTTATAATAATGTGAAATGATCTTTCTAATAATGTGAATGATCTTTCTAATAATGTGAATGATCTTTTTAATAATGTGAATGATCTTTCTAATAATGTGAATGATCTTTCTAATAATGTGAAATGATCTTTCTTATAATGTGAATGATCTTTCTGATAATGTGAATGATCTTTCTAATAATGTGAAATGGTTCGAATTTATTGTGATTGATATTGACTACCATGATGCACATTCATAAAATGATTTGTGTCAAAACTCAAAATGAAAGTCAAAAACAAAATTATAGCCTATGCTGGAAATTGATAATTTGTGTTAGGGGATTCTTTCATAGGAGATGGAACGACACTAACATTTGTGATCATTATCACTAAGATAAATAAGATCCAATTTTATTAAGATACAATTAATTTTTATATTATATGCTGTTGTTTTAAATGGTGTTAAATACTCTGGGGCATATACTCGTAATATGATCCATTATTTTAAACATCGTCAGCCCGTGTCTCTTCACTACTGGATACGGACCTTCCCCAAGGATCGTCAATTCTCTCTTTCTTTAGGTCATCTCATCTAAATGTTGCCCGACACTCTTTTGATGTTTTAGCTCCATAGAGTTTGAGGAGAAATATTTTAATAACTACTTATTATGTATTTTATTTGTCAACTTGACAGTGACATTCGTTGAGTACGAAGAATCCGCAAAAGTTCTTAAATGTAAATCCTAAGGTATTAATTAACATATTATGTCTTAATTTCTGTTCATCGAATCGCTGTAGTACTCGTATATACCACTACTACTTAAATTAATTGTATGTTCTCACACATCGTCTAAAAAATAAAATAAATGTTATTTTTTTCATATTTTATAGTTTAATTGAATACTGAAAATATCTCAACAAAAAGTGTTTAATTAAATTAATGTTTTACAATAATATACATATAGGTACATTCACAATTTGTATAATTGCCTTATTCATTTCTACAGGTGTAACAGACCTAGAAATATGTGCCTAATCTCAACTATGTCAGAAATATAAGAATTAAAAAAAATCGTAATTTTGTGATTATTTGAAATATTTAATTGATTCTAAATTTTACTATCCCAGAATATTATTGTTTTCGTAATTTAATAAGGGTTGCTGTTGTTTATTTTGGTCCATTTTGAGGACTGAACGCGATTGCTCCGTTCGTGCTCCTTATTATTTGTCTATATTATCGTATGCAGAGGAATGTCCTTGTGGGGGAAATACCGATTTAACGACATGCCTCCGATTTAAATATATGTGTACGTGTGCCCTCGCCGCTCGCGATCGTTAAATCAGGAATAGTCGAAACAGGAAACCTTAAAAATTCAGCATTTTGACGGGACACAGACCGTCATCTCTGCCGTGTTCTTCGGATCTGAAATGTATGCGGGAGACCCTTAACCGTATGCTGATTTATCCGCGATGGATCTTCGCGTGACTTTGATGTGAAACTGTAGAGAATTCACACACCGGTCGCTCTCTAGGTGTCCTCATGACGGGCATTGTGTATTGTTAGCAGCTGACTGGGCGGAGACTGCGAGGAGCGGACCTAGAGCCGGAACGTCGCTAGACGATGTTAGATCCATTTGTGATACGGTGTTCTATCGCAACATGCCCGCTGGGACTGCTTCGGTTCCTTGTTTTTCGGAGCCGATCGGACGATATGGCGGGCCGGCGTGGTATGATGTGTGTAAATAACACGATGCTTTTGATTGCTGCATCCTTTGTTTTGTTAAACATTTCATAAAAACAACAACAATGTTGTCTGGTATCAATCAGATTGCATTGTAAAATTAATAACACTAATGAAAATACAAATTGTCCGTCCCCAAACAAATATTATACATTACCGAGTCTGTCTCATACAGCTACACGATACAAGCTGTTTATGATTAAAATATGATTAAATTAAAACTATTCATATTCTCTACACTTTTTCATAGTAGTTAATTTTTGTTAACACTACGGACGCTTCTTAGACACATTGAAAATATTATTAATTTTCATTTTATATGACCAGGGAGAGCCAATGTTAAGTCGCATGCGACCCACCAAATACTAATTTATTTTTTGCATCTTTGTTTTCGACCTTTTCTGCATCATCTCTATAATTTTTAAAGCCGATTGTATGTCATTTTTACAACCCTCCTGTCTTAGCCTCCCCAAGAATGCACCTCCATCAAATGCTGAGCCAAGTCTTTATATATGAGAACCTTCTGCAACAACACTGTATATCGGTTTTTACAAATGTTGCTAGATGGACGGAGAATCAGCAATATTGGATGATATACATTATTGTTGGAGGGAAGCTCACTTAGAAACCTAAACAAAATTGTGTTTAATAGTATTTTATACGGTTGTTTAATATACTATTCGAGGCCCAAAAACATATATTACGTTGCGGCAATTATAACTCTAATCTGTCCAAAACCAAAGTACAGTGTTTTTGCAGGGGTGGTATCATATTGTCCTGCCATCTCATTTTGGTTCTCCTTATTCTTTGTTTTCCTTCAGGTTTATCATCGAACAGCCACGTCGAGGGTTGCGCGATCTATATAGCCTAGCTTTCAAAGCCTTATTAATGTTATGAATTTTGTGACTTACTGCTCATCATACACTATATCGAATGTACTTAAAAATGAAAGTATTAGAAATAGGCGCGCCCGTCTAGCTAAGATGCGAAGTGCACAGTACAATGCTTCCTGTAAAAATAGTCGACCGTCCACTCCGCAGGCCAGGTCATAAGGTATTCAGCCGGCGATCGCGCCATTTTGATGCATGATGGATGGCACAATGATCCGGACGGATGCGCGCGCAACTCTCGACATGTCAGTGCCTGATCTGAACACCAATGCCTAGAGCAGTCCCTCGGAATCAGGGCTTCAGCCGAACCGACATGTGAACCAATATCCTTAAAATTGGTTTAATACAAACCAATTTTAAAAATTTTAACCAAAAAGTTCAATCATCATTTACAGATTTATTTTGTAACTATCAGTTACCACCGGGGCTGAAACAAGGAACTTTCTCCCCGGGATAGTGAGTTATCAATTACAGTATATTATTAATAGTTAAATTTAAAAAGTCTAATTATAATAAATATTATTATTGAGTTCTGCTAGTTTGCGTAAGCATTATTATACGTTACAGCTGCTTCAGCGGTTAAAGCCATTTTCAAACAGTGGATTAACCGCCGTAACACCTGTAACATATAATAATGTTTACGCAAACTTGCAGAACTCAATAATAATATTTATTATAATTTGACTTTAAGGCCATTTTCAAACAGTGGATTGACCGCCGTGACAGCTGTAACGTATAATAATGTTTACGCAAACTTGCAGAACTCAATAATAATATTTGTTATAATTTGACTTTTTAAATTTAATTAAAAATAAACATGGAGTTTACAAACTAAACACAATAACAATGAATACACTATATTAATCGCGTAATTTCATGTCGAATTTTCGACTTCGTATATGTTTCTTCTATTTTAGTGACATATCTATTATTTCCAATCGAAAGCTATATATAACAGGTTCACAAAAAGTGATTTAATGAAAATTATAATGTTTTACAACTTTTTTTTATGCAACACTTAATTTGAGTATTATATTATAATTACTAAATTGATTGTCCATGTAATTCTTTTAATAATGATAATATAAATATATTAAAAAAAAAATCTTTTGTAATTTTATTTTGCTGGCTTTCAGTACATTATTTTATTCACTGCGCAATATAACTTTCCGTACCTGTTATCTCCTTGTATTTTTAATATTTTTTAATTAATTTAAAATATGACAATTAAAAATACTTGTATTAGATATTTGAATGTATGGTCAGATATATAAATTTATGTGCCTATAAGATTACCTACATTTAAAATGGTGTGGTCACTCTTTGGAACACCGCATTATCTGAACATTTTACATGAATAGTGATTTTAGTCCTAAATATTCCAGAAGAAATTTTTTTTTTTATTCATAATAATTCTAAAACCGAACCGATTTTGGCTTGGTTCAAAACTCTACCCTGAAGCTTTTCTCTATCAAGTACCGATAAAAATCTCTTCATCTAGAAGATGCGTTCGCAGTTGACGTTTAGACCTGCGTGCTGGTCATCATGTTGATTTTCCACCATGAGATGTCCTTAACTAGGAGTCTGCCCTTAAAACGTGGGATTGAGTTGACGCTCTGTTTCTCCATTTCCATATGGAATTCTGTATCCTCGTCTGTGGCTTACTTCGCACACGTACCGCCTTACGTGATGCAATAATACCTCTGAATTTCACAGTGGAATGTTTAATGCATGATCCTGACGAACTTCTGCTATTTCACGAAGGGATGGGTTACATTAAAATGCAATTTTACGACCCTATGAGACCTTCGTTACTCCTCGTAACGAAGGTCTTATAGGGGTGCGAGGTTATTGAAAATATAATACAACGATTCAACAAAACTTTTTAGATGGTTTTCAAAAGTTCTTAAAGTTCAAATCTTCTAGAAACGCAATGCCGGGTGGTCATTAACTGTTACCTATAATAATAAGATATTTATACTAGAGCAGTGCCAATTCAATAATTTTACAGCCATATATGTATGTAAAAGGAAATACAGACCTTATCCACAATATTTTTTGGCGAATACTTGACTACATTTAATGAATCTGTTTTATTTTAATATATGACTTATCTTTTTTTTTAGGGAGCCCACTATCCTTACATAGTGCGTTTTATTTTTCCCCCATCTCAAAATTTCTATATTAATGAAACTTTGGATTGTAGTTAAATTACCAACATTACGTTAAAACTGCAGCAAAAGGAAAACCGCAAAACTATCAACAGAGGAATTTAACGTTCTTAGTTAAACTATTTACATGCAGATGATTGAAATATTAAAATAAACCATTTAAATTGTTTTCCTGCGTCGGTTTACTTGACATAGCTCATCACCAGCCAGTTCCTGGATTGTTGTGGCCGGCGGTTAACATTTACGGAAATGTAATTATATCTGCACGCTATTCATTTTCACTCACAATAAGAAATAAAAAGTGATACAATTTTATGGCTTGTTCTTCGTCTTGAGGTAACAGTGTTCACTATCGATCCATTTAGGCACTATCACAAAAACAGAACAGAAATTACCATTCCATGACTCTTCAATAAATTGCCGGATTATATCAAGACCATCATCCGACCTGAAATTTTTACTAAATAATACTTCCTTTTGAATATAGAAACAAACGAAGGAAACATATAAGAAGTATTGGGGAAAAAAAGAAAAAATATAGATGAAATAATAATGAAATATCATGGAAAAAACAGTGATGGAAAAATTATTGCTGACAAATTTGTCAATATATTCAATGACTCAATAGAGCATTCAAATATCCTGCAACTAAAAATTATTAAATTCAAATGATTGCTCCAGTGATGAACCCCAAACAATGTCTATGTACTTGCCACGATCAACGATAAAAATGATAGCTGGAATAATTGACTGGAATACTGTTATGATGTACTAATATGTAAGAATTGATTAAGAAACGTGCCGACAAGCTATAACGGCTTGGCACGATCTATAATAATGTAAATTTGTAATATATATATATTCTACGCCATGGATGTCCAACCGATCGATCGCGAGCCAAAATTTGGTCGATCCCGAAACTCATCAAGAAAAGATTTTAGATTAGATTTTTGTATTATTGTAAAACAATAAAAAGTTGTATGATTTTAATCTTTTGCTCCCTAAAATGTTAAAACAAAAATTAAATAAACATCATTTTTTAAAATACATATAACGACATTTCGTCTTTAAAGTGTACATTTAAACTTTGAAGAATAATATAAAATATCAATTAAATTATCCATAAGAGTCTTATTAGAAGTCGATCTCAAACAAATTTAAAATAAAAAAGTAGCTCCCAGTGATCAAATGGTTGGACACCCTTGTTCTACGTCATGACTTTTACTTCTCGGTATTTTCTGCATTTGTTTCTCTCCAGCTAATACGTTTAAGGAAATGCTTTTTCACAGTACGCATAGTGCAATAAAGTCGTACAATTACAGTACATCAATTATTAAAATTATTTATCTTTCAAAGATCTCGCAGCAGATGTAAAATAATTTAATAATAATAAGAGTATTCTTATTGGTACATAATTTTTACTTGAAATATTTCCCATTTATCTATACGCATGTGATCTTTTTAAAAATTGCCAAAGACAATTACGGCCCGTCTTAGTTCATTTGAGTGATTTGTTTCATCAGAAAATACATTTTATAATTTTAACTGGGATATAGAGCACAATGCCTATCGACCATAGTAGCCAAACTATGACAAATATTAGAATTGCTACCATTTGAATCAAGCGACCTGATTGCATTGGTTGCTTTGACTTTTACATTTTCTGAATGTGAAGGCTATGTCTTGCACTCTAAATATTTGAGATGAAAATAAATTACTAATATAATAGTTAGCGGCATTAGTGCAACCAAACCATCCATCTAATCCGTTCTATTACAATTCGTGCTGGCGCTTTGTAGTTTTCCAATTAAATCAATACTCTGAGAGACGACAAGTGTTTTGTTAGTTGATCAGGCAGTGAAGTTACAAGATTTTAAAAACGTACTTTTTCCATCGTACTTACGAGTATAATTTCAACAATAATATTATTTTGTCCCATTAGTTCAACAAGCTCCAGAACATTTCTTTGTCTCGCGTTTACGGATAAATACAGTTAAGCAGATTTTTTATAACGGGCAACTTTATTCCATTATTGCATTTTAATATTTTGGAAGCATATGAAAATAACATTTTGTTTAATTATTTTTCATCGTAATTTAGCCAACTGTCGATGGTAGGTAATGAATCTGGAAAATTAGGATGGTAAAAATGTACAACTTGCTTTTCAATATATGTGTTGATTAAATTATAGATTTGATATATAAGTCATTTGATATGCATATCATTGATATCAACCAAATTACTCTACTCGGTACTATATAAGAGAATAATAATGAATAACCTTGAAATATTAGAAATCCATAAAACACCATAATCACATTTTCAAAGCCTTCGCCGTTATTATCAATGTTTCCTTGAAAAAATAAAGCCACTCACATCCTTTCGTGCCCCACCGCTTCAATAGCAAACTAACTGTATTTAATTTTAGTTCAATGTACACTTGTACACGGGTAGGACTGTTCTTCCTGAAACTAGTCGTGATACAACTCAAAAAATTGTTTGTAATACAAAGTGAAAATAAAAATTGTATATTTTTTAAAATTGATATACAAGTTTTGTCAATGTGTATTTTTAATTTTTTTCTATTTTCATAAGATGCCATGTCACATTAAAAAGATAAGATCAATTGTTGTTTATCTCAATTTTTTTTATTAAGAAATTTTTTATACTTTAAATAATTTTAAAATTGATGGATGTAAAGATTTAAATCAATGGCGAATTAAAAAAAATTTAGGTTGCTCAACCTCGCCAGTAAGAGGATAGGCACATTTGTGATGAAAACATATTTTATATAGATAATTATGCTGTTTCGTAATTTCGGACTAATATTTTTTAAACAATTTGTTTCATTCCAAAATTTTAATATCAAAACTCAGGAAATGCCTTTTTTTTGAAGCGTTTCTATTCCCCCTTGGTTTAAAAATATCACGCTCTATAAGTCGGTTTATCATTATTCTATGACTTATTTTTGATTGTATAAGAGTTTTAACATAATTTATACTTTTATCTCGTTATATCCTAGTTTTATGTAATACCCTAGATTCCAGATTTTGATGATCACCTTTAACAAACACATTTTGAAATATATCCAGGTGTGTTTTTACGTACCGTTGCCGGATATTACCGGTGTAGGGCTGCGGCTGCGATGTTGCGCATGCGCAATGGTTTCCTTCATTTGTTGCACATGCAACGTTAAAGACATTCACATGGTGTGGCCATCTTGTAGCGAGTGGGTGAAATGTTCAAGATAATAAATTAGCCCGTCGACTATGAGATACGGTCCGTGATTCGTTTCTTGAATTCGCGAAACATGAAACCAGCTGACGTTTATCGCCAAGTGTGTACTGATTTGGCGTCAAGTGATTTCCACCATTTCCTTCATCTGAAGCGGTTTCTTGGTGGCAAGCATTTTTTTGACGATGTTGAATTCAATGACGGAGTACAGACACGGTTTTCATACCAGGCGGTGTCGTTCTATGACGAAGGTATACAAAAATTGGTCCCCCGTTATTACAAGTGCTTTAATAATGGTGGCGACTACGTTGAGAAGTAGTTTAAGGTGTGTAGACTCCGAAGAAAGAAAGAAAGAAAGAAAGAGTTGCAAAAATGAAGTTATTTCTTAAAAATAAAATTCCGGTACTTAGGTACTTAAACGTGCCTCGTATATAATTCAATTAATTTTATAGGATTTCATAATTAATGGACGTATTGTTTATTATACTTTATTTTAAAGTTTTAATTTATCATATTATCATGTCTAGCGTATTGTTTCAATCACGCTGTGGACATTGACACTAATGGTTTGGAATATTTTGTTTACTGATTTATTTCTATATTAAATATTTACGACATGTCGGACATGGGTTCAAATGTGTCTGGAATAGCTAGTTTGTGTAATCATCCGTGTCACAGGTGGACCCTGACTTCCCAACGTGTTCCTGAGTCTCGCACCATTAACTCGTATTTACTATAATATGAGTTAGTCCTCACGTTTCAGGTGATTGGATTTCGTCCAGCGATCGGCCCGATTCCAATTAGTTTTTTTATGATTGAATTTGAGTACAGAAAAAAGAATTTATTTTGATTTTTATATTCGTTTATTTTTTTTCGTCGGGAATTTTCTTTCTGTATTATTTTATAATTTAAGATGAACGGTATATTTAAGAGATAATATAATATTTCATAATATCTTAATTTGATTTAATTGTTTGTAAAGTATTTGTTTCCAATGTTTGAAATGTAGTTAATCGTGATTGAAATATTTAATTTATGAACTATAGTTACTAATTAAATGCTGCAATTATTATTAAAAACTTTTCTGTTCACAACGCGTCGTTTAGACCTTCGGCGTGTGTGTGACTCGGCTAGGTTCGTGCTCGGGAAGATGTCTGTACAATCATAAACATGAGAATGTACGAGCCAGGCACCTGCTACCGCTCTTCCCACAACTCGCCAGATGAATTTGAATTATCTCATCCCGGTTGGGAGTCGCCGTGGGCAGGATTTTATCCTCACACAACGCAGCTTTCCAATCACTTGTCGAAAATCTTTCGATTCGGGTAGGTGTACAAGCGCGTCTCTGAGCTCATAATTCCGAGTGCACTGCATCATCAATGATTTGGTAATGATGAAAGAATGTTAGATAAATCGGATATAGGCTCGTATTTGAAACTTTTGCGTATAATATTTTATAATACTTTGTATGAAAAATATCCTAACAAATTTACAATAAATTTTTTACGTGTTTGTTTTTCAACACAAATTTAACAGTTTATTTAAATAAAAGTAATTTAATACACTAATTAAAATATTTTTTAAAATTTTGTTTAAAACCCACCCTAGGATAGGTGCGAACATTATATTTTTATTACCACTATTTTATAATAAAAAAAATTAACAAAGTTTTTAAACGTTTTATAAAATATATATTTTCTTAGATACCTTATTACCTTAGACCTTTAATATCATAGATTGATTTGGTTGTTACTTAATCATGTAGCATTTAATTTACAAATATAATTAAAATAAACTTAATATTTAACAATATATTCTGTACTTGTATAATATATTATATCTGTAGATGAGAAGGATTGTTGGGTATTGTGTGTTATATTTTGGACTGTTGGATGATTGAAGGATATTTCCGAAACTGATAGTTTTATTAGCTCAAAAATTGTGTGTTTAATATAAAGTTAAGATAAAAATTAGTATACACCTTTTTTTATATGATAATGTTTTACTTTGCCTTTAACTTTAGCCATAGCCTTAAAACATTTTGAAGTTTTTGAAAACGATCATTATGATCAGAAGGACATTTCTTAAAAAAAGAAGATCTTGTAGGAAGGTAACCTAATAAATAAAATTACCTGCCTATATACCATTCGTATCAGGAATGTTACTGTTTTACAATTTCAATTAAAAAATTTCTGATAGTAGAAATTCAAAAATGAACCTTCACGATTCATTTTTTTGATAAGAACCATCATCATCTGACGTCATCGTGGTGCAATGAGGTGTTTTATTGCTTTATGAGCAAATTTAATAACGGTTACGAATGTCAATACCAAATTGCAAAACTTGAATGTTCAATTATAATTATCCATAAACGTACAAGACATGAATGTTCAATTATAATTATCCATAAACGTACAAAACTCATCAAACCTCGTAGGTAAAACATTTAAATGGAATTTATAATTTGTTTGTGAAGTTGTTCAATTATTTCATTATTTCAACTAATCTTTCATGGTTGAAGCTATGAAGACTTACGTGTAAAACTGGAATTGCGTTGCACTGCGATCATCCCACAATCAATGATAATTCCAGTACACAATTTATGTCGAAGGGATGAAAGTTTTTATTCGAATGATTAAAATTTTGTAATATCAACTGTAATCATATAGGCAGAGTCGTGTACCGTCAATTTGTGATGAGTGTTATAAAACTCATTAGAAGAAAATACTTCAAAGATTCACGTTTCGCCAAAATGTTATAAAATTCGATTTTGGTAAGCATTAGGCAGCTACAGTCGAAATTCATATTAAATGTTTTTATCACTCTTGAAGAATATTTAAAATTATAGTCATAGAAATAATTTAACTGTCATCCCTTGATATAATGTAAGAATTTTAATTATTTTAGGATTCTTACGCATTAGTATCCAAACTTTGAGGCGGAAATATAGTAATGGCTCGTATTAAATGATCGGCTCGTATAATTGTAATCATTAAATTGAATGCAATATTAAAATTATAGTTTTTTCATTTTGTTCTTATAAAATTAGACTTTTTATAAATGTGCTAAAATATATTTCTTTATTTATTGCTTGATATTGAGGGTCTAAGAAAACTAATAAATGGTTGTTTATTGAAACAAAAAGCAATTTATATAAAAAAAACTAACAACGTTATTGTAAAATATATTCTCCGTTGATAGGTACAATAGATTCTCCACCTCTCAAAAAAAATTTTGATTACTTGATTGTAAAAATTCGTGGGCCTTGACGTAAAATACTGTATTAAAGACAAAAATAATTGATTGCGAATTCAATTATTTTTGTCCTTAAAAAATAATTGATTGCCAATATTTTTGGACAAAAATAATTGCAGTCAATCCGACAAGTCACAAGTGACTGAAATAATGTCAGGTAAAAAAATACAATTTTTTTGGGTACCCCTATGTATGTAGGTTACCTGCAGAAAGTTTTTTTTCATTAATTTATTATTATTGTTTAAATATTGTATATTCATAATATTTATTCAATTTTTACCTGCATTTGCTCATTCAAATATTGTTATAATTTTTGTTAATTTAATGTGTATTCATTGTAACAATGAACCTGCAGGCAAGCGTCTAATGAGATAGATGTTTTGTGGGTCTAAATTATTCTTTTAATGAACATGTAAATAAAATCGAGTTATTCAAAAATAAAAATAATATTTTTGCACACATCGCACATTCTATAGAAAAATAACAAGTTAAAATTTTCTGATTTTGGATTGGTGAAGTGAACATGATTTTTTTTTGCCTCGCAAATTTAGTTCACCTCTTTCTTTTTATTCGCGATTCCTTCGTATCGAATCTGTATCATTTCACTAGTATTAAATTCGATACGGTTTTTTTTTTAAAGTAAGTATCGTTGCCAGATATTCCCGGCGTAGCGCTGCGGTTGAGATGTTGCGCATGCGCAATGGTTTCCTTAATTTGTTGACTCACCACATGCAACGCTAGAGACATTCACGTTGTGAGGCCATCTCGTAGTGGGTGGTTGAAATGTTCAAGACAATAGATCAGCCTGCCGACTGTGAAAGTGTGTCCTGTTTTGATCTGATTTGGCGCCAAGTGATTTTCATCTTTTCCTTCATCTGAAGCGGTTCTTTGGTGGCAAGCGTTTTGATGACGGTGATGGACTCAAAGACGGAGTATAGACATGGTTTTCATCCTAGGCCGCGTCGTTCTATGACGAAGGTATACACAAATTATATACAAAAAATGGTGCCACATTATGACAAGTGCCTTAATAATGGTGGCGATCATGTTGAGAAGTAGTTTAAGGTGTGTAGCGTCTGAAGAAAGTAAAGTATTGTAAAAATAATGTTGTGTTTCTTTGAAAAAATCCGGTATTTATTTAAAAAACGAGTCTCGTGTATAAAAAAAAAGGTGTTACTACAAATTACAGTTCCTAAAATTAACATTAAAAATGGTTCATTTTTGTTTTCAGTTTTCTGTAAATTTTTTTTTTGATCAACACTTTTCTACGGGTATGCGATATTACCGACTGGTAAGTAATATTTTATTCAGCTTGTTATTAACTCCCAACACGTTGAGATAATTACCTCGCTCTAATCAACGCACGTTTCGCTCTTCACGTGTCATATTAAGTTGTTAAGAAATAACAAATAAACTTTCCACTGCCGGCTTCCGACCGGGTGTGTGTGAAGAGCGTGAACGAAATAATATGTACGGTTTCAGTGTTACCTTTGTGGAAAAAACTATGCAACAGGCCGAAATTTGTAATTCGCTCGTTCAGAAAACAAAATGCAAAGCAATCTTACATCTGTTCGCTTCGGGAATACAGAATTCTCGGAAGAAATTCTTATTCATATAAACACGGCGAAACTGCACAGGCCCGCCGCAGAGCGGAGGTACTACATTTTGCACAAATGATACAAAATTCTCAGAGAATGCTATATTCGAAGAATGTGATTATTTATTTGTATTAAATGGTTTTCCGATTGTGTGGTCAAGCTGTTTCAAAAAATATATAAATAATCTGCTGTGGGTACGTACCAATATGTATTCTTATGTATGTCGTACATGGTTCGTTATTTTTTTCGTGACAACTGGGTAACAGACATTTATTCCAAATTTTAAATGCACTTAGTAATTTAATAAAACATGTGGAATTATAAATTTTTGATTATTGCCATGTTTTTTAGTTAAATGAGGTTAAATAATTACATATGTGAAAATAAAACACTTGTTTTTTTTTGTTCTACTCGTTTAAATTACTTGAGACGCGTTTCGTCTTGAAGGGTAATATCAATAAGTTGGAATAATACCTTTTTTTTATTCCATTTTAACAAATAAATTACAATTTGAAACACGAGATACCGTATGCAAAACAAAATATGCGCAAACATACACAAGCTCACTTTTGTACACTATTTTTTTGCACATACTTAAATTGTTGACTCTTGTAACAGGATATCCTTCAATACCTGATCGTGCCAGGTTTTTTGCAGATTTGTCTCATAAATATTCTTTATATCCTCTTCTTGCATATATGTTCCAAAAAACCTAAATAATTTTAGCAACCCTTTTCTATGTTTAATTCTTCAATGCTGGAAACAGTTTTACATTCACAATATTTGAATATGTTCAAGAACACACAATTACTAGATTTTTACCTACAAAGGTACTGTTATTAAACAAATATCAGATATCTCATAGAAACAAAGTTATTTTTTATTATATTTTAATGGAAAATATATCGAAGTATGGTGTAATTACAGGGCTTACAAACTGTCATCTGGCTTAAGTGATCACTTTATATAAATATAACGTTCACCAATTCTCACCCCTCCATTTCCACATTTATCAAATTTTTGAAAGTTGAATAATGTATGTTAATATGTGGACTCGCTTCGAGTACCACTACACCATTGCTATCTATGGACCAAATTCGATAATTAATTTTTTTCTTTGTTTTTTAGACAGCATATATGTCATCACTATGAGAATCAGATTTATTTGAAATTATTTTAAAGCAATATTCTTTATGTGTAAAATGTTTTTTTAACGTATTATACTAGAATATGAAAATGCAGTATGTTAATTTATCTTGTATAAAATGAGAACGATCTCCGACATTTTGGATACCGAGCCAATTTTCCAACGAAACCTCTTTCTTCCTTCTATTTTTCCTGCATAATGAGTTGTAAGAGATCATATTCCTCATGGCAAAAAAGGTATTCGAAGTATGCAGCTTCCCTTTGTTCGATACCTATTATTATTTATGCATCTTGGTATCTTCTCCTAGAGCAGCACGGGTATGACATATCATTTTATTGCCCTCTATCGTGTGTTCAGTTCTATGTCTCGACAGCAGAAGAGATCCTTCCTTTCGATTTTTTTATTTAAATTTATTTCACACTTATTTTATTATACATATATTGTATATACATAATGTAATTAATAATTTATTTTTTTTACACAACATTACCTAACTCAATAAATCTAGTGTGTTTTGATTGGGGAGTATTTAAGTACATAATTAATTAGAAATTGTAATTGCTGTCAGAGTTTTTTAATATTTGTTCGATTTGCGATTTTTTAGGTTTTATAATTTTTTTCTGTTTTGATTTATATGGGAAGACATTAGAAAATATTATACCTTGATAGGCGTTATGGTGTTGGGAAGCACTAGTTTTAAATTTGAGTATTTCTAAGTTGCCACGCGATCCTGGTCGGATACTTATTTTTGTGGAAATTGTTGAATTGAAATGATCTTTTTGATTTTGTAGCAATGCGTTCATTTTGAAGATTTTATTTAAACTGAAAACTCTTTAGAGTTAACCAGCTGTAAAATTGGAAATATTGATGGTTTTCGGAGGATGACTTTCAAAACCAGCCTCTGAACCTTTTCTACAGGTAATAGGTTAGTCTCGAAACTCCTCCCCCCCCCAACCGATTATACCGTATTGTAAAATACATTGGGTAAAAGAGTAATAAATTCTTTTAATCGTACTAGATGATAGTATATTTCTCTTTCTAATGAATATGTAAATAAATTTTCTTACTCTTGTTCGTTTTATTTTAATTGACACCCAGATATTTTATACTTATTTTTCTTTTTATGGATATACATTTGGCGTCGTCGCATTATTTTTTATTTATGCACCGTGACGAATGTATCTAATCGTTAATATATTTTTACATAATAATCGTCACCCGGTTGCCTGTTTTAGCCGTCCAACTGAATATTCTAGAATGTTGCGGATTTCCTTCGGCGTTGACCTTTAATGTGTATCGAGGATGTATACCTTTCATTGGCGCTGTTCGCGGTCGGCGTTGTGCGCCCCGCACGTGAGCGGTGAGCGGGCAGCCCTGCGCACTGCGCATAGCGTAGGAGATAAGGCGCACTGCATAACCGCAAACAAATCATATCTCGTATAGAGATGCACGTTGTTTTAGCGGTGCCGCACGCCGGGCCGGTACTGCGCCGCACAGGGAGCGATGTCGACCTTCGTGCTTTCATGCTTCTCAACGGAGCTTTACATTTTTGTGCCTTGCGCGTGTTTTTTTTTTAAATTTATGCAAAGGCTTTTAATTTATTTTTTATTCTCTTTTTCTTTTTTATATTTTCGTGTACCTTACCGCTTTCTGTATCTGAGATTAAATCTAATCTCTTTGCCGACGTTTTACGTTGCATTGAATCGTAAACCTGTGCATTCTACCTGTAATCATCATCATCGTCGTTATTATTATTTTATATCAACTGCTGGATGAAGGTCTCCCTAAATATCTTCCACTTTTATTTATCCATTGTTATTCGCTGCGATGCATGAGAGGCGTCTGAAAAATTTCCGACCTCAACATGAAGATGCTAGCACTCGTCAACAAAAGTTAGGGAATATGTTTGCACATCCTTTGATAAGTACTCACAAAAATTTCAGCTATTTTGGACGCGAAATTGTTGTTTGACAATTGTTTGAGTGAGTCGATATGAGTGTTTTTGTGAAAATGGAAAAAGTCGAGTATAAAGTTGTCATTAAGTATTTGTTTTTGAAAGGCAATACGCCTACACAAATTAATTGGACGCTGTGTACGAGGACTCTGCACCATCATTTATCTCATATTAACGCATTATTTAATGATTTCGTCAGCGAATTTTAGGGCGGTCTGTCGTCCTCCTCATTAGACGACGCATTCGTTTAACAATTGTCGTCCGAGCGATGTGGCCTGCCCGTTGCCATTTAATTTACTTGTCGCATTCAATTATATCAACCATTTTTGTCTGTTATCCGCATCTTTCGCTTTGTAACATAATATTTATTTTCATACAATAATTTGTGTGACTTCGCAATAATTAATTAAAAATTATTATAAATGATTAGGCAAAATGTACAGAAGAAATAAAGAGCTACAAATGATCGTTTTTATTCGGATGAATAAAGAAAAGTAAGTACATTCAGAGTGAATATTATGTTCCAGGCCTATCTTGTTTGGCCACCATTTTGGTTTGGCAGATATTTGTCAGTTCGCATTTGGTTGTTTTAGAAGGTAGTTGATTATAATTTATCATAGAGCATCTAATTAATCTAATCTAAACCAACAACAATTCCGATGCTACAGGACAGTATTTGAAATGAAATGTTTGAAATAAGGCGTGAAGTGTGCGAGAATATTATGAAAAATATACTTAAAAGGGCACGCATTTGTACCGCTGTCAGAGGCGGTCACTTGGCCGATGTCATATTCCATACATAATTTTATAAATAATTAATAAATAATAACCATATTCACCCTGTAGTTAAAATAATTTTTAAAAATCGGAAATTTTCACATTTTTTTAGACATTCAGATATGTGTTGAATTCCGCTTTACGTAAAAAAGGGAAAGGTTCCTGAAAATAGGTCTGTAAGAGAGAGCACGATAGGTTGAGAATCTTAAGGCAATTGTTAGGCGGGTCTATTCTGAAGATTTTCCGAGCTGAAGTAAATAAAGCGATGATAGCAAACATTGAACTGGCGAGGCACGAGAAAAAGAAGAATAATAATTATATATAATAATGCCAGTTGTACGTCTTGCAAGGAATGTATAAATAACATCTTTTGTATTTTTAAGATTTGCAAAATCAACTTATGTATTTAATTTTTTAAGTGGTTAATAAAACAATGTTAACGATCTTAAAAAAAATACCTTTTGAGTTTTAATCATTTCATTATAACGATTTTTGTACTACACTCTCACTTGCGTAGTATTTTTCATCAATATAGTTTTATTGTGATTGTTATTTATACCTGTTGATGAGACAGACATCAACTCTCGAAAGTATAGTCATTGTAAAAATAATACTCAATTATGTGTATTCTACATGTTTGGTTTATTAAAATATATATTTCGCGATGTTCTCATATTTTTATTATGATTTTGACGTTCTTCCTGTACACGAGCTGTTACTGTTCCTATTAATAAAATAAAATTATAATAACGATGTTCTAAATAGGGTGGCTTCACACGGAAAAATACAAGAGGTGTAGCAAATCGGAAACAGTATGAATCGAGGACAATAGAATTTGTTTTTCCTACAATAAAATATAAAATGCGTGGGTCTTTACAACAGAGCACGCTTTCTCTTAATTTAGAAGAAATTAATAAAAAAATGGCGTATAGAAAATAACCTGTCATACCTGTAAGAATGATATATATTGTATAAACGGTAACTGATTAATTGTTATGTTTTTGAGTTTATAAAATGTAACAAATGGATATAAATGTACCTCCGGACAAACGTCTATGAAGACGTTTTGTGGGTCTAGTGTTAATTAAAATATAATAATAAACTTACTGTGTTTTACTACTTGAACGTATTGTATATAATATTCATGCTGCATCGTAAAACAGCTGGCACGTCAATTAATGATATAATATCCTTTATAATTTGCGTATTATTAAAGTTTCTGAATAAAACCTCTCTGCGCCGCGAGTGTACCTTTCCTGGGTTCTATCTCCCATCTTTTTTCTCATTTCATCATATTAGCATACGGTTAAACGGTATATTAATCAACGATCTCCAAGTGTGTTTAATAGGAACTGTGTATTTCCGTGGAACATGCATTCACGACGAATACTGGCCTTATTAAATGCGCACCGAGCTTTGCGGCTTACTCTAGGTACTAGGTGTGGGTTTCTACTGACTAGTCTACTGCTTTGTAACGTTATTCAAAACCACCGTTTGATTGCCGTTTCTCAATATTAAAGCTCCATTTATGAATGCGTCTCAAATTATTTTAAATTTTTCTTTTAAATGGAAAGAACATATTACTAATATCACAAACAAAATAAGGAAAACTGCCTACATATTTTTTAGACTCCGAAACATCTTATCATTTACATATCTGAAAATAATATATTACGCGTTTGTACAGTCACATTTCCAATACGGTATTATTAGATGGGGAGGTGCATATAAAACTTCAATGTCACAATTAGAAAACTCAAAAAATGATAATAAAAATTATTCTAAAAAAAAAGGACTATCCAAGTATACAACTTTTCACAGATTTTAAAGTACCAAAAATAGTAGACATATACAAAAAAAAATCGGTAATTCAAATTTTCAAAATTAAAAATCAATTAAATTTTAGAAGCGAATTCTGATCTACAAGATATAGAGATCTAATTGATATCGCAAAACTAAAATATACCGCAACTCAAAATCAATGTATTTATCAAGGTATCAAATTTTTTAACAATCTCCCCATCACAATTAGAAAAATTACGGACTATCATAAATTTGTAACTGAAGTAAAAAAAATATGTTCACAGACTAGCTGAAACATAAATTAACTCGAATATACTTCTTCTCTATACACGAGTCTTACTCTCATAGAGATGAAACAAATGTTAAAATATATGTATATATATATCCACTGATTATTGAAATTGTATTATATTTTTAATATTAATAAAAAAATACTAGTAATACGAAGATAGAATAAAATTTAGGTTTTATGGCAGCTGTAGCTTTTCTTTATTACGAAAGAATTTTTCGTGTTACAAATTGTGCGCTCGTTAAAATGTGAAAGATGCTCATATTAAGAAAAAATAAATTTTAAGACAAAAATGTTAATGTAATAATTTAATAGCTACATGATGATTTCTGTGTAACTGAAAGAACAGTTTAGAGGGATGATAGACGGATCAATCGGTCCAACTGGAAAATCATTCGAAATTTGTTCATATGGCAAGACGAACCTTAGATCGGCTTCATAATACTTCTATTAGGCTGACTAAATTATTTTGCGTATTGGGTAGTCCGATATGTTACGACTTTTTTAAATGTATGTTTTATTATTTTATTTCTAACTTTTCATTTGTATGTCACTTTTATAAAAATCCCGGAGCTTAGACTTGTTGAAAATTGTAAACTTTTTTCGGTATTTTCCTTTCGGGAAAATTCTAAACTAAAATTGTTGAAGTGACCGAAATAGGTGGTAGTCGGAAGGTGTCATATCTGGTGAATGGTGGAGGGTGCATTAAAATATAATACCCTGTATATTGCATCCTTTATATACATTTATGATTGAGATTAATATGAAAACATAGCAAGGATAATTTGTTTTCATACATTTAGATTTTAGGTTTTCTTAAAATTAGTACAATATGCAGTACTGAATAAACTAGTACATATTGTGTATGGTCACTTTATGTATACATTGTCTTTAATTTATATCATTAATTAATTCACCTTTATATGCTATAATGAATTAGAAATGTTACGTGAATAATTATTGAGAAGGCTGGATTAATTAACTGTATAGTCAGTCTTGTTTGTTGTGTCATTCAATCCGACCTTCTCTCATCACTCGAGGCAGGCAGTCTCACACACGAATATGAAAATGAAGCCAACAGTTTATTACAGCGGTTTCTGCGCGCTACGGTTCCCAGCCACCCTCAATCTCTCCCGACCGCAGACATCTTCCACCATTGCTTGTTAGTACCGCGTTAACCGAAGCCCGCACCTTGTATTCAAATTAATTTAGTGCTTTTATGTCCGAGCCATCTTTCATTATTCGGTGGCTCGCGTGTTTTATGATTTTTTTATATGTTTGGGTATTCCACTTAACATCTACAATGGTTTCTCTGACTCGGGCCAATAAATTATTCAAATGCATAAATCGAATTGAAGTTTTTATAAATTATATAAAATATTATATGATGTAATATCTTATTCTTTTTCATTGTCTGCGTCGTATTAATAATCCTGACTTTAAATTTTGTCGATGAAAAACATCAACATTTTTTGATGTAATATTAGTAAGATTTAAAATTATTTTTAATGTTAAGTAACTAGGTACTAACTGTTGTCTTACAATACAGATGTAAAATAAACCGACTTGGTTTCTAATTTGTGAGAACTTGTTAAATCTCCTATATATTTATAAAAAATAATTCAAAACAATTTTGTTGTTAAATAGCCATCTCATGTCAGGGCTCAAAGGACGTACATCGTACATCTATTTTGTGAAAAATTGTAATAATTTAATTAATTACCTACCTTCAGTTCCGCAAAGTTTCAATTTTGAAAATTTTTGAGTATAGAAATGGTAAATTTGAGTATAGACTTGAATGTTTTCTATGTTGAAAAATGTAACTTCAGAACAAAAACGTCACCTAATTTTGTATATTTTGAAGAATATTGACTCTTCTTCCCAATGTAATGTATCAGTTTTTTTTTAAATTTCCTTATACCTGACACACAAGACATGGGATTAGTATGTATTCGAGGCAACACATGGACGCCATGTGTCCATACATTTAGTTGTTTATATTAGTTTTCGTGGTTCCGTAATCTTTGGTCAGTCTGTACGGATGTGTTATACATTACATAGTGATATACACTTACTATTATTCATATTTTCAATCTGCAAAACAGTTACGTTAGCAAAAACCACAAAATAAGTAGACATGAACTAACGCAAATTCTTTGTCCCACAATTTTCATTTTGGTGGTATCGACTTTGCCATTCACGCATTGAAAGAATTCCGGGACTTTTAAAAAAAATATGACTGGATTGGAACGAAAATTTAAACCCTTACAATATAATATGCATTAATGTAAAAAATATGTCTTGTTTACATAAATATTAAATTTTCGAAGAGTAAATACTTTTACTATTCCATAAATGTTTCATATTCTATCGGATTTGTTTCGTTGGATATATAAGTGTGGAATTCCCCTCGGTCCTCAAATAATATTTCAAACCTCTCTCCTATATATACATTTCATATTATGTCTATTCATTTACTAGTTTGTGTACGTTTACGATTTGTTTTTCATAGGCGCTTTGCTAATTATTAGCATATATATAAATTTTATAATTTTATTAAATAGATACGTATATGGGTTTTTGTGTCCGGAAAAGATGATGAATGTGTCAACAGTATATTTTTATCGATAACTTAAGAGGGCATTCTGTTTATTAAATTACTTTTCCATAAACGCTTTGTATAGACTGAACTAAGGGGAACATGTTTTTTTTATGGAATGTCGTGCAAATAATGCTATATTACTCCTATGTACTTTTAAAGCTTCCACCCGTATGGGTATGAATCGTCAATTGGGTAAAATATTGAATAGTTTTGAGAGGAAAGTTCTAAGAAGAATTTAAGGACAACAAAAATGCAGAAGGATATGGAAGGGGAGAGGATGGCGTAAAGAAGGACACTTTAGAAGTTTTACGGATTCCAAATTGGATAACATTCACGAGAATCTGAGCACCTGGAGGCGAAAGATTCAGGAAACCAATGCTCGATATGGGCTGCAGAGGCATTGAAGAAGAGTATAATAAAAACATATTTAGTTCATTTATACATTTTAGTTTTTTCATACGCACGAAAATATTTCACTTAAACTTTTTTTTTTTTTTTGAATACAGGATATTTTAGATCACTGTTGCCAAACGTGGACATCCTGATTGCTCGAGACATTCACATATAATACGCAATTTTTTACGGAAGTATTATTTAGCGATTTTATTAGCCATTTTAAGGTTTAAACAATATTATTTATCTGTGTGTCTTGGCTTTATGGTGAAATTGGATACCGTTCTGTGGCAGTGATCACGTATTATACGGCGGTTAAATCATTTTCGTAGGCGCGTAATAATAATTCGTCTCTCCCCCGTCGCCACTTTACCCCGACCGCATTGTTTTCCTTTTTGTTTTGCAATGTCAATGTCTTATGGCATAAATATATTACGGTTATACGCGAATACCGTAATTTTACGATCAATTTCACGGATCGTGTTATTGTAACAGTCTGCAAAATGGTTTTGTGGTTATTAGCAATCAAATCAAAAGTATTTTTCTCAAAATAATCGTTGAAATGAGACAATAAATTATTCCATTTTTATATTACCCGTTGTTAATGCGTTAAAAGAAACATGAATAATGCAGTGAACCGAAGATACTGATCTTGAGGTTATGTTTTTTTATTATATTATTATGAAAACTTGATGGTGTAACTGTCCAATGTCAAACTGGGTGTTGCAGCGTGTTTGGGAAATCAAAATAAAATATTCATATTTTTAAGATTGGCAAAATTAACTTTGTGGTTAAAATTTATTATTTTAAATTGTTAACTTTGTTTTATTAACCACTTAATGGATTCCGATTTCGAAAAATGTTATTTTTGCATGTAAACGGTGTTGATCATAAATTAAATAATTTGGAATCGTTGGAAATAAATAAAGCGTGGAAAACTAATAAAAAAATACAACCAATTAAATTTAACTTCAAGTCCCATTCTAAAATTTTTTTATAAAAATTATTCTAGTATTTTTGTATCATCGAATAATAATTTAAGTTAGATATAAAATTTATTTTTGAAATAATTATTGTTTTTTTAAAAATAGATTCTGTTAAAGAAACAATAACGTATGTTTTTGATTAGTTATTGACATCCTGAAGAAGAAAATGATATTTTTCGAAACCGGTAGATGTATTTTAATTCATTAAGTGGTTAATAAAACAATATTAACCGTTTGAATGCTACGCGTCGCAAAAGCGCTGCGATCGTTTGTATCCAAAATTGCTTAGCACTAAAACGGTTAACAATTTAAAATAATAAAATATTAACATTACGGGCTTCCTTTTAATAGGTCAAACCTGACTAATATTACTCATACAACTGAGTAACATTTTTATCTGACTATGCTACGAGAGGTGCAGTCCTGTTACATTACAGTGACTGATATCTATTGTTATTTTTACCTGTTAATGAAAAGTACTGTCAGTCTTATCAACAAGTGTAAATAGCAACTAGTAATAAGAGTTGTATAAATTATCGCATAAATTTTGGCATACTTTAATAATCGTGTCGAACCGCAGACTTACTGCGTGTCATTTTATTAATTTATTTAATAGTCAGTTTTTATTTTTCGTGTCCGTTGTGGGTTTTTATAAAAATGACTTATTTATTTTTGTAGAAATAATTAACAGCTATCTTATATGTAGTCATATTGGCGATATTGCCACGGAAACGACGAACGAATGAGTGGACGCGTAAATCGAAGACGATCGACATCTGGTGGCAAAGTTGAAATGGTGACGGGTGGGGCATCCCGAGAAAATACAACAGATGGGCTGAACAATATGACTGAGAAGAGATATCGCACCGGAAGGCGAAATGTGGGCTGGCCCAAGGCTCGCTGGATCGATAACATACGGACGGTGGATACGCGATACCAGCAATAATGAAGGCGGACCCACCGCTTACCCAGGACCGATGCAATAAGCTCAAGGCTCCTATCTCGGTCCTACTCATTCGCCGTCTGGTTGGTATTTTTTAATGGTACTAGGCAGGTGTTCAATAGCGCGCCGCATATATGACAGAGCGATACCCGGCTGACTCACTTTATTAGTAAATAAGATATTTACAATACATTTAAATAAAGAACAAAACATGTTTATATATATTATATATATATATAAATATATATATATATATATATATATATATATATATATATATATATATATATATATATATGTTATTCTATTATATTTTATTTGCATTATTATTTATATTTATTATTACTTATATATAAGTATTAATAAATAATAATGCAAATAAAATATAATAGAATAACATGGATAGAATAGTTGATAGACGAGGTGTAACAAGGCTGAGAAGCAGAGCAGAAGTGAAGAGGCACTCCCTTCCGGGAAACGATACGACACAAAAAACATATAGGAGACTCACCCTCCACGCACCACTGCTGGCAGTATATCGGAGATCATATTTGAACAGATAGTAGAAAAATAAAAATAACAAACAATCAGCAATAGAGAAGTTTGGAAGGAATTGGAGACTTGACGCAAACATCCTGGAGAAAATGTAGTGATGATGATGATATATATTGTGTTCACGCACATCTCACGCGATCGCATTGGAATGAACTTATTTTATCATGAATGATGTGGATAATATAAAAATAACAATCACTGTATTATTGTGTAACGTTTCTTGTGGATTTAAAAATAATAATATTAAATACAAATTAAATTATTCAATTATTATAGAAAGATACAGAAAAAATCTATCGAAAAAAAAAAAATTTGTTGCTACCAGGATTCGAACCTGGACCTCTCCCTACGCAGTGAAGCGCGTTCTCCACTTTCGCAATAGCAATTGAATTCATTTTCGACAAATTTTTAACTGTTGTATTGTACAATATTTGCAATTGATATATCTGCTATTCCAATTTTAAGTTCTAGTTGATTAATTTAATTTATATTAAATACCACAGAACTATGTTATGAAAATACAACAAAAATGTATTTTCCTTAATAATAATATTTATTGACGACAATTAGAAACTGTTCAGACCGATAATTTATAAGATAGTTAGTATACATAACATTAAAAAAAAAACACTATCTATCTTAAATGAACCAATATTATTTTGTTACATTTAAACCATTAAACCAAATTTAATCATCTTACTCTTCTGAGGTGTTTTAAAACTAGTCTAGATAGCATAAATTTTTTATAACTCTCAATGAAAATATTGTCAAACATTATTATCTTTGTCATAAAACAACAGGCGGTTCACACGAAATATGTTCCGTGGGCAATAAAAGGGGAGAATTAAAACATAAATAAAAAATGGTTACATATCTGACCCAATTTCTCTCCACCGACATTGCTCGGTTGTGCATGTAACATGTGGAGCACATCGCGTGGGCATTATTGTTCCTCCGAATGATGCATTGTCTCGATGTGGTTTAATAGAATCTTTGAGGAATCGCTCTCCACTTTATTTATCACCTTTGCTAAAATCTTGGCAGTGTCTGACTTAACGCAAATTTCCGAAACGAATGTTTTATGGGTGTCGTTAAATTCGCGATACGCTTTTCACATTTTCGGGTAGTCCTACCGGTATCTGAGTGGTGAAAAAAATGCAATGTTAGATTTGTAAATCACTGCTTATATAAATAATTTTTCACATACGTGAAAATAAAACGCTTGTTTTTTTATTCTACTCGTTTAATTTACTTGAGACGCGTTTCGCCTTGCAAGGGCATTACCAATTTAGCATTTTTAACTCAACAATTTGTATTTACAATTATATTGTGAAAAGCTATACAATTTATTTACATATCATGCGTAATTTGTAGAAAAGAACAACTATATTATTTTACAATCTAAGAAGACAATATAGCAGAGGGACATTTTTGGTACTTTGGAATTTATGTTTGCAAGGCGAAACGCGTCTCAAGTAAATTAAACGAGTAGAATAAAAAAAGGGTTTTATTTTCACATATGTGATTATGGAGTTCTATAAACTTACCTCGGAAACAGAAATAATATTTTTCTTATATAATTTGTATAATTCGGCGGCCCTCGTAATACAGTGGGCATGACACTGGCTTCTCGTACTGGGGACTCCGGGTTCGATTCCCTGTGAGAACACAATACATACTATGTTATTTTCTCAAGCCTGGCGGTTTTTATAATGTGTTTCTTTACAGTAATTGGGCTTCATTGCTTGTTTGGAGTGTTAAAAATAATATAAAAAATAACTTAGTGGTCTAGAATTTAAAAATATAAAGTTTGATCTGTACTTAAGTGTATGTGATAGTAATAAGTAAAAGCGTGAAGTTTTGTAAACATAATTACTTATTCGTCATTGTTTGCATTAACGTAAGATTTTAGAATGTATCAATTCCAAACAAAAATGTCTACCATTTCTAGTAAATTCATTTACTTGACAGTTCACTTATTTTCTACAACATAATAGTAAAAGCATAATGATTGCTCAAAATCAAACAACTCAAAAATGGTTGTTTTGGTATGTTTACGCGCTTTTATACTTCGATAGGTAGGCATGGTATAAAATTTTGAATTGTATATTCTATTTGTGTGGATTTAAAAACAGAAAACAAAAGCGAAACTGCTACTGGAAAGAGACAGTTTTTCGGTTCGGACTGACTTATTTACGGCGGCGATATAAAAACATTTTGCATTTTGTGTTTTCGGATTATCGGTTGTGAGAAAGTTTTCGGAGGCTGGCCAGCAGAGTCAAGAGCCACCTAACTATAAGGAGAGCGACATCGGCGTCTACTAGCCCAGGTTCACAAATGTTGGTGAATTTTGAATTTGCATAGATTGAATTACTGTATTCAACATTACCTATAGAATACGTAGGACTACCTATCGAATTATTTACGGCTACATGGTATAAGCAACAACTTATCAAGTGGCGTAAAATGATGATTTCTTATGTAAAATGGTATGTTTTTTTATAATTTCATTAATAGGTCGAGTATGTTTATTTACGATGACCCGGAAATTTTATAAAAAAACATCAACATTTTATATTTTTGCCAATATTAAAATATTTAATTGTTCATCTCAAAACAAAAAAAAATAGTTGTTTTCATTTAATTTTGGATAATATGTCGTGTTAAATTTTTGGAACGTTAAAAATTGTTAAAAATGTAAATGAAAATTTAATAACACTATTTAACTGAACCTAACAATTTTTTCTAATTATTACGTTGTTCTTTACTTAATTTAACATTCTTAGATTTTCGGGTTATGTACTTAGTGTACACATTTGCTAACAAAAGTGTTAATTTATATTTATGCGTTTTTAATTGCGCACTTTTTACTAAATCGTATGGGAAAATGTTTGATGTTATTAGTAATAGTTTAAATTTTATTGTTTATGAACACATTTATTTATCATATAAGTATCTATATTCGTTGATTATTAAGCGTATAAATTTACTGAATTAAAACAATTACTTTAGCACATACATATTATATACATATATATGTATATATATTCTGTTGTATCTAATTAAAAACTATTAGACACAAGCAAGGTTACACCATATTTGAATACTGCATCAACTTTACAAATATTTTTTTCTGATATTTGTTAGCGAACAAAATTAACATTTATCATTTTATTATTTTTAATTCGTTTCCCTTATGATCAATGTATTACATCTCGCTTCATTCGTAATCTTTTCAAATTCACTTAGTTTGTCATCGTGAACGGTTTATGCAATTCTTTGAAAAACGAGTCATTATTTTAAGTTTATGCCTCTAAAAAATTCTACTCATTGAATAAAAATTAGGTTACTATCACATTTATGTATAACTAATTTACTCTCACGTCGTTTTCCAGCAGGTGTAGGAAAGAAGGATAGTATGCCACATTCGTCAGTTCTGGCACATTACTCTGGCCTTTTCTACTCGGTTTTAATAGGGTAGTTCTCGCATCAACATTCACTCTTAATTTGTTCATTCTTCACTCATCATATTCTTCTACACAGTGTTTAAGCGGCCGTATTTCCACCATACTTGGCCTCCTCTGGTTGTTTTTTTAATGTATTTTAATATGAATGCTCAATCTGGAATGATTTACACGAAATATATTATTATTTTACAAATAAAAAATCTAGTACATATAAAATTTGTACTTTGGCGTTTGGCAATATTTATATTCATTTTTTGTGTCCGTTTAATTAATCAGTGATTCAAAAAAATATCAACAGGTCGTGTCCGCGATATTAAAAATTACGGCCTTTTGTTTTCACTTGAACTGTGCGCTATAATTTTTCAATGATTTATCTAGGACAGCCGCCGACCGGTTTAATCTCCATGCGATCGAATGCTGGGACACACGCCCTTGTGAGTACATTCAAACCCGGCTATGCGTCATTTGTTGGCCAACTTGCAAGGTTTTCACCTAATTTATTGTACATATTCGGGCAGTGTTAGCTTTTTGTGATGCATTTGAAAAATTAATAAATAATTCATCAATTAAATCCTTGCACGCGGCTTTCGTCTGCTTGTGTTTATTTTCAAAGATTTGATTTTTAAATACATACCGAATTTCTAAAAGTTACATTATTTACTCCAAATCGCACTAATAATGTGTTAATTTTTTTATTTAGCTCATTACACGTTCGGTGAATTCAAAATTATTAAATTAATTTTTATGAAATTTTATTTTGGTTGAAATCGCTTGGTGTTTTGTCTTTTCATGCTGAACGTTGTTTCATTTTGGCCAAAATGGATAGCAGTTGCATACTCTGAAACTAGTCGACATCAAATTATATAATACGTTAATCAAAAAGTTACTTGTAGATTACTAATTCGAATATCTAATCAATTTATGTTTAATACAAATTAAATGTATCAATTATTTTATTAAAAAAATATTTTTGTTATCGGGATTCAAACCTGTATCTTTCCTGTATCTTATTAGGAGAAAAGTATTAACCGATTTCACTACACCAACATAGTTAAATATCACAGACCTATATTCTGAAAAATTGCAACTTCGCAATAACAATGTGTTCTCCTTAAAAATGTATGTTTAGTTAAATTTTTTGTGAAAACATAGTTTAATGTGAAGTTGCAATATTAGTTCATAGTTGCATGATATTTAAAACAAATTAGATGTATAAATTAGAAAAATATACAGAAAAAATCAATGTATCGTAAAAACGGTGTCGCATCCCGGTGGTAACAAATTTATTTATGTCCTATGTAGTTTGATTAAAATATTTTTGTTTTATTTATTAAGGCGATCGTCTACTAAAATGGCGGATGGATTTCAGAAGTTGTCAGTCAGTTTTCTTTTGATAACTTTTCATATCCTGGTTTGGTTTCGTAATTTATTTATTGAATAAATAATTTAAAATATATGGAACTTATTCAATAAATTAAAATTTTATAACTTTTCATAGAAAAATGTGATGCAACATGCAAGAGAAGTTGAAGAGAAGTTCGAAAATTTGTCGACTTTTTACGTGACTAACATAGTGTAATCGGTTATCGCACTTTCCCGGATAGAAAGAGTTCCCGGTTCAAATCCCGGTGTCAACTGAAATATTTGTTCGATAAATTCAGTTTATTTGTATGTATATCTTTATAATTGATGCATTTAATTTGTATTAAAATATCACAGAATTATGTTTTGAAAAAATTACAACTTCACAAATAATAATGTGTTCTCTTTAAGATAAAATAAAAGTATTTAATTTAGTTCAGTTTACACCTGTAGATAGGGAGGACTGCTTTTCCCGAAACAAGTAGTGATATTAATTAAAAAATTGTGTGTGTCAATATAAAAATGATATATTTTTTAAATTATAATTTTTAATATATCCCAAACTGCATAACAGTTTTACGGCTCTCTCGGGATTTCTCTACGTTCTCCATTCCCTAGATCTTCTGATGACTCCGATTGCCCATCTATCACATTTATAATCGTTTGCAAATCCATTTTAATCGGAAAAATGTGAGTAAATATTATACACTGCCTACTTTGGAAAATTTAAAAAATCAGTACAAAAATCTTTAAAACGAGTTCAATAAAACGGCATTAGTTAGTAGTAATAATTTTATTTATTTATTACTTTGTAGAGTGTACTGCACTGGATAAGCAAATAAAATGTATGAAATTAAAAATGCACACGAGAGGCGCAGAGACACGTCCTCACTGCTCATCTATCGGAGCGTTCTGACCGATATTTTTATAGTATTTAGTTTAAATAGCTAAAATCAATTGATCGGAATAATTTTTAGATTTTTCTTATGTTAATTTAAAAAAAAAATAGTGTTTATTCTTTTAATTTGTTGATGTTAAAAAGTTGTTAACGTCGTAAAAAGTGTTGAAAATGACATGCAAAAAAGTATATTATTTTTAAAAATAGTATCTTTTAGAATATAATTTGTAATAAAACCGCTTAACCGACTTACATAATTTTTATATATAATAAAGACAATAGTTTACTTTATAATATAAATGAAAAAAAATCGTCCCACGTGTTCATACAGTGGACAAATTTACCTTAGTTCTAAAACAATGTTGGTTTGGTTATTTATTTTTTGAATAAATAATTAAGTTTGTGTATTTTAATATATAAATATATATATTAATAATATATGGAACTTATTGATTAAATTATAATTTGATAATTTTCCATAGAAAAATGTAATATAAAATGCGAGAGAAGTTGCGAGAAAAAGTGCCATCGCTGCTAAATTTTGCTTGAATTTCCGACCAATCGCCTTTACGAGACATTGCTTAAATCTATTATATATTTTTTTTACAGATAAGAACATAAATAATAAAAAAAGCAATTATATTGAGTTATATCAAGATCTTTTTTTTTCTCAATAATACCATTTTTAAATAACCACGTCAATCTGAAATCACTTTGTGTTAAGTCTCAGCGTTGATGGTTGAATTACTTAACTCAGCCTGCGGGCATCAAACATAAGAATCAATATAGAATTAACGAGAGTGCCGTTATTAATTGCATGCATTGACGTCATTTTACGGGATCAAACTTTCACATCGTACAATGACGTCTACATTTTGTGTTCGTGGGTAAATTTATTGGTGATAAAATAATGGCATACTTATGGGTAGCTTTCATAATATGTTTCACGAAAATAAATATTTAACGTTATTAAAAGTTTTTTTTGTGTATTTGTCTTTCATTCAACAGTTCAGTGGTTCAACCCTTGCTCCGGAAGTTCAGTAATTTTGCGTCAATTCTGAAAATTTTGTGGTAAGGACATTACATTGTACAGGGAAACCATGTTTAACACTATTCATTCAGCTGATATTTAAAATTTATTTTTGCAAAAAAAATGCAACAATTATCAGTACTGAAAAATAATGCTTTAAGAATAATAATAGATAAACTCGGATCAGTGCAATGCTGAAAGATCTTAATATAATAATCTTTAAACAGAAAATAATATAGACTGAGAATGCCATTCAGGAAGAAGGTTAAGTCTTAGGTGAAGATTTTCAATGAAATGCCAGGTGATATAAGAAAGGAGGAGAAATATATATATATACTTTTGTGTGTGCACTATATTAAGAAAAAATATAATACCTCGCACTAAGCGAAATTGCACAAATCTAATGCAATAAATAATTGCATTAATTTTATTAATTCACCATGTGTTTGGAAAAAATGCACAACATGCAAGTTATATATATTAAAGGTTAATAAAAAACAATACATGACTTTTTTTTACTGAATGAATACATAATTAAATGATAAACTACCTCTTTTGCAAAATATTGGAACAGTGATGTTTGAACTGAGCTTGACATTTTCATTTCATCAAATAATTTTCGTAGCTGGCGATAGCTTTGTCCAAATTTCTGCGAATTTGGGCGTTTTTTTCCGATTTTGTTCAAATAAAATTTCTGTTGCTCGCTCGATGTGATTAAATATTTGCAATAATCTTCTTAACAACCTTTTCTTGGTTTTGCTCATACTCTTATCTTCTTCTTCTTTTTCTTTAAACACGCGTAGTTCTTCTAATTGAAGGAGATCATTGTAGTTGTTCTGAAGCGATAACCGCGTAAACTAATTAATTAGCTATTTGAAACGGGAAATACCATATCTTAGCTTGAGCGTGTTAATTGATTTTTGCGCAAAACGAATTCGCGTTACGCGAGGTTTTCCTGTAGGAATATATTTAATAAAAATTTGTAACCGATTTTGTATTTACATTTTGTGGTGAAATAAAGAAATTTAGTTGTAATTTTGATTCCGAATGTTGACTCAATTTGCATTCTGTTCTTGTTTTCTGCATTTTGCCATCGATTAAATCGAAGAGATTGTCCCGCGTGATTCTGTCCAACTGCTCCGCATTCTGCAACAGATGTTGCGTCGCCATTTGCATATTAGCATTATTTGTATCCCAATGTTCTGGCGGCCAAGAGCCGACGTAATCCATAACAATAGAATGCAGTTTTATCCGCTGTGCGGCGATACGGATCACGGATTTGCAAGGACATGTAGTTTTTACTTTTAAGCCACTGTGCGCGGAGGCAAATCACGATTCTATGTTCTGTGGTTTCGTTCTCTGCGCGGCTATCTACTTCTAAACTGCGGCACGAGTCCCTTGGTCTTCTTGTGAGAATAGCAAATATATTCGATATATTTTCACGTTAACACAGTCTCTGGAAAGACTCGGTAGTGGACGGATGATATACATTATTAAATACATTTTTGGGAATTACCTGAAATTTATTAAAACTGTTCGACTCTATCTAGAATATGAAAATTTATAAAATATTAGTCTGTTGTGCAGTTTTTAGATTTTGTACAAATTTTTAAATATAAATGACCCGTGTTGAATAAATTTTGTTTTTTTTGTGACAAAAATAAATGACATACTACTAGATAGCATTTTTTGTGCTCTATAACGTCAGTGTAGCCGTTTTCCTGTATCTTATGATTTTTCTTAATTTTTGGGCTTAAATAATGGAGTATCAAGTTGAGAAAAACGAACATTTTTGACACTTATGTATTTCTTTTCGCCATTAATCAAGGTTTTAGGAGCTCAACAGTCCACCCTACAGTGCCGACCTCGCTCCGTCGCATTATCACCTTTTTCGATCACACTCGAATCAAATGCGTGGCGTTACATTCAACAACGATGATGACCTCAAAAATTGGCTCGATAAGTATTTCGATACCAGACCAGCCGACTTTTATAGAAAAGGCATCGACACATTGGTTACAAGATGAGATGAAGTCCTGAACAATAATCATTGATTGAAATTTTGTAATTTTTGTTTAAATATTTGAAAATCGCAAAGACTTATTACACAACCGAATTGTATTATTATGATTAAAATAATTTAACACGTCCTGTGGACAGATGTATATTAGATAAAAATCTGTTTTTTTTATCATCACTATTTGCGTTTTTTTTTATTGGTGCATTCGGCATTTTACTGATTCATATTTTAATAAAATGACAATTATTGCTTAAAGAAATCCAAGGTAAATGTCAATACTAAAGTGACTGTTTGAAGCTGTGTACAGGACCATTTTAATATACGGTCACCAAATATGGAAATCAAGAATTGAGGCTTTCTAAATCAAATATCTAGCAGTCTAGTTACATTAACGGATTAAGTGATATGAACCTAACAAGATAAGGGGGATTCTTGCCATAGAGCCCTACTTCTATATATAGAAATATCTCGATTGGGGTGGCTTGAGCATATTTTGCTGGAGAAACAATTAACAAGTTGTATCTTCTTTGCAACTGAAAGGGGAATATGAAAGGGCTATGTGAACACTTTGGTCCCACTCTGTCTCTCTTAGAGCAAAGGGATGAAAATGGTGTTATTTTTTTATTATTATTTTTTACTTAAACCCATATAATACATAAGTATTGTACAAGTAAAAATACAATTTGTTACATATATTTTACACAGATTTTAAAATGCATTGCACAACTAGGCTAGCCTGTTTTAGGGTAAATTTTCAAACAAATTATATTTATAAAACCAAATAACTCAGTGAATACGAGACAAAACACAATCAAATAGAAAATTAATTATACAAGGCAAGTAAACGTAAAAGTATATAAAATGAGAGAATAAAAACACTATTGCGCAATACAATATGTATAAATAGACTATAAGCACATACAACTCAAAGGATAATATGTAAGATTAAAGTTATAATGCAGTCAGTATAATACACAAAATGCAGTTATAAAAATTATTTCATACTGAAAAACAGTTTACTCACAGTATCTCTATCTCTATCTAATTTTAACAACCAATTTGAAACATTCTTTTTAAAAGTTTTAATATCAATTAAAGTTTTAATATTATTTCCAATTTGATTATATATTCTAGGAACTTGAAAAGTGAATAATCCTTAACCAAAATTAGTTTTCATTCTTGGAACGATTTTAAGATTATTTGGTCTTGTGGGATAAAATTTTTCATTCCTCACAGATGAAGCGCTTATTCCCCTATGAAAGCTAGTTAGTATATTCAGTACATATAATTGTCTTATATTTAAAACCTGAAATTCCCTAAAAAGTAACTCTGAAGGATACGAAAAGTCACGGTGGTGTATTACTCTATAGTCTTCTGAGCAATGCTTACTTGATATATATGTACATACACCTGATGCACTCCTCCAACTATCAATACTATTACTCAAGATGGATTGGCACAAAGCATTGTACACAGTTTTCAGTATTCTAAATATAAATTCATTTTCGCAATCTTTTAGCTAATCCATCTAAATGAACATCGCATCTCATTAATTGCTGATATTATTTACCAGTTTGATTTGTATAAAACGATAATACCTCTCTTGGACAAAGTTGGGATACATAGGAATATAAATACAGTGGACACTCAATATTTGTCTATTTTTGTTTGATATTAGCCCGAAAAGTCGATATTCGTTCCATCTACCGCGTGAGTCAGTCAGTCTCGGGCGGTGATTCGAAGTGCGCGCATCGACTCTTGTTTACTACATTATTTCTTTTTAATATTTACGAGTTTTTGTAGCTATTTTTAAAAGAAATAAGTAACCATGGCGTTCTGGAACCAGAGTTTTGGTTAATTAACAAAATGTATTTGCGATGTTTTCTGAGCTCTATTTTCGAGTCAATTTCCTATGAGAAAAATTCCTTTGATATTCGTCCTTTTTGATATTCATTCTTCCCTCGAGAATGGATCAATGACGAATATTGAGGTTTCACTGTATATGTTTTATTAATGACATTTTTTATTTTATTAATGATATTTTGTATGTGACATGTTTCCATCATTAGTGAAGCATGCGATCAGATGATGAACATGATTGATATTCACTGAATTTCATTTTCAGCATATCGCAGAAAAATAAATTAAGAATATTAAAATCTAGAGAATGAGGGGAACATGCCACGTGGCCAAATTAACTGTTTTCAATCAATGATAATAATCGTCTAAAGCAAGACATCATAATAGAATATGCTAGGATCGATGAAGATAATACATTTTTGAATAATATACACGTCAATTTAGCATCTACAAGTTATTCTCTTCTCTTCTCTTTTGATGAAAATCACGTTGAAAATGTCATGAATAAAAAATATATATGTTAGCATACGTATCCAGATTGTATGACCACCCTGTAGAATGTGGAATATTTAGTTGTTAAGTGATTTGTATTGAAATCAATCGAATAAATACTGAATCAATAATTAATATTATCCCATTAAGTGATCCACATGCGCAGCCGCGCACAATGATACAAATAAGGATATTAACGTTTAATTACCAAGTCAACGATCCAGACATTGTTAATATATGATTGATGCCGTCTTTAACGTGTTCGTATTGTATTCCATTTATATAAAGTATTGACACATAAATCATTTTAACACATCGCCGACCGCGACCCGAGCGTCGTGGGCGTACAATGTGTGCGTACAATGGCTCGTAGATCACCAGCCGCATGAAATACGCTTCGAATCAATGGAGCTAGCAATGTCAGGTGGCGGTCTTGCCCGAATGTGACAGGAAAATTTGAAAACCGCTCTTTTTGCTCACTTTACAAAATTGGATATAAAATAATCGGCCGTGTAAATAATTCGAGGCTCGGCCGTGATTTTGTAATTGTGGCTTAGTTCTAGCTGTTAAAATTACCTATTCACGAGGTTGCGAAACGGATTGCCGCAGTCGGGAGGGGCGTTTATTGAATTAAGCCGCCCGATAAACAAACACTTGATTTTTAATTTCGTAACGGCCACTCGAATCGTATTATCGGTTTGGGTCCCGAGCGTGCCGTCGGATTATAGGCGGCGTGGAAAAAAAGACTCGTAAAAAATAAACAATGGCAATACATAATGGATGCCGATATTGAAAGCGAAAGGTTGCGTCACTCGCCGATCCCTGGGCATTTATTAAATTCTGTGCCAGTTAACAGTCACTGCAGAATCTATATTGGACACGATCTCCCAGAGCCGCACTTAAATGTACAACAATTTCAGCTCCTGCTGTGTTTATTTTTTAATTTACAAAACCCTCTATTTTGACCTAAATACTTTCCAGCTGTTTTTTTAATCTCAATTATAGGCATCGGTCCAAATGAGTTAAAAAATATACGCTGTTAAAAAAATCCTTGTTGCACTGGCAGCAAGGATTAATCGTCTGCGTGTTTACGTTAGATTTTTTCTCTAGGTCCAATAATATTTTTGAATAGCCACCACTGTCAAACAAGATGGCGGATAAGATTGGTTAACGAACTTAGCCAAGAAGAAGACCAGGTTTATTTCAGGAAAGTTTAATCAATGTTACAAGTATAACATTGATTTATATTGATAACATGAAAAATTTAATTAGATTTTTTTTTTTTTTGTAACTTATAAATTACAATAAAACAGTATAATAATAAGCTTTTTTTTTCGTTAGTTCTACGACTTCTCTAAAAAACATGTGCTTGTACAAAGAAGGGGATTACACATTAATTATTATTGTTTACAATAACTAGCTTATATATAATAAAGTAAAATACGATAAATTAATAATAATTAATGTTTGATTTATTGTTTACTTAGTAAATAATTTTGTTTCTATATTTAAAAGAAGGTAAAATTTTAATACGACAATGCACACATAATGAAGTAGTAGTAAAAAATGTATTAAAAATAAATTTTATGTGCATTCAGATTTATGATTCTAGAAAAAACCTTTGCGTATCTAGCAATTAAGATTATTTAAAAATAAACAAGACAATAAATTTACTAGAAATATAAGTATATCTACATGATGTTATTAAAGTATAGTACAGAGCATTGGTATTTAAAATATGATCTTTTATATGATCCTTTATTTGATCACCTACCTATATGAATATAATTTGTTACTCAAGTATTCTCGCTCTTGTGACCGAACAAATATGGAAATGAATATACTGATAAACTGGCCAAGGTGGCCACTCTGTGAGTTTTCCCTCATTAATTCCATATCCCGATGTATGACAGACTTAATATGTTAAAAAAATGTACGAATTCTATTTGGATGGATACACATTCCATCCAATACATACATTCTATACACAATGGATGGATCCAAATAATCATAAGGGTAATCGGCTTAAAATAATTCAAATATCTATTCTGCGTACTTCCTTGTTCTCCAAAAGGAAAGTATTCAAAAGAACAATAACAAATATCTCTGAATGAGAATTGGGCATTGCCAGGTAGCCTCACATTAATTCAGATTGAACTTAATAGGTTCTCCAATGTGTGAGTGTGGTGCCAAGGAGGAAACCCTTGACCATATATTTTTTTGACAATTGCGGATCACACATTTTTTTTACAGTAATCTCGTCAATGATAATTTTCAACTCCCTGTTAACTCGCCACATTTAATCTATATAATAGCAAATTTTTTGAACGACAGTGGTATTGACTTGTATTATAATATTTCCTATTCTATAATATGATTGTATTTTTTACTATACAATAAAGTTTTAACTTGATTAATGGCACAAATCACTCTTGAAGGGTGCATTGGGTATTTAAAATAATAATAAGAAGAAAACTTAACAAATACTAATCCATTCCTACAGAGCCTATCAAATGAATTACTTTAATGGCGAATAAAGTCTTCATATATAATATATTTTTACAATGCATTCACGTTGTAGGTTTTTTGCAACTTTAATTCGCAATAATAAGATATAAAGCAGTATTGACATTACTGGTCGTGCGGGTCTACAGCGAGCCATAATCATCCTGCATAAAACGTGTTCCGTTAAATGTCAAATCGCTCTACTGAGTAAATATGGTGTGATCCCCGCTCGATTTATAATATCATAAAAAATTGTTGGATTATAATATTTTTTTTTATTATTGTTTCAGGTATGTCCGCAGCCATTGTTCAGCTGGATGATGTGCCTCCGCCTCGCGTATTGCCCATCCAGACAAATTGGGGATTGGTAGGCAAGTCTTATGATTTTTTCTTGCCTGTCTGGTATTTCGAAATCTTCAACTCATTTCTGATCAGTCGTCAGTTTCTTTAACTCGCCGTGCTGTAAATCTATTAAGATAAACACTTTATTTTTGGTATCTATCTATTCGATGTAGTGATGCATTTGTACAGTGGCGTACAGTAGGATAGATTTATGTTATGCTGTTACCAATGATATTATACAATCATTTGTAATACAATATATGTACTTTCGTTTAACCAACATCCTTAGACAAAATAAATCCGTCGTTTATACCAGTGCTCCGTAACCTTTTCTCACCTACGGACACACTAAAATTCTTCCTAGAATTACGCGGCACACCAAAAGCTAAAATATATAGGTATTAAATTGATACAAAAATTTTACGATAAATTTTGGTTTTTTATTTGAAAAGTATACATACATAAAACTATAGCATATTTATTTTTCAGCAATCTTAATAATTATTATAAATTTAATAATTAATTAATGTGATACCTGCGTTGCATTTTACAATGAAAAATTGTAAAATGTCAAATACATTGAATTTGACCGCGGCACACCTGTATCCGGCTTACGGCACACCAGTGTGCCACGGTACACCGGTTGCGGAGCACTGATTTATACGACCATACTATGCATTTATTTGTAATTTTAGAGTAGTATTAATAGTTTTTGTAAAGTTTAAGTTTTAAAGTAAAATAATAACTTCTTACCCATATAAAAAATGTATGGACGTTTTTAAGAACACTTTCTATGACTAAACATATTTCATTTATTATTAGAAAGTACTTCACGTAATAACTAAAAGAAATAATTATTTTTATTAAATTTTAACACAGGAAATAGTTCTGTCAATTGCTTTTTATTTTTCCCAAAAAAAAAACAAGAAAAACAACCATGAAATCAACACGTTAAATATAGTAACATAATAAAATTCTTGAATTAGTAAAAGAGGAAGAAGACACTTCAATGATTTACACGCAGTTGTAAGCCATTCTAATGTTATTCTGTTAAAAAACAGCATAGGTAACGATTCCATACAAAACGGATCAATCGAAAGGAATTTTCAATTCAGTAAATAGCTAATTATATGACTTGAGTAATTCACTAGCTTAAAGACAGAACAGAGTAATGTGAATAGCTCGATGCGGTGAATACACAAGAGCGCCATGGGTACAGCGGTGAGTTGTGATAGTTTTTAGAACGAAACAATTAAAGTCTCTGCTGGTTGGCGCTAAATGGCGCTAATTGTAAAATAATGCACACTTTTTTCTAGTGTGCACTGCACATTGCTGCATTTATAATCGGTTGTATAGGTTGATGCGAAAGTAAATATTCATTATTTGCTATAACAGCAAGTATATTCTTTCGCGAGAACTGGAATAATAATGAATAACATTTTATAAACTTTTAGCAAAATAAACTTTGTGGTTTGTTAGGTTAGGTTAGGTTATTATTTTATACATTATTTAACTTAGTTTATAATTAACCACTTAATGAGTAATTTTTAAACATGAACCGGTTTCGAAAAACACATTTTTCTTCTTCAGGATATAAAATTAACTAACGAAAAACTAATTAAATGGTTAATTATAAACAAAGTTAAATAATCTATAAAATAATAAACTTAATTGCTTGTATTGTGAAACACGATTTTTTTAAATTTTTTAAATATTAAAATATAATATTTTATGTACATTACCTCGGTACTGATTTCTCTGATAGAGTATTTTACTTTTAAAAAACACCCGAAATAATGAAATTAGTGTCGATTATACGAATTTAATATTGCCGTTTCGGTGCATTAGAGCTGTTGCGTCATTTCTTTAGTCACTTGACAAAATTCTGCGCAGTCACTCTGCGGCCGTGCGCCGTGTCAAACGGAACGTTTCTCAAGTTTCTGACATTTGCGTCGTTGTGAAAACGAACGCAGTTTCACGCCGGGGTAAATGTTTACCGAGGAAAAGGATTGCCTATTGCCCAAACCGCAAGCACAACGTGACACATTGTTTAATCAATAAGTTCAAAATGTTGACTCTATGAACTTTATCGAATATGATAGATCATCGCTATGGCAATGCGGAATGAAGCGATTACAAAGTTTAAACAGAAACGTGATTTGCGGTTTCGATTTTAGACTTTTGAACAAGGAATGTTATTGCATACTCTTTCTCTGATACCGGCATATTAACGTAGAGTGCGCACTAGGGTAGGGTGGGGATGAAAGTGACACTTTTTACAAATTACAAGATAACGTGATTATAAAGCTTTTATGTTATAAAATATTTTTTGTGTGTTCAAGTAGGTATATCAGAGAATTATTTAATATATTAAAAACAATTAAATGGCATTGTGTTTTCTCTTTATTTAAAAATCAATCAGATTAGTCAGATGGAACTTTTAACCTCTCTCGTGGGGCTAAAAGTTCCAGGTAGAGGGGTAAGAAGTATCATCAGTACCAACATTTTTCATTCGTTGTTCTAGAAAACCCAGCGTGTTGATTTATATACATGTGCTGCTGTCTCAGGATTTTCTGATAACCGATTTAGGAATCTCTTCAGTAATATTCTACAAATATCGAATTGTTTAGAAACAGCACGCAAAGATTTATTTTCTCTCATCACCAAATCAGCAGCTTGTTTCATAACGCTGATGGAAGTCTTCTCCCGCTCAGTTTTTCTCTTGTACGTCCTCATTCTGCATATAATAAGAAACAAATGTGAGTATGCACATTTTGTACTAATGGTACCGGGAGTGGAGTAGAAAATATCACCGCGGCACCTTTAACCCTATACCGAAATTTCGAAACAAATATCAAATTATAAAACAAAGACAATCTATATGGCTAAAAATGTATTCTACATTTATAAATAAATATATAAGTGAATAGGATAACTTACTTGTCATACACAATAGAAGAAAATGTAGTCACCAAACCAAAAATTGTACAATTTTGGAATTAAACTCGCCAACCATAAAAATAAAGTACAGACGTGTACACCTCCGACTACCATATTTATTCGACTAATGAAGTGCGAAGCGAGGCAGAGGAGATATCGCCATATCACGCGGCGTTCACATGCTCGTTCACACGTAACGTTTGTGAGATATTTGCAATGGAACTTTCTTCCCGCGGCACTTTCATCCCCATCCAATTCTAAATGTATAAACTATTTGCAAAAATATCCTATCTATAATAATATAAGTTTTCCTCGTTGTACTTGAATGTTCATGATACCATACCTAAATGAATCAGAACCAGCTCAAAAAAAACCAGCGAAATTCTCTTTCATGGGACTATCTGTGCACTGTTAACCTGTAATCACGCTCTTTTTTTTAAAACGCTCGAGGATTTCGTGGCCGTTAGGTGATAGGTATGTAATCGATTTTTTTTTGTAGTATTCTGCTGTGGTTTGATTTTCATCGGGGCTAACATCAGCTCTGTTGATGCCCGCTGAAAAGTGACCAGGAATGTCGGCTATGACAAAAACTAACCCACGCCAGAATAATCCAAAAAAAATTATATTGTCCCGATTTTTTGTACCTAGGAAAATCCTTATTAATTTTAAATTATTGTTTTACATAACATTCAATAAAATAAGTATTTTTACTCTAAAAAAAAGATTTAAGGTACGCTGCTAAAAAATACTAATTTTCAACTTAACGATTCATCATTGGTACAAACAGTAGCAGAGTGACCATAATCAATTGGAACTTATAACAAAAACAATAACAATCATGGCACTACAGTCCGGGCCGTGGTCGCCTCAAGGAAATTCCTCCACTCCTCTACCCTGAGCCATACTTCGTCGGTCATTGATTTCGAGGACATCCAGGTTCCTCCGTATTAGGTGCATACATGGTGAGAAATCTTCCAACCGAGACTGATTCACAACCCATCGAAGTCACTGGATTTTTATAAACATTAAGACTTCAGTTTCTTATATAATATATTATTTAAGAGCCTGACAAAGTATAGCGATAGAAAATAAGTTTTTTGGTTATCCCGCGTCTGTCGGTTTTAAGAAGGCCCATTGTCGTCCTAAAGTTGTTTTTCCCAAACGATCGTGAAACACGTATTTTCAAGCTGGCAGTTCAGCGCTAAATGAAATCACTAATCCTTACTTTGTATAATTAGGATGTTTACGACATAATGTTTAGCTTCTCAAGCTAGATTAGGTTGGAATTATTATTCAAATTAAAAGTAGGATTATTAAAATATTCTCATATAAAATGTTTAGTAAAATCTTGCTCGAGTGAAGTCATCACAGTAATTTGACATTAATTCCTTCATAAAGCTTACAATTTAATGAACAAAGCGATCGAATTTCGTTCTGGAATAAATTTCGATCTATGACTTTATTTATCGCCCACGTACAACAGCATTCATAAAAGGATAACGGGCAATTATTTATTTTCGTTTCTAATTGCCGCACAGTTTGCTGTTTGCACAAGCAAATCAAAATATCGTGTATCTATCTACTGTACTGTTTATAATCAAAGTCGATACTTGATATTTAAACCCTTTACATCCAGCACAACTTAAATAAATAAAAAAAAAATAGCCGTTATTTTTTAGAAATATTGATCTATTACGTAATTTACGAGTATATGTTTAATTTTCGCGTGATTGTCCAGGCGGCGAAGACACACTAAATACCCAAATACTTTTACTTGTACGGGTAAGGCTATAAATATTTTTTATTCTGTTGGTTATGTTAATTTTCAGCCTTGTGAATTTTTTCTTGTAGCTTTTATCATAATCGATACAATTATAGTTAATAAATAAATAAATGTTTTCAAGATGTACCATGAAATAAATAGCAATCGTCGGTTTCAACTTAAGAAAGTGTAAAATTATGAAAAGAATACTCGTATTTTATGACGTTGGTAGGAGGGATTCTGTAGTCTCGGGTTATTTCAATTCCCGGGACTCAAGACTTTGATATTTTCACTATGAACTACGATTTTAAAATACCTTATATTTCGTAAACTCGTCCATTCATCCATAGTTAGGCTGAAGCGAGCACCCAACTCTTTATGATTGTTTATTTTGCTAATTATCGCTTTTTTTTATCTTCGTAAAATTTTTAAATTATTCGACTGATACTTCGGCAGTGTATAACCCTTTTGATGAATTCACAAATAAAAGCACTATTAGTAATAGTTTTGATAGAAATACGATTTTATTCTTTCTTTTAATGTAATTTTATAGTGATGGCTGATTGATTCTCTTAGGACTTTTCGAACATCCTATGTCGGTCGATTCTGCAGTATTTTTATCGATGTGAATTTGTATGTTCTGTGAACGATAAATATAAATGAGTTAAATAAATAGAACTTTTGTAATTTTAGTTCGAAAAATTATGAGTCCGAAATCCGCAGCTCAGAATATATACAGCGACGGGAACGTAAGTACGAGAGAACGTTTTTGGCTAAAGTCAAAATACGAACTGATACTTTCAACAAATAAAATTAACTCGTGGAGAATTCTTTTAAATTTTTCTAGGAATAACACGTGCATAGTATTTGTAATTACATGCCGAAAAGAATCGAGGGTAAACACTTCAAAAAAATTTTTTTTCGTTAAGTGATATTTTACAAATAACGACGAAAGCTGTTACTATAAAGACAATATAATCTCTCGTTACAATTATTGTCAGTCTCCTTAAATATATTTTTGTCGATCGGTAAATGTGAAACGATTTTTTTTTATCACTGCCGAGTGCCGATGCAACGTGATAAGGACAATCGAATCATTTTGCTGATTTTTCCACTTGCTACCTGCTTGTATACAAACTTTTGACTATGCAGATTTTATTTTGATAAAATAAATGTAGGATATATTTAATAAAATTAGAATTTTTTAAATTCCCGGGACTCGAGATAGTAAAAATTCTTTGAATTCCCGGGTTGTCTCGACACAGAATCCCTGGTTGGTAGATACCTACTTACGGTAACTGTTTTATTCTTGCACTTTACACGAAAAATATATTACAAGACTATGTTGATATTAGGATTGCAACAACATTAAGATGTTTGACAATCAGCAAGAATAAGAATATCTCAATTATTGTTATTTATTACTTGTTTGCTTGACTGTAGGTTATGTATAATTTATAGTGTACGTAACATAAATTAAATTAATCAACTAGAAAAATATACAGTAATAAACTAGTTATAGAAAAATCGCTTCTTATCCGGGGAAACGTGTTACTAAATATCAATTCTAAATTTGTCGTAATCGTAATCGGTTGCTGTAGTGGAATGGTAACACGGATAGGAAAATCCCGGTAGCAACCAAATATATTTTCGATAAATAGATTTTTTCTGTATATCTTTCTAGTTGATAAATTTAATTTATATTAAAAATATTACAGAACTATGTTCTGAAAATGTAAATTCACAACAAAAAAAAAAAAAATTAACACGCATTAGTGAAACGTAATTTTAATTCATACAAATTCATTTGCAATAGAGAGGGTTACGTTTACAATCATCGAGTGCAAATAAATACTAGGTGTTATATTTAGCAAGCACGATCGCCGAGTAATCGAGCAGAATATGTGCACAGAACGCCTCCTGTGGGGGGCGTGCGGAACTAACACTTTGCATCTAACATTTTGCCGCTGCATTATTAAAGCATTCATTTGTGTCGCATTTGCATTTCGAATGACACGCATTAGCGCGATCGGCATCATTCGAAACAATCGCTGGGTTCTTTGTCACTATTAATGACACAATTTTTTTTTTTGCATCGATGGAATGTTTTAATTACAATTCGCTCGCGACAAAGCCAGGGCAATATGTGTTTCGCAGAGTAACAGAATAATAAGATCTCTTAAATTATTAATTACTTATTAAGGAGAACGCATTCTTATTGTGAAGTTTAATTATTCAGAACATAAGTCTGTGATATTTTTAATACTAATTAAATGTATTAATTATAAAGATATACGTATAAAATCAATTTTATCGAAAAAAATTGTTGTTGATTTACCGGGATTCGAACCTGGATCTTTTTTCCAATCCGGGGATGGTGCATTACCAACTGTGCTATATAATGCTTTAGATATATTTTAGTAAGAGCGCATATCGAATCTGATTTCGTTATATTATTTAATATTTTTCCATGCTCTAATGATCCAGCAATGCCTTGGATTGTATCACCATACTCTTAGTTTATTGGGTAATATCGCGGTATTCGTGCTTGAATTTTAGTCTCCGGCCGTCCACGGTATTCAGTGTCACTAGCATAACGCGTAACGGCGCATCCAATCTAGGAAGTTTGTGGTTTCCGCGGTGGTAAAGGAAAAAACACAGACGGCCAACGACAGTTGTACAATTTTCTACACAAATTGCCAATTTGGCTGGGGACAGGAAGCTCTTTTTACCACGACACGATGTCGCTAATGACACTTTTATGGTCTTTAGAAATCGTGGCGAAATGTCGACAGTCGTTTATGCTTATCGGTAACAAAGAACTTATCCAAAATCCAAAATTTACTTGTTACTAAAATATATATATATTAGCAATCTACTTTAGCAATCTTTAAATCGTATTAATTACTATTAATAATCATTAATTATATTTAAAACCTGCTTAATGCCCCAGATTAAATTACCACCAAGTCTCTTGTCCTATTTCTAACCTTATTTTTTAAAAATAATTTCAAGTTACAGTCCTTACTCATATCATGCTGCAGAAAAGTAAAGAATATTTATATCGTCTGTTGTAAAAGCTGTGTTATATATAATATTATAATTTATTTATTATTTATTTATTAATGGCCTTATGGGCTTTTACAAAGTTGGTTTAGTGTAAAAAAAAACAAAATTATGAGCAGCTACACAAGTAGCATGGATTTTAAAATATATATAAAAATATAAATTTATAGAGAACATATGTACGAAAATAGACATTGATAAAGTATACCTGTAATAGGTATAAAAAAAAACATTTAGAAGTAAGCAAAACAACTAATAAAAATTTAGGTTTGACATAGAATGACTGAGCATCAAAATCATTTGTATTTTTGACTCGGAAGAGCATCAAAATCGTATATTTAAACTTTGAATATTGGAATATATCTACAAGACCAAAATCGTTCCCAAGCCTGTGAAGTCTTTATGTGGGTGCATTCCTATAAAACGTTGTATATGATGAATTTACTATTTTTAATAAACTATTTTTTTAAATGACCCAACAGAGGAATAGGTGTGCGCTTTCGTTAACAATATTATTACATGCGTTTTTAAGACAATATATTAATAGTATATTGATATCTTATGTGTTAACATATTACTATTATTGTAGTAATGGATAGGTACTTCTTCTATGCATAATTGTTAATTGTCTACTTATGAATATATTACATCATTGATTGTACTGTATTTATGAGTAAACGTTAAACAAAGTCCTCGAATGGAGGATTAATGTATTATCAAATACCTCGGGATAATTAAATAAAATATTTATTATAATCCAGAATATGATTATAATATACAAAATTGTATTAATATTATTAACAAACTTTTTTTACCGCTATATTTCAGTTAGCCTTCATTAAATTAAGTTTGTTATTTCATTAACTCATGAACAGATGAATCTACCTTCAGTATTTTCATTTGCCACGAGAACATAACTGCGGGCGCTATTGTTGTGTAATTAACAACTTTGCCTTGTGAAAATGTCCACAAAATCAAATTTTATGTAAACGCTTTCTAACCGGAAGCGTTTTGCCGTTACGGAAGAAGATCAAGATATAATACACTTAACAGCTTTTGATGATATCTCTCGAGACGTTTGAGAGCTTTAATGTTTATCATTCTTTGTGGTGAAATTTAATGTAAACCGAGAGGGAAAAAATGTTGCAAAGCATTTACATCCATAAAATAATCCATTTCTACGGATACGACAAGATCCAGGTTCGAATTCAGTTAGCGACAAAAATGTTTTTTCGATAAGTTGATTTTATCTGTACATCTTTCTAATTGATGCATTCAATTTGTATTAAAAATATCACAGACCCATGTTCTGAAAAATTGCCACATCACAATAAGATTGTGTTCACCTTAAAAATAATGATAATAGATTGATAATGCCCTTGCAAGGCGAAACGCGTTTCAAATAAATTAAACGGGTGTTTTTATTTTCACATATGTGATTATCGATTTCTACAAACTTACCTCGGAAACAGGAAATATATATGAATAATAGTTATTAGAGTAGTGAGTATAGCTGCACATTGATTGTACTGCAATGGTTCTTTTGAATTGGTTCTTTGCACGGCGGACGATGGATCATATGGAACGGTTACTTGTATGCTTTACTTGAGACCACCAGCGAGCCCGTCGGTTTAAAGAATATTCCGCGTCTGTTTTTATTCACCCTTCACATTGGGTGCACCGCGGTTTCCGCATAATGCCCACGTACGAAGCAGCGGTTTGCGAATTCCCGCTTGTCACATTTATTTGCAGTGCAAAGTTCCCTTTTGTAATTTGTTGTGAAGGCTGCGGGCTGGATTAGTTCCGCCGCACAGAGTGCTGCGCTTGACTCCTCGAAAGCGACTCATTTCGCCACGCCACTTTCTCTGTGGGAGTTGTATGGGGCTATAATGTCCTTACATTAACGGGGCATTTAAATTGTCAGTTTGGTTGGGCTCCCACCTTTGAGTCGCTGTGTTTGATGGCACTATTGTTTGAATTACACTGATGACGCACACGTTAGCCATCTATGTAAATGTATAAAATTTTAACAAAGCAATTGTATAGTGTAAATCGCCTTAAAATTGCAAATACCTACAAGTGTCTACTGATTTTGTTTTTACTATTTAAAGGCTAAATAACGCAGTACTAATGATCGTATATCTTATATACAATACTTATTTAGGGGGGGGGGGGGGGGCTTTTTTCCTTTCTGCATTGGGGGCCAATTTTTGTAAAACGCTATTAGTCGTATAATACAAAAATATGTTTCACTACGAGACCACGCCATAGAAAATAGATAATATTTTAAGTACTAATTAAATGTATTAATTGGAAAGATATACATATAAAATCAATTTTATCGAAAAATATTGTTGTTGCGCTACCTGGATTCGAACCTGAATCTCTTTCCAAACCGGCGAAGGTGCATTATCCAACTATGTTACAGCGACAGTATATGTATATGTTACACTTTTCAAATGAAAACATCTATCGTTCCATTATTTGTACCTTTTAGTAAACCGATAGCAGATAATAATAGAACGATAGATGTATTCATTTTAAAAGTGTAATATATAAGTTCGAAAATTTGTCGTCAAAAGTACTGTCGCTGTAGCATAGTTGAATAATGCACCTTACCCGTTTTGGAAAAAGATCCAGGTTCGAATTCCGGCAGTGCAACAACAATATTTTTCGATAAAATTGATTTTATATGTATATCTTTATAATTAATACATTTAATTAGTATTTAAAATATCATGGACCTATGTTCTGATTAATTTCAACTTGACAATAATAATGTATTCTCCTTAATAAGTAATATTTAATAGATTATTTGTATATATATAAAAAGATGTCAACTACAGTTGACCAGGCGATTGCTGGTAATAGTTATTTAATTAAATGGGTTGTAATAGTTTCCTGTTGACAATTAAGTTTTGTTTCTTAAAACTCTTTGTTTTCGGTCTAGAGTACTCGGAATTGTATTCAACTCAATTTGTGACAAAAAATTTTTATTGTAATTTAGGTTTTTTTAGATTAACAGCGTGAAGTTAGATTAAGAGAAATTAAAATCGATTTAGTTTTATCAGATATCAAGAAAGTTCTAATCCTGCGTCTCATCATTGAAAGCAAAATTGCTAGCGGCGAAGCCCCTGGAAGATAGAGAATATCTGGCAAAGTTCGGAGAGACCGCAGTCCAACTATTTTGGGAGTTTGCGAATAAAATAATGTTCTTGTTGATGTTTGTGGCAATAACTTTGTAGTTAAACATAATTTTAAATTGTATTTATATTTAACTTAGTTTAAACCACTGTATTATTTTTATGTCAATTAGTTTCGATACTAATGTATCTTCGTCAGGACTGGCGTACAACTGAACTATTCCATGAAATTTAAACGACATCCATTACGTGGTGTAGGCGGAGTCTCGGTAAAAGTGAGGAGGACATTTACCAGGGGACATTGAAAAGGGAAATATATTAAATGGCGGATTGTTTGTGGGTGTTTAATGGGTTATCAATTATATTGGACTTAGTGTTAAGTGATTTTTAGATTTCTAGACTTTCTGAATTATCAAATTTAAGGTCTTTATTAAAATTTTATTGCCGTTTTCTTTTATGAAGTTGTGGCCTGTCTCTAAAATATGGTTGGAAAATTTTGAGAAATTATTATTGCTAAGGTACCTTAAGTGTTCTTTTATTCTAAAAATATACGTATACGGAATGTGTACATATTAACACTTTTATATTCCAAAACATACTTACCATTTTCCAAATTGAATTGCTAGTTTCCCGGTACTAAAGACCTCTTAGTCACTAAGCGTTGAACTTATCCTTATCGATGTCATTTAAAGCTATACAATTGGTAATGAAAAACGATAGAAGCACTGTTTTCAGAAAGAATATCGAACATTTTCAACAAAACGTGGCTGGTCATTTTATAGATTTTCTGCTATTTTTTATGTATAATATATTTACAGCGTGTATCGATAAGAACTTTTTCCTGGCGAAAAGGTGGTTGAAGAATAACGCTTCCGTGTTAACTCAGCGTGAAAGCGCGAGAGATGAAGATGTGTGATTGGAAGGGAGCACCAGAGATGTATTGTTGTCTTTCGTTTCCTCGGTACCACGCAGCCTCTCAGATCTGCGTTAAGCCGAGAACATACGCCGTGATTCGATTGCGTGTTGATTTATAGAATTTCATGTAATAAAAGATCTGATAAATAGAATGTGCTGTTTTATCAGCATTCTCGTCCGCCAAGTGATGTGCCGGTGCAGTTTGCGAATGTGGGAACGGCCAACATTACGCCTCACCGTCGTGGAAAGTATTAAGAAATTATCTCTTCTCTATCTGCATATACATTTGAACATAGGCAGATTCAGAAAATGGTTAGGGGAGAGGGGGCATTTAGAAATTGAAATTGGCCAAATTGAATATAGTACATTATTAGGGTACAGATCGGCGTTCTATCCTCCCCACCGGCTAGTCAGGTGAAAACATAAAAACGGTGGGTTCTCTACCTTTGAGACGCACACCCTTTTTGATCTATCGCATTTTGCCTTTGCCGTAAACTAGAAAAATTTATTGTTAATACCCTGAAGTGATGATGATTTTAGGTATAAACAGAGAACCTATTCAACAATCAAAGTTAGTACAAAAATTTACGGATAATAGATCAATATACAACATCAATAACCATTTAAATATAACTAACATTTAACGATTGGATAATTTACCAATAAACTGTGGCTAACCTAGAATAGGTTACCACAAAATAACTCTTTGAAATTACATTATTATTCTTTCAGCAAAGATATGTTTAAATTAGAACCACGAAATACAAGAATAAATTAACAACATAGGGATGATACGTGTATGATGCCTGCTTCCAGCATAGGCTTGCGATAATATTACATTAGATAATTCAGGATCAGTTGACCGCCGTCCCCATTTCATTTTGGCCGATTTGGATCTGTCAACTTCGATCGCTCGATAAGATCTCCAAATACACAATAGAAAAAAACCGAACTACTGTGATGATCGCGCGCATTGCAAAATGTACTGTTGTTCATGACAGCAACGTTGTTGGCGTACAATAATCTGACGGGGTATTTTAGAACGCTGAATTAGTTTTGTAATGTTACAACATAAAAAAAGATGCTTTAAAAAAAAGTAATTTTAAATTAGCATTACGATATTAATAATAGTAAATATGATACATTAATCTGTTGTAAATAATATGGCACCCCCCTGGATCCGTTTTTTTTTATTTTCGGTAAAAAAAATGCTGTAGGAATTATATTTTGTATTGCCACAATATAATATTTTGTATTGCCATAATATCCTTTACCCACTAATTGTACGTACAAATTTTATTGCGATATTCATATAGAGTTAGGTTTCGGTCGATCTAAGGAAAAGTATTTTATCATCGAGTAAAAAAATTATCGATCAAGTAATGCAGTTTGTATGGGTGAAACTGTAGTTTCTTTTTCAAAATAACGTGCACTTTTGACTTTTTTATTCCAGAACAGGCTGCAATCTTCCTTATCGATTTACGCGGATTGTGCATAATTTTAAGTCGAACTTGAGCCACATGTTTTGGCGTCGCTGCCGACGTTCATGGTCCCGGAGGAGTTTGGTTAACCATTGTCTCTTCTTATCTGAACTTTTGAACCCAACACCAGATAAGTTGCGTGCTCGGCCCATCACTTACTCTTCGAATATTAAAGTGAGTACAAAAAGGGCGACACGCACGAACCAATGAATCACCGCACTTTAAATATTGCTCAATCGCGAACGAGCGGTGCTCTCCCGACCAGTGACTCATTGCGACTGGAAAACACGCAAATCATGCGCGTCGAACAATAGCCCTCCCATTTACCTCTCCCTGATGGTTTACGAGCAATTACAATTTAATCATGAAATTTTTCCGTTGAACCCCCTATATTTGTGTCAAAGAGACAAGTGTATTAAGGACGTTCCTAAGAGCAGTCGTACTCAATCTTCAAGAAGATTCCCCCGTATGTAAACTACTATGAATAGAATAAAAAATAGTTGAGGTACAGTGTACTTTTTCGCTTCCGCTCCCATGCGCAGAAGTTCAAAAATCTCTCACTATTCAAATTATAAAAGGAAACGTCAAAACCATTCAAAAGTAGCTCACTTTTGACATTTTTTTCAAAACGAATACCGCTTGTTTTAGTTATTTTTACAGAAAGATATTTGTTAAATTTTCAATTAATGATTCTCAGTTTTCCAAAACAATCGTAAAAATATTACTATTGCTATTCAATTAAACGTGCGATACAACATCGATCGGGGTACGGTTCGTATGTTAAATATGCTAATTTTAATAGTCAATATTTACAAATTTTTACTACCGCAAGGACTATTGAAAAAATTTCTACGTATAAAAGACACTCATAAGTATGTATATTCAAAGTTTCAAAAGGATTATAAGAAAAGTAATTTTTTTGGGAACGTCCTTAAATGTATAATTACCCGCAATATTATATTTCTATATAAATGCATAACCTACCGTTCAGCACAAAGAAGTAGATTATCTACAAAAGTTTTTTTTTCTTCTGGTTATATAAAGTATTTATTTTTAATAATCGCCTAGTAATTCGAAATCTACTGACACATCTCTGTGCCGTACCACAACAGTCGACCAGCGTATATTATTCCTACAATGGTATTGATTTAGTGTTATTTAGTTGTGTGCTACTCAGGTAAGGTATTTCTGCAAGATTTCAGATATTATACCTCCCATACCATAACTTAACGACTACAAGAAAGTGTTATCTTAACGCAAGTCTGGTGTGACCTTTCAATATTCGTGTTCCTACTATCAGACCGAGTTCATTAATCGGGGGATACATCTCCAGGAAGAAATATTGTTAATTATATTTTTAAGAACTTTCTAAAATTTGTCAAACCGAAGATAATTTATTATTGCGGAAATAAACGCCCCATGATATTAAAATTTACTTAGCTGTATATTATAAGATTATGTTATAGTACCTACCAACCGTAGTGCTGTCTATGGTTTCCGTTTAATGGCAATGGCAACACTACTGCGCGAAAGGATTTTGGTCTAAGGATCTTCGTTGACGGAGAGCAGGAACACTGTCAATATCTCGTACAACGCAGTAAATTGAAACCATGTGATTTAATGTTTGAGGAAGGGATGTAAATCGTTTCCTAAGAATGGACCTCCACGTCGGGAGGCGCCATTATCTGGATGAAGTACCGTTTAAGCTGATTTTTCAATACCTCGGATGAGAGTCATGGAGTTGATTAATTTAGCTGTTTGAACATGATGAATATATTCCATTCATGCTGCAGATGGAAGATACTTTGTGTATTAAAATGTAGTTTTACGGAGTGATTTCTCACAAATAATTTGACAACGTTTTTCTCTTTGTTTCGATTATATTTTTTATAGAAATTATAATGTTGTAAAATCTATTTCTAATTTTATTTATATTTCCTTGAGGATGACTATCAGAAACATGTGGTAGATAGAATACCCAATTTTTTTTCATCGTACTCACAAATCTCATGTTCTAGCTTGGGTGAAACCGGTGGATGCGCTGACACTATTTTGTTGTTGAACCTTTAAAAAAAACACTGTATTCAGAATGTTCGATTGTTCTGCCCTAGAATTTTTTTAAACTTAGTTATAACGAATAGTTAGATGATAGAAATATATGTATTATTTTATTTTCTATATTCGTAAAAGGACGATAATAACAGAAAGACGAAAAATCAATTCATCAAAACTTATATATAGAATGTAGCACTTTACGGAAACGAACCCTGGACGATTAGCCAGAGAGAGAGATAGAGAGAGAGAGAGAGAGAGAGAAATGTATTGGAAGCTTTCGAGATGTGGTGCTAGAGAACCATGAAAATAAGAAGCTCGACCGAGAGAGAGAGAGAGAGGTTTTGAAAAGAGTGTAAGAATAGATCCATAATAGACACCATCGAAAATCGAAGGGTACCAATGGAAAGGATACATTCTTAGACTCAAACCTCAGAAATGTGTTGAAGAGAAAGTTTGAGGAAATAAGATGGAGAGGTAGGTTCTGACGAAAATATATTCAAATGAGACCACCTTTGCAACAACACTGTATATCGGTTTTGCGCAGATTTGCGTTATGAATGCCACAACGTTGTATATCTTATTGGTCATTCAATGGTATATTAAAAACCTTATAAAATAAACAAAAATGTTATTAAACACATTTCTAAGCCTTTCCCGCAACAACGCCGTATATCTATCAACATTGAAAAAAAAACAATATACAGTGTTGTCGCAGGATAGGTCTTAAATAATTAACAAAGTGAATGGAGAAATATATCGACAACTTTTAAATTTAAATTTATTTTTTCTGTATATCATTCTAGTCAATTAATTTAATTTGTTTTCGATAACACTGAACTTTATTCTGAAAATGCAATTTCACAACAAATATGTGTTTTCCTAAATACATAAGTTGTACTAAAGTTTCTAAATAAAATAAAATGATTGAATTAATTTCATTCTGGCGTCTCCTATCGGGTTTTATTCAAAGGTGTTTGAGATTCACCTTAATATAACGTTGATTGCTTTTAAAATTGGAATAATATATGTATCAATTTGAAATATTACAGAATATATGTTCAAAATTTGTCGAACGTGTATTTGGGTGCTATAGCGAAAATGGAGAACGCGCTTCCTTGGATAGGAAGAGGTCCAGGTTTAAATCCCAGTATAACAAATGAAATTTTTTTTATAGATAGATTTTTTTCTGTATATCTTTCTAGTTGATTAATTTAATTTGTATTAACTATCTTAGATCTTCACATGTAAAGTATTGTATAATATTTGGGACTTATCAATTTGGGTTGGTGTTATGGTCTAGTCTTCAGTCGGTGGGAAGCGGGAAGAGAAATCTGCCGAGTCAGTGAAAGATCACAGTGTAGGTCCGCCAGTGATCACGATTTTCGGCGCTTCTGAACTGTGATGCATTGTTGTATATTGTTTCTTGTTGGTTTTGGATCACTTTTGGTTTCGTAAGGAGTGAGGTTAGGTCGTGCTCGGTGTGGCTTAGTATTTTATGAAAGCAATAATACTATATTGGTCCGAGTGTCGTGGCTCGAGCCGAGATATCATGGAAATATAACGATGCGATCCAGCATGAACGACTTTCTCGATATGTTTGATGTAATCAAAAACAATCATTAATAATAATAATAATGCGTTTATTTTAGCGTGATCGGGGTTCTTTTTTATGAAGACCTGATTCGCCATAAAGATAATACATATTATATAATACATTATAGTTACGAAATATTATTTATGTAATGAAAAGAAAACCAAAGAATATATAAATAATTAAGAAGTTCACACATATATATATATAAATATAACAAAATATAAATATTAATAATTTTTCTACATGTTTCGATAGCTATGGTATCATCTGCAGGAAACAATGTAAACTGAAATTAAAAAATACAAGCATAGATAAAAACAAAACAATGAAATGGTGAATAAGTAAGAACTAATATGAAAACAAATGTATTATTTGTATTTATAAATAACCAAATATTCTTTGGATAGGATAGAATAGTTTAGTTACTATCGGGATTAAAATACTACAGAACTATATTCTGTAAAAACTGCAACTTCACAATTATAATAATTTATTTATATATTTATTTAATTTAAAATGAATTGATAATTCTGGCGTTTGCTATCAGATTACTCAAAGGTATTAGAGATTCTGTAAAAATAAGGTAGATGGCTCTTTCAAATAATGAGACGATTAAATGTATTAATATCAAAAAGGTAACACATAGGTTCGAAAATTTGTCGCTAAAAATTATGTCGCTGTAGCATAGTTTGATAATGCACATTTCCCGGTTTGGAAAGATATCCAGGTTCGAATCCCGGTGGCGCAACAACAACATTTTTCGATAGAATTTCTTTTATATGTACATCTTTCTAATTAATATATTTAAAATATTACATACTTATGTTCTGAATAATTACAACTTCACAATAAGAATGTGTTCTCCTAATATTATATATTGTTTACTTTTATAATTAGTTTAGTTTCATACAAATTTACTAATTAATTAAAAATGCGGTTAATAATATTGTACGTGCAAAACTATTAAAAAATAATTATTCATTATTATCAATCAAGTAAAGCACTTCCAAAATTTATTATTAATTAACGTACGTGAACCAATTATCTTCCCGATAATCACTTTAGAGGATATACCTTGATTGACTCGAAATCAGGTCTTCCCAGTCACTTGTCCGAAGCGCAAAGCTGATTGTGCTATCAAATCAACATATTGCCACACTGCAGGGTGGCCACTTTATATCTGACGGAAGCAAACCGGAGCCCTGATTGATTAACACAGGTTACCGAACCTAACAATATAACTCACCTACGAATTTGTATTCCACTTCAGGGTTTATATCACTCTGTTTATTGCGGAATTCCTGGTTTTGCAGTGTGCTTTGACAAACTTTGTTACTCGAGAAATGGTTCGGTTCTTTATTGGGTCAATGTTTTACTCATTACTTGCTGTGAAATTATCGTTTTCATCATCATATATAATATGTTACTTTTGTGCTGTTATTGAGCTAAATGATGTTTTCATGGAATGTTCATCAGGAAGTCTTTTGTTGAATGATTGGTGAAGGATGTGAGAAAAAAGAAAAGTGCATAGTTAATGCCTTCAAAAATATGATTAAAAGCAAGATAGGTTTTTGCACATTTAAATCAAATTATATTTTATTCTACATTACCTGATTTTAACTAACTTAACATCACGCCGTTTCTCTGCGGGGGTGGGCAGACCTCTCTAGAGCGTCATTCTCTTTCTGTTCTGACACATAATTCTCGCCTCATCCACATTCATACATCTTCTTATACAAGATCGTCGATTATTGAGAATTCTAATAGGTAGATAATCTTCCAGTATCTGGTTTACCTGGTCGTGCCAAGTTTTCCGCGGACGTCCTCTATTTCTGGTGCCATCGACATTTGCGTCATACCATTCTCTCCTCATTCATCCGTTCCATATGACCAAACTACTTATGTGATCCTTTCTTAATCGAATCATGAAATAATAACTCGGAATAAATTCTGTTAAACAAGTATTTTGCCGGGAACATAATTTATTTATTTATTTTATACCTACGGAGTTTTAAATATAAATATATGTTGATGTTGGAGTTATTGATATTTCATGTTATATATAATACTTGTGATTTTGTTTAAGCAAATCTTTTAGAATACCTTTTTAATTAATAATATTTGCGATTTATTTCTAAGTAATGTACTAATGTTAAATACCAAATATCAGCTCATTTTATCTTCGGTTGTTTAATTTTTGAGATTTAGGCGTGTTAGCTTTTTCTTAAACTGTATTTTCTCGATGAATCTTTTCGTAAGGAATATTTGTCAGTTCGCCGGTTGAGCAGAACACCGCGATATCCCGGTGGCCTCGACCACTTTCCATATGACGGAAGTGAAGCACTTCTGATTGATTGGCACAGGTCAGGGCCATTGTTCGGCAGTCCGGTTTCTCTTTCATTAGGTGAACGCTGATTGGACGCCCGATGTGAGTTCCCCGACTATCGATTCCTCTATTAAAAACTATATTGTTTCATGTCCTCGTTAAGCGAGGTGTAATATCGTTTATGAGATTGTATATAACGATGTTTATTTTTTGTACGCTAGTGTAGCTATTCAGATCATAAACTTTAATAGTTTTATTGTTATTTATATCCACTCAAATACATTAAACTTGAACATACATTGTAACGTCGTTACTGCATTTACGTTTCGTTAGGTTCATTTAATGGTTGAATTTATATATTTAGTAATTAAAAAAAAAAACAGTTTAATTAGTCAAACATTTATAAAAATGTCGCAATTGAAGTAACTCTATTAATTATTGCTTTTGAATCAAAATGAAAGTTTGTGAAATGAGGAAGCCTCTAATATTATATAATATATGTATAACATAATATATTATATTAGTTTTAATGATATGTGTTTTTAAAATATACTCATAGTTTAGTTAGTATAGCGTTTCAGAAGAAATCAAATCCTGATTAACCTTTTAAATGCCATGAGCGCGTTTACACGCCAAACTTTGCATGTTACGCCAAGAAATTAGCGTGATAATACGCATGTTTTGACTTAGTTATATTTTTAATCATTTTGCCATTTGTGGATGATAGTTCCCAGCTTTTGATTGATACTTTTAAGTCAAGTCTCTTTGCCCTGTGTGGTGTCTTCCATTTCAATTACGGTTTGCAGTTAAAAGGTTCAAGACTGATTGCTGAAGTACGTACGATAAGCATGTACCGAAATGATACCATCTAGATTGAAACGAATGTCGATATAGTGACGTAGTACCCAAATTAATAGTTTAATAAAAGTTTGGTGGTGATGGAGTCACATAATGTGGAGTGGCCCGGCCTAACTTAACTTAAGGATGATTAGATACCGAATACCCATGACATCATGTATCTTGGTGTCACGCTGGACTCCCGACTCACGTGGCCCAAACATATTCACGAAAAAGTAAGCGCAGCGTCTCGTGCACTCTCTTCACTATACCTACTCCTTGGCAGAAATAGCAAGCTCGCCACCGATAACAAGCTTCTACTATATAAGGCTATCTTCACATATGCAGCCCCCATATGGGGTCACGCAACCGAATCGAACATGACCTTCCAGAACAGGGTCCTCAGGCTAGCACTGGGGCGATGGATACGGATCACATAACTCCACCATGACTCGGAGATTCCTCCCATAAAGGAATTCATCAAACAACTCGCCAAACATTTTTATGCTGGGATTCCTCAGTTTCAAAATCCGCCAATAAACGTCCTCGCCGCGTATGACGTAAATATCCCCGCACGTTTCACGCGACCAAAAGATATCCTCTGTTAGAAATTGAATACTGCCATAAGCGGCAGCACCTGCAAAAATAAAACACCCTTATTCTTAAACAGCCCATAAGGCACACGATGAAAGAGTAAGGGGTCCTTACGAACCCGATACTATGTAGACAGTAGACCAAATTCCAAATAGACACCGAAAATTTAGTGAATAGTCGCAGTTACTACCAAGTCTATGACCGACTATGCATACAACCTAATGACATCGTTCAGCTTGGTACCGACTTCAAAGGCATTTGATTTATTGTTGAAATTCTTACCGTAAAAAAAATGCGTGAACGTGTCTTGAGTATATTTTTTAACAACATTTAAATCTTCTTCTTTATTTTTAAAGAACTGTATTCTGTTCATGGTTCAATGTTCGTCATGCACCTCTGTCTCATTAGTTAAGCGCATTTACTCATTATTTGCTAAATGTATTTTTATCTGTGCTTCCTTCTCTGTCTTCTTTTCTCAATTACAATTTTGAGGTATATATTGTATCTGAGAATACATCCTATTCAATGTCCCTTCGATTTTAGTATTATTAATCGAAGGAATAGTATGAACCTCTTTTCTTGTACCTACTTCTCAGAACCTCCTCGTTTGTATTTATTTTGGTCCAGATTATTCTTTCCATCCTCCAGTGTCACATCACAAATTCATCTTTAGTGACTTAGTGTTTATGTAGTCTCGTAAGTTCACCAATAGGAATTATTTGTCTCAGAAGGATTAGTGGTGAGAATCGAGGGCCCTATATTTCTTCACTTATCCCGTTTATATATGAAATGTTAAGAATTATGGTAATTTGGTGTTTGCGTGTACGGGTAGAGCAGATAGATTATTGCAATGAAGCAGTAGGTACTTACGATAGTTGGCGTTTATTTACACTTGTTTGTTATATTATAAAAAGTATAAGATAAACGTAGTACACTGGAGGCGGTGCCGAGATGTGGAAGTATGTATCTGAAGCGGAGCTGGCCAGGAGAAGAGTGGTCGGTTCTAAGCTTCCTTGGACTGGTTGCGGTGCTACGTATTATTGTTTGGCTTGGTGAGTATCAGTTGGATTGTATGGCTCTTGAGTGATTTCATTATGCGACCATGTCTGTAGGGGGCGAGCAGGACCACCACACATACAACTTATTCTCTCTCATGTTAATCATTCAGGTTTTACTTCCGTGCGTTCTATGCTCCAGATATAGGGTCTGATGAATTAATCTTTTTGTATTTCTGTTAATTTATAACTATTTTTAAAACTAATAATAAATTACAGGGAATCCCATGGTTTTTTGCTGTTTCGAGTTTATAAAAGAAATAACCTGAGACTCTAAATTCTATTTTCTTTTGATATTATTCATTTTAAACAAGTTAAGTAAGAAAGATATTTAGAAAAAATCTGTTTATCGAAAATATATTTTAGTTGCTTACCATCGCGGTACAGGCGACCTGGCGTCTAACTACCTACTAATAAGGCGAAATAGGAGAACTTAGTTAGCTATAATAATTCTGAAGGGAAAATAGTTTTGTTGGTTTGTTCAAACAGAGAATTACGTTTCCTTGTAGAATGAGATGTAAATATTAAAGATAAAATCGTGGCATCTTTTGGCGAAACAAAATTTATATGAGATTAAATTATTTTGAAAATGGTTATTAGAGGACTTCAGTTTGTAATTAATTTTGACCAAATATATACGATATTGTCTTCCGATGTGTTTTTTTATCAATTGTTTTTTTTTTTATCAAGTGTTATATTTAGAAATAAATATTTGTGTTTTATATTTTTTTATGGGTGTAGGATGTATTTGTTTTTTGTAATCAATTTATATAGGGTGAGTCGGGGTAAGTGTATCTATGGAGGAAGTATATCTACGTCTCCTAATTACGTTAGAAATTAGATTCCAATGCCGCAGTCTATTAAGAAATGTTTTAAATCAATACATACACAGTCCAGAGATGGTGCAAATCCAAACATTAGATTATTTGTAATACCATTTCAAATTGTGACAGTTGTTTGAAGTCAACTTACGAGTTTTGTATGTTTTTCAATCCTTCGTATATGTCGATAATCTTTTGTGCTAGGGCGCTTTATTTTGAGTTGTTTATGATTTATAGGTGTATTAGTTTTTTGATACACTTACCCTGATCGTGCCAAGTCTTCCGCGGACGTCCTCTATTTCTGGTTCCATCAACACTTGCGTCATATATCTTTCTTACCATTCTCTCCTCATTCATCCTTTCCATATGACCAAACCACCTAAGTGATCCTTTCTTAATCTTACTCACTATACTAACATCAGCTTTACATTCTTTTCTTATTTCTTCATTCTTTACTCTGTCATAAATAGATTTGCCACAAATACGTCTAAGTGATCTCATTTCCACTGCATTCAGTCTACTTTCGTTCCTTTTCTGCCAGCTCCAGGCCTCACTTCCATACATCAGTGTCGGTACCAGGATTCCATTGTGCACCGCTAGTCTTGCCTCGGTTGACATATTCCATGGTTCTGTTAGAAGCCTCAACAATCGGCGAGCTTGTATGATAAGATGTATGAATGTGGATGAGGCGAGAATTGTATGTCAGGATAGTAGAGTGTGGCGCTCTATCCTCTCTGCCTACCCCCACGGGGAAACGGCGTGATGGTAAGTAAGTAAGTAAGTAAGTACACTTACCCCATAAATTATACATCGCAGGGGAAGTGCATCTATTCAATGGTTGGTATGGTACCCCATATATTTTTGTATGTAAACTTTCTGAATTAGTAGTGTGTACAGGCAGTTACATTATTTTTTAAATATAATTTACTAATTTCAAAAACAATCACTATGATATGTCGCACTTTCCTGTCTAAGCAATTTTGCTACATTTTTTTTAACTTGCTACGTTTTACCCTTCATTAACAACCAAAATAACTAATTCATATCGTCATTAAGCAGATCAGTAAAGACATTTTCATTATTTTAACAATTCATCAGAAATAATACAACTAGATGCTCTTTGTATTCCGATTTTTAAAGACTTAAATAAGAAAATGGTTAATGTTACTTCTATCAAAGTTTCAATACTATAGCATAATCTTATGAAGTTTGAGAACAGTTCAAAGTTTATGTCGATGATTTATATGTCGCACTTATCCCGATTCACATTATGTAAGCTTAATTTAATTTTAAAATACTACTAATAATTATTTTATCAAACAATTTTTATTCGATTTAATACGGATAATATCTCTAATAGCTACTGTATATAATACACATGAATATTTATCAAAATATATTTTCTTTTCAATTAAATAAAATTCTTAGTATCGATTCCCGGGAGTTGAAAATTTTGACTCTCTAGTCCCGGGAATTGAAAAAAGTCGAGAATACAGAATCCCGCTCTATTATGACTGCGATCATGAACTCACCAGTCCCGTGGGGCCGTTGAAGAAGAAGAATATACGATATAAAAACATTAGTATTTTTTTTCTTAAACCAATTTCATATATTTAACCTTCCCACGGACATCGACTACGTATACTGCCGTAGTCGTGAACGAATGTAAACATTGCTCAAATCGTAAATTTATTGTTACTCGAACATTCGCATTTTTTCACGGCACATCTTGCCCGTTTCGTTAAAGTTAATTGGCACGCTTTAATACGTACTATCGAAAAGTTTATCTTTAGAAAGTAAAGTTAACTAGCCATAAATAACGTAATGAATATTGGGGTGAAAGGTTAGGCTCCAATGTCTTCCGTCGGTTAGGCTCCAATGTACGGTACCGAGAATCGGAAATTTCGATCGATATATTGTTGATCGAGTTCGCTCGTGTGTCGGAATTGGAGCCAGTCGATGTCGTAACATTGTCATAAGTACTGTTCGGCCATTGCTGTACGATTTCATAGTTCACAACACAACGCGTGACACAATCTCTTACACATATTGTAACCTCTATAATAACATAGTTGAAATATATGACCTAATTTATCTTTGTTAGTTTTTAGGCGGAGGATTGAATCATTATATTTTGATGTCCTATATTTTTGTGATATCATCTTGCTTAATCAATGATCTGTTCTTATTGATGTTACGAACCTACATTACGTGGTCGTTTATCAATTAATGTGTTATCAAGCAAAGTTTATATTTTTATGCAATTTGTCACCTTATCAATTGATTGATATCTATCCAAATACAACTCCACAGAATGCTTAATTTTCTGAATTGATATTTTATTATCACAATTATAATAAGTTATCACACGAATTTTTTTGTTTCTTTCGTAAAGGGTTACAAGTAAATAACAGTTTAAATTATTATTTTCTTCTTGATATTTTAAAATGAATAAATATAATATAATTCATTCAAATTTTTTTTACAATATTTCAAGCCCAGAATGAGCTTCATATTTAAAAAAAATAATGTAACCGCAATTGAAAATCTTTGATATCAAAATAAAACAAGAAAAAACTGTTTTTCGCGCTGAATAACTGTTCTACCAAAATACGAGTATATGCAATGATTGCAATTATTTTTATATAAGTAAAACTTGCAGAAATTTTGGTATTAGAATTAAGGAGCACTTAATAATAATAATAACTATTCAGAATTTTCCAATCATCTTTTGGAAACAAACCATTCTTTTGATATTAACATGGGCTTAGAAATTATCCATACAAATACTAGGGGTTTATAGTTAGATAAATTTGAAATTTGAGAAATAAGAAAAAGGGTTAATAGTAAGCTAAATATTATAAATAACCAAATCCTCTTTGCAAATAGTTACCATTTAAATTTTTCATATTATTTCTTACTCATTCACCATTTTTTAGTTTTATTTTTATCTATGCTTGTATTTTTAATTTCAGTATACATTGTTTCCTGAAGAAGATACCATAGGTATCGAAACATGTTGAATAATCAATAAATTGTGGTTTAAACAAAGTATTTTGTCTAATTATTTATATAAAATGAGGCCATAAAGTAATTTTGTTAATATTGAATAAGTGAAAATATATTGTCTACAAATCATCGTCGGTTTTCCATGTTGAAAAACTTTACATTTCTCTATTTAGAGCACCTCTTTTTATTCATTTGTAATATTTTTGCATACCTACAGTATTATTGCATAATTTTTCCGTGCTCTCTCTGGCAGTGTACACATTCAGCCGTGCATACAACATTAAGATGAACTCATGTAACTATGTATATACTCGTACATATTTACGTTTTGTAACCGTGCCGCTCTAGTTTCGATCTTGCCCGTTGTGCTTTTTGCTCGAACCTATCTCGGCTGTAAAGCATTTAACTCCGGTTGGTGTTTCGATTTTCTTTGCGGTTAACTGCTGTTATGCAATCAGTGAGGATGCCAACAGATGAATATTTAGCGCCTTTTACAGAGATGAGTCGGATGCACGATGAAAAAATCCATGTAATAGATACATTCATAGACACACATAAGTACCTGAATCTATTTGTAGCGGTCGTTCAATTGAATATTTTAGAATGTCCTGTGCGTGAGTTGTCTCCGATTATCGTTGCAACAAGCACATGTTATGCTCAAAAAAAAAAACTGATACAACAATTACAACTGATACATATAGTTGTGTAAATGTGCTTTAATTTCTACAAGATTTAAAACTCATGAAATAGGTATTAACCACTTTTTAACCTGGCTAGGTCAGAATAGAATCGCCTGAATCTTCGGAGAGATTTTACAGTCTATTTTGCAATGTACGGTTTTATTGCCCAATACAACATAAATTATTATCTGACGTGTCATGATTAGAAAGATTCGGAAACTTTCACGAATCAATTCCGGTCAAAAATATTCCTGAATATTCGATGTGTGACGGGAACTTTCGTGACGACACTGTCACACTTTAATTCTGAATTTAAAGATTTGAAAATAATTATTAGGAGAACACTAATTAAATAATTATTGTGAAGTTGTAGTTATTCAGAACATAGGTATGTGATATTTTAAATACTAATTAAATGTTTTATTTAGAAAGATATACATATAAAATCAATTTTATCGAAAAATATTGTTGTTGCGCCACCGGAATTCGATCTCGGGTCTCTTTCCAAACCGGGGAAGGTGCATTATCTATTTATGCTACAGCGACATTATTTTTGAAAACAATTTTTCAAACATATATGCTACACTTTTTCAAATGAATACATCTATCGTTCCATTATTTACTTTACGGAATCTCAACTATATTAATTTGAAAAAGTGTAATATATAGGTTCGAAAATTTGTCGTCAAAAATAATGTCGCTGTCAAAAATAATGCACCTTCCTCGGTTTGGAAAGAGATCCAGGTTCGAATCCCGGTAGCGCAACAACAATATTTTTCGACAAAATTAATTTTATATGAATGTCTTTATAATTAATACATTTAATTAGTGTATAAAATAAATATATTTAATTATCAGAATGATCACAATATATTTTTTAAATTTATTAGTTTTTATTATAATACCTTGAAAATATTTTATAATATTCTGTATTTTATAATACATTCTGAGGTGAAATCGCGCGTCCACAAAGTACTAACTCTGCCAGATAATCGGAGATCCTCCAGTCAGTTACGGGAGTTCTGTTTGCTGGCACAACTGTGGGTCCGTTTCTAGTTTTTGTTCTCCAGATGTAAGGATATTCCACTTCGGAGCACGATCTTTTGCTGAGACTTGATAGTTTCCCTCTCACACAATATACATTGATTTTTTTCATATGCCGTCGGCTGTTGTTGCATTTTGCATGATAAAGTTGGCAATGGGAATTATGAGAAACAAAATTGTGGCACAACGAGGCATTATCTTCATACCCGGCCATTCGTGACTCGTGTGGATACTGTTACGGATAGATTTTTTTCTGTTCGTAGGTGGCTGAACAAAGCAATAGTTCTATTGATTGTTAAACATATATTATGATATTTGGCGTAAATTTTTTGATAACCGACTATAAAATAATATGTAATGTAGATTTTACAAGATTTTTAGCGAACTGATTTAATATATCTGCAAAAAACGTTCGAATATAAAAATTTATGAATTCGTTTATACTGTTAATCGTTTATTTTATTAGTTCAGTCAAACGATAGATCGCGGTAATATACCCAAATTACCTACTTATCTCATGAGAGAATTTTATTGATAGAAATTATTTTTAAGTAATTTTGAGATTAATTATTACGATTTTGGAGCGAGTTAGAAATTTACTTTTAACTACAATGTTTAGCAATTTTTTTTTTGCATTGTGCACTTACAAGGGAAAGAATTTAATTATTTTTATTTGAAAATTATCTGAATACTTTTTAATTCTCGTGATAATAATATTGATTCCCGTCTTTACGTATTGTGAGCATATTTTTCTAATAGTAATATTTCTTGTAGTAATTTTGAAATATTTTTTTTAGTAATTTATGAATAATGGCACATGGAGTCGGGGGTTTTGAATTATGGCATCGTGATGCAGTGAAACCATTACGAATTTAGCGTGAGGATCTTACGGATATCCATAAACCTGTATATCATCATCAACTTTCACCAGTAGATATTGTTTACATCGAACATAGGAAATATGATTTTATTCTGTTTTAGTCATAGATAGTGCACGAACGTCCAACTTGCCAAAAAATATTCGTGTTTAATACGACGATGTTTAAATTTGGAATGCATACTTTAAATAGTCAAGTGAATGAGTTCATGCATTCTGTAATAATGTACTATTAACTTTATCATATTTGTTTTGTAAATTGAGTTAAAAAATTGTTTTATTCCACCTATATTCATAAAATATATAATAATAATGATAATGACAATAACAACAATAAAACCATAATAAATATTCAAATACCGCCCATTACATCCCCTCTCTTATCCATTTTAACTCCATCCCCACCCCACCTCTGTTATCTCCAAACACACCATATATTACTGTCTGAAAGTGTTTTCAATTTTAGTTGAATTATATAATTGATAATGGAAGATGTTCCCGGAAACGTTATAACGTTTAACACAATAAAAAATATAGTGGAATAAAATAGTTTTTTAACTCAATTTACAAAATAATCATGGAATTCCACAAAGTTTCACCAACAACCTTTGAACCGTTATTATTGTATTTATTTTTCATTGTCATCAAATATTTTGTTTTCCCTTCTTCTTCTTATTCTTTTTAAAAAAAGGCGGAAAATGATTTTTAAACAATTTAAAAATCACCCATATAATAAACACGCCTTTAACGGACGTATTCATCGTTCACTGCGGCATAGAAATGCTCTACAAGTAGATTGGCCACGCCATTGCCTTAGGGTCTTCAGCCGCAATATTCGCCTCCTTCCAGCAATCTTTGCTGTCTTATAAGGTGCGAGGTTTTTGGATGTCTCATTATTGTTTTAATTTTTATTATTTTAAATACTTATTTTTCTATATTCATGCGAACCATAACATCTGCATTTGATACTTTATCCATCCAGGTTATTTTTAGCATTTTTCTGTAGTTCCACATCTTAAATGCTTCGCCGACACCTGCTAAATTTGCTACAGTTTGTATAGAAAATATTTGATTTGGTAGCGAGAACAAGCTCCGTTGACTCGTTTCACTATTTTCTCAAGCGTGTGTAAAAATATTTCACGAGCATTAATAATTTTCTTCAATCGGTAGAGATCCACTAATCCACTAACTAAGATACACTTAGTGATAGTAAAAGTAAACACAGTTACAGTTGGTAGCATAATAGTGGCTTTTTATACTGAGATTTTTTTAACAGAATGTGAGTGGAAATGACGTAATATCATGGTAGTAAAAGTTATGTTTACAGTTATAACTTATATTATTATATCGACGACAATATGACAATAATTCGTAATCAAAACATATTAGAATATTTCTGAATCGACGCCAAAATACAAAATATATTTGTAGCACAAATAGTACATATGAAAAAATAAAGGTAAATGCTTTACTTGACGTGGTCTGTTCTAAAGCAATTATCTGTACAGTTTTTAAACGTTGTAATTGTTTAGAGGTAAGTAAGTATAATGTTAAGTAAGTTATAAAAAGTTATGTAAAAAAAGTACAATCTGAAGTTATACAATATTAATGAAAAAAAGTTTTAAAAATATTATTGACTGTAATATACAATAGTTGGAGACAAAAATATCTAGTTAGTTAGGTTAGCACGAATGACAAATTAGATTTATTTTGCTTTCTTCCTACATCAAGCAACCACTTTGTTATTTTTGGTTTGAAATCGTTAATCACATTAGACCCTTTAATGTCTAGTAGTCTTTAATGTTAAATATTTGCGGAGCACAAAATTAGAAAGTTCGTTGAGCGAATTTGGTATTAAATTTTGGCATTGAAATGTATCCTAAGGCTTTGCTTCTAGTTTCCATTGGATCGTATCGTGAAAGTAAAGTAAATTATTTTTTTTAAATAGTTTTAAGATTGCTCCGGTAAAACAGTTGTCTTATATCCAAAACTTGGAAGGATTTAAAGAGTTCTTCAGAGTTATATAACACGGATTACTTTGTTATAGTGAATATTTCACTGTGGTTATTTAATTGGACGACGCAGGCAATGGGATGATTTTTAAATTGTTTAAAAATATTTACCTCATTTACCTTTTTGAAATTTACAAACTGCAAAAATAGAAAGGACCAATTTGAACATCCTCGGTAATGGTTGTATTTCCGAGTACTGGTTCCCATTGTTGATTGCTCCGTTTGATACCATTGTAACGATGCACTCAAGTGAATATCAGGCCATACGTACCTGTTATTATTATCAAGTGTGGAAGGAGAGAATCAGCCGTAAGGTTCGAAGTCTTCCATTTGTTTTGGTCGTTTTCGGTTTAAAAATTTCATTGTTTTATATGGAATCGCTTTTGGCTGCTGGGGCTTCTTTATGGGTGGACTGAGGTATTGTGCCGCGGAGTGCATTTGCATCTGCGAAAAAAAAAACAATTGTTCTTCCTTTGTTTCGATTTTTATCTAAAAGTTACTTTTATTAGTGAGAACCCTTCATGGGTATATACGACCTGCATACCGATGCTCCCACTGCTCCGCTGAAACAATGATTAATTAATATTAATATGGGCGTTGGTGTGAATTGCATTTATCACGCTATGGCCTATATTGTAGGTAGATTTTGACAGAAATACTACGTTTCGCGAAAGGTCTCATAATACGACTTGTATACGATAGAGATACGATAAAAAATTGGCATTAATAATTTTCTGATAAGTTAACCAGTAAGATTCATTATCTTGTTTCAAAATGGGAGCTGATTAAAAATTTTAAAAATCACATCTTCGTTATTATTGGTCCTAGTGAAGAAATAAAAATATTATGGAGTACCTACATGATGCCATAAAACGGGAAATATCATTTTTTCACAGACATATGAAAGCTGTCTGATTGCTGTGGCCAGTTCCGAAAGGAATTTTTTTTATAGTGATACTAGCTAAAGTACCCGACGTTATTCGGACTTTACGCAGAATGAAGAAGCTTCATTTAAGACGATGGGGGTAGTTTTTATTCGAAATCTCATGTAGACAGTAATTTTTCTCTTATTTTGAACGACAATTGTGCAAAATTTCATCAAGAAGTATCAAAATTCTGCTTTTTGAAAGAGCGATGGATAGGGGTGGTTTTTTGAAAGCTCATGTAGACAGTGATTTTAATCTTGTTTTGAAGGTCAAGTGTGCAAAGTTTCATCAAGCTCGGAATAAAACTGTAAATTTGTATACAAAACAAACACACCCACCCACCCTCAGACACTCTTCTTTATATATATACATGACTTGTCCGAATCCAGCTAATAGTAAATTGTTGCGAACATGCTACGAACAGTGATTTTGTAAAATAAATATACGACTTTTTGTAAGCAGCCATCTGAATTTTAATGTTTCGTCATAGCCGCGGCGACAGTACGGGTACTTGAGAAATAAACACATGTTTGAATTGTGAATATTTGAGAAAACAATAAAAATCAAAATAATTCACATTCGCATTGCTTAAATGCATTCACTATTTACTCACAATTTGCTTTTACACGCTTTTCGCCAATTGTTTTAATCGATTCCAAAGTTGTGGAATAGTTAAACTGATGGCTGTAGAAAATCTTTGCTTTCTATAACATACATATTGCAGTTATGATATATGGCAGCTATTTTAATTTTTTAATGTTTGTGCAATACAGTGTAGGCATTCATAAATTAATTATATTGAAAACACATTTTTATTGTGAAGATCCACTTAAAACATTAACAATGAAATAATAAACGTATCATGTATAAAGACTACAGCATATTAGTTTTAAATTTGTCAAAAACTTAATTGGGGAAATGGTAGCGCGTTTCTCAAAAGAAAATGTTCCAGGTTCGTATCCCGGTAGCGACGAAATATTTTTTTGATATATATATATTTTCCGCACAGATATAAAGATATATAATTGATTAGTTTAATTTGTTTTATGCGTAAAATTTATTTATTCACATATGTATTATACTTGTATATTTACAGCGTCATCATGTATCACATCACATCATAACGTAGTAACGTATCATATAACGTAAACCATGTTAAATACTTGGCGACCGAGTGTGTATTTGAGAAATAAATTTATTTTACAGAATTAACTTTTTGAATAATTTTAAATGCATATATTTTTATTAAGGAAAACACATTCTTATTGTGAAGTTGTAATTATTCAGAACATAGGTCTGTGATATTTTAAATACTAAATTAATGTATTAATTATAAATATATACATATAAAATCAATTTTGTCGAAAAATATTGTTTTAGCGTCACCGGGATTCAAACCTGGATCTTCATTTCCAATCCGGGGAAGTGCACTACCTTTGTGCTATAACGCCAGTATTTTTCTTGTCAAATTTATTGATTTTATATGTATATATTTATAATTAATACATTAATTTAGAATTTAAAATATCACAGACCTATGTTCTGAATAATTACAACTTCACAATAAGAATGTGTTTTCCTTAATAATATATGTTGTATCAACGTGTCCAAAATTTAATAAAAATGAATTGATAATTCTGGCGTCTGCAAGTCGGTTTACTCAAAGGTATTTAAGATTCTGTAAAAATAATGTAGATGGCTTTCAAATAATGGAACGACAGGTGTATTAATTTGAAAAAAAATGTAACATATAGTTTCGAAAATTTGTCAAGAAAAATACTGGCGTTATAGCACAAAGGTAGTGCACTTCCCCGGATTGGAAATGAAGATCCAGGTTCGAATCCCGGTGACGCTAAAACAATATTTTTCGACAAAATTGATTTTATATGTATATATTTATAATTAATACATTAATTTAGTATTTAGCATATATTTTTTATTATCAATTGCACGATTGATAGGCGAATTCGTAGCGGCATCGGTTTTATATATTTTTTATGTGAACAATTGTTGGTGTATTAAAACTATATTCCAAATATTGATTTTTAATGCATCAATGCTTCGTTAAACATTTCGATAAATTTGGCAGTTGGTTGTATTTGTTTTTTAGATCAAATGAAATATAATCACAACGAATTTTTATTTTATTCTTTAAATTGTGTTTTATTCAATATTTATTATCAAATTATTTTCATAGATTGGCTTAACATATTTTCGTAATTATTCAAAGCCTATCCGTTCTCAGATCCGTATTTCATGAAATTTTTAAAAAAATCTTTAAAACGTATACGACATATTAATTTTAATTTTTATAGTTAATGCTTGAATGAGTGAATTGACTCGTGCGACAATAATATTAGTCATTTTTCCTTTCAAAATAAAATACTAAAGATGTCATTCGGCGTATAACAAAATTTGAAAGGAACATAATTACATTGGATTGAAGTGACAATCTTATATATAAAGAAGAGTGTATGTTGGTTTGTTTGTTTTTTGTATAAATTTACAGTTTTCTTTCGAGCTTGATGGATACTTGGCCTTTAAATTAAGAATTAGGTCACTGTCTACATGAGATTTCAAAAAACTACCCCCATCCTCCTTTCCCGCCCCTTAAAGTAGAATTTTGGTACCTCTTGATGAAATTTTGAACACTTGACGTTCAAAATAATATTACTGTCTACATCTGATTTCGAAAAAAAAATACCCCCATCCCCCTAAATGAAGTCTATTCACTCCGCGTTAAGTCCGGGCAATGTCGGGTGCTTCAGCTATACTTCCTATAAATTCAAATTATTTGGATGTGTTCGATTTTTAAAGGTGTTTCTAAAGTCTTTCTAAGTATTTCTAAAGTCTAAGTATTTCTAAAGTCAGAAATTTTATAATTTGAATTTGATAACAGTACTATTTATAATACGAATATTATGTTGGTAAAAATGTAATCATTGTTTTTAGATTTAAAACATAATATTTTAATCATGGTTTTGATATTGATGATATTTGTGTTTTATTTAATATAATATGTTAAACCACAAAAAATATATTTTTTAAATAATGTGTTTTTTGCGCGATATGATCATTCTTCCACGAGACTGTCGTGCAATTGTCCCTTGGAGCACTGCCTTCGGTCTCAAGTAGAAACTTTCGGCGTTTCTTTTCGCTCATTATATTTTGCCACTTACCTGGGGGTAGGGCGTCGCGTGTTGTGCTTGCTGGCCGTTGTTTGCGTTTCCCAATACTCGGACTGTGTATTTCAATTATCTCGTTAGCTATTCCGGCGTGAGGGCCCCGGGACCCGAGCGAGAACATTACCGGGTCACCCGAGGGTCAACTGGACCAATTTTAAAGGCACGGAGAGAAAAATAGATTTTTTTTATTGCCGAGTTCTGGATATTCTTGTAACCGTCGTCTCGCATTCTCGGCGTATTTAATTGCATTTCTATCCTTACCAGTTTGCCTGATGTTGTCACGTTTTTGGTACACTTTTCACGTGTATAATGGTCTAATTGAAGATATTATTTTGATGGGTATGAGATATTTGCGGATGAATTTATTTTTTTGATGGTTTACTTGAGTTAATCTTGCCTACGGAGTCTGGTCTGTATAGTCAAGTGGTCACGACACGAGCATTGGAAAACGAAGTTCGGTTGATTATACCCCACTCCGAGTGATGTATATAGCACAAGCGCATTTGTTTGTTGACGTACTAGTAATAATATTAATTAAATATGTTAAAAATTATATCGTTTATTTTATTGCATAAAAATAGCGAGCATTTGGTGATATCTCTGCTATTCTCTATAGCGTGGTATGGTATAGAGTGAAAAAATAGATATTAAAAAGAACGAAAGAAAAATGTTTGATGCCTTCAAAATATGGTGCTGGAGGCGTATGCTGTGGATCTCGAAGCGCACAAATCTACGACACTCGATCCTCTTAGTCTAGTGGGTAAGGCGCTAGCTTCTCATGCCGGGAGTTCAGTTTTCGATTCCCGGTGAGGTCATAATACATCTATATAATTTTCGTGTTATGTTTCGCTACACGCTTTCGTAGTGTTAACAAAAACATACAGTAGAAATATTCTTACATACTTTGGATATGTATGCCAAATAAGATGATAGAGTCTCGAGAAGTTCGTCATCACGCGGACAGTTGAGTGGGCGCGAGCAAGAGGATGGCCTCTTGTAAGATGGATAGACCAAATTAAGGAGATAGCAGACTTCTCTTTAAACACCACGATCGACATGGTTAAAGATCGGGAGGAATGGAGACATATTATGTACCAAGGTCAGTCATATCAGGGGACACTCGGCATTGAGCATACAATGAAGGAAAAAATATTTTTTTTATAGATTATTTAACTTTGTTTATAGTGACCATTTAATGTGTAATTTTTAACCATTAATCGGTTTCGAAAAAAAATTTTCTTCTTCAGGACATCAAATTAACTAACCAAAAATATATCACGTTATTGTATTTTTACGGAATTTTACAATCATTTATTAGAAAATGATCATACTTTTGATAAAAATTTTAAAAATGTCTCTTTTACATATAAAAAATCTTGGTCGTAAATTGAACTATTTAGAATCATTACAAATAAAAAAAGCGTATAAAATTAACCAAAATATTATAAATAACCAACTAAATTTAACCGCATGTCCTTCTCTAAAAAAATTCTAATAATTTTGTATCATCAAGTAACAATTATTATTTAAATTGAAAAAAAATTGATATATATATTTAAATATTAAAATAACGTGACATATATGTTTTTGGTTAGTTAATTTTACATCCTTAAGAAGAAAATTATGTTTTTCGAAACCGGTTGATTTTTAAAAATGACTCATTAAGTTAAATAAACTATAAAAATGAACATAATAAACCAAAAAGTTCAATTTGCAAATTTTTAAAATGAAATAATAATTGACACAGTAGAGCTCAATTAGAGGTCTCTGTCTGGAATTTTGTGTAATAATAGGTTTCCAATACAGCTGTACGAATCAGAATGTGAGGCGTGATAAAGAATCAAATAGATAAGATGTATGCAGCTGAGATAAGAATGGTGGATTGGACAAAATTCATAAGGGTCGATAAGTGGTTTTGGGGTGCCCGATTTCGATGATATGGACATGCGAAACAAAGGGAGGGAAGATCATATGATTCATAAAACCATGAGTATCAAGACCTATAGGAGAAGATCGATCGAGTAGATTATGGGGAACATGAATAGATAAAAATAAAGATTTGAACGTATCCAAATATGCTGCCCAAAACAGAACAAAGTGGAGCAGAATGATTAGAGTTGTCGACTCTAAATGAACGGGAAAGGTCACGTGGTTTGTATAAAAAGCAAGGACCTTGAAAACAGCGATTATTTTAATACTGTTATATGTTACCGTAAACCGCCAAAAACTGTTAACTGCAGTGTAAAACTGCTGATTAGTAAATATGCAACGTTTTCATGAGCATCAGTAACTTCGGTTTCTTACTAATAAGATCTCGAAGTAATATGTTGATTAGTTATATACCAATCGAAAAAATAATTTTAATGCAGATTAAATGTATATCAATAAGAAAGATCAATTTATATAAAACATATTTTTGTTGCCACCCGGACACGAAGCAGGAACCCTTCTTATACGGGGAAGTGCGCTGACCTATTACATCAAGTTAACATTGTAAATTTTTTCATAAATTTTCGATTTTATTTGTTACACTTTCAAATTTAAAAACATTAAAAATATAGTGTCGGCTATTTACTGCTTTTAGACAAATCAGGTTCTCACTATACTGGTAATAGTAAATTTCTGTATTGAATTTTTTCATAAGAATGTCGCGCACTGATTGGTCACCGCGATCACGTGGTAAGTTAGGTAAGGTTAGGTTATGTTAGGTTTTCTTTCTTTGAAAATAATGTATTTTATTTTAAATTGTGTTAGTATTTTAATATTTCTGGTTTAGATTAAGATTAATTGTTTACTATTTGTATTGTTAGATATAACGGATGAACCTGTCTCTTTAAGCAAAGACTTCGGCCTAATTAAGGAGTGAACATATCGTACATTATGTAAGTATTAATTTATCAGAAAATTAAAATATCAATATTAACTAGTCAGTTTGAGTTTGTAACGATTTTTGGCAATTTACGGGAACGTTTCCCAATTCTTTCGAATTACTCAATTTTGTGTTTATTATTAATTATATTAATAATAAATTATTATTTCGTATTTTACATGTATTTGACATGATTACATATTAAAATATCGTGCTGATTTTACTATCCATATGAATATATTACTGAGCACTCAGCCTTCTCTAATTTTACCAGAGCTGACAAAGGACAATTAAATAGACAACATTGAAAGTAAACATTATAAAATTGTATTGTTACGAAGGGCTATTGCAATGATTGTGAAATTCTTGACATAATATTATTAATAATCAACATTTAGGTGCATACCATAAATGCTTTTTGTTGACATTTTGAAATGCTCAAATCGTTTTTCATTTATCGCTCGCGCTGACTGCGTTTCCGCATCTCGTAAAGTAGTCAGAAAAGTTGGATGCATTTAGTTTTATCAAAATTAAACCACAAAAGTGAAGTTCTTGTCGATGAAACGTTTTACCATTACGATCGTCGGTGTACTGCATGGTGTATTCTAGAATGTTTTACATAAAAAATATTGAATCTTGTTTAGAAATTGAATGTTCTATGTCCAAGAATGAAATTTAAGAGGTTTTTGACTCGAAACAATCTCTAAAACAGAGATTGTGCTTCAATGAGTTTTTTTTGTAGACAATTTTGTAGACCCAGCAGCAGTTAAAATGGAACGTCGCTTACACGGGTTAGAATTTTTGTCTTTTTCTACCAATCTCAAGCTGACCTCTGAATTTAGTTCCGGATTAAATCACGTGCACATGGTACTTAGATTTATCTCAACTAAATCTCAGAGATTTATCTCACTGTGGACATGGCCATGAATGCCTTTCTTTACGGTTTCATTACACCGTAGACTGTTGTTACTCTTGCCCACGTGATGCTACGAGATTTCGCGTTTCGGAATTAATTTGTTTTATCGATGTTATCAAAATATAAATGGATGTTCGCGTAGTTTACAAGATTCGCCTCCCTCCTCGTTTCTCATGGTGCACCGTTTAGTTGTGCCTGTCTCCGGTACGGGGACCGGTACATTCCTGAGCCGGTGGTTAAAAAGCGAGCAAATTGTCGGCCTCAGCTCGGGCCGCGCGGACCCCTGCACGATCTTTGCCTCGCCTTGCGGGCCGATTGACAGCTAACACCGCACCGATAGATTGATTTACGATCATCTCTCACCGCTAAAAATTGTTATGTGTGTAGTTTTTTTTAGCGGTTGTTGTTGCCGTTGTCTTCGGCGCGGGTACCCGGGCTAACTAAAGGAGTGTTCGGCCCGCGTGAGAGATCGCGGCTGTGGACTCTTCGCGGGCATATTCACGAGAAAAGTATTAATCTTTTCTGACATGCCTGTCTCTTGTGGCGGTACATTCTCACTAACTAAATGTTTTTCATTGTTGCGGGATTTTAATAATAGGTATTGTATTTTTAACGTAAAAAATAACATTGATTTATTAAGTGTCCACTGCTGAGCCTTCTGAGGTCATTTCCAAACCTCGTAAATGAAATTGAATTCGGAAACGACCTCAAAAGGTGTCAAGTATATTTAATAAAAATTGATTTAAAAAAAAAACTTTGATATTGTCGACAATGTTTGAAACACTAAAACTTGTATGAGAGTTACAGAATAACGTAAAAAACATGACAAATATCAACACGATAACATCTTAAAATTAACATGTCAATCCGGCGACAACAAAAATAGAACAATCGTGACTCATTTGTAACGTGTTAAAATTATACAATGATTTACCCCAACATTCAAAATAACTCAATAAATATGTTTAAGGCATTCAAATTTTATTTTTGAGGTTACAATTTTTCAGAATATAATTAGTTCTATCAAAATAAAATCAAATTTAGAAAGATACACACGAAAATCTATCTATCTCATTTGCAAACGTACATAGATAAAACAGCGGGCGTCAAATTGTTTCCATTTTCTTACAAACACTTTATTTATCAAGAGGCTTCTCTGGTTGCTAGGACCGTTTTGTTTCCATGTGATGATTCACTTTCTTAATATGAAAACAAAATGCATTTCCTTTCTTTTATCACGGTATTAGAGAATCGCCTTCTAAGACAAGACAATGTATTGATTGGTTCTATGTATATGACTAAATCCTTTTTTTTACGGCCTCATGGGGCGAACGTCTGTGACGACTGGGGAGCACCATCCACTGCTTGTCATCATTGTTGTAGTCCAGTCTTCCGGACGCATGCCTACCTCTTGAATTTGGCATGATCTGCCGGTCTACGTCTCGGTTTAAATCCTGTTGGCTCGTGAAGGAAGGTTTTGTGCGTGGTAATGATCTACATATATCGCCAACTGCAGCCTCCTTGAGTTTTTATTCTTCGGGATATTTGGGGAGTCAACTGTTCCCAAAGTTATTCAAAATTATTGCTTGTATTATCGTTGTATAAATTGTTGATATATTCTGCGACAACATCGTCGTGATAGCAAGTTTCATAGAGTGTGCGTTTCCTGATTTTATCTAGTTATCTACTTATTAATTAAATACTAATTTAATGTATTAATTATAAATATATACATATAAAATCAATTTTGTCGAAAAATATTGTTTATGTTCTGAATAATTACAACTTCACAATAAGAATGTGTTCTCCTTAATATTTACTAATAATTTATTATTAGTTATTTGATTTCATTGTTATTTTAGATTGTTAAATTTGTTTTATTAACCACTTAATGATTTAAATACATCTACCGGTTTCGAAAAATATCATTTTCTTCTTCAGGATGTCATTAACTAATCAAAAACATATGTTATATTGTTTCTTTAACAGAATCTATTTAAAAAAATAATAATTCTTTAAAAAATAAATTTAGTAGGTACCTAACTTGAATTGTTACTTGATGATACAAAATCATTAGAATAATTTTTAGGAAAAGGAAAGTTTAATTTAATTCGTTGGTTTGTTTTAAACGTTTTATTTATTTACAATGATTCCAAATCATTTATTTTAGATCAACACAGTTTACATGTAAAATAGACAATCCCAATTTTTTATCAAAAGTATGATCATTTTCTAACAATAGATAAGAAAATTCTGAAAAATCACTATTATTCAAACATCATGTTCCTTTACACTTATATTAAAATTCCTACCTGTTTTTAATATTTCTATATGTAATTCTAATGTATGAAAAAGTTACTACTCGAATTATTGGGAGACGGTTTCTGGAGCTGTTGTCTGGAGGGCGTCGATATGAAAAGTGATGATTGTAGGTCGGCCCGTCGGGTTGGTGTTATTACATGCTGTCGGAACTCATCTTGTTTATGGCTGATGGGAGTTGCGTTTCACGTTCCACCTTGCTGGGTACGTTCAGCATCGCTAGGCGGCCTCGGTAACGGTAGCTCTACACATTCCTCTCTGGCTATAAAATCAACTACAAAAACGTTAATCTCAATTTGAATCCCTTAAGCCGTCCAAGGCTCTGACGAAGAAGAATACGACCGAACGTAATATTTATTTTAGAATTTTAACTTATTAAAAAAATATTGTTTTAAATTTTTGTATCCAATTTTCCATTGAACTTATTTGTGTAGTACGAACTGAACTGACAATAATTAAATTCATATTTTTTATTTATTATCTTAGTTTTATTAACCACAATTGAGTTTAAAAAACATCTACCGGTTTCGGAAAACACTTTTCCTTCTTCAGGATGTTATAACTAACTAAAAATATAGTATTGTTTCTTCACCAGAATCTATTTTTAAATTTTTTAAAAAACAACAATTATTTAAAAAAATATTGCTAATTTTAAAAGTTTTTTTAAAAGAATTAAATTCATCATTGATAGGTATTCCCGTTGGTAAGATTTAATGTTGTCAGCGCGTTGTTATTATTGTGGTTGTATCTATAAATATATTGTGTGAATGTGAAGATGTGTGAACGGGGATGATGATAAATCGACCACGTGACAAAATTGAAGTTCTGTCGCATTGTCTTTTAGCCAACTCGTTAGTTGCAGCTTATATAGTAAACTCTACCTGTTAAAAAATAATATAGTCTGCTTATTATTATCCAACAACTGAGGACAGATGTCGTCGGAGGAAAGACCATCAATCATCTCCTGGATATCTAGACCGCAGCGAAAACAGTAGTAAACATCAACTTCTTACACTAACGAGTAATGATCTTTTTTGATGAAGAGATTCTTGCTCAACTAACTAAAAGCATGTCGTGATTGTTCTTCCCACTCTTGGTTGAGTTTTTTTGAAAAATATAATTACGAGTATCACTACGAAGGTTCGAATTTCCGGGATGCTGTGAATAAGTATTATTATGATGTATTAATGGTAGTTGACAATGAAATTATATTTGATATAATATTGAATTTTGCTCTGCCATTCATTTTACTCAAATGTACACTATTATTGATATTTCAGATTGTGTATACCTATATCTTATTTATTTGTAATATTTTTACATTTTAAAATACACGCAATGAAACATGGCGTATATTTACCAGTATCAGCGGTGATTAACAATGAAATTACACTTTAAGTAATATTTTATACTCAATTTTTCTCTACCATCCATTTTACTCTTACATACAGTATTATTATTTTTATCAAGTTATGTATAAACCTATATTATTTTATTAAGAACAACACATTCTTATTGTGAAGTTGTAATTATTCAGAACATAAGTCTATCTTTATAACTAATACATTTAATTACTATATTATTTATTTGTGATATTTTAACATTTATAAATATACTTGATAAAACGTGTCCTGCTAATGACCACTTTATAACCGATATGAAAACGTAGCTAAGTGCCCAGCATCCATACACGGTCATCTAAATGGCATGAGATCTTTTTATGTGCAAACGCTCGCATCCTTTAAATAACTATGATCTTTTTAAGGTTCGGATTAATCGCTCTCTTCCAACAATTTTCTTTCTTCCTCCCACACATTTATCTCATGAATGACGTAGACCTCTCCCAAACACGGCAATTCTCCCGTGTATAGGTTATATAATATGTTTACACTGGGGTGTGCTACAATGAACGACGCTACAACAAAAAATATTCAGTGAACTGTTTTTGGCTACGAATTGCGTGGGAAAATACCATTCGCCGTAGCAAGTAGCATGCCCTTCGAATGACGTGTCGACGCGTCGGGGACTTGGGACTGGGGACCAGTTTTCATTCTATTTGTAACACATGCTTGCGAATGAATGTGTTGAGAATTTCCCGCTTGTTTCGATGTGATTCTTATTACAGTAAAATTGTTCGAATTTTCACTAAGGAAATAATGTTTTTTTTTTTTTTTGAAGAAATTATCTAGGCCGTTAGCGTGAAAAGGATTATCTGCTCCTAAGTATAATACATAATATATATTTCAATGTTTTAATAACAGATTCTATGATATAAATAATCTATATAATCACTTATGTTTGTTCTAGAACACCCCGGTTTATTATATACAATATTATGCCAAAATTATAGTTTTGATATATATATATATATACACACGAGTATATGGTACATGAGGATTGGATTTTTGCATACTATTATTGTTTATAGCAACGTTTTGTTCTCACACAAGACTAGTCCCCATGAACATAAAATCTGCACAGAGCTAGGTTCTCTGCATCGTATTGTACTGAAATAACGGTAAAAACACGAGAGTGCAGTACAGAGTGCGGATAAATAAACCAAGAAAGGTGTGTCGATCAGGATTGGAAGCCGTACTCGCCAGACCGGTAGACACTCACCGGACCAATGTATCTAATCCTGTTATCTTCATACATGTAACACTCCCGTTACCGACATGTAACGCATTTTTGTGCGAAAATCGTAACATTGTTACAGAACCGAGACAGTGTACCCAATCGGCGATACCTACTGCGTGTGATAATGGTCAGTTTTCATCTGCATTCTCGAGTTCAAATGTCTCAGTCTCGTAATGATTTCTGGCTCGTATTTGATGTGATTTGTTAGAAGCACCTGATCACTAAAATCAGTGTAAATCATAGACCACATATAGATATAGACATGACCTAATACAAATTTCTTGTCCCAATATTTTCATTTTGGTACCATTTACTTAATCAAATATTTTCCCAGCTTTTAAAAAAAATAATACTCGATTGGAACGAAAGTTTAAACGCTGACAATATAATATGCAATTAAGTAAAAAATACGTCTTGTTTACACAATGATTTCACTTTCGAAGAGAACTTTTACTGTTGCATAAATGTATCATAAACTATCGGATTTATGTTTCCACAAATAATGTGTGTAGAATGCCTCTCATCCCGCAACTAATGTTTCAAACCCGTCTCCTATATGTACTCTTTATTTCATGTCTATTCATTTACTGATCTGCGGTGTAAATAAAAACGATTCGTTTAATATGCAATTTGAAATCTTTAGAGCACCGATGGAAGTAGGATTCTTTGTCTTTTTAGTGGTAGGTACTTAAAAAATTCCAACTTAATTTTGTATCATAGGTTCCTCCGGCTCCGGTTCATTGCAGTGGAACCAAAGAACGAATCATCTTCTTAAACAATTTCCTAAAAAGTTGCAATTTCAGAATGTAGTTCTGTGGTATTTTTAATACAGATTAAATGAATCTATTATCTGAAAGGTGCACAGAAAAAATCTATCGAAAAAATATTTGGTTGCTACTGGGATACATATTTTAAAACATAGATTTTTCTGTTTATATTTCTAATTGCTTAATTTAATTTTTATGTTATGTAACAAAGATATTTTGGGGAAGTATGAATGCACAGAATTTTACTATTAAACTACGTTGTTTTGAGTTATGTAATATTTCTGTGAATTATATATACGTATACAGGTAACCCCCGTTCGTCGCGACCCCGGCGAGTGCGGATTCGTTATATCGCGATCTTTTTGACATTTTTTTTTTTATCTCGGCACTTGTCTGACTTTAACATATGCCAGGAATTGTCATAATGAATGGTCGCACGTGCGTCCTATTTTTCTTTCTCGCTTACTCACATCATATAAATGCGCATATACGTAAAATTACGAGCGTGAGTGAGACAAAAGAATGCCGGTACGCCGGTGCATCATTTGGGTCTATCCTTCAGCGTCATCTTAGCTGAAGTGTTAAACGCACACTAATTAAATTGACTACTCATATGTTTTTTATCCCTTCGTAATTTTTAAAATATAAAAAATCGGTCGGCTGCAGGAAATGAACTGCCATACTACGTACCAAGAAAATGACGTCTCGAAACCTGGAGTTATAAAAAGAAAATGGCGAAGATTAAGAGCGAGAGTGAATGCTGTAAAGTTTGGTCGTAACGAATTATTAATTTTGCATAATAAACGCAAAGAGGCTAAACAAGGGAATCTAGATTCTTTATTGTAACGCGGAACAAAATGAATGAATCATGTTATGTATAACATTTTTTCCAATTTTACAATATATTTTTTTAAATCCCCCGTTGGTCGCGAAATTTCGCTTATCGCTACGATGTCCGAAATGTATCCCATCGTGGATGCCATTATCGGAGCAGATGTACGTTCTGAAAAACTCCAACTTTACAATAATAATCCTGTTCTTTTTAAAAAATATATATATAAATAGTTGAACAGCTGTGATACTTTTCCCAAGAATATTCTCAATATGTTATTTCGAAAACTCCTCATCACGGTGTGCGGGGTGTCGCTGCATTTCTTGTCATAAATATTAAATGGCCCATAGTTATTCTGTTATTCTCCTAACGAGCGTTATGCAAATATTTTTGCGGTCGCTTGATGGTGTCATTTAAGATTTCAATAACTGCACGACTGTTCCCACCAGGAATTCACTATCGTTGGTCTAAAATAATTAACAGTGTCGGTATTCGGGTGGCACGTGTGAGCGTTTCACTAAAAATGTATATTTGTCGCAGTAAGATAGTTTGCACTTACAAATAATACCTATAATTTAAAACATATGCGATTTATTACTAAAGTTTATTTATTAATATTATCTTACTAAAGTGTGAATTAAAATGATTTCTGTTTTTGACGTTCATTAACGTGTTCGACCGATGAAATCTCAAGTATATTAAAATAGTATCTACTATTGCGTGTTTATTTCGTTACCAAAATTTCGCTGTTCTGATACATATTTGATCGCTTAAGAGCTTTCTTTAACCTGATTAATTATTTTTAAAACTTATTATCTATTATTATTAAAGACAACATATTCTTATTATATTATGAAGTTGTAATTATTCAGAACGTAGCTCTGTCATGTTTTAAATACTAATTAAATGTATTAATTATAAAGATATATAGGGATTCCAATCCGGGGAAGATGCATTACCAACTATGCTACAGGGACAGTATTTTTCATGACAAATTTTCGAATCTATATGTTACACTTTTTCAAATTAATATATCTATCGTTCCATTATTTGAAAGCCATCTACATTGTTTTTACGGATTCGTTAATTCTGGCGTCTGCTATTGGTTTACTCAAAGGTATTTGAGAATGAAAAATCAGAGTCGAGACAAGAAAATACCGCGGAATTCTCGCGTTGTCTCGAAACAGAATCCCTACTACTGCTGCTGCTGCGCCGCTTCTGCTAATGACGATTAATTAAAAATAATTGATAATTTTCTAATTAAATGGCAGGCTTTAATGGGTTGAGAGCGAATTGACTAGAAATTTATGAAAATGCACATTCGAAATATTTTATGTTTTCATAATTATTAATTTTATATTAATGATTACAAGCAAGCTTAAAGCACCCTTATCGCACACATTAATCAATAAACAGCACGAAATAAATTTACATAAAACACTTGTTCGGGGTACTTGGGATTTAAACATTTCGAAAGGTCTCACCTCGCAACACGGCTGTTGCACAAAACGCTGGCATTTATGGCTTATCTGTCCCGCCATCCGACAGAAAACGTGGATCGATACGATTCCCAACGAAAAACATGAAATAATACTAATATTGTTATTATGAATGTCTGCTGCACTGTGGTCGCGTTTCTGTCGCGATTCGCGTTACGTAATGACAGGAATCGACCGGTAATTGCCGGCTTTGCGTTTCGCACGAACAGGCCGCTAATTTTTTAATTCGCTCTAGAATCGAGTGAAATTATTTTTCCTTCGTAATCGATTGCAAGATGTAGGCGAGATATACCACAAAGGCGATGTCAAGGGATTGATGGAGCTTAATTGTGACTGTAGAAAGATAGAACGCATAAAGAAGAATAATTGATTATTTAATATTCTTACACCAATTATCATCATCATATATATTAAAATAATAGGCCCTATTTCGCGATGTTTATATGTTTATATATTAGGGGTACCAGTCGAAAATGTCGCATTTTAAATAAAAAGGCAAATATAAATTTAAATAATTTATTATTTGAAAAAATTTATATTATATATTCCCCATTACTTTCTAATACAGTCTTCCATCTATTTTCAAGCATTTTTATGCCCTTTGAATAAAAAGTTTCTGGTTTCGACTGAAAATAGTCGTCAAGGGCAGATTTTATTTCGTCTAAGTTGTTGAAATTTTTTCCCGATAAAAAATGCTGTAGGGATCTAAATAAATGGTAATCTGATGGGGCTAAATCCGGTGAATATGGGGGTGATCGATTTGTTTCCAGCCAAAGGCGTTTATTTTTTTTCGAGTAATCGTTGCAGTGTGGGGTCTTGCGTTGTCGTGTTGAAAAAAAACTTTGTGTTCTGCGTGCATTCTGGGTCGCTTAACTTTTATTTCGACGTTTTTTTTCAAATGGCTTTTACACTCGACCAGGAGTATCCGAGTGTGTCTGCAATCTGCTGAATTGATTTTGTTGGATTTGCTTCGACTTCACACATTAAAATGTCATCATCCACTTTAAAGACCTTTTCTTCTCGAGGCTGGTTTTCCGTATCAAAATTCCCACTCTGAAATTTTTTAAACCACTTTTGCGATTGGCGAATGGATATCACATCACCGTATATACTGCAAATTTTTTCTGCAGCCTCCCTCGCAGAGTTTTTTTGGTGGAACTCGTAGATCAAGCAATTGCGCACAAATTCTTATCTGGTATAAACTCTTCCATTTTAAATGTATCGCTAACAAAAATAAAAATAACTTTCGAAAGATGATCTCCAAATGTTAAGGAACAAAAGTAATATATATTACGTGCTGACGACTCGACAAGACGGACGCGACTGAGGATCAAACAAGAGCCATACCGAAATGCGACATTTTCGACTGATACCCCTAATATATGTTTATATGTAACCGATTTTGTCACACACGTTTTGGTTAATATCTCGCTTATTAGGCGTTCTATCCGCATTCTGATATTTTTCCCAGACGTCCGAAGGTTGACTGAGTCTTTACATTTTTTTCTTTTCATTCTTCTTCTTCTCCTCTATTTGTTACAACTCTTTTAGTTTGGTGATTTTTGGAAAATTTAACTTTTTATTTAGCCTAACTTTTTTTTCATTCGCTTATAAGAGCTAAAATCATTTTAATATTTTTTGGCAATTGCCACCGATGGGCAGTATCGTTACACACTTTTTTTTAAATTCTTCGTCTTCTAATTTTCTTATGAAACCTGATTTAGTGAAATTTCGTATTTTTGAGATTTTCTCTGCGAGTTTACGACCAAAATATAATTTTATTACATCTGTGCATACATCACAATGGAATATAATTTATTTTCGTATTTGTTAGCTTCTATCGTTTAAAATTCACCTTAAAAATCTAAAAAAAGCGTATTTTTTTTTTTGAAAAATGTACGGACCTACCTAGATGCGCCGAAAATGCGAAAAAACTGATACAAATAACCCCGGAAAAGTGAAATCTCACGACCGCCGGAGAAAACAAATGAATGCGGTTTTTTCCATATTTGACAGGCGAAACAATGACAATCTTTACGATTTATGAAAAATATCGATTTTCACATGGGAAAATGTACATTTTTTGATTTGAAAACGTTCTCTGTACACTATTCGGTATGAAGCAGTCTATTAAAAAGATCATATTCATGGAGGTATCTTCGTGTCCATGCACCATGAAGGATAATATATACCCGATACGAATTAAAAATAGTATTTTTATTAAATTATGTTTTAATATATTATTTCATTTTAATCAAAAATGTCAATTTTCACATGAGAAATGAAACATTTGAAAATTGTTTCTACACTCTATGCATTATTAAGCGGATTCAAAAAAAATTGTAATAATACAGGTAACGGTTCATTCGACCACCTTGAAGCGAAATATGTGACGAATCCGAATTAAAAAGAGTATTTTTATTTAAATATGTTCATTGACATTTTTTGACATGTACATTTTTCTCTATATTTATTTTTCCGCACAAGATAAAATTGATGATTTCACTCCGGAATTTGGTTAATTAAGGTGAAATCATACATTATACTTAGAAAAATTTTCTGTACGTTTTTTTGGATTTTTATAGGTTATGTCTAGAATGACACAATGATGATTTTTTAAAAGCGTAATTGAATTAATTATTATTTCGCAGTTGTACACGTGACTTAAATATGCCTGTCTTACTACAGACCGGTCGAAGGAGTTTGTTCTTTTACGCGTCTGTTATTCAATATTTAAATAGAACAGTTCTGGTGATAGATAAACCCGTAACTTACTTACCATCACGCCGTTTCCGGGGTAGGCAGAGAGGATAGAGCGCCACACTCTTCTGTCCTGACACATAATTCTCGCCTCAACCACATTCATACATCTTCTCATACAAGCTCCATGAATGATGGATTATTATTCTTCTTTTTTATTTTTCTTCTTCTTTTTCTGTCAAATCACTTTTTATGGTTTTATCAATGAGTATTAACAAAATGTTTGTTTTTATTAAAACCTGGAGAGATGGGTTGATGGTTGTATATATCAGCCCTGTTTTTTACAATTTTAGGATGCCGAGAATAGTGGTGTTTTTTTTTACGTGGTTAGTAATCTTACCTAACGCTTCTCAAAGATCAGCAGGCCTTTGACCCTTTTGGGTTGTTAGTTGTGTACGTCGGGTCTATTTTTTACAATTCTGGGATACCGAGAAAAGTGGTATTTTTTTTAGGTGCACGGGGTGAGTCTGTGTAGCTCCTGCACAATTTCTCCACCACCCCTTAGGTTGTTGGCTATGTACGTCGGCTCTGTTTCTTCCAATTCTGGGATACCGAGAAAAGTGTTTTTTTTTTTGTTGGGTGAGATTGAAAACAGAGTACTGCGTCTCTGCAGGATACGTCTGCTACCGTGCGGTAGCTGTGCGGGCATGCTAGTAATATTTAAAATACTTCTTCAATATTTGAACAAGTACTTTGTGGCAACATATTATATAAATAATAAGAAATGACACTTCGTTTGAGATGTCTAAATAACAATAGCTATTCAGAATTCTCCAATCGGCTTTTGGAAACAAACCATTCTTTTGAATTTAACAAGTGTTTAGAAATTTTACATAAAAATATTAGGGGCTTACAGTAAGATAGATTAGAAATGTTAGAAATAAGAAAAAATTTTAATAGCGAATTAAATATTATAAATAATAAAATCCTTTTTACAAATAGTTACCTTAGTTAAATTTGTTTTCACAGTATTTCCTAATTAGTTATCGACCATTTTTATTTTTATAGTTTGGTTTCTGTCTATGCTTGCATTTTCAATTTTAGTATACATTGTTTTTCGAAGAAGGGGTCACAGGTCTTGAAACATGTTGATGTATCAATAAATAGTGTTTTAAACAAAGTTTTTATTTTATTATTATTTATTATTTACATTTTTAATATTTAGCTGTACTTTTATTTACTTACTTCTATTTTATAGCACCCTTTCCAATTTAAATACACTATTTTTATTCATGACTTCACAGATTAAAAAAATCGGGTTTGGTTAGGTTATCATTTTTTGTATGGTAGCGAAACGTGGCAAGGCACGCGCATGGTTAATTCTCTCTGTGTTGTGGTGCTATATATAATAGTAGATGTGGCCTTGGTCTGTGCGATGAAAAAATTATAGCTTCTGTCCACTATACAGGTGCTGATCCTGCGATCACTATAGAGAGAAAATATGAATGCATATGATCACAGAATCGATATCCGATACGCCGAGTGGACCTGGTGATGAGGATCAGAAGCACTCTCTAGTATTGCTTTATATTATGTTAACCATAAAAGGTGGGGTAAAATAATACAAGAAGTCACTAACACAGATAATCATCTGTACCACGACTATTATAGTTGAAGCGCTTTTTAAGAAACAACGCTTGGCATAATCGAGTTATAAATGACATTTTTCTATCAGAATATAGCTATAAATTGTATTTGAAAAAACTCTTCTTCCATACCCGGTATGGATTTACTATACACCCTTGAAAATAACGTTTGTTTGATCTTTAATCTCAAGTTAACTACTGAAGGCCACCATCTATGGAGCATCTATAGAGGCACTTCCCGTTATCAGGAAAACATCTAGAAAACGAGATGATGGTAAAACCGAGAGGAAAAACAGAACTTCTAAATACAATTACAACATATATAGCAGTTTAGGAAAGAAAAGGATACGCAAAAAGCTACTTTCTTGGTCATTCGTGGCATTTCTAATAAGTAAGTCTTTTGGGAAAGCACCTGTAGATTAGGGGGGCATGAAAATTCTAGGAAATGCCAAGTCGGTATCTATTCTTACTGATGTTTTGCAGCATATCAATTCATATCCAATAAAGTGAAGTTACTCGTCTTCTCGTGAAGTGCGATATTTGAATGAACAGCTAAATACGCGACTTATGCACGACCAGTTCAAAATAAAATATTCCAATGCCGATGTCCTACTACTACCATAATATATTCAAGCAACATTTTTCTCTCTTATTTGGTAGATCACGAGTGGAAACATGTACGTGTGAGCCCGTCAATTTATTGATAGACTGGTATCATATGCCTTTAAGAATTTTGCTATAAAAAAACGATATTTCACTACCTAGTGAACAGGCGTATGAAAATTATTTTAAAGTTCCTATAAATAAATAAAAAAATGATGACATAAGGCAGGTTAATCCCCATATCCCGGATGAATATTATGAATTTTATGATAAATTGTTTCAGTGGCCAACATCATCTGAAGATGTTGACAAATAGTTTGTTATAGATGTTATTTTTTTTAATACTTTATTTGGTTATATTTATTTGAAAAACAACACTTGTTCAGAGATTTAACTTCCAAATTTTAAGAATATATCTTGAAAAAAAAAACGGAGTATCTGTATATTATTTTCTCAGATCAATTTTGTATATATAATTATTATTTTATACTGAAAATAACTTGACTAGACAGTTTTTATTGATTATCTCAGAAGCATGTTTGGTGGACTAGTATTGTTACTCAAATAAGAGGTTCAATTAGAATGAAACAATAATGAAGCTCTATTCACAGTATGCAATTATATGAAGTTGAATCTTTGATTATGATGTCTTTAATTATATTCAAAACAAATTGCAAATGCAAACTCGGAACTTTTCCAATACGGTGAAACGCATTAGCACTTCGCCACATCAACTAATTAAGTTTCCTGCGAATTTGGAATTTATATTCTGTAGTCTTAATAAATGATAGATACAATTGATCCCAAAAATCTTTCAGTAATACACGTTAGTTGATATCCGGATCAAATTAATCCATTTTATTAAATTTGAATAATCTTCGAGTCACCTTTATATATATAAGTATATTTGATTGAAAACAATTCTGAATTTCAGAAAATAGTTTTCATTAAATAAAAAATTATATTCAGTTCACTCTTATTGATGATATTGCAATTCTTCATAACATATTTTTCATTGCTAATTAACGTTAACATGTCACCGAACAAACATAAAAGTCAAATCTTTAAAAAAAAAAAGTTACATTTTTTTCGTAATATGTTATGTTATTAGAATAATTACATCGTTTGTCGACTTATCATATGATTGCTTGATGGTCTAGCGGTTAGGCGTCTGGTGATCAAGTTGGTCAAGAATTCGAATCTCGTCCCAGGGGACAACCAAGTTCATAACACAAGAGCTTACTTAGAATGAAAATAGTTACAATGTTGAAGTGATAACGTATTCTGTGCACACATTTCTGTTGAATAATTATTTTTTCTATATTTTCTACACTTTTCTATATTGCCCATCAAATACGTTTAATACATTACGTTGTGAAGTTGCGCTTTCAGAACATTGTTCTGTGGTATTTTAATACAAATATACGAGTATAAATATATGAGTTGTTTCAAAGTTTATCCAAATTTATTAAAATTGCTTAAATAATTAGTTCTGGCGTCCCCTAACGGGTTTAATTCAAAAGTATTTGAGATTCACAGCAATATAAAGTTGATTGGTTTTAAAAATGAAATACTAGATGTATCAATTGAAATGATTACAGAATATATGCTCAAGATTAGTCGATAATGTATTCGATTGCTATGGCAAAACGGTGAACGCGCTTTCCCGGATAGGAAGAGGTCCAGGTTCGAATCTCGGTAACAACTAAATATTTTGTGTGAGGTGCCACTGTCCCGTTGAAACCTCGCGTGTTACAGGCCCAATCGACCCAATTCATCCATCAACCAAAAATATGTATGTCTATATATATATAAATAAATAAATAAATTATTATTTAGATTAAATGTTTAAATGACTGCAACACGTTGTTGAGGCGTTAGATGCTCTATAATAAATAGTAATCAACTACTCTCTACGACTATCAAATGCGAACTTACAAATGTCTGCCAAACAAAATCGGCCTGGAACACAATATTAACCCTGTATGTACATAAATAAAATAATCAGTTGTTTTGTTAATTTAAATCTTTTTGTGATAATCGGTTATACTGGAATTGGTCGAATTCATTTCCGAAGCGAACCAATTTATCAATTATTTATTCGTGCGGTGGCGAATTTACACCGTGCATTATTCGTGCTTCGCTGGCGGATAATCGCGAGCGCGGTGAATACGTTTATTTGAATATTGCATTGCATAAACATTAGGCTTTGGCTCGACGACCGGGCAGTTATTACGGGTCGCATTGATCGTGGACACTTTGTGAAAGCTTTACACGGAAAATTGGTCATGAAGCTTGTTTATCGATCCGAATGTAGAGCAGTGAATAATTTTACATTATTTGTTTGAGCTATTTCTCATGTTTATGTAATAATTTCTTGCCTCGATGTCGTATTAGAAAGGCCATAAATATGTTTCTATACATAATTCTAAGTTGAAATTCATCATATAGACCTAGTTTTTGACAATAAACATCTCTTTATCGTAAACGAATCGCTTTATAAAAATACATTGATACATTTAAAATAATGTAATATTTTTTTCAGAGATTCAGAGATCGAGGGTTAAATTCAACAGGGAATTATAAGCTATAAATAATAATACGTGTTACAGCTATGTTTACCACTTCCTTTTGAAATTAAATTAAACCACTTAAATTTTTACTTTCGAAATACAAATACCTTAAGATATTTTTAGTATTCCTACTTTCAATATGGTATGTGATTAGATTCTGCTGAAAATATAATAAGAATTTAGGAATATACATTTTTAGTACTCTTTTAAATACATTTAATTTTTTTTAATTACCCTTTTTATCCTAATTTAATATGACAATAAATAAGAGTAAATATATTCATCGGTATAGTGGGGCCAGGGAGGGTAATTATTTTGATATGGAATTTAATTTTCAAGTCCATTTAAAATATTCCGTACAGAATTTTGTATATCAAATATTGTGTCGCAAAAAAATATATAAGAACGGAGTATTTGACAAAACGCACAAGTCATTATGATTAAATTAATTGTTTTTTTTTGGTTAAGAATTAATAAACTATATACATATTTGTATATATACTTAGATATAGCCTTATTTTGCACTGCGTAATTCTGAACCGGTTGGCATTAAATAGGCAACCTCAGGTGGTTAGACGCAAAACTATTATAAATTAATCATAAAACTTATCAACACCCAAGCGGTAATATATATCATTAAATTAATAACCTAGTTATAACTGTTCTAGTTGATTACGTAGTAAAGTATTTAAAACAACTGTCCTTTGGCATATTATTCGCGTGGTAAAGCATTAAAAACGACTATATTTTGAAATAGTAGACAGAACTACCACTAGACGGTTACTGCAAAACAAAAAACTCATCTTTATTAATTTCACATTTTCATGTGTATACTTGTATACCTATAAAATATAATACACGTATCGCACACTTAGTTCAAAACTAAGACAACTCAAAAAAAACAAGAATTTCGAGTTATTATTGTATTCGGATACTCTTGTCATATACGCAACTAATTTAGCCCCAGTTCTCGAGTACTGTCATTATAGGATACATTTATGACCTAACATGTTATTTAGTTTTTACAAACAAAACTTTACTAATAAAAAATGTTACTGAAGATGATATTTTGAGTTGTCTTAATTTTGACCAGGATGTGCTATATAAAAAATACTTATTATTGCTTTATGTATTGTTACATGTTACAGCATATAAGTGTTAGAATTTTAAGTATGTATAATTTTAACATAGCGTATTTAGATACATATTGAACGTATCGTATGCAGACGTGATATTTTAACATTTCTGTAACGAAATACAATCAACACACGGTTTATTTATATTATATAAAATATTTTAAAAGTAAATTATATATTTTATAATATTTGTAATATGGTAGTATAATATTACATTTTTATACTATTGCTTTAGTATTTAAACGGCACTAACAAAACTGTTTACTTTACAAACAAAAATAGTCGAGCAAAATCTAGTCATGTCTAGTACACGATGTCTACTGCATTCCATACAAAATATAATTTGTAATCTAACATTAATTTTTTACATATATATGTCATTTGACCATATTATTGAGTTTTTTTTTTTTTTTTACCTATGTTCTGAATAATTACAACTTCACAATATTATTGTTATTGTAGTTTACCTCTCTTGTAAAACACTAGAATTTTGTTAATGGACTTTTATTTTTATCTTACTGAATAAAATGTTTCTCGCAAATTTGCTTAAAATTTTTCTTCAATTGCCGTACTATTGTGTGCCCACTGTTTATCTTGACGTTCGCTTTAAGTTTCGCTTTAACTAATAAATAATCCGACTATAATTCAGCGTATGGTTTGTCTCATTGATAGGCTAAATGTTCCGCATTATTTATGTTTCTTGGTGCATTGAGGGGGTTAAATTGCCTTTCGGAACGGTATTGGATCCATTTGACAGAAACCGGTAATAATTACTCACGCCGATAACGCCCGCTATTTTACCGTAACGCATGAAACAATTGAACGGAAACTTTTATGTGTATAAGAGGGATAACCCGTTTCGTTTCTTAACAGTCAGTATAAATAAATTCCTCATTTTGAAACCGTGACTGTTGAGAATTTTCAGAAATTTCTCATTTTAAAAACGTGTCTATTGAGTAAATCAGAAATTTCTCATTTTAAAACCGTGACTATTGATTAACTCTAATTAATGATAAAACTATTTATTTATTTATAAAATCCATGGAAGAATATTTTTCATTTGTTCGTGATACTAATGAAGGATATAAACCGAGTGGAGTACCTACATACTTTTCATATAATTTGTTATTTATATCTTAATATATTGTTTATTATTAAATAATCTAAATAACCTTCAATAATATTTCTTTTACGACTGTACTTAATGTTTTCTTAAATATATTTAAAGTATTTTTTAAATATACTTTAATTAAAAATTGCATTATATAATGTATGTATTTTATGAACACACTACTTCAGCACTAGTATTTTGTTTTTAGCATTCTTTGTATTTTTTATAATTAAATAATTGAGTTTGCTTTCTTTCAACGGTGTAAGTACTTTGAATAACTAATGTGCTTTCATTATAACTGGCAATACAATATATGTCTGTAATAAATATACATTTGAACTTAAATATTTACAATGCTTCCGGAAAATGAAATTTAAATTCGTTCAAAATGGTTATTGTTTTGTTTTTACTAATGTTTTTATTATTAAACTTGTAAGTACTTATAACAGAATTTTTTTATTTTATTCTTTTAAATAGGCAAGCAATCCATCCTTTAAGAGTGATTTGTGCCATTAATTAAAACTTTATTTTACAGAAAAAAGTACACAATAATATTATAGAATAGGAAATATTATATTACAAGTCAATACTATTGTCGTTCAGAAAATGTACTATTATATAGATTAAATGTGGCGAGTTAAGGGAAAGAAGACGACACAAGTTAACCGGGAGTTGAAAATTACCATTGACGAGATTACTGTAAAAAATACGTGTGATCCGTAATGGACAGGCAAAAAGATATGGTCAAAGGTTTCTGAATAATAATGTTGTCCGATAGATACATAGTATAATAAATGTATTTTCTATGGCACATTTGTTCACTTATACTTCGCTATTTTCCAGGTAATTTTCATAAATTTGTTTATAATACATGAAATAAGATAAGTCAATTTAAACCTAAATTGTACCTACATGGTAAGTACTTAATTAATTTTATTTTAAAATTGCATTCAAATAACTTTATCAAATATCTGGAAATATAATCAATCAAGATCCTCGTGCATCTAAAACCCTTCGTTGACCAACGGCGTGATTATATCATATTTCAGGTTGAAATTATCACGCATGGATGCAGGTACGAAGTTACGGCGATTCGTTTACGCAACTTTACATTTAGTACAAACTAGACAACGCGCTTTGTGTTGGAACAAATAATAAGTGTACACATTTCACTTGTCTGTTACGGTTTCACAGCTGTCTAGGCAAATTCGAGATGTTTTGTGATTACTCCTGTGTGCGGTTGTCAACCGTGCGGAACAAATTGGTGTGGCTGCACCGCGCCGCATTCCTCCCGTGAAGACGTCTGAGCTTTTCGTTCATGACGTTCTTCAAATTGAGAAAAGACCATGTTAATTTTTGCTTTAGACATATTTGCTGCGGAATTTTCTTGGCGTTCTATTAGTTTTGTTTCATGTTCAATATTGAATACGTCATCATCATTTATGTCGGTCCCTCATGACTGAAGATTGTGATCTTCATAACCTTGACTATTCCACTTTCCTCGGCATCCTGTTTTCTGATTCGAAAGTTAAAAGGGGGAGGGATAAGGGCTGAGCCCTCTTGTCTCCGAGATATGAGGTAACACCAATGGCGTTAGAATTTTTGGGAACCCTATTTGGGGAACATGGTGGAATTGTTCAATAGAGTCAAGAACAGGGTAAAGAATTGAAATGGAATGAAGATGATGGGGATCGGATGAGGGATCATACAGGGCGAGGTTGTTTATGAAAGGGTTTGCGATGGAAATTAATTTAGACTTTTTAGAAATTAACTTTGACGATAAATCGTATTTGAGTCTCTGTGAATGATTGTGTTTCTGACAAACCATGGTGAGTTTGTGATTCTTCTAAGGATGTAGTTTTGTTTGGATTCTAAAATTTTTTGTTACTTGAACTCCAGATGGGGCTCGCGTATGTGAGTATAGAACGAATTATTGCTTTGTATAAAAGTAATTTGTTTTTTAGGGATAGTGAACTGTAGGAATTTAGGATGAGGTATAGTCGGTTGAAAGACGGCATCCTGCAGACGTTGTTTTTTCCACTTGGGCGGTTCAGCGGGTAAGGTTTTAGTTGTTTATATAAAGTTTTTGTCAATTTTCTAAAAATTAATAGTTATATCAAACCACAAAGTTAACGCTGTGAATAGACATGAACTAAAGTATATATTCAAAAGTGTGGTTTATAACATTACTTGCGGGACGAGGGGCATTCTACACATATTCTTGGTGGAAACATAAATCGAATACTTATGCAATAGTAAAAGTATTTACTCTTCAAAAATGAAATTTTTGTGTAAACATGACGTATTTTTTACATTATTGTCAGAGTTTCAATTTTCGTTCCAAAGAGGATTTTTTTTTTAAAGTCGCGGAGTGGGATGAGTGGGATAAGAAATTTGCGTTAGTTAATGTCTACATATTTGGTGGTCTGTGGCTGTGAACATCAAAAACTACTTTATTTTTAAAAATCAACTAAAACACAATAGCGAAATAATTGACTTTATTTGACAGAATTACAGTACACATTCATACGTTACGGTTGACTGTAGATCTTGTATATTGCCAAATGACATAGAAATGGACAATTTTACAAGTATAGCTCTGGTACTATGAGACCGGAGCCAACCTTTGATGGTATTAAGATGTTAATAACCGAATGTAACAAAATAAAAATGTAATATTGACGAATCGAAACGAGAGTAAACAAACACTCAAAACGATTCGGGAAAGGGTGTAAATAAGTAAATATGACATAGACAACTATATACACTTGTTTTGTGATGCTCAATGTATATTTATTTTATGACATTGTTGTTGAATTTATATATCGATATATATTTGTATTCAAATCGACAGTTGTTCTAAATAAAAATAAAAATAAATAAATATATAAGAAATGAATGTATTGTAATTATAACTGCGCAATGTAATTGTATTAAAGGTATTGTGCAGCCATTCAACAAAATTGGTGGTATAAAAAGTAACGTAATATTTTATAGGTACTTAAATAAGGAATTTTCGATAAGAAAAAAGGTGCTAGAGAAAGATCCAAAGAATAAGCTGAACCGATAGAATTACGAATGAGGATGATTCATGGTCTATAATTTTAAAAATCGATGGGGCCAGTAGATAGAACACAATGTATACCAATTTAATGTATTAATTACAAATATATACATATAAAATCAATTTTGTCGAAAAATATTGTTTTTGCACTATCGGGATTCGAACCTGGATCTCTATTTCTAATCCGGGGAAGTACACTAATTAATAATTAATTTTATAATTAATACATTAAATTAGTATTTAAAACGTCACAGACCTATGTTCTGAATAATTACAACTTCACAATAAGAATGCGTTCCCTTAATAACAATGTATACTACTAATCTATAAAATTAATTGAAAGAGAGATTGAGGTAAATGACGCGGAGGAAGGCTCAGACAAAACCATTTACTAAATAAAGAGTAAGGCAAATGTAGACAACAGCATTGCACCGACATGAATTTAGTTCTTTATTATGAAAGAAGAAAAAGATAATTAAAAATCACTTATGTCTTGTGAAATGTAAACATCAAGTACATAAAATATATTTCGATGAAAGCAAGTAAAAATAAATACACTAATTATTATAATTTTTACATTATTATTTATCGTATTGATAACTTTTTATTTCTTTAGAATATATAGGTACTTTCGATGATTTGATTATTGAAAATACTATCTTAATAATAAATGTTATTTTTATATATAAAATGAAATTGATATTATTTTTGGTGATTTCAACATTAACAAAAATCAACATTTCAGATGTCCATCTCCGACGATTTCTATGCCAGGACTAAAACGATGGCATTTTAAACAATTTAGCAATATGTTTCTGTTCACCTCAATTGTATTTTTTTTATAATTATTGCAATTAAGCCGCGCCGCTTTCTTATGAAAAATTGGTCTGATTTGGTGATTTCCTGGGTCGAGGGTTCAACCTCCTTTCCTTAAACAACCGATCATAAAATATAAATATTAAACTGTAAATTCTACAAAAAACACAAAACATAGAAAGACAAGTGTTTAAGTTCTGACACATTTATTTATAAATTGCATATTTACAACCACACGTCAATGTTAACACAATAATTTTGTTTGACCCTAGCAATTAGACCTTATGGAAATAACACTTGAGAATATTCCTCTCGTCCGACCCCAGTAAAACCTGTTATAGGCTGTTAGATCTTCATTATTTTGGAATGTGTGTTTTTCATCTGTCCCTGCAAAGGCGAAAGTCGAAGAGCCGATTTGAATGTTAAAACTAACGGCCCCCTTCAGCTGATCTGTTCAGTGAGTTGTAGATTGTCCTTTACCTTTTTGACCATCTCTGTTTCCGGTTACCACTAGTCTCTGTATTTTATTACATTCCCTGTGTGCGATGTTTCCGCAGAACTAAGGTTTGCGTCTCAAGCAAGTCTTAGAGCTCTTCCAGGATGGAGGCGTTAGATCCCCTTGCTGTACGCAGTGTAAATTAATCACCTTAAAAATATGTTTTTAAAAAATAATCACTAAATACTAACTGATTAATTCATCGTTTTATATGATACTAAAAATTAGTTATCCGTAGACATCCAAGTAGACAGTTAATTATTTTTTATAAATAATAAGAAAAACACTTTGATTACAGCCACTGTTTATTAATACATTAACAAGTTTCAAGATCTATGGTTCCTTCTTCAGGAAACAATTTATACTAAAATTATAAATGCAACCATAGACAAAAACAAAACTATAAAAGTATAAGTGGTGGGTAACTAATTACGAACTACTGTGAAAACAAATTTAAGAGGTGACTATTTGCAAAAAAGGATTTGATTATTTATAATATTTAATTTGCTACTAACCAACTTTTCTAATTTATAAAATTTCAAATTTATTTAACTGTAAACCCCTAGTATTTGTATGTAAAATTTCTAAACCCTTGTTAATGTCAAAAGAATGGTTTGTTTCCAAAAGAAGATTGATGAATTCAGAATAGTTTTTTTTTTACATGAAATAATACATTTAAAATAAAGGTAATAACTTTACTAGACGTGGTCTGTTCTAAAACAATTGCAGTTTTTATTAGTTGTATATTATTAAGGTACAATCAGAAGTTATAAAAAATATGTTTGTCTATAAATAGTTGGAGACAAAATGTGTAGTTGGTTAGATTAGCACAAATTACAAATTAGTTTCATTTTGTTTTCTACCCACATCAAGCAACCACTATGTTATTTTTAGTTTAATATCGTTAATCACTTTAAACTCTTTAAGGTCTAGTAGCAATTTATTAAATACACGCGGTACACAAAACAAGAAAGTTTGTTGACCAAATTTGGTATCCATTTTTGGCACTAAAAAGTATCCTAATGTTATGTATGCTTCTAGTTTCAGAATCAGATCGCGAATTTGAAGTTCAGTTTTTTTTAAATAGTTTTAAAAAAAATTGTTATTCTTATTTAGACATCTCAATATTTAAGAAGTAATTATTTTTTATTTGTGTCGTAATAATAGTTTAGCGAGTGCATCAGTCTCACGCTAGAAGATCTGCAATGTGCGTAAGTACACAGGTATGAATAATGGAAATATTGTAATAACAAGTTTTGACTGTGCCGCCGAAGTTTTATGGACTGCTAATTGAAACCGTGTAAATTGATCGCTTCACACAGCCGACGTCGCAGTTCAGGTGTGAGATGCCCCCGCGGCCATTGTGATCTCGGCTTAATGCCGGGTCCTCACCGGGTAAGCGAACAGCGGGCGGAATTCGACAAAAAATCCTAAATTTCGTTTTGAAGTTGTATATGACATCTGTTTTTTTTTTACTATTTGTCGTTATTAACTCGCTGTTTTTTCATGCGCTCAGGAGGTGCGGTTTAATTGTTCGATGATTTTGAATGCTAAGTAAAACGATTCGTATTTTATTTTTAAAATATCAGCAAAGCTGGTTAGTGACGAAAAATAATGCAAAGTTTTTCTTGTTTTTTGTAAAACGACCATAATAACAATAGTAAATGTTTTATTAACACATATGTTGACTATTTGTAGTGCAAAAATTTAACATTATTGAAGTAAGTGGAATGCCACGTCTTTCTTTTTACATGGTTCTGAAGTAAATAATATTATAATTATAATGCACACATGCAAAAGCGGGTATAATAATAGGGATAAGTGAAATTTGGGACACGGGAATGGGTTCGGTCATGGATTTCAAATGGGAATGGATTCGACTAGTATTTATGTAAGTTGATTCGGATATATTAGAGGGTGCGTTCAGGCATAAGAATAAAGTCGCTCTATGGTTTGGGCACGATATCAGATAGAAGAGCAAAACTGAATTTAGCAAAGATTTCTTTCTGATTTGATTGAATAGATTTTTTAAGATGGCGATAATTCCCTAAATTAAGTAAACGTGCACCTCAGCAGTGAACTAATTTATTTAAACATTAAATTTATCAATTCGAACTTGGGAATAAAATCCCGTTTAATAATATAAACTATACATTTTTGTTATTAAGGAGAACACATTCTTATTGTGAAGTTGTAATTATTCAGAACAGACGGTCTGTGATATTTTAAATACTAATTAAATGTATTATTTATAAAGATCTATATACATTTAAAGTCAATTCTATCAAAGAATATTATTGTTGCTACCGGGATTCGAACCTGGATCTCTTTCCGATCCGGGAAAAGTGCATTAACTAACTATGCTACAGCTATGTTTTTGAGATTCCGTAAAAATAAAGCAGATGGCTTTCAAATAATGGAATGATAGATGTATTAATTTGAAAAATGTAAGATGTGGGTTCAAAAATTTGTCGTCAAAAGTACTGTCTGCTTCTAATTAATACATTTAATTAGTATTTAATACATTTTTGGGTTTTTAAATGGCTATCTACAATTGTAAACTCCATTCGGTAAACCGCTCGAATTGTTGAGAAATCAATTATTTTACGTACATGTATGAAAAAAATATCAGTACGAATTTACTATTTCAGTGTTAGTTATAATAAGCGTTAATTTATAAAAATGTTAAATGTCAACAAAATTTCCCCATAATTATTATCATCATTGAGCTTATTAACATTAAATTTATTATTAATTTAATTTTAAATGCCAACTTTTATACTTGAATTTAATGTATTTAACAGTACATGAAAACAAAAGTTAGTTTTAATTAATAGTTAATCTTATACTACGAAATTGACTAATTTTTAGTGTAGTGTAGTGTAGTAGTGTAATTGTTACATTTAAAAAAAGTTGTAGAAATTCAATCGGGTGGTTACATATTTTAAGGAGAACACATTATTATTATAAAGTTGCAGTTTTTTTTAGAACATAATTCTGTGGTATTTTAATACAAAAATCTATCCCGGTAGCAACAATTTTTTTTTTCAATAAATTTAATTTTTCTGTATATCTTTCTAATTGATACATTTAATTGGTAGTGGATACATGTGAGGTATAGAATCAAAATCAGACATTTTTGATTTTTAGTTAGTTATGTACTAATATAAAGCAAATGAATCTCTACAAGACTACTAGCCTATCGAAATTAGATAAATATCACTGTATTCAATCGCATACATGTCTATTAGATAATGTATTCAAAGTCAGACAAATATGTTTACAGACGACAGTATTTGGTCATGTGATCTGTAGTTACTGGTCATTTTCAATATGATTCCAAAAATGACAGTTCTACTACAATGGTTTTTTGTATTTTACTCAAAAACAGGTAAAGTGGACAGTCTGCTTTTGATTCTGGATATCACAAATGTTTATTAACTTTTAAATGAGAACACTGCAGTAATTGTTCAGGCAGATTAAACTTTTTTTTTCTTCACCATTCGGAGATATTCTGTTGAAGATAGTTAAATTATTTTTTATTTCTATCTCAATCATTAGGGATTTTAATACAGATTATTAACAAAGTTACTTCGCAGAATACTTATTACTCTTCATTCAACATTTTTTGTAACATCGTCGTGTGCTTAGCATATCAAATTAGCAATTTTTTTTAAAAATAATAAATTTATTTATTTATGAAAAAAAATATTTATGGAAAAATGTAAGTTTAACGTATGTGGTATGAAAATATGATTTACTCAATGGTCTCCTGGAACGAGGCTCGAACTCCCGACCACTATATCACTAGTCGAGTATCGTAACCACTAAACCACAAGCACGTCACAAATGTAGAAATTAAATTCCTTGCATTTGTCTTCTTTGGAGAGGTTGAAAAGTTTCATAGAAGTCAGTCTATCTTGATTATTTTTAACATCTTAGGATAGTGCATAGTGCTTTTTAAAATGGTATTCCTTATAATTGTTTTATTTTATTAAATATAATAATTATTTTCAGATCGTTCCTTAATATTCACACACGCTATTAATGTTCACAAAAATATTCTTATGGACTCCTTAATTAATGGTGATTGAAACGTCTGTGTAAACTTAAATCATATTGCAGGGTATTTATTATAATATTATAATGCACAGGCAGCGTTTCATACAACACGTCAAGAAAATAAATAGCCTTCATTATAAGCCACCTCGTAAAGAACTTAATAAAATTCTTATTGCCAATCCCCGCAATTTGCATGATGCTTTAATTACATATCCGGCATTAATTTCTTTGTTGCGAATGCAAACGGAACAATAATGGCCAGAGTATCGTTAAAAGGGTCGCAGGGGCGGAATTGGACTCGTGTGGGATTTCTGCGCCTATCAATTAAGCCGTAATGCGTATCATAAAGGAGATTACCTTTAATTAGGCCAGCTAAATTATTTGTAACATAATCATTTTGGTATTTTAATGAAAATTATTAATAAAGTCACATGACAGAATATCGTCATTATTCTTCTTTTAGAGTTTAAAATATAACGTTATTATCATCATCATAATTGCAGTCTCCTTATCCTAGGATCCTAGAAGGGTCAAGGGCCCAAAGTCTCGAGCTTCCATCTTCCTGTCTTGCGTCTTCTCGTCTCGCATCATCCTGTCTCCTTATTTCCGTCTCTCGCGTCTTCCCATTTCGCATCTTCCCGTCTCTTTTCCGTCTCGCGCCTTTCTATCTTGCGTCTTCTCATCTTGCGTCTTCCCATCTTGCGCCGTGTCGGTACGCATTGACCAAATATCCTTCTTCTTCTTTTAAATAGGCAATCCACCCTTCAAGAGTGATTTGTGCCATTAATCAAGTTAAAACTTTATTTTATAGAAAACAGTACATATGCAGTATAGTAACAATAGATTACTGTAAAAAAAACACAATAATCGGGGAAAAAAGATATGGTCAAGGGTTTCATCCTCGGCACCACACTCACACATTGGGAAATCTATTAACTCCAATCTGAATAAATGTGAAGCTACCTGGCAATGCTTAATTCTCATTCTAGAGATATTTGATATTGTTCTTTTGGCGACTTTCCTTTTGGAGAACCAGGAGGTACGGAGAATAGATCTTTGAATTATTTTAAGCCGATTACCCTTATGATTATTTGGATCCATCCACTATGCAGTCCAAATAGAATTCGATTTTTTTTTTACCATATTGAGTCTGATATACATCAGAATACGGAATTGATGAGGGAAAACTCCGGAAAGAGTGGCCTCCTTGGCCAGTTTATCAACACATTCATTTTCATGAATTTCCTTATGTGCAGGAATCCAAACGAATGACACCTGTTTATTGTTGCTGTCCAAGTTAAATAGACATCTTTTGATGGAACAGATTATCTCATTGTCTAGCCATTTCATATTAGCAGTGATAGATTTAAGAGGTGCTTACGAGTCGGAAAATATAACAGCCTTATCGACCTTCCGGAGTACGCAGAAGTCCAAGGCTTCTTTAATTGCTCAACATTCTTCTGAAAAAATTTACGAATCCGAAGAAAATCGTAGCTTCAGACCAAAAATCCAATCTGTCTTCATTTTAATGCCATTTATCCCAGTTGGGATGTGCTATCGGCCGCCTTCCCTCCGGAATTGCCAAGAAGATACGTCTTGGTAGTCATTCCTCTCAAAACTTGTCCAAGCCACCTTAATTTAGATATTTCTATGTCCATATACAGAAGAACGGATTCCATTTCGAGGGTTTTTCATATATCGGTACTTCACGGCGATTGAAAGAATCCATAGAAAGTTCTAAGATTTATTAATTTTAAATTAAATATACGCTCTGACGATATCAATTATGTTTATCTCTTTAACCGTCTGAAATTGTGAAACTTATCAGTGAGACGCACGATGACTGACCTTATATTTGTATACAGGATTATCAATGGTATGATAGACTGCCCCTAGATTGTTGATTTGCTTCCCTTTCAAGTACCATTGAGGACATCGAGACAGAATTCATTGTTTTATTACAGTGGTAATGTCAGAACTCATGCACCAGCTAACTCCGCAGTCCCCAGAATGCATTCTTTGGGAAATAAATATGCGGAGGTGTTAACATTTTTGCTGTTAATTTAAATCTTTGTAGGACTACACTATTACAATTTTTAGTGTCTCAACTCAATGGTGACGGATAATGGGCTACTTCACATTTTGTATTTGTTTTTAATTTTGATTATGCTGACACTTTGAATTTTTTCTTTCTATGTGTATTGCACTTCTATTGTAATTTTATAAATTCTGATAATGCCTGAATAGGGCGTATATAATAATGAATAAATAAATTAATGTTATAAATTATGCTACATATTATAGCAAATCCTGAGTATTGCGCCAAATCGATTGTAGCAACTCGCTCTCTTTCCTGTTGTGCTATTTGAATTAATCAAATACAAGTCCATTACTCTTATTTTTATCTTACGTTGGCTGCAACGCCTTCCACCAAAGAAGCCAACGATTTACTTTGCATTATATGCGCAACGCTTTGCGTACGTTCTCTTTTTGAAATCCCTTTTCGCGCGCGCACGGCGGAATTCGAAATTCGAAATTTAAATGCGCCCGCGACATTTTACCCGTGTTTTTGTCATGTTTCCCCCTCCGTCCGCCACTGTCCGGTGTCCGTATGCAAATTTGTTGTATTATTGTCTATGGCCCTTGGGTACAGGGTGCCTCTCACCACAATTTTGAGAGGTTTTGTCACTAAAAAGTATTCGGGCATGCGAACTGAACAAAAGGTGGTACTTTTATCAAATATGTTTAAAAATATATATGTAAAGATGAGGATAGAAATGCTATAAATAAATAAATATAATTAAAAACTCAATTTGAAACATTAAAGTAAAGAAAATAAATTTCAATATTACATGCGATTTAAAAATAAATAGAATTGGAATGAATCTTAATTTAAAATGAAACAAAGAAACATATTGTCAAAGAAACATGTTGTTAAATATGAATTAAATGTATTTATTAGAAAGATATACATGTAAAATCAATTTTATCGAAAAATATTGTTGTTGTTACCGGAATTTGAACCTGGATCTCTTTCTAAACCGGGGAAGGTGCATATATCCAACTATGCTACAGCGACATATTTCATGACGACAAATTTTCGAACCTATATGTTACATTTTTCAAATTAATACATTTTTATCGTTCCATTATTTGAAAGAGCCATATACTTTGTTTTTACGGAATCTCAAATACCTTTGAGTAATCCGATAGCAGACGCCAGAATTATTAATACATTTTTATTAAATTTTGGACACGTTGATACACCTTATTTATTAGGAGAACACATTCTTATTGTGAAGTTGTAATTATTCAGAACATAGATCCAGGTTCGAATCCCGGTGGCGCAACAACAATTTTTTCGATGAAATTGATTTTATATGTATATCTTTCTAATTAATATTTCAATTATCACAGACTTATGTTCTGAATAATTACAATATCACAATAAGAATTTGTTCGTTCAATAAACATCAGAATCAGGCGTAAGTGGTTTTCTAAGGCAATTAAATAATAAAACATTATAAATATTCGTATACGAATATAGCAAAAGAATGATCCAAAGTTTGCTGTCCTTTTCGGAAGTAAGAAACATTTAACTGTGTAAAAGTTTTTCTTTATTTTTTGATATTTTAAAATTTTCGTGGTAAAGCGCACTGACCGCATCGAAATTTTATTAAAATGACCTCTGAAATGTCACCTTCCAAATGACGTATTATATAGGAAATCTTTGTGCGCGTGATATTGGTAAAGAGTCAACGAAAAGAGCGACATCACCAAGCGGAGAAAACGGGACGAATATATGTTACAAACATTAACTATTGAAATATTATTAACATTATATTGCAACATATGACAATATTGTTCTAAAAATGTCTTAATTAAATATATTAATTAACTGCTTAATTTTTGATGGATGACCCATTTTTATATATATTTTTAAATGATTTTACCAGACCCATTCGGTTTGTCTAATATTAAATATTTTAAAATTTTCCTGTACATCTGCAATCGCCCTGTGGTTTGTGTTTTGCGCGATTTTATATATGTAGGTTCTTACATACACACTCAGATGTTGAAATAATAAGTCTGGTTTTCGACGCTAAAGAATGCTTCCAGCTTCGTATAAATCTCTATTGTTCCACATTGAGCAGATAAACGGTTACTACCGCGGACCGTTGTGAAGAGTTGGAGAACCAACGCTACTCGGTAGGTAGTATTTTTGATATTTGAAAGACCATTCTATTGTTTTACGTATTGATTATTATTTAGATAATTTAATGCGTACAATAATAATCATTAAATCATGTTGTCAATATACATCTAAGAACTCTAGAAAGGTTACATATCTGTCATACATCAAAATAAATTAAATATTTATATTTCTAGATATAATTCAATAGGATGCCGAAGAAAACAAGTCCACAGTCTGCTCACGATTTTAGTTTTAATAAATAAATAAATTATTATAAGTAACCTCAGTATACATTTATTTTAATACAAATTAATTTAATCAACTAGAAAGATTAACGTAAAAATATTTAGTTGCTACCGGGATAAATATTATAAATTAAAATATTTCTTCTGTATATCTTCCAGTTGATTTATTAAATTTTTATTATCTTACCACAGAACAACATTCTGAAATTGAAGTTCGCAACAAAAATGTGTTTTCCTTAATATATCTATTTAGTTAATTATAAGTGCTGATATTAAAAAAATTCCCAAAAATAGTTTCAGGTCGATTATATATCACCGAGTCGAAATACTAACTTCTGCAGAAGCTCTAATGAGGCAACTTCCCAAAAAATATACTTTATTGGATCATGATCAGGAGTCCTCGAAACCACCCTCCTTTATATACTCGTAGATAATATCTTTAAAAGTACGTGTATATATGTATACACGTACTTTTAAAGACGCGTCTTGTTTCCAAATGCTGTTCAAAAACTTATAAAATTCGTAACCCTGTATTCGTCCTAAAGGCAAAACAAAATCGTCGCTTTCGTGCTTGTTATGTTTTTTTTGTTAATTTTCAAATTTTTAAGTTACAGTTTCTAACTTCTTAATCTGTATCCATTCATATACAATGCAATGAATATAATAAATACAAGAGTACCTGTATGCATGTGTAATCTTTACGTTTGTGTGCAAGAGTGTATATGTGTGCTAGGGAGGCGTTGAAGAGCCCGTTCATATGTAACATAGCGGTATCAGACCCCCCCACATCGCTCAAATTGTCATTTTATGACCAAATCAGTCAAATCACGAATGCTGAAATTGAACACATCTATTTCGTTGATTTGCGTGAAGGGATTGTTGAATATAGATTGTATTGCATAGTTTGAATTCACTGACGTTATAGATATACAATATAATATTTGACAAGATCCCGTACGGCTCCAATAAACTCGTAATCCTATGCTGGAATTTATGTCACAGCAGTCCATCTTATTTGGTACATTATGCAGAATACTTAAAAGTATCGTAGACTTAAGGAATTTGAAATTTTTTGTATATTATTCTTAATAGTATGTACCTACTTAGTGATTTTATTATGTGGTATGATATATGTAGCGCCTATTCCAAAACACCCTAAAACAGATTTGGGATAATTATAGTTAAATATGCAGTTTTGTAGATATTTTGTTATCTACATGCAGAACACATTGTTTCTTTCAAAAGCCACTTCCATTGATATAGCATGTTCAAAATCAGGGATAGTTCCAAAATACCCCAAAGCAAACAGAGTATAAATTGTTATTGTCTCTAAATTGAAATTAGTCAATCACAACGCTTGTTTATGACCACGTGATCTAATATCCAGTATGGTTGCCAGAACGATATATACAGAAAAAAAATTACATTACAGAATCGTTTCAAAATATACGTTTTCATCCATAACTCAGAAATACATAATGTCGTTTTAGGGGGTTTTGGAATAAGGCGCAACATATACTCGTATGAACTACTAATAATAATTTAACTATGGATTATTTTAAGATATATTATAATAGCTACTTGTACTATATTTCCCAATAAAGGTGCCATCGTGCCGTGTAATACTTGGGTACCTACACAATATCGTATTTTGTATTAAATTAGTTCCGTGGCACGTAGCCCGTACATGGGTCATCTCGCATGTGACAACACTGCTGTGTGTAGATCCCGGATATCAAGCCTGTCACCGTTTGCTTAGTTACCCCGAGCAGCAGATGTTCCCTCACTGCTTCTAGATTCAGCACATTCCAGTCAATCACTCAGCATCATGCGGTCACGGAGATAATTAAATCGGTCTTGTTCCGTTTTTACTCGTCTACTGACACATTATTTTTACGCATGACAAACATGTTTTGCGTGCTTATCCAAAAAATTTGTTTAAAATAGTCTAAACTATCCTTTTTTTTAAATTTTGACATATATTACGCGTCATTTGTTGTCACTAATAATATTAATCTATTAGGGTCATTAATATCTTATTGATAATAATAATATTAAATAACATATATACGATAATTATATATAATAAGTAATCATTAAAGATTCGTGGCATAAAGAAAATACATAAACAGTTAATAAAATGTTGGTAAACTACAATAAAATATTATATATACTTTCAAAGTGTTAAAAATTATAATGAACTTGCAGTAAAGATAAAATAATACCACAATGTACCTACATAACGAGCACATTATAGTTTAATATAAACTTTTAATACCTACTGAAATGATGTATAAAGTTTGATTAAAATATTTGTAAACTTCAGTAAAACTGTAATACTAATGGATTAGATGGAATTTATGTTGAGAAATAATTGGTAATGTAAATTTTTGTGACATTGTCTTGATTTTTATAGTTTTGGTTTGTTTGTCCTAAAATTTATGAGCAAAATAGTTTATATATTCACTAGACTGTTAAGATTGTCAAACTAGTTGGGAGAAAATAATTAATCTCTCACCTATCTCACAGTCCGCTGCGGAAGGGATCCCTTATTTGTCCATTCGCGTCCCGCATTCCCCCGCCGTCGCAATCTGCATACGTCAGTAGGAGAGTGCATCCCACCGAAATGAAACGTAGTTGCCGCGTCATGTCCCCAATTAAGCCGTCAAGTTGGGACGCCAGGCGCAGTCGCATGGTTAAAAATGCACGTCACAGATTCGACCGGTGTGTATCGCAGAGTGTACTGTCAGTTTGCGTTAGCCGCGAACATTAAAAACAGTCGAATTTCATGAAATTGTGCTGTGAGCACCCACCGTGATTGCAAAATATACGCGATCATAATTTCATTGACGACCTCTGTAGCGCAGTGGTGGACCGCTACGTTGCGCTGGTCTGATTCTGTATATTGATAGATAAATCAGAATTTTGCTAATGTAGAGATTTAACATTTTGATTTTTTCTTTCAAAAGCATAGTATCTAGGTGATATTTTTGACAACTAGAAAGTCATTTTATAGTCAAGTTTCGTAATTTCTTCCAGGATATCGTGCATCGTTTTGGATTATTTTTTCACGAAAACCGTCAGAAATCGTATTTTAATTACTTTTATTCAATCACTCTCATCATAAATCACTTTCCGAAATTTCATCTACATACTAAAAATTATCAGCTACTAACTTACTACTACTTACTAAGTATTATGTTTATTATCGTAGACTTTGAAACACTTGTATGTCTGTATTTGCCTTTTATTCTATTGGATGCTTGTTATGTTTAACCGTTAAAAAATGTTGGATAAAAAATGCAGTAAGTAATATTAACAAATATTATAAAGTGTTTGTACATCGTAACTTCTTAGCATTGTATTATATAAATTCATATCTAACACTAATATAATATTTGATTACCTATTCCCCAAATTTATTTCTGCTTTCATTATTTTGTCATTTAAACCTCTTCAATCCATCATGTCTTTCTGGTCCAATATTGTGCGGACGTTTATATGCTGTGTATATATATACGATATCCTATATAATTTATATATATATTTAAATTAAATGAACACTTCAGAAACACATAATTAGATAACATAAATAAAATTATAGAACACTTCAGAAGCACACAAATTGGCAATAAATAAAATATTATATGGAATTATTATAGTGTAACTCCCCCCTTTATTGGAGAGGTAAACGAAAAAAACCATGTTATTTTAATAATGTGAAATACTTAATTCATGTTATAAAAAAATGGTAAAAATGTCAAATAAAAAAAAAAAAAAAAAAAAAATATATATATATACGAGTATATATATATAGGATATCGTGGATTTTATGGATATGACAACTCCCGTAGTTCTCATAAAATAATCACAAACCTTTTCCGAAAAATCATAAAACAGCTCCTGCTTTTATATATACAATTATCAGTGTTCACATTAACTGTGTAATTAATTATTTGTGAGTGGCATAATTCATTCATCAATTATTTTTATTGTGAGCAAATAATTTTAGATGATGATGTGATAATTTTTAGTTGTTTAAATACATCAGACTAAATCATGTGTATCACCAACAAATAATATTGAAGTATTAATTAAGAAAACATGTATTTATCTTTTATGTAAAGAATATATATTTTAAGTGACGCGTCATGCCGTGTAATTCTATTTAAGCGATTAATTAAGTTAGTGTGTAAGACACGCGGACAAATAGGACAAATAAAATGTGTAAGTGTCGGTGTTTTAATTGCGGTCATTATACATTACAGCCTCCGCAGTACAGAGTACCGACTGATTAAGGCTTCTCCAATCGACAGCTGAAGCCTCAAAGTGGGATTCATTAAAGGAAACAATGAGAAATTCACAATACTCCGGACAAAATGTAGCTCAATGCGAGAAGGTCGACGAACCACTTTTGTGTAACGTTTTTTCAGTCTCTCTCTCTTTCAGTCACTCTCTCCGTCTCCCTCTCTCTGCTTATTTTCTCTATTTGGTTAAGACAGCTTTGCGTGGGCACAGCGGAGCGCAATTATTTACGCCATCTTATTAGAGCTGTTTTTCATCAGCCGAGGAGGAGCATTTCCCATATAATTAATTGTTTACGCGGTTTTTTCTTAACGCAGAAATCGATTTCGATTTGCCTTTGTTTAATTAATTCTTCCTTCCATATCCTCGAGATTGTGAAGTTGACGGCTGTGTTTTCAGAAAGCGTGCTTTTAGTTATTTTATTTGGCGGCCGTTGTTACGGGCCGAGCAAATAATTAAAAAATATACCAGTCGTATAGTAAATTGCTCATTTTATATGTACCAATAAAATATAATAACAATATTGTTAAAGAAATAGATCTTTGACGAGAAAATGAATACACATTTACCGTAAAATTTCTCTTCTGTTTCTTACATTCCATACCTTCTATTATTATGTCACAGTCATATCAAGGATTTTTTTTTAATGCCCCCCTCCTGAGAGATTTAATGGTAGACATAAAATTTACAAATTTCAAATCTAAAGTGAACCCTTTAGTCAAGTAATTAACAAGAATTAAATATTGAAATTTTTCATATGTTTACGTATAAGTACTAAACGTAGCCAAGTGTATATAAAATAATTGACCAATTATTACCAACTTTTGTAATTTTGTATTGTTTATATCTTATTTAACCTTATTTTGGATTTCAGTAATGTAATAATAGTGCCCCCTCTTTATAAACGTGATAAATAATTTATCTTTTTAAATGGGCGTGTATTAATATATTTATAATAAATAGGATTTACAATATTACGGCGGAATGTGCCAGAAAACATAATCTACGTATGGCGGTGTGACACATGTGTTTGAAACACGTAACGCGTTTTTTTTTCTTAAAACTATTTACATATTATCTTTTACTTTTAATTATTTAAAAATTTAAAGTAACTAAAATCCTACATAGTAATAGTATTGTACATTAATGCGGCTATTTATTTTCTGTTTTATATATAATATATAGTGTATTCATTATATTTATACTCGTCTTTAAATTATGTTTTGTTTATGGTGTAAAGAAAAATACACCGGTAGAGTCACAAGATTGGACAAAAATAATCAAATGGCCCCTATACCTGAAAAAATAAATATAATTTGCATAGTATGGTAATGCGAATGGGGAAGATCACGTGATTTATAAAACCATTAGCAATGAGAACAAAAATACCTCAAGCAACATTGATAGCTTCAGTCAATCGCGATCTTAAACTGATTTTAATCCGATCTTAATGCAATCTTAACACGATCTTAAATCTAGATGTATGGGATTTGGCGAGGTCAAAGAAAAATAAGAAAAATGTTACAGAATATGATTTAACAATTTTTATTGTAACAAATTAGTAAGTTGAATAAGGTTTATAAATAAAATAAAAATGATGTTAAATACTAAAATCAAACATTAAATAAATTAGGAATATTTAAATATGTCAAAGAACACACAATATATGGGGATGATGTAGTTGTACTCGAAGCGAGTCAACATACTAACATATACACAACTTTTAAAAATTTGATAAATGTGGAGATAAGCCATATTTCTATATGTATTTTCCATTAAATATAATAATAAAAGAAATAGATTTGTCTCTATGAGATGTCTGATATTTGTTTAATTAAATACATGTTATAAAGTAAAAAAAAATATAGTTAAAAATAAGATCAATTATCTAGTAGTAAGCAGAACTAAACAATAAGGTACGTTACGTCGGTGAGGCGATATTTGCACGTTTCGCTAATAAGTTTCAGTAATGAGCACCTACAATACATGATTTGTATGACAGATTATCGGGTTGAGAAGAATGTTATTCTGATAACGGAAAAGAAATCACTATTTTACCTTGACCGATTAATAGTCTAGTCTAGTAAGGCTAATCTACTGCGAAAGTGGCAATAAAATTTTAATTTATTTTTTGCATACCGTCTGACAACGTTTATGACATGTAATGATAAAAGTGAATGCAATATTTCTGAGGAGTTTTTTTAATACCTTGACTTTCGCTCTTTGCTCGTGTGTTTCTATTTGCATATCAAGATAAAGACTCTATTTATTTCATACTCTTTTTATTTTGAAGCATTCGGATATTTTATGTTTTTCAATTAATATATTCAGCTTGCAATTATTTCTGACTGTTTATCTCTGTCTTATAATCTACAAGTATCTAAAGGTGTCGGAATACGTATCCTATTTTTTTATAACGTATCTTCGTTGGTCTGTCCTTTATAATATCTAATTAATTTATCTCTTTAGATTGGTAATTGATCTTACAATTTGATCTACGAGTAGTATAATATACGCTAGTACTGGTTTATTTCGGATTCTTAAAATAGAATCATGCATATATTTATTTGTTTAAATAGATATATAATATTTTTAAAAAAAATCGGGGTTGCAATTATTTTTATATTAGTAAAACTTGCGGAAATTTTGATAATAGAATTAAGGAGCACTTGAGATGCTTAAATTACAACTATTCAGAATTTTACAATCATGTTTAGAAACAAACCAATCTTTTGATATTATTAACAAGGGTTTAGAAATTATACATACAAATACTAGGACTTTACAGTTAGATAAATGTGTAATTTAAAAAATGGAGAAAAAGTGTTAATAGGAAGCTAAATATTATAAATAACCAAATCCTTTTTGAAATAGTCACCTTTTAAATTTGTTTTCATATTAGTTCTTAGTTATTCACCATTTTATAGTTTTATTTTTATATATGCTTGTATTTTTAATTTCAGTATACATTGTTTCCTAAAGAAGATACCGTACATATCGAAACATGTCGATTAATCAATAAATAGTAGTTTAAACAAAATATTTCGTCTAATTATTTAGATATATAATATATTACTAATTGTTTCAAATTATATTTTATTATAATTTTAATGAAGTGTTCAAATGTGTATCCGTATTTTCAATTCACATTTAGATTTTGTAGAAAGTGACATTCATCTGTTGACCGTTCAGTTACGGGTTTGAGCTTTGTCTCTGAAGATCACAAGTTCATAATTTTTCAATGGTTGTTTTGAAAAAGAGTAAAATAGTGTGTAACTTTAAAAAAAAAAAAAAAATACATGGACGATTTATCGTCGTTCCTGAAAATGACTGATATAATTTTATTTCTTTGGATAGGTTTACAAAGTTTATTAACCTGTTGTCTCTAGACCCGGCCTGTTCTTATTATAGTAAATTTTATATATTAAATTACGTAATGTTACGAGTGGTATTTAAATAATATATTGTGATGAAAATATATTTTAAATTACTATAAATCTTTAAATAAATAAATACAAAATATTTAGTGTAAAGAAGCGGTATTAAAAGGTTAAACAGATAGATAATAAACTTATAATGAGTTATAATTTCCACAAAATATTTTTTGTTCAATATCACAGAGATAATTTAATTATTCACATCTGTTATTAACATTAGCGTTGACAGTTATTTAATTTTTAATAATACAACCTAAATCCTTTTTCGGTGTAATTAAAACTCCCAGCTTCAAGTATTTTTTTCCTTTGATTTTTGTGCGAATCGTCTCCAATTTTTACAATTATTTCTTCCGGCTGCTCACTTACGCCGTTGCGTTTCTCGAAATCTCGGAAACTGGATATAATTGGGTAATGGGATAATTGCCGGTCGAGATGTAAACAGCAGATATGGCCTGGCGAGCCGCGTCTGCTCTCTGGATTTCACTTTAAGATAATTAACATTTCAAATAATTCTTTATGAATGCGTTTGTATTAACCCCTCCCGAACCAGATTTGTTGTCTATTAAAATACATTTATTAATAATGTGAAACTTCACTCGGTCGTTTTTGAAGGGACCATTTGAATCATTGAAAAGTATTTTACTTTATTAGTGCATTATACTTATAAATATGGTCTCAGTAAGTAAACTTTACAACCATAATGAAATATTTCATGTGTACATTTATGTTCAAAAGCTTCTGTTATGTTTTTATTTTTAAGTATTGTTATGTTATATTTATGTGTTAAATTTTGTTACCTATTATTCTATTTAATATGCCATATGTTTGAGAAAACGTAAAATTGTTGTTTGAATAATTAATTACTTTTATAAACGTAATAACAAATGTGTAACGAAGTGTACGATACTCGAACGATTAATAAAAGAGTGATAGATATGAACGTTGATTCTGCTGGGTAATACCATATTTTCTACAAATTACCTACTGCTTATGTAAATGCCTTCGATAGCTGGTTCCCACGTTTCCGATTAACAATAAACACGTATATGACATATAAGCTGCACTAATCTTTTTAATTTTTCTGTCTTTCTGGTCCGATGATGTTGTTCTTTTAGCTGGGTTGTCTTCTTTAGATTTCGACCGCCGGAGCGTGCACTGGTGGTTTATTTAGACCACTGGACTGGTTAAAGCGCGGGATGTAATTGAATGACGCCTATCGGTTACCGTCTTCTTAGCTTTCTGAAAAAAAGGCGGGAATATTCACACACTCACATGTACAATATTATAATCAGGAAACCCAGTGGTGTCAATCGAAGTAACAAGGCGCGTAAACACCTACTATTTCCAATTGTCTACTTGTGTGTGTATTACATTGCCTTGTCTATGAATATATGAAAGTGTTCACACACTTCCTGTCTCATATAGCTGGCAAAGGCCTCCCGAACAAGTCTTAATAAACGTCTATCAAAGTCATCCAAAGAGTATTTATTATCCAATATATAATACTGGTAGCCCGCGGCCACTGTGGGCACAATTATATTTGGAATCATATTTTCAAATAATACCTACTTTGTTCTATATTCTCACCGCCAAATTTTTATCGGCAGTACCTCACCGATATTTGAAAAAATGTATATGATTTTCGGCTTTACTAATACTTAATTAAATACGTTTTATTAAATACATGACCAATCCAATTTCATTATGTTATATCCGTAATTTTAGATCCTAACAAAATGTACGACACATGCGGACAGATGATTGAATGAGAAAATATAGTAAAGAGGATTTCACAGTACATATATGCTGGTACAAAGGGTTCAAATATCTCAGATTAACGCTTATTTGATTTATCAAATATATTCATTTTTGCTATATGCATCATGTTTTAGATTTTTATTGATGAATTTTGCATTTAAATAGGTTCTATACTATTGTGTACTAGTCTAATTGGCTTTCGTAATTGGTTTTCTAAATAAAATTTTGATTAATCGCAAGAATAAAGTAAAATTCACATACTTATTTAAATGTGTTGAATGCGATTTTCGGAATTGTAAATGTAAACTAGCATCATACACGTGTTGAACTATGTGCGTAATTTTTTATGGAATTTTCTATTATATTATTTTTATGCGGTAGGTATTTTAATTCTCTGGACGCCACAAAGGCTTTAAAAATTAAATTTATATTTTTAAACAGTTATATGTAAGTGAGACGATGCGCTAATATATTGTAACAAGTCTAGTCTACCGAATTGAACAGTATTCGAGTTTAATAATTTGACTTCAACCATTTAAAAATCGTAGACCATAACGGATGTACTGGATAGATGAATTTTTCCACTGGGAGTGACTACTTTTCTAAAAAGTGCAATTATATAAAGTTAAAGTGAGTAAACACGTTTGTTTTTATATCAGCATTTTTTTCTTCTGTATATATCGTTCTGGCAACCCTACTGGAATTTAGATCACGTGATCATCAACACGCGTTGTGATTGGCTGATTTCATTTTAGGGGGAATAACAACTTATACTTGTCTGATTTAGGGTATTTTGGAAATAACCCTGATTTTGAACATACAATATCAATGGGTTTATGTGGACTTTGCGAGAAACAATGTGTTCTGCATGTAGATAATAAATCCACAAAACTACGTATTTAACTCAAATTATCCGAAATCAGTTTTAGGGGGTTTTGGAATTAGGTGATATAATTCTTCCACATTCATTTTCAGCCCACGTCCAATTGGATGAAAGCATCTCATAACGCCTTCCACTCCTCTCTATCCTCTGTTCTATGTATCCAGTTGCTTCGGCTTCTTGTATTGGACCTTTATTCCACAAACCTTTTTTATCCCAAAATTTTAAGTGTTAAGAATAATGTGGTAATAAAATAAAACGATAGGCCCAGCGGGGGGTCAGGAAAAAATGCCGGTGGGTCGATTGCTTCGATATTTGTATAAAAAATATCATATTGAAACTCATCCTTAATTTGTTTGCAACTATAAAAAGATTACGAACAACCACTAATTTTTATTGCATCCTGCAATAGATCATTTTTTTTATAAAATTTTGTATGTTCAGTAAACAATGACTTCTTAGGGAGGTGTAAAAATAGATTGCGATGTACTATTAATGACGGTATTAAAGAGAGAATACATTTTTTGAATCTGGTGAGATTTTGAACCATGAATAAATTTTTAAAATTTATTGTAATACATATATCCAATTCCATAGAAAATGGGTTTTTTCAAATTATGTCTTATTTATCAATCATCTTACAAAAAATATCAATTAAAAATATATATTATTTGAATCACATTTTTAAAATTTGTACCTCGAAAATATCCCGCGTTGGTCTTAGGTAGCCTATCCGCCGCTGGTTTCTGTTTTTTTAAACATGATCTAAGATCTTAAAAATATCTCTCTTGCTCGTAGAACTATATATAAAACTGAATGTCCATTCTCTATACAATTCTATACTTTTTGACCAATCTAAACTAAATTTTGCATTATTACTCTTTAGGACGCTGCCCAAAACATACGCACCATCCCTCCTCCCACTGGCCACCTCTCCTCTTTAATCAAACAAGAATATCACACCTTTTACTACCCCCTAACCGACTATTTTTAATTATTACTAAATCTGAATCCTTGGCAATGCCAGACGCGGATCGCTAGTAATTCATCAAAATATGTTATTTTGCTCACCAGTATAATCTAAACAAATTACTTATGTATAAAGCGGTATTTTAAATATTGAAGGGTAAACCAATTTATATGATTAATGAACCGTTTGTGATAGGAATTCCAGGGTTAATCTTCGATTCGTCCGAGCGTCCTCTATCGCGTGACGTGTCCGGCGCGGGCAAACGGGATGCACGAGTTGTCACCTGTGATTTAGTTGCTCGAGCTCTGAATCATTTTCGATTGATCATTTATTATATGGAGACAGATCGGTCGGACGAAGGACGGCCATTAAAATTAATGTGCGGGTCGAAAATGTATTTGAACATGGACGGGATTTTGATATAATGAATTTGTTCAATCGCTCGGATGATGTGTTAATGACGGTATTTCGCATTTAATTAAGAAGATGATGTTTTCATTAGTGACATCAATAGCGAGTCTTTAAAAATGATTTCATTTAATTATTTGGCTTTGTACGTTGATATTTCTGATCCAGGGCCGGTCTAAGGGGTTTAGACGTCAGGGGCAATATAAATGATTAATTGTAATATAATAATATTTTTTTAGTCTCCAGTATTTTTTGACACTGTTATGTAACATGCATTTAGGCCGTTTATGTAAATTATGCTATGTTAAATAACGTTTTAGAAATTGTTCGTCAACTTTCATGTAATGTTTTCCACGTTAATTAATAATGGATAATTTGTGTAGCGCCATTTTCGTAAATATTTTCACTTCAAAGGCGCTTTACACATAAACTGTTTATAGTTCTACAATAATCTTTGTTTTTAAAATTAAAAATTGTTATTTTCACATATGGAAATGACTTTTTGAAAACGTGCGGTTTTAGTTTCTTCTTAAATAAAGTCTGTGATGCACTGTTTCTTATGGCGGAGGGCAAAGAGTTCCACGCTTTTGGGCCTGCCACCGCAAATACCCGTTCACTAAATTTAGACATCCAGCAACGGTTTGTAGGTTCTACAACTCTTCCTGCAGCTGAAGTAGAGGCTGACCTGAGAGTTTGACGTCTACCATTCAAATTGTTAGGGATACAAAGTTCTTGAAGATACAGAGGCGCCATGTTGTGTGTCGCCTTGTACATCAACCAGTACAATTTAAATTCAACTCTTTCAGGAAATCGGAGCCAATGTAGCTGATGTAAAAGGGATGTTATATGAGAGAATTTAGAAACTATCCGTGCAGTCGCATTTAGAATGGATTGTAATTTATCCAGCTGAAACATTAACAGGTCAGCAAAGGTGCTGTTACAATAGTCCACACGTGACACCACAAATGCATTTATAAGTAGATGAGCTGCCTCAAGAGCCTTTTGATGCCTTTTAATCTGTCTCAGTTGGTGACAGCATACACTGACAGTGTTACTGATTTGTGTGTTCTTTGACAGATCTAAATCTGAATTAACTGCAAATTTAGCATTCCCAGACATTGATTCCTGTATTAAGTTTTGCCTTCTAGGTATTGCTCTCCATAGTAGTTCTGTTTTGGATGGATTCAATGTAAGTCTATTTTGTTCCATCCACTTATCTATTTTATCTACCCATCTTGCAATTTTTCTTTTTAATACCTCGATAGATTAAACTAGATAGTACATGTGTATATTTTAAAGCATAGGTAAAATCGCAGATATAATTTTCTATATTTCAGGACAATTAAATGGAAAATTAAATATAAAAATGGGTAGAATACTTAAGTAATTATATGGTTTATTGAATATAAAAATGATTCGTATAGAATCCATTTGTATTCGTATGTAAAATTTTACCCGAATGCATTTTTTTAAAATTAGGAAATCCTTTGTGGTCGGAAATATTTTTTTTGGCATTTTTCTTAAAATAAGATAGTTTCTTGCTCTTTATTTTAGAAATAAATATCTTGTTGCAATTTTAAAAAATATTTTCTAAAATGTTTTGCTATATTATAAATATATTTAATAATTAACTTAGAAACAGTGTTCATACACAACCTATTTTAATTTCCGTGGAGTTAACGGTACTGTGTATACTTAGTAGGCTGGGCCGAATTTTTTTTTTTGCTTGGTGCAATTGTGATAGCGACAGAATGATGCCAAATGAAGTTGAAATTACGTGTGTAAAATATTATTCAAATTAAAAATCAATTTCTGTCTCCGGATTGGTCTCAAAGATTCGAAGATAATTTTTTTTTATCATATTTTCTTGCTGATGTTAATGTTACTGTGAGTTGAGATATTATTATTATATATTTATTTTAATACTTTCGTGTACAAAATATAGTCCTTTGCCGTAAATAATAATAATCAAACACCTTTGTTTTGGCAGCAAATGAGTTATGGTGAGTTATTAAAATGTCCTGTGCTTGACGAAATTCATGATATTAAAGACAATGTGTTGCCAATTTATGAAGAAGATATGAAGTTTTACGAGTGAACAAGATATGGCTTAATAAGCACGCAAAAACACTCATCATTTCATAAAATAGCTGACATTGTAACAGACACAATAGAAGACATATGGAGAAGACTATCAATTCCTGCAGTCACACATATACGAGTTACATAGATGTGGAAATACTGTAATTTAAAGTATTAAAACATCCTTAAATCTCACCCTAAGATAAGAAAGAAAAATCTAGAGGAAATCCATCGCAGTAGTAATGTGCTGTTTGATATTTCGCCGTGTAAATGTAAAAAAATAATTAATGCTCCTGTCCCATGGATCGTAAAGTTTCCATGCAAAAGCAGAGCATTCTAACCAATAGCGACCATCGACAAATATGATTGGAAACATAGATGTATCCGTAATAAAACAACTGCAAAACCAGACAAAAATCCATTTGTGAATCAAAGCAAAAAACACTCAATGATAAAGTAACATCCACAATGAATTATTTAATGTCTTCAACGTCCAGTTTATCTGATTCAACTACATTTGACATCACTGTCACCTCCAAAACTGCAATACCAACTTCTCGCAAGCCTGTCGCTACCGTCGATTTTTCCACATTGGCGAAAACTTCCGACACGTATGGAGTGTCAGACAAAGCAGCCAGCAGTCAATGCTTCATCAGTTCTGCATGACATTAAGTCTGATGTTCCAATTTTAGACAAGAACCAGCTGTGCAGAGCGAGACAGAAAACAAGAGAGAATATTATGACACAAGATAGAGTTTATTGAGAAACGATCCAAGAAGAACATATTTCATTTATAAAAGAACCCGATTATAAATACTTGAGATACACTGTGCCGCATGTGAAACATCAAAAGCGATCGAAAGAAGAATCACAGAATTCTTTTTAGAAGATAGATAATATTCATTAGCATATTTACTTGCTATCGGCTGTGATGGATCAAATGTGAATGTTGGAAAATATAGTAGAATTTTAAGCTTACTAGAAAAAAGGTTGAATAAACAGTTACAAAGGATCATTTGTTTACTGCACATTAATGAGTTACCATTTAGGTATTTATTTGAATATATTGATGGCGACATATCAAGTCGTCATACTTTTTTAGGTAAAATAGGAAAGGAATTAGAAATTTGTGAAGAAAAAACGATTGTAAAATTCCAGAAAATCATAACAGAAATATCTGATCTCTCCGCTCAAGATTTGAGTACAGATCAATTATGTCTGGATGGTCTCAGCAATCTCGACTAGAGTGTGACACGAGCTAACAGAATTATGTGATTCTACATAGGCTCCTTCAGAAAAACTAATAACTTTGGCAGCTTATGTTGTTAACGTTTATGCTCCAGCTTGGTTCATGGATACCATCACCTATGGAAGTTAATTTTATTGTCCACATATTTACCAGATGAACTCAAAACTATAGTAAATCCTGTAATAAAATGACCTTGCTCATTCGGAAAACTTGCGTTGTTAACTGATCGTCAAAAGCATATGAGAGAACTAACTGCCCGCCGAATTCTGAAAGCTCGCCATGCACGGTAAGAAAATCTAACTCTTTCAAGTTCCAAATATAAACCTCGAAGCCGGCGCTTACTACGATCTTATAAACTGGTAGCAATACATCACTGAACCATTAATAATTCAACAAGTGTCCGACGAAGATCTTCAGTCAGGTGGTGAGAGTGAACTGCCTCTTCTGCGTTTGCCCTGCAGTTGAAAGATCTGTGAAGACTGTTACAGAAGCCTCAGCAACTTAATATTGAAAAGCAGCAAGATAAGGATTCATTAAAGCTAAGATAGCATCTCGTCACAATTTGAGAGCAAAAAGGATTTTGCTGCTAATACAATAATACTTATATTAAACTGTTGTTTCATTATAAAAAAATTAAAATTTTAATCAAGTAATCAACATGCCCGTATGAAGAGATAAATTATGGGCTTTTTTCTGAATTTTTCATAACTTCAAGGTCAATCCGGAGACACAAGATGTTGTCTAATCATTATGAAACTTTGTATATAATCAAAATACGTCATTTAGTAACATTTTTTCACTATTACGTTTTGATTAAAACAACTTATTTTTCTTTCATACATTCGTGGCCCAGTCTAATACTTAGTTCTCTCCTGGTTAAACAAGTCTAAGCGTAAAAAAAAAACTGTATCGTTGGACTAGTTGCTGTAATCTAATTTAGAATATAATTATATTTAAAAAAAGTGGTCGCATAAGATTGAATAATGGTATTCAATAATTTACTGAGTAATTCTTAATTATATCCAATTCTTTTGTTTTTTTTTTTGATGTCAAATGATAAAAAATTTCAAACACGTTTTGTTTTGGATATGATTGTTCCACCAGATCGCGATAGTTACGATCGATCGGTGGAATAGACCCAGCCCCGTCCATTTTCCTGGAAAGGGATTCAATAAGATTTTATCTTAGCTTTTGACTGGACTACCGGAGTTCGTTACCGGTCACAGACTGTTCCGCGTCAGTGGTGACCCGTTTCCGGTCTTTTGTCTCTGTCTGTCATAATATTGAAGTGAGTAAATGAAAAGGACGTGCGAGTGAGTGTCGTAGTTAGTCGTAACTAACCCCAGATCGACGGCTAATTCGAGCTCGACACGTTATGCCCTGCCGGCGGTCAATAGGCTTCATTGGTCGACAGTATAGCCTTTGGTGTACTTATTTTATAAAATATTTATTTTGTATAATTAAATAGAAAATACCCAACCAACAAATTGTCCATCAAAGAAAATCTTTAAATGAAACAGATCTTTAAATAAAGAATCAATCAAAATCTTTCAATAAAAAATGATTTGTTTATCATTATTTAATTTGTTTATTTTATGGGGATTTGGTGTAGACTCGTTATATATGAATTTATATGAAAAATTTAGTGATTATTGTTTGCGTGTACAGCTAAAGTGAGTGGATGAAACAGTAGTTACGATATTTGCGTTTATTTAGAGATTTAATTTACACTGTTATATCATACAAAGTTCGGGTTATACGTATTACACTGGAGGCGGTGCCGAGGTGTGTGCTACTAGTTGTATTATAGGATAAGAGTGATCGGTTCTATTCTTCCTCGGACTGGTTGCGGTGCGACATATTGTTGTCTGATTTGGTGGGTACTAGTCGGACTGCATGGCTTTTGAGTGATTTTATTATAAGGCCTTGTTTGCGGGGCACGAGCAAGAGCACCACAAAATAATAATAAATAAATCGAATAAAACATCTATTTAAAAAGTGCATGTCACATTCTTAATATAAATGTAGCGTATGACAATAAACACAATGACTGAAAATTAAAGTTTTTTAAGTTTAGTGTTGATAGAGTGTTTTCTGGTTAAATATATTCGTGAAGGAATTATTCAGAAAATAATGAATTCTTGTTGAAGGTATGATTTGCTGCATTAATTAACATTGTAATCTTATCAACATATAAATGGCAATAATTTGCTATACAACGAGCTGTAGCGGGCTCACGTGTTAATTAATATATAATAAAGGTTTTTATGGTCTCCGGTGCAGGAAAGTTCTCGCCAGAGATTTTAAACTTGTAAGGGTCAGAGCCTGTTGATGGTCCAATCAAATTTTACTCTTGTCCATATCCTGTATGTATCTATCTATATACCTATACGTATACATATACAATATATAATTATACATATATTGTATGTAGCTACAGATATACAATAATAAAAAACAATTGAACCGGATTCGACAACCGAAAGAGGGCACTAGAAGTATGCTGTATACTTACACAATGTAGAAAAAAATGTATTTATTACTCACCATCTTAAGAATATATGTAATTATTTTTGATTTGACAATATTTTGATTTTTTAATGTTGACGTAAGTGTTGATGGCACGAGAAATAGAGGACGTTCGCGGAAAATTTGGCACGACCAGGTAAACCAGATACTGAAAGATGATCCTATTAGAAGCCTTAATAATCGAATTGTATGAGAAGATGTATGAATGTGAATGACACAAGAATTTTTATTTATTTTTAATATAGTGCATGCATTAGTATATTTATATATGCTCTAATGTAAATAAGATCAAAATGTTACTTTTTATTACAATTTATGTAAACATATTGGCTTAGTTTCATTTTAATGTTTTAGTTTTCATGTCAGAACAGAAGAGTGTGGCGCTCTATCTTCTCTGCCTATCCCTGCGGAGAAACGGCGTAATGGTAAGATATTTAGTTCAAATCTGATCAATTTTGGTATCAAATTGTGTTTTCATTTCTATCATATATTGTAACTAACTTACCATCACGTCGTTTCCCCGTGAAGAGGATAGAGCGCCACACTTTTTTGTCCTGACACACAATTCTCGCCTCATTCAAATACAACTTCTCATACAAGCTCGCCGATTGTTAAGACTTCTAACAGAACTATCCTCCAGTATCTGGTTTATTTGGCCATGCCAAGGTTTCCGCGGGCGTCCTCTATTTCTGGTGCCATTTGCGTCACTTGCGTCAACACTTGCGTCATATATATTTTTCTTACCATTTTCTCCTCATTCATCAGTTCTATATGACCAAACCGATATAATTGTAATAATTGAAAATAATATAAATCTGTTTTGCTGTATGAATATATAATATTATCTGTAACAAATGCCGGATTGTTTACGATTGCACGGAAGTTGGTGGACCTAGCTACCAATCACGAGTTATGCTATTAAAATCAATATGTCATACTCGTAATTGATTTTCTGTCAGCAGTGTCTGCTAATGTGACCCGTAGTATTGATGCAGTACATTAATTAATAAATGCAGTAAGTGAATATATCAAGTGTAACGATAATACTAATACGTATCTATGTATATTCTCAACAAACTCGTGAAGTGATTTGTATACTTATTTATATTATTTTATTACCATTTAATTAGAATATAGGATAATTTTTGAAGATAATGTACATTTTTAGGTCTGACGTTGAATGCGTTTATAGATATGGCGATGACTGTGGAATGTTGCAGTTTGAAAGGGATAATATCAATCATGATGTACTCATTGTGAACTGTCAGTTTCGGTCCATTCCGAATACTAGTAAGGATGCATTTTGTAAAAGAGTTTAAATTATATATGTTGTTGATGTCGATGCTGACCAAGATACGTTAGTATCGAAACCGGTTGACGTAAAAACAACACAGTGGTTTAAATAATGTTAAATATAAATACAATTTAAAATTATATTGCATTAATTAATTAAAGGTTTTTGCGGTCGTTTACAATATTTAATTACAAAACAAGTTTTAACGGCTTCTGAGACCGGCTCGAAACATACAGAGGATTAATTATTTCTGGAATGTATTTGTATAAAAGTATGTGTTTCTTTGCGTTTAAAGTTTGAGTAATATAATGATATGAATATATAATAATCTGTTTTCTTCGATCCTTTTTAGTCTTATTCGCTTCTTTCTACTGGGATATTTATTTATTTAAGTCTCATGAAAATAATCATATTTATACAACATTATTACATTGATTTTTTTAAAGTATTTCAAGTAGCAACATTATCAAACATTGTGCCTGGTTGAAAATACATAATCTCGAAATTGTGCCTGTTAATTTAATACTGTAAAATCCAGAAAGTTTATAAACTTTGGATCACTGTGCATATTTGAAAGTGAACATTATTTCATTGGGTGAAGTAGCAACGGTTGTGTATTACAAATAAATCAATTTATTCAGTTCTGGAAGACATTAAACTTTACCAAACCCTGATATAAAATACCCATATGCAGCCATGCTGTCAATTCGTGTTACCGTAAGAAAATTTTAATATTTTAAATGTAAAGAAAGCTTTATTATTAATTATTAATCCTATAAATTTACTCTAAATATTGAGCCTTAATTACAACCATGGGATCAATATCCTTATATAATTCGGAGCATTCGGAGGTACAATACTACCTTTTTTCTTATCTCTCTTCATTAAATTAGTGAGAAAGAAAGATCATATAGTCGTATGTTTGTTATTATTTTTATTGTGAAATAACTGTACCATCTCTATTTGTCTTACCGTAAATGGTATTTTACCCAGTATATTAATTTAATAACTGACTGAATTGAAAAATAATTATTTTTGTATGATTCGCTTCACACAACTAGTTTTTCACTAGTCAGTTCTAAGCATAAACATTTTCCTTATAATTAACTAAAATATGAATTTTATGTTGCGTATATTAACCGAAATATTACAGTTTTAATTAGGGCGGTAGACCTGTGTTACTGCATGATTTTGGAAGGGTTAACTAGAATTGCCGTAAATAGTTAGTGAGAATTATTAAACATGGATTTTAATTGTCTTTTGAACACGATTCGTGCTGATAGTGAGAAGCTTTTAAGATGACGCGTGATGAGTTGATGAGAATAGTGAAAAATTGGATGGTTCCTGCTTAGATTAGAAGATAAATGGATAGTTCTTGATTAACTTGTAATATAAATTCTCTTCTAATTATAATCTCTTCTTGTTGATTTAGTTTTTCTTTATTTCCCTGTGAAATATTTGTTGAATGAATGAATGTTGTATTTTAAAGCTTTCATGAAATCTGTTTGCTATATCACCGAAAATTAATAGAATTTAACTAAGCGAACCATTCCTGTTATCTGTCTGCCTCTTTTTTGTTATCTCCCCGCCACTGTCTTCTAACTCGGTTTACACTGTTCTTATTATAATACGCATGATTCATAGTTTATACATTCAGAGTACAGTAATACATCTGGTTAGGGTAGTTTAATATAATATTTTTTAATGTATTCCGTACACAGTTTCAAATATAGAATAAAAAGGTATTTGTTATCTAAAATGTAATATTGTTTGATCAAAAATACGTGTAATTTTTGTTTTTCACAAATTTTTTATTTTATTTGTCAATATTAGTTTTTGTCTCTCAAAGTAGTCTTCATTAGATATAATACACTTGTGCTAGCGCTTCTTCTAATCTTCTAACCACTTTTGGAACGCAATTTTCGGTATGGGGTTTTTAGCTCCTTCGGCGTTTCTGTCTGTATCTTTTCAATGTTGACGAAACATGTCGGCAATATTTTTTGATCAAACCTCGTGATTGCATTTTATATAATCAAAATTCAGCAGTGGTGGGGAAATAACATTAAATATCCGACTAAAGTGCTTATATAATAAAAATAAATATAATAAATTAACTAAAATTTTTCACGAATTTAATCAGTTTTATCAAAATCTTTATTTTATTTTGGCACATTGATTACCACGTAATTCTCGCATTTATATTTGCTACAAAATAGTAATAGCACAGTATACAAAATATTGATAAGTAAATAGTTTCTATATATTCACAGCAAAATAATAAGAGTGTCCGACGTCTCGTTCGCACACTGTGATTGCCCGCGCGACCCGATTAAATATTTCGCGGCATATGACATTTCTCCGCGCCATTATAATAATCCGTTCCTTTTACGGAAACAAACGGTGCCCGCTACGTTTCCGTTTGTCTCCGTGCTATCGCGGGTGGGTTGGGTCGCCTCGTTACCGCGCACGCACCTCGGCCCCTCCACCGCGGGCCGGGCAATTAAGCCCGGTATCGGACTCAGCGGCAGTCCGCGTCGGCTCCGACACCTGGCCCAGGAATGCAGCGTTGACGCGCGATGCGGCCGAAGCTTTTGCCGGATTTTAATCATTTACTTCAATTAAAATTATTTGCTTTTCACTTGCGAGGTGTTGTTACGATTGTATAATGCGGAACGTCTATCTGACGGCAGACTTATATGACACATGAATGACAGTGTTTTATTATTATTATTAAGTTTTTGCGTAATTATCAGCCATTTTAAAAAATATATATATATTGTAACAACCAAAAACGAAAACAAACTCAAAATCACCGTAATCGTGGACTGGTCGATGTTGAATTTCTCAGCCAGTGTCCTACTGGAGCATATTTCGTGCTCTTCCACAGCTGTTATCAAAATCCGAATATCGACCCTTTCCTGACTTGTAGTCCAAGCTGGTATCACCAGCATTGAAGTGAATAAACCACTCTCAGCATGCCCTTTCACTAATCGTTCCTTCGACGAAAAGATCGATGAGAATGCGAAATGACTCAGTAGCTTCCATCTTTTCTCCAAGTGGTACAGAATGCTTTTCTAATTTTCTAACTATTACGTACTTGCGTAAATAGTACGTCTCAGTTGTACACCTCGTTGTTGATTGTTGAAGATCAAAGAGAAACTCTTATGTGACAATTAAATATTTATTACAAGAATAATACAAATATGGTACAAGGTGTATAACTAGTATCGAAGTCAAAGGCTAACGCAGAAAAGAGTGCGCCTGATGCACGTCGCCCCTTTTATCCCATCACACACACACACACACACACATAAAGACATCCCGCCCCAGCGGTGCGGTGCTCTGACACACACATGTATAAGATCTCAATGACATCACACCAACCCTATTAAAGAATTATATTACGACAAATTAAAAAAATGTCAATTAAACGTCCAATTAAAAAACAAAACGTCGCGAAAAATTGTACATCAACCTAATATTATCAAAATATGTTATTTCTATCCATTTTTTTTCTTTTGGCTTCCTCCTGGTTCCTGCTCCTGGTTTTACTTTCCTTTTCTCAGTGTTTTGGAATAGCCTCCCCGAATCTTGCGCCACTGGGTACATTGAACAATTATAGACAATTTAATCATTTATATTTTGTACTCGTTTCACGTGTAGATATTGACTTAGTATTATGTGTGAATTCACATTAGCTCACTCATTTAAAACTCATAAAATCTTTTATTTAATCGTCAAAAAAAATCGAGGACACCTGCGGTGGAAAGAGAATAATAAACAGATGTCTGCAGCATCTTCGTCACGAGAAGTGCTCGGGTAGGCACGCCGCTGGAAAGTCACACCAGTTAAACGCAACGGGAATTATATTGTTTTAATTTTACACCTCATATTTTATCCAAATTATGTGACAATCGATCAGTTTATATTTATGGTTTATGATAGCGAAATGTGTTTGCATATAATGTCTAAATATGAAACTATTAGCTATAAACAATATTTTAATATTTAATATCTTAGTTCAATTCAACATTTATTTAATATTATTATGATTGAGATATTATTTTGTAATTAAATTTTTCCTGTATGTGTGATACTATTTAAAACACGATAGATCAAGATGAAAGCAGATCATTAAAATGGTTTATTCAAGAGATCACGACCTCTCATTGGTGAAGGGATAGACGGGAGAGATATGAACTATATAACTATATTAAATTCTAGTTCGATTTAAAACCGAGGTAGTAAAAATTTTTTAAATGAATACGAGGTATATAACATATTTACCAATTCCCTCAATGATGAGATAATATATATAACTCTCAGGTCAGCTTCTACTTCAGCTGCAGGAAGGGTTGTAGAACCGACCAACTGTTGCCAGAAGCCTAAATTTAGTGAACCTGCATTTGCGGTGGCAGGCCCAAAAGCGTGGAACTCTTTGCCTTCCGTTATAAGAAATAGTGTATCGGAGACTTTATTTAAGAAGAAACTAAAAACGCACCTTTTCATAAAATCATTTCCATAAGTGAAAATAATGATTTTTAATTTAAAAAAAACAAAGATAATTTTAGAACTATAAACAGTTTATGTGTAAAGCGCCCTTGAGATGAAAGTTTTTACGAAAATGGCGCTATACAAATTATCCATTATTATTATTATTATATCCAAATATTACAGGTATTATATTTCCCACTATTCATTACTGCAACACCTTTTTACAATAGTCGTGTACAGGGTGAATATTATGTTTCAGGTCGATTTTGTTTGGCTGACATTTTCGTTTGACATACATCCGTCAGTTCGCAGGTTGGTAGTCGTAGAGAGTAGTTGATTACAATTTATTATGGAGCATCTAACGCCTCTCCAACGTGTCGAAGTCGTTAAAACATTTTATCTAAATAATAATTGCAATGCTGTTACCATTAATGGCGATCGTTATCGTCACATGTTAGAAAATATTTTGGTGGCCAAATATGGAACACGTGTGGTTTCAACGGGACGGTGCCACCTCACACACAACTCAAACTACTCTTGAAATTAAGCGAGAAGTTTTTCCCGTTTGCGTAATGTCAAAAAGTGGTGATATCGACTGGCCTCCTCGATCACCTGATTTGACGGCTCCGAAACTATTTTCTGTGGGGATACCTGAAAGGAAAGGTCTACACTAATAAGCCAATAACAATTCCAATGCTACAGGACAATATTTAATTGCTGAAATTACACGCGAAATGCCCGAGAATGTTATGAAAAATACGGTTAAAAGTGCACACATTAGTGCCGCTGCTAGAGGCAGCCACTTAGTCGATATCATATTCCATACACAATTGTAATAAACTAAATAATCGATCAATAAAAAACAAATTAAAAAATTGTGTCTCCTTTTTTAGGTATTCAAAAATAACATCGGCCTCGAACATAATATTCACCCTTTATGTGCTCTGTTTTAGTTGGATGAACGAAATCGGTCTGCTATATCGGGTTTTTATTACCCAACCTGTATAATCTCAGTATTGCTGTGTTATGACCACGGTTTGATCATTGAAATGAAATGACGGCCTTTGTCTTGTCAATCCATATTTAGAGAGTATATGGCAGTGTTTTGCAACAATTCTCTTCATTCTTTTACATGACTGAAAATTTTGTAAAATATACATCAATTTTCTAAAATACTTTATTGTGTTAAGATTATGTTATATAGTATTGCATTTCGTAAAATATAAATTTCTATAAAACTAATTAAATAAATATATTGTTCACGATATTACAGGTAGGTACTTCTAGAAAGGGGTCAAGAGTTATGATCATATAAAAAAAATAAAATAAAAAAAATTCTCTGCAATATCATTAATTGGCATGTCAGTTACTTTGCGGTTTAAAATGATTATTTTAATTTTTTAAATAAATTAAACTTTAAATGTGAAAAAACTAAAGCTTCTGAAATCGTGACAAAAATATAACATTTTGGTCACTAACTGATCCTTGCTTTGATACGAGTCAGTGATGATTGATTGCGATCTATATATTACATTATATTGAACTTATTTTTTTTATAAAACAGATAATCATTATTGTATTCTGATTGATATATTTTGTTTTAAACATTATTATTAATAAATTAACTAAAATTTATTTTTAGTTTAAAATTTAAAAATTGTTTTAATTTAAATAAGGAATCATGTTCAATTTTTCTGCTATAAATATTACAACTGAACATCTTGTCGTTATGTATAGAGTTCGTGAATTTTTTTATTAATAGTTTTACAGTATCTTAACGTAGGTACTTGTTCAGATTTACTGGACCCTTTTTAAAACCATGCTCCAATTGCATTGCTCTGTACTCGCTTTTGATCTTTGTGCTCGTTTTGGTTCTCCTCTAATTTAAATCTTGGACCATGTCTCGAATTTTATTATCAAATCGATAATTATATTAGATTATTAAACTGGACTGGACGCTGGTGATCTCCAAAATCGTTCTTTTTTGACTGTTCGGGCGTCATTCACAATTCGTTTACTTTTCGGGGAGTGCTCGTCTTTCAGAAATTTTGCGTATTATTTCCAAACTCTGTATTTCTAACATACTCCTTTTTTATCAAAAATAGCTAGCCACCTAATGGTTTGAGGTATCATGTAATAGTCTGTTAGTTTTTGTTTATGTAAATGCCTTAGATAGCTGGTTCCCAGGTTTCCGATTAACAATAAGCACACATTTGATATATAAACTGCGCTAACCTTTTTAATTTTGCTGTCTTTCTGGTCCAATGTTGTTATTTTAGCTGGGTTGTTTTTTTTTAGATTTCGACCGATCGAAACGCGCAATGGTGGTTTATTTGGACCGCTGGACTGGTCGAAGCACGGAATATAATTGAATGACGTCTGTCGGTTACCGTCTTCTTAGCTTTCCGAAAAAAAGGGCGGCAATACTCAGACGCATACCAAGAAATCCAGTGGTGCCAATCGAAGTAACAAGGCTCGTAAACAGTTTTTGTCATGATTTTATTTAATTTTTAATGAAAACATTTTTTTTTTTGCGAAGTTGCATTTTCAGAACATCGTTTTGTGATATTTTAATACAAATTGTTAGAAAAGTCGTATCCTGGTAGCAACCAAAATATTTTTTCGACAAATAATTTTTCCTCATTTATTAATTAAATTTGTATTGTTTTTACTACAATTTAAACGTCATTGATGGTGATAGTGATCGTAAGCGCATCTGCGTGTCTTTCTTTTTTCTGGTGGTGGATGCACGTTTCGGTGAGATTATTTTGATTTTCAGATGAACATAAAATATAGGATAAGTATGTCTCCCCGCTCCTCGTCCCCTCGTACGCCGTTCCCCGCTGCGGTTCGTTCGGACCACACCTCCGAGATGTGCGCCGATATAAAAGTTCGAGCCAACCTTTTATGTATGATTTATGCCGCGAGAGATGCGGCGCACACGTCTGCACTCGCCGATTTACGTCAATTTCGCAGTACCGTTTTGGGTTTAACTCGCTGTAGATCTCCAGCGGCCGTCAGCCAATACAATATTGATGATGGGTTACGTCAGGTTTTACCTACGTGTTATTTCACGCGTTGACTTTTGATTTGAATGAAGCGAAAAATAAAATACATCAATTGATAATACAGCATTTCATGAGCGTCTACAAAGATATTTTTACAGATTTGGGCATTCGCATGATATTTTGGACTTATTATATTTTAACTTTCTATAATGGTGAAACGCTTTGATAAAAATTTTCCACAAAGTCATCGTCGATCATCGTTCGTAGAAACATCAATTACGTTTTCCGTCAAATAAATTTTTCTAACTTTATTAGATACAAAACAAATTGGTCCCTAATTAATATTTTTACGAGCTGTTAAACTTCTCTAACAATAAATACACAGCACTGCTCGGTGCATGCATCACCCGCGGAACAAGGTGTGAACGGGCCGGTATCGTGTCTCCCGCGTCTCCCTCGCACCTGCGGCGGGCCGGCGGAGGATCCTCGCATCTTCCTCTTTCGTTCTCACGCGCACTGCCCTCGCGTTGATTGGCCGCCTCGATAAATCAAACCAATTTTGTTTTTAATAAAATTTGACGTTTCGCTCTGTGGTCCGGCGGCCGGGCGATTATCGCGTCTACTCTCTATTGTAATAAGGCATGATTTCGCCCGCGGCCGGCACCGCGCCGCGCCGTTCCCGACCGAACGGGCTCCATGAATATTTTTACTTGAATTATGTTAAACGATTCTCGTATGTTGTTATAATTCGAGCTTCAATTGGTTTAGTTTGTTTTCTGGGGATTCGGATGCGCTTGTGGCGTGTTAACCCCTTTAATGTGAGGGAATTTAAATAAATTTATTCATAGTATTCTCGTGTAGATATGTTAAAAAATATTAGTTAATCAACGTCAAATAATTAAAATGGTAAATTTAGCCCGAGGCCGTATTTATATTGAAATAGGATTGCATTTTTAAATTTTGAACTTAACTTATCTTGTACGACACGAAATTTTTCAACTTTTCAAGATATGGTTTCAATAATTAAAACGTAAAAATAAAAGGTTTCGGCTAAATTTATTCCAAAATGTAGCTCATTTATTTTCCGGATATTCGGACATAACTAATAAAAATAACAAATCATGAGTTTTTCTGTTGTATTATTAAGGCAATACTTTTTTTTATACGCACATTGTCAATAATAATTTGTGGAAAAAAAAATACTAACTAGGTATGTACAATCTGATAATGTTCAACATAGAAATATACAAAACGCGCTGCGATCATCTTATTTTGTCCTGCTCTTTAATTTTTCATTTTTAATTCAATTAATTCAACCTTACCAATTAATAATAACTTTTATGTTTGTTACTCTAAAAATACCCTATGTATCCTAAAAATAATAAATTCACATGTCTGGTTAAAAATGAGGTGAACGTATTTTCGCTTTGCTTCTTGATGTGAATTAATTTTCCGTAATATTCATTAATATAAACATCCACTCAATTACTCTTCTCAATAATTTAATACTCCCGTTAATCCTTTTTTTCTTAGTTTGAGATATACCTCATTCCCGTATTAAAAAAATATTAGTTTCTGTAAATTCGCATATAAATCAGAACTTTAGTACTGGTTTAAAAAGAGTGAAAAAATTAGAATTAGACAATTTTTATACATATTTAAAAATATATTTTGTTTTATTTTTCATAAACACACGACTTCTGTTATATACTATACACTCTATTCCCAAGTATTTTATATTGTTATATATTACAGAAATATTTATTACGTGACTTATGTTATAGCTGTATTAGATAGTAAATATCTAGGTGCATCATCGTTAAACAGCCAACGTTGAATAACTAACAAATGAAAACTTATATAGGAGAGTGAATTAAAGAGTTCGCTAAATCTTTGGAATCGTTATAATTATTATACCTAGTTTGATATTTCATTAAATGAAATATTTTTGTCGTAGGTAATAAAAAAATCTTTATTTATTAAAATTTTAAGGTTCAAAACAGTTTTTTTTTTCAACTTTATTACATAGAATATTACATTACAATTTCTATTTTAGTAAATTAATGTTAAAGTGCGTACAAAAAAAACAGTAACATAGTAAAAGTAAACTAAAATTTTATCAATATATATTTTTTAATGATATACAACAGAGGAAACAAATTATATATGGGAATGTGTTCTTTAAGTTATACAGATATTAAAATAACTTCAGTAAGTTGATATTGATTAATCATTTTTAGCAAAAATGCGTAAGGTCACTTGGAATTTGGATATGATAAATAACAACTTTAGATGTTTTGCAGTTATTCAATTTTAATTGTACGGCGACGATATACGAGTACAAATTATATCAATTTAGTTACATATTCGTGTACTAAATTGAACCAATATTAAATAGATTAATTAATAATTTTAAAATTAAATGAATGAAATTAATTAATAATTGTCAAAATCAATTAAAAATATATTCCAAAAAAGCTTTGAAGATTATGTAAAATATTGCACGCGTTGCTTTGTTGAGTAGAACTCTCAAAACGATCCCGGGATAGGGTGGAACCCTTTTGGGGTATTCTTCAATCAAATGAAATGGCGATGACAGATGACTCGTGGAATGTACAGGGAAGCTAAAAAAGTATGTGAATGGTGACAGGGGGCATTGTAAGAGCATAGAACTAGAATTTTGTGCTTGGTCCAGATGGTGCGTCTTCGATTCGAGTAGAATTAAGACATTAATTAAATAACACTTGCGTCTAGTGTTACCTCTACTCTTTTAACCTTTTAAGTTCCAACCATATTTGAAATAGAAAATACCACATAGGGTAAAGGGTCAGGACTTAAAAGTATCCATCAAAAGCTGACAACTGTATGTCGTTCACAGATCGCAAAATGATTTTTAAAAATATGACTTTAATCCCTGCAAGGCACTTTAGTGTCTGCAATCTCAAAAATTGCGTGTTATCACACTTACGGCATAGGGTAACAAGCAGATTTTAACGTGTTAATGCGCTCATGGTATTCAAAAGGTTAAGTAACTTCACACTCCCTAGATAAAGCTCGTGTAATTATTTTTTTTTGCTGCATTTGAATTATCTCTAAATTAAGTTTCCCCCTTTGTACGCTTCCTGCAGCTACGTGCCTAATGATCGGTTTTTAGGTCGCCCTATCCGTGAGCGAAACCCGTACCACCGAGCTTGCTAAAACTGTCATTTTTTCTACAATGCACGGCTGCGACCACAGCATGCAAGCTGGGACCAAGTGCGCCGCATATTGCGTTAACGATGCGTTCAAATTTAAAGCTACATTATTCAAATTTATAGGTACATCACATTGTCGTTATCACCAGGCTGTTCCCACGGGTACGGCTGTTATTTTGGCGCTGAAGCGGACTAATTGCTGTTATTGTTGTCATGTTGCGGTAATTGTGTTTTTGTACGAACGTGCTTCTACTTAAATGTTATCTTTATTTTACCAATAAACTGTCTCGCATCCTCGATGCCGAAGTGTTGAACCAATGAACACTGAATTGATATTTCGATAAGGTTCTTCGTCGTGTCTATCATCATTATATAATATCTATGTTCAATTTTATTTGCATTTAAGATCATGCAATTGACTCGATCCAATGTGCAGTATTTATATGCTCTAATACAGAGTGGGCCAGCTTGGACTGACTGATGTAAAATGCATATAATTTTTGTAACTTTAATATTTATTAAAAAAAAACATTATTTCATGAAAGTGTACTTTGTTAACTTTTTTCAAATCTATGTGTGGAAAATAACACCATTTAAATAACCTCCATTTTCTTGTTGACAAATAATTGCTCTTTCTAAAGTATTTTGCATAACATTACGCAACGTTTCTGTCTTCAAATTTGTTATTTCTGCACAAATATTTTGTTTCAGATCCTAAATTGTTGCTGGTTTGTTCACGTAAACTCCGCCTTTTAAGTAGCCCTACAAAAAGAAATCAGGCGCCGTTAAATCTGGGGAACGGGGAGGCCAAGCAAACTCCGCATTTTTTGTAATTAGCCGGTCACCGAAAATAGATCATCGTAAAACATAATAAAATTCAATAATTTTAACGCACTCTTGCACAAATTCTTTATTATCTGCAAAAAAAATGTAATTAAAAATAAACCCCATCAATGTTATAATTTTTTTAAAACAGTCGGGCCAAGTTGGCTCACCTTTTATCGTTCCTTTTTACTACAATTTATCTTTTAAATACTAGTTAAATGTATTAATTAAAATATATATATATATGTAAAATCTATTTTATCGAAAAATATCGTTGTTGCTACCGGGATTCGAACCTGGATCTTTTCTAATTCGGTGAACGTGCATTATCCGTAGTCTCAGTCTATATTTTGCTCTTGTATGATGTTCGTGCTCATGTTGATTTGCATCAATTTTTCTTATGAATTTTCCGATATTTTCTTAGTGAGGATTTTATAAATAAATTCTATATTTTCCGCTTAAAGGTCATCATATTCATATTTATGGTTGTTTGATTGTGAATATATAAGTGTAAAATTTTCGTGATCATATTAACCGCTTATTTATCAGAACATTTAAAAAATATATGATAAATATATACACACATGCATACAATACAGAAAAAATCTGTCAATCAAAAAAATATTTAGTTACCACATGGATACGAATCCGGAATGGTACATATACGGAGAAATTAATTTTAATTTTCACTTAATTGGTTTCAAATATCACAGAACAATGTCCTGGAATTTAACATCATAATAAAATAAAAATTATTTAAAAAAAATTACATTACTAAAGCATTGGTAATTTATTGTTTTTATTTTATGTGGCTATTAATTTCTATATTCGAGTGTATTACAGATTTCACATTTATGACGTTTTCTTGAGAATTATTCCTTATTTATTTTACATTATTTAATTTATCGCGGTGCCTATTGACGCGGCCCTTAAAGTTAATGGCCAAAAGTATTCACGAATTTCTTCCTTCGGCGGCACGAAATTGGAAAAACATCTTAATCACGGACCCTTGAGCAAAGCAAAAACAAGGTTCAGAATCGGCGAAGTGTGCGGTTTCCATATTAATATATGATTCCTAAAGCTCCTGCTCATGAACACCTTTTTGGGGATGTTTTTTTGCTTTTGATTCAACGTGTAGTCGACACGCAATGTCCTCCGATTCAGGGTTTTATTTTTCTTCAATGCCACAGTTTTTTATATACCTATGTTAATTGATTCCCACCTACGTAGTAAAACAATGATAAATATTTATTTGGCCCAGAATAACAAGAATTTTTACAAAATATGTGTATTTTTATATAGATACATTTAAATAAAACTTTTATTGAAGCGCACAATTTAATTTTTGTAACCATTTAATTGGTATATAATTAACTATTAATATAATATATCACAGGGTTAGTTAAAAACCTTTTTTAGCCCGAATTATTAAATTTTAGTGCCTACCGTATATTTTTAATAGTATTCGTTACACATAAACTAAGCAAATTGTGATGGAAAATTAAAATAAAATCTAGGTATATAAATATTGATAATTATAGTTTGTGGTACAGTCAGACCTTACATGACGTAAACAAAAAGTAAAAATATATAGTGTAAAACAAAATATAGGAACGAAATATTCTAAAACATTAAAAGAATAATTGAAATTTAAAAAAAAATTAGGTCAAAATAACAATTAATAATCAAAAAGAATACAAGAGCGTCAAACTTAACCTTGTAACAATGTGCAACTGATCAATATCACCTGCCGCAGTGTTGACACGACAACGAAATAACTAATGTTAGTAGTATCGTCAGAGAATTGTCAACACAGTAAGATATATGACTAGATAATATTGATGGTATTTTAGAGTACCGTCAACTTATGTTATAAAACAGAGGTTTGGTTACGAGTGACCAATTAAAATTTATATCATTTTGAAATTTTATTGGGGTTTATTATTATAAGGCCGCTTTCTTGAGTATTAATAAAAATATAGTTCTTACATTATTGAATTGTTACTTTTTTAATGCGGACCATTAATAGTTTAATGATACAATATAGGTTAGAAGAAATGAGCTACATTAAAAATATGGCTTTTAAACCTTTTAAAAATGCTCATCACATGATTTCACTATAATGTGACTATTATTAGCCTATACCTAGATACCACATTGGTATGATTTGTGCAAATGTTCATTTACGAAAACATTTTAGTTATGTAATAAGTTCCGTTTATTTTCTACGTATTTTTATTTATGTAACTGTTTTCTAAATAAGTTCTAATAAATTAATGGCGATCGCGTGGGTGTCCAACAATATTAACATACTTATCTGTAAATTTGCATGGATTGAAAGCAAACGCATTCAATTTAAAAGCAATTAATTCTTATCAATCAGATGTCATCTTGGCTGCCCACGTCATTTACGCAGTGTAATTGTTTATGACTGAAGACGCCCTATCTCGTATTAATTCCGCCATTAAGAGACCTTAATGTTGTTTCAGTTTTCTCGCTTCCCGTGGACAATTTTCCATATTGCGGTTTCCCGCTGTGTCGGCGTGTAAACGGTTTTCGTAAGCGCTAAATGTCCGTTGAATGCTCGCATGGTCCACGCCAGTATTGCCATAATTTGAATACAAATGTCTTCATTTGTGTTCCACATTGACTGCTGTGAATAGTTTACATTAACCTCTAGTACCTGCGTGGTTTTATTTTTCTTCCGAGCCTGCATAAATAACGACTGAAACCGACATGCCTGGGACACAACAGTCGGCCGCGAAGGTTATGCATTCCACAGCCATCGAAAATTAAATTACACGACTCTTTCAGCTGCTATAATTTTGTATATTCTCGTATATAGGCTCGTATCAATTATTTATGTTATTAAAATAACACATTATTATTGTGAAGTTGTAATTATTCAGAATATAGGTCTGTGATATTAAAAATAGAAAGATATACCTATAAAATCAATTTTATAGAAAAATATTGTTGGTACCGGGATTTGAACCTGGATCTCTTCCAAACCGAGGACCGTGCATTATCAGATTATGCTATACCAACAACGACAAATTTTCAAACCTATATGATACACTTTTCAAATTAATGGATCTCACTTATAATGATAATAGCACAATACAACATGAACAATGAAAGCAACAAAGATGTACGATGATGTTTTTTGTTAAATTATCAATAATAACAGACCTGGAGTCTACAGCTCCCGAGTCGAGCCGATCCGACGAAGACAGAGTCTACACTGGCTATGAATATCCGATGGCAGCTGAGCATAATCGGATTTGTCAGTATTTTTTGAGCTAAAATAGTGTCTCTAGGGCTAATTTTTTTCCTTTTATATTATCGCTTTCTCTGTTGCTTCCTGATTGTACTTCTTTTTTGTCAGTGATTCGGGAATGTGATACCCCTTGCAATTGTGACTGATTACACTGATGTATGGTTCAGTGACTATACTGCTGGTTACCATTGACAGTTTTTTTTGCTTTGTCTTTTGCAGCGTGTTTCCAGATATTGCTTTAAATATTGATCATTATTTGGTATTGACGTGATCTTTGATTTGTAATATTTTGTCTTTTCTACCCTTGGAAACAGATTTTTTTAAATGTAGTTTGTGCGTTATTATAAAAGTGTAAAGATATGTTGAAAAATAAAAATACAGTTGAAATAAAATAATTTCCGAAACAGCATTTTAATTTGTCATTTAAATTGATCGCCTTAAGAGTCGACGTTGTCAAAATGGGGAATGATGTTAATATTTATCAATTTATCTTCATATTGGGATGACGCACCGGATTCTCCCTTTTAGACATTACAAAACTACCGTTTCATCCCTTAGAATGTAGTTTGTAATTTTTGGCGAAGGCAACAGGTGAGCAAACACTGACCGATGTCGGCGGTGCTAACAAACGGAGGATAACCTCATTTAATTTGGCGCCGGGATGGTCTGATGAGTGGCTCCACGCCGAGGGAGAGTGCTTTTAACACTGGCGGAGTTTGTTAAGTATACACTTCGAAGATTTTTTCCGCTGAATCATCCGATTTAAGGTTATTTTCTTGTGCTAGGGAATTAGCTGATGAATGTAGCCACCGCTTACAAAACATTGTAGCATTGTGAAATCTACGCCGATGGCCTTGTGAAAAGAAAAAAACATTTTTATGAAGCGCTGTGTTACTGTTACTTGAAATGCTTCTGTTTTATTCTGGGTAAATGCAGGCTGTGCTACAAATTCCAGTGAACATTTTTATATTTTGTTCATTTATTTATTTAAACGTGAATTGAATTTATGTAATATTTATATGAAAGTAAAATAATATCACATACATATTTTCTATCAGAATACATTTTCTTAAATCAGTTGTTTTATTTATCAGGTTATTTATGAACAGTTTCAAAAATTATATGAAACGTACATTAAATAACTGAACATTGGAACCGCGTACTATTATATTGGTTGGGATTCGGATACTATTTATAATATTCCGTCAGGAGGTGAGATGAGGGGAGTGCCATTATATTTCACAGGGCCTAAATAATGAGTATCGATGTATGCAATATTTGGTCCAGACATGATGAGGGTGATATATTTATGTGGCTAGGTAAATTAAATTTATGTTAATAATTATACAAAATACTTTGTTTAAACCACTATTTATTAATTATTCTTCATGTTTCAATACCTATGGTATCATCTTAAGGAAACAATGTATATTGAAATTAAAAATACAAGCATAGATAAAAATAAAACTATTAAATGATTAATAAGTAAGAACTAATATGAACAAATTTAAAAGGTGATAAATAGATAATTTGTTAAATAAAAAGTACAAGAAAAAGTTTATCAGATCATGTGTTTACCCACCTATTATTGATAGTGGAAAGCAGTGAAGAAAAATTATATTTTTAAATAATCTTACTTCAAATTCAATTGTAAAAAAATATCCCAAATTCTATATAACCAGCTGTTTACACTAATAACAAATTAAACAATTATATATTAAATAACAAGGATACGGACGATATTTAAAAAAAAATTGGGGGTCTACAAATTAATTTGCAATGATTGCAATTATTTTTATATAGGTAAAACTTGCAGAAATTTTGATATTAGAATTAAGAAGCATTTGAGATGTACAAATAACAATAACTATTCAGAATTTGTCATTTACCTTTTGGAAACAAACCATTTCTTTGATATTAATAAGGGTTTAGAAATTATGCATACAAATACTAGGCGTTTACATTTAGATAAATTTGAAATTTAAGAAATAAGAAAAGTGTTAATAGCAAGCTTAATATTATAAATAACCAGATCCTCTTTGCAAATAGTCACCTTTTAAATTTGTTTTCATATTAGTTCTTACCTATTCACCATTTTATAGTTTTGTTTTTATCTATGCTTGTATTTTTAATTTCAGTATACATTGTTTCCTGAAGATGATATCATAGGTATCGAAATATGTAGAATAATTAATAAATAGTGGTTTAAACAAAGTATTTTGTACAATTATTAATATAAAATGAGGCCATGAAGTAATTTGGAAATATCGAAGAAGTTAATTTATGTTCGTTGGTGTGACTATATTCACGTGATTTTTTGTATGATTTTTAAAGTGCAATTGAACAAAACTTGAAACGGTTGGCCTTTAATATAAAAAAAACTATAACTGGTAGCGAGGGTGTTTGGGAGATGAAGAGGAGTGCCTACTTTTTGCGCAGGATTCTAACAAGTAACTGTACTTACTCATAATCACTTGGAACGTGACTAATTTTGACCAGGATTCTAGAGAAAAATTGGCAATTTGACCGGTTAAATAGTGAATAGTTGAATATTTATTTGTATACACTATAGGTAGTTTATGAGTATGTATTCATTTTATATCTTTATTACTCATTAAGTTATTACAGAACTAATCCATTTTATCTTACTTATAACTACATTTTGTCTTTTTATTCGACATGTTAATTATAATTTTGCTGAATTATATTCACGTTATATTTGTTTTACTTGGACGTGACCTTTACATGACAGAATCACAGACCATTCGACTTGCTACAATATTTGTACCTGTTATATAATTTAGCGTTATCGCTATTGAATTGAATAATTTTCCAAACCAACTCATTTGTTTACTTATCTGTTTAATATTGATTATTAATACCATTTAGTCGAATTATGGTTATTATAATTATTATGTATTATATCAGCCCATATCGTATATACGTAATATTGGTTAAATTTATTGTCAATCAGCGAACGACTAAGATATAATTCGTAACTTTTTCATATAAAATGAAACAGTATTCGAATTTTATGTTAAATAAAATTTTACTTTGTTCTTTCTTTACGCATCATGTATGAAGATATTTATGGTCGGAATGGAAGCACCACAATTACACCATTGGATCGTTTACCTGCTTATGTTATGTTATTGGAAGATGGTTGCGTCATTCTGTATTATATTTATTTATTTATTTAAGTTGAAAATGTCGTCTAGACAATGAAAGCTCGCGTTAAATACTGCAGACGCTCGCGCCAGACGAGATGATTCGTCTGAAAGGCAGCCGACTATTTGTTATGTATTTAAATTTTCATTGTTAATGTGTGTACTTTCAACAACTTGTGCCGACTATACCTTCATAATTTGTTGATCTATCCAATAATAGCACAATGGACTAAATTAACAATATGTTCATTGCGTGGATATATTTTTGTTTCTTATTTAGTCATATATGAAAAAAACCTTTTGGGAGTTGGTATAAAAACTGTTTAATTTTCACAAATATGAATTCTATATTTTATAAATATGCGAAGTCACACTATGACACGTTTAATGGTAGCTAAATAGTTTTTTTTACAGATTATTTTACTTTGTTTATAATAATCACTAACGGGCGCACTTTCAAAAATAATTCGTATTTTCGTGTTTCTCGTATTTTTCGTATTTTCTTAATTCGTATTTTCGTGTTTTTTGCGAAATAGTGGGTTTTTATTATTTATTTGTATTAGACGTAATACACTAGAATTGACTTTTTTTAAATTATTATTTACACTAATATAATACTAATAAACTGGGTGTTTATTGCCATAATTAAGAAAATACAACCATTATAAGTACGACTAAATTACCATCACGCCGTTAATATCAGTAAGACGGTAACCATTAAATATATTTTCCGCGTGCCACAGAATTACCTTAATATTTAAAATTTATGGGTATATGAAATACATTTTCTTATAATATTGAAGCCAAGATTACGGAGATAAATCTCAATTAAGACGAATTAACAAAATGCTAAAAATGAATAAAGTTATAACCCTTGTCAATTTTCAACACTTTTAAAATACTTTGTTTTAGTGAAATAATACTTTTTTAAATAATGTATTATATTTACTCACATGCTTTAAGGCTTCAGCTACTATTTAAAATCAAGAACGTAATAATTTATTACTAAATAATATTTTTATCGATTCTAATAATATGTATTTTTTATTTTATTTATTAGCGTCAGATCGCCGATCGTCTGCGGCCATAATGACGTCTAGTCCGCGTTCTCGTAATTTTCGTTAAAAAATGCCAAAAATATATGATTTCACGCCTATTTTACTCACTGTATGAATTTATTATGAACTTATTACAACAGTAGTAGCAAATTTCATAAATTAGATGTTTTTTTACTATTTTAAGGGAAAACAACGTTTTTTTTTAACAACGTAAACATTTTATGTTCGTTTCTATGTATGTCGCAATTAAATATTTTGTTTGTATATAACACTATTGCATTTTAAGCACAAGCTGTATGAAACAGACATATCACCAAAATGCCAACATGGCTTTTCAATCGATAATATTAAACCAAGTAAATAAATTGAAGCTGTCATAATAATTTTAATATAGAACTTTGGTTTTAGCGACTATCTTAATATATGTAGGCACTTTGTCCGATTTAAAGACATAATAATATATATGAATATATCTTCAAATCATATTCATATATATGAGGTACTCAATAAATTATTTAATTTTTGATGGATTAATTCAAATGACAACACGTTTTTACTTCATTTCATATATCAATATAAAAAATACTTCAGATACGAGTTATTTTTGACACTCGTATTGAATGAGAGAAAATCATCATTTTTATTGTTGTCTCTTTCTATTCAAACTTTCCTCTTTTTACGTATTTACGTAACAAATAATGTCATTAATTATTTCTCCGATACTTTATAAGAATTAACTATTAACTTTATCTTGAAAGCATATCTAATTCGTCTAGAATTTCTTGAATTTCAAACTGTAAAAATTAAAGCTCGCCCTTAATGAATAATTTTAAAACACCAACCGGTTTCGGAAAATATCATAAACAATCTTAAATAATCTATTTAAAAAAGAACATAATAAACCAAAAAGTATAATTTGCAATTATTAAAACTATGCTAAATAAACAATCAGTATATTGTTGTTTTTGGTCCAATTATAAGTAAATACGGACATTTAGAAGTTTAGAATGAAATTTTTGACTATTTTAAAGGTAGTTTTTAATTTTTTTGCTACTCTGTGTGCATTTTTATACATATAATACAATATTGGGAAAATAATATTTGAAGAATTTTATTACAAATTTGCTTAACTAATTTACTTTGCAATTTTATTATAAATATTTATTGTGTCAGTCAAGCAGCAACTTTCCCAATCAAAAATAATTTCTTTGACTCTCTATTTCGTTTCCATTAAGGCATTGGTTATTAATGTAGATTGATTAAAAAATGGAATAAAACACAACATGTTTCAAAGCGCAACTTGTAGTTATGTAAAACGTTCAATGAAAACTATTTTTTATAAATCATTAAATGGTTCGATCATCACCACGACGGCGTTCAATTGAATGCTTTAATGCAATAAATTTCGGTCGCTCACATCAAAAGTGGTGTAATTTTTTAGGGCGAACCTCAATATATCTTTCTTAATGGACGAAGTTTATTTAAGACCGTCATTATGTAACGTAATTTTGATCCGTTGTTCTAATGGATATTTAAACTACAGTTAGGAAAAAAATAGGCGTTATATATGGCCGGATATATTTTGTTGATTTGGGAAGATAATGTGTGAATAAATGGGCCGTGCATACAAAAGCACACATACAACACGTATGCTCCGTGTTACACTTCGCTCGTATTCAAAGTTCTATTGTTCTAATTTACATACCCATACTCTTTGTCGACACTTAAAATTCCAATAAGATTTTTAGTATCCCATTTATTTAGGATTTTTTGTTTACATTAAATTTAATGTATTTTTATAATTGTAGCCCGAAAACTTATATTTTTTAATTGTATTTTTGCCAAAAATGTAATTTAAAAGTATTTCATTGTAATGGTAACGTTGTATTTTTACCAACTAAAGATAGCGGAATACAATTTTAAAATTATTTTGTAAATTGAGTTGTAACACTATTTTAATATTTATTTTAAATTGTTAACATTGTTTTATTAACCATATTATAAAAATATAATTTTCTTCTTCGGGATGTCAATAACTTATTAAAAGCATATGTTATTGTTTCTTTAACAGAATCTATTTTTAAAAAACATTAATTATTTAAAAAATAAATTTAGTACGTAACTTAAATTATTACTTGATGATACAAAATTATTAGAATAATTTTTAGGAAAAAATTTTAACCATGACCATTTTCTATCAAATGATTAGAAATTCTGAAAACCTTCCATTATTCAAACATCTCAAATGCTCCTTTACTCTTATATTAAAATTTCGACCTGTTTTACCAATAAAAATGCAGCACAATTCTTACAACTAAGGATATAGACACCAGAATTGTTAAATTTATCATCTTTGTCTTTGTCTTTGTCTATATTATTATTTGTATAAAATGACGGTCTAATGTTTCGTAGTAGGTGTTTAGATATTTGAATAGATAATTTATTTAAATAAAATAAAATATATAAAATCCTACGCCAATATATTCATTATTATCATTATGTTTTATATGTAATTTATATAAAAATTGACTAATATATTCATTTTATTTGTTTTTTAAAATAATGTCTACCTATATTATAGCCGTCATTAACTGCTACTTTTTAAAATTGTATTCAATTCAATATTGAAATTGGATATTGACTAAACGATGTATCATGGAGTGGAACCCTGAATGCTTATGTGATAATGGATAATTAGATTCACTATGTATGATGGTATCTGTAAAAGTTTGTTTTCTAAAAATTTTGAATTCAATTTTATTATTATTTTTAATCAATGTTAGATCCAAAAAATTATATTGAAATTTTTCGAAACAGGTAGATGTCTTTTAATTAATCAAGTGGTTAATTAAACAAAGTTAACAATTTAAAATAATGGATTCTAACCACAAAGTTGATTTTGCCAATCTTAAAAATACTATTTATTAGAATTTATTTATGTTAGAATGTTTTCGGGAACATCTTCCCAGTTATATTATATTATTGATAATGGATGATGTTCTCATTATCACACCCTCGTGTTGGTTTAAAATAATAAAATACAGTGGAATAAAACAGTTTCAACTCAATTTACAAAATGATCACGGAATTCCACTAAGTTTCACCAAAAACCTTTGAACAGTTGATTTTAAAATACTTTTTGTACGTTTAGAACTATTATTATTATTTATTCATTCATTTGTAATGTTAAACTCACTGGGCCATGTCCGTGCTGAGACATACATTTTTACATGTAAATCTAAAGTAATAATTACACGTAATATTAAAAAAATGCACAAATTAATTAAAACAGCTAATAAGTTCTATATAAAAATAGAAATATATAAATAATATGGAAGAAAAAAATTGTCACAGTATCTAGAAAACCTGCTCAAATAAAATTATCGGTTATTTGATGATATTTTTATGTTAAAATTCCTTTGGATTTGGTTGATCGATAGATATTTTATTGTCCAAACGCCCCTCTGCCATTGACCACCGGAATTTCTTCAATCACGGCTTCATGGCTTCTTTTTGTCTCCTCACCTCCGGGCGGATGTTACTCCTCGTCCAGTAAATTGGCCTTGTCCTATTTATTTCTGGTGATTTCTCGCTCCGGGCGTGAGATCGGAGTTTTGTACCTTCCCATTGTGGTCCCCGAAAAATCCATTTTGCTCGAACAAACCCTCCTTGGTTCGGGTCTACGATTTGTCTTGGTGCGTTGTACCGGAACGAGGCAGGTGTTTGGGCTCGGCCACAAAATCATTCCGAAATTATTCTCTTTGCTCGGACACCTTTAAAATTAAAAAAATGGTATGTGAGCGCTTTAAACTTGTGCGTCTTGGTGATATTATAGTTCTAGCATCATTACCGACTTGGCTTCTGAATTCCTTCACTTTTCGTGGTCGGATGTGTTGTCACTCTCCTACAAAGATATTTGATTTACGTTTTCAAATTGGTTTTAAAATAATCTTCAAATATATATTTTAGCGTTTTCAACTGTTTATCATTATTTTACGTAATATTATTTTACCCCAAAGCTGTGGAAAACGGATCATGTTTTTTTTGTGGAATATAAAAAAGAAAACGTCAAATCTTTTATCTTATTATAGATTATTACGGAAATTTTCATGAATTAGTACAATTAAACCGGTTTCCTACGTGTGCGGTCTATCTCGTGGTCCAGAGATAGTAAACCCGAAGTACCCGTGCTCGAAGTTGTATTTGGAAAAAAATTACTAGCACATTACGGCTAGATTTTTAAAATGACAATTTATTCAGGGAAATCGATTGAATATTTATTAATTCTAATACATATTCAATCGATTTTTTAACATTAATCAATATGATAAAATCGTGCTCGTCAGATTGATTAGCCTTATTTAATCGCCCGTAGTTCCAAAGGTGATGAACTGTTTGCACAATTTGCCACATGGCAGTTTTAAAGCAGAATGTTAGAAATTATTGATATTTCTCTACTTAAAGAACGAATATAGGGATTATTAAGAACACATTCTTATTGTGAAGTTGTAATTATTCAGAACACAAGTCTGTGACGTTTTAAACACTAATTAAGTGTATTAATTAGAAAGATATACATATAAAATGAATTTTATCGAAAAATACTGTTGTTGCTACCGGAATTCGAACCTAGATCTCTTCTAATCCTGAGAACGTGCATTATCCGATTATGCTATACCAGCACAGTGGGTTAACGACCAATTTTCGAACCTATATGTTACACTTTTCAATTTAATACATCTATCGTTCCATTATTTGACAGCCATCTACTTTGCTTTTACGGAATCTGAAATACCTTTGAGTAATCCGTCATGAGACGCTAGAATTAATTGATAATTGATTTTCATTAAATTTTGGAAACGGTAATAAAATAACACATTAAATTTATTAATTAGAAAGATATACATATAAAATCAATGGATCGAAAAAATATTGTTGTTACTACTGGGATTCGAACCTGGATCTATTCAAATAGGAAGATAGCTTTCAAATAATGGAACGACAGAAGTATCAATAATAATTAGTTTGTTGTCAATTATTACTCCCCAATATTTGATTTCATTCAATTCTTGAAAATCTTTATTATTTATTCTTAATGAATATAATAATAATAATTTTAATACAATTTAAATATATCAATACGAAAGATGTACGAACAAAATCAATTAATCGAAAATATATTTTGTTGTTACCCGAACCAGGAACCCTTCTCGTTTATAGGTTAACTTACAATGTTGACGTGGTGTAATAGGTCAGCGCACTTCCCCGGATAGGAAGATATTTTTTCGATAAATTGATTTTATCTGTATATCTTTCTTATTGGTACGTTTAATTTGTATTAAAATTGTTATTAATATTATTAAAAATATTAATAATATATTATTTGTTCTTAAAAAATTGCAACTTCTCTATAATGTGTTTTCTTTAATAATTATTATTTTCTTTATCATGAATTTTCTTGTGAAATACAATTTGGAGTAATTTGAATTTACTAATATGATGCAAACCTTCGTCCTTACTTGTCAAAGGTGAGCGACTTCACGAACTAGCCTTATATTAATTATTATTTTCATTGTATCCTTTCAATACGCGTTATAGGTTAAAAATCCAGTATAGTGCGCTTTTACCAAATTATTCACACAAATAAAATCGTGCTTGATTATTTCTTCTCGTAAAGAAATTTGTTTTGTTCTTAGAATTTTGCTCGAGGTGTAAGTAGGTACTGCAATGATTAATTTAACGGATTACGAAAGAAATTTAGATTGACCTGGCGTTGCCACACCAGCTCAGCTATCAAAATAACTGAATCGCATATTCGATCAATGAGCGTAATAAATAGTTTAAAGACTTGTCAAACTCAAAAAATAATACGATTCATCATATTATTTCACTGCTCGTGTTCTTAATTTTTTTAATGTTATGATATCGACCCACATAAGTTAATTATAATGTTATAAAGGTATGTTTTTTTAAGTTCTGTTTAATAAATATTTTATATCAAATACGGAATCCAACGCTATCTTTACATTTTGTGTATAGCTTTGATAATGCTTTTTCTTTAAATTCGATTGAACCACATAATGACGAATGGGATATCTAAATGTTTTCTCATGGGTCACCTATTTTGTTTTTGAATAACCCAATATTTTATTACCTGTTTTACATTGTTGCCCTACCACAAAATATGAATGACGTTCTGTTGTGGTTGACATTGTTTTAACGACTTGGACCGAACTTGGGATCCTATAAAAATCTACCTTAATTTGATGTTTTTACGACACAATACCGGCACAAAATTTTGTATCCTCGTTACACTAAAGAGTTTAATATCCATATATTTTTACGTTTTCTTTATTTTAATACATAATACAATGTCATACTCGGTTTTGTTGTAAATAAATTTGTGCTGTTCTCCTTTAAAAAAATCTGAGTGTTTTAAAGATTTACGGAGAAAATATTTATCTCATATAGATCTCACTTCAAAAGATTCTACCTTGCTAATATTCTTACACCAAATTAATTGGCAAATATTGTAAAAAATCTTTTACGGAGAAGTTGTTCCATAATAATACAGACAATCTTCTATCAAGTGACTATACGTACTCTCAGAGAGGGTTTCGAAGTGTTGTCCACCGTCGGAATTAATTAACGATTAACATGTATTTCCTCGATCTCTCGACGTAATCTTCTCCTCTCTCTCTCTTCTTCATCTGTCTCCCATTGTGCCGAGTGTTTTATATTATTGAGCCGCGTCTAATCGGCGTGACGATCTATCTGTTTGTGTCCGCCATTGTATCGCCGGGCGGCACGGTATCCGTGTTTAGATTTGTAGGACGAAACTAGATCTGGAAGATAAGTCAGAAATATTCTCGGGTACTAGGAATAAGCAGCTTAACACCTTCATAACAAATTCGTTCGTTTGATTCCACCGAGCGTGTCGTGAATCTCGTCTTTCCACGCCGGGGCACTACTTTCTGATCTGTTCGGCTTATTTGCAGTACTCGTGCGCGTGATTTGAAAACGGCCGCTGTGATCTTCTCTTACTTTGCTGCTGCTGTCTTGTAGGAGTTGTCAGAAAAGCTAACAGAAAATAACTTTATTTCTTTTGCTGTGCCCGGGCACGGCTTCCGAGAATATAAGATTATCAAAATTAAATTACAACAATATTACCTCTCCGATTATCCCGATACGCAATAATGGTGGTCAAACTTGCTTGACATCTTTGGTTCAAAGATATAATAACATTTTGTTATTGTTTTGTATCTAAATAGTAAATAATTGAATATTGTTAAATTGAGGTGTATTTCATTTGGCATAAATACTCAAATAAAAAAATATGTATCGTTTATCTCTCCAGTCACGTACGTTTGTATGTATCTGATTACTATCAGTTTAATAAAATCATTGCAAAATGTAGTAATCAGCGATGCGCAACTCATCGCTTCTCTATAACATTAAAATTGCCATTTAAATGATTTGTATCCCATCAATCACATAGATTTATACGTTTTGATTTTAATAAAAATGGCGTTAGGTTTTTACGCGTCTGCGCTTGACCATTAGGCTAGCATCGACATTTCACGTTACTCCGCCAACTTATTACAATAACAGTGTGCTAATAAATCAGCGGTTAATTTTTGCGACCGAAATGGCGGAGAGATATGATTCATCACGAGTCACCGTTCGCTAAAAGGTTGATTGTGGTCGGTATTCGGTATGTAGTCGAATGCAACTACTTCTAAGAAGGCCGGGTCGTTCACGGAACTGTTCTCGTGTGACTCGCAAATTCAACTAATTTCATTAATTAATAATGACCTCGTTGAAAGATTCTTATATCCTAATAATAGGTTATGATATTTTATTATTCGATAATTATACGCTTTTGAATCATTTATCATGTTTTTTCGACATCCAAAGTAAACATGATTATCTTCTTCCGGTTGGTTAAATATTCGTTTTATGACGACATATACTGTTTTTCCTTATGTTTGTTCATTGATCAAATATTATCAATTTTTTTTTTTACGATTTCGCAAAATTTTGGTTTCGTACTTAATATTACAAATATTATATATAAAACTATTGTATTGCGATATCTTTACAAGCGTATTCGTTAAATTTACGTGTGATTCATAATTAATATTCAAGATTTTTTGAGCGTTTTATTATTTCCCTTGTATCTACTTCGTCATAAAATGAATGTAGATGTTGTCATAAAAGAAATGAATAGAATAGACATAAAATAAAGTGTACATATATAAAAGGGGTTTGAAGCATTCTACATACATTCTTTGTAGAAATATAAATCCGATAGTTTATGACATATTTATGTAACAGTAAAAAGTATTTACTCTTCGTGTAAACAAAACGTATATTTTTACATTAAAGTGCATTATATTGTCAGCGTTTAAATTTTCTTTCCAATCGAGTCATATATTTTTAAAAAGTTGCGAAGCTATTTAATTGCGGAAGTGGTACCAAAATAATCACGTGGGTGACACTAAAATATTTAAACAAGGAATTTGCTTCAGTTCATGTTCAGTTCAGCAGTCATGTCTAAATATTTGGTAGTCTGTGAATAGAACCGATAAATCATATTCGTATTTCGTTTTTGAAAAGTATTATTAAATGCAACTTTTTAATATAAACAGTGATTAAAATATATTTTTTGAAATTTTATTGATGCACTTACATGTCTGTTTCTATTGACGATCTCTAGTAATTTTCAACACTATATTCCTACGTTTATAAATTTATTTCCACATAAATGGTTATAATGCAATTCTCGTCTCGGTCCATTCTGAATCTTCCGATGTCTTCATTTAATGAGGTGGCCAATGCTCTCAATGTTCGATCTCAACCCCGGCAGGTGTCGGCCGTGTCGTGAAGGAGATATTCTAATCAATTACGGCTAACTAGCTGAGGTATCGCGATTGTTCGCGAGGGAAACCTCACAGGAAATGTTGATTGGTGCATGGGCGTTTCTGAAGGGTTCCACGTACAATGTATCCTCTGTCTACTAGGCCATTGATAGATAGAGCATTTCAATTATATTGGATATATTGTTGATGCTGCGCGAGACCCATGCAAATGCCGTTTTTCATGTCAGCGTATTATTGTATCCATCGAGCGTACCTCGTTACTCTCGATTATTCTCGTACTTGTTACAATTTTACTTTCTCCAGTATCATAGCGAGTAAACTCAAATGGAAAGTATATTATTTTCGACTTTCAATATTTCTAATAAATAAGTGGAGACGAAGAAGAGTGTTTAAGTTGGAAAAATATGGTTTAACTTCGCTATGATGGCATGCATGACTCATTGGTCCATTATTGCCATGTGACCGAGAAATGATGTAAAGCTGATCTTAGTGTAGTGAGTAAGATTAAGAAAAGATCACTGAGGTGGTTTGGTCGTGTGGAACGGACGAATGAGGAGATAATGGTAAGGAATATATATGACGCTAGGTGTCGAAACCTCAAAAATCGGCCAGTTTGTATGAGAAAATGTATGAATGTAGATGAGGCGAGAATTGTGTGTCAGGATAAAAGAGTGTGGCGCTCAATTCTCTCTGCCTCCTCCTTAGTTAGTTAGTCCAGGCCCGGCGGCAAAAATGTTGAGGCCCGGTACTGTGATAGTTTTAGACCCCTCTAGATATACACATGTTCAAAATGTTATATTATGTATAAAGGGATACTGATGAAGAGTAGGTATATGAACCCTAAAACCATTTGTCTAAAAATCTAACACGTAAATATTTTTCCGCACCTCTGTAATAATGGGTTATAATGCCAAAAAAATACTGAAACAAAATATTATATTGTTTTAAACCATTTTGTTTAATAAAAAAGTGCACATTTAAACCAGTGGAAAAGGCCCCAAAACGGAATGAGTAAAGACACCCGTGGTGTCATTTTATTACATAATTGAAAGAATATAACAATTATTTTACTTAGTACGGCACGAGGCCCCTCTCGACTTCGGGACCCGGTACAGTTGTCCCCCTAGTTCCCCCCTGTCACGGGTCCTGTGTGTGACCATATTTATGTTCACTCATTAGGATGAAATTATGTAATAGTAGATTGAGAAAATGCGCCAGCTACCATAAGTTAACATAGATATGTGAATAAGTGAAAAATGAAGATGTGCGCTATGGAAATAAGACTATCTTGAAAATAAGGCGGGATTCATACACCTGACCTTTTAAGTGAACAGCTGTGAATTATTTTGATTAGCCAGTCGTTGATGTCATAGATAATACAGCCAATGATAATTATTCGTTTGTTTATTAAATGTATTAAATTCGACATAAGTTATCTGAGTACTCACATATGAATTTTCAGTGAAAAGATAATCGGTCAAGGTTGAAAACTATAGATTGTGTGATTAGCTGCAGCGATTGTGAAATAAACTGACAGCTAGTATTATGTATGAGTTAGACGATTTGTTATTTTTTATATATTTTATGAATACAGTAATGACACATCGGGATCAGAACATTTAGCCCAAATAAGATAGTGTTTAATTTTATGTTAGCAATTAACTGAAGCTAACATAAAATTAAACACTAACTGTTTTCCTTTAAATGTACATGTGTATTAATAAATTTTTGAACAAAAATATAAATTATAAGAAAATAAATCTGAAGAAAAAAAATTTAAGTATAAACTAATAACTAAATATGTAAAGATGTCCAGCGGAAAATTTTCAAGTTTAATATTAAATAAAATTAAAAAAACTACATTGTTATTCTCATATTTTATTTATACAAAATGGAGTTTAACGATGCGGATTTTACGTTTTATAAATAATATCGTCTAAATGCCAACCATTTCTCTCAAGACACTCTTGCAATCGTACTCTTAAATTTGCGAACACGCGAGAGCAAAGCGTTGGTTCAATGGCAGTAACGTCGTGGTGGATATTTTCTTGTAGGGCCTGAACTGTTCGAAGATTGTTGCTGTAAACTTCCCCACAAAAAAAAGTTACACGTTGTAAGGTCCGGTGACCGAGGTGCCCAAGGTATGTCTCCGTACTTGCTGATTAATGTATTGGGATAAATTTCCCTCAGCTTCTCCATTGAAACTCTTGCTGTATGTGGAGTGGCCCCGTCTTGCTGAACTTGTGTTCTGTTGTTGAACCCAGGAAACAGCTGCAGTTGCGGTATCAAAAACTCGTCGATCATTCGGCAATACACGTCAACAGTGATTGTCTCTCAATGGTTAAAAAAATAGGGGCCCTCGGGCAGAAATTACACATCACACTGTCGTTTTTAAACAATGCAAACGTTTTTAATGGCGTTTCCTTGGGTTGTCGGGAAACCAGTATCTCATGTTATATTTATTAACATAGCCATCGATATGAAAATGTGCTTCAGCAGTAAACAATATGTTTTCAAGTGTTTATTCTGTTCAAAAACGTTCCAGTACCGTTCTCGCTAAGGTTTCACGTAAAGAATAGTCATTTTCGTTGAGAAACTGCACGATTTGTAGTTTGCATGGGTGAAACTGTAGTTTATTTTTCAAAATAACGTGCACTGTTGATTTTTTTATTCCAGTACAGGTTGCAATCTTCCTTATCGATTTACGTGGATTTCGCATAATTTCACGTCGAACTTGAGCCACATGTTCTGGTGTCACTGCTGATGTTGATGGTCCCAGAGGAGTTTGGTTAACCATTGTTCCTTCTTGTCTGAACTTTTGAACTTAACACCAGATAAGTTGTTCATCACTTATTCATTCCATTACTTATTCGTCATCACTTATTCGTCCAATATTAAAGTGTTCGGTTCATCACTTATTCGTCAAATATTAAAGTGAGTACAAAAAGCGCGACGCGCACGAACCAATGAATCGCCGCTCTTTAAATATTGCGAACGCGCCGTGCGATCCCTACCAGTGACTCATTGCGACTGGAAAATCCGCAAATCACGCGCGTCGAACAATATTCCTTCCACTTGCCTAACCAGATGGTTTACGAGCAATTACAATTTAATCTTGAAATTTTTCCGCTGGACACCCTGTACATACAATTTAATTCTGCAGGAATTCATCAAGTGTACTCACTGTAGGTACACCGATGCGACGGTAAACATTAAAGTTATTTGTATAATATGTATTGTGATCTTAAATTTAGTGTCCTAATTAAGCGGAATGTTGTCTCAATTAAGCAAAGTAAATTACTGTTAGTTCATTGATTTGGTTTCAATTTAGTGATGGTAAACCGTTACGTGGTTGTGATTGTGCCACTGATTGGTAACTGAGATTTAACGATGATTGGTAACTAAGATTTAACTGTTGGAGGTTTACTTTTTAGTGTACTAGTCATTGCTTGAAGAATTAGCTTAATCATTTATCAATCATCGTTACAATCGAACACAATCACAGTCACGGTTAAAATAACGGTTTTAATAATTATTTTACTATTTTAGTTCCTTAGTTTGGTTTCCGTTCCTTGAGTTTTGAACCAAATAAACGGCTGTCTCAATTTTCCGGCGGCCCAATTAAGCGAAATGGACTGTACTTTTATTTACCGAATAAATATTTTTTCACTTACCCACATAATAAACAAAATATGTTTCATTATAAAATATGTGCACATTCCGTCTCGTTTCAAAATAATCGCTAGAGTATGAAGTATTTTTTTGTAAATCTCATCGTACTGGCTTATAATATATTTTTTCTTTGCATTGCAAGAAGTGAGGCAAACATGGTTTCATTGGCACAGCAAAACTATTCTGCACGCAGTCCGGTTTTCTGTAATTTCTACCATAATTGGTGCATCGCTGGACTAAGAAACCATACTAAAAACTCGTTCTCGCTTCTTCCGTTTACCTCGCGGGTAGTAATGACCGGAGATTTATTAACCAGGTAAGGTTACGCCTTTAAGTAGAAAGTGCGGAATATCCATGCTCACTGTTTTACCAGGTGGAGGATTTAAATGAGTTTTTCGATTAAGTTCAACGATTCTCATATCAGAAGTTGGATTTTTTAATAAAATATATCTGGTTAGATAGATGAAGAACCCTTCTTTTATGGTAATATTCTAGGTTGGTTTACAGTAGGTATATTTTTTCTAAATAATGCTAACGATATTATACATGGGTTAGTTTACACTGTTTAGAGATTTATTATTGCATGTTTACCTACTGTATGTCAATAATTTATATACTTATACATATCACTAAAATTTTAATGCTTTTTAAAAATAATAATAATTCATCCTTAACTGCTTACCATAGGGCATAGTTCTCATCCTTCTATTCTATTCTCGTGTGCTGGCTTTCCCCATCAACTGTTTTCAGAAAACTTCCAGATATCATCTTCTAACTATCCATAATCTCTTTCAATCACAGTGGTAGGTACATTTACAATACAGTATGAAAATATGATATTAAAAGCATCAGGATTAAATTTAAGGACGTGCTTGTTTGGTCTAGAGGCAAAACATTAACCTAAGGGCCAAGTAGTCTAGGGTCCGAGCATTGTCTCGAAAGTGTCTACCAAGTTAGTTCAATTTATTTTAGGACGTGCGTTTCTTTTACTTTGAAAATAAGAATATTAATCTGACACGTATTCCGTGCTTTTAATCTTATTTATTTTTTAAAGTAAATAAATCATTAATATTTAATTTATTGTTTTTAAAAGGTATTATTGTTAATTATTGTGTATGTTATTATATTTTACATGCATAATAATAATTATATATGTTAAAATAAGTATCGTTGATAGTAATTTTAACATATTTACTGTTTCCGAAGTAAGTTTGTAGAACTCGATAATCATATATATGTGAAACTTAAACACATGTTTTTTGATTCTACTCGTTTAATTTATTTGAGACGCGTTTCGCCTTGCAAAGACGTTATAAATCTAACAATTTTAACACAATAATTTGTATTTATAACTGTAATGGGGGATAGCTCTACAATTTATAATTTATGATAAGGGACATCATTACTCATTGGATCTCTTAGGATTTCTATACATTTCGAATGCTTCTAATTATTCTGAGTAACCTTCAGTTTCACAATAACAATTCAAATTATCTTAAAAAAATTAGGTGTTGTAGAACTCTTATAAGTTTGCATTATATTTATATATATCTATCTCATTGGTATGCTACATATTGTATTTAATTAATATATCAGGAAAAATATAACAAATATAAATATAAATATGTATATACGAATAATATAACATGGGAGACGATAGATTATTAAGTGTGTCACTAATATAATTATTTATTCCGATTATGTCTAGTTGTATCAAAGATTTCAAATTTTATATATATGTGTAATGACTACCGAAATAGAGAAAAATAAATAAACAAACGGCAGACTGAAGAAATCGTCCGTTTTTGTGTAGTCACTAATCACATACTTTATACATCTACCTTTCTGAAAATGTATCAAGTTAAGATTGGTAATAATATGCACCGGATATAATGAATATTTTAAGGCTCATGATAATTAATATTCCTGCTCTGTATATTTTATTCTCACTATGTATACTTAAATTGGTATGATATCTGAATATCCTGTTACGGAATTTATTTTTTAAAACTAGCTGATATACGGGATACGCGTATGAGTTGAAAATTTTTAACTCAAGAACCGTCAGATACCTCGAGTAATTCATTTGCTGTTTTAAACAAATAATAAATATCTCATAGACACGAAGCTATTTTTTTAGTATATTTAATTGGAAAGATATGAAAGTATGGGTAATTACAGAGATTACGACCTATTTTCGGCTGTCTTAAGTGATCACTTTATACGAATATAACGTTCACCATTTTCACCCATTAATCAATTTCCACATCTATCAAATTTTTGGAAGTTGTATATATGTTACTATGTGGAAACACTTCAAGTACAAATACACTATCGCCATCTATGGACTAAATTTGATATTAATTACCCTGAAACAGCATAGATGTCATAATGAGAATCTAATTATTTTTGAAATTATTTAAAGCAATATTCTTTATCTATAAATGTTTATTAATACATTTTACTAAAATACGCCTGAAAAATCTATTTCTATATTTTTTATTATTTTGACCAGTATATTATTACCAATGTTTGAATATGTCAAAAAATACACAATTACTGGATTTTCACCTACAAAGGCACTGTTATTAAACAAATAATATATATTTCAAAGAGACGAAGCTATTTTTTATTATATTTAATTTGAAATATGTGAAAGTATGTGTAATTACAGGGCTTACGACCTGTCTTCGGCTGGATTATGTGTTTACTTTATACAAATATAACGTTTACCATTCTTACCCATTAATCGATAATAATAATCCATTTACTGTTTCCTTATAACTATTTATCTCGCAAGAATTTCGTGAATATATGTATATAGACAGGTACATGGCAATTCTAAAATAAATATAAATATCGTATAGGTAATGAACTTTCTGTTAGTGAAAAATTCATTGCTATGAAAATAATATTTTTCGAGCAATACGTTGTATCCTAGATGGTAAATAACTAGGTTTATCGCGTTATTGTATTTAAAAAAGTGCTCTGGGCATTGTGTATTAAATTGAAGCTTGTTAGCGCCACCATTCCCAGCCATATGACACATTGCAAATTACCTTTTACCTTTTTAGTTCGAAGAACATGTTTTTATTATTAATGTTTCTCCAGTGGGTCTGATCGATAAGGGATCTTGTGCCGCGTGCACAGTTCGACCGTATTCACACTAACGACACGACACATTCAAGTAAATGAGTCTCTGTCTCACTACACGTAGAGTGGTCTCACTGGAAAGAAGATTAACAAAAGTTCTCAACATGCAAGTACATCTTAAAACTTTCAGTTGGGAATTAATTTGGTGCAGAATATAATTCTTTGGACCTGATAGATAATAAATATTTCAATAATAGAGCTGTGACACAACATACACTTACAATTTTATAGAGCGAGACTAAATTATAAGAATGCTTTATATGTGGCTGCTGACTTGTTGACTTACCTAATATTGTTTGGCTTGATGTAGCTAAAAAAAATTCATTTAAAACTAGCGTATAGGACAGTATATAATTATTGCTGAGTGTGCTGAATCATTCGTTATGTATTGTATTTTGTATGTATGACTATTTGGTATCTGAGGCAATATTTACCGACGTATCTCGAAGTCTCGAGATATGTTCTTATTTATCAATAAACGTATTTAAAATTAATTTACATGTGGTATTTATTCTTAATCGCTTCTAATTACTATTAAAGTTTCATGGATTTAAAGAACAATCATGAGTTTTATTTAATCGAGTTACAAGGTTACTGGTTGATGACCGGTGCACTGATGCAATTACTTGTATTCGGACAGGTTCCAAATGACATCTTCAATTATTGAAACATGATAGTCAAGATTATGATACACATATTATAAAATAAAATATGACAAGAATTCTATATAAATATGTATATTTTATTACAGGCTAGAATGTGAACTAATAAATTATTGATCTTCATTATTTAATTACAGTAATGCAGTTATAATTAGTTTAGTAATAGTAATAGTAATAGCGTTTAACATAAAGTAATTAGATGACTAGTATTAACAGCAACACCTAGAAGGTAAAACTTAATACATGAATCGATGTCTGCGAATGCTAAATCTGCTGTTAAGTTGTTGAAAGTGCACATTGATTCAGATCTTTCAATGAATACACAAATCAGTAAAACTGTCAGTGCACGCTGCCATCAACTGAGACAGATTAAAAGTATTCGGAGATATCTTCCTCTTGAGGCAGCCCGTCTACTTATATATGTATTTATGGTGTCACGTGTGAACTATTGTAATAGCATATATGCTGACCTGTCAATGTTTCAGCTGGATAGATTACAATCCATTCTAAATACGGCTGCACGGATAATATATGGAGTTTACAAATTCTCATATAACATCTCTTTTACCTCCGCTACATTGGCTCCGATTTTTTTGAAAGAGTTGAATTTAAATTGTACTGGTTGATGTACAAGACGACACACAACATGGCGCCTCTGTATCTTCAAGAACTTTGTATCCCATACGATTTGAATAGAAGACATCAAACTCTCAGGTCAGCCTCTACTTTAGCTGCAGGAAGGGTTGTATAACCGACCAACCGTTGACAGAAGTCTAAATTTAGTGAATGGGCATTTGCGGTGGCAGGCCCAAAAGCGTGGAACTCTTTGCTCTCCGTCATAAGAAACAGTGCATCAGAGACTTTATTTAAGAAGAAACTAAAAACGTACCTTTACAAAAAGTCATTTCCATAAGCGAAAATAACAATTTTTAATTTTAAAAACAAAGATAATTGTAGAATTATAAATAGTTTATGTATAAAGCGCCCTTGAGATGAAAGTTTTTACAAAAATGACGCTATACAAATTATCCATTATTATTATTATTATTATTATGGCATACGCATCTCTACGGCATGCCATTTATGGATACATAATACACTGACACTCGTACTATTTTTATTTTTTAGGTCTCCATTTTACCGTACCAGTCTAGCTTATGTAATGTGACTCTTTTGAATACATACTATTGCACTGAATAATATTTGTCGCTAGGTGTCGCATTATCCATACAAGTACACTGTAGTTCACAGGATGGACCATTTGCGACCAGAGTGCGGTGGCTTCCGAGTTTACAACTTGAGATTGTGGATTTCTGCACTGTTTCCTCTGTTGTGATTACAGGGTTTTCCAGCAAAATATTTATCTTTGATGTATTTAAATATTATCTGGTATATAATTATTTTCAAAAATAAATGGTGTGAATTATTTATTGTTATTTTTTTTTCAAATAGTTGAAAATCGATTTTGTTGTTGGCACCTCGAAAATCTTTATAATGTACATTTTTTTTTTACAATAACTATTTTCGGTTCCGATCCACATTTCGTACATATTATCTAATAGAAAAAAAGTATGTTTTAAAGAAGCTATTATAATTTTATAAAGTTATGGCATTTTATTTCAACCTATAAAATGATGTAATAAAATATTAGATTTGCGTGAAAATGTAGATATTACATAAAAAAAGTGGAGATATAGTTATCAGTCGAATTGAAATTAAAGAAATACGATATACAATGGAGTATAATAAAATTTAAAAATATAATAATTAAATTCACAAAGGTAGTAATTTAAAATATCGATGTATAAATAGTTAATAAGTGGTATTACTAATAAATTATTAATTGTCACAACTAGCGTATTCCTAAATAAACATAATATTTTTTCCGACACTTTGAATCCTAACGAATTCTTTTTGATTTTCTCAATATTTAAATACTAGAAGTTTTGTTGATTTTTTCAGTGGTAAAAATTATTTTTATAACGTTTTATTTCACTTGTCACGAAACTTGATAAAATATAATTGCAACATATATTTTATTTCACCTGATTACCGCACCCTTTCACGTAATAGAATTTATAGCAGTTCTTATTTGTATTTTTTAAAATTTATTATCTTTGTTTTATTAACCACTGAATTGAGTTTAAATACATTTATCGGTTTCAAAAAATACAATTTTCTTATTCAGGATGTCATAACTAACTAAAAACATATATCATTGTTTCTTCACCAGAATCTATTTTTAAAAAAACAATTATTTAAAAAATAAATTTAGTACCTAACTCCGATTGTTGCTTTAATAGGAAAAAAATTATTCGACTAAATTTGTATTAACCAACAATTTGAGTTTGGTACTAAATTTATTTTTTAAATAATTGTTTTTTTTTTAAATAGATTCTGGTGAAGAAACAATGATATATGTTTTTAGTTAGTTATGACATCCTGAAGAAGAAAATGGTATTTTTCGAAACCGGTAGATGTATTTAAACTCAATTCAGTGGTTAATAAAACAAAGATAATAAATAAAAAATATGAATTTTAACCACAAAGTTAATATTGCTAATTTTAAAAGGATCTTATTTGTTTTTTACTGACAGGGACATGGACAAGTGTCAATATATAGCGAATAAGTGTACACAAATAACCAAATAATCTTTGTCTAAACTTGTTACTCTCATTTATTGTAAAAAATATACTTTTTCGCAATAATTAATAGCAGTTATTGTTACTGATTTACTTTTTCATTATTTTCAAATGGCCCTGTAGATTCATAATACAGAACCAATAAAGTGGATCTCTTGGAGCAGTGATCTGAAACCTTTAGCTTTGCACAATCTCGTTAACTGCACCTAGTCAGAGTGGTTGGCTACCCAACTTCTGTCTGAAATTTCTTGGGAAAACTGACACCGGATATACGGAAGTATCAAACGGTACTATCACGAAATGAAGTCTCTAATGGTGTATTGACGCGATGCAATTTAACTTTGAGGGAGTACCCCTAGATGTTATTTACCTTAAGTGGGATATGAACACTTTAGTATTTACGGTCATGGAAATTACGTATTTATATATATTATGAATTATTTATGATTTCATTGCACGTGGGTTGAGATTCTTGTTTATACTCTCCAACAATCGATCTTCTTGGAAGGTGGAGTAGGATATTTCTTGTTGAGGAGTTTGTGCAATCATTTATCGATTTCGTTATTTTGAAACTAGACTTCATTCGCATGTTTGTTATGTTTTCAAATAATAATTGCTCGTTTTTTTTATTTATTGATTGATTAACGCTCATATAAAAATAAACATTTAAATAAGTATAGGCCCATACACATCATATGTGTATACGGAAACACTTAACTGATAATATTACCAGAAAATAAAAAAACACAGATTGGCTTTAATACTTTACACCGATATATTATTGTATGAATATACTATCAATAAAATTATACTTAAATTAAATAAAATTAAAATTGATATACTATGTAATTTTATATTTTTGCATGTTTTCAAAAATATTGTATATAATATGTTATAATTTTTGCAATTAAATAAAAATATATATACATATGTATATTTAAGCATAGAACTGAGAAAATTGCATTTTTGTTGTTTGACGATTTTTGGTCGATTGTATATGTGAAGTACGTACGTTTGAGGTATTTAACGGGTTCAGAACATTTTTTTTTGTTCCATCTGTCTTAAATTTTTATAAAAATAATTACATTTCACGCTATTTTTATATTAATTCTTCTTCTTTATCTTTCCCATTTACTTGAAGTTGGCTCTACTTGTACGAAAGCGCAGGACACTCTGTCCTAGACGGTCTCCTGACTTAAGCTGGCGTTCTTTATTTCCTTCTCGATGTTTGACCACTAGGTTGCTTGTGGTCTTCTGTCGGTATCTATTCTTATCGCTGTTTTAACCATGTATGGTCTTATTACATGACCGTACCATCTTAGCCCGGCTTCTCTGTGGTGCAATATTACATACATTATTTTACATAAAATGCGATTAATGCCTTTCTTATTTTGATCAGTTCAAGTGCATTCTGGTACCTATAAACTTAGTTGTAAGGATTGTGCTGCATTTTATATTGGTAAAACAGGTAGAAATTTTAATATAAGAGTAAAGGAGCATTTGCGATGTTTGAATAATAGTGGGTTTTCAGAATATTATAATCATTTGATAGAAAATGGTCATAGTTTTGATGCAAATATGGAATTGTCTATTTTGCATGTAAACAGTGTTGGTCATAAATTAAATAATTTGGAATCGTTGGAGATAAATAAAGCTTGTAAAACTAATCGAAATGTTATAAACAACCAACTAAATTTAACCACAAGTCCCATTTTAAAAATTCTAGTTATTTTGTATCATCAAGTAACAATTTAAGTTAGGTACTAAATTTATTTTTAATTTTTTTTTTTTTTTTTTTAATAGATTCTGTTAAAGAAACAATAATATATGTTATTGGTTAGTTATTGACATCCTGAAGAAAAAAAAATTTTTTTTTGAAATCGGTACATGTATTTTAATTCATTAAGTGGTAAATAAAGGAAAGTTAACAATTAAAAATAATACATTTTAATTATTGTTAATGTAATTGTAATACTTGATTTTACAACTATTTATTTAACGAATATATACTTTCGTACGACAACCTACGTCTATGTTTCGTTCCTTTCTTTATGATTTCGTTAACAAATTACTGGTTCAGAATTTTGTTTGTTTCTAATCCTCATTTTGTTAATATCTACCCTTCTATTATCACATCCCTGCATTTCGGGGCTCGTGTCCTGACCAAGGGTCCGTCAACCGTTAGTGTTAGCTCCGCTCCGCCGGACCTCCGCGCCCCGCTCGCCTTCCGTAACCGCCACTCGGCCGGGTAACAGATTGTACGGGCTCGATATACGTACTGTATATTGCATTAGTACTGCATATTATAAGAGATACATCACACTGGCCTATAATAGAATATCACGGCATAAATATCGGTACATGTTTAATTCAAAATTACACCTTGTTACTAATTTATAGCATAATATTGACTGTTTCCGAGGTAAGTTTGTAAACTTTGTAATCACATATCCATGCCCTAAAGTGTAATGTTGTTAACTCCATATTTCTCAATTTTACAGGAAGAACAAAAAATTGCGTAGTTTTTTAAATATATTGGAATGATGTTTTTTTTCCTTCGTTAACGATTTGTATATTATAGGATAACGTTCTAAATATAATATTTATGAATTATTAACATTCATTAAAAATTAAACATAAATATAATAAAGTATACAAATTTTATTATGAAAAATATGAATATAAAAAAAATACTGTTCATAGGGAATATTGAGATAAAATTCTGGTAATGTATAGGCCTGGTTATTTTGAACTCTGGTATTTTCGTGAAGATATTTTTAATTGTGTCTTATGTAGGTTGGTCAGATCGTTGATTTTTTTTTTCTTTGAGTCCATTCATGGTTTTCATTTGCTTTAGTAAATTGATTTGGACTTTTTTCAAATTTGAGTTGTAATTTTAAACGGATTTCCTTACCTATATTTCTTGTCTATAGTACGATTCTTTTTGTCTTGCTAACAATCTGTTTTTTTTTTATAATTTAGTACTATCATCTTATTTAAGTCTAATATATACTTAAACAATGTTTTGCCTTGTTTATTATCATTTCTGAGAAAATATACTCAAGAATAAGATATATTACTATAAGATTATAAACAGAAAACCATGTAGAACTACTATGTTAAACAAGTAGAATAAAAAAAACAAGTGTTTTCTTTTCATAATTTATTTGCAATGTTTTAGACATTTATTGGTACTCTGTATTTTTCATTAAGAAATAATTAAAAATTAGTAGAACATTCCTAGTCCTGGTGAGTGACCAGCATATCGAAAATTTTCTGCATACTGACTACATAATGTCTATATCTGAAGTTATACATACCCTCTTTCCCTTATCCCACCATTGCTTCATTTCATATGAAATAGAGCACAAATTCTATCAGAATGAAACATTTATTTGGTAGAATATTATGTCAGAAAATAAATAACACTGTAATTTTTACACTATGAATGTTAGAAGATGCAAACGCAGAACTAGGATTCCAAGTGTACAAAACAAAGATATACAAGATAATATTTATTATAACTGTGAATAGAAAACTAAAAAGAAGAGAAAAATCCGCATCGAATACAAAAAATAAAGTATAAATATACCTCCAAAAAACAGCAATATAATTAATAAAATCAAGATAAACGTTTATTTTTGATTTTCTTCCCAGATATTCTAGTTCACAGTTTATTTGAATGCATGGATTATATGCGCCTGCTCGATAGTATAATGTATATATAGTATATGTAAATTGTTTAGTATTGTCTTTTGCTTTGTACGTGTATTAATAATTTAGATATTTCAGACTGTGTTCTATTACGTTTAATTTCGCAAACAGAAACACTTGTTGATGTCGCCCTCAAGGATCACAATCGCGGCGCGATAAACAATCTCTGCTTTGTCCGAGATGTTGCATTAACAGCATCCGCTTATCTGCCGATTGTAACGTCATCATGGCGTTCATCTGATGTGTACCCAGCCTCCGAGACTGCATTGGAATCGATAACGAGATGGGACAAGCATTAACCGTCTTGTGCGAATTCCTATCCAGCTTATATAGGCAACGCTTCTCGGTATGCCCTCGTGCGTTCATGCAAGCGGCATCGTCGCGTTGATGTAAAGATTAAACGTTTAAAACTAAACATTTTTCAATGTACATATAATGAATTTTTTATATAATTTATTCCTTCCACATTTAGAACTTTTCATCTTTAAAAAAAACTCAATTCGTAGAGACTTACATGTATTGTAAAGGATTAACATTTTATTTCTTTATTTCACATTGAACTTAATACCGTTGAGATACAATTTACGTACACATTTTTCAAATGTATTTATGACGACCTCAGCACCCGAATCGGGTGCAATCGATTTTATTCACCGAAATAATATTTTTAATTTGAAATAATATAATATAAATATTTGTCAATATAACCTGGCCAAGGCTTTATCACTAGACTACGGGATTTTAAGTTTTATAACATTTTAGACAATAATTATAATTATAATATTTTGTACTTTACTCGTAGCTAAAATAATCATTGTTACTTGATAGTTCCAAGTAAATATGTCATTAAAAATTCAACATTAAATGTATTTATTCATTGCGATAGGAAGGTTCCAGGTGTAAATTCTGGCGGTAATTTTTTTTTTCGGTAAAATGTACACCTTGACTGATTTTTTAAAATATGTTTATGGAATTTACTATAATATAAAGTCTGTCTATCAAATCGTGATTTAAATTGGTATTGTTTTTAAAGCTTTGTATTTATTAAATGTTGTTTTCATATTATACGTATATAATATTTTCGGTATTTATTTTGGATAATATTTATTTCCTTATATTTTCAGTATATTTCTGTAGTGCCATTTAAAGGACTATTAAATCATTAATGATAACACATTCTTCTTCTAGAACGATAGTGTAACATATAGGTTCGAAAATTTGTTGTCAATGCACCGTGTGCTGTAGCATATTCGGTTAATGCACGTTCCACGGATTGGAAGAGATCCAGGTTCGAATCCCAGCAGCAATGATAATGTTTTTCGATAAAATTGATTTTATATATTTAATTTGTATTTAGATTATTAAATCATCCGTGATAATAATAATAAAATTAATAAAACTCAATTTTCGTTAAAAAAATAACTTCAAGAGCGCCATTATCTTTAGAATTACATTAATTACTAATTCTAAATAATGAAAATTAGTTTGTTTGCCTGCTGTATCAGAGGTACTTTATTAAATAAACGTTGAATATTTTTAAAACAGAGGCAATTTAAGATTAGAAATCCTCTCTTATTTATTTAGAATTCGTCTCACAAATACTCGAAGAGTCCGCCTGATGATGAACTAATCCGATTGCATCCAGAAGGGCCACATCCCTCGCTCCGTACACTGATCCAATTAACATTCTAGTTAATGCCGGTCATATAATTTTATATATTCCCTTTGGTGAATGTGTTTCGAACCGTTGGTTTTCCACTTTGCGCGGTCGGATTAGTGTCCGACAAATCCCGGACGGTTGTCCGATACTGTCAAACCCCTCACACCGCTGATTAGTGATTAGCTCCTCGGCGGACTACTGGTCTGTCCTTCGGTGGGATTGTTCGTTTTATCAATCGAGCATCATCTCATTATTTCACTTTATGAAATATAAATATATCCGTGTAGCAACGAAAATATATTTTCGTTAAATTGATTTTATATGTATATCTTTCTAATTGATACATTTAATTTGTATTAAATATAAATATGTCCTCGAAGTCGGCCATTCTATTCTATTCGTGTATTTTACATATAATCGAATTTAAATACGTAATGATATTATATATATGACTTATTGTTTTTAATAAGTGCGGTAGCTTACTGAATGAATTGCAGTTCAATACTTTCACAAGGTTTTTACGACCATCAAATCTCAATTAATCAATTACTTAAAGAAAATAACACTGTAAAATTTGAAACAAGCACATCATTAAGGTTAAAAATAATTTTAAAAACACCAATTACTATCAGCAAAATGTTATTTAGGGATAAAACTTCAATAGCCTTCCTACACAAATTAAAGATTTAAATGATATAAACGAACTAAAAAATAAATGATATATTTTATTTATTATCTTTGTTTTATGTTTAACCACTGAATTGAGTTTAAATACATCTACCGGTTTCGAAAAATACCTTTTTCTTCTTCAGGATGTCATAACTAACTAAAAACATATATTATTGTTTCTTCACCAGAATCTATTTTAAAAAAAACAACAATTATTTAAAAAATAAATTTAGTACCTAACTCAAATTGTTACTTGATACAAATTTAGTCGAATAATTTTTAGGAAAAAAATTATTCGACTAAATTGAGGTAGACGGTAGATGTATTTAAACTCAATTCAGTGGTTAATAAAACAAAGATAATAAATAAAAAATATGAATTTTAACCACAAAGTTAATATTGCTAATTTTAAAAGTAAAAAATAAATTATATGAACACTTCAGAAGCACACAATTAAATAATAAAAAATCTTATAGATTACAAATGTATAACTCCCTCTCCATGCACAAGGGCTAGTCTCTTTTGGAGAAGTAAGCTTTGGAGAAAGATCGAAAAGAGGGTGGTTGCAATAAACAAAGTGAACAGCGCTTTGAATAGAATTATATCTAATGGGAAAATGACAACCAAGGCAAGACTGTGGAGTGCTGGTATCGACACTGATTTATGGAAATACAGCTTGGAGTTGGCAGAAGAGAAACGAAAGTAGACTGAATGTAGTGGAAATGAGATCACTCAGGTTTATATGCGGCAGAATGATGAAATAAAGAAAGAATTTTTTATTTTATCTAGTTATTAAAAGCTCACCATAAAGTGCTTTTTATATTGTACACCTTCCCGTGCGCATTCGGTATGTAGTATTATTACAACCGACGTCTTTCACGGATCGAATCATTGCTTCCCTGGCAGTTTTCTTTGTAATGCTATGCAAGAATGTGTTCCTAATGGCTTTCTGAAAATGCTTTGCGGTTATTTGCACAATTGCCGTCCGGCATACTGCTCGGCCGGCTCGCCCTGCCGCCCGCCGCCCGCCCTTCCTGCGTGAAGACTCGGACTCGGACATCGCAAAGGGACTAAGTTTCAAATGTACGAATGAAAGTAGATATATAAACAAGCCATCACAATTAATATTTTATAAATACAAGGATATTCAGTATATTCATACTTTGGGATAATATGAATATGGACCTACATATTTTTATAGCAATTTATTTTATGTGAATAAGAACATCTCAACAGTAATATTATTTGACTTATAAGTCTTGGAACATGTGTAAGTATAGTTTTGTATCACAAGATGAGCAAATTATAAAATATAAAAATTTAATAGTGTTTATTCCCTTCAGTATGTTACGAATCCGGGTATGTACAATTTCATGGAAATGTTCAGTTTGTTGCGCATAAGGAAATTTAATGCATTACATTGGTGTCGAATTTGATAGATACCGTTGCTTCTGAATGGTCTATGTTGATCAGTAAACAATCTAGTCTATATGTATTGTAGGTACTGTAGGTAATTATTTAAATTAGATTTACGTTAATATAGTAAATATTGGAATAACAGATGTATCAATTTGAAAGTGCAACATATAAGTTCGAAAATTTGTCGTTAACTTACTGTGTTGATGTGGTGTATAGATAGGAATGGTTCCTGGTTCGAATCCGGGTGGCAACAAAAATATTTTTTCGATAAATTGAATTTATCTGTATATCTTTCTAATTAATACATTTAATTTGTATTAAAATATAATATTATTTACCTACAGATTTTATCATTGCTCACGATATTCACAAATAATTTGTATGTATAAATTACTTTTTAAAACCGTCCTATCTGCATCTTTCACACCCGGCACTGGTCTTAAATAAATAATTGAGTATGTTTTCACCATCTTTCAGATAAATTTTCGTTATTATCTCGTGTTCGTATTTATTTGAAAATTCAGAGTGCACATATAAAAGAGAATGATATATGGGAAAATATGTAAGAATGTGAATTATTGTATGAAATTTTTATTTTATTTTAATTCATTTCGATATATTCATTGATTCAAATTTTGCATTAACGTTTTGACAGTTTTTCGTGTTGATTTTTGTGAGCAATTTTGAAATGTTCGAGCATTTTATCTTGAACGGGTTAATATTTTCGTGTATTATTCAGTATATTATTTTTAAAATTTCCCTTATCCCATTTTAATTTCCACCATCACATTTGAAAAAGTTGATTGAACAAGATGGATTCCATCGGATTATATCTGATTGAGCCGCGTTCCTCGGCGCGGTGCGTTATTGCTCGCCAATAAACGCATCGCGCGCATTACAGCAAATTTCATAAGCGTCAAATGTTTACATTGCTTTGTTTTCCCACCGTGAGTCACGTCATTGATGGTCACGTCGACTGGACGACGTGAGAAATGTTTGTTTTTATATTGGTACGTGCCGGAGTAGACACCCCTATGCTAGCTAACTGACCGTAATAAACTGTTCGTTTTAATGTCGCGAAATCAAATAAAATATAATAAAGGTAATGGGCTCCACTGGCATATTTAATTTAATTATAAATAATAAGTATCATTAAATACGAATTAAATGTATTAATTAGAAAGATAAACATATAAAATCAATTTTATCGAAAAATATTGTTGCTACCGGTATTCGAACCTGGATATCTTCCAATCCGGGGAACATGCATTATCAGATTATGCTATACTAACACAATGGATTGACGAAAAATTTTCGAACCTATATGTTACACTTTTCAAATTAATACATCTAATCCAATATTATGTACTTTGTTTTTGCGGAATTTCAAATACCTTTGGGTAAGCCGATAGGAGACGCCAGAATTAACAATTCATTTTTATTAAATTTTGGACACATTGATACAACTTATATATTATTAAGGATATATTATACATTCTTATTGTGAAGTTGTATTTATTCAGAACATAGGCCCGTGATATTTTAAATACGAATTAAATGTATTAATTAGAAAGATATGCATATAAAATCATTTTTTTCGAAAAATATTGTTGTTGTTACAAGAATTCGAACCTGAATCGTTCCCCGGATTGGAAGAATTCCAGCCTCGAATCTCGGTAGCAAAAACAATATTTTTCGAATAAATTGATTTTATATGCATATCTTTCTAATTAATACATTTAATTAGTATTTAAAATATCACAGACCGTCTGTTTTGAATAATTACAACTTCACAATAAGAATGTGTTCTCCTTAATAATATATATCATTGTTTATGATTCATGGAAATATATTTTTATGGCATTTTCATAGCTGTTTAGATATAATGCTATATTTTTCTCACTTTTTTACTTCCTTGGTAGCATCTTGTAATTTTACGCACCATGAATATTGCATGTTTTAAACACTCATGTAAACACGATAACTACAACGACTGAGAGAGAGAGAGATAAGAATAATTGAAGGGTTTAGAAACTAAACTCATTCTGGTCCGCTATCGAAGGTACTCTCATCCCCTCCCCCTCATCTCTCAATCCCTATTTCCTGTATAACCCATCCTTACGATTCCATCATCATCCAACCACTACCATTTTTGGCGATTTGCGACAATTGATATCTTGAAAACATATTTGTACGCGTATTTTAGAAGAATTTTATCAAAAGTGTATTTATTTTATAATCTCAGTTCTGATCATAAAATTAGTTACAAATACGTTAATCTCAATTTCGTCAATTTGATAGTTTTAACAGCGCTTTTGTTTCTGAACCCCCCAATTGCTGAACCCTTAGAAATTCGTTTGTATTAAAAATATATATTACTAGATTTTATACAATCTGAATCCAGCGCTGTTAGTGGTCAGTAGTAATTAAAATCTGTTTAATTAATATTTTTCATAGTGAAGTCATCACTGGTCATCGTGCCATTAAATTTTTGATATTAAATAGGTATTTCTTTTTTTTATTTTACGCAATCATTTCTAACATTCCATTAAATATTTGTAATGTTAATTTGCATCTCTTAACCTACACCGCCAGATGATATCAAATGGATGATTTATGATGCATTTAAAAATGAAAATAACTCATCTTTTCCCCGTATTAATTATGTAGTCGAATGTTCAATTATTCATCTTTTCCTTTTTAATTGTAAACAATTAAAAATATATATGGCATACTAAACCAGCGTCACATTTGATGTGCCTTTAAATAGCGGTTAAATTATAATTGTTGTGCTTTATCGTTTACATATCCACTATACGGAAGGAGGCAGCGGGAGCTAATCAGTAATTCACATCACATCAGTGCTGTCCAAATTTTAAATACTAGGGGATGCCGGCCCGAGATAAATAGGCGAATTTAATGTCGAAATCTACGAGACTTTTTTAAAGATACCAAATTTAAAAAAAAAACAAATCTTCGATGGAAATCCGCTCTAAATTTAATAAAATTCCCCCTCTTAAGGCGCCATTAGAAGTACTAGCTATTTAATGTATTATGTTCTAAGAATTACATTTTCAATAATGTAATTATACTTGTATCAATACGTTCACTGTTGTAAAAAAAAATACATAGTATAAATTGTCCCTGTGGAGATATAGTGTAACTTCAGAGATAAAGTGTAACTTCAGAGATATAGTGTAACTGGTTAAATTATTGTTGCACTTACATTATGATTTTTGTTTTTATTAATTAATTGTATGTTTTCGAAATAAAATAAAATACACCAATTGCACTTTTGGGTGAAATATAAATTTTATGCCAAATGATCCTTTTTTTAATATCCTTGCCCATGAAAAATCATAAATTTATAATTTTCACTCAATTCTGTGATACGCTGAGGTAAAATTCATACGTTTTGCCACTTATTGTATGGTGATCTGAATCAAACCTTTTTCAAATCTGAATTCTCTGACTGTAATTAAGATACGCATTGGTATGACGTTTTTTCGTTCTTAACTAGGTACTTCACTATATTTTCATTTTTCATTTGATTTACATTTGTAACACTTACATACCCACATGTAATAATCGTTTTTTAATTTTATTTTTAATGGTATGTTTAGCGATGTACGAATTTATGATTACAAAATTGATTTAATCAGCGGGCCACAAACCAATTCGTAGGCCTCTTGCGGCCCTCCGGGTTGGTAGTTGGACAGCTCTGGTCTAGATGATAAATGATGAGTGTTTGCAACATACGTGCAATCAACCTATCAACTAAATTGCAATACATTATGTATAGGTATATTCTGTGCAGGCGAGTATTTCATTTTGCATATTTTTTTGCCATCGAATTGTCCTTGTGAGGTGCACCAACCGATTGTTTATACACATTTATAATTTTTTTCTAATGTTCGCTGAATACCCTATATTATTATATATATGAATTATTTGATAGCAACAGTAACATAAAAAGTTTTTAAATTATAGGAAAACAAACTGCAATGGCGTGCATTTTCATGGTAACGTGTTAACTCTATTTAAATAAACCGTGAACAAAGACATCAAAGGTATTTTTCAAATGCACAAATATATATGATAGTATGGTCCTGGCATGTTGGTCTGCGTGAGTTACCTGATTACATAAATGAACTGTTTTAAATACTAATTAAATGTATTCATTATAAAGATATACATATAAAATCAATTTTATCGAAAAACATTGTTGTCGTTGCGCTACCGGGATTCGAACCTGGATCTCTTTTCCAATACGGGCACATATGCACCGTTCCGGTAGCGCAACGATAATATTTTTCCATAAAATTGATCTTATATGTAATAGTAGTAATTGATAGTATTTAAAACATTACAGACTTATGTTCTGAATAATTACAACTTCACAATAAGAATGTGTTATCCTTAGTAACAAATGAACTGTAGTCATCAAGCATTACTGTCATATAAGTTGGTGTCTACGTGGTTATTTATCAATATAATTGTGGGCGTACTAACATAGATTGGTCATTATATCGCCGCGCGCTTATCAGTAGTAACTCACCACTATGCGTCGTACGACACAGCAACCGGCCATCTTGACCACTTCGTTCGTTTTCGAAGAACGCATGATAATGAATTAAATAAAATTTTAAATCATTTTGCTGATTGGTGGTTGTTTCCTCTGCTTTCGTTATATAGGTACTATAGGTTTTTTCGGGTTTACACTGTCGTATCATTTTCTGCATAATATCAGTAAGTAATTATGTGCCAATGAATTGTTTTTTTTTTTGTCAATTTATTGCTAGCTTATCACTGATCAATTTAGAACAATTACCGATTCGGTTGTTGTCTTGCTTGTCTCTTGTCACGCGGAGATAGAGCGAATAGCACATTGTTCAAAACCAATTGGTCGGTCAGAAATTAGTTTCGATTGAAATCGCCGGCTGAACTTCCTTGGCGTCTTCTGTAGAACCAGTCATACCGTTATATATAATCGCCACAAAACGCTCCTTACTTCCTAAATAGAATATAAAGTAAATTCTCCAGTCCAGCATTATCCACCACCGAACTAGGTAAAGCCATATTTTTTGACGTCGGAGAAGTAAGACTGTTTCTGGATATTTAATGACCCCCCGTTCGATTTATTGGTGCGTTTGTGAACTTGAACCTGAGTTGCCTCCGCGGATCCAACTCCTTGAGTAAACCCGTCGCACTGGACACCGTGATGTCTCAAACCCGTTCCAAGTAATCACTCCGAGTTTGTTCTGCCTCTGGATTGGTCTATTAATTGATACCTGTTCGATTACAGATTTCGAGCTCTGCGTAGTATAGTCTGTTCGCGCAGATTGTCCAAGTTGATATTATCAACTAACGAGTTTATTTAACATTTTTTCACTAATTTTTCTGCAAAGACGGTTTTTTTTTTATAATACATTTAAATTCATAATAGTTTATAGTGTTCTAATAATATAAAAGTAGGGGATATTTATATAATAACCGGTGTTATCCGGGAATGCCTTTCGAGAATTTAGAGTAAAAAAATTTGGTTTTGATTGATATTTTCTTCAAGGTTTTATAGTAAGTACTACTGGGCAACATTTGGAACCGATGGCATTCAATTTAATACATATGTAATGCATATCGAAGGGAAAGAGGGAGGCGGTCAAAGGGATTGTATACACAACGGACAGGCATATAATACGAATATAAAATAGATATCAAAATTTTATCAAATGGCTTGAACTTGCACAATGATTCCATTGCTTATTTTTATGCATTTGATGCCTAGTTACAGTTATAGCGATAATACAGTTATTTCAGAATGTAACATTTGTATTAGAATATTTAGGTAATAATGTTAATTATTGAGAAATATGTATTTTCACCGCTTGAATCATCAGTTATTCGAGGGGTTGAAACAACATATGTATGTGCCGTTTGTAAAAATATCCAATACGCTTTGTAGTTTATTTTCAAAAAAATCTTTGCGTTTATTATTCTTCAATTATGTTCATAGTGTTTGTGGTTGGAGGATGTAGAATTTATTTCACGTTAGAAGTGTTTTTTAAGATTTTTTAAATTACCCATAAATTCACATCTTTTTAAGTACATCTTTTTTCCCAGTGAAATGCTTGACACCTACAGGAAAATGTTCTATAGAATATTTCATTTCTCAAGTGTTTTTCACATACTTTTGTGATATGAATAAAGGTGTGAAAGCGCCCTTAAGGTGAAAGTTTTAACGAAAATTGCGCTATAAAAATTATTCAATATTATTATTATTAGGAAAAAATTAAATTACATGACACGTGTTACCTATATATATATATATGTTTAGGACCACGTGTTTTAGTAATGCGTATATTAAAAAATATTTACTTTTGTTTAAAGCGCAATAGTTATTATTTTCGTATTCTGTTTACTTAAAATCTATTTTATTTAAATACATTATTTAAAAGAAATGTTAATAGGGGCACGCACTCGGAATACGTGACACATTAAAATTCTTATTATTTTAAAGCTAAGCTGAACGCTTGTGCTATGGAAATAATACAAACTTAACTAAACCTCGATCACAGGCAAGTGTCTTAACCACTTAGACCAACAAGCACGGCGCATTAAATAGATATAGCCCCTTTTTTTATAAGTGAAAAATATAAACGATCATAAAAATAATATTTAAATTTAATATAAAGAGTTTATGAATTCGAGGTCAGAAATGTATTTGTAATTATTAAATGTAGTGTAAATCATGATAATTTTAAAAACAGTTAAAATAAATACAGTAGATTAAATAATTATGTGATAATTATTTTTTGATTTTCTTAGCTTCTATAATGTGACAGGATTATTTCGAATCTTGACAAAAAATAACGGGATAGTTAATAACTCATCCCTCCTTCGCAGTTTGAGCGTTGTATATGTATATATTCATACAAAAAAAATAATACATACATTTTTCATAAAGCTCCCAAAGTGATTGATTCTTTCATGGAAAATGCACCTGATCCTTTTAAGCAAACGTTATCGCTTACAGGAAAAACTCTTCGTGAATAACTCCTCAACACAGTGACAAATGCTCCACGAGTGTCGGAAATCGCATTATTTTCGATACTCCAAAAGGATTTTAGAAATTGTGGTTATATATATGCCGAACAGATCGATGAATCTTTTTATTGTGTCTTCAATCATGTCCATATACTGTCATTTTTATATGGATGTGTGTATGCGTGTGTCAGATGGGTGGTGGGGGTCATGGGAAATGAGAGGCCGTCACTGGGGAAACGGGTCTCTTTTCTCATCGTTCCTTCGCATTAGCAATAAGCAATATCTGAGATATATTATTGTACTTTACTGTAAATATATTATTGTAATAAATGAAGTATTATTACACGTATCTTACTGAGTTTCACTGCAAGCAACTTGAGTATACAAAGTAAGGAAGTAACCCTAAGGAGGTGGTATTTCCGAAGACTGGAGCACTGGAGCAGTCAGTAGTCACTTCACTATACTGGTGCAGTCAAATTGGAAAGTCACTGTATATACCTATATGTGCATATCATCACAATAAGTTAATAAATAAATACGAGTATATGAAGATATTAGTGGAAAGATCAGATGAATGTAATTTTTATTTGCTATATTATTATTAAAATACAAATTAATAATGTGACTTAAGTGTAAAGGAACTTTCACTATTAGTATTCCAAAGCGGCGCTATTACTGCAATGTATAGTATTTTTGTGGAACATTACTTTTGTTTGAACTTATAACTTTACGAAGCACCTACTTAATATACGATTACGAGTTTGTTAAATGCTGTGTTTTTGTTTTGTTTCGATTTAATTTAGCGAATACACTGTATATAATTGTATGTATACCTGTACTAGATTTTTCTCGCACGCCACTTATCTTGATTCTGACAGAAGACTAATCATCGGATACTTGTGAAGTTGATTTAATGTGAATTATATTATGTTTATATTCTTTTTTATTTATTGATTTTTTTTAATACCAGTCTATATACCCCAGGGCCCGAATCCGCTGATTGTGCATCATGAAGGTAAATACCCTATATTTTATCTATTATCTAATGATTAGTTTTTATAATACTACTTCGTGATCGTAGAAAAGCCCCGAAGGCGATTCGCAAACTGTTTAATACATGAAAACTTTTATTTGCCATGTCTTTCGTATCTAATATTTACTTAAAACCAATGGGAACAGAAGTCAAATGCATCATACGTACGTGTGTGTCTCTTCTCTCCACCTCGCGTACCCATCTTCTATTACTTGTTCTAATTAGTTCTGTGTCATCGCTCTATAGTATTCACCAGTAACGGTGAATGTGTATATGAATGTACATATATACGCTCCGAAGATTTATACATTAGCATAGAAATATGGTCCCTTCATGCTTTGAGTCATGAGTCATCTCACCAAATCGTTACGTTACTGGAATAAATTATTTTTGAATTTTCACTTCTCCGAAATAGACATTATTGACCAAGCCACTAAACTCAAAGTGAGTTTTGTCCGGCACAAATACTTTTGAAGATAAGTCGATTAATTGTTTATTTTATAAATCATTACTACTATATCGCTCTGTAGAGGAATTCAGTGATTGGTTTATTATAGTGGAAGAATATCCAAAATTAATTTAAGAGCAATGTTAGTTAATAAATAAATCACTATTTCTTCTTTGAAAAATAATAAACTTTGTTATGCCTCACGACGGCAGCAATAATTGATTAATTACATAAAAAAATATTATTGTAGCGGGCAATTATTCCTATTTATTGAAATATTGGCAAAGGTTGGGTGAGAAATGATGCAGATCGAACTCGACAGAGGTCAGGTTAAACACAGGTTCAAGGGAGAAGTGATTAAGCTTTGTTCTACGCTTTTCTTCACTGGCCCTCTGAGTGTTAACACTTAACAACCGCGAGGAGGCAGTCACTGAGGCGACCCCATCGTGAATCAAAACAGGAACAACCTTTTTTGTTTTAGATATCAACATGTTTATATTACGTATAACGATACATTTAACCTTTATTGATTAATTTGTACCTATCGCGGTCTGAAACCGATTTATAATGTCTGCAGTAGGTGATAATCAAGTCTTCGCGCCGTATATACGTTTGATTGCAATAATTTTTCCATGTATGATTTCTTGTATGGCATGTGCAGATAATTTGGACATTGGAAAATCAGAATCAGCTGTGAATATGTTTTTTCTGAATCTAGTATGTGAAGCTTAACATGTTGGTCTCAAAGTGAACTAAATATATAATAATACAAATTAAATGTATCAATAAGAAAGATATACACATAAAATCAATTTATCGAAAAAATATTTTTGTTGCCACTCGGGCTCATAAGTGCAACATAAAAGTTCGAAAATTTGTTCTAATAACTTACAATGTTGACGTAGTGTAATAGGTCAGCGCACTTCTCTTTGTAGGAAGGGTTCCTGATTCGAGTCCGGTTGGCAACAAAATATTTTTTCGATATATTGATTTTATCTGTACATCTTTCTTATTGATATATTTAATTTGTATTAATCTTTCTTATTGATATATTTAATTTGTATTAAAATATCACAGGATTATGTTCTGAAAAACTGCAACATCACGATAATCCACCCATCTCAACGACCGATCTGATACAGTAACCTGGTGATGTTTGTATTGGGGCTATCGCTTTCGAAAAAAAAAGTAATTTCACATATTGCCAACAATGACAGTTATAAAAAATAAATATTACTTCGGCTTCCGACTGCATTTAAAAATTAACTTGCTGAGCCGGAAAACTACGATTCAGATTTACAAAACACTACTGAGGCCGATTGTCACATACGTATCTGAATGCTGGGTACTAAGTAAGAATAAATAAATAATATCGGATATTAAGTAAGAATAAATAAATAATATCGGATCGGCACAGCGCCATTTTCGTAAAAAGATTCACCTCAAGGGTGTTTATACATAAACTGTCTACTATTAAAATTGTCTGGGATACAAAGCTCTTGAAGATACATAGGCGCCATATTATGTAAAATACTAAATTAATGTATTAATTATAAATATATACATATAAAATCAATTTTGTCGAAAAATATTGTTTTTGCGTCACCGTGATACAATATTTTTCGAAAAAATTGATTTTATATGTATATATTTATAATTAATACATTAATTTAGTATTTAAAATATCACCGACCTATGTTCTGAATAATTACAACTTCACAATAAGAATGTGTTTTCCTTAATGCCATATTATGCGTTGTCTTATACATCAACCAACACAATTTTAATTCAAATCTTTCAGGGAACCGGCGCCAATGTAGCTCGTGCAAATTCATTATTGGTCTTCGAGCGTTAGAATATTTGGAGCCGATAATGAAAACGGGATGTGGCATGCACGCTATAATTACGATTACGAATTTAATTCGCAGAATTTGGTGAACCCAACATTGTCAAAGTTGATATATCAAGATATCAAGGCAGAAGTGGTCTGGTCATGTTCAAAGTATGGATTTAGAGCGACCAGTGATAAAAGTGTTTGAAATAAAAAGCATTGGCCGAATGAGTTGAAAAATCCCGAGCTGCGGTGGTTGGATCACATTGGAGGACATCATGCAATTTGATAATATTAATGATAACTTGTAATTTGGAAAATTTATAGAGATATTAAAAAAAAATGAATTGTGAGCACAATTTTGATCAATTGTCGTAGAAGTTAGGTGCACTTCACTAATAAAAGCGATTCCCTTACAGTCCTGCAAATGTATGGCCGCCCTACGGCGATGGTGGCGCGCGTGCGCATCTCCCTCGCGGTACGGCGAGGGCTGTTGTATTTGTATGATGATTGTTGACTGGAAACTTATCAATAAATATGTTCCACGCTCGTTCCTGCGCGCACGACTTCGGGGCATAACTCAGGTCCTTCGGTGTTTGCCTTCGAATCCTTGATTTTGATTTCGGGATCCGGCTCCGTAACTTCGTGGTGGGAAAATAATAAGACTTGTTTTTTTTTATTCAGCTCGCTTCGAGTCCCGGGGGGGTTTCTATTTGGATGATGGCGTCTGTTTTGTTGACCTTTACAGGTATAATTTATTATAAGTTCGTTTGTCAAGTTGAGTGATCATAGTTTTATAGAGATTTTTATACTATTTAAAGTAGATTTACAGTTTTTATTAATATTTGAATAGTATTTTATAATTTTTGTTGCACTTTTTTAATGCTTCTAACATCTGAATCCAGCGTTTTTTCTTCGTTTAGTGCTTATTTTTTATTTTCATTAATGTCTACTTAAGTAATATTATCAAACTAAAAGTTTACTTTGATCAATATACCTGTATAAAAGTTTAGAGCATTTTTTTATTTATATAATTATTTAATGGCTTATTTCATAAATATAAATTTAAAGAAATCCGCAACGTAAGTCGAGAGGTTTGTTGAGAAATCGCAAGGGAGTGGTTAATTTGTGTTTTAAATATATCACATTGAGGATTAAACATATAAGTCGACAGATCACTCCGCACACGAACCGTCTTACATTTGAATATATCAGAGGTAATTATTTTTAGAAAAAAATCAGCTTTTACGATGCTTCTAATAATACCAGCATAAACTCCTCAAGATGAACATTATTTCCTTGCCTACCTACCTAAAAAGTTGTCCAAAATCACGTCAATTTATCATCGGCGTTTGTTACTACGAGTAAAAAATTGTGTCCGATGTCTTGTGCTTGAATTAAAATACTGTATACGACGTAGATTTATTTTATTGCTTGTGTTTTAGGAAATAATTTGAACTTATAAAACAATTTTCCTGATTTGTGTTTGTCCGTCTCAGCGATGGCCAATCGCGACACACGGTGACAGTCAAGCATTGTGCATAAGTTAACTTTCTAAACTCTAGATTTATCGATATTTTGAGTATGTTCAAATCTTTGTAGGAACTAATTACTGGGATTTTATCCCCTGAGGGATTGTCATCAAGATATAGATGTCTCACAGAGATGAAGCTATTATTTTTACATGGGGAAGTATGGATGTCTTGGTGGAAGTCAAAATTTGATAGGTGTGGTAGCATGGGTAAATAGATGAACGTTAAATTGTGTAAAGTGATTACTTAAACAAGCCGATGACAGGTCGTAAGCCCTGTAATGCCCAAAACTTCCATACATTCCATGTAAAAATAATAGCTTCATCTCTGTGAGACATCTATATCTCTAGATATCTTATCTTTTATAGAGAGGTAGCGCGTTACAAAAATTAATTAATTATATACAATATAATGTTAAAATAAACATATTTATGTAGATACATTTATTTAAAATAATTTTAATAATATTTGTATACATAAGAAATAACCCGTCAATAATGATGGAAAATAATTATTTCTATATCCTTAATTTATTTAAAAAATCAACAAACATACAATTTACTTCATTTGACATGTTAACCTTATAACACTTCCAAGTAATAGAATCGACAACAGGTCTTGTTTGTTTTTTTATTGTCACGACACATGGGTATCTGTCAATATGTTGTATATTTTTAGTTGCTATTCGATAAATTATATATCTATGAAGTTTCAGTTTTCAGTTGCGAGTGCAAATAAATGTCTAAAAACGCATTTTTTTGATGAAAGTGTGAAAGTGACAGACAAAAGATTACTTTTATTTTTGCCACGTTGTTATTTATTTTATTTTTAATAAACAGATTATCAATGGGTCATTAATATTCCTCACATTGTCCTAGTTTGACATTAAGGTAAAATGTTAAAACATTTTAAGACAATTTAGGAGAACACATTTTTTATGTTCGAGAAATTAGAAACCTTAGAAAAAAAATAGAAGTTATCTTACAAATCGACATTTAAAAAGAGTAAATAAAATATTTAAAATTACCGTACAGAAATGTGTGAGTCCCAAAGTTGACGAATTCTAATCACATGGCACGCGACAGTCCTTGACGTTCCAAAATTAATATGACTGATTTGGTTTACGGCAAACATGTATTACACTTTCGAATGACTATTAACCGTGTATAATACAATTTCGCTTTTAACCTGTGTCTGTTTTATAAAGACTATATCCACGTTAGCGTTGATGGACGAGATCTCATTGTAGTAATTAAACATTCTAGTCTGAAGAGAAAAATAGCCTAGATCGGTTTTGTAGAACTTGGTGTAAAATATAAGTTTACAGATCGAGCAAAAATATTTGAGTCTATTTCGTCTATATATATTGAGTCTATATTGAGTAATATTTGAGTGTTCGTTCAGTCTAGTTTGTTTTTAATTATTTTGTAGTCTGTAATTTTATTTAACCCATTCTACCTGACGGTACTTTAAAGTACCATCAACTTAATCTAGTCGTATATCTTACTGTGGTGTCAATTCTCTGACAATACTATGAAATCTACCTAAATAATCATATATTATAGATTTATTTAGACTTGGTAGTTAGTACATTAGTTATTTTTTTCTCATATCAACACTGCGGTAGGTGAATTGGCCAGTTGTGCATTGTTACAAGGTTAGGTTATTTTGACCTAATTTTTTTCTTAAATTTCCAACTTTTCTTTTAATGTTTTAGAATATTTCTTTCGTATTTTATATATAATGTTATATATTTTTATTTTTTGCGTACATCATGTAAGATCTGACTACTTAAAAGTACTACAAATTATAATGAATAACGTTGATTATTTTTTTTTAATTTTCCATCACAATTTGTTTAAAGAATGCTATATTAAATATACATTTGTTGTGCACTTAAATTTAATAATTCGGAGTAGAAAGGGTTTTAATTTTTATATTTGTATATAATACAAAAGGGCTCTTTCATTTTGCTTTAGTTACGCTACTGATGGTGTGTCAACACTTCCGCGGGTCCGTTGAACGCCACCCGTTGTCTACACTGTACCATCTCTGTATGTTTTAATGCCAATCATGGATTATTAATATTGAATCAGTTTCCAAACAATTACATAGGCACCGTCTGACGGAACAATTTCCATTTTGAAATATTATAATTATGGGTTGTCCCGTCCGTGCGCCGGCGAGCCGGTCACGAATGACCGCGTATTGAAAAAAAAAAAGGATAATTAGAGACAAAATCCTTTACCGGTAAATTAATAGCCCTCATGCTTCCCAATCAATCAATGTTGATTTACGAAACAAATATTTCAATAATTGGACCGCACTCGTGTAAACGCCCCCTACGTTCGGCCGGGGCAGTGCAAACACGGCTTAAATAGATGTAATTTTTAATATAACCACACGGGCAAGCTCACAAGAACGTGCCGGATAGATACACACAATTATTTTTGACTGCGGGTTAAGTCAAACAGGCTTGAAGTATTATTTAAAGTGTTCCCGCGTTCGGGCCGAGCCGAGGGTTTGTACGCTTTTGGAAAATTCTCCTTGTCTTCAAACAAAAGGTTCACGTTTATTTTATTCAAATACAGTGTGCAAGGAAAGCGGTCCGTGTCTTCATACATGGATACATTAAAATAAAGGGTGTTCCAAGAAGGGGTAGCCGATTTGTTTTTTTTAATAACGCGATAAATAAATGTGATAAATCTTAGATTACCACCAGATTCCCTTGGGGTTCTATCCTCTGATTACTTTCTAATTACTTGGATCCCAATTTCTTGTAAGGGAAACTCAGTCTTTTCAGGTTACAATATTAAGTTTATTGAACACGTCATAAAGTAAATATATTATATATAATACTTCAGAGATTAACTAGTTATTCAGAAGAAGCTGTGATGGAAGAGAGCTGTTCCCCCAAAGACGGCCTCTTATAAGGTTCATCCCCCACAACCCATCTACTCACTTTCATGACACACACACACAAATACATCTACAAAGTGACAGTTTGGATGAAAATATGCTTGAAAATGAAGATCTTTCGACAAAATTCGATATAATGTGGTGTTAGAGAGATTCAGTTGTCGCACACGGCGTCCGATGGAGATAGTGTTATCTGCAGCTACGTTTTCACGCATATCTTCAATGTTTCCATTTATTCATAGTATTGAATTGTTTGTTTGATACAATTCCTCCATTAAACGCTAGATTGTCCGCTCAGCAAGTGCCAAAAAATCTTCTTTCGTTCTTACACACAATTGATTACTTTCTTAATATGCTTTCACAATAGTAATCGATGCTGAATTGTATAGCGCTCAATTTTGTAATGGCACACTGTCTACATGATAATTTATTTATTTATTTATTTATTTATATATATTTTGACATCCATATTTTTGTAGTTACAGAGGTGGATACATAATAAACATACATAATACATAGTAATTGCCAAGTAATAATTTTGTAAAGGACGGCACGTATATCATTGTGTACATGCACCATTAGAGTCTACGATACACTGAATTTTCTGTGTGTGGCTGTTACGTATTTTCTACTTCAACAAGTTGCGTTAGTGATATCCACTTTGGTACTAAGTACTATCAAGTCTTACGTAATAAATTGGAAGAGTAAGTCTTTTTAACAAAAATCCTTGTAAACATATAGGTATATTATAATTAGAAATAATATTTTATATTTATTTACAATACAAGACGAGCATACTTTAGTTACGTTTTATTACAGAGTCAGTTTATATTCTTCATTAGTCTTGTAATTTACTAAAATAAATATATTCTTGCATTTTTTCAAGTAAATTATAATAAGATTCACTATATTTACCTGAATTAAAGTAAAACCAATGAACGTTCTATAAAAAAGTCTAAAGCAGGAATAGGACAGGTACCAGGGCATATAATTAGCGTCTAAAATAGATCATTAAGTACTCATAATAATTGAAATGTTAAAAGGATTTCCAATTAAATAGAATTGTTGCTGTATGTGTATTAGAAAATAAATTTTCCCTCGATCAAAAAAAAATACCACAGAACTATATTCTGAAAATGCAACATCACAATAAAAATGTATTTTTCTTAAAAATAATTTATTTATTAGCAATGTAACATATTATGTTTTGTAATATATATATATATATATATATATATATATATATATATATATAATGTAATGACATTTACATATCGTGACCGATATGTCTCTACGACATTTATATATCATACGTATGCTTTGAATAATGGTTGTGATTGAAACGACCGCGCGTTCGATGTCTTCTCCTGTTTTGAAGGTGTCAGGTGAATGGTAAACATTCTCTTTGTAGCCCGAGAAATCGGCATCCTTTATATTTCGCTGAGGGCGACCTTAAGCGGCTGTCGTCAGAACACCATCCATTGTAAAATACATCGGACGAGAGGTCATCACCTGTAAGTGGGTTTTAACATGAAGGAAGCCTTCTTAACCAGAGTTTTATCACGCGTGCGGAGGTCCTTAGATCACTGGCTAAAGATAGTAGGGCACCATAACCAGGTGTCACGGGCAGCATCATCATCTCATATTGGATGTTGCTTCTGCTGCTTCGTCACATATGCCTTGCGGCGCGGGTGCGCACTCCGCCTTGTAGGCGGGGTGCGCTTCCCCGCAGTTACAGCAGGCGGCGGGCTTGTCGCGAGACCCCTTCGGGCACTCTGTGGTGTGGTGTTGCAGAAGGAGATTTTAATTTTTTTAAATTTTATTTTTTAGAAACAAACGGTTGAATAATAATAACTGACATAAAAATAATTCCAGTAAAGTTTCTTAGGATTTTAACAAAGTAAGATTATCATACAAACTAAGAAATAGTACATAAAAATAAACATAATAAACTAAAGAATTGTATATATTAAAAAACTGATGAACAAAAAAAGTGTTTTTAAACTGAACTTATAAAGTAGAAAAGGTGAAAAGGGGAGGGAAATGGAATGCAATAAAATTTAAATATATTTATATATATACTCATATGCGCATGTATATATAATTTATGTCAATAGTTATTAAAAAGATGGCGTAGTTTAATTTTAAAGGGAAGCAATTTATCGTTGAAAATTTCTAAGTTATGAGAAGAATTTTCGTATTACAATATATTTTGACCTAGAGCGAGGTCATAAAACAATTTGTTTTGCCAAAATTTGGATAAAATAGATTATTTTAACATGTTGGATGTGTGGGACAGTTTAAAGTCATTTGTTCTAATAAATAGGACGAGTCATTAAAATTTTTATAGAGGTAGCATAAATCTTGTGCGTTTCTTCTAATTAAAAAGAGGGGGATTTTACGGAAATACTCACCTTCTTTGATGTCGGGAACGTGAATTTAATATATTGAAAAATTTATGTTGAACATTTTCAAGTCGCTGTAGGTGGAGTATTGAGTGTTCCAAACTAACAATACTTTTGTGAAACGTGTCATAAATTTTGGCACCGGTAGCACTGGAAATCGAGGGTGTTGGATGTTTACTTCTGCTGGTCTCAGTCTCCGGTGTTTCTCCATGTCGACTTCCTGACCAATTTACGGGAGGTAGGGTGAGAGCTCCGATCATAAAATTTTGGTGACATGTATAGTCGCAAAACCTTAGGACTCAAGGTCGACCAGAATGTCCTTGATTTAGAGTTTTGGCCGATGAAACGTGCATTTCACACGCTCAGCGTATATTCTATCTCTGAGGCCGTTCAGTTTTTGAACCGTCGAGGCCGTCATGTCACCGTGACTGTATTTCAACATGAAACCTCCCTTCACATGCGCCTTGCCTGCTGGAGTCGCCAGGAGGCATGTCACACCGTGTTGTCGTGGCACGCCTCGGAGGTGTGGGCAAATGTCCGTGTCGTGACGCTGGCCGGACGGCTTCGTCTCGAATTTTCAGGAGTGAAGCATGTCGGTATCGGCGAGCAGAAAGTGAGTCGGTCAATATCAATCTAGGTCATAGATACCGAATCTACAGTTATTTCAATGAAAATCTCTTTTAAGAATTAGTTTCACCGGTTCATTGTGCATTTGGTTGGTTTCTTGCAAAAAGCACGCACGCCAAGTATGGTAGTGAAAAGTCATGCGTAACATCATTAAAAATTAAATTCAGATATCATTTGTCATCACCGCGGAGCTTTATTGGTTTTCCTCTCTTTTTCCGCATAATACTGAATTAATTACATTGTCCTTATTCTAAGATGTCAGTTACGTAACATATAAAAGTACTTAACGCTAACCGCCGTCAAATCTTGATATTTGTTTGGTTAGTATTATATATCTGCTAATCAAACACTTCCTCGCTAGCATTCAAAACGTTCCCGTTCTCCATTGGTTAAATATTTCAGTGTTTTATTTGTGTCGTTAATTTCATTTGGTTAATAAAATTGTTGGTAAGCTACACGACATCTGATAAGGATACTTAAATTTGATACTGTTTTAATGATGTTTGTAACTGTATATTTATTTATTTCTTCGAAATTTATTTATGAGTTGTTTGAAATATAAATCAATTCGTTTACCGTCGAAAAATGATCATAAACCTACATAGTATAATATATTTTTATTTTATGTTTATTTGATAGATTTTTTTTTTTACATCTATTTATTTTATTGATTACGGTTTTTATGATGTACAAGAGTGCAGGTAGACTGAGTGAACATATTTTTTGTCAATCTTATTTTTTTATGTTTTATATTTGTACACGTGGTAACTATCTAAAGCGTTGAATTTCTCGATTGTAACATTCTGAAATATTCCAGTGAACTCAAACTCATGCATTTAATTCCTTGGAAATATCTAAAAAACGTAAGTTAGTCGTTGTGGTTTGTAAATATCGTGAACTTCTGATATTTTCAAAATGCGTGGCTGAATCTTATCATAAACGTATCTTAAAACACAGAACAGCTTTAAAATAGAGAATATATATTAAAAAATTGTATAATAAAAATATATTAAAGTGGTAGCTAGGAGAGATGATCATGTGGGGTCTCCAAGCGGGTTGGTGTGTGGTTTTCTTTACGAGTTTTCCTTCCCATATAGCCATGAAGAGGTTTAGGAGGGTAGATAAGAAGAAGAGGAGTAAAATCGAGTCTAAGTAAACAAAATAAAAGGGAAACGTATGTATATGATCGATGAATAATAATGAATTACGACACTTGGGAAGGGTTTTATCCAGTACCTAGTGAATTTAAAATAGTTAATGATGATGTAGTTGGTGTTACAGTTGGGAGAGACTCAAATATCGTTATGGTAAACCGACACAGATACTCTCATTACGATGATATTTTTTAAAAATTGGAGTACTGATGTTAAAACGGGCAAACAATTATGGAACTAGCTAGTTTATGCATGAATATAATATTAGTTGTTTGCATTACTTATAATTTGTAGTATATATTATTTACTAGTATATTGTAGTATTTTACATACTTAATTTTTTTATATTCTTTTCATTCAAGTCCTATTTTTAAGCAAATTAAATAATTTGCCTCTACATAAAAAAAAAGTATATTTGTGCGTTGCGTGTCAAATCAAATTATATAATGAAACGATCTTAAAGGCTGTTGGGGCCACGTTAGATCTGGGTGTTTTGCCGTCGCACAACCTGTAAACGATCGCGTGCTATAATTCCAGGTACTGTAGCATGTTGTTACACCGAACATGTGTTGTCCGTTTATTCTGACGGTCAAGAAGGCGCTTGATAATTATTTCCATTATTCACTTTATAATTTAATTCAATTTCGTTTTCCGCTATCGATATAAGTTTACGATACAACCATCCTTTCAGGAATTCAGAAGCGTCTAGTCTATAATTAAATTGCCAACGCGACGATTAAACCTGTTGCGGATGATAAATTGTATTTTTTTTGTATCTGTAAATGTATATACGTGGACTGAAATTGATATTCTTACCCCTTTGAATAATTTTATTTTGTTGCTCTGCAGTTGTGAATAAATTATGATTTTAATTACGCGTAATTTATGTATTTAAAAAAAAAAATTGGATTTATTTATGGCATACTTATTTCTACGAAATTAATGATAATTTGAAAAAAAACTGGTAGCTACGATAATTAATGAGATTAGTCACACGCCGTGATGCGTGTTTTTGACTTTTTTTTATCGTCACGCTATCTATATGGTCCCAAGTCAGAGGTAAGTGGCAGATGAAATAATAACTAAATTACGCAACCTTATGTCGTCCTGACGAGAGGGGCTAAAAGCAATCTCATCAATTTGGTAAACAGAAAAATCTTATGGTAGGCAAGTAATATGGACAATTGCGAGTTTTGTTAATAATTTATACCATATACCGATTGAAACATAACTAACTATGTATGTCTATCACTATCGTGCGTATTAAGATTATGTTTTTGCTCTCGGGTTGTTGTTGCTCGGTAATGTGCGTATCTTTTTTTACGATTATATTTATTTATTCAATAATCGTAAACCCTGTAATTATACATGCTTCCATATATTTCCATTAAATATAATAAAAAATAGCTTCGTCTCTATGAGATATATATATTTTTTAATAACAGTGCCTTTGTAGGTGAAAATCCAGTAATTGTGTATTCTAATATAATGTGTTAAAAACATTTTACAGATATAGAATATTGCTTTAAATAGTTAAAAAAAATAATTAGGTTCTCATTGTGACAATTTGTTAGTTTAGGGAAATGAATGTCAAATTTAGTCCATAGATGGCGATAGTGTATTAGTACTCGAAGTGTTTCCATATATACAACTTTCAAAAATTTGATAGGTATGGAGATTAATTAATGGGTGAGAAAGGTGAACGTTATATTTATATAAAGTGATCACTTAAGCCAACCGAAGACAGGTCGTAAGCCCTGTAATTACGCATACTTCCATATATTTCCATTAAATATAATAAAAAATAGCTTCGTCTGTATGAGATATCTATTATTTGTTAAATAGTCATAATTAGTTATTTATTTTTATACATATTGTATTCAGTATTCATATCGATAGTATATGTAGAGCATAATAGTGATATGTCCAAAATACATATTTTTCAGAACATTTTTTAAGTTTGTAATGCTCACCACAAATCTCATAAACTGTGCATAAAAACGAATATTTATTTATAATCACTTTATCAAACTTGTTATAAATGTTTATTAATTATTTGGCAAGTTCGGACGTGACACTAGTGCTCTATAAACATTACTAGAAAATATTTGTAACTTTCGTTTTGTTGTACTATAAAAAAAAAATAGTCTTGGATATGTAACTTATGTGGTCTAAATGAATATTTAAAAATGAGTATAGTTCCATTCATAACTTATTTTAACTAAAACACGTGGATTTCAATAGTATTTAATTTTTAAAATGTCAACTTTTAACTAAATATTTTTCACTGTCCAAGTCTTATCTTTCACATTGAATTTTTTTCTTTAAATAATTTTAGTATTCAAAATAATAAATTTAAAATTACTCCGATTATTAGATTAACAATCTTTCCGAGTAATCTTTTGGTCATCGATTTAGTCATGAATTGTATTTAATTAAATGATTTGGCTTAATTCAATGTTGGTACCTACTGAAATCATCTTAACCGATGCGCGGAACTATGCGTGCACACATCTATTAAATCATTCATCGGGCTAGCTTCGTAGCCCGAACACGCCATCATAATGCACCTATCTTCCCATTGTGGAACATGGCGTATCCGATAACAGATACCTGGGATAATTCCATTCCGACTATTTAAAGTTGATGGTGCTCACCTTCTAATTCCGCCACGTTAAACTTCGACAATAACCCCTGACTTGCTTCCGATCTCCCCGACGCCCGGGGCCGCGCGAAAGAACCTACATTTTTTATTGATTGTTTAAAATGTAATAAACGACTTCTTTACGTTCTTACTGTTATTGTAATCAATTTCGAAGTCCTAAGCAAATACTATATCAATCAATAATATATTTTTAGTGAACGTGTTTGGATAGCCAGTGAAACCTTAGAATCTAAATTCATCTACGGTGCGTTTTACATTCTATAGAAATTGTTTTATTGCATTTTACATTTTATAGAAATAAATAATGTTTATGTCATATAATAAGTCTACATACTCTATAAAAGGATTAGTATATTTGTTCATTATTTATGATGTATGGATCTCGCGCGCACGTGAACGCGTAGATATAATTCCTGTCTACTACCTATCCACTACCCCTCTCCCCTATAACCAGAGCACGATCTTTTTTATGGTTTTTGAAGTTGAATCTTCGAACTGTGTATTGTATTGTTTGTGTGTAATCGGTTTCTTGCTACCGTGTGCGAACCGACTAGTGCTATATGTCGTGCTCTTTGTGCATAGTGTTGTACTTTCGCGCTATCACTAAAAGTGTGTGTCCAGGTGTACTTTATGCTGAGCATCGGAGTACATGTGGATCTTGTGGATCCAGTGAAAGAAGATCCACATACTTAAAGGGACGATTCACAGGTGGGTCGTGTTTTCTGATTCCCACCCTCGTTTTTAGACTATATTAAAAAACTAATTAGAATTATCAATTCAGAATAAATTTATCGAATAAATATTCGATTACCGTCGGAATACAAATCTGCAACATTATCTTGTTGGGAGAATGTTTGACCATTATGCCACGTTGATCATTTAAGTTTACGACGAATTTAAGACATACAAGTTTTTTTTTTAAACGAGGTATTTAACATAATTTTATATTTAACTTAGTGATTATATTGTGTTATATTATATATTAATATAGTGATTATTAGATATGATTATAATGTTTAAATTTTATAAGGTAGATGGAGTTTACTTGGTGTTTGGTTTATGTCCTTGGTAAAGAGGGTTGTTTATGTTTTTTTTAACGTGATTAAAGATTTCCAATTTACAAATTTAAATGATATATTTGTATTATTTTTATTACGTTTCGTAGTAACGGGGACATATAATAATTTACTTTCCGTCATTACTGAGGGGATATATCTAGTTTGTCTATATATTAATAAATCGCTGAATATTCTTAGATTTTACACAGTAATTAAAGAATTACGAAACTCCAAGCTATACGAAGCGATTTAAAAAAATCATATTTCATGCTGATAATAAATAAAATGGAACAATATTAATATAATATGTATATTGAAGCACATGAATATTAGTTTATATAAATAATTGTATTAGTTACAGAAAAATAGTTGAAAGCAACAGTCAAGTTAAAAAAGAAATTTGTTTTATTCAATAAACAATACATTATTTAACATTTTAAAATCCAAACAGCATTGAATTCAAACCAGAGATAGAATTTGAGTGTGTGATTGAATTCCGGGAGGCGAATGGGTTAGGGTGGATAAATGGAATCATTCGGTCGAGATGTTGGGTTGTAATCGGCAATAAAACAAGTATCTGACAGGATGAGCAATGCTAATAAGTTACTAGGGTTGAAATCTACGCCTTGTCAATACCTTAATTAGGTTTAGTTTGGATCGTGAATTAGTCAAAGTAATTGAATTATAGAGATGAGGGTATAATATCTATATATATATATATATATATATATATATTATTACGGCCCGTGTACACGGATGAGTTTTAATTATAAGATTTTTGACTCGAAACTCTAGATGATGCTCTCATGAGAATGTTTGAAAATAACTCTCCGCTTTTGTAGTCCATCGTACGCAGACCAAGTCTCAGAGATTAGCCATCTCGCACCTGACTTCACGTTTGTTTTATCTGCGTCATACGTTAAATGTCAATTCATTGATAATTTATTTTTCAATTGTGAGTTGGGTGAATTTGCATTTGAATTTGTGGCCCACAGTGGGTGGCCCCCAGCAGCAGTTATAAACAGTATAAATATTTGTGATTTAATACTTTCTGCTTGTCAAACTTTTTCAGAATAAATAGTAATAAGTATATATGGTTCTAGGTTATATTTGTGCGCACGTGTCGAATTTAGCCATCAAATCGAACGTGTGTACACGCTGTATACTGTTTGACTTTTTGTCTCTTTTTACTAATCTCAAGTTTACCTCCAGATGAAAATCTCAACACGTGTATATGGTACTGCGTTTTTATCAACTGAATCTCTGAGATTTATGTCATCGTGTCTCGTTCCGTGAACATGGGTCATTAGTGTTTTATGTACGTAGATGTAATTTGGATATTATCATTTGTGCTAGCGTGTAAGCTTTCTATTTTCATTTTATCAGAATTATAATAGATGTTGTAGTATTCGTATTTAAATTAAATATCTTATCCGCCTTGAGAAAGCGAGTTACTCTTGAAACATTTTCGCAAAATTCAATTATCCACCTATTAACTCTTCTCCCGTCAGTTGAAGGACCGCCGCAATAAATAATTCCTCCCGTGTTATTTGCAGTAGTTGAGTATCATTTTATTATTTGCTTTTGGCGGGGGCGGCATAATTTCCAGTTCGTTTCCGATTTCTACCCCCGCGCGCAGACCAGCTGACCGGACTCGAGGAAACACCGACATTATTCAATAATTAAATAGTGGCGTTCAATAAAAAAGTATATCTGCGTAACTCTCTGACTTTCGAGAGGGGAATGACTGCAACGTACCTTTTTTAATAGCCGAATACGTTTCGGTCGCCTCGCGTTGAGCCAGTTAAATCCATAATGTTCGCCATTAATTTCAGAACTAACATGGCGAATACGCAACTAAGGGAGTAAATCATCGTCCGATGGAGCTGCGTTGGTCCATGTAGATCAGTCGGCCGGAGGTCCGTGCATAATACTGGAATGCAACTCAGGCAGCTGCGGATACACTAACTTACGGGCGGTTATATATGTAGGTACTATTCTTGCACAATAAATATAACTAACAATGTTACTTCTGGAAGTTTGCGGTGTAATAGTTATCAAGTTTTTATTTTTATTGAAATAATGTAGAATAGTCCCGAAGTATAGTATGTTTATTTTACGAGTTTCATGATTCATAAATATTAACTATTAAGAAGAACACATTTTTATTATGGAGTTGTAATTATTCATAACAGACGGTCTGTGATGTTCTTAATACTAATTTAATGTATTAATTATAAAGATATACATATAAAATCAATTTTATCAAAAAAAAATGTTTTTGCCCTACCGGGATTCGAACCTGGATCTCTATTTCCAATCCGGGAAAGTTGCATTACCAAATATGTTACAGCGCCAGTATTTTTCGTGACAAATATGTGTGTAATATGTATATGACAAATATGTTATATGTTACACTTTATCAAATTAATACATCTGTCGTTCCATTATTTGAATGCCATCTACATTGTTTTTTCGGAATCTAAAATACCTTTGAGTAAATCGACAGCAGATGCCAGAATTAGATGCCAGTTGATGAGTTGTATCAACGTGTCCAAAATTTAATAAAAATGAATAGATAATTCTTGCGTCTGCTATCGGTTTACTCAAAGGTATCTGAGATTCCGTAAAAACAATGTAGATGGCTTTCAAATAATGGAACGACAGATGTATTAATTTGAATAAATATAACATGTAGGTTCGAAAATTTGTCACGAAAGATACTGGCGCTGTAGCATATTTGGTAATGCTCCTTCCCCGGATTGGAAATAGAGAACAAGGTTCGAATCCTGGTGGCGCAAAAACATTTTTTTTCGATAAAATTAATTTTATATGCATTTCTGTATATTTTGTACATTAAATTAAATTAAAGTAAATTGATTAATATTTAATATTTTTATTTATTATCTTTGTTTTATTAACCACTTAATTGAGTTTAAATACATCTACCGGTTTCGAAAAAATACAATTTTCTTGATATTTGGTATTTTTGGTATAAAAATGGTATTTTTCGAAACCGGTAGATAGATGTATTTTAACTCAATTAAGTGGTTAATAAAACAAAGATAATAAATAAAAATACGAATTTTAAACGCAAAGTTAATATTGCTAATTTTAAAAGGATTAATATTTTAATAAAAACACATTTTTATTGTGATGTTGTAATTCTAGAACATGCCTATCTAGTTCTGTGATATTTAAAACCTTTGTGATTCATTGAATAATAAATTTGATAGCTGTTTTAAAAAAATAGAATACCGGATGTATCATTTTACATAAAACTCTATTTGTTTTCGGAATCTTATATGGTTAACATAACGAAATTGTATCGCAGTTCCCCAGCCAGGGTAAGTTTCGGGTTCGTATTCCGGTGGTAACTAGTTATTTTTTTGTTAGATAGATTTTTTCTGATTCGTTTGGATTCCTGCATATAAGGGAATTCATTGAAATGAATGTGCTGATAAACTGGCCAAGGAGGGCACTCTTTCCGGAGTTTCTCATCAATTCTATATCCCGATGTATGACAGACTTAATATGGTAAAGAAACGTACGAATTTTATCTGCTCAATAGATGGATCCAAATAACCATAAAGGTAATCGGCTTAAAATAATTCAAAGATCTGTTCCCCGCACCCCCTGCTTCTCCAAAAGGAAAATCTCCGAAGAACAATATCAAATATCTCTAGAATGAGAATTGAGCATTGCCAGGTAGCCTCACATTTATTCAGATTGAACTTAATAAATTCCCCAATGAGTGACTGTGGTGCCGAGGAGAAAATCATGACCATATCTTTTTTGATGTCCATTGCGGATCACAAGTTTGTTTTTACAGTAATCTCGTCAATAATAATTTTTATCTCCCGGTTAACTTGTGTCATCTTCTTTCCCTTAACTTGCCACATTTAATCAATATAAATGTACTTTTTTCTATAAGATAATGTTTTAACTTGATTAATGGCACAAATCATTCTTGAAGGTTGGATTACCTATTTAAAAGAAGAAGATTTTAATTAGCATTCTGTATTATATGTTTATACGGTACATAATTACTGCGACTCTAGAAACCGTATTTAAATGACAAAGTTGACATTCTAAATGCATCTGTGTAAATGGTTTTTATTTTTCCCAGTTAAAATTTGCACATTATACAATAATCAATTTACAGTCTCCAGAAGAACTCGAATATTGTCAAAATAAACTGGGTGTGTACGCAAAACTGCCGTATTGAAAAATAGTTTTGCACGATGATGTGAATTTAAGATTGGTCTGATGTACTCACCTAGAATTATAGAATAAAAGTAAACTGGAGTGCGCATGGAACATTGAACATGGTCTCTCTTCAAAAGCAACAAGCCACCGACTAAGCTACCGACTGAGCAGTAAAACAAAATGATTGCTTTTATTCCTCTTAATAATTTCACAAGTTGATGATGCGACGGGCGATGGCTCTGAGTGGAATCGCGGTATAGCAGGGCAGATGGCGTGCCATCTGTCTACTGAGGACGCTATCGTTTGAATTACAGTGGACGGAACATTTAGCAAGGTCAGTCTGTCCAAACGCTATTTTTCATCTTTTACCGATTCACTTTTATTTCTGCTCTGTGATACGGTATAGGTATATTATTTAAGAATGCGTTTTATCGGGAATTTGTTAATTTTTCTATTTTCTACGTCCTCGGTTTAATTTTGAATTGATTTCGTACCGTGTTCTTTCTCGAAGTACTAGGTCTGTTTCATATGAATGTTTCAAAAACAAATTTATTTATCTTACTTATACAAAAACTTCACAGGCTTCAAAGCCATTCGTTAAGTATGCCGTGTGGTTAAACATATTTTTTTTAAATTTCTTAAATTGAAATTTTATTTTAGTTTTACTTTCAATCTTATTTTATTACCAATAATGTGTTATATAAATTATTGTATTTAGACAGTGTTCATGTTTGTGTGTTGAGTTGATAAATAAAATAAATATATAAAAATTAAATAAACAATTTAGTTGGTTTTACGAAAAATGGTGTTAAATTTTAGGTCTTTACATATTTAATTATTTTTTTTGTATTTTAAATGCTTAAATATTCATGTCCTATTATATGATACATCGTTCGTTGTTTTCACACCCATAAGACCTTTCGTAATATAAATAAAAAAATACGTTTTATAATCACGTTATGGTAACTTAGCATTTAATAGCAATTATCGGAGTATTGATGTTCTATGCTTATAGCATTATAATTTGCCTAAATCTGTCTAAAAAAACTACATTATTTATTTTGGAAACATAATATGAAATATTTGTATTTTCATAAATTAAAGTAACCATGTTTTTTACTTTAGATACCAACACCTAGTACATTTTAATATATCTTCCAATGCGTTTCTACTAGTCACTCGTATATTCAAGAATCAAATGAAACACTCGCCATTTCTCATAACCATCGGTAATGATTGTATTTGATTTCCAATCATGTAACTGAAGTGCGAAGCGTTTAAGCGCTACAATAATTCTAGTCCCAGTTGATATGTCTAACAAATATCAACGCGGCTGTATCTCCACCGACCATTATCTGTAAAACCCCATGTTCTGAAAATGATTATTTCCAATACCGACATTTATGTACAGTGCCCGTGAGGTGGACTTTCTCCAGCAATGCGTAAAAAACAATTCTTTTATTTTAATACAAATTAAATGTATCATATAAAAAGATATACAGATACAATTAATTTATCGAAAAAATATTTTGTCGCCACCGGGATTTGAACCAGGAATTTTTCCTATCGGGGGATATGCGCTAACCATTACACCATGTCAACATAGTAAGTTAACGACAAATTTTCGAATGTATATGTCTCACTTTCAAACTGATACATCTGTTATTCCATCTTTTAAAATAATTTTTCTTCATATTACGGAGAATCTCAAATGCTTTTATGCAAAACCCGACAGTAGAGGCCAGAATTAAATTTAATTTGAGATTTTCCGTAATATGAAGTCGATTTCGTTTAAAAAATGGAATAACAGATGTATCAATTTAAAAGTGCACTATATAAGTACGAAAATTTGTTGTTAATTTACTATGTTGACATGGTGTAAATAGTCTGTGCATTTTATCGGATAGGAAAAGTTTATTTCCGATGGAAACAAAATATTCTTTCGATAAATTTATTTTATCTGCATATATTTCTAATGGATACATTTAATTTGTATTACCGCAACCTCACCATAATTAAGTGTTCTCTTTAAAAAAAACTTTTATTTTAGTTTGTTTTTCCGACAATGCTCCGGTGATGGTTAGAAATATTAAATTGATTCATCTTATTATGACACGGTTTTAATGACAACATTAATTATATTAAATCACTGGTACTAATGATTGTAAAACAACTCAACTTGTACTGCAATTTCATTGATTTTAAGTTTCGGTGGGTTTTATTAGCTCAAGTACTGTGGTGGGCGCCTCGATGGGTTTATTTATCTCTCTATTACACAATTGGTCTGTGAAAATTTCGTTATAAAATTTTACAGGGCTTTCTTAGCTTACTGCACAATCGCAGCAACATTTTTTTGAAATTCACATATTGATAATGAGAGAAACAATTCAAATTACCCCCTTGATATTGTCAATGCCATGCTGTGATTTTGTTTTTATCTACATATCTTGTGCTAATGACTGTATGAAGTCAGATTGGATCTTAATCGGTCAACAAGTAGATGGAAGCATTTTGTAGAGAACACCCCGACCCTCCTAAGATAAGGAGACGAAAATTATGATGTTGTGGTGGTAGCTCTGCTCACGCCTTACAGAGCTGCATAAAAGATCACTTAATAGCCATACAGTCCAAATGGTACCCACCAAGTAGACAACAATACGTCGCGCCGCAACCAGTCCGAGAAAACTTACCTAGAACCGATCACTCTTTGCTTGGCCAGCTCTTCGGATACATTTAGTATGATTTTCTTATACTTTTTATATTATAACATACAAGTGTAAATTCAATTAGTCAAACGGCAACTATCATAAGTACTGTTTCACTCACAATCACCCTGTTCTAGCTAAACAACGGTTCACCACTCACTAATGTGGCTACTCAGACTAAAATGTTAAAATAGATATGTAACTACTTCTTTAATTTTCATGACTAGCATATACTCGTATATTCGCCACATTTTCTTTTTTTGATTTCTATATTTAGAAAATATTTTTATTACTCATAAATTGGAATGATCGTTTAATGAAATATTTAAATAAAAGTGGTTTAATGTGAGATAATGTTCATCTTCTGTTTCAAATATATTTAATATAACCAAATCACGAATAAATCTATCCTCACGGTAATCGGAACCTACATTTTTATGATTTACTTTATAATTAATAACTATATCATTGTTTATTGGGAAACACTGCGATGGATTTTCTAATCTTATAATACAATACAAATTAAATGTTTAAATTAGAAAGATATATGTATATAAACATTCAATTTGTCGAAAAATATTTTTGTTTCATCCGGGATTCGAATCTGAATTGTTTCCTATCCTGGGAAATGCGTTACCCGATTTACACCACATTCACAGAGTAAGTTGATGGCAAATTTTCGAACTTATGTGCTGCAGTTCTTTCAAATTGATACATATATTATTCCAAATTTAAAAGCTATCACCTTACATTGTGTAAATCTCAAATACCTTTGAGTAATATTCACTAGGAGATACTAGAAATTAAATCAATTCCTTTTTATTAAATTTTGGATAAACTTTGATATGATACATTAAAGATAACACATTATCATTGTAAAGTTGCAATTTTCTCAGAACATTATTTTTTTTATTATTAAATATCATCTGTGGCATTGCATGTAGATAATATGTAGGTATTAACTTTTACAACCACCCTAAATACAAAATTGTCGCTTAGGAAAAGCATCTTAAGACCGTACCGTCTGTGTCGGTCATCCGAGAAGTGACGAGTGACGAGCGACGAAACCAAACACGTTTTATTTTGTCGTCCGTAATCGGCCGATCGCGACCAAATTGTCAGCAGGTACTTTTTTATTATTCGTATTGAATAAATGAGAGGACGTATGTTTTTAATGATGCAGAGAGTTTAATTGAGTTAATATTATAATGTATTGAATTTATTACTATATATATTATCGATTATTGTATCTTTAAAACTATGATTTTAATTTGTGTGAAATATATTTTATGTAACTGATCTAACTGTTCAGAGGAAATATGTCTTGTTGAGGACTATAACAGAACTACCTACTTTTATTTTTTAGTTCGAACATTTTTTGAATTTTGTGTAAATATATTCATCAAATATTTTTGATCTATGATTTCTTAACGTTCCTTAATCTAGCATCCTAAATTTTTTAACTGATTCCTCCGTATCGTTATTTAAATATTACACATTGTACTGATGTTTTTCAATCGTTAAGTATCTATTTTTATAATAGTAACTGCTGATATGCGGATGACGTATATGATACATGATAACTTCGGACATACGGATCGTCAATTGTTATGCGTAAGTCCCATGGTCGGCTTTGCCCTATTTTTTTGACCATTCCGCGGCCAATGTAGCTGATGTACTCAATTCAATGGCATGTGATATTTATGAGAATTGCTTACTATAAAAATATGGTTTAAATATGATGCGTTGCCTTTTTTTTGTCCAGGCTCTAAAAATAAACTTATGGGTATATGTGGCAAATACATTTTTGATAAAAATGTATTTTAATCCTGTTGTATGAGAAGATAATAAAAAAGATGTATATAACGTAAGGTTTGATGTCACCAGAAAAATAGGACGTCCACGGAAGACTTATACTAGAGCATAACTAGGCAAACCAGAAACTGGAAGATGTTTCTATTAGAAGCCTTAACAATAGACTAGCTTGCATGAGATATTGTATGAATGTGGATGAGGCAGTATTGTATGGCTTGACAGCAGACTGTGGTGATCTACCTCCGAGAGAAATGGCGTGAGGGTAAGTTAGTCGGTTAAAATTTATATTATTTTAAATTATAAAGAGAACAAATTCTTATTAATTATTCAGATCACAGGTCTGTGATATGTTCTGAATAATTACATTTTCACAATAAGAATGTGTTCTAATAAAATATAAGTTGTATCAATGTATCCAAAAATTTAATAAAAATGAATTGTTAATTCTGGCGTCTGCTATCGGTTTACTCAAATGGCTTTTAAATAATGGAACGATAGATGTATTAAATTGAAAAAGTATGTTCGAAAATTTATCCTCAAAAATAATGTCGCTGTAGCATAGTTGGATAATGCACATTACCCGGTTTGGAAAGAGATCCAGATTTGAATTCCGGTGGCGCAACAACAATATTTTTCGATAAAATGGATTTTATGTGTATATCTTTCTAACAAATAAGTAAACAGTGTTTATATAATCAATCATTTTTAGTAATGTTCCAAGATTTTTAAGTCACAAAAATTGACTGGGCTCACAGCGTCCGTCGTCCATCCCACGTGTTCATGTTTCCGGACCATCTCGTATTAACAATCTCCTTATAGGAGTGAACTCTTGTTCCTGCGAGGTTAAGATACCTCTGTGACCCCTTCCCCAACCAGCTTTATTTATAATATTGTGCGCCGATGGGATAAGAGCAGGTCCGACAATTTGTGATTACAATAAATTACAATTGCACGTCCATCTTTATTTTTGTGCACGCGGACCTTTGCAGCACGGAGGGATTGCGAAGGGGAGTTTGAATAACGTGAAATATTTGAAATACTCCTATAATAATACTGTCAACTTGTCTATCATCATTCGCCATGTTGGCGTTTCTTTTATATTTAGATTTACATTTCGTCATAAAAAATATAATTTTTGTTTCAATTATTTTGTTCTGTTATATTTCCTCTAATTTTCAGTAGGTACAAAATATTTATTATTTTTAAAAACATGTCACAATACATTATACAGATAATTTCATCGAGTGGAGTTAGACAAAATTAATATGAAAATATATCAACACGAAATATTTATGTTATTAATTAATTTTATCGAAAAGTATTGTTGTTGCTCTACCGGTATTCGAAACTGGATTTCTTTCCAAACCGGGGAAGGTGCATCATTCAACTATGCTACAGCGATAGTACTTTTGACGAAAAATTTTCGAAGCTATATGTTACACTTTTTCAAATTAATACATCTATCGTTCCATTATTTGAAAGCCGTCTTCTTTATTTTTACGGAATCTCAAATACCTTTGAGTAAACCGATAGCAGACGCCAGAATTAACAATTAATTTTTATTAAATTTTGGACACATTGGTTCAATTTATATATTATTAAGGAAAACACATTCTTATTGTGAAGTTGTAATTATATGTATTTATTTCTAATTAATACATGTAATTAGTATATATTTAAAATATCACAGATTTATGTTCTGAATAATTACAACTTCACAATAAGAATGTGTTATCCTAATAATAGCAAAGATATTTCGTATTGAAACCCACAGACACTATGTACCTGCTCTTATTTTCTATACACATAATTATATTTGGTAGCATATTTTCAAATAATATTTTTACTTAATTATGATATGCATAGATCACTTATGGTATGGAGAAATAAATTAACCTGTTTGCTTCTTGGCTATATATAAAAAAATGTAAAAATATATACTTATAATAGAACTTGGAGATGATAGCGTTAATAGAATGTGCGTACACATAAATAAATTTTGACGCATTATAAAATATAATGCATTAAAAAATATATTGCGTTAAAACTTAAATGTACTTTCTTATCTTTGTAATTTTTAAGATCATTTTATGAACCCTACTCATCTATAAATCCTTTTAATTACATATGGTTTATTAGTTAAATAGAAGAATGCATCATACTGGCAGAATCGCAACTGCTGAACGTGCCTTTAGGAGAAAATCACTCAGTTTGTTTGATGCTCAGATGAAACTAAATTTAATAGTAGTTAAAATAATGAATTATTGTGTCGAGAAGGAGTAATTTTGTAGAGTTTCTTATATTATTTTCTACATCTTATAACTCGAGTTTTAAACAAATTTAATCGTCGAGTTTTTTTTAAACGTCGAAATTTATTCAGAGCTTGAATTAGATCGAAATCAGTATCGATTACGGTGTGTTTTCCCAGCATTTTTGGTCCTAGACATTCTTCTAGTTATATTTGTATTAACGATTACAATGTTTTTGTTCCTATATTTCTTTATAGCATGAGATAAGTACTTTTTCCTTTGTACGTGTCTGATTAGTTGTGTTTTTATTTTCTTTAAAAAAGCTTTCTCAAAATCTACAGTCGGTATAATCTTAGTATTTATTGGTTTGTTCGCTTTATAACACGTTCATACATCCTGAATTTTATGCAACGCCTTCTATGAATCGCCCTATTAATTAATCGAGTGAATGTCTTCACCGCGACTATCACATGCTAATAATAATATCAGCGTCTAGTACGTAGGCAATGATTTCTCCCTGTAGCCGTGTGCTGCACAAGTGCGCACCGGCCATTATAATAAGGACTGATAATCATGTTGTTCATTTATATGATATGTAAACGATGGTTTAGATTGAGGATTAATTATTTAAAAAAAAGAAACGTTAAAAAATTTCTTTCAAACCTAGTTTTTTGTTAACATTCGCTATTCATCATGGAACAGGGAGCTGTAATTTTAAACGCACAATTCTATTATATAGGTAAAACAGTTTATGTATGTTTTTATTTTACTTTAAAGACGAAACGTAAGTACATAGACTCGCATAGTTATTCAAAATTCCGCTGTGAACTATGCAGTTTTGTTTTCGTGAAACTTGTTGTAAATTTGTCTATTAGTTTTAGCGATTGAGCTTCGCATATTAAAATAATATATATTTAATATAAGGAAAACACATTTTCGTTATGAAGTTACATTTTCAGAAATTAGTTCTGTGGTATTTAATTTGTATTTTATTTTGAAAACATGTCTGATTGGGTATTTGTTTGTACTGATTGGTTAAATTAAATTGTATTGTGGTTTGTATTTTGTTTGTTAGTTAATAAATAATGTCTTTATTGATATTTTCATATATTTTATAAAATTAATTATAACAGCGTCGGCGTAGATGTTGTGGCCAGCGAAGTTAGCCCTGCTGAATATTATAAACATGTAAACTGAAGCTTGCTTTCATTTCTTTACAATCGATTTTTTATGGGACATATTAGGTATACAAAACAAAACATTATTTATATATTAGTACATATATTATATACAGGACCAAATATTATTTGTATATTAGTATAATATATTACACATCTCTCTTCTCTATTTTATCAATTTCTAAGTTTCTAGATATGGTCAAAGTCGCCGCCCATAGAATCTAGTGAAAAATCAAATTCTGAAAGTTTTTTTTTCTTTTCTTCAATATTTGCAAAATTAATTTGTGGAATCATATTATATGAATAATAAAATAAACACTTTGTTTAAAATCACTATTCATTGATACCTATGGTATCTTCTTCAGGAAACATTAAGTACTAAAATTAAAAATTCTAACATAGATAAAAATAAAACTATTTGAGTATAAGTGGTGAGTAACTAATTAGGAACTACTTGCAACCATTTGCAAAAAGGATTTGGTTATTTACAATATTTAATTTGCTATTAACATTTTTTCTTATTTCTAAAATTTCAAATTTATTCAGCTGTGTATTTGTACGTAAAATTTCTAAACCTTTGCTAATATCAAAATAATGGTTTGCAGTTGGTAATTATTATTTTATTTAGTATTTAAATATTCTTGTTTCGATTGTCACTATTAGAATCATGTGAATAGAAATTTTCTCATTTGTTTATTAAATATTCTTATGAATTAAATTGATGGTTCTTAAGTATATCATGTTGGAACACATTATTTCATTCTCGCAGTGCTATTACGTTGTACGCTGTTAACAACAAACACTCTTTTATTCAACATGATTTAATCCGTGAAATATACAAATAATACCAGTCGTTTACTTGGATGTCACCCTATTGAGTTATATCATTATAACACTCAATTTAAATGCCTGACATTGGCAGGATTTCTCTGCGGTTGTTTGCAGTTGAATAATGCGACATAATTTTCGCACGGGAATCTTGAAGATATCACCGCGATCTTAATCGGTCCCTTTGCATCTCCTTTTCGCTATCAAGTCTTGATAAATAATGTTCACCGATGCACCTTGCCGATATCTAAATGTGCGAAGGTACCGACGTACCTATTTTTTATTAGTTTGTTCAACTTAAGTAAATTATCTTATAATAATTTGATTAATTTATGTTTACAATTTTTTTCTTGTTCATAATACCCCCGTTAGAAATCGTAGCCCTTTACAAATAAATAGACATACGCGCCATAAAGTAAGTAGATACCTTATATAGTAGAATAAACTTTGTTATATTTTTTTGTGAATATGTTAGCACCATAATAAGATGAATGGTATAAGGTTACTGATATTTTTAATAATTTATCGCACTATAAAAATTAAATAATAATGGTATGATAATCTGTGTTATTAATTGTGGTAATAGTGGAATATATTTTTATCTTATTAATTAGTAACATATATAAACATATTTTTAGAAAACATAATAAATATTCTGAATAAAGCGAAAATTTATATGTTTTGTTTACTGTAAATTATATGATTCATATGTATACGTGTTTTTAGATTCTTTTTATTAGATTTTTAAAAATTTTATTGCCGTAAACCTGTCATGCAGTTGGGCAAAAACTAAATTTATAATGAATGTATATGTAATAAAGTTGATATAAAAAATATATATTTTTATTAAATATTTTATAACGATAAAATTGATTAATCAATTCCTTTGACTCGTCTCATCCCAGCGAAAATTGGTCAGATTTTTTTTTTCAATTATAATACCCGTCATTTTCCCTCTATCCACATAGTTTTAATATATCATGGATCGAGATCGATGTAGTAATAAGCGAGATTCCTTTCGAAATATGAATTTAATCGTTAAACCTACATTTTTTTAATTGGAATGTATAATTTAGAATTATAGGTGATGATTGAAAAAAAGGGGTCGGTACGTGATTTCATTTAATTGAAGCAATTTACACATTTTTTATTTGTGAAGTTATTTTACCGAGTAATTATTTTTTTACTAAGACGTATGGCGTGCTATGGCTTTTTTAACAGCCGGATAACACATCCCTTCTGGTGCGTTAGATGGAATTAGGATAAGGCTCTAACAACAATAGTAAATAATGGTCCATGGCGCTGTTTCCTGCGGCGATGCTCGCCGGTGGTTTACCTATGTACCGTGTACGGGGAAATCATATTCCTCTCGGTTCAAACGTTATGCTTGTACTTCCATTGAAATTGCCGGTCGCCATAAAATAACCGTTATATGTTATATGTTTATGTTTCATTAACTGGCGAAACTTTAATTACGGTCAAGAATCTAATTGTATATTTCAAGGATTTTCTCGTATTGATTCTAAGATTTATATTAATTAATTTACTTTCTTATTTCACTACATATTATTTAACGTTAGGAAGAAATAATCGTATATTTCAACGTTATATATATTTACAAAACCGATTAGGTACTCGTACGTTATATTTCCTAAATTTTTTTATTTATTATCTTTGTTTTTTATTAACCACTTAATTGAGTTTAAATACATCTACCGGTTTCGAAAAATACCATTAAATATTGCTAATTTTAAAAGTATCCTAAAATTTACCGGCAAACACAATGATTGCAATTTTTCACTTGAATTTTTTACGAGATTAATTTTTATGAGATACATTATTGCTGATCCACACATCTAATATTAATTATGTACAAAATATCTCCACAAATGCAGTTATTATTAATTATTATTCATATTTTAAAGGTGCACTTTTGAAAACGCGTTTTAAACATACATTATTTGTAAATTGTTTAGAGTAAAGTTTTCGTACATATTTAAAAAAATTTAATGCATAATGGAAGATTTATATCTTTCTTTTAAAATAATATATTTTTTGTCAAAAGAAGTAAGTACCTATTGATGACTTTAAATGTTTTTTTTTTATTATTTGAAAAAAATGTATAAGCTTCTTATGCTCTGAAAACAAGATTTACGAATACTTAGGCTGCCAAGTTCTTCTGATTAATAGGCATATTTTTACTCACTCAACAAAGTCAACCGTTAATTAACGAATCGCGGCTGAATCTGTGCGTCGTAGATTAGCTTCTCGTTTCATTTTAATATAAGTTATTAATATTGTAAAATGAATGAGTTGGCACACAAAAATGTCATACAATTTATTTGTTACTATTTTCATGTATGAAATGGTGCTATCGTATGGCATCGATTTATAAAATATTTTCGTAATAAAGGATCGCTGGAGAAATCAGTATTTTGAAATATGTAGAATATTTTGTGTTTACTCGTACTTACTACGAATGCTAAGCTCCGTGGTGTAAGTGAATAAGCCAGAAAGGCCCATTTTGACTCATTAGTATTTAGGTTTAAAAATCCATAAACTTACTTATTAAAATGCTATTAAGTGAGCGTTATATAATAACATTTTATTTTGTAACATTTTTTTATCATTGATCACTTTTGTAATGAATCTTGCTTTATGCCGAATATACAATGGTGTGGTAACCTTCTTCTACCTATGATGTTGACGATCCTGGCCGTAGAATTCAACTGCTATACACTGCTATACTCTATTAATGGCTAGGTGTTAATACAAGAATGCTAAAATACAAATCATAATTGAGACTTTAAAATAATCACGACTTCTTTGGCTTCCTTCTGTGTTTTCGCATTTTTTTTTTTGCCGAACATTAGGCGCGTGATGACGACATTCAGGGAGTTAGTATAGGCGTTAAGTACAGAATATCGCAATACTGCTCCATCAAGATGTCGCTCTACACCCACCGCACGCTCATTGGGCCGAAGGCAACACACTTTTATAGATACAACAAACCCCAGAATATAGGTAAACGCACATCTTGCAACAGTCTGGGTTTTCACTATCTAGAATGTTTTGGACTTCAATTAACCGCGTCAGGTGTAACTATGTACAGTCACTTTACGTGTATGTTCAACGTGTTAAGACTAAAATATTCAACACTATTAGAATGTAGAAAAATTTAACAACAAATGTATGCTGATTTCTTATTTCGTAGCAACTCTTAAGACTAAACTGAAACATCATTCTTATTTCAATTAATTTTACTCAGCGTTACAGACACGGTGAGTTATTTTATCAGTTGTAAATTATATATGATATATTATCATTTTCAGTCCTTCTCGAACCTATAGTAATGACACAGACTATAAAGTATACAGACATGAACTAACGGAAATTCCTTGTTTTTTAAATAATATTTTTCATTTTGGTGTCACTCACGTGATAACTTTCGCACCACTTACGCAATCAAATTGCTCCGCGACTTTTTTTAAATATATATCTCGGTTTGAACGAAAATTTAAACGCTGACAATGTAATATGCATTAATGTAAAAAATACGTCTCGTTTATACACAGATTTATTTTTCGAAGAGTAAATCCTTTTACTGTTGCATAAATGTATCATAAACTGTCTGATTTATGTTTCCACAAATAATGTGTGTAGAATGCCCCTCGTCCCGCAAATAATGTTCCGAATCCCTCTCCTATATGTACACTTTATTTTATGTCTATTAATTTACTGAATTTACCACAGAATGACAAAATAATGCGTAGTGTAAGTTCAGTTTATTGAAAAAAATTGAATCAGCATGTTGCACTGCACTACACAGTAAAAGTCGTTAATTAATTATGTTATAGTGGCCGGTATAAGCATTCTCGAGATTCAATTTTGCCCCTTGACTATCTGTAGATCCTGGTTGCTATTTATCTAATAATAGTATATTCGTAAATCGCTAGAAGTACCTTCATACATTTATTGCGTTGTAGAAATCTTGACATCTAAATAAATGACACTTTATTCGCATAATGTACGAATTATTCACGGCGGAAAGGTGAGTAATTTAGCTTGAATGATTATCTACCGTTCCGCGGTACAATCTATCTTGTCGTGCATTGTATTGTTTAACTCCAGTTGGAATTTAACCTCAGACACTCGCGCAAGCAAAGTACAGACTACTCTGTCCGATTGGGTTCTGCGTATCTCCGATTAACCGTGTTTATTAGTACCCGGTTCGTACGAAAATTTTGCGAGGCTTAATTTTGAAATTTCGCTTATCGGCCTTGCGCGAGCGAGCGCGTTACAAAAATGAACAACACGCTTCCCTTGCGGTACAGCATCCACTTGATGTGCTCGGTCGGGAGCGGAGCGTGTGCCGTGTGCCGGGCGCGCAGATTCTGGAACACGCTACAAGTTGTTCTCGGCGTACTTCCCCGGTGTACGCAATTATAATACACTGTACAATGCCTCGCATTGTGACTTCCAGTCTTTGACCCGTTCATTAGATTACGCATACCCGGCCGAGTGTGGGTCAGCCAACGGAACACTATCGACTGGCTCAACACTTTCGGCTCCATCGGTATATAATTGCTATTTCTATTTTAATTATACAGAACCACAATATAACATCGTACTTCCCTTGGTATATATTAGTTAAACCGGCTTAACATATGTCATCAGCATAATATCTCAAATGTTATTAATTAAAAATACTTTATTTATTTATTCTACATATACGAGTAGGTGCCTACATTATATTATAGATACTTTATATTTTTTTTAAACTCGATTTTTGCTTGTAAGCAGACTATATAAAACGTGAAAAATGCCTGCAAATTTTGACTGTCTTAATACAGATTATTCTAGCGAGACGGATATAGCACCTATATAATATATTATAAATTTTATGCATATGTAGTTATAAAAAAATAAATATTTTTCACTCTTCCCAAATACAATGCGTAACAGTTGATTTCAATAATATTATCAAAAAAATTAGTTTATTAGAAACTATATTATTTATAATATATAAAGGGTGTTCCAACAACAGCGGAAAATTTAAATTCGACGCCATTTTTGCTGTCGTGCTTTGACAGTCAAACTATTATGACAGTTCGATGGTAGACAGTCCGCCATTATTAAAAATGGATCGCTATTTGACACAACAACGCATTCTGATTGTTAAACATTATTTAAAAATGGTAAAAGTTTGACCGCCACGATTCGAAAATTGCGTCTAATTTTTGGTAGTCAAAATATTCCAAGTGCATCATGCAATTGTGAAAATAATAATCGAAAAATTCGAGAAGTCTGGGTCAATTACCGATGTCAGACCATCGACACGTGTTCGTCTGGGCCGTTCAGCAGAAAAATTCACAGCTGTTCGCCAGAATGTGGCCGAGAGTTCGGGGACATCTATCGCGCATCTAGCTTACAGAATTGTACATTTTACGAAGGACTATGCAGCGTATTCTCACGAAAGGTTGGCGTCTTTATGCTTACAAAATCCAACACTCAACAACTCAAGCCTACAGACCATACATAACGAAGAGAGTTCGTCATCGTGTAATCTCCCGTTTGGCCGCTTAGATCGTGCTATTTAACTCCTTCGGATTTCTTTCTTTAGGGTTTTTTGAAGTCAAAAGTTATGTCAACAAGCCCATGATCATTCAAACCTTGAAGGAGGAGATTAGAAGATGTATCACTGAAATCCAGTTACAGTTATGCCAAACCGTGATTGAAAATGTTGTCAAAATAACGTAAAATGCCAGTAAAGCTAAAGAGGACATTGATCAGATGTTGATACATAATTCACACATGTCTACTTTATGATTAAATCAAAATGTTGGTATTTTCTCACAAAAAAATCGCTCTTGTTGGGATCCTTTATAATATGTTTGGACTATGCCCGTTTCACTAGAAAATTCTGTGTTGAAACGGATTTAGTTTACAAGCAATTGTATAAATAAGTTTGTTTACTAGCATCAGACCGAAATTAACACTTACCTCTTATATTGTACACACACCTTATATATCATACATAATGTGTATGTATAAAACGCTAACAAATTTGTAAAAACAATTATTATAGGTTTGATCAATATGTTTACGTAAGTGCACCAATACTAGCTCTATCCATATTACGAATCCATGTTTTTATATTCAATTTCATGTTACTGGGATAATTCAATAGTGTTAAATCTTTCAGCACCTTACTAAATAGTTTAGGTCCAAAATATTTGTAGTTACTTTGACCATATGTTGTAACCATGTGCTCTTGGGGCTTGTAGATTATGTTTATTTGTCTGTGTGGTAATTATGTTGTGAATTGCTTTAAAATGTGTCTGTTTGTGTTTATATATGTAATTAAGAGTAGTATTAGCATGTATATCATTTGTCTTATATCATTAGTTGTTATTAATGAAAACAAAATGTAAAAAAAACATAAAATAAATTTATTATCAGTCGCAGTAGTATAAAGGTACACAGTTTTCACATCAGAGGTATATTATACTTTCAATAAACATCAATTTTAACTAGCAAATAATATTGTTGTTTTTCGTATTCATGACATTTGTTCCTTTATTAAAATAAACCTACTTTATTCTCATATCACCTATACGTAATAATAAACAAATCAAATTACTTGTCAGAAACACATTTGTAAAACAATAAAATTTTAATGTAGATCCGTTAATTTGGGCAGCGTAACTACCATAATATATTGTACCTAAGAGTTTTATAAAAAGATCCATTTATTTTTTATTATGAGTATCTTCTTATATTACTTTGGACCGCGAGCCTTGAAGTTCAAATGAAGATGTATACAATCTTTTTGAAGATTCTCGAAATCGAGTAATAAATAATGAGTAATACATATGTATATGCAATCATTATTATAATATTTCACAAATAATAGCACACTGCATAACCCTGTCGAATACACATATTTAACACGCACTAGAAATCAGTTAAAAGTAATATATTTCCGAAATTGCAAAAGGCTCTACAATGCAACCAAAAATGAATGTAATTAAATATCTCTAACATCGATCATTTGCCATTCGTGGCTAATAGAGATGGGTCGAGAGGGTTCGGAGTTACTCTTGACCCATATTGTGAGGTGACTGATGGATAAGTTTTTACACCATGCACATTACATATACACTTTATACATTATTATTTTAAACTAATGTATCCATGAATTTACTCTTTTTTTATTTCTATTTTTTTTATATATCATGTTCAATACTATGTACTTTCATCATTAATGATCTAATTATTTAACTATTGTAATAACTCTACTTTTATATATTTTTTGTTTTTATTTACCATGTGCCAAAAATAACATTTTGTAACATGTAACAAAAATAACATGTAAATGATATAGAGAAAACACTGTCCATTTTGATACGGACTCTGATCTAGAGAGGTGGACAGAAAACATATGAAATATTTAATGTATTGGTTTTAAATATATAAATAAATGCATATGGAAGAAACTATATATATGTGCAAGCGTTGTGGTTTAGTCGTAAAGCATTGGCAAACTGATCTAAGGGTTATGGGTGTGTGATTTCATACTAGACGTTATCATCATCATCATCATAGTTTGGTGTTACGGGCCATCCAGATCCATGGCCGACCGTGCCAACATTCTCTAGGCATCTCTATCTCGAGTCAAATCTCTTCAGTCTGAAACGTTAAATCGATCCTAATCTAATGGTACAACGGTCGGGATGGATTTAAAAGAAAAAATGATTTTTTATTATGAAATTTGGCATTATGGTTGTTTATAGTACATTTCAAAATGACTCTTGGGAATACATGTTATCTATTACTTGAAAAATAAATATTTTTTTTGCTTGTACCACTGAGGAAGATTACGATTAAACACGGATGGACACCCGCGTAAGTCAGGAGACATATCAGAACAGAGCGTCCTGGCGCTGTCGTACAATGAGAGCCGACCAAGTAAATGGGATTGATGAAGAAGTGCTTATAATTATTGTTTATAAGTTTTTATAAAAAAATAATTTAAGTAAACTCACTACCTTAAGTAAATTTAACTACTATTAGGTACTCCAAAGGTTTTCGAAATTCATCGCGTAATAAAAATTAAAAGCTATTTAAAAATGAAATAATAGACATACTTTTTATGGCAAACTACTTATATAACATTCGAAGTTTACGAAATCTTAAATAGTTAACATAGCAAAATTGGTAACACAGTTTCCCAGCAAGGAAAAGTTCCGTTTAGTATCCCAGTGGTAACAAAAAAAATTCTGTTCATCTTTCTTATTGATTAATTTAATTTGTTTTAACTATTACGAGGTGATGTATTATTAAACATGATATAATCAAATAATTGGAATCAAGTTTTTTTTTATTAAATCATGAAGAATTTTTTATTATATGTTGTAGGAATATTGTGGGGGATGTAGCAAGATGAATAATTGCCTCGTAGTTAAGCGTTGCCCCGGGTTACTTAGCCAGAGACTCCCGTTTGTGCGAAAGTAGATTATATTTATTGTTATTATGTTTATTTTGTAGAACTTCATGTTTATTTTTTATGAAAATTAAAAAAACAAATTTTATTAAATATTATTATTGAGTTCTGCTAGTTTGCATAAAAATAATTGCATTATTTAAATGTTACAGCTGTTTCGGCGGTTAAGGCTATTTAAAAAATATTTCGAAGTTTGAAAATGGCCTTAACCGCCCTAACGGTTGTAACATTTAAATTATGCTTTACCCAAACTAGCAGACCTCAATAATAATAATAGTTATTAATTAATGTTTGATTTTTTAAATGTCTTAAAAAAAATTGATTGTGTTTTTTCACGAACAAAATTATTAATATCATATATATTATAATACATTCTATATTCTTATTTATGTTTACTTTATACATACATACTGTAAAATATGTATAATCATACATTTATTTGTATTTTTCAATTATTTATTTATTTAACATACAATTCTGGGAACCTGTGTCTAGAAAGATATAAATTTCCCGCGTTACGAAGGCATTAACATTATTTTAATTATTTTCAAGAAAATTTGTCAATCCATCGCATTTCTAAATCTCTGTAAAACTTCCTTCGATACCGTCGGGACATTTGTCTTCGGGGGAATGTAATTATTTACCTCTATCAGATTCCGCCCGTACGCGTCCGATTTCGATAAATCTAGGAATTCCACGTGGCATAACTCCGCCGCTTTAGGCTTGTGGATCTTACCTGCCCGCTGCAGTGGTGAGGAGTCCGGTATCGGCGTTCATCTCCCTATTATATCTCCCATACGGCTCGGTCGCTCGCTGTCACCGCGCTAACGGCTCGCCATCGGGTGCTATTAGTTCTTGTGCGCGCCGCGTGAGAAGGTGGGCACGGAGTCTAGTGTATAAACCACGACACCGTGTAATGCATTGTCTCGAACTTCAGATGTTTGGATATGCCAAACATGTGAGAATGGAGACGTGAAGCATGTTATGAATTTATCGCCATTACTATCTGTAGTTTTAATCAAATTGTTATTATGTTTACATTTTCCCCGGTTCCATGTTCGGTTTTATTTATTTCGGGAATCAAAATATTGTCATTCTAATCATTTAAAGTTATATTTATGCAAACACGTGGCGGTTGTTCATTTTAATATTGAATTAATTATTATTAACTTTGCATTGTGTACAAATAATCACATAACAAAGAAAATTTATCATAAAACTCAAATTCAAAAGACAAAGATGATATATCTAATAATTCCGGTGTAAAGATTTACTTTTAATTTTTTTATATTGGAAAACCAGCTCAAAATTTTAACATATGAGTTAACGAGCATTTTACAATCATGATTTTTAAGAATTTTTGAATAATTTAAATACCTATTAGAAAATTATCTTACTTATGATAAAAATTTTAAATTGTCAGTTTTATGTATTAAAAAATACTGGAAGATGGTCCTGTTAGAAGCTTCAATAATCGTCGAGCTTGTATGAGAAAATGTATAAATGTGGATGAGGCGAAAATTGTGTGTCAGGACAGAAGAATGTGGCGCTCTATCGTCTCTGCCTACCCCCGCGGGGGGAAACGGCGTGATGTTAAGTAAGTAAGTAAATAAAAAATGTTGGTCTTAAATTGGAGGTTCTCGAATCGTAAGAAATAAGTAAAGCGTGTAAAATTAAACAAAATATAAATAAACAACTAAATTTAACCGCAGATCCTGTCCTAAAAAAATTTCAATAATATTGAATCATTAAATCAATTTCCACATTTTTCACCATCGTAACAACTTAAGTCAGGTACTAGGTTTATTTATTAAATTATTTTTTAATATTTTTTTTTATTAATTGAATTTGTAAACATTACAATTTGACATATAGTTTTAGTTAGTTTTTTTGTCATCATGATAAAGGAAAATATGATTTTCCGAAACCGGTTTATGAATATGATTAAAAATAATGTTAATATAAAAATAATGTTAAATATTAAATTATTAACTATTAACATTATTTTTTTAATATAACCAAACTTGTTACCATATTTTTGAAAACCATGTACTAATCATGGGTGAAAATCGTAATTTGTCAACTTTTATGTCTATTCTATTTTCTATACTTACTAGGCTTTAATTTATATATAGAGCTATCAATTTATGCTGCTTTTAACTAGTGATATAAATATTTTCTATTATTACTGGATCCAAGACGTACAAATTACTGTCGCGTATAGAATAATACAAATGTCTCGTAATATTGATTATGTAATAAAATGTAAAATTGATGCGAAAAATACTGAAATTTAAAAAAATATTAATAAAAATAACTATATATTAATAATCAATTAGGTTAGGTACCTGCTAGTGCACTTAATTAATTGACTAACGTTTACCCACATGAAGTAAAAATATCAAAAAATATTTATATACCTAAATAGTACACAATAAATTGTTTGTATTTTTCTCTTAACCTTACAATGAACCAGGTTAGAAATCTAAATAAGCAATATAAAAAATATTCGATTTAAATACAATGTTTATTTTGAAAAACTATCGTGGCGAGGATTTGGGCAACTATCCTCGTTTAAAAGCCATATTCAATTTTACTTTCCAGATTTAGTATTTTTTTACTATCAATCTAAAAAATGGGGACACCTAATAATATTTGAAATTTTTTTATTAGAAAACAACGTTTGTAGGAATTAAACATAACATTTAACAATATGAGACCTTACAGCCTTCTAATAATAAAAGTTGTGCATTTTCAGTGAGTTTTTAATAGCTTTTAAAATTAAGAACATATCATGATGTTCATTAATCAAATTTTGTAATGGGCTTTCTCGATACATTTGTATCAAATAATGATATTTTTTCTATATTTATTGTTAATTTGTTTGGGGATTAGTTTTGGCCGAGGTCGATTGTAATCAATTAGATCAATATTGAAAATATGATCTACAAAACTGAACTATATTGCACTTCACTGTAACAAAAATTCATCATTAACCGTGGAATATATCAAAAAAAGTCTTTAAAGAAGTATTTTCAGTGTATTAGTTTTAACATTTTTTGATTCAATGTTTTAGATATTCAAGTACCTTGTTCGAGTAGCTTGTTGGTGTAGTGGTTAAGACGCTGGCCTAGTGATCTAGTGGTCGGTGGTTCGCGCCTCATTCCAGAACTCCAGCAAATTAGTCCTATTTTCATATCATAAACATTTAACTTAGTTTGAAAATAGTAAGAATATTGATGTGTCATGTATACCGTGTACGCATCTCTAGTTAAAAAAAAAAATCTCGTTCTTTTCAGCTAGTCTTTTATTTCTGCGATCTGAAGGCACTTCTTTGTTCGGTTTTGATGCGACCCAGAACGGAACGAGGCGAATTTTTATCTCGCATATCCTATAATTTATATCTCATTTGTTATAAATGCAAATAAGCAATTGAAAGAGATGGCGGAGAGAACATGCGAAAAATATCGCGCTGTTTATTTAACATGCGACGGCTTGTCAGCTCGCCCGGCCGTTGAAGTCTCCCGTCAGAACGGTTATGTATGGACTGCGAATATATACGAACAGTGTCGGTGCAGAGTATTGTTCTTAAATATTATTATTATGTTCGTTTTACATACTTTTATTATCAACACTTCCATTCAATTTTATGAATATATTTCACGTTATCTGTGGCTAATATTTTGTTCTGAGTGCAGCTAGACGGCTGCAATTTTGGTGACGTTTCATTGTATTTTTCTTGTGCAGCATTCGGACACAGGCATCTATTTAGTTGCTCATGCAACTAAACTACCGTGGTCGGTGGTCATCCACCGACCACAGTATTCATCATTTATCCAAACTGATGTTTGCTCCTGGCAACTTGAATTAACTTCTGGATTCATAGATAAGTCCACATCTGAATATTGCGCAACCAGAATAGTTTTTTTCTACACAACCAGCATTTGGTTTCTATTTATCATTGAATAATTATAGGTGTGGAAATTTGGATCAAAATATTACATTTTGTAGCTAGTAACGACATACATGATTTGTTAATGACATTTGTCTATGATACAACTTATATTAATCGTATAATTTAATTAATTGTTAAAATTTAACTCTCTGATGGTGGCAAGAAACTAAACCATATTGAAAACTTCCTTCATTTCAGTCACGATTTACTTTGAAAGAATGCAGCTTTTAGAATGCTATTGCCAGAAAATCGACGATTGTGATGGAATCCAAGGTTATATCTGTGATTTCTCAGTATCCAATTTGAACTTTTTGCGTGTTTTGCCCAATTTTTCCCGTCATTAATTTTAACGGTGGCATTAAAACACATCGCAGGTGACAATCGTAGAAAACCTTTTAATTGAAAATTCTGTACAGTTGTAAAATAATATTTACCCTCCCAACTTGGTATCCCATATCAAATGGTGAGTACATTATATATTATTTTGATTGTATTATTATATACTTACACCTTACATAATTTAATTAGTTGCACTTTTTATTGGATTTTCCTACATTTTTCCATCATATTTCTTTAATTGTCGAATGTAAATTCTTCGAACATTAACCAAATTTTGGTGATGTCCTGTATTAGTATTTAAAAAAAGTAATACATACATCGCAGACTTACAGATGCGCATTCGGTTTTATAGGTTTTCAAATAGTTTTAAATCAATTAATGATCCGAGACAGATAGATAATCAATGATCTGTCGAAGGCATAAAATATTTAGAATATTGCGGGAATGCGATGTGTTCTATTAAAAACTGAAAAAACTTGCGGCGACTGAAAATGACTGAAATTGAGAAATTTTCAAATGAATGGACCGACCTGATTAAGGATTGGACCTGATTGGCTGTCCTATTGCATCGGCTTTCCGAACTACGGTTTGCAGACAAAGGCGTCGGAGGTACCTCAGTTGTGAGAAAAGAAAGAGAAAAGACGAGTATTGGATAGTTCTTTGCTAAATGAATAATTGTTGCTTTATTCTGTTGTTATTGCTCTTGTGTTTCACATTATTGAAACGAATGAAAGTTTTATAGGGGGCCCCCGTAATACCATTTGAATAATGCAAAGCTCGCGCCACTTCAGGCAGAGCCAGTCCCGCCCTGGCTCATTCCCCGAGCAGACTCCTCGTGTGCTATATAATAAGATCTTCGGTACCGCAACACGTTTTCCCTGGCGGGCTTGGCTACAAATTGATGGTTTCACTTCGTGCCATGCAAAATGAGCGTTCCGTCTCGCCATCTCGATATGTCTATCTTCTTCTCCTTCGCTAACTGGACGGGCACAGGCGCTCCGAGAAGCTTTGTTCTTCTTTCTTATAATTCTCTTTGCGAAATAATGTATAATTTTTCAGTTCACGATCCAGCTTAAAAATTACACCCAATTACAAATGTGTATTTTTGAAGCACGCGTTTCATTTAACCACGCCGAATATAGAATATTTTGAATATTATCAATTCAGTTTTTTAAATAATTACCTATTTGCCTACCCGCGTGACGATCTATTGACGATAATTTAATAATATATATTTAAAAAAAAATACAAAAATATAATAAATAAATAAAACAAAACATACAACCTTCATTAATTAGTCTATGTAATATTTGTTAATTTGTGGTTTGCATATTATTAGATATATGTGTTTTTGCATTGAACTCCTAAAATCTATATATATTTACTCCAGATCAACTGAAATCATTCCTTCCTCCTTGGGTGTGCAATGAACTTTTTATGCGGTGCATATTTTAAATCTCTGTAATTTTTCTTTATCTTTTATAGTTAAAGATTAATTTTAAACTATCTATTGTAAGTATTGATACAATGCTCACATTTTCAAATACGTCAATGTAAATAAAGAAATAAACGATTTTATTTTTAAACAAAAATTAGATATCTCATAAGCACGAAGCTATTTTTTATTATATTTAATGGAAAATATATGGAAGTATAGGGTTACTATAGGGCTTACGACCTGTGTTCGGCTGGCTTAGGTGATCACTTTATATATATATAACTTTCACCAATTCTCGCCCCTTAATCTCCACATTTATTAAATTTTTTGAATATTTATCAATTTATTTTTGAAATTTTTGGTACTCGAAGCGAGTCCACATACTAACATGTATACAACTTTCAAAAAAATGGATAAATGTGAAGATTAAGGGGTGAGAATTGGTGAACGTTATATACATATAAAGTGATCACCTAAACCAGCCGAAGACAGATCGTAAGCCCTGTAATTACCCCATGCTTTTCCATTAAATATAATAAAAAATAGCTTTGTCTCTATGAGATATCTGTTTAATATATATGAAATATTTTTTTAATAACAGTGCCTTTGTAGGTAAAAATCCAGTAATTGTGTATTTTTGGACATATTAAAATAATGCGAATTTAATTTCAGCCGTGTATATATACTATTTTGTAATATTATTTATACAATATTTTACACATATTCTTATTTTTTGTATCACGTATGTTTATTATTTTTCCTTGTTACGTAATTAATATTCTATAACTTAAGTTCTTATAATTATTTCTGGATTTATTTTGATTTTAATTGTATTCTCTTTCGCGTCATCGTGAATATCCACAATACAGCTGAGTGATTATAGTTTCTGACGTACCTTGTATATATTTTTGGACAAATCCCCAATAATAAGACATCTTAAAACCGGACTATATCCAAAAGCAGAAAAATGTAAACTTATTAATATTCATTCTACCCAGCTACTAAGACTCCGTCACATGCCCCCATTTTCCAGCCGACTCGCTGTCAAAGTTAAACGATTTCAACATTTCAGTCGGCGGTCTTCTGAGTCAATCAAATGCAAGTAATTTTCAGCGTCATTTCAGAAGTGATGACAGGATATTTTAAAACACGCGATTTCTCAAATATTCCACCAAGTGAATACATTTACATATGCAAATTTATTTACTAGCAAGTATATGATACAAATGTAAAAAAAATATGTTTGGATTGTGCCTGTCTCACTAGAAAAATTGTGTGTCTAGACGGGAATAGTTTATAAGCAATTGTGCAAATAAATTAGTATTACAAGTAACACACCAAAATTGAGAATAAAAATGACACTATTATGTTATTTGCGTCCTGCATCTTCATAGTGGTCTTAAAATCAAGCTAGAATACTTCATGTTGACCCTTTAGCTAGGTATTTGTGCTAACAATTTCTTTATGTCATATTATGTAGCAAAAAAATATCGAACGGCTCTAAGTATTTGAGATATGGCTGTATCGACGTGTACTCAAGATTTCCGTAGTTGACCACATTACCTTGACAGTGCGGAGATACTGAGACGCATGAATATGTAATAATAACTATCAAACGTAGAAAAGCTTTGGACACATTGAGGGAACAGCGTTGTAGGTAGAAAGATATTGTCTTGGCTGCCTAACCTCAGAATTTTAAAAGAGGTAATAAATTAATACCTTGTTGGTGTAGTGGTTAAGACGCTGGTATAGTAATCGCGCCTCGTTTCAGGACACCAGCAAGTTAGTCCTATTTTCATAGCTCAAGCATTTAGCTTAGTTTGAAAATAATAAGAAATTGATGTGACATGTATTCCGTGAATGCATCTCTATATGTATTATTATTTTTTGATTAAAAATTAAATAATGTAAATATGAATACTGACCTTCACCATAGCTATTCTATCAGATTCTAGAAAATACCGATCGCTAACACCGTGTATGGTGAGAGAACGAGAGAATGTGATGTGCCATGAATATTGAATAAAATCGGTAAAGACTTATTAAACATTATGAAAAATAAAGAGACCCCAGTGAACACCCAAATACAAAGTGAAAGAACACACTCTTGTTGTTTTTTCCGCTGTACTTAATTTTAATTTTTTTTTTTGTTATTGATAAAATTATAGTTTACTTTTACTACGTATAATAACAAAAAAAAATAAAAAATAAAATATATATATATATATATATATATATATATATATATATATATATATATATATATATATATATATATATATTAGCACATGACAATTCAGCGAATGGAAACTTTGATAAAAGATAGTAAAGCATATAATATAATATATTTAACGTTGCTATTGCGTAGTTAAAGCACTCTATTGCAATATGAGGTTCAGGGTTTTGGAGTCTCAGTAATTTTTTTTTCGAAACATAGATTTGTCCTTTCTAAGTGAAGTGCCGACCCTAGCCAATGTGGCGCCCTCGGGGAAATTTTTTCTGCGACCAGACCTTCTTTTTCTAGATTTAATCTTGCGCTGATGATAAGGCGGAGATTATTGTATTACATATATCTCAAGTTTCACTTCACATGGGCAAAATATTCAAGTTTCCGAATCTTCGTTGATTTCTTAACTCATTTCCCAGTTATATTATATTACTGAGGTGAGTTTTTGGGTGAGTCTTTTTTAACGGCACCCCATAAGCTGTAATTATTGTGATACTGGAGAATTGCTGCCATTCTTCAGGGTAACACTACAGTGGAGAAGTTTGTGGTGATATTTGAAGAAACAGATGAATCTATATGATGTTCTTCTTGTTTTTCTTGTATTATGTATTTTGTTCCGGCTCTGTTTAAGTGTTAAGACATAGCTAATTTTTTTTAATCACACACGTTCACTGACATTTTTAAAATTCGAATTATGTGGTTTTAGAACTATTACAATGGATTGATGTTTTACCTGAAAATGGCATACAATTGAAGTATTAACGAGGGTATCTATTGCCTAGAAGGGATACTTGATTTCAGCTTTTTTGCTTTCATATATCCTTTCTTTGCGTCCATCATCTTAACCACCTTGAGCTCGGCACTTTTTAAGCGAGAATTACAACGTAGGTAACATATTCACAGAAGTAGGTATATCGCTGTGTATTTGCTTATTTTCAATCATGAAACCACTTCTCGGCGATGATGAGTAGAGGACGTCTGCTGGAACCAGTTCCTTTCCCCTGGGGCTTATTCCAAATGAATACAGAAACGTGAAAAGCAAATTGCATATCTTCACATTAAAGTGGTAATGTTCATTATACCTTGCTACTTTCATTTTAGAGATCTTTTATAAAATGTGCATTTTTTTACTCTGCGCCTAGTTGGCTTGAGAATGCTGAAATAACACTTTGATTCTTTTTCAAGAACGGTATTTGGAGCGCTGTAATAAGTATGTTTTCAATCATCAACATAACGTGTACGCTTTGTTCACTCTCACAGCTTTTTTATGCGGTGTCTTCTCTTTTATTACTCACTGCCTTATTTTGAAGTTCAAAGCTAAAAGCCCCCGGGAATGTCTTCCGATGACCACTTCAGTCTGTGAAGGATAATTTGCACCTCCGGACTTCTTCATATAGGGTTTCCAGTTGCCCTAGATTAAAATAAATAATGATATTTACTGTTTCTCTTCTTTTATATCACATTTATATTTCCATATTACAAAAAAAATATGTATAACACTTCCTTTAAAATATTGAAGAAGTGAAGATGTTTCTGTACAAGAGTTATAATAGTCTTAAGTTTTCGATACAAGAAGTTATAGCAAACTAATTATTAAGTCGATATCTATTTGGGGATAAATTTAATAAAACCAACAAATTTCACCCGTTCACATTAACACAAAAGCTCATCGATGTTTCATTATAATTTATGGATTCAAAGGTACCTCGAGTCCATAAATTATAAGAAAATTGTTTTATCTCTTCTAACCCGTAATCGCTTGGAATATTATCGGGCATATAATTCATGGAATGTGGCAACCCTGGCTGTAATTTCCAGCCTCTCGGTCACCGACGGCATCTCCTGCCCAAATTAATTGGCCTGATGCCCTTACGCAAATTGCTCGGCGGCTTGTTTGTTGAGCGGCGATTCGCTCCCTTTTTCGGACGAGGTTCTTCCCTTTTTATCTCGGGTCCCGACATTAAAATATCGCGCTGTCATTATACTCGTATGTGTTCTTTCCCTCTCTACGGATTGTGTCACTAGTGAGAATCGCTCACTTTTGTTGGAAAAACGACGCCGTAGAAAAATGGGTAGAGTACCTGTTATTATTTAAATTAAAATGTTTTTAGAAATAGTTAAATGACCGAGTTTTTGATGAATTATTATTTGAAATTGTAATTCATTATTGCATTTGTTGTAGTATTACGTGATAGGAAAGGCTGCGATGTAGGATAGTCTAGTTTGCGTTTGTTCCCAAGAAAAATGGGAACACTCGCAAACTAAAACTGGAGCTGATATTTTCTACCACACCAACCGACCAATTTGTTTTTGGCGCTCGCCATCGGATGGGATTTAAACACTAGTTCATAAATATCGCAAACATTCGTACAGCAGAAAAGTTAATCGTAAATTATTGTTCAATTTCTCGCACTGATCTAAATTTTCACACGTAATGATTAGATCGGTTTAATTTTTTTCAAATTTTCTTTAATTCATTTACATTTCGAATAGAATTTGTCCACATTCTAAAAGTGAACAATTTTGCTCCTATTTTTAGAAATGTGTTTTCTTTTCTGAAACCATTTCATCTGTTGTGGTAACTTTGGAAAGTGTACCTTATAACCTCAGGTATTCTATCCTCTGATTAGGGATTCATTTCTTGGGGTCCCGATTTCTTATAGTGAAACTCAGTATTTCGGGTAACAATATTCAGTTTATTACAACAACGTATTTACAGTAATTATTAATTACACACTTCAGTGACAGACTAGTTACTCAGGGGGATTTGTGATGGAAGAGACCCGTTCCCCCAGTGACAGCCTCTTATAGTGTTTTACCCTCACTGCTCATTTACTCACTCACCTGACACACATACATACATACATACATACATACAAAGTGACAGTTGTCATATTTATATTTTTAAAATATATAAAAATAATGAAAATGTCGTATGGTGGTCTACCAAGATGTTCTTCGTAACCCCGACTATTATCAGGCGAGTATCTCACCGCTAGAACAAACAAAAAATTCGCATTATCTATTTTTCTATTTTTTATTATTCAGTAGATAAACTATTTTAAATATTAATTGTGCATACATGAATCATTATTTAAAATATCTTTCGTTTGAGATTATCATTAATTCTTTAAAATATCTGCTAATGTATTTTGTTCTAACAAATCATCTCATTGTTACAGGTATGGTCGTAACTTTCAACACCCCGGCGCGGCGCACTGAAGTGTGTTAATACTGGTAAATATATCTATAAATCTAGTAATCACGCGGACTTGCCTCCTCGTTATGTGAACGTCGCGTTCCTCTGTTAAGCGGATTTTAAGGCGGCATAAATAAAGGTTCGTTCGAGTCGGAGTTCTATTTTGATTTGAAGCAGTAAATCTGTGTTTTCATGCATACCTACTAGGCATGTATATATCGTTCCGAAACAAATATATCTTCGCGGCAGAAAATAGTTACTTCGTACTCTGTTATTACGTTGTACAGTTGACAACTCATTGTCATTTACAAATTATATCTATAATATAAACAATTGAAAATTTTGTAATTTCGACAAAATGTTTTCGAGATTATTTATTATTTTTATTTATTAGTCGGGGAGTCTTTGATTCATGATATTTTAAGTGGTGTGGAAGTCGTTAGAAATCGGGCGACTTCGACATATTAAAAAATAGGTTCTATTTTCATTAATGTCGTGGTACATTATAAAGTTATGTTAACAATTTATGTGCTTCAAAAGTCTGGAGCGAGAGCGAATCATCAATACCGAATGCATATGCATACCTGTTCACTTGTTCTAGCGCATACAGCTGAACTGTTTGGTGCTGCACCTGAGAATTGTGCGTTTCTTCCTTTGTCTTTCGCTCGGAGTCGGGAGTCGGACTGTAAGGAGTCGGTCGATTTTTAAACAACTCTACAGCCCTGGATACATCATTCGTTAAGATTAACACGGAATTGTGTTGTAAGCAAAGGGAGACTTAACACTTTTAATTCATTACTATCTATTATATATTAAATACAAAGTTATTGTTATTTTATTTAATATAATATGTCAAACCACAAAGTTATTGCTTTCTACGAAAATATACTATCCGTTCTTTCTACAAAAAACTTTAATATCACATCGTATTTACATCATTTTAATATCTGTCTATATCGCATCAGACTGTGGGCATCAGTCGCTTTAGAAATAAATCGCTCTGTGGAAATGTTAAGTACTTATCAGGTGTGTTCTAGAAAGATGTGTACACTAGCTTCCACGAATTCGTTCCTAATTGAAATATTATAAAGGTTCACGGTAAGTCGGGAACTTTGGTAATAATATTATTAAGAAATTAAGCGAAGATGATAAAGCATTCTACATCCATAATCACATTGTGATTCGTACAGACGTGAAGAACAGCTGTTCCCCACCTAACGCAGGATAGCCGCACACACATTAATATTATATCTGTGAACATTTTACCGCGCAATTTAATGCTCCAATCGCTGGCTATTTATTTCCTCGTCGCTCCGGCCGTTTTAACAGAAAGAGTACGGTTAATTTCACAATGCCGTTTAATTATCGGGAGATTGATGGCCTGGGCGTCGTGAACGCGGCCTGTTGCGCCACTCCGTACCTCCGCACACCGTGCGCACTGCCACACTCACGTGCTCGTGCGGAGTGGTTCAAGTTCAGCATCAGCGGATCAATGCCATCGATTGATGATGGACACGTGGTCATAGCGAGCGGACGTGTCTGAATACGGATGGTGATGTTGGCTAACGAGCACATTCGGTGCATTGGAAATTACTAATCTTCCACAGCCGCAATTTCAATTTCCACATTTATAAATTTAACTAATTTTGTCATCCGTGTCGCATATAATATTGTAAATACTGGGTAAAAATACCATAATTTATTTACCTAAAAATCCCAAAACATAGTAACCCAAATGCTATTGCACCAAAAAAGTCAGAGTCTGCTTGCTGCACTCACAACTAGTGAATCGAACAAAATTGCAATTCCGTAATTTAATTTTGACGATCCCGAGATCCAGATATTCGAAAGTACCTATTTACTCACTAATTATATATTTATAAAAAAATGGCTAAAAAAACAAATACAATTTATGTAGAACAATTATATTTAAGTTAGTAAAGAATCTTATATATCTTATTTAAAAAAATAATCGTGAATAATAAAGCAATTTGAATGTGATTTTTTATTATAATTATTATGAATAATACACCCGACATAATAGTCTTGTTCTAATTTTGGTGCCCTGAAATTAATCCAAAGTACTAATCCCGAGTGCTTCGGAAATAAACCAACTAATCCCGGGATTCATAAATACTGTAAACTGGATCCCGAGATCCGGATTCCCTACTCACGACTGATTCCGAGCTCACTCCCGACTGAATTCTATCATAGCCGTAAAATATCTGTCACCTTATGTCAGTTCTTACTGCCCGTGAGATTGAGAGTGTAATTACTAGGACAATATTTATGGGGTTCACCTCGTTTTCTGCATTTAGTTTTAATTCAAAATATCGGACGATGCCACGATATCGTCGAAATTACTCGTCTCTTTTTTAAAATGTTTTTGAATAGTTTATTTATTATAACATTATATAAAGAGTATTCAATATAAGTTACTGTTTTAATGCGATTTTTATGTACAATGAATTTCAAATGAGAAGTAAGTTTCTGCCTAACCGCTAAACGAAAACATAATATCTATTGAACATTGTGATGATTTTATAATGAGTATCTATATCAGTTATATTAATATCTTAATAATGTACCGGATGCGACTGGCAAATGGCAGAGATTTTTTGTATTAATTATTAATATATTATACACTTTGAAAGTCTGTGCATTGAATTAAATACGCAGTATGAATGTAATTACGCCTTACGATTGTCAATTTTATATATACATATATTTATTACATATATATTTAAAACCGTGGATCAATTTCTGTTAATTATTGTCGTCATAATTTCGGAATAAGACAAGTTCATTTAAGGTGATTTCATTTTATATCTATGTACTAAAAACAAGTAATTTTGAGGCTCTACAAATTTCATAGTCGTAGAATAATACTTCTAGAAATCAATAAAGCACACATCACCACCATTTTTGCACTAAAATCAGAAATTAAATTTTGATTTCTAGTCTTTTATGTGATATTGCATATAATGATGTGGTTATGTTAAATTACGGTACGCAATGCATCATTTGAAAAGAATAACAAAAGTGGAGTTTGGACATCGTCATTAGAAATGTTTCAACAACAAAAAATTGACATTTCGTACATAGTTACGTACATGTATATTAATTCAATTAATGATTACGGTTTTCTTATTTTGCATAATCATCGCTGATTCACGACCCACAGATCTTTGGTACTTAAACAGATTTAGACGGTTGTCCGTCCATCGGATGTTTTCAATAAAAACATACCGGGATTGGGATACCTTTAAATAGCATTTGAATATTGAGCGTTCAGCGTTCTATTTATTTTTCACTCAAATACGTTTTGACTGCACGCTTGTCAATCATGACTCGTATGGGAACTCTCCAACTTTTTTTCCACTATGTTAAGTTTTGACTTGTGATTATTGATTTTTGGTGTGTCTGGGTCGTTAGACGGCTGGGAAGAATGAACTTATTGTGAGCAGTAAATTGGAGGAATTCGTACGATCCACTTATCAGCTGTAGGGAGGTAAGAGCGACCAATAAGGTGGGTATTATCTTCATTGATCAAGTCACGACGTATATACATTAAAACTTGATTTTCGTAAGATAAAAAATCGAATTGCTTTTATAGTTGCGAAATAGTGAACTATATATCTATAATACATCTAATATAATTTAGAATTATTTTTTTGTTTTGTAACCACACTTAAAGTTAATAGTTTTGATAAAAGCATTATCAAATCAGGTGCCATCAATTAAAAGATTCATAATGTCAACGTTAAAAAAATATATTATAAATAATTGATATTTAATGTTTTAATTAAGATTACAATCACATTACATATATATATATATATGGTTTTTTTTTTGTAGCATTAATAATACATATGAAAATAAAGGCGATTACTTTACTAGACGTGGTCTGTTAGGTAAGGTACTATCATTATAAAGTAAGGTTAGTAAGTATAATGTAAGGTAAGTTATAAAAAGTTACATTAAAAATGTACAATCAGAAGTTATAAAATGTTATAATATAGACTGAGACAAAAATGTGTAGGTAGTTGGGTTAGCACAAATGACAAATTAGTTTCATTTTGATTTCTACCCACATTAAGCAGCCAATTTATTATTTTTGGTTTAAAATCGTTAATCACTTTATATCCTTTAAGGTCCAGTAAAAATTTGTTAAATAAACGCGGTGCATAAAAAAAGAAAGTTCGTTGACCAAATTTGATATTCATTTAATAATAGTTTTTATAACATACATTTTATAATAGTTACGTGTTTATATTGGACACACAACGCATCTGTTTTAATAAAGATAAATACAAATTAACAGACATGGAAGAAACGAACGGTCGTAGTCGACGAAAGTCATACTTTTCTGGCCACCATCTAGGATGACGTTATTAGCTTTGTGATGATTACTGAAATGTGACCCAGTACGTGACATACAATGAAAACCGACCCGCGACCGAATGACAAAATAAATTTTATTGTCATGTGACGGCTTTGGAAATCTACAAATGTAAATATCCTTAATCATATGTGTCGGTTTAATTGATTATAGTGTTGTAAAAGACGCAACGTAACGTAACCTTGTTTGGAATTAATAATAATTGAAAAATTATCTTGTTGCAATAGACTATTTTTATATACGAAAAAGTTTATAAAATAGCTAGTAATATTTTTCGTATTCTTGTCAAATATGAGTTCGATTCAACTCTCCAATATCGGTATTCCACGGACATCCGCTTGAAATCAGTCTTGTCGGCACAGTTGTTTTTATTTATCGTTGTTTGACGTCTATTCTAAATATTTCCGTTTATTATATTGATTTATTTTATTACATATGTATTATAACCTATATATTCACATAATTAATTTATATTTGAAATCCTGAGGCCATAATAAGTCAGCCTCGAATAATCCAATATTTTATATATAATATATTCTATTGCGGGACACGTAAAACAAAAAATATCGAAATGTTTCTTGTGATTTTCTTTAATTATAATAATAGTTATGAACACGAACATATGAACAATAAATAATATTATACCAGCTTGCTCAGAAAATGTTGTGATAATTTTGTTATTATTTCTACTTTAAACCATATAGTTGGTTGTACGTATATTTTGTAAATTTTTTTAGAAGGTGCACTAAAGTGGATTATTATTTATTTTAAACGCTACTAGACTTATTACAATAAAATAATTTTTATTTTATTTGGCTTATAAGCTAATTAACATGTTTTTGAACCTTTGAAGGTTGTTAACTTACATATTTAGTTAATACATAATTTTTAATATAAATTAAATATATCAACTAGAAAGATATACAAAGAAAATCAATTTATCAAAAAATATTTTAGTTGTTACCGGGATTCGAATCTGGATCTTTTCCTATCCGGAAAAATGCGTTACTACCAGTTGCATCACGCTAACCGAGTAAGTTGACGTGATATTTTCGAACTTGTATGCTGCAGTTCTTTCAAATTGATACATCCGTTTTTCCATTTTTAAAAGAGCTATCACCTTTATATTGCGATAAATCTAATTTAATTTGTATTAAAATACGTTCAGAACGTAAAAAGAATTACGTTCTGAAAAAACTGCAACTTCACAATAATAATAATGCGTTCTCCTTAAAATACGTATTTTTTAGTTACCCAATAAGATTTTTGAACGATTACAATTTTCACAAGGTTTTTTGAAGCCTTGAAACCTATACAGGTTATAACTATTGAAATTTATACATTTATTTAATTTTGTTTTATGAAATACAATCGAATAACGTTGTATATTAAATAAATTTACTGACAGTAATAAAAAAATTCAGTCAGTCAACTAAATTCTAAGTATTTTGTAAAATTAATGTTCAGTATACTTATAGTATTATTTTGATCGGTATACATACCTTTGTATCACTTTTTTCTCACGTAACAAAATTACAGTAATATTTTATTAGTCTCTACATTTTATTGGTTGGGTTAGGTTGTTAGTAATTCTGATCACTTATTTATTTTAAATCATCTTAGTAAATGCAATAGGCTGTATACCAAAAATACCAAACTTTTCAGGAGAGGCAAAAAATTGTCAACCTAGTGTGACATAATACGCAACTTACATCAAAATGGTGATAACACCATTATCGTAGAGCTAATCCAATTAAGATAAAAATCAGTGAGATGGAGTAAAGATGGGCTAGTTTTTGTCATTCCTGAAAAGTTTGGTATTTTTAATATACAACCTATTACATTTACCATGACGAAATAATCAATAATGTCTGAAAATATTGATTAAACAGCTGTTTATTCTAGGACGGAGATACAAATAATAATAAATTCCTTACATTATTTTAAATATTTAACCTTATACCTAGATGTTGTCAAATATTTAAAATTATGGCTAATAATTTTCTAATTTTATATACTTAGTTTTTATACAAAACATGATGTTTTCTCTTTTTAACTATGTTTTCTTAATAAATATTTTGATGTATGTAAGTATAATATATTTCCAACAATGGGCCACATTGGTGAAAATAATAAATAACCGCCCAAACCAGCGAAGACCCATAAACAATCAATTTGAATAAACGAAAAGAGGTACTTGGAGTACCCACAAAACAAACGTGGGAGATTGTTACCGAATCGGTTGTGTTCTGCGTCCGTACATTCTATGCCTGGTAATTGGTTTGACCTCTACCATAATTCTATTGCCGAAGAAAATATGCATAATAGTGGGCCTTTAATCTTTTTTTGGTTTTTGGTTCATTAGTAATGTCAAGCTTTCGGGTGAAATATTATTTGATTGGCCCGTGCGGATAAATTTATTCGTTGTTATTTTTAAATGAATCACTTGTGACACGCGGAATGCGAAGTGTTTCTTTTATGACACACGTGGTTCGTGTGAAGGTTGTCAGGTTTTAGATTTAAAAATGAAAACATCTGTAACCCGTCAACGCATTGAAGTCATTACAATATTTTATCTAAATAATAATGGCTAAGCTGTAACCATTACTGGTGATCGCTATCGTCACATGTTGGCAAGCTTCTTGGTGGCAGAATTGTTGTTTCAACACGATAGTGCTACTTCACACACAGCCCGAGCTACGCTTGAAATTTAACGAGAATTTTTTCCCGGCCACATAATGTCAAAATTCACGATATCGACTGATCTCCTCGATCACCTTATTCGACGGTTCTCGACTATTTTCTGTGGGGATACTGGAAATTAAATGTCTACGCCAATAAGCCAACAATAATTCCGAAGCTACAGGACAATATTCGAAATGAAATTGCTGAATAACACGTGAAGTGTTCGAGAATGAATGAGAACGAATGAGAATGAAAAATATTATAATATAAAATATATATATAAAAGAGCACTCCTTTATGACGCTGCCAGAGATGGCCACTTGTCCGATGTCATAGTCCTTATATAGCTATAATAAACCAAATAATCGATAAATAAAAACCAAATCAAAAAATTGTGTTTCATTTGATATTTATTGAAAAACAACATCGGCCTGGAACATAATATTTACATACAAACTTGAGTTTTATGTTAGAATAATTTGTATTATTTTATTAGGCTTACGTTAAACTTTATGGGATGCATAGAAATACAGCAATTCAAAATAAATTAAATTTAGATATAAATTAGAATTAGAATTAATTGAAATTAAATAGCAACTAATTTCTTGAACAAATTTACTAAAGAAAATATACAAATTTATTCACTAGCGCCTATGTCTTAAGAGATACTTTAATTCGCCGGTGTAATAAATTAATTATTCATTTTAATTTTTAACCGTTAGATAAGTACGCTCCGAAAAGTTAGGTGTGAAATGTCATTTATTTAATATTTTTATGTCGTTGTATAAATCAAGTATTTTAAAACGACTCAATAGTTTTAATTTCACAGATGATACTGCTGGCCTATCTTACTCAGTCGTACATATCTCTTCATTTACCATGATTCTCAGCAATCCATTGGTTGTATAAAGATGTAATCGGAGTGCAATGCGATGCTTATTAATGGTAATTATGTAACTTCACTATGGGATGATAACGTGCTCGCTGCCCGGGGGCCTCTTTCTACTTACAATATTGTACGGTAGGTTTAACGGTATAATCGGATCTTTAATACCAGTGGCGTGCGGTAGGTATAGATTTAGGTTATGCTGTTACCAATGATATTATACAATCGTATATAATATATGTAATACAATATGTGTACTTTCGTTTAACCAACATCTTTGGACGAAATAAATCCGTCATTTATACGAACCTACCATGTATTTATTTATAATTTTAGAGTACTGTTAATAGTGTTTTTAAAGTTTGAGTTTTATCATGAAATAATACTTTCTTATCCATATAAAAAATAGTTTTTAAGAACATTTTCTATGACTGAACATGATTAATTTATTGCTTGAAAATCCTTAACGTAATAACTATTGGAAATAATTATTTTTATTAAAAGTTAATTACTTTTTGTTTTTCTCAAATCAAAAACCAATCCATGCACCAAATTTAAAGGACGATCATGAAATCAACAGGTTAAAAACAGTAAGATAGTAAAATTCGCCAATTAGTAGTAGACTCTAATGATTTACACGCAGTTGTAACCCTTTATAATGTTATTCTATTAAAAAAAACAGCATAGGTAACGACTCCATACAAAACGGATCAACCGAAAAGAATTTTCAATTTAGTAAATAGCCATTTATATTAATTGAGTAATTCACTAGCTTAAAGACAGAACTGAGTAATGTAAATAGCACGATGCGGTGAATAAAATGTGCGCCATGAGTACACCAATGAAAGTTCGTGAGTTTTTAGAACTAAGCAATTTAAGTCTCTACTGGCACACAGAAGGCAGTAATGTTTTCGCTTATGTTAAACCAATTTTTTAATTTGTATTTGTTTCCCAGAATTTTTAGTTATGCACAGCTTTTTGCTTGTATGCATTGCACGCCTCTGCTTAATACTTCCCTAACAATATTCACAGATCCGCAATGCACCTGTTGTTACCGTTTTGTTATCCCTCTCTTTAGATATTTATACATTTGAACACTAGTAATTATAATTGGTAATCACGCAATAGCATGAGACAGGAATTTTTAGTAGACTCTCTACTATATATAACATTATAAAAAGCTATACGGGACCCGAGGATTGACACTACCGGAGCAATTTTCGAAAAGTCTGCTCGGCTGCTGACGACATTGATATCATCATAAGATCATGGTACATTTTCAGCTTTAAAAATATCAGCAAAAAATATGGATGGTAAATTAAGCGAAGAGTAAAGAGCTGTTTGGGTGATTAGTAAATTTTTATTATACTAAAAAAGTTACGTTTCTAGAAGGTTTTGCGTAAACGGGTTGTTCGATCACTGGTAAAAAATATTTACTTAATTTTATCATCCAAAATCGGATGATAAAAATCGTCAAGTTAAACTTGACGGACTCTTCACGGACATCTGTCACATTGATTTTTCGAAAATTGCAGTATATGAGAATGAACCATTCAATATTCATCAATTTTAGCGATGAGAGAGTTCGTCTCACGGTGATCTCGTTGTTGAATTTATAAAAACAGAAAAATTTTCGCTAGCAATGTGCCAACAAAATATAATGTACAGCCTATGACGAAAATAAATCAAATTTGACGAGGTTAGTTGATGATTATTCGCCTTGACACACTGTTAGGCGAGATTATCTTTGACTATAGTAAATTTGATTTAAGAACAGTCCGCAAAGGTTTTTTTCACGGGCAATGGTAAAAATTACTAATGTTACTATGTTCAACATTCACTACTCATCACACAACCGTCCCTAAGTGCATGTCCAATATTTTAGCTGGATAAATTACAATCCATTCTAAATGCGGCAGCACGGATAATATATGGAGTTTCTGAATTCTTTCGTATAACATCCCTTTTACATCAGCTACATTGGCTCCGATTCCGTGAAAGAGTTGAATTTAAACTGTGCTGGCTGATATAAAAGGCGGCACATAACATGGCGCCTCTGTATCTTCAAGGACTTTGTATCCCAGACAATTTGAATTGTAGACGTCAAACTCTCGGGTTAGTCTCTACTTTAGTCACAGGAAGGGCTGTAGAACTGACCAATCATTGCCAGAAGTCAAAATTTAGTGAACGGGCATTTACCGTGGCAGGCCCAAAAGCGTGGAACCCTTTGCCCTCCACCATAAGAAATAGTGCATCGGAGACTTTATTTAAGAATAAACTATAAAGGAACCTTTTCAAAGTCATTATCATAATTAAAAATAACAATTTTTAATTTTAAAAACAATGATAATTGTAGGACTATAAACAGCTTATGTGTAAAGTGCCCTTGAGGTGAAAGTTTTTACGAAAATTGCGCTTTACAAATTATCCATTATTATTTACATGTTAGTGGGTTGCACATTAACCAAATGCCCTTAATACTTCGGAGATGTCATAAATATTGTATAGCAAAGGGTTATATCCGATAACTTTACGACCTATATGATAAGCCGAATGTTTCGCCGAGATTCCCTAATTCATAAAAAAGGGAATTTAATCTGCAATACATTAAAATTAAATAAATAATGAATTTAGTTCTCATTTAAAAAAAATCGTATTTATTCATTATCCCAATAATTTAATTCATTTGATGTATAGAGCTCAAAATCTCTGAACTGCTTATTTACAGTCTAATTTACAGAACCAGTTTAGAATGATTGTGGGAATCCTGTAATAATAAGTTACCCGTTATACTAGATGAAAACGGATTTGGGGATTATAACAGTAGAGAATTTCACGACTGTATTCCCCGAGAGGTATTTTACGTCCCGAAAGTTTAATTATAGAAACCGACACGTTGGTAAGAAACCAGTTGCACCTTCATATATAATTTATGCGTCGTCATACGAATGAACATAAGTACTTTAATTAAAAAAGGCTTAATCCCATTTCGAGAAAACGCTCGACGCGACTTACTGTTCCTTGGGAATTTTAATTAGCGATATAATTTGAATACGATACCTTTTCAAAATTATTTTAATATCAAATTTGTACCACCGTATTCTTTCATAACATACGTCGTTTCTTTGTAATGTTTCATAATATCGCTCGCCTACGCAAGCCACCGTTTATGGTGGTTTAGTATGGGACAGTTTATGATTTAATTATCGTTAAATAAATAATTTATAATGTATAAATGTTACACCTAGTAATTAATAAAATGGTTTATGCAGTATAGTAGCTTAATATATTACTCATATTTCATTGACAGTTCTCTATAAGTAACGATGAAGATATAAATGGTTTATTAATCATTGCATATCTGTATTATCTCTGTTAACTTAATCGCTTGTGTGTAAGATCGATGGCTTTAAAATTAAAATTTTTATTTATACTTATTCATAGACTAGTAAATGAATAAACATGAAATAAAGTGTACATATGGGAAAGGGGTTTGGAACATTAGTTACGAGAAGAAAGGCATTCTTTGTGGAAACATAAATCCTATAGTTTGATACATTTATGTAACAGTAAAAGTATTTACTTTTCAAACGAGACGTATTTTTTACATTAATGCATATTATATTGTCAGCGTTTACATTTTCATTTTAATCGAGTCATATATTTTTAAAAAAGTGGGGGAGCTATTTAATTGCGTTAAGTGGTACGAAAGTGATCACGTGAGTGACATCGAATGAAAATATTGAAATAAGGAATTTAAGTTAGTTCATGTTTATGTATTTGGTAGTCTGTGATATTTATCCCAGTTTGTTTATTTATTATACTATTACGCAACTCTCGCATCTTTTTGTGTTTAATTCATATACTGTGTTTTATCATCGTGAATTAATGTCCGATGAACTTTGTCACTACCGAGTTTGAGTTTCCTTTTTTATTCTATTTTATGAAATATCATATGTTGTCCAGGGTATTTTAGAAAGAAACCTTTTTTATTTATCTATGTGAAATTCTCACACGACTAAAACTCTTCACGGAGATGAAAATGCGTCATGGGAATTATTTTTCTTCTAATGCTTGTCCGCTTAACGAATATTTGTGACGGGCTAAACCGTTATTTGTGATTGATATTCGACTGTATAACAATAGTTGTTAACTGAGATTTAACTAAACAAATAATATATATTTTCGTAGAAAGGAATCACTTTGTGGTTTGTCATATTATATTAAATTAAATAAACGTATTTAAAACAGATCATAAATACAAAAAGAGTGCATTTACGTATAGATAAAGAGGGAGATAGAATATAAAATTACATGTGAAAGAGAGAGACATAATACTTATAGAGATAAACGGAACATTAAGGAAGGGTAAAATACAGTGTTGATGGATATTAAATTGATTTTAAAGAAAACATTCATTTTTATATTAGCCCCATATTAGGTATGTTTCCTTTAAAATCAATTTAATATCCATAAACCCTGTATTTTTCCCTTCTTTAATGTTCCATCTATCTGTATATGTATTCGCATATTACGCATATAATTTTCTATATATTCGCATATTACGCATATATTTCTCATATTATCTCTCTTTCGCATATTATTTTATATTCTGTTTCCCTTGATGTTCTATCTATATATGTATTCTGTCTCTCTCTTTCACATGTAATTTTATATTTTATCTCCCTATTTATGTATATATAAGCGCACTCTTTTTGTATTTATGATCAATTTTAAATACGTCCTGATGAAGCTTGAGATAAGCGAAACCAGTTGACGTATAATAAATTTCGTCGCTTCATACAAAGTGATTGTTATTTTATATAAAATAATATATGTCTGATAGAGACGAAGCTGTTTTTTATTATATTTTAATGTAAGATTTGTAATTACCCATACTTTCATATCTTTCCATTAAAATATTATAAAAAAATAGCTTCGTCTCTATGAGATATATATTATTTGTTTAATAGGTGAAAATATTTGTAGGTGAAAATCCATTAATTTTGTGTTCTTGGACAAATTCAAAGAGATTGAACTGTTGATAATATTAACCACGGTTCATATAACGGATTTCCTCATCACTATTAGCAATCATTTCGGCGATACCCGAACCATGCCACGGATTCTTCAGGGCTTCGTCTGCTCGCAATTTTGCCTCGAATAATAACAAGTATGATAGAATATTTTCTGTATGGTGTGGCCAATTAAATTAAAAAAGCGCAGAAATTTTCCTACCGAGTCTAAGAATGTTTAATACAATTACTAGAAGAAAATTGGAAATCAAAATTTAAAAAATAAGCGCGAAGTTGTTTGTGCTCCCCCATTTAAAAATATTATTCCTATGCAGTTTGTGTTTTTTTTAATAGATTACCTATTGTATAATACATATATAAATATTTTACATCATCGTGCATGTTTTTTTTTTTTTGAGAGAAACAAACAGTACAATAATAATATGATATATAAAAATATTACTAGTAAAGTTTAAAGCAATAGTAAACAAATATCAGATATCTCATAGAGACATTGGTATTTTTTATTATATTTAATGGAAAATATATAGAAGTATGGGGTAATTACAGGGCTCACGACCTGTATTCGGCTAGCTTAAGTGATCACTTTATATATATATATATATATATATATATATATATATATATAACGTTCACTGATTTTCACCCCTCAGTTTTTGGACCAAAATACTCTTCAAGAGTATAATATATAAATAAATTGTTTACATTCAATGTGAAATAGTAAAAAATAATATTTTTCAATGTTTTTACAAATAAAGTGTCTCTCTTGAACTATCGCCCTCTGTACCATGCGTATGGTCCCATACATCATTGTCTCGTATCAATTCGAAGATATTATAATCGTAGCGACATGTGACCAGCGACGTGTTGGTTTTACACTTGTAATTGACTTGTTTCATAGACAACGTTATTATTTTTAACATTTTATTTAGCGATTCATTTTTTGTTAAACGCCGGGGACACCAGTTGAGCGAGGATGTCACGCGACCGTTCACACTTGGATGGAAATAATTAGGTGCATATTTGATTGATTGGTTCAGTTCACAGTGGTGCATGCACATACATACTTGTCACCTTGCCTATCTTAATACATATATTATTTTTATGACGGACATGCATAGATTAACATCCGATGTTAAATAAAGTTAAATGTTTAGTCGTTTTACATAACGTCACGGAAGATATCGTTTCAGAAGTAATATTCACAAATTTTCTTACTTACTAAGGATGGCATTACCGGGTGGCCTCTCATTTGTTCAGATTTAACACTTGATAGATTCCCCAATGTATGAGTGTGGTGTCGAGGAGGAAACCCTCGACCATGTCCTTTTTGCCTGTCCATTGCGTATCGCAGGTTTTTTTTTACAGTGGTCTCGTAATTGGTAATTTTCAGCTCCCGGTTAACTTGTGTCATATTTTTTCCCTTAACTCGCCACGATTAATCTATATAATAGCAAATTTTTTGAACGACAATGGTATTGACTTGTAATAAAGTATTTCCTATTCTGTAATATTATTGTACTTTTTTTTATAAAACAAAATCATAACTATTATACTATTATAACTATTATTACTAACATAATAAATTAAATATATTAATTAGAAAGATATACATATAAAAATAAATTTTATCGAAAAATATTGTTGTTGCGCCACCGGGACTTTTACCTGGATCTGAACATGAATCTGAATATCTGAATCTGGATTTCTTTCCAAACCGGGAAAAATTTTATAAAAATGAAATTCTGGCATCTGCTATCAAATTACTCAAAGGTATTTGAGATACCGTAAAAATCTCTTTCTCTTTCAAATAATGGAACGATTAAATGTATTAATATCAAAAAGGTAACATATAGGTTCGAAAAATTGTCGCTAAAAATATCGTCGCTGTAGCATAGTTGGATAATGCACCTTCCTCGGCTTGGAAAGAGTTCCAGGTTCGAATCCCGGTGGCGCAACAACAATATTTTTACTTTTAAAATTAGCAATATTAACTTTGTGGTTAAAATTCATGTTTTTATTTGTTATCTTCGTTTTATTAATTAACCACTTAATTGAGTTTAAATACGTCTATCGGTTTCGAAAAATACCATTTTCTTCTTCAGAATGTAATTACTAACTAAAAACATATATTATTGTTTTTATTTATTAATTTATTTCGTGTATTATGATATCGTGCGGCGCATGGATATTAGTATTGAAACTGTGATCACAGTCACAGTTTTCAATCACTGATATTATCAAATATCAGTCACAATCACATCATTGAGTCAAAAGATTTTTGCTCTTCACTAATAGTGAGTAACTTTTTTTACAATTTAAAATCTTTTAATATATTTTAATGTAAATAGCAAAATTGGCTGGGACATATTCATATACACAATGCATACCTCGGGAATGTAATTAAGTGAAAGGTTGAGAGAAAAAGACGGAAAACTCTGGCAATTTAAAAAATATATTTAACCCGAATACGTAGTGATTCATTTTAATAATTAATAGTTTATTAAGTTTGTTTTTAAAAATCACTATAAGTTATTTATATTCACCAACCGGTTTCGGACAATACATTTTCTTTCACCCGGATGATAAAAAAAACTAACTAAAATGATGTGTCAAAATGTTCTTTCGTTGTCAAATTCAATTTAAAATAAATCTAGGTAATGAAAAATTTAGAAATTGACTTAATGATCCAAAATAATTGGAATTTTTTTTAGGATAAGCTAGTGGTTAAATTACTAGTTATTTATTATTAAGGAAAAAGTAACGTTGTATAATAATGAAGTGTAATTGAGATACGTTAGTTTTTATTGTGTAGGTTCGTATGATATTTTATTTCGCCCTGCACCTGAGAAAGCCTCGCGGTTAGGGGTGGCCAATGGTAAGCCCTGCCAAGTAATAGTTTGTTTTGTTTTAGAACCGTCACTAAATCTGTTTAACCTTACCTCTCCGGTGATGTAAACTGAGTTGACATTGCCTATAATTATGTGAATATGTCTGTAAATATACTAAATGCAAAGTTCACATTTTAGGTATTCCTCCGTAATATATTTATATATTGGATAAAATAATTACAATATATAAGTATTTACCATACGCAACAATAATAAAGAAATAAGGAAAGAATGTAAAGCTGATCTTAGTATAGTTAGTAAAATTAAAAAGGATCATTTAGGGGTTTGGTCATGTGGAACGGAAGAATGAGGAGAGAATGGTAAGAAAGATAATTGACGCAAGTGTTGATGGTACCGGAAGTAGAAGACGTCCGCGGAAAACTTGACACGACCAGGTAAACCAGATACTGAAGGATAGTTCTGTTAGAAACTTCAATAATCATCAAACTTGTATGAATGTAGATGAGACAAGAATCGTGTGTCAGAACAGAAGAATGTGGCGCTCTATCCTCTCTGTCTACCCCCGCGGGGAAACGGCGTGATGGTAAGTAAGTAATAATAAAAAATGTTTTCTCGGAGAACCTGACATAATTTTTGTGCGTACATGTGTGGTTTGTTGCGGATGGTGTAGTGCGCGGGCGCCGGATGCCGATCGTCACTAATTATGCCAGTAGTCCACTATCGCCAAGGCACGGCGAGAGGAGCCGAGCACGAGAATGTACTTCAGCTCTCGGCTTGCATCGCCTATTCTCGTGTCGACGCGGGTCGTTTCGTTTCATCTCGCTTCGCCTCGCACGCCTCGCCTCGCCCCGTCCACGTTCCGTTCCAATCGGAGCGCAGACAAGGCGGGGCGTGATGAGGAGCCTCGGAGAGAGTGGACTGCTGGCATTAGTGGCAGAGCGAGAGCGCACTTTGGCTGGGTTAGATGCGGCATGCGCGTCTTTGTGCTATCGTTCCGTATGACCAATGTTTTTTCTCATTCTTAGCATTTTTTCAACATTTTTTAACAATAATTGATATATATATCAACTATTATTTTAATGATTAATATAAGTAATAAATGTTAAATATTCATATTTATCCGACTTAAAAATCGCAAAAGTCTCCATGTACACTGAGTTTACAGCACCGTATGGTTAAGGTTAAATCAGTCCACTGAACAAACTGGTCGCACATGCAAAAACTATTGGTTCACCTACGGGATAGTTCATTTGATCTGTAACTACTATCACATAAAGATCAATAACATGTGTGTTTTAGTCATTTTTCGTACTTGATAAATTTACTGTTAGCATATTCAGAATTGTACGTATTTAAATAAATCTATATTTCCTGATATTCCCGACAAGGTATTTGTTTCACTTGTAAATTACTTCCGTTTGTTTTGATAAATAGCAGAGGCATGATTACTGCGAGCTCTCATCGATTAAGTTCTCCGTAGACATCATCCTTCTAATTTCTTACGGTACTCGCAATAATTCCTAATCTGTGTACATGTAGTCCTTGAAGTGAGTGGTCTGGCAGAAGGGAACGAGACTATCCAGTTGCCAGATCGGTGGCGTCTGTAGCGCGGACTGAACAAGTTGATAAACAGGGGATAAATTGTCGACATCTGACAAGAGGAACTAATTACAGTGGGCGGTAGAAAGTTAATTCCTGCTAACAGATCTATGAAGGGCCGCTCGTGAAGGCATCATCAACTTGAAATGGTTCATGGCTCGGCCTTTAGTCTCAGCACGTTCGTTATGAAAATAATGGTCAATTAGTAAGCGTTCGGGTACCTAATTCTGTTTACGGATTTTTGTTTTAACGAATACGGTACGGTATCATTAAAATATATTTTATATTTTATCCGTGCAGCGTGCAACCGTTCTTGTTCATTATTTTGTACCGAGAAGCTGGAATATATATATTTTTTCATTCTTTAATACAGTGAGACTTGTTATTTCTGTTTGAAAATTATATATTATTTTAAATTGTTAACTTAGTTTTATTAACCACTTAATGAATTAAAATACATCTACCAGTTATATAATATCATTTTCTTCTTCATTGCAAGGTTGCAAAATTGCACCTTTTAAATTGGTTTTCACAGTAATTCCTACTTTTTTTTTTTGTTTTTTTGTCTATGTTTGTATTTTTAATTTTTGTATACAATTTGTATCCTGATAAAGAGGCCATTGGTCTTAAAACATGTCGATAAATAAATGCATAGTGTATTTTAAAGAAAACACATTATATTTGCGAAGTTGTGATTTTTTCAGAACATAGTTCTGTGATGTTAAATACAAATTAAATTCATCAATTAGAAAGATATACATTCATACATCGCCTTCCCCGGAAAGGAAGAGATCCTGGTTCAAATCCCGGTGGAAGCTAAAATGTTTTTTCGATAAATTGAGTTTATCTATAATTGATGCATTTAATTTGTATTACGAAAGGTTGGGTTGGGAAAGTGGTTGAATACTGAACATTCTATTATTTAATTATAGTGTCAAACTACAACGTGTTTGTTTTCTTTGAAAATTAAAATTGTTTTTTTCTTATTATTTATTTAAATATCTTTACTCTCAACCGATCGATCGTGCGGGAAGCACCTCTGATACTGTTTGTTAGAACTTTTAAGAAAGAAATAAGAAGAAAAATTTAAAAAATTATTTATTTCTTAAAGAAATAAAATAGAACTCACCATTGTCAGTAAATAATCACAATTAAACATAATATAAACATGCAATCTTCAAATTTCTGCCTTTTTTCTACGATTAATTGTCAAATTTTCAAATAGTGTTGTCAGATGAACATTTTTTTTTTTGCAAGTGTGCCTACTGCCGATACTCTGTTCAGTTTTAGTACAATATACGAGTACATGTTCATAGAAATACAATTTTTTTTCGCTATTATCATAACTGGTAATTTCAATGCTTGTACTTATCAAAAGAGAGTATTAATAATATGCAAATATGTATTGTTAAATGTATTTGGATTTTGATGTACCTATTATAATATTTATTTCTTATTAAATAATTGCGTTTGGGTTCAATCTACTGCGTTTATTTAATATTTGTTTTTTTTGTGAGAAATTTTCAGTTTATTTAATCTTCTGCTGATGTATTATTAGTACTTTAATATCTGTTTGCAAAGAAAATTTCCTCGGCAGGCTGTAGCGACAATCTATCACTTTGCCACCTCAACTATTCAATTATATAGATTTGTACTTTAATATCCTGCTTTTCCCAAGATAATGTTTTTCGGGATGTTATTTATTGAAAACAGAAAGACTAAAAATGATTATATATATAATACAGATAGAGAATGTCCCCAAAACAAATTGCGAAATGTGAAAATGAAACAAAAATAATTATTTCGGCTCATTTTTAATATTTTCTCTGCAAATTTAAAATTAACTTGAATATATCCGAAACAATATTATCAGAAACTTATATAAACCTTTAATAATTAACAAGTCTTTAATTTATCAAATAGTCCTTTTTGTACATGTTAGTTTCAAATTATTAACCTTTCCTCTCTGATGATGTAAACTGAGTTGACATTGCCTCTAATTTTATGTGAATATCTCTGTAAATGTATTAAATATTGTTTAGATATTTTATTATTATTACGTGAATTTTTCAATACATGTACATGCGGAGCGGTGTACCAGATGCCGATAGTCTCTTTAGTGGCAGAGCTTGCGCTGGCCGAGTAAGACGTGTCTAATGCGATTTCATGCTGTCATTCATAATTATCAATGCTTTTTCTCATTTTCAGCACTTTTACATAATATATATCAATTATTATTTTATTGATTAATATTAATATAAGTAATAAATGTAAAATATTCATATTTATCCGACTTAAAAATTGCAAAAGACTACATGCACATTGAGTTTACAATACCGGATTGCATGTTTTTATTTAAACACCGTAAGAGAAAGTTTACGTTTGTTCAAATTTGACCAATGTAAATAAATATTTTATTTTGTCTGTCTATTTGTTTATTTATTATTGATTATAATTTATTTAATATTATTGATGATTGCTTTATTATTATTTTAGGTACCTTCGTAGCGTACGAACGTATTTACAACCATGATGGCTGGCTGCGCGAAACCTTCCAGTATAAAATATGCAGTTGGCTGCCAGTTGACATATTTTTACTCTGTAGCAACGAATGTTATATTATTATGTTGGGCATATTATTTTTTTTCATTGTATCATTTTACAGCCAAGTCGTTTTTCAAGGATTTTTTATTATAGTGGGTATCTATTTGTTTAACTTCTTATCTTACTACCGTCACCCTAGATTCATATCATTTCTGGTATGTTTGATTAATCTTTCAACAAATTATTATTATTTACATAGATATAATGCATTTTATACGGTTGGGAATGAGGTATGTCTAATATTTCCGGCTCAGATGTACGTAACGGTCGCTCTCACTAGACGAAAAGTGTCAAGTCGTCAAAAAGCTATAATCTCACAAATAATTGAATATTAAAATGCCACTAGTTGTATTAAATGATTATATTTTAAAGTGGTTTAATTTATTTCCGAGTCAGTCGTCACCGCAACGGTTCGGACGTCACGGGATGACCTAATCCCCGGGACGACGCCTGTCCGCGCTCCGTGATCCACAGTGTAGAGTAAAATATGGTAAATGATACGTTAAGTGTGTTTTGTTCATCTATTATTACCTGGGCGGGTCGATAGAGCTTCCGCATTTTATAAGCTTAAATATTTATTATCTTTACTTTATTTTCTCTCAGTAAATCTCATTGGATGCACATTTCATTTAATTACTACCGTATTATTAACTAAATAACGAACTGCCTCCAAAGCGATTATGACTGCGTGCCTTTTTAATTTCTGTTGAAATCCTCCTCACATATTTAGTTGTAATTTATGTTTGTATTAATAGCACAAAAGAAGAACATTGCCGACGTATCGAACAATTAATATGCTAACAGGTTCCAGTGTGTACGTTCTGACGTTTAATTTATTACGAGTATTAGATTAAAACGATTTTCGGCCAACGAACAACTCCCTCCGATAAAAACATGGCGTGGTTGCCTTACCGCGGCGATTTATTTGTATGAATATATATTATTCTCGAGAATCTTATCGAATCCGCTTTTGGGTTTTTATAATTATAAATATATATAAATTAACATAATGCGGACGTGTTGAGTCGATCAACTTGAAATGAATGAATGAAGACTTCGAACTCTCCCATTGAAATACATACCGGTACAGAGTGTTTTCGATAAATTTTATTTTAAAAACATATTTTTAATCTTGTAATTTAGTTATTATTCTGTACATTTTTGATGTGTTGATTTATAATAATGTTTTTTTTTTTATCTTGAATATACTTTTAAAAGTCCATTTATATACTTTTTATTTTTTTTTAAACACCATCAATTCATTTAAAAAAAGCTCATAAAAATATATTAGTTACCTATTATGCTACTCTACCATTTACCGTGATACCAGGTGTTATGTAAATCTTTAACAAATTTAACTTAGTATATTTTTTTATTGTAAAATTTTAATTTAATTAAAAATAAACATCCCCAAGTGGAATTCATCTTATGTCAAAAGCAAACATTTTTTTTGTACATAGATTTCACTTGTTTCTAATATCAACAATATACAACAGCCTTAATATAAACCCGAATAGCTTTATATTTATATATTTTTATAGTTGTTTCCTTTATAATGCAAATATCGTTAGTTACTGTTTATTTTTATTAATATTAATACTTAAATAGCATACTAATATACTTTCGAAATGTCTTAATTCTAGTTATGTAGTAAAACCTATTATATTTTAAAATAAATCAATATCTCATCAACTGTACATGAGAAGCTTCTTACGACCAATTTCTAGAATATAAATCCTTTCAATAATTATATTTTTATATTAATATTTTTCAGTATTGCTAAATAAATAAAAATACGTAGGATCGCTTATGCAATATTAAAATGTTCACTTATTCAGACACTAATCAAAGGATGTTGAAAGGGAGGAGATTAAGGAACATTTTAAAATAACCCATTAATGGTCATACACTTAAATACAAATTTATTGTATGATTTATGTTACGTAGCACATTATTTAATATTTCAACTATGCGCACATAAGAGCCTACCTTGTTATTGTGTTGCCATGGTTATTGATCACACCCGTAAATCAATCACAACACCCATAAAAGCGTATTTTTTGTCTTATCAAAAGTCTATTTCGTTTAGATATGCCAATTTAAAAGTTGAAAAATTGTTTTTTTTTTTTTTAATAAATATTCGTAATGTCGATGGCTATCGACGCTGTGGTGTGTTCGAAACACTATTTCGATAAGCATCGGCTGTTTATTAACGCTATTTATATTCCGAATTCTCTCCCTGTACAGTGTATCGTACACGCGGGGCGATTAACATCTAACACTGTAGACTTGTGATGATTAAAAGGACCAGTTTCAGTTGACACTGAATCTAATAAAGGCTTAATCGTTACCAGTTCTTGGTCCAGACCGCTCGCTGGCTGTGACTAATTGGACCCGCTAGAATTGTTCTCGGCCAATTGGGAATATTTTGTATGTTATGAAATTTATAAAATATAAAATACCGATCTCTGTTTGTCATTTGTGAAAATCTCTTTACAATAAGGGATTCTATTATATACTCGTAATGTTCCGATATAAACATCATCGCTAGTAATACAAATTATTTTTATTTAATTAAATGATTTTTTTTTATTGTTAAATTTTCTTGAACATTCGAAAATAAACAGAATAACGAACTACGCAGATATAACTTTGATCATTTACGGAAACGGAGAAAATCGAAAATTAAGCTAAATATAAAATTTTACAACATTAAAGCTATTACCAAACAGATTTATGAACATAAAGAGAGAATTTTTTTAATAAGTTCCTCTGAGAAAAATTTGAAAATGACCTTCACTGCCGAAACAGCTGTAACATTTAAATAATGCTTTACATAAACTGGCAGAATTCAATAATAAGATTTATTAAAATTAGATTTTTTAAATTTCATAAAAAATAAGCACTGAGTTCTACAAACTAAAAACAATAAATAAATAATTTAATGACATAACCGTGAATATATAAAATATATCTTACTATTTTTAAATATAAGTAAATTGTTTGTATATTCTGATAAGAATAGTTGTTTGGAAGTCCGATAATGGAATTTGAATCCCACATTTCTATTTTATATCAAATAAAAGTGTAGATCAAAGGTAGGTGTGTACGTATCAAAATCTTTATTTCCAAATTTTGTAAAATAACCGCTTTAACCATTATATTATGGTGCAAGACATAAGGCCGTTTAAAACGTTTAGAATTTGATACGGAGGTATGAATCACATGTTGCTAGCTCTGTCAGTTTTAGTGTGCATCAATAAATCAAGAAACCTTATACTGAAAATATTTTTAATTTAATTATGGGCTACATTTTTAAAAATATTTTTTTTAATGACACGTATAAATTTAAAAGGATATATGTGTTTAAAAAATTGGATGCTTTTCATTACTAAACAATGCGACAGTTTTAATGTACTTTTCTAGTCTATTTACTAGTTTGATCGCAAAATTGCTGCTGATTGATTAATGCTTAATAAAGCTGCGAAAAAAGCAGCGTTGTATTATTATGCCGTTCGAAGGACACCTTAGCTGTTGTGGTCAGCGAAGCTAGCCCAACCGCAAGTTATTTATTGTTTTGAATGGATTAAGAAAATGTTTTTCGACAATATTGTTTGTAAAATATAATGTGTATTATTAAAGACTTAACGAATATTAATTAAGAGGCGACAAAACACTATTCATATGTTTTCTTTTTGGATAGTCTATTAAGTGTAAAGTAATTAAATAATGTTATTATGAAAGATCGATCCATTCAATCAAAAAGCATTTTAAAAAAATCAATGTCTTTTTATATTTTAATTATCAATCAAATATAATGGCGAAATCCTATTTACTCTTTTTCGCAATAGAAGTATCTTTGGTACACTGAATCTCGAAATATTTCCAAATAAATTTTAATACAAATTAAATGCTTCAATTAGAAATGAATACATACATATAAAATCAATTTTTCGAAAAAATATTTTAGCTGCTTTCGGGACTCTTCCTATCTGGGGAAATGTACTGATCAATTACACTGGTATTAATTATTAGTATCAATCAAATTAGTATGAATAAATCGTAAAAACTAGAGATACGTATTTAAGGAAGTAAAGGGTGTTTTTTATACAGGTTTGACAGCTGACAGCTGATTTGTGTTCAGTTTGGTTTGCCATTTCACAAATTGTGAAAATTTATTTCGAAAATCGTGGTTCAGTTCTCGAAACATACTGTGCGCTACGTCCATTTTACGGTCGATATAATCGTCCATCCGAGCAGGTAATTCGAATAACCATGGATCATTGTCGCACCACGCATACTCTAATTGATAATACGTATCCGCTGAGACGTCGTACAATGCGTACCGAAGAAGCTGTTGATGCAGTGGAGCGTAGTACTGAGGAAGACCCGAATGAGTCGATTCGCTATTTTGCACAGCAATTGGAGCTGTGTCCATCCACTTTTTTGCGGAAAGATCTTGGATTGAGAGCTTACAAGATCCAGCTCGTGCAAGAATTGAAGCCGCGTGACAATCGTTGAAGGAAACATTCGATGAGCGCATAATTTCGCGTAATGGACCGGTGAATTGGCCTCCAACATCGTGTGATTTAACATCTTTGGATTATTTTCTGTGGAGATATGTTAAGTCTAAGCCGATAAACCGGAGACGATAGATGACTTAGAAGTCAACATTCATCATTTTATTGCCGATGTATGTCCTCAGCTATTTTAATAAAATGGTCGAAAATTGAACTTCCAGATTGCGCCTTATTCGAGCCAGCTGCGGCGCTCATATGTTCGAAATCATATTTAAACACTAATTATTCCAATAAGTCAATACCATGTTCATTACCACGATTTTGATATGTTTTTTTTTTAATTTTAAAGTTTTACACTTCTAAAAAAAAATCATATATAAAGTTTTATTATGTTTTAGCATCGTATATGTTTTTATATAATTATAACGTTCGTTTTTAATTTAAAGAATTTCACTTTCTCACTGCAAACTTTGTATTTCGCATCGAATTTTGTTTTGATCGGTTACTTGTCTTTAGTAATCTGCAAATGTTATATGCTTATATCAGTCACCCTTCGATTCATCAATTTCTTGAAAGCTCTTTCTTAAAAAAATATTTTGAAATTTTGTTTGTGGCCGTTATGCCGTTGGATCTAATGTCGCATGAATCACTGGTCAGCTGGAGCTTTAGTCGACCAGATCGTTTGATCGTGACACGATAATTTCTACTTAGAAAATTATTAAAAAAATAATTATATTTTCTCGTAAATATTTGATGTCCTATATTAGTCGATATATTATTATACAAATAATAGTTATCATAATAGATAGTAATTACAGGGTTTAAGGCATGTCTTCGGCTGGCTTAAGTAATCACTTTATAGAAATATTACGTTCACCTATTCTCACCTATTGATTAATCTCCATAACTATCAAATTTTTGAATGTTGTATATATATTAATATATGTAAACGCTTTGAGTACCACTACACTATCGCCATTTATTAAAATTGGATATAGATTTTCCTGAAACAGCATATATGTCACAATGAGAATTATCTAATTATTTTTGAAATTATTTAAAGCAATATTCTTTTGAATGTATTATTGGAAACTACAGATAACTTTGTTGTGATCTTTTATTATTTCTAATATATCATTAGTAAGATGAACCGATCCAACATCTCTCCTAGATTTATTATCTTCAGCGTATTTCAACATCGGTCTCACTGGACAATGCTTACCCCGAGAAGAGGTGGGCCTACGTACGAAATATATTTTACTTTTTGGTGATAACATCCACAGTACATACTTTAAAACAGACACGCTTATTATTTTAACATTAATGACTAAATCGACGTTAATAACTGAAGTGAAACGAGGCGGGATGGTAGCAGATATATTCATTCCTTGTCAGAGATGAGCTGGGATTGACGTCCGCCTCGTATTTTTATTCTTTATTATTTATCAAGGCTTTCAAGGGTGGCTTAATGAACGGCAAAAGTATATTTTCGTCTCCGTATTTCTTATTTTAGCAGTTAATTTTTCAATGCTTTCAAAGATGTCTTAAAGTACGTCTAAAGTATATTTTATTCTCTGTATTTCTTAATAAATCTTTTACTACTTACTAAGTACATAATTGCTAAAAAAAATAATTTATATGTCATAGAGACGAAGCTATTTTTTATTATATTTTAATGGAAATATATATGAAACTATGAGTAATTACAGGGTTCAGGACCTGTCTTCGGCTGGCTTAAGTGATCACTTTATATAAATATATCGTTCACCATTCTCACCCTAATTAATTAATGAGCCTTGTATACCCATAATTTCATATATATTTCCATTAAAATATAATAAAAATAGTTTCGTCTCTATGAGATATCTATTATTTGTTTAATAACAGTGCCTTTGTAGGTGAAAATCCAGTAATTGTATGTTCTTGAACATATTCAAATATTATATAATTTTAAATACTAATTAAATGTATGAATTAGAAAGATATATATATAAAATCAATTTTATCAAAAAATATTGTTGCGCTAGCGAGATTCGAACCTGGATCTCTTTCCAAGCCGGGAAAGGTGCATTAACTAACTATGCTACAGCGATAGTACATTTGACGACGAATTTTCGATCCCATATGTTACACTTTTTCAAATGAATACATTTGTCGTTCCATTATTTGAAAGTCATCTACTTTGTTTTTACGGAATCTCAAATACCTTTGAGTAAACCGATAGCATACGCCAAAATTCAAAATTCATTTTTATTAAAAATAGAGATGGCTTACAAATAATGGAAGGATAGATGTATTGATTTGAAAAGTGTGGTTCAAATATTTGTCGTCAAAAGTACTGTCTGCTGTAGGATAGTTGGTTAATGCATCTTCCCCGCATTGGAAAGAGATCCAGGTTTGAATTCCGGTAACAACAACAATATTTTTGTATAAAATTGATTGTCTGTGTATATCTTTCTAATTAATACATTTAATAAGTATTTAAAATTTCACAGACCTTATGTTGTGAATAATAACAACTTCACAATAAGAATATTTTTTTTTAATAATTACACAATTGTATACTTATTTCTGCTTGATTACTATAATGAAGCTTTCTTAGAATTTTATAGACGGGTGCCTTCATACACGTGACTCCGTCTTTGACTCACTATCGTGTCTCAACAAAACTGCTACCGTCTAGATGAAACGGTCGAGATAGGTCCATTTTTTAGAAGAATGTGGTGCAAAGCGGACAGATGGTTGACACGTCGGGGATCGTCGGGTAGAATTAATGTTCCCTGTCGCGACATTAAAGAGCGGAATCAACCACGCTAGAACAAAAACATGGAGCGACTGATAAGGCGGAGTTGTGCGGTATTTTAATGAGCCGTTTGATAAAGGCACCTCGTCTTGAATCTTCGCGGAGAACGACTACCATTTCAAGCGCGAGGCAAATTCAAATGAATAAAAAAAAATGGAGCTTGGCGAGATTATATTAACTGATTATAAGTAATGATGATATGTATGGTGGATTTGGTCACGTGAAACGTATGAATGACGAGAGAATGGTAAGGATGATATATGACGTGAGTGTTGATGGCGCCAGAAATAGTGGACATTCATGGAAGACTTGGCACAACCAGATATACCAGATACTGGAAGATTGTTCTCTTAGAATCATTTCAAACACTATTTCAAATATGTAATTGTTTAAATTACGTAAGCAGATTGATATAATTATAGTCAATAACTATAATATTTTTTATTTATTATCTTTGTTTTAATAACCACTGAATTGAGTTTAAATACATCTACCGGTTTCGAAAAATACTATTTTCTTCTTCAGGATGACATAACTAACTAAAAATATATATCATTGTTTCTTCAGCAGAATCTATTTTTGATTTTTTGTAAAAAAACAAAAATTATTTAAAAAATAAATTTAGTACCTAACTCAAATTGTTGCTTAATACAAATTTAATCGAATAATTTTTATATTTTTTAGGAAAAAATTTTAGAATGGGACTCGTAGTTAAATTTAGTTGGTTGTTTATAATTTCTTGTTTATAATTTGGAATCATTGGAGATAAATAAAGCATGTAAAACTAATCAAGAAATTATAAACAACCAACTAAATTTAACTACGGGTCTAAAATTTTTTCCTAAAAATTATTCGACTAAATTTGTATTAAGCAACAATTTGAGTTAGGTACTAAATTTACTTTTTAAATAACTGTTGTTTTTTTTTTAATTTTAAAAATAGATTCTGGTGAAGAAACAATGATATATATTTTTAGTTAGTTATGACGTCCTGAAGAAGAAAATGGTATTTTTAGAAACCGGTAGATGTATTTAAACTCAATTCAGTAGTTAATAAAACAAAGATAATAAATAAAAAATATTATAGTTATTGACTATAATTATATCAATCTGCTTACGTAATTTAAACAATTACATATTTGAAATAGTGTTTGAAATGTGTTAACATTCGACAAAAGCGGTAAATATTTTTTACCTTTAGTGACAAGCCTCACGCATTTGTACCTTTACTTTGACGTGTTAAAGAAGTAAATAACATTATCCGTCAAGTAATAAATCGCAATCATTTATCGGCGGCTTACTCTCTCATCAAATAGTTTTAGTTTCATCACTTTCAAAGTCATAAACATGACTGGGATTTTTGATGCTTGTTTGTGGTCTACTCGTAGCTGTGCGTTTTCAGTTTCACCTATGGTTCTACGTCACCTATTTCATTTGATGGCCGTTCTTGACGTTCATGTAAAATTCTTTTTGTTGGATTAGAAGCTTTCTGATGATTGGGTTAAATAACATCCTGGAATGTCTTGACAATAACTAAGTAGTTTTTAACAATAATTAAAAATGATTTCTTCAATATTTGCAAAATTACTTTGTGGCCTCATTTTATATTAATAATTAGACAAAATTCATGTTTCGATACCTATGGTATCTTCTTCGGGAAAAATGTATACTGAAATTAAAAAATACAAGCATAGATTAAAACAAAACTATAAAGTGGTGAATAAGTAAGAACTAATATCAAAACAAATTTGAAAGGTGACTATTTGCAAAGAGAATTTGGTTTTTATAGTATTAAGTTTGTTATTAACACTTTTTCTTCTTTCTAAAATTTCAAATTTATCTAACAGTAAAACCCCTAATATTTGTATGTATAATTTCCAAACCTTTGTTAATATCAAAAGAATGGTTTATTTCCAAAAGGGGATTGGATAATTCTGAATAGTTGTTGTTATTTAGGTATCTCAATGAATAATAGAATAGAATAATTAATAAATAGTGGTTTAATTAATGTATTTAGTCTAATTTTGAATTAAAAATTATGTTTAACACAGAGACATACGATTTTAGCATGATTCATAAATTTTTCATAAATTATCCCTAAATTTGTTAAATCCATATTTTTATTTACTTTTCTAAAAATTATGCGTAGGTTTTTCTTCGAAATCATTAATTCACAAGGACAATTAGTTATTTATTACCAGGAATCCAGGTTTTTCAAATCATAATGCAAGGTTACGACCGTTTTTTATATGGCATTCGTAACAAGGTATTACGAATGCCATATAAAAAAAACAATAGAAATTACAACATATATGAAATTAAAAATATTATGCATAATTTTATTTACGAGGCGTGTTTTTTAAATAAGTACCGTTGCCGGATATTTTCGGTGTAGCTCTGCAGTCGCAATGTTGCGTATGCGCAATGGTTTCCTTCATCTCTTGACTCACCACGGACAACGTTAGAGACATTCACACAGTGTGGCCATCTCGTAGTGAGTGGTTGAACTGTTCAAAACAATGGATCACCCCGCCGACTGTGAGATATGGTCCGTGATTCGTGTCTTGAATGCACGAAACATTAAACCAGCTGACATTCATCGGCAAGTGTCTTGTTTTGGCACCAAGTGATTTCCATCTTTTCCTTCATTTGAAGCGGTTCCTGGTTCAGGCGGCATCGTTCTATGACGAAAGAATACAAAAATTAGTGGCCCGTTGTGATGGGTGCCTTAATAATGGTGACAGCTATGTTGAGAAGTAGTTTAAGGTGTGTAACGTCCGAAGAAAGTAAAGTGTTGTAAAAATGATGTTTCTTTAAAAAATAAACCGGTACTTACTTAAATTATCTATTTATATAAATTTATCTATAAAAACGTTTTCAACGTATAAAAAAAATTATCTTTTCGATAAATATATTTTTTCTGTATATCTTTCATTTGATTAATTTGTTTGCGTTAAAATACCACAAAACTATATTCTGAAATTACAACATCACAACAATAATGTGATTTCATTAAAATAAGGTGCGAATAAAATGTAAAGAAATGAAATAAAGTAATAGTGAAATGTAAGTGTTAATTGTTTAGTTTTGTTTATTTTCATTGCTTTGTTTTTATCAACAATTAAAAACACCATGTTGTGATTTCGTTGCCAAAATAGTCAACCCGCTTACAATCATGTTAATTCACTCAAGTCTGCAACTTCAATCCCGATGGTAAATCCTATTAATTTTATAAATGCATCACTAATAAATATTGTCCTCATTTTTTTCCAACGCGTCATTATGATACGTAACCATTAACGATATATTATGAATTTATTTTAAAGTTTAAAAAATATACGTTTTCAAAATTTTGCGATTTGAATACAATCAACATAAATTATTTTCAGATATGGTCTTAATGTCTACTAATTTTCTTTCGCGGATTTGGAAAAAACATAGATTTTACAACATATGGTATCGTCGACAATTAGTTATTTTTTTTACACTGTTGATACGAGGTTTAGAAGATTAATTTTTATTTTCTATTATGCTCTTTGATTTTTTTCGTTTTTTACATATACAATTGTATTATTTATTTAAGTAATATTTTTATTCATTTGAGTATTTTGTTTATCAAATGTAAAACTACTATTTGTTGAAACGTGACGCGTTTTTTTTTTTCAATTCTTCAAAAATTTTATAGTTATTTGGCAATTTACCCTTTACCCTTGTAAATAATCGGAAGGTATTAAAAGATCAATGATATTATTATTTAAAAAATATGTATTTCATTTACAACAGCCTTACACAGTGATTCAAGTTATATTATTTATTTATTATCTTTACAATATAAGTACGAAGAGTACTTAATTTATATTTTCCAAATTAATCTAATTTACAGATTTAGTATCATTACTATCAGCCTGTCTCTCCACTGATGGATATAGGATATGACTCTCCCAAGGATCTCTAACTCTCTCTATTTTCATTCCTTTTTATTTGATATTAATTTTGATTTTTAATTTTTTTAAATTTAACTTTATTTTGATTTGTTAAAAATTTTTGTTAAAATCTTTTAGAATCTATAAATACATAATATGAAGACATAATAATTATTTTTGACTTTTTTATTATTATTATTACATATTGTATTAGTTGCATGATATGTTGATATTGGTTTCCTGAATAAATAAATAATTCTATACCTATAGTCTGTAATAAATAATTGTAAAGATCGTATTTTTTTGAGATACATACAATTATTATTGATACACACTTTTTTTTACATTGATATAAAATTTGTAATTTTTGCACAAAAGGGTGCACTTTTCTTTAAGTAAAATCGTATTTATTAAGCGTTCCTTCACCTCACTATGTAGGCAATGCTTAATGTTTCGCATCAATACAATAGTAATGTATTTTTCGATAAAATGTTGTGTGTGCGTTTTTACGATCTCATCCTTGAAAAATATGTAAATCAATTAATAAAATATAAATCAAATTTGTCGTTTTTATTATTACGAAAAGATACACTGTATTACTTTTTTCCTTTTTTACTATTGGACCTAAGATAGTGGCGGCGTAAAACAGGGTATAAAATTAGCTTTTAATTGGATATAAATTGAGACAAAATAGATAAATTGTTTAAAACATAAACCATTAAATGGGTGGAAATAATTATAATTGTAGGATTGTCCAATTTAAATTGTACCTCCCCCTCCCTTGAAACTAATGCCTTAGTGGCCTTTATCGCTCATGCATCATCGAGCCCAGCTACCAAAAAAATCATTTTCTTCTCAAATACTTCATTTCGTCGACGTAAAATCACTTTTTTTATCCGCAAACGCCATCTCACGGGTTTAAAGCAACCAAGTTTTTTCTTGTTCTTAAATTCACAGGTCTCTCGAAATTAAGGTTTAACCGAAGTTTTCACCCATTTTTAGATAATAGTTTGTTTCTCAATGAAAATTATGTAACAAGCGCAATAAATAGTAGAAATAGAAGAGTGCATCAGACAAGGAAAATAATAAAGTGTGTTAGAATATGAGTAAGTGCCATTATTACTACTTCCATGGGACGCCGCGATGTATGTATGTCTACAACTACATTCTGATTCTTTTGAACAAATGATAATTGTGATTTTTTTTATTAAATCCGGGACAAAACCAATTCAACCACGTGTTTATTTTTTCTGCATGAGAATAATTGAAGGAATATCGCAGTTTTTACCACAAAATTGAAGACAAATAACAAATCCTACAAACCACGTGTCGTGGCTGCAAATTACATTTAAAAGGTATTAGTTTTATAAAATAACATTTTCATTTATTTGTTGCTTATTATAACGCTTTCAATGTTGATGCATCGTCGTCAGTAATGCTATTTATTATAAACTTAAGACTAATTGACTACGTGTAACTTAGGGTTGATGAGTGGGCCGGGGGGGGGGGGGGGGTAGGAATGGCTGGGTGTAGAGGCGTAGTCAACAAGCGCAGGAGAGGGGACGTAAATAGAAGGTGTTTGAATATTGATGACATTTTTGTTACAATTAATGGTTAAGTTTTCTAAAATATCCAGTTTATTTCCTTTTTTAAAAATATGTACTGATTTTACGCTATCGCTGTCGAAATAATGACCCTCGGTTCTCGCGTGATCCGCCATTTCCGAATTTATGCTGAAGTTTTTTATTCCTTTCCAAATGAGTAAAAAATAATATTTTCATTACTTATTTACTAGTGCTAAAATTGAGTGGGATTAGGTATATATATTTATTTTATATTAAAATGTTTAATAATCTTCAACTTGATTGGTACGTTTTGTAAGATAGGTACTTATAAATTAAAGTAGTTTTATAGAAGAGTTTATTTATCGTGTGTATAAAGAGAATATACTTCTGTACGCCATGTTAACTGGGAATGGGAAGTCATAAATTTAATGTCTACGAATTGTTCAAACACAGTTCAAACATTAATATAGTGTGATACTGTAAATATTTTGGAATTTATAATACAGATATTTTAGGTATTCCGTGATTATGTTGTAGTTTTTTTTTTTGTCATTGTTTTATTTTCATTTATGATTCGAGTAGCTGAGATGAGATTTATCAAAAGAATGTCCGGAAGAAAGAGATTTTATGACACTTTAAGATTGCAGAGCTACCATTGAATTGGCAAGTTCCAGAAGGAGTGGCTTGGCCATGTATTGGAGTAATTATATGCTCAGTGGCTAGGGCTGAATTTGAACAACATGGAGATGACCATAAAATACAGAAGACAAATGAAGAACGCAGCTTCTCTTTACCAAAGATAATTAAGATGACGTAATTTCATTAGTTTATTTATATTTGAAGAATATTAGAGAGCATTAACAATGGCTGTCTTTTTAAAGCCAGCGAAAGTCAACTAGGTAATAATGTAAGGACAGTTCGCACATATGTAACACTCAGCTGTTGTTGTGATAACATAGAACGCGATAAAGGTTCGTGTAAGCCTCTTATAGAGACCGTTTGTTCCAAAAAGGGGTGGATGTTATAATATGAAAAAAATACTATAGGCCTATTCAAATAACAACTCATTATTTTTTTAACAGTCGTAGTTTTTATGTAAAATTGATTTTAAATATTGAAAAACTTTTTTAGTATAGAAATTGTCTAGCAATCAATTGATCGGGGTTCGAGGCTCGTCTCAGAAGACCTTAAAATTTGACCTCTTTTTATAGAATAAACGATTTCCTTAATTTGTAGTGCTTGGTAAAAATATTGCTATATACATTCCGTGTACGCACGCATCTCTATAATGTAACAGTTTTGATATATTATTTCCATAAACATAAAATAATACTAATTTAAGTATTATTAAGGAAAACACATTCTTATTGTGAAGTTGTAATTATTCAGAACATAGGTCTGTGATATTTTAAATACTAAATTAATGTATTAATTATAAATATATACATATAAAATCAATTTTGTCGAAAAATATTGTTTTAGCGTCACCGGGATTCGAACCTGGATCTTCATTTCCAATCCGGGGAAGTGCACTACCTTTGCGCTATAACGCCAGTATTTTTCTTGACAAATTTTCGAAACTATAACGAAATAATGGAACGATAGGTGTATTAATTTGAAAAATGTAACATATAGTTTCGAAAATTTGTCAAGAAAAATACTGGCGTTATAGCACAAAGGTAGTGCACTTCCCCGGATTAGAAATGAAGATCCAGGTTTGAATCCCGGTGACGCTAAAACAATATTTTTCGACAAAATTGATTTTATATGTATATATTTATAATTAATACATTAATTTAGTATTTACTAATTTAAGTATTGAAGAATTTCTCTCATTACTTTGTAAACATTAAAGCGATGTGAAGGCGGTGAAGACGTTGTAACTAGTAAATGTATTGAAAACTAGCTACAATTAGCTGTGTTCGCAATACCGTCCATTTATCGACCTCTCAAATAATCGCGACTGTGCTCTTTATGCCAATTTATTCACTATTGCTCTCAATTAATTATTATTTCTTTCGATCGTAAGCTGTTGTTATTAATTGGCATGGACTTAGAGTCGCCGTGCCTTTGGGGGATTGGCACTAAAATCTTCCATCAGTCGGCCTGGTCACCGTGTAGCTAGATTCGAAGGCTCGACGCCCACTTCACAGTGCGGAGGCTGCGATAAGCTTTTTTATGCGTTTGCCGTTATTATGTTTATGTGTTCAGGTTTGTTGATTCTAATTAATTTCCCGCGATAACGCCGTCGATTGGCGGTTTTTTAGGCGATTTATTTTTAGGGTGAGGATGCTCGTTGTTTTCAGATGTTTGATTTGTAACCAGTCGCCCCGCTGGGAGCTGGTGAAGAGAACATCTGTAAATGTGGCTTTCCTGCACTCGGCTCGTTCATTTTTAGTTCTAACCAGTTCGAGAGGGCCAGATATGCAATTTTTCATTTAATTTGACTTTAAAATATTATAGAAATGTTGAAAGTGTAACTATATTTTAAATGAGACTCCTTAGTTAAAGCTGTATTAATAAATGGGGTGATAAAATAATATTACATATTTATATACCAATCACGATAAGTAAAGATAGGTATTATGTCGTGGCAGCAATGCATCACTTTATTGATTGACATATATTATATGTAAACAAGCAGAATATTTTTCAGTTAGTTGATTGAATGTCTCCGGTCTTAACCACTACTTTAGAGTTCTTTTGATTATACGACCCCACCTTAATTATGGTCACACATATTTATTTTAATTAATTTCCTCTCTCATAGAAAACATATATTTTTAAATATTTCTGTGTAAGCGAGACGTCTGATTAATCATCATAAAGCATTGATGTATTTACTCAATTCGTACATTCGATACTTTGCTTCCATTTTTACACATTTTTTCAAAACAATTTCGTATTATGCCGAAATTGCTATATATTTGTAAGTATTCTAAGTATTCCGAGGCAAGGTCTGACCAGAATGTTTGAATTCCATTTAGAACCGGTTTAATATCCGCGGTGAGAGAAAGAATGATATGTTTTATACCGTTTTCGCCGAGGATCTCAAAAGTGCAATGATCCCTATTTCCTCCCATATCTCATTAGCGTCTGCCGGATCTCTGCCACTTCGTCTATTTGTTTAACAACAATATTAATCATAGTCACGAGAACATATGTTAACAAATATCTTATACATGAGCTTTTCATGCACGAGTTGTGATATAATAATTCTATTTAATTTTCCTCGCGTTGAAAATGACCATTATTTTAAATGATGTGTTCTTTAGATTTTTATATCAGTTTAAATGGAATTTATTTGGAGCGCTCGGTGAACAGGCAGAGGATTTTTTACGCGTTTAACGCTTTTCTAAGACGTTCAAATTAAACCCAAAGGGGTCGTAACACACATTTAATTTTATAACATTTCAATAACATATCTCAGCTTGTCTCCTGCAATTAAGAAACGATATAAAAGTTACCTTCGAAGCGTTTTCACATCTTATCTACCATTATTTGGAAGAATAACATGATACAAAAAGATTCAACAGGGTAACAGAACCTAACGAAGCGCGGTGCTGTTGACAAAATTGATATTTATTGATATTATATTAAAATACTTAACATTTCCGAAAAGGTGAGGTCTGGAGCCCGGTCGGCCAATTTCAATAAATTACCACTCAAAAATATAAACGCCGTAATTTCTTCTACTACCTACTGTAGTGTTTTTGAGTAGATTCCTGTTTCACTTCCTTTGACTTTGTTTTTCGTTTCAACCCGGGTCATTGACTCTTCTACCTGTCATCGCCTGCGGGGTTTTATTGCACACCCAATGAAGATAATCAAATAATAAAGTGATAAACACTTAATTTAAAGAAACTTATCGGTAGAAAATGTTATATAGGCTTCATAAGAACTTCACTACCTGCCTATTTAGGATATTTATTAGGAATATACCTACGTACATACTTGACTGTTTATTTTGCACTCTTATTTATATTACCTCGCGACGTTATTATTGCCCATTGCTTTTTTAAAATAATTTTCTCTTAGTAAAAAATTACTTTTTTTTTTCTGATGCTTATATGGAAATACTCTCACATCACATGTGCCACTCGGTATTTCTACATATACTTCGCAGTGGCGTGCACTGGAAATGGTTTTAGATTACGTTATTAATAACGTATTGCTAATCATGGTCTGAATTTCCTGTAGAGTTGTATTCATCTGAGCTGGAGGCGTTTACTTGGGAAGAAATAGGTACCTTTCAGAATTATTATGATATAAATCCGTAGGGTTATTAGGTATCTATTCTTGAAAAACATTAATATTCTTGTTATTATTCTGTGAAAATTCTTCGAGATATTAAGTGAAGTCTTTAAAAAAATCAATATTTTTAACGTATCGCATATATTCCAGTCCGCTTCAAATATAAAAGTATTTCGAATAGAATACTAGTTAAAATATTCATTTGCAGCATGTCAGTTTAAGCAAAGAAAGCTTGCCTTTAAGTTTAAATGCGTTTGGAATGGATTAATCGAAAAATTATGCGAAACACATGCACCGCTTTATACGTTGTTTCTAAATTCTTCTATATGGCTCTAGTTAGTAGATTAAAGTGAACTATTAATTATTTCCGCGTTGACATTAAAATGTATATAAACATTGTTACATAACGTGCTGATACCGGTAGTACGAACGCCGGGGCATTACGCTACCGGCTATGCTCAGTCTCTGGGTGTGTGGGTGTATGGTGTCGGTATGGCTGACTCGGATGGATAAGAATGGTCTAATTAATACAAAACACTGTAATCATATGATAAACAATATAATTTCCGTGAACAAGAGTGCCCGACAAAGATGTTTGCACGATTTGAGTTCTGATTCCTTTTACTATCCATTTGTCCAAAGAGTGTGGATCACTTTTAGTTACGAATTTATCACACACAAGAGTTTGGGGAGAGCTGGTTAGCACTGAGTTACCAGGAGTGACGTGTGATCGCTGTGATCCTGGACGTCACGACGGCCGTTCCAAAATTCCTCTCGCCTTCCGTGTAGTTCCAAGCGTTGCCATCTTGAGCCGCTCCGAGTGGGATGACTATGACACGCTCTGCCGCCGCTTATAGGCAGTCTCCACACTAGTTCCAGATAAGAGATTCTTCTCATGCGCGGGTGGATCGAGGTTCAGACTCTCTCGATCCACCGCGCCTATTTCAATCCTGGGTTTGCGATGTCTTTTTCGTCATTCTGCTCGACGAAACGCCGCCCGGCGCTCCACTCTCGCCGCATCGCATCGAAGTCCTCTCTTGTCAACAATCTACTCATCGTCCCATTCGTCCAGCCTTCTTCGAATTTATCAAATAATAAATATGTAGTCTATATTTATTTTGCGAGAATTATAGTTAAGCACAGCTGGTGGGATAAGATACCGTGGACAGTATCAATCAAATTAATGGTTTGTTGACGCAATCCAAATTGGAACAAGAACGGAATAATGTTAGATGGATCTGGCCTACCTCGAATTCAGTCCTGGGTTGGAGGTCAATTTTCACCTCCGGTTGACTCGCACTTTTGTAGTGAATAATGGAGATATCACTGCACTACGGATGCTGCAGAACACCGCTTCTTTTTCATGGTTCGGATTTTTTTATGTACGGCGCTACTCTCGAACGTTAAAAGAAACACAGATATTGACTGTTTCGTGTCGAAATGCGATACTTAAGTAAGAAGTGGGCCAGAAAAGGACAGGTATAAAATGGTGATAGAATATACAGGGAGTATTCAACTTGCGTCAACAACAGCATTTTTGAATGTACGAAGTGCACGCCCCTGCTTCACCGCGATATTAGATAACACCGCATGTGGTCGATGGTCAGCCCCGTACCACTGTAGGATCCCCGCTTGAGTATGTAAAAAGTTGACTATGGTGGATACGATTCAGTTAATTCTTTTTCATCTTCTTTGATGTGATAATGCCCGTTATCAGAGTAGTGCCGGCCAGCGCCTGCGCATTCTGTCTTAGAAATAATGTATGCTATTAATAACGTTTACTCGTTGGTATGATCGAAAAATCGATAAAATTTGGGATCAAAATTTAAAAAAATATGTTGCACCGGTAAGAATGATCGAAGGAAAAAGTGTTAGTAACGACGGTTTATATTTGTTAAATTTAATATTGCTGCCCGGTGGGCGGGCCTGCCCGACAGACAAGTTGTGGAATGCAAGCTTATTCGAAAAGCCGATCACAGGTGAGTTACTGCCCTAAATTTATTTAAGATAAGATTATTTATTTTGGCTCATTATTTTCCTTACTTTATTTTTAATTTAACACGATTATAGAATCGGCTTCATATTTTAATGCATAACATTATCACAAATAATATGTTATTACGCAACTAAATATCTAAAAATATATGTTTTTTAGTATTTTATAATTGAACAACAATTATATTTCAGCGTATTTTAATAGCTATTGAAATATAGTTATTAGTTTAGTTTGATATATTTACAATATTACAAATTATATCATGTTCAATGTAAATTATAATTCCTTGAAAGATATTTAGCGTAATAAATCTATACATGTTTGTACTTATATAAAATTGAATATCTGTCTGTACTCGATATAAACCTTCTACACCCTTTTATCTGAACAAAATTTTTCAGTTACTTTTTAGGACCCTGCACAAAAAGTATAAACTTCTCCTTCCACTCTTTCTTCTCCATTCTTGCATCCCTTAACGAATCCGTCTCATATACCGCATTCCTTCACCATGATATAAATATGTATTATATTAAATGTCATACGTTTCAAATGTAACTAAATAAGTGACTAACCGTCACGCCATCAGGCAGATAAGATGTAGCGTCACACCTTTTTGTCCTGACATACAATTCTTGCTTTATCCGTATTCATACATCGGGGCATCGATGTGGCTCCTGACAGAATCACCTTTCAGTATCTGATTTACTTGATCTTGCCAAGTCTTCCGCGAACGTCCTCTGCATCTGGTGCCATCAACACTCGCGTCGTATATCTTTATTTCCATTTTCTCCTCGTTAAATATGAGAAAATTACTTAAGAAATAGTTTTTTATTCTAAATTATTCATTATTTACTCTATTATAGAAGGATTATCACTTATCACTTCCGCATATCATTTTCTTAAAATTATTACCAAACCTGAATCCCGTGCAATGCCGGGCACATACCGTTAGTAGATATATAATATTAAAAAATATGAATACGTCGTTGACTTTTAAAGGTTGTGAAATCGACGGCGGCCTGTGCCAATGAAGAGAAAGTTCACGGATTACTAATAAAATATTTATATTCTACACATTTCACACTTCACTCTCATCTAAAGCCTTCTCTTTTATTAGGTTTCTAAAATAAATACTCCAGATTTCTCACGTTCAAACAATCGTTACGATAGTACAAATATTTGTATCGAACTGCCAGACAATAATTTATTTAACTTGCTTCCGACAAGTGATGAAATTCCTCTAAATTATCTCACCCGAACATTCTCTCCATAGCACGCAGGCTTCGTAATGCGGAGCTTTTGATACAGCGGTGCCATGTCCGCATCCAAACGCGTGTGTTACCCTTAAATAGACTAAATAAAAAAACGTGAAGAGATGTATATAATAATAAAAAAAATGGAATGCCATTTGGCGGCAATCGTCCTCATTAAAGATTTCACACTTGTCTTTACACAGGACCGAGGCAACCTTCTATAAACACATTTTGTATTGTGTTCCGACCATCGGCTCCTTTGAGTGCCGCACCGGGAGCGAGCAGCAGCCGGCCGCCGTCCCACTCGGACGCTTGTATGGGAAGTGTTTGTGCCCTTCCATTGTAGGGTGGCGAGTTTCAAATTAGTTTTCATATAATTCGTGCAGCTTCGTTGACTTTTATTATGTGAGTGCTGGTATGTGTGTGAAATTTAATGACAAGACTACCATTTCACATTCTAACCAATTTCTCGAATTTCTTTTATCGAAGTTAATCGCATCCCCCCCGTATGGCTACAATGATACTGTATTTTGAAAAGTTGCCAAGTTTAAATCAGATTATAAATTTTATTGTGTTAATTTTTTACTTATCTATCATTATATTCATGTTCGCCATCATTTCATTATTATTATGAATCTCTTCTTTTTCCATTATATACGTATGTATTGTGATTTTCAACTTAACATATTTTATTGGAGGATAGTTCTGTTAGAAGCCTTAACAATCGGCGAGCTTGTATGAGAAGATGTATGAATATGGATTAGGTGAGAAGTGTGTGTCAGGACAGAAGAGTGTGGCACCTACCCCCGCGGGGAAACGGCGTGATGGTAAGTAAGTAAGTATGTATATTTTAGAAATGTTTTATAAATTTACAATTTCCGTACAAACTCTTAATCTGTTGCGTCTCATTGATTTGTAATTTTATCTTCAAACTATTTATAATAGTATTATAATTCTTATAAGAATTTTTTAATTTCTGGATGGATAATTCGTGGATTCTGCAAATTAAAAAAAATATGAGTATTATTAAAGATAACATATTCTTATTGTGAAGTTGTAATTATTCAGAGCATAGGTCTGTGATGTTTTTAACACAAATGAAATGTATTAATTAGAAAGATATAATATAAAATCAATTTTATCGAAAAATATTGTTGTTGCTACCGGGATTCGAATCTGGATCTCTTCCAATCCGGGGAACGGAATCCCGATAGCAACAACAATGTTTTTCGATAAGATTTATTTTATATGTATATCTTTCTAATTAATACATTTAATTTGTGTTAATGTGAGTATTATTAATTCTGGACAGTTTAATGGCATAACCATTCCATTCGAAAAGAAATTCTATTTCTAACCAGAAGTTTCTCAATATTTTTTTATTTATTCTTTCTAACTATTACAAGTGGACACTAAATTTAGAAAAATGTGTTCTATAGTCTTCTGTCTTATATATATATATATATATATAATAATGGTATTACCGTTCCATTCTATGAACAAAAATCTAATTTTTAACCAAATGTTGCAATATCCATGTCGCCCGAGGAGTGACTGTTTTGTAGAAGAATGGGAATGGGACTATTAGGTAGAACGGAAACTCTGAGGCATTATTAATATATACTAATTAAAAAGAAGACAGCACAATTGTCAACAATTTTTTTCACGAAAGAGCGGTCGCGCTTGTGAATCATTCGGAGAAACGTTTCTTTCTCACGCAATTATAATTCTATCTCAACTATAGTACGTAAGAATGCTAGGTACGCATTTGCTACGTTTCCTTGTCATAAACAGGAGCATTGACGCGATACACATTCCATTGAAATACTGGTTGTAAAGATACGGCAAGTGTAATAATCTGTTCTTAAATTCTTGTAAAAATACAGAAAGGTTAGTATATATTCGCAAATAATGTTTAGTATAACTAATCGTTAATTTCGTAATCTATATATATTAAGAACAGAGTATGTGGGTGGGATGGGTGTTTATGTATTTTATACAAATCTACAGTTTTATTCTTTATTTTGCACACTTGACCTTAAAAACAAGAAGAAGGTCACTGTCTACATGAGATTTCGAAAAACCACCCCCATCCCACTTTTCCACCACTTGAAGCAGAATTTTTATACTTTTGCACACTTGACGTTCAAATTAAGAGGAAAATTATTGTCTATATTTGATTATGAAAAAAAAACTACCCTCGTCCACTTAAATGAAGCTTTTTCACTATGCGTAAAGCCCGGACAACGCCGGATACTTAAGCTAGTATATAATAAAATTGACACGTTCCTTATCTACACACCTATCTATTATTTATGTATAAGTAAATGCGATATTGTCGTTATTCTTGATTTGGTCATAAAAAATTCTCATCATACTTATCTATAATTGATTCTGTTTCATGATAGGCATGTAGGAATTCAATAATGCCGGTATATTTACCCAGCACGGCTCAATACCCTCAATCATTTATGCAAACTGATAACATCATAAAAGCCGTGCCGAATTAACAATAAACACTGCGGCTCTGACATAATACTTCTAAGTCGGGTCGTCCGTACTGTTCTATCGGGCCGCGACGGCGCTCCGCGCGGGGACCGGGACCGCGACTGCCGTCCGCCGCGTAGGTGCAGGATTAGGCATTCGAAACTAAATTAATATCGGATAAATTTGAGGCCATTCAGTGACTCGTATCTATGAAATGAAGGGCGTGAATAAGCCCGCTGTCTGTCGGTAACTTTATTATGCATTATTATAGCGGGGAAATGATTCTGTTTCCAACTGAACTCCGTGTTCGAGTGTGCGCGTCCAGAATTTACCGACCTATATCTACCTACCTGTAGAATTTATTATTGTGATGCTGGGAGTTTCGAAAGCTACTTAATAAATTTATGGAATATATAAAGTGAACGTCGGTCTTCAAATTCGTGTTTAATGTTGTTTATTTATTTGTGTATCAATATTAAATGTAATTAGATTTAATAAAGTTTATGGATTCATTGATTTCAATTTATTTCTACTATTGCTTCATGTTTAGTCATTCCATTTGTTGCATACGAGCATAGATGCCGGAAGAATTCAGATACGGAAGGAATAGGCACTCACCATAATTCGGATTCTGCAGACATCTCCAAAATGTGTACTGTATACTATTTAAACTTAATATTTCTTCAATGGTTTCGACACAGTATAAACGAGAAGTCTCAAATTAGTATAATAATGCAATCCTTTTCGTATACGTATAACCGCACTGGTTAAAGGTCGCCAATCGACTGGTTCAGCGGCCTGGGTGTGAAGGGAAGGGGGAGGGGAAGGCACAGTGTATTATTTTCGTTCAATAATTAATATATATTTACACCAATTAAATAGATGCCCCAAATACTATAATATGATATATATGTTGTAAATGGGTCTATGCATTGTAATTTCAAGTAAGTTTAAGTTAAATATATGCTTTCATAAATATAAATACCTAAATATATAATTGAAATTCCTAAATCGGTGTTCCATTCAGAAAACATATTAGAAAACGTTTTTTTTTTTAATCTATTATCGAACACAGCTCACTTCTAGTTCGGATGTATGTATAATTCTAAATATATAAAATATGTTACGCTTCGACACGAAAAAAAATCTCCATGAAATCTTATCTTTTTATAAGATTATTCAAGTATCGATTTTATGTAGATTTAGTTTATAAGAATTTTTATTTTTGCTCTATAAAAATTTGATTCAGAGTAAAAATACTACCACTAAAAATTGGTAAACAACACGACTTAAAAAACTAGATGCAATAAGTGTTTTTGTGCAATCTATATTGACAGTGATTTGAAAACTTAAGTCACTACTGTTCGTTCATTTTGATTCGTTAAAATACTTTTTAACTTTATCAATAGTAAAATAATCATGTGTGGATAATAATTTGAATAGGTGTTTGTACATTACATATTTGTTAACTATTTTAACATTTTTTTGTGCGGTGGAGATAGGATCGTTTCGCTCCACAGTATTGTTAGATGTGCAGGAAAACTCTTCCATCTATTAGTGATGTTAAAGTTGTTATTTAAATCGTTATTGTGACTGTGATTGTGTTCGATTATAACGATGGTTAATAATTGATTAACGCAATTCTTCAAGCAACGACCGGTACACTAAAAATAAACGTCCAACAGTTAAATCTTAGTTACCAATCATTCTTAAATCTCAGTTATCAATCAGTAACATAATCACAGTCACGCAATGGTTTACCATCACTACTATCTATATTACTAAATTAACTTAGCATTTTCGTTTATTCACCATAACAGTATATATATTAAAAAAAAAAAGTACAATTTGTTACCACTACACGAGATTGATTATGAATTGTTTGTCAAATTGTGATTCACACACGTGTTTAGTATTTGTAAGTGGTTTGATAACTGCATTTTTATTGTCACATTTTTAAAATTCTGTATGTTCTGTCATTAAAATGTTAATTTTCTGGACGATTAATAAATAAATAATAAAAACTAGCCATTCCTTTCCACAAAACCTACACACTAGTCTTTACAAATATTATGTGTACATATTGCTGCTGTTGTGTTTACGACCAATACTGACAGTTGATGCTATCTGCATATATTTATACTTGTTTAGTTTGAAGGATCTAAACTTTTCTATACATTTATGGATAGTTTTAAGTTGAGAAATAATGTACAAATATTTTTTGATCTATAAAATAATATACTATTAAATATACCTTTGTAAGGTACACATATAAATAATTATGCTGTTAATTCGCCAATATGGCGGATGCATCGGCTTGGTAACAAGTTGAATTTCGTTGACATTTTTCGTTACAGGAGCATACTTGAACTGAATAAATATTTGTATGTAAATTATACTTAGTTTTTATTTTTGTATGTTATATTTTAACTGTTATATTGAAATGTCAATTAAAAATGTACTATTATATTTAAATTAAATTAAAAAAATATTCTTGTGTACAAGTCCACAAGGGCGTTGATGGAAATAAATAAATAAAATAAAAAATATACATATTGGTACGTAATACATTGGCACCGGTGGATCGAACGCCAGCGCATTACGCCACCGGCTAGACTCAGAGTATGGGTAATGTGTGTGTGGTGTCGGTATGCCTGACTCGGATGGATGGGAATGGTCTCAAATAATAACAGTCCTGATTTTCACATTAATAACATTAATTAACACTTTAATAACATTAAACATAACAATCCCGACATTGTAAGCACAATAATTGTCTTTGACATATTCTTTCTTCAAGTTAAATTCTCCTTCTAGTGAGGATACACAATGTTACCGATTTAGCACACATCTATTTATACCCACTTTGCTACGGGATGAATTCGCAACAAACGCTAGGCTGGGGTATTGTCGCATCCTTGGTTCAGGCCGTGGAGTCTCCCGTACCAGAAGTGATCTCTTCCTCCAGAAGGTTACCCCAATGCTACCTTGTCACTGAGGAGTCCGTCGAGCCCATCCGTCTGCCATCGCTCTCATGCGGCTTCTCCGCGGGTTGCGGCGGAGTCTCCTCAAATCCCGCGGATAGATAAGGCCCATTTTAAACATCTGAATCCATCGCGGGAGAAATACCTCGTTTTTTATCTAGGTCGTCGCCATTTTTCCATTCTCGTACCTTGCCCGATTCCGCCCAAAACCACCCTCTCTTCAGTTTTATTTTTTTCCATGCGTCTTCTCAGATCAGTAAGCAGCGCTCTGTGTCACTGCGATTTTTTTTTAAATGTCACAATATGTATTTCGTTAAATTAAAAAACAAAAAAATTCCGTTGATATAAATTACAATAAAATGTAAGAGGTATCTGGCGGCTTGCCAAATATTTTTGGACTACCCTGTAAAACAATATTGTAAAGTGTAAGTGCATCCGCTATATTATTAGGCTATTCCTTCGCCGAAATTTCGATCTGAACTCATTACCGCTTCGTTTCTACGTGTGAAGTTGTGATTTCGTTTTGGTATTTTATTGAAGTTGCATTTTTTATTATTGAACACCTGTACAAGGAATTCAACTGTGTAATAATATTATCTCGATACTTTTTCTTTTAAGAACAAAACTGAAGCTGCAAAAACCAAATCCACGTATCTGTACCCAATATCAATTCTTTAGTGACTGTAAATATGTATGAAGGTATATAATTTAGGTTTCACAAAAAAATGTCAACTAAAAAAACTTCAAGCCTGTTATTTTGATTGGTATTGTCAATATTGTAATTTATATTTCCTTCATGACATTGTTTTATTTGATCTGTTCGTTTTGTAGGGATCACCCTCTCGCTCTCTTTCCTTCAATGTTACCATGTATCACCAGTTTTATCAGACTATCTTCAGCTCGTTGCGCCATAAAAATGGGAAAACATTGTAAAGTAAGATTATTTGCAGACGATGCACTCATATACATCGCGGGAGACAATTATGCAACTATACTTAATTAATTAAACTATGACTTAAATAATATAGCAATACGGCTGAAGAAAAATAAACTAAAACTAAATGTAAACAAAACTAAATTCATGAACATTGGAAAAAAAAGAATACCAATCAATCTAGCAATTATCATACACGGTGAAAGTCTGAAGGAAGTAACTGAAATAAAATATTTGGTAGTCATAATAGATTCAAAGTTGAATCTATCGCAAAATACAAGACACGTGACTAAAAAGATTGCTAAAAGATCTTACTTCTGGAAAGGATCAGAAGATTAATTAGTACCGAGTTGTAAAATAGTATACAGCTCTGTTATTATTACTCACATCAACTACTGCAGCAGCATTTTGTTTTTGGCTATAGCAGAAGAAATGCAACAATTGTCAGTGTTGCAAAATAAAACTGTGAGAATAATACTCAGAAAAAATAGATATAATCGGATCAGTGCAACGCTGAAAGATCTGAATATGATGACCTTTAAGCAATATATTTTAATATAATGGCATTTATTTATAAAATCCTCAATAAAAAAATATCGGCGGAATTTATAGAAATAATTGATGCAAATCAACATGAGCACGAGCATCATACAAGAGGAAGGGATAAACTGAGACTGCCATTCAGGAAAAAGGCTAAATCTCAGAAATCGATGATGAATAGTGCGATGAGGATTTTTAATGAAATGCCGGAAAACATAAGAAAGAAGGAGAAACTGAATAGATTTAAAGTAAAACTGACCAAATATGTAAAATATAAGTTTTAGTGAAAGAAAAAACTTTATTCTTGTTTATATTAGAGCAAATATATGTTAAAAACTATGTTAAGAATGAAATGAGTATGTCCCAAGTATATTATTGATAGAATCGGCGTTAACTTTGTAGTTTCATAATACTGGATGGATATAAATGAAACAGTGTTATTACTCTACTTGAGTTTATTAGCACTACTCGAGAGAAACATTAACTCTCTTCGACAGGTGAAGTATTAAAATAACCACACATAAATATAGTGACGGGATGGAGAAGTTTAATGGTACATGGATGAAAGGTATGAATCCCCATCCCGTCACGCGTAAAGGTAATGAAATGAATAGTTTTGAATGTTCAGAAATAAAGAGGATTTTGAAATCGGGTATTAATCTATTAAACAATATTACATTTTCTAACTCACCTCCTCTCTTTTCCATCCATTATATTCCAAGTATTTCAAAATTCGCCTTCTGGACAATGTTGACATTCTGTCTTTGATATTGAGCCCCTGGAAAATGGATAACTTTGTATGTCTAACTGTCCACGGTATATATATATATATAAGAATTTTTAATTGAATTAATTTAATTAATTCGAAAGTTAATTTTGTGTTATATATATACTTTCGAGTTAATTAAATTAATTAAATTAAAAATTCTCATGCGCGATTTTTTCGACACCAATTATTTAATGTTGTGATTTATGTATTAATAATAATTATTATACATAATTTTATTAGATATATTATAAGGTATAAATGATAAATGTAAATTAATTTTCCTTATTCAACAAACATTTATCTTAAAACACCAAGAGATTGTATGTACTTCCATCTGTGTCTGCAAATTTGTCTCGTCAAAAAAATTTGCCACTATTATTGGTATCATTTGTAATGAAATATTTACAGATTTTTTTTATTTCTTGATCAAATTATAAACGATAGACGCAGTGCGCCGACAATATTCAGGTGCTCGCAATCGTAAAAATCACAGCACATTTTTATTTATATCACACACTAATATCTACTGTTTCACTTAGTTTTAGAATATGTTGTTTTGCAATTATTATCATGTATTTTTTTTATTTTCAAAGAATTTGTGATTTTTTTCTCTTTTTATAGAATTTTTGTAAGTAGTGTTCTCACTAAGTTGTGCGGTTTCTGCGCACTACATACAATTCTTTTCGAATCATTTGACAACATTATATAAATATTAAAATTATATAAATTTATTGTATTTTAGGTGTTCGGTACCTGTATATTTTTTTATTTTACTACTTAAAGCTGAAAATCACCCCCAGAATATTCAGTTCGTTTTAGACTTGCAGCGCGTGAATAAAAACGTTCGAATCATCCCCGCGCTATGATTTATTATTATACGTGTGTAAGTAACGATAATTTATGAAAAAAAAATTTCAAACATAAAAGTTTAACAGTTCTCTGTGATTCATCTCTCGGAGGGTCGTGTCAGTGATTTACATGTGTGAGTAAGCAGCTCCAGAAAGGTTAAACGCATTTTATATACGGAAATAGTTTTCCAATTGGGTCTTTACGTTACACAATTTACTATTATCTATAGTGTTTAATATTCATCGCGTGAAGTTGTTTGTCAGTGTTGAGCGTTATAAACAGGTTTCAGTTTACTACACCACTGTAGTCTCCGTCTGCTCGGGACAAGTCGACGCTCTAGTCGGAATATATGAGAAAGTGAAAGAGTAAAAAAAGTATGATGTTTTCTTTCCATCAATGTTGAAATGGAACTGTAGAATGAATTGTTTTTATAAATGGGTGCCTTCTTCTACCGTGGCAGGCATCTTGTAGCCCGAGTCACGACCAAGTTTGAAGAATGCATCAAATTGAAAAGTATACAGTATCTAAAGGAGGTTGTTACGTGTAAGGTAGTATTAATAGTATTTATTTTATATCTTTGTGATGTCTGCCTACAAATTTACTCAATATAATTAAAAGACTCGATGCTTCAGTTATCTCGCATCGGCCCTTTTTAACCCTTTAAGCAACATGCGACTACACGCGAGTGTTGTCACATGGAATTAGAGGTCATTTTTGCATATCTATAATTAAATAGACGTTAAATTTATTTAGAGTTTATAATTTGAGACAATAGTAATTAATATGTATTTGGTAATAAAAATGAATTCCATGTCATTTTTATATTTGATTATTATTTGTCACTTATATGGATTGTATATATATGTGTTACGTTAATAAATAAAAATTCGGCTTTATAGCTAAAGCTTTCTTTGTAGGCAAATTTGTAATGAAACTGATACGTTATATATCAATTAAATATACCTACATGTAATCTTTTGATTCTGAATTTATAATTTTAATGTTTTTAATTATAATTTTAATGTTTTTAAAAATTCTGTGTTAATACAAAATATTGTTCAATATTGACAATTCAAAAATATCAGTAAAGCCCCGTATAACAGAGTTAATTGATAATATTAATAGATAATTGTAAATCAAATTTGATAAATGACACTGGGCAACAAAGTGATTTTTTTTGGTGCTTCAAAAGTAAGTACTGATTTTGGATATTTTTGATGTGATGATTCTAAAAATACCTGCCTTTTTTCGTATCAGCTCTAGTTTTGAGATACAGGTTAATTGATTTTAGTTCTGATAAAAGGAAAAAATAATGATATCTTGGGAAATCAAAATTGAAATTTCATAACTAAAATTAAAATAAAATTTATCAGTTTCAATTGCTTAGTTACCCATGACCCTAAAATCTGACATTCCTATATCTGGGTAACCTCCATCACGAACTAATCAGAGTTCAGTTTCGTATTGAGTTTTCGTAGGTAAAATTGTGCTATCATTTTGTATAAAGTTTCGGTATTATTTAGTAATAAAACATTGAATTAAAACCATGGCATCCACAAGCAGACATAGTTCTGTGAATCATCCAGACGTTTTTCTGTTATGTATGTGGCGAATACACTTTGAAAGAAAGTAGAAAACTTATGTGAACTGGGTTTATCTGGCCTGTTTTGGTGTCCACTTGGGACACCAGGATAAATCTTGAGCTCCACATTTCGTATGTAAAATATGCTTTGATCAATAGCGAAAGTGGACATTTGAAAAGCAGAAGTGAAAGAGGAATATGAGACAATATCACTAGTCCTAAAAAAAAAAGATGTATGAAAAACATCAGTGGGTGATTTGTGTCGATCTAAAAATGGTAAACTTCCTTCTTGGACAGCAAAGTGGATATACAAAATATATTTTTTTTGTGCCTTTGGGACAGCAGGGCTAAGGATCAGCACTGGGTTAATAGAAATTGGCTTTTAAGAAATATCATAATTCTAAGAAAACAAAACTCAATCAACGAACCTTTGGTTGCGAGAGAGAAAATCATATTTCCACCCTCGCATATCAAGTTGGGGGCTTATGAAGCAATTTATGAAGGCTTTAAATCGAGATGGACTTTGTTTTGGCTACTTGACAAAAATTTCCTGGGATTAAGACAGAAAAACTGAAAGCTTGTGTATTTGATGGTCTTCAGATAAAAGAGCTTATTAAAGATCCACAATTTACTATATCAATGGACGACATTGAATCTAGTGTTTGGTATTCATTTGTTCAAGTAGTAAAAAAATTTCTTGGAAATTATAAGGCAGAAAATTGCATAGAATTAGTGGAAAATATGCTTTCCAACTTAAATATTCTCAGTTGTAACACACTTCACAACCACTTAGATCGGTATCCAGAAAACCTTGATGATTTTAGTGAAAAGCTGGAGGGAAAATGCCATCAGAACATTAAAACTATGGAAGATCGATATCAAGGAAAATGGGATAGCCACATGATGACCGACTACTATTGGAGTCTTCAACTTTTTAGTTAAAAAGCTAGTTAGCAGTTAGAGAAAACAGTAATAGTAATAGTAATAAAGTGAAATGTACATAAGTTAAAAATAAGATGATTTTATTCTAAAAGAGACCAATATAGCGTATCTCAAAAACTATATCTGATAGACCAAATCTGATGGCTATTTTGGATTCTGCACCCAAAAATTACATAGAGACATTTAAAAAATCGCTGGAACCAAAATGTGTTTCCCAGTGTAATTATTCAATATATACCTACAGTTAAACTATATTTAAATTATTTTTTAAAAAATAAAATAAATCAAATGATAATTTAAATTTCATATATTTCTGACAAGCTAATTCATGCATGGAGTATAATTATTAATCAATTGGATTTTAAAAGATAAACAACGTTGATAGACAGTAACCCTAATGATTCCAAAAGTGTTAATATCGGATCATATCTCTTTAACTTTATGTCTAATATTATAATTCTCATAATTACTACTTTATCGCGTTTCCTTGTTAATGTAAGAAACCAACTTAAAATGTTACAAACTAATGTAAAATTTAAGACTTCTTCAATATTTGCAAAATTACTTTGTGGCCTCATTTTATGTATAATTAGACAAAGTACTTTGTTTAAACCACTATTTATTGATTATTCTACATGTTTCGATACCTATGGTATCTTTTTCAGGAAATAATGTATACTAAAATCAAAAGTGGTCTCTTTGCAAATAGTCGCCTTTTAATTTTTTTTTCATATTAGTTCTTACTTATTCACTACTTTATAGTTTTGTTTGTATCTATGCTTGTATTTTTAATTTCAGTATACATTGTTTCCTGAAGAAGATAACATGGGTATTGGAACATGTAGAATAATCAATAAATAGTGATTTAAACAAAGTGTTTTATCCGATTATTTAAATAATTTAAGAATTCATTTAAAATGTTCGAGTTTAAAGCTTTCACTAATTTATAATTTGACAATAGTCCATTTAGAACGAAGCCACATTACTTAATATAGGTTGTATTAATGTCATAATTATTATTATAGGTTGTCCAAATAATACATAATAACATAACATTATAAAAGTGTACACGATTTATACTGTTTTTTTATACAACACTTTTGCAATAAGTATTCATGTGTTGTAAATCCACCAAGGTCATACATCCTTTGTTATGTACTGTATCTACTCAGGGGCTTAGTTCGCAATTCACAGCTTAGTGAATCTGGTGACTAGGATCTGCATAGTTTAATGAAAAGTGAACTAACCCCCCTAAATAATTTCTTGGTCGCTGCCGTACCCAGTATCATACACAAGAGTATCATGAAATTAAATGATTTTCCCTTTACATAAAAAAATGTATTTTGTTGAGTTTATACAGACGTCAGATGTATAAAACAGTGCAGAATATCATGTATAACTTGCTGAGGACCTGAGCCAGTTATGGCTACATACTACCGTAATTAAATGTACTACTGCGTTGATAACCGTTCGTACTTGTTGCAGTGGTAGTACAATAATGATTATGCATAAACTCTGCATCTTTGGTTGAAGAATTTTAGACCGAAACTGAAACACTTAGTTTTGGAAACACACAATTCAGGATGTCTGCGGATAGTTTTTTGGATTTTAAAAATTCATTTGTATATATACGGTATACCTGTCTTTAGTACCATTAACAAAAAAATAAATCCTTAGAGACAAATATCCAAATATATATCAAAAAATAACAGTGCAATTGCATATTTTATTATAGAAATAAAAATATTTTCAAAAACGTAGTGGAAATTAAACATAATAGGTATTATAGGTATAAAAGTATAACTCGTTTTGATAAATCAAATATATTGAAAACAAATAATTGTTATAAACAAGGATACAAAAGTAAAACAATAACAATAAAAATTGTGTAATATTATATATATTGTATTATAATGAATCGTAATAATTTTTTGATCGATTGGAAGTTCATATTATCACGGACTTATTTCTGTGAAATTTGTAAATTTAAGGATGGTTTTTAACGTATAATTGCGAACTGTAGTTTCAACAGCGGCAATGTTCGTCCAGCATATTTTTTGTAGAATAGCATAAACTTAGTACTGATAATAATAATTATATTTATCTCCAAAATACATGCAATTAACTACACAAATTGTTTTAGTTACGTACCGTATTATTTTGTGTATCCTCAATCGATAGTCGATTTTTGAATTGTGACTGCTTTGACACGAATATATTAAGATCTAAAATATATTACAAAAATCAAATTTGATGAAATTTTAATGAACATAAATTTGTATATACCTAAAACACAGAAAGGTTGTACAAAAATTACAAAGCGATAATTTTATTTTTACTGTAGACATTTAAACTGTTATGTTACTTATTTTTATAAAAGTTTAAATTGACTTCTAATTAAAAAAAATTATAATTGATTATATTGCAGCATCTCACTGTCCTATCTGAGACTCTCTTTGAATTAACGAATACTCGCTTATTGGTTTTGCTTAGAGTCTCGTAATCGATATGATTATTTTTGAAAAACTACTGTGCAGTGCTTTTTTTTGCATATAAGTTAAATTGAATGCAGGAAAATGACTGAAAACTAGTTTGAGATTCTTGAGACAGGTTCCTCTGCAAAATTGAGTTCGCAAAGTTGACAACAATTTACATTATTCTAATAACAGTACCCATTAAAGACTTTAGAAACTTTCAAGAAAATGATTCTTTCGTACTTTGGGCATAAGATGAAGACAACCTGGAGAAAAAATAAGAGTGTATAAGGATGGAAGGTCGATCTTCATCAAGACGGACAGATCAAGTCCGAGACATGACGGGAGTCGCGCTACACATCGTACTAAACAAGACCTCGTTACACATCGCACTAAACAAGACCTCGCTACACATTGCACTAAACAAAATATCGCTCCACATTGCACTAAACAAAACCTCGCTACACATCGTACTAAACAAGACCTCGCTACACATCGCACTAAACAAGACCTCGTTACACATCGCACTAAACAAGACCTCGCTACACATTGCACTAAACAAAATATCGCTCCACATTGCACTAAACAAAACCTCGCTACACATCGTACTAAACAAGACCTCGCTACACATCGCACTAAACAAGACCTCGCTACACATTGCACTGAACAAGACCTCGCTACACATCGTACTAAGCAAGGCACAGGATCACTAGATGACCACGATACTCATTTGTGAGCACATCGACTGAAAGAGAGAATAACAGTATTAACTGTTTTTAGAATAATGTAACGGTAAAATATTTCTTACATTCCATTTATATATTGTTGATGCTAAGATAGGTCAAAATACTTTTCAATTTGGATATTGCTATTATTTCTTTTCAATATTCTTCAATGTATTATTAAACGACAACACATAACTAACATTCCATTTATATATTGTTGATGTTAAGATAGGCCAAAATTTATTTTTGTTTTGGGCATTACTGTTATTGTTTTGTTTTTGAATATTCTACAATGTCATATTAACCTAGGTCTAACTGAATATTTCCCTATTTGTCATAAATATTATCCTCAACCTTTATGTAAACTTCTGTGTCATCTGACTTAATAAACCGTTATTGGAATTGGACAGTATATTTACAATATTTTATTTGAACAGTGTATAACTGCATTTGAAATATTTTAATTATAATTATTGTATAAATTAACCGCAATATGGAGTCGCAACGATTGAAATTATTGGCCTCATATTTATGTCGTTTTTCAATGTTGTGTTGAGTTACGAGGGTTAAAGTGTTGGCTTGACCGCTGCTCAAATGCGTTACGTTTAGAACAAAAGGAAGCTGTTCGAATTTTGTGAACCTGAAATGCCTTTGATAGCGCTCATTATTCGTTTCGTATTTAATCATCGGCGCCATTTATCACGGCGTTTCGGGTTGACGGTGACTCGACTTGATTGACGTTTATTACCCCGAGACACGACAGGCGACTTTTGTCTCTTATCATATTGCTGCTCATGTTGTAATTGTAGCTTTTATTATTATTCCGTTTAATGCAGACGCGAATGGCAGACTTTCTTATGAATTTGATAAATAAATTCACATAGGTATGTGTTTCTTTTAAAGTAAAACTATTGTACCCTTAAAACATTATTGTAATCTTTGCTTTCCGATCACGTGTTCATTTCTTGTTGAATGCTGCCAATTTATTTATATGTTTAGATTGTTTTTTTCTTCTAAATACAAGTAAAATTACCAATATTTGAGTATGTCCAAGAATACAATTATTGTTAATAAACAAATATTAGATATCTCATAGAGACGAAGCTATTTTTTATTAATGGAAAATTTTTAAAGTATGCGTAATTACAAAGCTTACGACCTGTCTTCGGCTGGCTTAAGTGATCACATTACAATGTAACGTTCAACATTCTACCCAATTAACCTCCACATCTATAAAATTTTTGAAAGTTGGATATATGTTAATATATGGAATCACTTCGAATACCACTACACTATCGCCATTTATGAACTATATTTGATAATAATTTTCCCTGAAACAGCATATATGTCACAATGATAATACTTCTATATTTTTCCATTAATACAAAATAGCTTCGTCTCTATGAGATATTTATTATTTGTTTAATACAAGTATACAATTAGTTCAAAATATGAAAATACATTTTATGAGTTGAGTAGGTACACGTGTATTGTTACCGTTTCATAATAAATTTTAATCTGTTGTCAGTTTTTGTGGTTGTAAATTCACTCCTTTCTTGTATTTCCCCTTTAAATTAATACATTTTATTTTTTGAGTATCGTTCGACTGTGCCAAGGCAGAGGAAACTTAATAATAACCGCTTCAGTTTTGCCACGCAGCCATGCCAGATGGTGGTTAAAACCAAACGTGAACAACTATTATGTATGATGTTAGTTCTAAATAGTATTTCTAACCCGCTTTAAGTTAAGTCTCGATACATAATTTTTTAATTCCTTTGTTTGGTGTTAGCACTATGTATTAGTCATTATTTGGAGTTCATTCTCTTTAAATTTTTCTCAGCTATTTATTAATTACAGTCTTATTAGCTCATTTGAAATACATCAAGTTTTTTCGTTAATGTATTAGTATATAGTATTTTTATTATTTTTCGCTTGGTAGCTTTTGTATTTAAATTTAATGTTCATGTTAATGTTTAATTTAATGATCGCAATTATTAAATTGTTATTCTTAGAAATGTGTCCAACAAACTTTGGCATCTAACCGTGTTGATAATCATTATAACATATATAAGAATATATTACGAACATACTAAAGAAGCTGTTTAAGCAATAGGTTGGGAATATTACGACACCCAACCTATAAACCAATAACCCAGCACCATTTCTCCTATCAAGGTGTTAAGTTTTTACTTTTCCTCGTGGAGGTTAATCATATAGGTAATTTTCAAATTAAATATTCTGTTATACAATTTAAACATAAGAATTTATTTATGTATTTATAAGAGGGGTGTGCGTTAATTTAACTACTAATATATAAACAAATAATTTAATTATAATATTTTTATTCTATTGCTTATTAGATTTTTTTTCTTGTTTCAGGTATGAAAAGAAACGCCTTTTTACAATAATTCGAATTTTGTTACCATCCTTTACAAAAGTGTGTAAGTACATATATACTGATATTCTTTACTATGTTTTATCTGATACATATTGAACCTTTTTTTTTATACGAAAAGTAGGTATTACATTTTTTTTAAGACAGTTTTTATTATTTAAAGGTATTACATAGTATTTATTATGTAAAGGAACTACAAATGTTTAAATTATAAATATGTCGAGTTTGATTAAGTTATTGATGTCATTTTTTTTAAACTGTGATTTTACTATGAAAATGTTCTTTTAATTTTTGAGTATTTTATTTTTCTTCTCATTGTTAAAATTATATGTTTGTGAGGTTTAGTTCTCATTTATATATTGGGAAGGATTTTAGTTTTAAATGTAAATTTATTATAACCATATATTCTTGAGTATTATTTTAACCTAAGCATATGGAAATTTTAAAGGTTTTTGTTAACAAGTTCTCGAACTTCAATATCTTACCTAATATTTTTAACCTTTATTGAAGAAATACTAGTGTTATTTATTTAAATTTCAAGATTAACTTTTAATAAACTAAATTTTTTAACTGCCAATATATTTTTTTTAATTAACTGAGCTAGTGAGTATGCTTTTAATTAATGTGGCATTTATTTTACTTGGTGAGTTTACGATATTTTACATTCGACGATATTTTTTTTTGGAAGAAAACTGATTTACGAAATTTGTTTTGGAATGTATCAATAATGTGTATGTTATCATGCCTAAGCCGGATGTGTTATGATTAATTTACATACCATTTATTTTTTTTAACACTTTAGTGAGTGAAATTTTTTCATTCAAATATTAGTAAGTATCGAATCATTATACGATAAATTGAAATTGTAATAATGGCATGTATTGTTTATTGAAATGACAAACAGTTTGTCATTCATGAAGACATGTACCACTGCACCTATCTTACACTTGACTGATATGTTCTTCATATTGACATACGCTTACGTCATTTAACTAAAGATCATAAATTTCAGTGTTTTTCGGAACGTCTCACCAGAGATGTCACTGTACATGAATAAAGCGCTTGCTCTCTCTGTGATGAATGACGGTTGCATACGATTTATCATTACGAGTTAACAAATCAGACAGGCGGACCCATATATCGTATTACCTTGCAATACTGTTCTTTATATAATTATTTGATTTTTAATATTGTATACTTTTTATTTTTGTGTGTTTTGTTAAATTTATAGTTTCTTAATAGTTTTACCGATTTAGAAATAAACCGGTAAAAATCTGAACGACTTAGTCACGTGCGACGTTGATTTGATCACAAATGGAAAGTATATAAATGAATACATAATGTCTTTTCATCTCGTGTATGAACATATATGATATTTCGTTTTTCTGTTCTTTTGCGTCTGGGTAGGCTGATCTATGAAGGAACATCGCTGTCCTTGTTGCTTCAGTACGGTACCACGACGAATTCATCGTTTTATAGAAATTTTATGACTATTTTTTTAATTCAATATTTATATACTTTAATATATAAAAATATATATTTTTTTAAATGAGTAGTTAAAAATTAAATTATTGTTCTAACATATTATTAAAGGTAGATAGGTTATTTCGGTACCTATATATATTTTCATATCTTTAAAATATCTAGTTTATTTATTTTTTAGGAAAAAAAACTTAAGTACCAATAATCATTTTATGAAAGAAAACACATTCTTATTGTGAAGTTGTAATTATTCAGAATATGTCTGTGATATTTTTAAATACTAATTAAATGTATTACAAGTTCAACGATAAGAATGTGTTCTCCTTAATAATATATAAGTTGTATTAAAATTTAATAAAAATGAAATGTTAATTCTGGCGTCTGCTATCGGTTTACTCAAATATATTTGAGATTCCGTAAAAACAATGTAGATGGCTTTCAAATAATGAACGATAGATGTATTAATTAAAAAAAAGTGTAATATATAGGTTCGAAAATTTGTCGACAAAAATACTGTCGCTGTAGCATAATTGGATTGGAAAAGAGATCCAGGTTCGAATCCCGGTGGTGCAACTACAATATTTTTCGATAAAAATGATTTTATGTGTATATATATCTTTATAATTAATACATTTAATTAGTATTTAATAATCATTTTATTGTTTTACTATGAAGGAAACCCAAAAGGTTCCCACCCTATCCTGGAATCGTTTTGAGAATTGTTTACTCTCGCTTCGATTTCACTCAACAAAGCAACGCGTGTGAAATATTTTACCAAACCTTCAAAGCTTCTTTCGAATATATTTTAAAGTTAGAACTGTTAGTTACTAAAACCTTGTGGCGCCCCTTCATAATATTTTTTTTCTTTTCCTTTATTATATGGCAAAATTATTACATTTTTTATTACATTCAGTTATTAACTGATATAGGTTGGCTCTGGTATCATCGTACCAAAGCCATACCTGTACAATATGTGTCAATTTGACGTGAGACTCGTTATCACATTAAATTCAGAACGCAGCCAAAGAAAAGCTATAGAAGTCATGCACCCCAAAAAGGGAGGCCAATCGTCACATTTATGTATTGAATCTGCAAAACTTGGCCACAGTCCGGCATAAATATACCCTGTCCAGGTTGCAAGAGGATGCGAGGGTGAGTCAGTGGAATGCTCCGTTAGATCACCCTGTCCACCGCTCTTCCCGGCATCGTCCATCCCAGTAATCCCCAGCGGGAGACCCACATCCTAATAATTCTTAAATTTACCATACAATAATAGAAAAATGCTTTGTTTAAGATGAGTTTTAATTTTAAACTTTATACACAGATTGCAGCAAAAGTTAGATAACAGAAAATACACGATCTAATGTATCAATAATGGTATATTAAAAATTCAACAATGTTCTATAGGAAGTCTTCGATCTAGATCATTTTCGTTTAGGCCTATAAGGTTTCATATGTAACGTATGCTACAACGCCTATCAGAAATTTCTAGTTCCCTAGAAGGTAATCTTGTTGATTTATCGGGTGACTGAACGAATGCCTCTGTATATGACGGGTTTAGAAATAAAACAGTCACTTTACAATCGGTGAAAAATATAGGGTGACATGATTGAAAATGATTATCTGGCAATAGTGGCACTTTTATAATTTACAAACATGTTTGTATGTTTTAGAAGCATTATTGCATATCAATTTTAAAATCACCGCTTTGACTAGAAAATGTGTTTACTTCAATTTTTCAATTGGAAAGTGGCACTTTTGCTTCTGAACCCCTTACATAATCTCTTCTGCGTGTTACTTTTTTTGGGCGGCCACAGCATGGTAAGTTGGCCGCTGAACCTGTCTTCACGAATCCTGGCTTAGTACCTGAGAATTGTTGAACGAAAGCTTATTTTACATCTGCGTAATCTCGATCAAGTTGCAATAACACCTTCAAAACAAACATGTGCTGTTTAGTGGACTGTTTTATATTTATTTTGTGTAACCTAAAACTCAACTAAAAATGAAACCGAAGCAGAAAGTTAGCATTCTTCTCTTATTACTCCCTTAATCAAGTTCCCTTCATCCCTTTCACAAATTACCGTCATCCGCAACAAATTCTATGACAACAGTTGGTACGGCGGTACGATGCCGCACACGGTACAGGACGATTTTTCGGTCATGGCACATCAAAAATGTGTTATGTACCGATACATATCAATGCGTACGTGAGCACTATCTAAACGAGAAAGAGATACAGTTATATGACCGCTTCACGCTAGACAGTAATGCAACAACGCACTTAACGTCAGTTGACGGTTGTGTACACCGTGCGCAGTGTATTGTTGTTTTATGTCATACAGAAAAAAAGTTAATTTAACATATTGATAATAATTATTATTGATACATTTAATTTGTATTTAAATATCACAGAATTATGTCTGAAAAAACTAATAATGTGTTCTTTTTGAAAATTATTATAATAAAATATACCGTTCACTTTTAACCAAAATTTATTTTCTACACCTATTAGTTTCAGCTGGTGAAGGGCATAAACAGTCATTATTATTATTATTAAGATGTGATTAATATTATTTCATACCTTATCCATAAAATAATTAAACATTAAAGTAGTATTTGTAATTTTTTTTTACTTTTGTATCATTTCATTCAGAGTTTCGGGTCCATTTAGACGCCTTACTCTTCCATCATGATGTATGCCTTATGGGCGCGTTAGGTACAATAGTGTGTTTATTATTATTGTATTGTGTATCTTATTATATTATTACTGCAATAATGCAGGGGCTGCTAACTGGGATAGGAGTTAACCTCTAAGAGAGGACGGTTTTGGGACATTTAATTAATATCACAGGTTGACAAAACGTTTATCGTGGGGTTCCGGTGCTGTGGGAGTTCAGCATAAAAACGCTTGGAGAGGAGTTTTATGAATTCTTTTACTTGTGGAATACCCGAGTCGTGATGTAGTTGCCTAGTCCTGGTCCATTTAAGTGCACGCAGCGCTAGTCTGATGGCTTTATTCTGTAACAATAAAAATAATTATACAAGCAAAAGATTCATCAGTGGCCGACTATACAGTGCCATGAGTTAAAAATCGAATGCTTATTAGAGTTGTGTAGATTCCGATTCACAACAAATATTATTATTTAACGCTTTATTTGTAAATGTGAATTTTTTTAGAGTTTTGCTTCTAGAAATACGCGTCATACTCTACCTGTGTTTTTGTTATTGTTGAGATGAGACAAACGTGTTCGCGTATTATTCACACGGCCCGCTGGACATCGGACTCGTCTCGCCCGCCCTCTCCGATCAGCGACGACCGCTCCCTCCGCCTACCCCCACCCCCCCGTCCATTGTTTATCATGTCGGCGGGTGGATCCTTAAATACATTTAAAGCTTATTGTAATTAAATTTACTGCTCGGGTCGGATCTTTTAATACACTTTTAATAGGCGATGCGTGTCCCGGTCGCATTAAACGGCCGCCCGTCCGCGGAGTGGGTGTAGTCGCCCCGCTCCACGGTTGTCCGAGTCGCGTCGCTTATCGAAAATTACGATTTTCGAAATAAATCCGTGTTGCCTTAATGAAATTTTGTTTCGGGAAACTGATAACGGGTTAAATTTATTTGTCGAAATCGTATATTTATCGAGACACGTGACGCGCATTTCTGATACGTCACCAAATATTTTAAACTAGCTGTGCCGCCGTAACTTGATAATTCTCGGAATCATTCACATTGAAATATAAACATAGAATATTATTAAATAACATTACATTTTTAGTATATTAATATTGTGGCATTGTTTATGTAATTTCTTCCTTATATTAAAAAAAAACTGTTTTTTTTCATTTTTATCCATAATAAAAATCCATCATAACTATCAGACTCGGAGTAAAACCAATGAACATGTTACTTTAAAAATGTCTTATTTAAGAATAAGACAGAGACATGCATCGTACATTGCTCCAAAACTATAACGAACTGCCAAAATCAATTAAATTAGTATTTTTTTTTATACGCGTATAAATTTATACGCATATAAAAAATAGGTTCTAAAAAAAAGTTACAAATTTATTCAAAATCATAATTTATTTCAACTAATTCATCATTGTGCAAGTTGATCGGGTTCTGGAGGAAAAAGATTATTTCTAGATATATCAAATATCTTGAACATTTTTTCCACTGTTGGATTCTATCCTCCGCAATCAGATGCTCTCTGTAATAATTTTGATGTCATCAGTTCAGCGAGTTAAGAGACAACCTACGCTTTGGCTTTCAGTGCAGTACAGAGGTACCGCACTGAAAGCCAAAGCGTAGGTTGTGTCTATGTCCAACTTATGTCTATGCGTACGGTTCTTCCAAGTAAATTCATTCCGTGGAGCAACAAAATAGCATGGTCAACGTCTGCACAGCTTGGATGGAAAGCTCCCCGACGTTACAAAATTGTGCGGTGTTCTAGCCTCTCTGCTGTGGAAATCCGACAAAATGGTGGGTAGTCATGCAACAAAGTTTGGTATCTTAATCAAAGAAACGAAAACTGTCGGGTTAAACAGGTTAAAGAGTATCTACTCTGACCATGCTATTTTGTTGCTCCGCGGAATGAATTTACTTGGAAGAACCGCACGCGTAGATATAGGTTGTTAATATATTGTAAATAAATAATGTATTATGTAAATGCCTTCGATAGCTGGGTCCTAGATTGACAATTCGGACACGTATGATATATGAACTGCGCTAACTTTTTTATTGTATTTGCTGATTTTCTGGTCCGATGTTGTTGTTATTTGGCTGGGTAGATTTCGACTTTCCAAAGCCCACACTAGTGGTTATTTGGACCTCTGGACTGGTCGAAACGCGAGATGTAATTGAACAGCCTGTCGTTTACCATCTTCTTGACTCTCCGAAAAAAGGCGGCAATACACACATGTGCATTACTATAAATCAGGAAATCCAGTAGTACCAATCGAAGTAACAAGGCGCACAGACATAATAGTTTTAGAGATTTCTTAGTAGGTATTATTACTTTATTTCTTTCATTGCTTTCATATCTTTATCTTGGTAAACAGAAAATAGTTTGCCCTGTGTTGTGTACCTGACCAGTAATATTTATATATTAAATATGAGATAAGGATGAAATTTTATTATGGATTTGAAACTTATACATTGGTAAGGAATTTTAGCCTATTATACATAATAAATACTTGTTAAAATCATACATTCTTTTCTTCCTTAAGTTGTGATTTAAAAAAATAGCGAATAGTTTGTGCATTTTAAATTATTTTGCGAAGAGATTTCTCATTCAGTGTTTCGGTTATTTATAGTACACAATTAAAGATAGCATTAAATTTTGTTTTTTTGAAATTAAGAATTATGTTTTATTTTATTGTTATGTGTATAAATAAAGATCGGGAAATTTTATGCCTTGTCAATTTGCTTTTTATGTTTATTTTTGTAATGCTTTACATATTACACTATATTTAACGGCTCTAACGTTTATTTAACTGATACTATGGTACATAGGTAAATACATAATATAATTTAATGCAACTATCAGAATCTGGATTTGGACTGATAAAAATATGTGATACTATCTTATAAAAAATGTATGGTATGTTATAGTCTTTACTCGTATATAAAAGTTTCGTTATTGTATTTATTCGATTCTTTCTTGACGCCCACGAACCTACAAAGACACATCACATACAATCGTAAACCATTTGGTTTGGAATCGTAAACCAAAATAAATAATTGTCGTTCACTTTGATAATTGGCATCTGGAGTGCAGTGTAGTCTTTACGTCGCCATTTATTCCTTAATAATTAATTAAGGGACGGTGAGGGGGTTAAGATCCGAAATGTTTTCCATTCGGTTGATAAATTTTTTCTTATATTTCTTTACATTTATCATTTTATCGTCTTATATGTTAAGAAGGTGAAATGGTAAGTATTCTTTTAAGTAAAAGTTAATACGTTTTGATTCAATCTTACGTACTCTGATTTTGATCTTGATTTTGATCATTATTGCGTGAAATTATTACCTTTATTATCAATATATTACACAATTTCCGGAAACCATAATGACTACTTAAAACATCAGCGCGTATCTTTCACACTCAGTCCTTTTTTCTTTTTAGATTTTACAAATACATTTCAAGATTTAAATTATACCACTTGCATTACTATTTCATATTTATATATTAGAACGACGAAATAAAATTGTATCGGATTAATTTTAAAAAAATAATGACATCTAAGATCGAAATTACGAATGGTGGAGCATTTCATGGTCCCAACCTATATTTCCGAACCAACAATAGTGGCTAAGGTATTGGAATTCAATGGGCAGATGGTTAGCTAGTTCATGATCAGAGTATTTGAAACTAATATAAGCTTTTCCGTCTCACATTTTCATTACTAATAGATTTTACTTTACTCCGACAAATGTATATCACCGAGGATGCTTTTAAATGTGAAAACGTGCTCGTTTTCTAAAATTAATATTTTAAATTCTATGTAACGAATACATTATACACCATTGTGTATGATGTAAAATTTTTGCAGCGTTTGAATTGAAATCAAGATTTTCGCAAAATCTAATATAGATCGATCTAAGAAAAGTTGTTTTAATGCGAATTTTAATTAATTTGATTCGCGCTTGTGAATGTTATGGGCGATATTTTAACAAGTAACAAAATTAAAATGTAAAGAAAAAATATTTTTTAATAAATTCACATAAAAAATACTTGTCATTCATTCGATTAAATATTCCCACGATGATTCATGATGTTAAAATACGTAATTAGCTTGCAAATTAATTATTTTTCCTTATACAGAAAACAAAGATTTTTTTGAGTAGGTTATTACAAATACTAACAAATATATATTTAAAAAATGAGTTGCACATCATGTGTAGAAGTCGACATATAATATGGTAAAAATGAAATAAACATACAGTTTAGTTACTGAAGTGCAATAACAACCTTACTAAATCTGTCCGTTTTGAAAATGTTTATTGGTTTTCAGCGCTCATCTTATTTATTTATATTTTACTGGATTTCATTTTAGGATCGATAATTTTTAGCATTTCTTGCACTTTAATGTGTGTCAAGTGCAAATTCTCTCGTTCATGAGCGTAACTTGATATTATACGTTAGCTATAGCAAATATTTAAATTCCTATCTTATTAACTATAAATCTTCTCAATACATATATAGGTATTATTAAAATTTATTTTTCATGTTAATTTATTTACTCTGTACTCATTTCAGATTCTGCCACAAAAGAAAAAGATTTAATTAAAGTTTTTCTACTTTTTAATCTTATTAAATGCTCTGGTTTACACCAGTTGTAATGAATTTTCATAAACATAAGATCAATCGGTTAAATTATGTAAATTATCCAAGATAGATATATACTTAAGTAGAATATCAGTGATTCAGAAGTTTCATCTTTTTCTAGACAAGTAATTTGCCCATTATGTTTTAGTATGTAAATATATAACGACAATCGGCTGCAATGGCTTTCGGAAGCTATTTAATCCTCATTTTATTCGACGCAACATCGGTCGATTAAAAAACGGTCCATAAACTTAATTACTATTACAATATTTAATCTATCGACTTAATTAGTTTTGTGAGCCATTATCAAACCAATCAGAAATTATCTAATTGAAACCAGTTAAGTAGATAATTTCTTAACAAAATATATTAACGACCCTTGCTAAAAAATAAACAATATTCAATTTAAGTAACTTTTCAATATTTTGATCGTACACTAAATCATCAAAGTAAAGATTGTCTCAGCGAGACCCATCCCCACTACGGTAAGATGTAATGAAAATATCTGTCTAATAAATATTAATTATTTATAAAAATTAATATAATATATAATATAAAAATAATACATAATATATCCTATGTTTCATATATACACAAAAAAACTGACGTCCTTTGAATCGATTTAAATATTGCCATATCAATCACGTGTTTGTGCGCAACTCCAGTCCTGGAAATAAGATTTTTATTAAAATGAAATCACTAGGTAAGACCTGTATATGTTTGTGTCGATTTCCAAACGCCGCTGTGTATCAATTTTAAAATACGTATAATATTTAATAACTACCGATGCATACCAACATTAAGGCATGTAATATATAAAAAAAAAATGTCGCGATTAACTTGTATTTACTGCATATATTATATACAATCACTGTACCGAAACGTCCTCGAGACATTTCATTAATTAGTGAAGAGGTGCATATTTATGATTTGTTCTATGAAAAAAAAATACGAGAAAAGGAAGGGAAACTATAAAGCAGCATGCATTCGGTCGTGATTCTGCGTACATTATTATGATGCGTGAATACTGATGAAACTTGTCTCGGGGGCCATCTCGAAAGCTGTGTAAAGGACAGTGCAGAGTTGAACGCAGATTGAGCTGTGCATAATTAGTTATTGTATTTTATAGCGTAGTAGAATGACATATCTTGCATTCGACATTTCCGATGTAAGACATCAAAGTCTCAACCGTATACATGCGCCATTACACTCAAACCTATATTTACTGTTTGAGTAGACGTAGAAAACTCGAACCGTTATCATAATTTATAACACCGTATGTTAGTCAACTACGAAATTTATTATAAAACGTAACCATGCTTGTAACCGATACTTATAAAATACTTATTATTATGTTGTAATATAAGCTAGGCAACAGTGAATTTCATAGTGTGGACTGTTCGCAAATAATATCTTAATTTATAATTCAAAAGTGTTTAGCATAGTTTTGAAATTATTTTTCATTAACTTGCTCAGCTTAGAACCGCGACCTAAAAACCGGCCATAAATGGTATTTACCCGATGCCTATTATATGAGAGGAGTCGAGGATAAAAAAACTTGTTAAGGAACGGTGTTTTGGTCTAGTTGGTGCGCTCGCTTAATAATTAAGTGAAATAAATTGTGGCAGCCTTGTTTCAGGAGTGGCGGGGCAGGTGATGGAATTTATTATATGAAACTTCTCGGTGGGCAGCCTTCCCGCATCATACGGGGCGATCTCCCATTCACAAAATAGGTGGCGATTTATTTTTATTTTGTTTTTTAAAAAAATGTTGAAAGGTAACGATTAATAATTGATTATATCACGTGATGTTTGTAGGTACGTGCAGCTAAATTGAGGTATTTGTTTAAGTATAATATTATTAATAAGATATCATTGTTTTTTAAAAATTTATCTAATATGATTTATTTTGGAGTGGCGGCAAACATTTTAGAATTATTATCGCAAAAATTATAACAAAACCCTTTTTGTTTTTCAATACATTGATTTTCTAGAGTTGTATTTTTTTAATGTTGTTTTATCGTAAAATAGAAATAATTCCGTACACCTATTTACATCTTGTTAATGATTTGTTATTGGTACACATAATCTTGAAATGTTTCAATAATGATTATATTTATTGATTATTTATGATTAAATATCTATAAACGTTTCTCGTATTTTAACTTTTATTTTATAGGTTTTATTTTATTTTATAACGAATATGTAACTTTTTATAAAAGTTGTTACAACTGAGTACGTCAAGAAAATTAAATGGACGGATGCAGAATCGTTGGACGAATGAAGTCATCAAGTGACACTCTAGGGGAATTACGAGGCCGACGGGGCGCCCTAAAACCCGCTGTACTCATGAAATCATCAACGTATCCAGAAATACGTAGCAGCAAATGACAATAGACAGAGAAGTAAGTTGATAAAAAATTACTGATGACAATACCTACTCGCTTACCATAAGTCAAATTACCAGTATTCTTTGGGACGCCGAGGACGTGACACCTCTGTACTTATTCTGTAGTTTTAATATTCTGTTCATTGTCTTCAATTATCAATTTGCAATAATACAAAATTCATATATTTATAAATGTTTATATATTTTTAAACGAAAATAGTATTCTGTAATGTATTATTTCCTCTAATTGTCTTATTTTACATATTTTTACGTTGTACTTTATTGTCATACTAGGACCATCTTAACGACCCGTTGATAATCTGTATATTAAAAATGAATAAATCACGGTAACTATTCTATATACAGGCTGGAACAGACCTAGTCTACATTGTTTTATGGATGGATACCTGACTAAATTACGAGTCGAAAATATTTAAAGAATATGTGTCTAACCTCAATCATGTCAGAGATATAAGCAATTTAAAAAAAAAATTGATTAATCGAAATATTTTGTTGATTTCAAATTATATATTGAATACAAAAAATTGAAGGTCATCAAAATCGAGCGGCCAAACTATTTTTTGTTAGATTATTTAGAGTCTGAAATAAAGATATAGATTAATAATGGATACATTTCGCAAATATTTTTTGATATGATTTTGTTAAAATTTTAAACAATAATATCTTCTAGATATAAAGGAATTGCACATATTTCTTGAACATTTTCGAGTCGTAATTTTGCCAGGTGGAATATTGTGGACTAGATCTGTTACACCCTGTATATAGATAACAAACAGTAATGGAATATTGAAAATAACAACGTTAAATACCTGTCGTTACTCTACTGAGACTTATATTTATAATTAAATAATCATAGCTACTACGACTTGTTATTGCTTACATTAAAATGTTTTCAACGGTTGCGAGTTACGGTGTTCACAATAAAAGTGTCAAACATGAATTGTACCCGTTACCTCTCCTTCACATCATAGTCTATTATTAAAACTTTTGTTTTGAAAACGTTTAATGTTACAGTTACCATTGGTCGATAAGTACCTGCATAGCGCGAGCGTCATGCTTTAAATAATTCAGATCCATGTAGGCATGTGACGTTTTGATTTATGATAAAATGCACACCTACGTACCCATCGTGAGAGCTGGCGTTAACGAGCCGATTCGCATTGTTCAAATGACTACATGTGAAGTCTTTCCCGCTTTTCTGCTTCACCTGTTGCCCAACTAAACATTATTCTGTCGCACCTAATGGGTTTTCTCTTTCTCACGAGATTGTGAAAAATGCAATGTTTAATCAAATGTCGCTTAGGGGACATTTTTTTTAGTCTGTACTAAAGAGAATTGTATATACATTATATAATTAGAAACTACGCAGTTATGTTACAGTATTTTAATAAAATTTTTACAATTGAGTATTTTTTGTTGTGTAAATATTTTCGTGCCACTTGATTAGGGATTTCCAAAATACACGGAACCCTTGTAAGATTTTCAAAAAATTTCGGAGCTCGTATTTCACGAACAACTCCATTCGCCCCAATTTTAATTAGATATTAGGTTATGAAAAACAGTTATAGAGGGTGATTTATTCATATTAATATATACATATATGAAATAAATGATATATTAATATAAAAAACAACTCTATTTTCAAGTGTTATACATTTTTTTTTTGTCGAGGCTCGTGCATTCAACTAAAGCCAATAATTTATTTATTGTTATTGTATTTAATTTGTAGAACTCCATGTATATTTTTGATTAAATTTAAAAAATTAAATTATAATAAATATTATTTTTGAGTTCTGCTAGTTTGCTTAAGCAATATTTAGATGTAACAGCTGTTCAGGCGGTTAAGGCAATTTTATAACAGTGGATAAACCACGTACAATCGACTTATATTTAAATGATTTTAGCTACCCCTTTCTCTATGGCTAATTAGGTGGTTTCGGTAGAACCGATGTATATTAATATTATTATTAAAAATTCCCCATTTATGTGTATAATATTATGCATGTTTGCTATAAAAATGTAGCTTCCAAATTTGCAGCCCATTTATTGAAAGTAAACCATGTCCCACTTGATATTGATGAGCTAACATTTTTGCATATGGAAACTAAAAGTTTTAGATTAAATTTGCTTGAACAATAAGAAATAAACAAAAGAACGAATGACGCAAATGTAAATTAATCAATAACCAACAGAAAATTGTACACATTAATGGGAAATTTTTAATGATAAGATAGCGCCTTTGAGAATAAGAATATTAATATACATCGGTTTCACTGAAACCACCCAATTATCCATAGAGGAAGGGGTAAATAAAATCATCTAAATAAGTCGATTGTACGTGGTTTATCCACTTTTAAAAAATGGCCTTAATCGCTGAAACAGCCCAAACAACTAAATAACGCGTCGCAAGCTAGCAGAACTCAATAATATTTATTATAATTTTATTTCTTATATTTATTAAAGACACTTTATCTCGTGAAGTTTTGAAATTTATTTGCGGTACCCACTTTGGGAAATCCAACTTTATATGTATGGACAATTTGAGAATTTTACTTACATTAATGACTTACTAACAATAATACAGTGAATATATATAATAATTTGGTAATTAAAAACATAAATTATTTCATTTGACATTAGATACATATTTGTCACAATTTTATTTTCTAAACTTTGAATGTTTTTCCACAAACGCGGTCACAGAAATCCAATTTGATAGTATTTTTATAATCATAAATAATCACTGTTGATATTGTAACATTAATTAATTAACTCAATTCAAATGGTTCATAAAACAAAGATAATAAATAAAAAATATTAATTAATTTAATTAAAACAGCGTAGTTTTATAAATAAATGAAAAATAATTTTTGGTATAATTTAGATTTATTAACACGTAAGTTTAAAATAACTCCGCCGTCTACCGCTAAATTTGAGGTCTGAAGAGGTTACAAATTGAATCTGTAAAACCTATCACTTATATTCCGCGCATCAATTTGTTAATTTTATTTATCTACTTTTGAGTTTTTTTTATGATTTTTTTAAAAGATGTTAACGGATGTATTTTAAAAAATATATATTTTGAACCTTAACCTTACTGTGTAAAAGCGATAGTTCATGTATTAAATAGTGTTCTCACGTTTAATTAATTACGTTTGTGATCAGATAGAAAGATATGTAGCATAGTTTAATGATTATTCTAATATTGTATAATATTCAAAATAAAATAAATGATACGATTGTGGTTTTCAAAGATTTTATTAAGAATCCAGATGTTTTTGAATCGCTTACGTATTACATCTGAACAATAAAGGTTTCATTGTCGATCCTTTCATTGTACAGTTACTCGCATTGCATTACTGTGTAACACACACATAACTTTCTTCACGTAGCTCATTCTGTATAGAGGCGCAATGCAGTGGCGCAGCGAATGCATTATGCCGGGTGGGCAGTTCCTAGAACCCGGGAAACCGAGAGGACTATTGTGTATTGCAGAAAACCACATATATTATATTTTGTTGTATAACATTTTTTTAAATGGTAAGCATAAAAGTCACCATATTAATTAAACTAAGAGTAAAACAATCGAGAATGTTATTCTAAAAAAAGTCGTACGACATTCTTTTAAAATTGTTCTTAGACTATACGAGTACTCGCACAACCAACTGCGGAGAAAATAAAAATTTGAAGCAAATCTAAACCGCTGTAAAAATAGAGCCAACGTTATATATGTATAGCTAAAAAGAATAATTATATATTAATATTAATAATATATATATATATATATATATATATATATATATATATATATATATATATATTTGTTGCTTTTATGAATGTTTTTTGATCTTTTAATACTTATATATATATTTTTTGCTTGTCAAGAAGGTGAAGATAATTTCTCGCTACGCCTGTGGTCGACCGCTATCCGTCCGCCATCCGGGGGGACGATTTACGGGATCGATCCTGTGATTTACCCCCGCGTAAAATGTCCAGCCTTAATCTCGGCCGTTTAATTAGTCCGCCATCCTCGCGAAGTTAATTAAATGAAAAGCGCAGCTCTGAATTTTTATTGGCCCATTATCAAACTCTTTTGGAATTGGATCGTGTTACATTTAAATGTTACATATATTTCGGTGGAGCTGTTGGCGGGAACTCTTTGAGTTGCAAAGAAGTCGAATTGGGAAATAAGAACATTAGTAAAATGTGATTGCGTTAGTGGTGTTGCGAATATTTTAATCCGGTGTATATTTTTTATTACATCAGTGTATCTTTCATCTTTATTTATTGGATTACTGTTTCTATTCTCGCAAGCATTTATTGATTTACACAATAAACATACATTTTGTTTTCATAGTTTGATTAAAAAAAATTTTTTTTTTTTGTTCTTAATGTAGTGCATACATAAGTATATTTATAAATGCTCTATTATAAACAAGATCAATATCGTTTCATTTTACTACAACTTATTTTTCACATATTTGCTTAGTTTCATTTTGAATCTATTCTCCTCTTGTCTTCTGACATTTTATAATCGTACATATCTGAATATAATCGATTTCTGAGAAATGGCAGTCTCAGTCTATATTTTCGTGTTCATGTTCATTTGCATCAATTTTTTTTATAAATTCTGCAGATGTTTAAATAAATAAATATTTACAATAACATTGATATGTATTTTCTGCTTAAAGGTCATCATAATCAGATCTTTCAGCACTGCGCTTATCTGAGTATATCTATTTTTTATAAAAATATAGCTATTTTAATAAATCTGCAAATGTTTATTTTATAGTTTTTTTAAAGTTTTAAGCATATTAATTCTATATAATGCAGTTCACTTAATTAAGTTATTCTAGTTATTTTGACATTGATTATTAACTGTATTTCAACAAAGATGCATCTGACTTATTCCTTTGTGTTTTTAATAGCATAATAAATAATTAATTAACTTTATTTCTAACCACTATAAGCCAATTAAATTAGATTTCACGGTGTAGAGATGTGGAACCTGAGACAAAAATATATATATAATTATATAATGTTAATGTTTATGTTTATTTTAATGCTTTATGTGTTTGAAATGTGGTCATGATCAAATATATACTGTCCATATTGCCAGGAGGCAATACCGAAGTACTTCAGACATATTGCACGATGAGGTGAAGATTATTTGGAGAAGCTGGTGATACTCGGCAACATCGAAAGCAATAGAGCGAGAAGGCACGAGATACCCCCTACAAGATGGGCGAATATCATAAAATAAATGACTGGGCCATTTTACCTAGCCTTGCATGTAGCAGATAATCGGGAAGAATTAGGAAATGAAATATATTATTGTAGAGAGCACATTCCTATTGTGAAGTTGTAATTATTCAGAACATAGGTCTGTGATATTTTAATTAGTAATTAAATGTATTAATTAGAAATATATTTATTTCTAATTAATACATTTAATTACTAACTAATATATATATATATATATCAATTTTATCCAGAAATATTGTTGTTTCTACCGGGATTCGAACCTGGATTCCTTTCCAATCCGGAGAAAGTGCATTAATTAACAATGTGTACAAAATTTAATAAAAATTAATTCTTAATTCTTAATTCTGGCGTCTCCTATCGGACTACTACTAGGTATTTGAGATTCCGTAAAAACAAAGTAGATGGCTTTCAAATAATGCAACGATAGATGTTGTATTAACTTGAAAAGTGAAACATATGGGTTCGAAAATTTGTTATTAAAAATACTGTCTGCCGTAGCATAGTTGGTTAATGCACCTTCCACGGATTAGAAATAGAACCAGGTTCTAATCCCTGTAGCAACAATAATATTTTTCAATAAAATTAATTGTATATGTATATATTTCTAATTAATGGATTTAATTTGTATTTAATAAAATATATGTATATATATACCTGCGTTTATCTTTAAATTTATTTTTTCTATTCCCCCACGTATGTAAAATATATTTTTGCCTAATAACTTTCAGATTATGCGTAGGTATATGTGTAAATGTGTAATGTCATAATTGACTCGTTAACTGTTATTAGAGAACAAAATTAAATCATTTTGTTATTATTATTTTTATTTTAAAATATAATACACATATGTTAAATTTAACTTAAAAGATATGTATATTTTTTTGTGACATACTTACTACCTCTATATAAGTGAGTAATGTCACGTGCGAGTACAAAGTGGACGATAGTTTAAATTGTGTACTGTCCCATGAATATTCTTACTATTTTCAAACTAAGCTAAATATTTGTGCGACGAAAATAAAACCAACTGAAACGAAGCTTAAAACCCTAATCACTAGCTCATAATGCGAGTGTCGTAAAAATTAGACCGCAATCACTAGTGCTGGTAATAGCTACCCTAGCTTTCCTCTCTAACCTCTGCCGACCAAATGAATGCTGCATCTGTCGGCGTCCTTAACTCGAGACGCGCCACCTGAAACTTCAACATTCGCGCTATAGATTCCGCTCTCTGTCCGCCTTAAAATTATTGGGGTGGAGAAAACCAGCTCGTAGTTTCGACGATATAAGATAAGCAATCAGAAGCAGCAGGATGCGCTAAACAGGATACAGAAGAGACCGATGATCGTATAGAGAGACATGTATCCGGCAGTGGATGGACGAGAGCTGATGATGATATTCATTTTAATATCAGAATAATCTCGCAAACTTCAAACAGTTGTCAAATAATAACGATTGGGGAAATCTTCTCTTTATTATTTGCCAAAAGATGAAATTCGGAAAACAGAAATTGCAAAATTTAATATTTCCATCTGACCCCCGAGGGCGGCAAAACTCTTGGAAATTTAAACTTTAATTAATAATAATTATATATTATATAATTAATAATTAATAATTTAAGTGCGAAGGGGGTAGTTACCTACATTATTCAGGTTAATCTGAGTTCAGTAATTCCAAGTTTACAAAAAAAATGTTAATAATTATGCAGGCCTAACTCTATCACATTAAGCTATTCAACATTAAGCTATTCAAAAAAAAACATTTTTAGGATTAGTATATGTACCATTTTTGTTACAAACTAACTAGAAATATTATTAAAGAGAACACATTCTTATTGCGAAGTTGTAATTATTCAGAACATGGGTCGGTGATATTGTATATACTAATTAAATGTATTAATTATAAAGATGTAAAATCAATTTTATCGAAAAATATTGTTGTTGCGCCACTGGGATTCAAACCTGGATCTCTTTCTGCTACAGCGACAATTTTTCGAGATTTGCATAGTTAGATAATGCACCTTCCTCGGTTAGGAAAGAGATCCAGGTTCGAATCCCGGTGACGCAATAACAATATTTGTCGATAAAATTGATTTTATATGCCTATCTTTCTAATTAATGTATTTAATTCATATTTCAAAATAATATTGTTGCGCTAACGGGATTCGAACCTGGATCTCTTTTCCAATCCGATGGAGGTGTATTACAAACTATTTTAGACGACAATTTTTCGAACCTACATGTTAAACTTTTTCAAATGAACATATCTATTTTTCCATCATTTGCAGGTAAAGAAGTGTTCTATATATTATATATTTGAACCTTCTAGAATCTCACACAGTATAATCATATGTTAATATGCGAGTGCCTGTGAATGTGTGATTGTATACAAAGTATATAAAAACGATTTAGTTAATTAAAGGTCAGGTGTTTATAGCCAATAAATAGCAGGTGTTCTTAGTAATAACAATGTATAGTGGACGATAGTTTAAATTGTGTACTTAATTATATTTTTTACACAATAATAGAACTATTTAAGCGTAAAAATAAGGATTTGTAATTAATTCTTCTTCTTCTACTACACTTCATCTCAGTGTGGGATTTGTCCTCCTCGATAAGGGCTCTCCAATGACTCCAGTCCCTGGCTATTCTTGTCCAGTTCCCAGACCCTCCAGTTCTCTTTCACACAGTCAGAATTCTCATTATACTTAAAAAAAACACTTACTCGAGAATTTCGGAAGATTTTTTGCGCATTGTACGTACCCCCACGGATCCACGGCCGAATTTAATGAAAATTTAAAACATGATATAGCAATTTACAAAATTAGCTTTGCGACGTGTTGTGGTGTAAAATTTTAATCTAGTACTACAATTGAAAAGTGTAAAATATTTTTTTTTTACATCGCACTGGATTGGAATTCCTCATGAGTGAGGGTAAATCAGAAGTTGCGTAAACCATTGTATAGTGCAAGAATTGTCTCTTAATTTCAATTATATTTCGACAATAATACATCTTTATGTGTTATTTATAGACATTTGAATATACTTCCACTATCTACAGCGTGGCGCCTTCAGACTCGTTCCGACGAGGGCACGCAGTAAGATGCGCTAAGTAACAAATCCCGATCATTCATTCCACGTGGGATTTACGGGGATTGCGTGGGTTTTCTTTCGTTACACGAAAACTCTGCTTTTCTCGCTACTCGCGTCTTGGGAACAACATTTTAATACTATTCTCATGCACGCATACGTGACCGGGCCGCGGACTCCATTGTAGCGCGGATACTTACTTACCGCACAAAAGGTATTCTATTAACGATTTAGCCGTGCTATCGGGGTGGCGCATGGCGGACCCGAAATACTTGCAAACCCAGTTCACATTTGTCACTTATTTACAGCTGAGTTGGGAGAAGAATGAGCAATTTGCAATACGTATTCGCATTTTATTGAAAATAATATAAAAATTGATTTTTTTTTGTCTTATTATAAATTACGCTACATATTTTCTTAAACTTTGAAATATATTTTAACATGTTTTACTTTACGATTTCAGCTGTCAGTTCGTCAAACATCTTATTGTTCTGAGAATCAGTGAATTCTGTGATTTAATTCGAACGATGATACGAACCCGGAACTTTTCCTATCCGGGGAAACGCGTTAGCATTTGGCAATATAAATCGATTATGTTTTCAATCTGTATATCTTTCTAATTAATTAATTCAATTTGTATTAAAAACATATCACAGAACTAGATTTGTTCTGAAATTACAACTTCGCAACGAGTTTTTTTTTTTTTAAATTAATTATTTGTTTGAACGTCATTATATTATGTAACTCTTTTATATCAATATTTTTTTGTTAGGTACCTATGCATTGTACAGTATGTCACAAAATTTATTTAATTAAAATTTTTTTCGATGCACCAACGTAACGAGCGGTGAGGGGCGGGGGGTATACCGATTGCTAGCCACGTCTTCGGAGATCAGTCGCTATGGCGCGTGTTTTACTAGTGGTTTGTGAAATTTTCCCTAGTAAATTGATATCCCGACGAGATGACACAAACTGATCTCCACATCGCTCCTACCACTGGACTTTTTCCTATGGGACTGCCTTAAATCATAGGTATACAGTAACAATCCTTCCTCTCTGGACCAAATTAAAGAAAATATCTGAGAAGAAAAGGCAGCGATCACGGAGAATACGTGCCGAGTAGTTCTCAGAAATTTAGAAGAGTGATAACATAATTTTTAAGAAATAAAATCCCAGTGACTGTACATACATGCGAAATAAACATTTTTTTAATAAACCCATCCATTATTTTTTTACAGAATTTTTATTATAATGAAGACTTTTGGAACACTTTGTATATCCCTTCTCAATATAATTCGCACGGCTTCACTTTGAAGTTGTATTAATTTCTATTATGGGTCACCAATTGAGGGATAAATCTAAGGAATCTTTGTATTTACCTTATATTTTGAGAATTTAAATTTGTTGATTTCTCCAAAATATTTAATTTTCGTTACTTCCTTCAACATTTCACCATCGATCGTTTCCGTTGACCTACATAGCGTACAATTTTGAGAACTATTCACCACATTTCCTGCTAGACAGTAGGTCTACTCTACTAACGGACGTGCGACAGCAAAAAAAAGAAGCAATTAACCACCATAATTACTCGCACGAAATGAGTATCAATTTGCAATAGAAAATGAAGAATTGCATCTAGTTTGCCAAAGAAGATTGAAAACTCATTCTTAGAAATGTGCGATATATTTTGAAACATCTCCGAATATAAGAATATTCAGGTTTATAAAACTCCCTTATGGAATAATTATAAAGTACTGATTTCAAACATAATTGTTCCAACATAAAACATGCATATATTGCTATTAAAATTGCATATTTCTCTCTCAGAAAGATGTCTGCCTATCAAAATCCGCCGTTGATATGTCAACTTTATTAAATAATTCCTATTTAATCAATAATAATTTGTTGTACGTGCTTATTGGTCTAGTGGTTAAGACGCCTGCTAGCGATCCGGTGATATAAGTTTAATTTCCCTTTAGTCGCATGCTGCTTAGTTTGAAAATAGTAAGAATATTAATAAAAAAAAGTTGTAATTAAAAAAGTTAATTATCATTTTTTATATGCTATTTCTCGTCTTTTTTATCGTTTATCTGTAGTTCCTGCTGATTGAGGACATGCATCTCACTGTCCACATCATGGTGCGTGGCATATACCTTCAATGTCACATCTCAGGGGCGTCGATCCGTTTTCTGTCCTTGGAACTCTCAATATATTTTTATTTAAATAATGAAAAATATTCACAATTAAAGTAATTTGACATTATAAAATACATATAAATTCGTATGTAAATTCTACTAAGGTAGGCTAAGGATGTGTACGCAATAAAGTACAAACACATTTATGCCAAACAGTTATATGCATACCTTATCTAAAATTCCGTATTATATTTATTACCATTATTTTTTTACTAGATCGTAAAACTGTAATTTAATTATATATAATAACATTTCTATTTATTTAGCTGTATGATGTTATCTCTCCGTAATTTTTTTTATGTAGTGTAAAATTTGACAAAATTGACTTATTTTTTATTGTGGAGATCAATCAGTACTAAATTTTATTTTTAAAACAATATATACAAAAATATTATTTATATAATATTATACATATTTTTTAGAATCTGCGTTTTTTAAATTATTTTTAGTAAATTCCATTTCAGATGAAATCAGTATTTAAAATTGTTATTTTTTACGTAATATATTTCTGTGCTGGCATAAGCTTTAGCGAGAAATCATATATTCCCATATATTGTAATGGGTATTAAAAAAAAAATATATATATATTCACTGGGAATTGGCTTTTCGTTGTCAGGCTCGCGTCGCGGACGAACGGACACTTCCTGGTATTAAATTTGTACGCCAAATTCGTAAATAATTCTAGGATGACTGTGCAGCGTGTGTGGAAACGAACACCTATTGTGTTTAGTTTTTTCTGTTCCCTCGTAACGAGAGTTTACCGCGCCTTTAGATCAGATTTGTGTGGCTGTTGCGAAGTATCGCTTCATTTAGCATTTTTTGTCAGTTTAATTTTGGTGAGAACTTGACGCGGGAGCTGAGAAATGTCAACTTGGAAACGGTTTAAGGCCGATATCACTTAGCAATAGGAACATGGGTTTATATAGACTTGCCAGATTTCAGTCACGGTGGCTGACGCCGCAATATATTCATTCCCGAAGATAGCGACTGATATACGGCAAAACTACTAAAAAACATTCTACAATGGAATGTACAGTTGCCGTTGATGAATACTAATTTACAATTTAAATTGTAATTGTGTAATAATTTATTTAAAATAGTATTTTACACTTAATATACTTTGTGTAATGAGAACTGTCTCAAGGTTTATTAAAATAGGAAGACTGGCGATTGAGCAGAGGATGACCGAAGAACAATCGCTGAAGTCATTGTTGAACACGAGATCAACATAGCGCAGGAGCTTGAGAATGCCAAATCCTAGATGGAGCGACAATGTCTTCAAAGCTATATTGAAATTTATGACTGGAGAGAAATGGTTAATTCTAATTTTAACAAATGATTAATTTATATTAACGATTCTCCGGAACTTTTCAATTGATGCCCCAATTGACAGATGTCGTAAAAATATAATTATTAATATATTTTGTTATCCGTCGTTGTACATCAATAACACGTTGTATATCAATAACATCTTTTAAAATATAAAAAGTTATCGTAGAAAACTTTAATTTTCAAGTTACATATTATTATCTAATTTTTTTTTCCAGAATTTATAATGATAGATATCTGCGTTATAATTGTAAATATTTACTTGAAAAAGAGGTGATATCAGTAATACATTACTATTTTTAAGTCTCCAAAAAAATATGTTCTGTTTCTGAAGTAAGTTTGTAACACTTCATAATCACATGCGTTGCGCGTCTCACGTAGATTGAACATAGATACAAAAATAATTGAAGAATAGAATACAAAAAAAAGCGTTTTGTTTTCACATAGTATCCAAAAGAATGAAGGAGAACACATTTTTGTTGTGAAGTTGTATTTTCAGAACGTAGTTTTGTGGTATTTTATTACAAATTAAATTAATTAACTATAAAAATATAAATAAAAAATCTATCTATCGAAAAAATATTTAGTTTCTACCGCTAATTAAGTAAGTTGTATTAAAGAATCCAAATTTAATAAAATGAAATTTAATAATAATTTGACTGTGATATCTCCTATCGTGTTTTATTCAAAGACAGATGTGATTCACCGTAATATAAAGTTGATAGCTTTTAAAATTGGAATAGTAGATGCATTATTTGGAAATATTATAGAATATAAGTGTGAAAACTGTCATTTTGTATATACAAGTGTGTGTCAGGAGAGTGAATAGGGGAGTGGTGGGGGTAAAACATTACAAGAGGTCGTCTCTTCCATCGCGGATCCTCCTGAATAACTAGTCTATCACTGAAGTGTGTAATTAATGATTACTGTAAATACGCTGTTGTAATAAACTGAATATTATCACACGAACATATGGAGTTTCACTTACAGGAAATCGTCCTTCATCAGAGGATAGAACACCTGAGGTATATGGTATACTTCCCAAAGTTACCACATTGGCGCAGCCGAATTTGGATAATTATTTTAGCTTCTCGGTAAATACATCGAGAAGCGAGGAAAAAGATTCCTTCTTGGTATTTGACCACCAGGCATGCGATAAGGATTAATTGAAAAAAATTCTTGAATAGGCCAAGATCCACAAGAGGTTATGGATTTAATAAAGATTATGATGATGTGATACGGTTAGTAACGAGAAAGGTTTATGCCAAGGGTCGGCAGACCGCGGCTCGCGAGTCGCATGTGTCTCTTTTCATAGGCATTTGCGACTATTCAACTCCAGATCATATTTACATATACAATCATTTTTGATTCATGGAATAGTTTGTCTGTAATATATGATGCAATAAAAAAAAAACTAGCATTTACGAATCTTTGGCTCTACCTATCTATGCGAACAAACGTTCTCACCCATTAATCAAATTAAAAATAAGTTAAGAAACTAATTAATCGACGATAATTTAAATTCCTGTCTAGAACTGAACAAGTAGTTATTTCCCAGACATAGCATGCAAAGTCACCATTCTAACTAGTAAACTTTACAAAGCCCAAAAAGTGTTTTATTAGTGTTACATTTTTTAAGTTTCCTTGTATCACAAGCAGAGCACTAAACTATTGGGGCTTATAACTCTCATTTATTATATTCTTCTAAGTAGCCTACGACTGTATTGAATTTTAAATAAAAATCTTTATATATGTAGCTACAGTGAAAATATATGTTGCGGCTCTATGAAAATTTTGAAATTCTGTTTACTTAATATTAGGCTCTTCTCCCCAGAAAGTCTGCCGACCCCTGGTTTTGTGAAAATAATCCTCAAAATATTTTTACTTATTATTGAACGGCTTTTAATATGTGATTTTTTTTTGTATGTTTATTTCTTCACCTTAAAATGTTGTATGAAAAAGAAGTGGGAAAGTGAGCAAAGGGAGTATAAACGAGTTATTTAATATGCAAAGCCATTATTAAGTGGTCTTTCACCCGAATGATACGGATGTATCTTCCACTCAGGTGATCACAATTTATCTATTTTTTTAACAAACAAAAAATATTGTAAATATGTATTTTACATTGTATAGGTATATCATTGAGATGAAATATTAATTCTCAAAAAGTGTTAAATGAGTCAAATATTTATCACTATAATTATTTTTAATATGTTAGTTTTGAATGAGATTATAATACAAGAACAGGTGAATAAAATAAATAATTATGTGTAAGATTACGCCATGGTTTGTATGACAACTGGTTAATTTTCTATGCTAATTGTGACCCCCCGTTGGGTTAATCTCGGTCATATGTTTATAAATCCATCTCGAAATACGTATCGTTCACTTATTTATTTTTCCTTTTAAATATTCATTAAAATTCCAATCAGTGTAACAGCACGGTGGCAAGTTTGCATTTGTAATACGCGCGAGCGGTGTGGATGTCTGTTTTCCGATATAAACACAACATAATGATATTAATACCGACACGATTGTTCGCGCCGCGGACGACTGCCGCCTTTTCACTTGGAAAGTGGGTGTAATTGGCTGCTACGCTAACTAGAACAAATTATACACTGCCTACCGACAACCGTGTATTCTGTTTATAAGACATTGTTGCGAGCTGTGAACCAAATCAATCACCAGATCGACGAACTAACAATGTATGCCCACGTTTCATTGTCATTAAATACATTAGAACAATTTATAGCATTAATTACTTTTTAAATACAGTCAAACTTGGTTGTAGTGAGCTCAGGTATAGCGAGTCCACGGCTATAGTGAGTGTTGACGCAAGTCGAGTACCTACTCCCTGTGCATTTTGTCCTTCCATTATAAACCCGAATATATCCCTGTCCCGCTCTAGCCAACTAATTACTTAGGGATTTCGCTGACGGGAGGACAGATTGCCTTCTGACACCGAACTGTCAAAATTTGTGTTCTTTTTCTAACGTCCGAAAGCAGCGCCGTTCGTAACGCTAGGACCATGAAGAAGCGGTGTTCTCAACAACTACGGAAGTGTAGTGATATCTCGGTTCTTCACAAAACAGATGCGAGTAACTAGAGTTGAAAACGACGTCCACCCCAGGACTTCAGAGCAAAGGAGGTCAGAGGGTTGCGCCAACTAATCATAATTGTAATCGATACAGTCCACGAGTTTTTAACCCACCAGTGAGCAAAAACTCATTAATATTTTAGTTTACGCAGGTTTTCTTACAAAATTGAACTGTTATAACGAGCTTACTTCTCGGTTATACCAAACAAATAATACGGTCAACACATGAATATTTGTGTGTTTGTTGGGATCTAATAAAAAAATAAATTCTCGAAAAATATGAGCAGTTAAAATGAAAGAACTGGCCTACATGCTGACCATCATCGACCGTTGGGTCATATAATTTATAACACTATCAAAGAATTTTGGCCTTCAAAATTTTGATCATGTTGACGCTAACAACTTATAATAATAATTGAGCATCAAACAAAAGCGTCAAATAAAAAACAGACATCCGAAAATGCCATTTTACAATGTCGTTCCCTTTTTATATTTGTGTTTTTCTCTGAATTCAAATTTATTACGAGATTTGTCAAAAGTGATGTTTGTATGCGTCGGCAGTGTTGCATTGATAATTTGACATTGACTTACCAGTTAAATAGTGGCCCTTGATTTGCAAACATGTCTACTAACAAAGTAAAGTGTCTCTTGATTCGTGAGAAAGTCGATATCATTCGTGAATTAGAACGCGGCGCGAAAAATGTTTAAGTGATTAACTCTCTCCGTAAGGATCCATATTTGGTGACTATACCCGTATGGTCACCATAATGTATAAAAGTATCAATAATCGGTAAAATTTAACAACAAAACATAAGAAAATTTATTCTGTGAATTGATATAAACATAAGTGTAATGCAAACATAATTTTAGATAATCAACACAATAAATCAAACACGATTTTTGGTTCTAAATTTAATTTTTCCAAATTATTGGACGATCGTTTCAGCTGTCTTGGCTATTATCGACTTATAAAACATAGAACAGTGTGTTAGTATATATACAAATTTTGTTACAAAGTTGGATATTACATACATATTAGGTGGTTAACAATACATCCCTTAATGCTATAATTGACAATAAAAGAAATATATTAATGTATGATAATAATAACATGTAATTTAATGTATTTCCAACATTGTCAATTTTAGCATTAAGCGAATGTTGTATTGTTAATGACATAATATGTAATACCCAACATTGTAACATTTGTATATAAGCTCACTGCATTTTTCTCTGTTTTATCAGTTGATAATGGCCTAGACAGCTTAAACGATCGTCCAATTATTTGGAAAAATTAAATATGGAATTAACAAATCGTGTTTGATTTATTGTGTTGATTAATAATTTAGTTCTATAAAATTAATATCATCTGTATTACAAAAATAGAATAAATAATTTTAGATATTCAAGAAGTATAGTATGTACATGTATTCAATGTAGAAAACGTACCTAATATAATACTTACATTGTCGTATTATTAATGTATTAATAATTTTAAGTAAAATATAATGCAGTTTTATTTCAGAATGTTATTGTGATGAGTGATTCTTGCTATTGTGGCGACGAGTGTGACTATTAAACTCAAATAATTATTATTACCAATATTTAAATATGTCCAAGAACACATAATTATTGGATTTTCACCTGTAAAGGCACCGTTATTAAACAAATAATAGATATCTTATAGAGACAAAGGTATTTTTTATTATATTTAATGGAAATATATAGAAGTATGGTAAAATGGGTAAAAAAATAAAATAATAATTAGATTCTCATTGTGACATATATGCTTATATTTCAGAGAAATGAATTATTAAATTTAATTCATAGATGGTGATAGTGTAGTAGTACTCGAAGTGTTTCCACATATTAACATGTATACAACTTTAAAAAAATTGTTAGATATGTATATTGATTAATATGTGAGAATGGTGAACGTTATATTTATATAAAGTGATCACTTTAGCAGCATTTTAAATAATTATTGTTTTTTTTTTTTAAATTTAAAAATAGCTTCTGGTGAAGAAACAATGATATATATATTTTTAGTTAGTTATGACATCCTGAAGAAGAAAATAGTATTTTTCGAAACCGGTAGATGTATTTAAACTCAATTCAGTGGTTAATAAAACAGAGATAGTAAATAAAAAAAATAATTTTAACCACAAAGTTAATATTGCTAATTTTAAAAGTTTTATAAGATATCTGTTATTTGTTTAATGATTATTACATTCATATTTACTTTTCTACAACGAAATGCGTTATATATAATTGGTATATAAAATTATCTTTAATTTTTTTCCTGTCGAATTCCGATACATTATCATCTTAATACCAGGGCAGTGAAACGAGGCATTACAGCAAGATAGGAATGTCAATAAATTGAATTTTTGAAACTATTAAATGATTGCTTACAATGCACGATAATAGTGCCCATTGCAAGGTGGTCCGTCGTTATCCATCTCGGATATGATGTTTCCATTGTGCGGATAGATGAGTTCGCCATGCAAACCCATTCCGCTCGGTATATTGTGTTTCAGTGATACGAATACTATACTATACACTGATAATCATTATATTTTATGACAACGGTATCTTGCAGCATCACACCATTATGACTCGGTGCTCGCTAAGCTTACAAATTTACATCACAAAGGAAAATCATCAAGTTGTTGATGAGCAACGGTAAAGATCTTCACCGGTGACCTGGTTCCTTCGCCTAGTAGGTTACTTGAGGGCTCATCCGTGCGCAAACGTAAACTCACTAATGTCAGAACACATTAGTAGAGTGAATATTATAAGTGAACGTTTATTTATATTATCATTATTTGAATGTCAACATACATATATCAAAGTATTAGATTGATATAATCATCGCTGTGGGAAAACTATATAATATACAAACATAAGAGACTACTAAGTAGTTGCTGCAACCTCTATTTTTTTCTCTTTTAATGCAGTTGTTTTCTCGTATACTTTTTACTAGTATCGTTATATAGTACTTGAATAAAATCGTCAGGCATAACAATGGAGTCTTGGTACCGATACCGGTATGTAAGTGAGGCTTGTAGCTGGCAGAAGAGGTACGAAAGTAGGCTGAATGCAGTGGAAATGAGAGAGATCTCTTAGGCGTAACTATATGTGTCAGATCTGTTTATGACAGAGTGAAGAATGAAGAAATAATGTAAAACTGATCTTAGCATGGTGAGTAAGATTAAGAAAGGATCGCTTATGTGATTTGGTCATGTGAAACGGATGAATGAGAGAGAATGGTTAGAAATATATGTGACGCAAGTGTTGATGACCCCAGAAATACAGGACGTCCGCAGAAGACTTGTCACGATCAGATACTGGATGATGGTCCTGTTAGAATCATTAATAATCAGCGAGCTTGTATGAATGTGGATGAATTCCTCTCTGCCTACCCCCGTAGGGAAATGGCATGATGGTAAGTTACTTCAGAAAATTATGGTTTAACTGTATTAATTTTATATTATTATCATCTATCTATTCTAGATAAAAGTCTCTTCATGATTCTGATTCACTTCAGCGTGTCTTTATGTCTTCTTGGTCCTTTTTTTCTTGTGGATACCGATTCAAGAATATTGTTTGTCTATAGATAATCTCTTCAACGATTAAAATATGGCCCACTTTTTGCCATTTACAATGGCATCAGTACTGGCAATGACGTCCTTAACCTTTTTTTTTTTTTAATAATAGTGGAGATGCGTATACGACACGTCATATGTCATATCAATATTCTTACTATTTTCAAACTAAGCTAAACGCATGTACTATGATAATAGAACTAATTTACTGGTTTCCTGAAATAAGGCGAGAATCCCTAACTACTAGATCACTAGGCCTGTGTCTTAACTACTAAACAAAGGGTAGGGAGACGGCGGCTCGCGTGCCGCATGCGGATCTTTTCGTAGGCATTTGCGACTCTTCAACTCCAGCTCATTGTTTCATGTACGATCATATTTGATTCATGGGATAGTTTTCCGGAAACATATGACACAATAAAAAAAACTAGTACTATTCTCACAATCATTGGCGTGACCTATTTATGCGAACAGACATTATCTTCCATGAATCAAATAAAAAATAAGTTAATAAGCAAATTAAACTACGATTATTTACAATCATGTCTTAAATTAAACGAGTAGTATGTCACTTGACTGACATAACATGCAAGGTTACCGTTCTAATTAGTCAACATTACAAAGCCCAAAAAGTGTTTTATTAGTTTTTAATAATTTAGGTTTTCTTGTTTTATAAGTATAGAACTAAACACTAGAGCTTATAAATCCCGTATATTCTCTTTTTGTAAGTAGCCTACGACCGTATTGTAAATTTGAGTTTTAAGTAAAAATATTGATTTTACCTCATTTTTTTCGTCATTTAAATTAATATAGTTACAGTGAAAATTAATGTTGCGACTCTATGAAAATTTTGAGATTTTGTGTACTTAATTTTTGGCTCTTCTAATTTGGTGGAAATGTGAGGAAGAGAGAATGGCACTTACTTTTCGTCTGCCGGATGCTGGTTCATTGATAGATTCCTCTCCACCATAAATACAAGCGTTGCAGTGTGTATACTAACACTTGCGTAACGGATTTTTATGTATTAGCGGAATTAAGGTAAGATTATCTAATTAGCGTAAGCGGAGTAAAACGGAGTGAAGCGACGTTAGTTGTCCGTACAGAAGTTCAAAGTGCACTGAATTTGCTGCAGTTGGAAATTATTAATTACTGCGACATGTTTTTCTTCCTTGTGCTTAAGGATAAGTTAGGAAAGAAAGGGATGGAGACACGCAGGTTAAAATGTTGGTAAATCGCGAATTGAATGTATGATTGAGTGAGGCGACAAGTCAAACGCCAAGTAACGTAATATAATTTAAATAAATATCAGATATCGCATAGAGACGAAGCTATTTTTTATTATGTTTAATGGAAATCTATATGGTAAAATGGGTAAAAAATAAAATAATAATTAGATTCTCATGATTCTAATAAAAAATATGTAAGAGTATGGGGTGATTGCAGGGCTTACAACCTGTCTTCGGCTGGCTTAAGTGATCACTTTATATATATAACGTTCACCAATTCTTACCTTACAATTTCCATATTTATCAAATTTTTGAAAGTTGGATATATGGTATTACATGGACTTCGAGTACCACTACACCATCGACATCTATGGATCAAATTTGATAATTCATTTTTCTTTGAAACAGCACATATTATATGTCAACTCAATGAGAGTCAGATTTTGTTGAAAATTATTTAAAGCAATATTTTTTATCTGTAAAATGTTTTCAACACATTATACTAGAGTACGCCTGAAAATTTTTTTTTTTTTAATTTTTATATATTTTTCTTATTTTAACCAGTATATTATTATAACAATATTTGAATATGCCCAAGAACACACTAATACTAAATTTTTACCTATAGTAAAATTATTGGTAAAAATCCAGTAATTGCGTGTTCTTGGATATATTCAAATATTGCTATAATATAATTTAATTAATTTAAACAGCGCTAACATCATTAGAAAGTTTGCCGACCCCTGTACTAGACCAACAAGCTACATTTGCCTACAATATAATCCTCTTATTTCTTTTCCGTCTCTTCTAGCCATTTTCACCACAATTCTTTTAATTCGACGCTGTGTCGTTTAGAGTTTGTACGTTAGCTTAGTATTCAGTCAAGAGTTTAGGATTCACTCACACATGTCTATGAATGAGCTGGTCAATTAAATCAATCAATCAATTTATATACTTATATATGAATTAATTACAGTGATTGAGAAGGTGTATAGTTATCTACTCTCAAAAGGTCATGGGCTAAATCTCAGCACCTGGTATATTTTCATTTTGATGAATGCAAGACTTCCTGTGTGTAAATATGCTACTTTAATTTCTCATTTCGTATTCAAATAAATAAATATAGTATTCTACATGTGTATAACACCGTAAGCGCAATATTAATCATTACCGACTCCATAATATTGCTCCACGAGCAGCTCCGTATCTTTTACAAATTAATTTCTGCCGCACAAAGCATTAAAAAAACTATTTTGGTGCCTACAAAGACACCTTTCTACGTTTTCAATTTGATACCACATAATAGTGGGCAGCGGCTTAATCCAATCACAATATTTTTGACTACTGTGTTTTGATATGTGAGAGTATTTGAAGGTTGAACGCTTCTTACCGCAACGGAAGCGATATTTGCTCTTAATGTTATACCATTAAATTCGTTTTGGGATGCCCAACGTATTGGGAATTGTCTCTATGGAAGGTTTTTTCATTTCGCCATAATTAATAACTCTACGGCATTTGTACCTTTTTATTATTTGTTAATTTTAATCAAAAAAAATAAAGCCGTGCTTTAATAAAAATTTTCCGGTAAGAATAAAACTAAATAGTAAATAAAAACCTTTTTTTAATATTAATATCACGTCAATTTCTTGTACCAATGGACATTGGGTTTTATCACTATATTTACTGCTTGAAAAGCTTTACAGTAAGTAGACTGGCCAAACCTTTGATCAGATTCTTCAGCCATGATGTTCTCCTTTTTCCAGGGCACCGATTTTCAGTAATATGATATTTTTCTGGATATCTGATGTATTGAAATTTTTGTATTTTATCTTCTTTTCTGCCCGTACCAATATTCGCCTGATTTTTATCATACTTTTGTAAATCCACATCTCAAATACTTCGTCTTATCATTTCTTTGCCTTTTTCGTCTAAGCGGTCGATTTATTATTGAACAATTTATATGTATGTATTTATTATATAATATATTCAATTTTGTGTTTTCGTGTAACATAGCCGTGTGTGTTAAATAAGGATAATTTTTAGATTTAATTTTTTCAGATTGTTTTTTGGTTCCACGCATGGATGCAGTACTTTTTTAATATGCCCTGAGTGCCCACTATCCAGCATTCTTTTTCTTCTTTCCTTCTTCGTGTTATTATTGACAAATAATATAATTACTAGGTTCGCGTGCACCTCCAGGGTATCTCCAGCCAAATATAAAGTTCTGTTTACCGTTGCGCCACTCTTCTAGGTTTCCTTGGTCCAAAGTTGTAACTAGGATAATCAGCATTACACTACAGTACATATATGTCCTAGCATTATGTAAATATTGCTTAAAACTTTAATTAATTAAATGCAAGTTAAATATATTAAGTAGAAAGATATAAATATAAAATCAATTTTATCGAAAAATATTATTATTGCACTACCGTGATTCGAACCTGGATCTCTTTCCAAGCCAGGAAAGGTTTATTATCAAACTATGTTACAGCAACAGTACTTTTAATGACAAATTTTCGAACCTTTATGTTACACTTTTTTCAAATTAATACATCTATCGTTTCATTATTTGAAAACCATCTACTTTATTTTTACGGAGTCTCAAATATCTTTGAGTAAACCGATAGCAGACGCCAGAATTAACAATTCATTTTTATTCAGTTTGGGACACATTGATACAACTGATATATTATTAAGGAGAACACATTCTTGTTGTGAAGTTGTTAGTATTTAAAATATCACAGACTTATGTTCTGAATAATTATGACTTCACAATAAGAATGAAATTAATTAATTGATAAATTAATTTTAATTCATTAAGAATACATAATTTTATAATTTTCATCAATATTTAACAGTACCGCAATTATTTTATTTTCGTTTTCCGTTTTAACATAATAAATTATACTATTTAATTTTGTTTGTGTATCTTCATACTGGTTAGCTACGCGATACCACTTATTCGCGCTGCGGTGCACATACCTAACACCTTCCCGTATCTATAAAAAAAATTTCATCTACGAAACAGAGTTGAACATCGGTCAAATTTTTTGCTTCGCGAAACGAATAAAAACATGACAGTTGCGAGCCGTGCGGGGCACCTTACCAACGCAGTAACAATACAGCTAGTTTATTTAGATTTATATGAGAAATGTCGTCGATTGAACCCGACTCGATCTTAATGTTTTGTTCTATTAGGGTTTAACCGTGCGGACTATTATGGTCTGGCGATTTCTGTCTTTTGTTTTTGTTTAATCGATGGAGTTGTACATTTTTTATCATCGTCTTTAGAAAATAAATGATTTTGAACGTTAAAATCGTTTTTTCACACTACGGTTTGTTATAATATCTGTATCTACGCATTTCGTTTGTGTGATTATTTAATTTCATATCATAAAAACATTCTCGGTGTCACCAATTCGAGGAAGAAACTACAAGGCGAATGCGAAACGAGCTATTCTTTAAAATATAATTATTAATGTTATTATTATTTTTTCCTACAACTTTTAAATAAATTATTTGGTTTCAGAATCCTCATTTTATATATATGATTAAATCTTTAATTGTAGTAAAATTATATAAATAGTATATTCCTTCGGGGAATGAGTGAAGTGATAAAAATAATGTTAAAATTTAAAAGTATGCATAATCTTTTGTTTAGTACGTTTTCAAACAACGTTAAGTAATAAACGTAATAACTGTATAAAGATCGGAAAATTGCGATTAGGTATATTCATTCATAACCAACAACACAAAGGCTCCGTTTATGTGTCCAATTAAATAAAACAAACATTTTTAAGTAAATTAAAATACAGCGCGATGGTGAATTTACTGCCATAATCAGAGATGGAAATCGAGATGTTTCTTGAAATATGACTGGCTTTTTATATAGCTAAAATTTCTCACGCTTCAATCAAATAATGAAACCAGTTTCCTGCAACTAATTCGCATATAATGATGGCGACATTTTCCAGGTGGTAATAAATTTATACTTGTATACGTAAAATTTAGAATGCAATATGTGTTTTTTCGCTATCTATTTTTGCTAACATTAATAACTCCGTAAGTTTGTGACGTCATAAACTCGAAAAATTATCCTTTTTTTTATTCTCTAAATTTTAATTTTTTATTGTTAGATATTAACGACAAATGCGAATTTTATCATCCGTCTGCATCCATCACCATCTGATAGATTGATTTTTCATGCAATATTCTTGGCGAGTCATCGTGTTTTTCTGCATACATTTTTTATCGAGTATTTATTGTAACACCTCAATTCAATTAGCGTTTCTAAGCAATATATTTCAGGCATTTCAAAAGCAATTATATTTTTTGTAGCTGATCGCCTGGCAGAGGAAAACCTACTTAATGCTTTCACGTTCCGTAAGACTGACATAACTTGTCATGAATTTGTTTATTTCAAGCTTTTATTTTACATTGAATTGATTATCGAAATATTTTCGTACATATTTTACCAATATAAGTTTACGATGACAATATCTGTCTCGTTAAAAATACAAAACACCATTTCGTTTGATTTTGAAAATTTAGTCACTTTTTTATAAATTTATTCGAAAAAGAGTCTTAAATTATTCTAATATAGTGTGCTTGTCTTCCTTCAACTGCATTCTCTATCTTTTTTGAATGTGTTAATCCCGTTAGATTTGCTAGAATTTTAATCAGATATTTGTCGTGTATCACGTTACACCGAGATCGCCGCGTGACCCCGTAGACCATCGTATCATGTATAGAGGCATAACTGTCCAGCCACGAATGTGTTTGTGTCATCTAGATAATCAAATCCTCAATGGAGGCTTGTCGGGTTGAAGATGACGTGTTAAGCAGATGTCATTTACTTCACACGGCGAGCGTTATCGGGGCCCAGCGAGTATTATCTGTGGAAACCGATACCGCCATGCGCCACCTCGAGGACGGCGACTCTGAATAAATCGATTAACACAGTGACTTTCTACAGAACTGGTTTCCTCTTCGGACCTTCTCCTCATCTTCAACACTCACACTGTACAGGGTGACGTGAGAATAAATGTGTCATATTCAAATTAGTCTCATTGGAGAGATTTCCTCGTTTAACTTTATTGATCATATTATGGGGTAATCTCAAGTGATTACTTCAAAAAGTATACAAACTTTTAAAGTTTCATTATTATTATATACTTTTTTAAATTCTAAATTTAATGTTTCTTTTACGAGGTGACATCATCCAACTCATTATTTTGCTGCCACTAGTATTTGTTCCCATCGCGTATCCAGTCGTTTTTCGAAAATCCAGGCCATTTCCCAAGGTCAAGTACTTTTTATTTATTTATACTTTTATATTTAGCTACTGATTGCTGTTTTATGTTTTGATGTGTGTGTGATATATCGTATATTTTCTATTTTACCGTATATATCGTGTTAAGTGACAAATAATTTATCTTCGTAATTCTTTATTTTCCATATCTTATGTTCGAAGACATTTTTATAATTAAACTCTTTATTCGTATACTTGATCAATTATCTTATGTTAAATTATTGAAATGATTTGGATAATAAATGGATTGTTTTTAATTTTGAATATCTGTAAAAATCTTAGCGTAAGTGAGACCATTGCTAGATGAAACAATAAAAACATAGATTCAAAGGTTGTCTTTCAATGCACGTATTGATATATCTGCTATGAAATCCATACAAATGTATGAAATCTTTGTATTTTAATACAAATTAAATCAGAAAGATATACAGAAAAAATCCATCGATCGAAAAAATATTTGGTTGCTACCGGGATTCGAATCTGGACCCCTTTTTTCCGGGTTAGCGCGTTCACTATTTCGCTATAGCAATTGAATACATTTTCGACAAATTTTCAACTTTCACATATTCTGTTATCTTTCCAATTAATACATCTATTATTCCATTTTTAAAAGCAATCAACTTTATATTGTGGTGAATCTCAAATACCTTTGTATTTCACGCTCTGGACAGCAGGGAAGCAGAACCGAAGATCTTCAGCACTCTTTGATCTTCAAGATCGTCGGCGAAATGTTTAGGTTTAGTGGTCACCCAGTTCATCACCGCCCTGTAGCGCCGGATAGAACGAGTGGAGATACCAATCATTAATTACCTGTAGCCGCACGGCCATTTATCAGTACGACGGGACCATTTGATTTTCGGCTCCAGCGATGCACCTCCAGTGTACAGAGGAGAATTCATTTTTTTACGGATCAGATCTTACGTCCTCCCCGCGGAAGTATTGACGCTGTGAACGTTGATTGATCGATGGTACGGGTTGATCGATAATCGCCAGTGGCCTGCCAGCCGGCCTGCCAGTGAGGCCTTGCATCCACAAGGCTCCTTCACCGCCGAGGGTCGAATTTGTAGCACATAATTATATCAACTTTTTATTTATTTAGATATATCAAAATAAAAAAAATTTAGTTTGTTAATTTTGGATGAATTAAAAATTAGGTAAAATTTGTGGTCATTTTATTTTTTGTTTGTTTTAAATGTATTTTCCGTCTACATTGTTTTTATTTATTTTCTAGCCCAGGATTACAATATTGGTGATTTTTAATTCTATATGATGCGTCGCATATTTTTAATTTTATTTAATCCAGTATTTAAACGCTGCTAGAACCTCATAATTTTAAATTGAACTTTTGATGTTGACGGTACGGAATGTGAGATGATGTCTTTCTGAAGACGGGCAAAATAATAGAATTTAGTACCGAGCGGTTAACTATTCGGTAGGATATTATATAGGTAGGTAGGTACCTGCTAGAGGCGTTATTAAAGGTCGGCATGCCGTGGACACGGTCAAAGTTGATACAATAATGTAGAGATGACGGTCAAAGTTTATACAAGAATATAAGGATGACTTCAGGTAGGTATGATCTTGAAAACCATCACGTTGCATTCGAGCGATTTCTACTTTAATATGTGTTTTCGTCACAAAAGCCATTGGTGTCGGGTAATTTGTAAATGTTTTTATTTATGTATCCGTGATGCTGCTTGATAAATAGAATTCCCTAAATAGATGACTTAAAATATGATGTAACGGTAGATATGTAGAAACGCCGAAGAATCTGCATACAATTAACTCCACCCATTATCATTTAATTGGATCTGGATAGTTGCCGTAGCTGAACAAACCAATGCTATCGTGAATTAATCCTAAACGGCCTGATTAATGGTAATGTCAGAAATAAAATTACTTTGTTAACGACTCTAAACAGGTATTTGTTACTTGTATTCACTAATTTATGTGGACGACTCGCGAGCCTTGAAAAGACTTATCCCCGGTTACTCGGAGACTTGGTGATTAGTGAGAAAAAAAAGAGTTAATTTTCTTTTTCACCCTATGAAAGGCGAATGAAAAGTGGTAATTACTAAAGGTGGACAAGGTGCAGTTTTAATCGAAGTTTAATGAGTAAAGAACCAGAAAACTTGATTGAAAAATGGTTAAAAATATATTTTCATTCTTCATTCCTAAACTCACACTACAATAATAATAACATTTATTGTATGTTTTATTTTATTTATTTTGGACAAATATAATATTATAAAAAATGACAACTGTATATATCATTTTTGTAGGTTCCTCTCTCAGGATAGTTGATTATTATAAGATTAAACACTGTGAAAATAATGGGATACAGAAATACCAAAATCTTTGGAGTAACAGGATATCAAAGAATCTAGAAGAAATTGTTAAAACGGAGTATGTAATAAATTTTAAAATGTCTACAGAACGGAACATAAAATGTTAAATCTTAGAAAATTTGATTTTTGTATAATATATAATAGAAATAACAATAATACAAGACTATTAAAAGACCCTATACAAATAAAAAAAACGTGAAAATAATTTGGGTAAAAGAATTAAGAACAAAAATACACAAACTTTGTTTCTTTACTAATTGATACAGGTCTCCCCCAAGAAGCGTCAATGCTTGGTTCTATGGCGAATTTGTATGTTCTTAAGTTTCAAATTTGTATGTTTGTAGGTACTCGATTTCTGAGAGATATTCCAAGCTTAGTTCTTTCCATCACTCTTTGGGTAGTTTTCAATTTGTATATTGATAGTGAGAATCCGCGTCTAGGCTCCATATGTTGGTACTCGTAAGTATTGGTACTGAGTGTAAGCTTTAGTCCCTAGAAAATACCGCCTAACCCAGTTGAATATCAGGGGCGTGCATTGCATATAAGCAAAAAAGCTATGCATTAATAAAAAGTCTGGGAAACTAATACAAATTAAATAATCCATGTTATGTTATAATTACGCTAGCGCCCACCGTTTATCAGAATAATCATTAGTTGCTTAGTTCTGGATGCTACCGTGCGACGCCACCGGAGTGCTGTAGTCCTCTACTGGGTTACTGTTCATTTATTGCTACTACAATTGCTAGCCACTGTTTTAATCTAACGTTCTATTCAGGTCATACAATTGCTACCTACTAAATTGTAAATTCCACTCTGCATAGTCAGATATGAATCAGCTGATCCATGTTGTACGGAGTCCTTAAGCTGTTTCCTAACAGAATGACATTTGAAAGGTTTTGAACCTGTATTAGAGCTGATCGAAGCATCTACTTTCTCATTTATTAATTCGTAAATTTTACTACCTTATTAAACGTTGTTTTCATGATTGTTCTTTGCGTTCGATAATAATGCATTTTTATTATGATGGATTCATTTTGCTTAAAGACGTCGGTTAAACGAAAGTTAATAAACCTTGTACAATGTAGCATTATATAGTATTATATACTATCATGGTATTAGGGAAAATTTCTCAGCATAACCTAAGTTTATACATACTGCACGCCACTACTGAATTCACCCTTTTGATTCTGTCTCCCTATTTATCTTGTTTGACCTGACTACGTGTAATTAAAGGTACTTACTACTTCTCTCATTCCGCTTGACCCCGACAATACAAATATGAGTGAAAGATTACGATATACATTTTAAACAAAATATTTTAAGTTATCATATATATATTAATAGGTGTTTAAAGGTTTTGATAAACCCACAGGCTTTAATATTACTACAAATATTATATTTATAATAAAGATTGAAATTAAATAACTTTTGTGTTAAAATATTCGCTTCCTTTATTTATTATCGTCATCATCGGATGACGAACATATAGGAGTGGTTAAGTTTAATAAAAACAAAAAAATTGTAATCATATTTTTAATATCTCACATGACATTTTGTGTTATCACTACTATTATTATTATTTAATTTCTAGAAAATTGCCACACCTACAACTTTACATATGTGAACAATAATGTGATTGTTCTGCTGATAAGTTATCGAACTATTATTTCTTTTTTATTTTTACCGCACTAAAATCAGATTGAAGTCTCAAGGCGTATTATGGCATTTAAACACCTATTTTTAATAAGTTTATTTCGTGTTTTCTTTATTCAAAAATAATTATTAAATTTTTTATTTGTTATTTCCATTTAAATACACAGAGGAAAATACATATTTAAAGATGTTTTAGTAATTTATTTTATCATTAAGCCACGTATTTAATTATATATTCAGATAGTTCTTTATTAAAAATTAGTAATTGTCATTAAAATAATTTATATAATGTAATTCGTTTACTGATTTTTACCTCAAGATGATAATTTAAAATGATTCTAATTCAAATTAAATTTATCAACTAGAATGATATACCTACAGAAAAAATCTATTCATCGAAAAAGTATTTAGTTGCTACCGGGATCAACTAAATATTTTTTCGATAAATAGACATTTTTCTGTATTTCTTTCTAGTTGATTAATTTGATTTATATTAAAAATACCACCGAACTATATATGTACTGGAAATGCAATTTCAGATCAAAAATATGTCATCATTAAAAAATAATAATTAAAAAAAGGTCTTGATAATCCAACTGTTTAAAAGTATATTTTCGGGGGACCACCAAATTAGTCTCATTTTTCATAGCTTAGTTTTAAGAACAGTAAGATTATTAATAATAATATGTATGAATTACGTTTGTTATTTAAACATGTGTTTTGAGAACTATTTGTTAGTAATATCGAACAACGAGAAAATTGAAAACTTATGGGTTAATGAACAAACTTATGAAGAAGGTGTTTTTTATATTCAGTTTTGAAATATTGCAACACATATTTCGAAAATAATCTGCGTCGTACGGCATTATACGTAAAGTGGCACGGTCAGGCTTCGTATCCAGATTAACGTCTCTGTGTATGCCGATGAGATGCATTCCGAGAATGCGTAGATTTTGTAGGTCTGTACGATTCGCTATGTTTGAGATGCTCTGCCGTACAGGGATTACTTCACTAAGCCCTAATAAATGTGACAGCAGTTTTCTATGTATAGTTTTAGAATTTTGGTAAATAGTTGATAAATTTATATTTTCAGGAGTGTATTTTTTTTAATATTTTGACACCAGGAATTTTGTTATGATTGCCAAAAGTGCGTCTTTAATAATAAATAGAACATATAGCTTCTGTGTTAGTAATTTTCTCAATGGTAAAAATCGCCTTGACTTTTGAGATTAATAAATGTTAATATTACTCATTCACAATATTGATGTAATACGATTTTATTAACCTTTACCATACCATGCTAAAAATACCCTACGCAGCTATGCTGTCAACTCGTGTTACTGCAAGAAATTTGAGTTTTTTTTTTCACTTTAAACGGGAACTAAATACTTTTACAAGCTTAAATGGCTTTAAAATAGTTAATGTCACAGATACTAAAAATATAATAAGAAATAATAAATATAATAATTAAATATGTTCATTTTATTCTCAAACATTATTCTTGTAACGTATTTATCAAAATACCCATATAACATGATTTTCATCTATATCTGTCATCATTAAAATGAATGTGATCTTTTTCACGCAGTACAAGTGGTATTTTTAACGTAGATAGCATGCAACAAACAATTTTATATAGCACTGAATTCAAAAATGATTATTTTTATTATGATTCGCTTTACATAATTGGTTTTCCACTACTCATTTCTAAGTGAAAATGATTTTTTTAGGACTATGTAAAATGTAAGTTTTACGTTGTGCATATTTATAGAAATACGATTTAATTGGCTCTGTAGACCTATTTAAGTGCATGGCTAGGGAAAGGTTAAAAAACTGTGTTCTAAAATGTGATTTCATTGAAAAATATAATGTCGTATTCTGTAATTGATACAAAGATATTGATTGTCAAAAATGTATTAAATTTACATATTATAACGATTGTACCCATTGATCAATTTTATTTTTACCAAGCAAGGCTATAATGCACTGCGCTCGTTTCTGCGGAATACTTTTTTTTTTCTCTTCGCACTTTTCCTCTCACAGTTCTGTGGCATTCACAAAGCGATCTCCTTATTTAGGGATCGTATTGCCTCTCGTTTGTGCCGCGCCAAAATGGTCATTCACGCAATTTATATTTTTTTGTCTTGTCGCGTATTGAAATGCAGAATGTTTGCGGACGTGGCCGCGGCTGCGGCTGGGGTCCGTTTCCTTATTCGCGCATTTCATTATTGTTTTATTCGCCCTCTTATTCAATTTTGCATTTATTCAATTTGTCTTGTGTGTACCGTGGCGTGGTTTGTTCTCGGTCTCTATTTAGTCTCGGAGGTGTCCGATGCTCTTGTTTGGGTTTTTACTTTTTGTTTTGTGTTCTCTTTGAACGTGATGTTGTTTCTCACCTTCTTGAAATGACGTCCTCCGTCATTGTTTTCACACCAGACGATATGATTTCGGATTTGAATGCTTCGGGAGCCTGTTTTGTGAACGAATGTCGGAGTATTTGGGGTGAGTGACAATCATTGTGAGTATTTTACCCGACTCGCGAATTCATTATTAAAATACAATAAATAATTTTTATTTTAAATAATCCGAGAGAAGTGTAGATTTTCATTTTAACTAGTATTTAATACTATTTGACACATTTTTGTAGTAATTTTTTTCTGGGTTTGAGTTTTGTGTGTGTCATTATATTATTAGTGCACCTATTAATAACAATCAAACGTCAAAGTTTAGTTCTATCAACCCTCAAGTACGTGCATTTTCTTAAATAAAAAAACCCTTCCGGAGCTGACCTCAGAAATTGGGTAGATTTCGTGTGTGTAAGTACGTTTTTTTACTTTTTTCTCTAGGACCAATATTAACAAAGTTACGGATTTTTAAAGTTTTTGAACAGTCGCCATTTTGAAACAATATGGAGAATCACGCTGTTTAACGTACTTGGCCAAGATATTTACGTAGTCAAATTTTCATAAAAGTTTGATCGAAGCTTAATAAAATTATGGGAGTTATCTTGTCTATAAAAATTTGAAAGAGGATTGTTTCGAGGTTTTCTGGTCTGAAAAAATGCATTAATATTTTCCGGAATTGCGTCATAAGATCTACTAATAATCTTTCCTACTAATAATAAAGAATTTTTCTTTTATATATATAAAATATATTTATAAATTCACAATAATTATTATTTAGCGGTTTGGTTTATTTCTCTGTCATATTTGAACATTGCACAGTTTCCTTTTGCGTCAAAGAAAATGATCGATCTGTAATATTGCAGCGAATAATAGATCATCCAGCATCGTTTCGAGATGAAATCTGCGGTCGCTCGAACCGCATACTTTAAGACTTTATGTTTCAAACTCGAATCAAATTAGCTATGCAAGTAGATATGTCTGCCATCTGAAGTGCAATTATTTGATAGTTGTATTGTATTTTCCTTTGTATCACATTATCCGTCTTCGAAATGATATTTTTTTTTATATGTAGGTATATTATCCAATTTTTTTTTGTGTTGTGCATGTCAGCCAATTGAATATATCATATTACATTTCATGGATCATTTTCATATGCAATAATATATATTGAATAGTCCAGTGAATACCAGAAACATATTGTTGGATTGGTAAATTTAAGGATTTTTTCCAGTTAGTGATATTATTCTTGGAACAGAAACTTATTCAGAATTATGAATACTAAAGTTTTCTAGTGTGTACCACCAAAAATCCATCGCATATTTTTCGCTTTAATTTTTTAACACAACCACATTTCCATCTTACTTCAAAGTTTATTTTACAATACATAACTAAATGTCGAGTAGCATAATACATTTATTTTTTAATATATATTTTCTTATGTATATTTATATTGTAAAAATAAATATTTAAAAATTTATATATATTAACATATTTATGTAACAGAAGAGACATATTTATTAAGTAATAAACCATTTTTTTTATTGTCTTTGTGAGAGGGGGGCGTAGGGTAACTTTAATCGTATTCTCAATTCAACGCTTTCATGGGAAAATATATTTATTTGTTACATCAGTTTTATTATTACGTTTAAATTTGTGACTAAAATTAAATTTATAAATAAAAGTGCAATACGCTTCAATGATCTTGGTTGACTATGTGACGGAAGATCAAAACGCGATCGATAGCTTTCTCATTTCCGAACTGAATCAATTCCATTTTTATTGCCCTATTATTCCTCGTGCCGTTTTTGTTTTGTCCTGTTCCTCTCTTGCTTTCGTTCAGGGCTGGCGTAGGGCGCTGCGTGTATCACTTCGTTCTCAAGATAATAATTTTTTTTTTCTATTTGTGATAAATTTAAATGTATTTTTCTAATCAATATATGCATGAGATTCTTTTTTTTTTGTTCCGTAAATTGTTTATCAATAATATTTTCAATCAACAATCTTACAACCCTCTCTTTAACTATTTTAATGTTTGCAGCTTAATTAGTTTTATTTACAATATTTAGTTTATTAATCTTTCTAAATTTGACTTTTTTATTTATTTTATTTTGTTTAACGTTAAAAATAGATGAATCGGCTTCTATAACACATTCATTGTTGCACAGTAGTATGGTTGTATTAATTGGGAAATACTAAACAATTAAATATAAATTACAAATAATAATAGCAATTTTGACTTTATTTGTTTAGTAAACAGATTCAGTAAATTTATCAATCATCTCCAAAATATAATATTAAATATTATTCTTTTTTTTTTAAGCAGTTAAGTTAGTACAGAGTTATTCAGTCTCAGTTACGATGTTTTAGCTGATTTATTTTCTTTTTTAGTATTACTTGAGAACTTTCATACTTCTGATTGTAAAATAAATGTTTCCAATATTCCTAATTATTAATCATATACTTCGTGATATCACTTGTAACGACTTATTAATCCATGAAGTTATTAACTTATATAGGTATGTATCATATATATATACACCTGAATATCCTTCTGTGTATATATATATAATACATACCTATATATGTATCATATATATATACCTTCTATCTCGCATATGAAATTTTGAAAGAAAACTGATGCATTATATAGAGCACAGTGTCAAATTTCTTTACAATACAGAATTAGGTGGATGTGTAACCTTTTTGTTTTGAAGGTAAATTTTTTAAATGGAAAGCAAACAAGTCCGTTTATTACCAATATTTGAATATGTCCAAGAACACACAATTACTGGATACCTAAAAATAGCTTTGTCTCTATGAGATTTCCGATAAAGTTCATTTATATTTATATTGTAAGAAATTAAAAGATTAAATACTCTTATTATGAATATTGCATGATAAAGATATTATGTACTTCAGTAGGAGGTATATATCCGACATCTTTGGTCGCCGTTCCTTTAAAATATATATTATTATTTAATATTTACACGATTTTAAGCTTTTTCTTTTAGAAATGTCCTTCCGTTCGTAATGATCGTTTTTCAAAACATTAATAAACCTCAAACTATTTTTCTTACCGTTTCCAAACGTTGGTTGTTCAAATGTATTTGTGGTGTTATAGTATTAATTATGTTAAACGATATGAGAGAATTTCCCGTTCAGAGAAAGCGACGCGTAAATCGCACTGTGGCCCGGCGCGGAGCTCCCGACCGCCTCCAGATCCGGACCCGGCTTGCCGCGCTCCGGCGCATCATCACAGTCCTCATCATCTGTACCGATTCCTGATTTGTTTTCGTGGTTTTGCGGTGTCCAATGAAGGCGCATTGTTCCGCGCGCCTTTCCCACATCGCGGCGGCCGTCGTCACAGTCGCCGCTGCCGTCGCCCGCAGCGACGCGATGGCCGCTCGCACGGGTGGACACCGCGCCGCTTGCTATTATTCCACTCGATGTTTGCTTTTGTCTATTTATTTACACTTTTTTATATCATTTATGAAACATTATTTCGCACGTTATAAACGTCGTTTGTAACATTTATTAATCACTCGTTTTGGGGATTTATACGCCCACTTTACCCTGGTGAAAAATATTCATTCCATTCCACTGTCTACCGAATATCTCACCCGACAATATTACAGCCCTCCACCCCCTAACCGTATTATAAATTATAGCTAAATCTGAATCGGATCAACGCTGTGAAATCAGCAGTATATAAATCAATAATACACACACACATATATATATTCGTGTACAATATATTTAAGGAGAACACATTTCCGTTGAAAATTGCAGTTTCAGAACATATTTTTAATACAAATTAAATTAATTAACTATTAAAATATTTTAGTTGCTACCGGTATTCGAATCTGGACCTTATCCTATTCGGGAAATGCTTTAACCAATTCCGCAACATCAACCTACCTATGTTTACGAAAACTTTTTGAACTTATATTTTGTAATTCTTTAAAATTGATACATCTATTATTCTATTTTTAAATACAATCAATATATATTGCGATGAATCCCAAATACCTTCGAGTAATACAAGCTAGGATTCGCCAACATTATGTCAATCCATTTTATTAAATTAAATTTATTGTTTACTTACCATCACGCTGATTCCTCGCGGGAGTAGGCAGAGAGGATAGAGCGCCATACTTCTCTGTCCTGACACACAATTCTCGCCTCATCTACATTCATACATCTTCTCATGCAAGCTCGCCGATTGTTGAGGCTTCTGACAGAACCATCCTCCATTATGTGGTTTACCTGGTCCTCTATTTATGGTGCCATCAACACTTGCGTCATATATCTTTCTCACCATTCTTTCTTCATTCATCCGTTCCATAGGACCAAACCACTTAAGTGATTCTTTATGGCGAAATTAGTTAACGCATTTTCTCGGATATTAAAAAGTCCAGGTTCGAATCCCGGCAGCGACTCAAATATTTTTTCTTAAATAAGTTTATCAGTATACCTTTCCAGTTGATTAATTTAATTTGTATTATTATGTATATGTATGTTTATTTATTTTATCTTTTTATTTCTGTGGCACAAGCACTTATATTTTATTTTGACTGATGTTTATTATATTTTTATGTTTGACGTTATCCTGCCCCTTCATCTTACATTTACTATCCATTGATTTTTTTTTTTTTTCAATTCAATTTCTTAAATATCAAAACTGAAACACGTACATTGCAGACGCGTGCAGCTAGTTATTAACATAAGCTGCACGTAATTTTATATTTTGAGAAACAAAGCAAAATTAAATAAATATTCACTGACAGAATATTACAATATACTAAAAATCTGAATAATAATTGTGATAATAATATTACAAGATGCGTATTTTTATTAATTATTCTAATTAAATATAATTTATTTCAAAGTACTGACTGAACGCCATTGATATATTGATAATAGTTTTATTTTATTAAATACAAATTAAATGTATTAATTAGAAAGATATACATATAAAATCAATTTTATCGAAGCATATTGTTGTTGCTAGCGGGATTCTAACCTGGATCTCTTCCAATCCGGGGAACGTGCATTGACCGATTACTCTACAGCACACAGTACATTGACGGAAAATTTTCGAACCTATATGTTACATTTTTGAAATTGATACATTTATCGTTCCATTATTTGACTTACACTTTATTTTTTTAATGCACGATCCCCAGATTGGAAGAGATCCAGGTTCGAATCCCGGTAGTAACAACAATATTGTTCGATAAAATTGATTTTATATGTATATATTTCTAATTAATACATTTAATTTGTATTTAATAAAATAAAACTATTATCAATATATCAATGGCATTCAGTCAGTACTTTGAAATAAATTATATTTAATTAGAATAATGAATAAAAATACGTACATAAAAGTATGTATTATTTTTGGTATTTATATGTAAACTTTTTACCTATTATTTTAAAGTTATGCAATTTTCCCTAAAAAATATACATAAATAAAATTCATTTTACTAGGTTAGTAAATAATACCGACACGTTTTGTTAATTTCTCTATTTTAGTTATATTATGTATAACTTATACGATAAGTAAAAAAAAATATCTTACAGATGATTGTAAAATGTTACTATAATGATTTAAATAATATTTGTAACACTGTATCTGTGATAGAGTTAAGTATTAAACTGCAGAGATAATGCAAGTATTATTGAATTATCTATATTCGTCAAGAAAACGAAGAAATATTAATGAATACCTATGTAGACAGTATGATAAATGCTAATGTTAATAAATAAATAAATTTCTTGGCTTCAGAATGCATGAGAGTTAGTATATATACACAGTTATATCTGGAATAAGTGTTGTTTAGTTTATAAGTTTCTGGTAAATCAATATAATTTTTATCGTAAGGCATAATAAAAATGACAAGCATTTAATACCGTAGCAGTCACACAGTTAAAAGTATGTAACAAATAGCTAAATTTATTGATTTGCACCTGCACTTTCAATTTAATGAAAAAAAAATATACATCAATTTATTATAATGTTATTTATAAAAATTACGCAATATTTAAGGGAAAATTGATTTATATATATATTTGAATGACAAATAAACAATAAAAAATGTGCAATAGATTAATTTTTTCTTGGTTGTGCATTGAGGTTAAATTATTTTTAAGGAGAACACATTTTTGTTGTGATGTCGCAATTAAGAGCATGGTTTCCGATAGCAACTAAATATTTTTTCGATCATTAGATTTTTTCTGTATTTGTTTTTCTAGTTGATTAATATAATTTGTATTAAATTATTTTTCAATACGTTACGTAGATACCAAATTTTTTATCAGTTCTTTGTTATTTAAATATATTTATTTTCTCTTTACAATAATTATAATAAAATATAATAAAAGTTTTATTTTTTAAATAGAGTAAATACACGGATTACATGTCACATCAATGGTCTTACTATTTTAAAACTAAGATAAATGATCGTACTATGAAAATAGGACTAACTTGCTGGTATCCTGGAACGAGGCGCGAACCCTCGACCAATAGATCACTAGGCCAGTACTTTAACCATTACACCAACACGCTACTTATATATCTATTCCTTTATACATATTTGTGTAAAGGTATATTATACTGAATGTAAGTTTTTCAGCAGGTAGCAGTAAAACAATCGCCTAGTGAGTGTTAGAGGGATTAATCGTCCCAGGATACCACTAAGTATTATTTTCACAGTACAAGCGTTTAACGATATTGCATATTTATCTCGCGTTTCTCTATTTAAAAAAAAGGTTAATTTTTCCATTGTATTATACTAACAGTATAAAAAGGGTTTTAATTTTGAAGTGGAACATAACATATTTTAACAAATTTAATTTATTTATTATATTCCTACAGATTTATCTGATGTTATAATTAAACACACCATAGTGTGTGTACTTACCATTCTATATTGCCTAAATAATGTTTTTTTTATAAATATTTACTTAATATTCAATTTATCCTGATGCACATTTAATTAGCATATCTTTCATACAATAATTGTATATACAGTAGAACCCGATTATAATGAATACGAAGGGACCAACTAAATTTGCTCATTATAACCGTTACTCGTTATATACTGGTTATTACAAAAAATATTTTATATCCAATAAAATGAAAAGCAAATCAAATACATATGAAATATCAAACATGTATAATTGTATGAACGAAAACATTTTAAAGTAAATTACTATATTCAATCACGTTATTTCTTAACAAAATTCAAAATACTGCTCTGTTTTAAAGTTTAAAACCTACTACTACTTACTACGCACACAAAATAAACACCTATTGATTTTTCTAAGAATTAACAAACATGAAAAAAATCGTAAACAATAATGAACCTCGTCGGCAGACGCTGCTTTCGATTTGATGACTTCTCAAGAATTAATGTTTTTAGACGGTGTAGTGTATTTTGTTCACTTGTTACCAATATTTTTGTAAGTTATATCAGTGAAGCGAGCTCACTATAACAGTGAAGAGTAGTATGAAACAGGCCTGATTCAAAATAATAATAAGTTTTTTTTTTAAATATTTTTTAGTTATTTTCCTAATGATTGTTGTAAAATAAAATTTAACATTTTCATTTTTTTAAATTTAGTGTTCCAGTCCATAGATAGCTATGGACTATATTATGGTTTATTCTATTCGTTTTCATTTCTTTGTTTTTTGAAATACATTTAGTTTCAGAGGCTATTTCGTCAACTTTGGTTGTGTTCTGATTAGTGTTACTCGACGCATAAAAATCGTTACGCGTATTACGGTTAGAAGTGCTATCTAGAAAAAAAAAGATTATTCCAAAAAATTCTTTTTATATAATTATCTCTACCTATATATATATATATGTACATACACACATTTTATTTATTTATTGTAATTGTTATCGATTTGTTCTGTTAATTCTTTGTTTACTATGAAGATTTGGAATTAAATACATAACATTTAGTCATAAAAATTTGTTTACAAAGTATTATATACTTGTTTACATATTTAAATTCGAATATTATATTTGTACTTGAATTTCCACGAACATAACTCTCTCCTATCACAGAAAAGATAAGAATATGTAATTTTGGTGTATGGATTATATTAAAAATTGTTTAATAATCCCACTTAAAGATGAAATATGTGTATATCTAATTATTGTATATCAATGCATGTGGCAATAAAATAATATTTTATATTGTGTTGGTACTCATTTTTTTAATAAGTATTGATTGATAATTAATTTTATTTAATCACAACTATATATATATATATATATATATATATATATATATGTGTGTGTGTATGTATATTCAAAATAAAAGAGTAGCATCGTAAAATATTTTATATCTTGTTGAAAAATATTTTATAACTTTTAATTTCTTGCATGGCTTTGCACATTGAACGATATCGGGGAGCAATTAATAATAAAACGCGTTTAACATATTACTTAGAATCAATAATGATAACCAAAACATTTAATAAAAAAGTATGTAAGCGTTATTTAGCAATCGAACATATTCGTTAAATGAATTAACTATACTTGCATAATATTATTTATTTTTATGAATTGAATATTATTCTCATAGATTAATATATACTTCATTGTATTCGATTCAAAAACCAGAAATAATTTAAAAAATTACTGAATATACGAAATCACGCTATTGTACCTACGTTAATTGTTGTAAATTGATGGTTTACAAAAATATTGTTTTGAATTATACGTTAGTTTTTAGTAAACGTGTTATTTTTATTTTTTTATAATTAATTTAGAATGTTGTATGCACTACAGTATATGTGGTATTTTAATATCCGTCTCGGCGGCAGCCATACCTGTTCTCGCATGCATGTCCGGATGCTTTAATTATATGAAGGCGCTTTGCGCTTCTCGCTTCCTCTACATGCAGTTGTGCAATGCACCATCCTGTACAATATTATTGTCCATCAAATGGACTCGATATTCGGAGCTCACAATTCAACTGCGATAACCGGAAACAATATGAATAAAAACAAATTACCGTAAAAAATGTAGCGTTCGCGTCATTTTTGTATGGGTTTACTTCGCGTCATAAAGCTGAAAATCATTTATTTTAGGCGCTTTAATTGTTAAGCTATCGCTGTTCGTTACATTATTTTCAAGTGGAAATTAAAAATTTTATGTTCACTAATGAAAAACTTTTGAAATATAATATTTTATAAATTCCACGCACCATTGAAAAATTAAATACAAATTCGGACAATTATGTAACGATATTTGTTTTCTTCTGAATATTTAATCAAATATTAATTAGATAGTGTGAATATTATATGGAAATTAATTATTCACTTGTGTACAAACTGGCACTGTAATGTGACCGAAACGTTCTTAGAAAGCAGAACACAATTCCTGTCATTTCTACATTATTTAACATAATGCACAGATTCGGAAAATCTAAGAATAAAATAATTCTAGCAGGTTGTGAGTGGGTCAGTTATCCACTTACAGAATTCCAATAAATGGGTTTTTATAATTTTATTTTTGTATCATTTTTTTTCTTTACTATACGAGACCCCCATGAAATAACACTGTATATCGTTTCTTTTTTTAATGTTGATAAATAGACGGAGCGTTGGAAAAACTGTTTGTAGTAGAGTTTATTTAATTTAAATTGTTGTTTAATAAATATATATATATATCATTCGATGCTTACGAAGATATACAACGCATATGCATTCGTAACGCAAATATGGTCAAAACCGATATACAGTGTTGTTGCAGTTATGGTTTCATATATCTTATAATATTAAAGAATAATATTTTTATAAATGACTAGCTCATTTTACGGAGCCTTGCATGTAGCAGATAATCGAGAAATAAAATATATTATTAAGAAGAACACATTATTTTTGTTAAGTTGTAATTATTCGGTTCATAGTTTTTTGATATTTAAAATACAAATTAAATTGTTAACTAGAAAGGTATACATATAAAATCAATTTTATAGGATTTACCAGATCGAAAAAGATCCAGGCTCGGATTCCGGTAGCAACAACAATATTTTTCGATAAAATTGATTTTATATGTACATTTTTCTAATTAATACATTTAATTAGTATTTGAATTTTTAATTAGTGTTCTGAATAACTACAACGTCACAATCAAAATGTGTTCTCCTTAATAATATATAAGTTGTACAAGTGTCCAAAATTTAATAAAAATGAATTGTTAATTCTGGCGTCTCCTATCGGATTACTCAAAGGTATTTGAAATTTACTAAAAAAAAAATGGATGACTTTCAAAGAATGGAACGATAGATATAACAATTTGAAAAGTATAACATATAGGTTCAAAAATTTGTCATCTATGTACTGTGTGCTGTAGCATAATCGGTTAATGCACGTTCCTCGGATTGGATGAGATCCAGGTTCAAATTTCGATTGTTAACAACAACATTTTTCGATTAAATTGTATTTCTTTCTAATTAATACATTGAATTTGTATTTAAAATATTTAAAACGTTGTATTACACAACCTCAGCATGCCGTATGTAATAAAATAATATTATTATTAGTATTAGAGGTATGTAGTGAACGTAGAAGATGTTAAATTATTTTTTATTGTTTGTACGTGGTCTTAGCGTCGTATTGTTTGTTACATTATGATGATTTGGCGATCGTGGTGCGCCACCTATTTCGCGCACCGTACGCAGGTAGGTACCCACCAGGTTTCCCGCAGATGAGCACGCGTTTTGCGGTTTTCCCGGTTTAATTGCTCGGCCTCCATCCCGGTGCGAGATGTGCGGCCGCGGTGCGGTCGGTGATACATAATACATTGATTGCCCGACGCATTGCGGACAAACCGTTTTCTATTTGAATATGTCGTAAAACATTTATTGCAACGGGTATTGTTTTTATCGGCGACCTAATGGAAATGTGGAGCTTTGTGGTTTATAAAACGGTAGGTAGGGTATGAATGTAACGTTGATTTTAAATAGTGCGGGTTGATCTACCTACCTACCTACCTACCTATTGAGCATGTGTATATGTATTTTTATTGCAATAGTTGTCAACGTGTATTTATATTAATTTTTAATAATTTTTAAAATCATCAATTTCTATGGCTAGTTATTTAACTAGTATTATAAGTGTGTAACGTTTCAATAATGCTTTGATAAACTGCGTTTGTATACTTTAAAGTTCATCGTTTGGTTTGGATTTTGAATTTCTCTGTATTTATTTTTATATAATTTTTTTTAAAATTATTATCGATCGCGTTATATTTTTTATTTAATATATTTATAAATATTAATAATTGACATGCTTGTAGTATAGTGATCGGCGGTTCGAGTCTCGTTCCAGGAGGCAATCAAATTAGTCCCATTTTAATAGTACAAGCGTTTAGCTTAATTTGAAAATTGTTAGAATATTGATGTGACACGTATTCAGTGTACGCATCTTTATTTAAAAAAAATCAATAATCCTGCGCTATTATTTGTGTAATTTTACAAATTTTTTAGTATATTAACTTTCACGGCAGTGATATGATAAATTTATGCAATTATACATAAAAACGATTTATATTTGTAAACATTAGTTAAAATAATATTTTTTAATGTATGCAAAAAAAAGCATCTTTGAGCAAAGAGCTAATGATTACGCAGATGGTAGATACTTTAAATACTACAAGAAATTTGAATCGGTAGTGAAATAGAAATAAGATCAATATTTACAAAATTATATAAGATAGTCAGAATAATAATATTTTTTGAACAAACTAAACTTTGCACACATCGAGTTATATTTTTTTCACGACACTAGTTTAGAGAGGTGCAGACGCTGTCACCAACACGAGTAAATGACACACTAAATTAAATGCAGAAACTATAGTCATAGCAAAAATATAGTTTATTATATAAAATATCACCACAAAAAGTAACTGCAGTGTCAATTAATAAGTCAGAATAATTTTAACTTATATTTATATTATAACAAGTGTTTGTTATATTTTTTATATAAATATAACGAGATAATTAAGTGTCGGACTGCGTAACCACATAGGTATATTTTTTATATATTTATCGAATCTTAAAAAATTTTATTCATGGAAAATTGATTTGTGTGCAATTACCGATTGTTGGGTAGAAGGTAATTTGTGTAAATAATAAATTATATTAATATTACATATAATATTTTCTTTAGCCGCAATACTTAATGTTTATGAAAAAGTATTTAAGAATGTTAAATCTTTTAAAAAACAGCCAGATTACCATTACTAAATCACTTTTTTTTTTTGTATACATTTTTAATGAAAAATGTTTACAAAAAATTAATACATTCTTATCTTCTTTTGTAATCGTATAAAAATATTTGTCATTAAATTTATCATCAAAAGATTTTGAGTTGCACTAAAGTTATATTCATTTTTATTGAACGCTTTTTTCTTAGAAAAATAAATCACTATATAACTTCTTATAACGACAATTTTACGGTCGCTGTCTCGAATACGGTCCGCGTCTCTGCGACCTTACTTTTTACATCCTTAGTCGACGAAAATTAGAAGTCAATGCCACTTCAGAACATTATTTATAGAGTTTTGTGACATAATAGAATTCATGTAATGCAATTCGAAATGGTTATTTCATGCATTTCGGTTTGAAAGCGCTAAATTAATTTGCCAAGTAGGTACTTTTTTGCACCAAATGGTAGCTGTTATGAAAATTACAGATAAATCATATCGATGGTATTATGTCACGGCAAGTTGCCTTCGATGACTGGACCGTCATTTTTAACAAATTAGTTTTAATAAGAGAAAATATAAAAAAATGTTACAAATGGTTATTTGATGCATTTACAAATTTTTATTTATTTAAAATGTCTTATTTTTTTTAGAGGAAAACGCGAGAATAGTTTTGAATAATTAAATAAATTTACATGAAAGACTTGTCAATATTAAAAAATTTCTTGCCGTTTGTACGTTAGTCACACCTATAATAATTTAAGCAATGTGCAAACACATTTCAAATGAAATAATTGTTTAATTATTTGGTACTTTATCACATTGCTGGATATGATAAAAAATATTGCTTTCTGGATGATCTACTATTTTTTTGAAAAATTTATGTTTAGTTGTGTATAATTTTGAATATATGGTTTTACCCTGTCGTTATTTTTTGTTTTTACTAATGTTTTCATCTAGTAAAATAATAACGACATAGATATTCTGTATTCTAATACCAAGAGTTTGAAAACAATATCTATGTACAAAATAATAAAATATTAAATTAGCTATTTATTTTTCAATTAGTTTTTATGCAGAATGTGTAATGTTATGTAACTGAAACAACGGAATAGTTTAATTGAAATTTTATTCGTATACATATGGGAATATAAATTGCAAAGCTTGTCAATGATATGTCATACTTTACCAAATATAACAAAATTTACAAAGCCATACAGCCTTTAGTCGAACAGTAATATCACAGTAACACGTTTTTTACAAATTTTCATAATTAGATAATATTATATTAAAATGTTTAAATAGGTTTTGCACTCGGCTAAGCAATCAGGCCATTTGACAATCAATCACAACATCCTTTAGGAAATGCTCGCCTCACATCGCACTAGATATATTCTCAATGTACACTTTATATTTACACAATTTTATTTTATGTTACTTACTCGTGTAATTAAATATAATTAACATTTTTAGTGACTTTTATATACATGTATATTTACAAACTATTGTATATCACATTTTGATTAAAAACACCTTACACGCCAAATGATTTATAAATTGTTTTCAAGTTCACTTTTTCAATACATATTTATTTACAAACCTCCCATTATCGCTATCAACAATTGTTATTCAGTCACTCAATTAACCTTAACCACTTCTAAGTCTGAACGGTTTAATATATTTATAAGGACACTTTTATTATTTTGTATTTTTTTTTGTTTTTGAAAAGCACATTATTACGAACGTTGCTTAGCACAGTACATGGAGAGTCACTAGATATGTATGGAGACCGTTCTGGGGGCGGCCATGGGCAGGGCCGGCCCTCGGTTGGCCGTGTGGTTCCTGGAGTGTTGCTGGCGGTGCGGCCTCTGCAGAGGCGGCGCGCCTCCTGTCACCCCTCTCCTTCTGTTGTTTGGCACGTCCGGTAGTGCAAATCGCAACTTTTCCCAAAACAACTTGTCCCCCCACTGGAGATACGTGTTTGTCTTGAGGTACAGGCGGATGTCTGGGTCCAGGTCCTTCTGCGGGACCTCCCCGAGGAGAACCACAATCAGCCGTCTCCTGCGGTCTCTGAGCACCTGGTGGTGCGCGGACTTGAACTCGAACCGGCACCACTCGGACTTGATGAAGTTCTCACTGAGGACCATGATGGTCCGGCGACTGGACTCCACCGCTTGGACGATGGTGTCGGCGATGAACCCTCCCACCGGGAAGTCTCGGTAGTGAAGGCACAGTTTGTATTGCGGGTCCCCGTGCTCCAAAGCCGGGGCCAGTTCCTCTGCCACGAAGGCTTCATCTTTCGAGCTGTAGCTGACGAAGGCGTCGAATAATTTCTCTCTGTCGTCTGTATCTAGGTCTGTCGGACGGTAGAACAGGCGAATACCGAACCGAGAATGAAACCAGACTCTCATCTCTTGCCTGAATATAAATATCATCAGTGTCATGAATATTATCAATAAAAAGGCTCCCAACGTCGCCATCAACAACGGTATATAGTCTTGTATTGCCTGTCTTTGAATCACAGTTTTCGTAGCTGTCAGGTTTCCGTTGATACTGTTATTGATGCTCTGTAGGCCGGTACAACCTGTTGCATTCTCGTGGGTAATCAAGAAACCATTCTCGGGGTTGTCCGAAAATATTTCCTCAGTGTAAAAGTCGAGTTCCGTATTGTTGCCGTTGAACACGCATCGTACGCTTGACGTGTCTGAGACAGAATCGACTCGTCTTATCCATTCTCTGAATTGCTCGGCAAATTCGCAGTCACACGACCAAGGATTCGAAGCGAGAGTTATTTCTTTCAATCCTGTGCTCAAGTACCACATTGAATACGTAGTCAGTCTGTTATGGTCCATGTGAAGCACTCTCAGTTGTGACATGTGACTAAATGTTCCGTTACCAATAAATGAAATTCTGTTATGCTGTACGTACAGTTCCTGCAGGCTGTCAAGTCCTTCGAATTCATGTCCAGCTAAGAGATTCAGTCGGTTATGATGTAAATGTAACACTTCTAACTCTTTCAATCCGTTAAATGTTCTATTGTGTATCACTTCAATGTTTGAAGCGTTTAAAAACAGAACTTTTAATCGTTTTCTGCCGATAAACGCGTGACTGGGAACTGCTTTTATGTCATTTCCATCCAAGTACAGCTGCGTCGAATCCATCGGTATTCTTTCGGGAAGTCTGTCTACGTATCCTGATGACGAGCAGTCTACCACGTTGGCCGACCAGGATTGATCGTGATAACAAGTGCAGTTTGTCGGGCAAGTCATTTCACAATCGCAGGCGTCGAAGTCGCAACAATGGCAGAGGGCGAAGCAGTGAAATTCATATTTGCACAAAAATTGATACGGTGCAGCTTCCACTAGAGGAACGTAAGAATTTCCACGATTGTAAAGCAGTTTACAGTGTATACTGTCCAGATCCATCAGTTTCGGTTGGGTTCTCGCTCGCCCGGCGTTCACTTTCTGAAGCCATTCCATTGTGCAATCGCATTCGAGAGGATTTCCGCCGATGAAAAATTCCGGTATTGTTTTGTCTTGGGGAACCGCGGATATTCTCAAAGAATTCGGGTCCAGGCTCGTTATTTTGTTTCCAAAGAGGTCGACTCTCGTGAGGTTTGGTTTTTTGAAAAATGTATACGATTGCACCTTCGATATCAAATTATCATTCAAGTACAGCATCTCTACAGAATTTGGAATGGCGCTGCCTGTGATTTCGGTGAGCTTGTTGGAACTCGCGTCAAACGTACTCAGAGACAGTTGGGATTCTATCTCGAAATAGTTTCCGAGTTCGGCAATCTTATTGGCGTGAATATCTAGCCACTGTAGACCCGTTGGAATCTGAGCGTAATCAAACCATTCCAACTGGTTGTCCGATATGTTCAGCCACACGAGACTCGGCAACTTGGCGAATAGCCCTCCAATATCGCTGAGGTAGTTGCCGTCTAGGCGGATCGCCCGCAGATTCAAATTAGCGTCGAAAGCTCCCGCTTCTATTTTCTGAATCTTGTTTCGAGATAAATTAAGAATTTTAAGTGCGGTCATTTTATCAAATATTCCCTTTGTTATATTTCCAATATTGTTTTCTGTCAAACGAAGACCGTACATCTGTTGCATCATACTGAATGAAGAGTTTTCTAGATTGTTGATGTGATTTTCACCCAAATCTAAGGTTTTTAACATTGGTACGTGTTTCAGCACCGACGGAACTTCGAGGAATTTGTTACCGTTGAGATGTAAGTCCTGTAAGCTGGAACAATTTCTCAACGCTTCAATGTGTATTGTGGAAATTCTATTATTGTCTATGGATAGCAAGGATAGCACGTACAGGCCGTTGAACGTGTTAAGTTCAATAGAAGTCAAACGATTATTTGACAATATTAAAGTGTGAAGATTGTATAATGCACTAAAAGCGTTTTCTGGAATGTTTTCAATAAAATTGTCTTGTAAACGTAAAATTTGTAAACTGTAAAGGTCTCTAAAAACGGACGTTTCTAATTTAGTAATTCTGTTATTAGATAAGTCCAACACGACGAGTCTCACGAGTCCCGCAAACGTCGCGGTATTTATCCACTCTGCGGTCAGCTCATTTTGCGATAAGTCCAGCACTAACAACTGAGTCAATTCTCCGAATAATCCAGGAGCTAACACGTTTATTGAATTATTATTGAAATACACTTCTTTCACGTCGCGTGTGTCCGTAAATAGTTCCGGCGGAAGACTCCTCAAGCGATTGTCCGAGAGTCTGAGCGTCGTCAGTGACGAGAGCCCTTCCAGGGCCCTGTCGGCCAGGGAAGAAAGGCCGTTGCCCTGCAGATAAATCTTTTGCAGTCTTCCGAGACCCGAAAACGCACCGGCTGGCAAATTTTCTATATTGTTTTTAGATAAGTCCATCACTATTATATTTTCTCCGCACTTCGTCGCGGGGTGACGATCGGCCGTGGAGAATCGGAAGCCGGTTACGTCTCTTATTCTGTTTTTTGTCAAGTTTAAATACTCGAGGTTGCGCAGAGGACACAGCACGCCCTCCGGCATCCCCCACATGTTGTTGTGGCCGAGATCCAGCCGCTCCAAGTTGAGCAGCTCTCGGGAGAAGGCATCCGGAGCCACATCCAGCGCCATGGCTGCCCAGTCCGTGTTGTGCGTGCGCAAAGTCAGATTGCGCAAGTCTCGTAGGCCTCGAAAAGCTCCCCCGGACAGATTGCCGATTTTGCAGAAATCTATCGAGAGGTCTCGCAGCTCGACGAGCGGACCGAAGCTTCCGGGGCTGAGCGAGCTCTGGAAGAAAAGCGCATCGCTGCATTCGAGGCGCAGGCGCACCGTGTGGCGAGGCTGAATTACGCTGAAATTGGTGTTCTCCAGCTCGCTGTTGATGGTCCGCAAGCGGCAGAGCAGGGCCACGTCCTGGGAGCCGCCCCAGGCCGGCACCCGGCGACACTCGTCGGGGGCCTGGTAGCGGGGCCCGGCGGCCGGCGCCTGCGACAGCGAGGCCGGTAGGACTCCCAGCAGCCCGCCCAGTACCAGGGCCACCGCCCACACGGCTCCTCCGCGGCACATCTCATGGGCGCGCGCCCTCGCCGTGCGAACTCTCACCGTCACCGAGCACTCTCCGCCGGTCCCGACTGCGCGCCGCCGCATCAGCTCGCTCGCTGGTCACTATCCGCGCACTGAATCTAGCGAGATGGCGCCGTGAGCCGTTCTCCACATCTGATAATAAAAGCACACCGGCGCAACATTATCCATGTTTGTTGCGTTAACCAGATACCGTCGAGTTTTACGACTTTCCGAACTCGAGTTTACACCTACGTCGTGAAATATTGACCGACGGCATTCTCTCTCGAGAGAAGATCACAATTTTTACAAAGATCACAATGCGAACACCGTACGGAATTACTGTCGAATGGTAAACACCGTAGCGCGGTACGTCAGCGCACCGACAGCGAGATCGCTCAGCAGCCGATACGAGGAACGTGGAGGGGTAATGTCTAGCAGCACGACGCACGTCCGCTCCGCTGGCCGTTTGCTCTCACACTAGAATGAACCCGGGCCGCTTGCACAAGGCCACCGCCGGCCCCGACAGGTAAGCCCGCCTCACAGTGCCGGAAGGACGCTCGGGCCGCTGCCCGACGACTTCACTTAGGCCCTTGTGTCCCGCTGCTCGCGCCACTGGTAGTTGTCAGAAAAAAACTACAGATACAAACGCGCTCGCGCACGCACACACCCGAGGTTTTTGTGCCGCTTGACGTTTAGCTTCTCGTTAGCGTTCGGTCATCCGTCGGAGGGAAGAGTCCATCCGCACGCTGCGCAATTTTTAAATCGGTCATCGGGCACGTTGTGGAAAGGCTCGTCCGCACCGAAGAATTTATCTTTTGCGTGCATCGATAAATGCTTCATTCCTTTTATTTTGTACGGGTGTTTTATGAACACGTCTGTTTGGATGTGAAAAACTTGCGTAAAAGCGGGACGGGAGATTTTGGCCCCCTCTACTATTTGGTCCTCTCATTCTGTCTCTCTTTCTCAGGATGGTCGGTCGGCCATGTCCAGCGCGACCATTTTATCTAAATTTGAACTAAATTATTTTTCAATATCTCGAAATGCATCTCTGTATAGTAAATAGTTTAGTTATGCATTAATTATTTCAACGGCTTTCGACGGCCAATGCAAATATAACCCGCAGATTTTCTTTTTTAAACATTAAGGGTGTTAAATATTTTCATAAGCACATCTTTCAGGATAATTATGTAGTTGATAGTGTTTAAGAAATATTTATGTATTTTTGGTGCCTTTGTGATGTACAATATAATATTATAACCGGCAAATACTGTCAAAGATTTTTTTGTTTTTTTCATTTTGCGATGTTGTGTTTTAATAATAATTAGTGTTGTTGGGTATTAGTGAAATAAGTAGCAGTCCACGTACAAGTGCTCAGTATATTTTAATATATATAATTATTACGCAGGTAATACATATTACATCGACGGTATAAAGAAAAATAAATTATGGTAAAGTGATTTAACTATAAAAAAAATTCCTAACATAAGAAAAGGAATTTAGTTTTTGATTTTTTTCGTCTTCTTCAGGATGTAATATAATATTCATAGTTATGAAATGTTTTCTGTTTCATTTTTAAAAAATTCGTGTATTGGAAATTTTTTGAAGCGACTTATATTTTGACAGATTTCATTTAGGTATGTTATTTGAAAATTCGCTTCAAAAATTTGATAAAAACTACATAGATCAGTAGCAAGTGTAAACAGTTCAAGAATGCTTCCGAATTATCTCCTTTTTCATGCTGTGATTCAAATTAAATTTAATTTAACTGCTTCTCTTTCAATTTCTTTAAGTAAATAGTATTATTTTCTTTACGATTCTTTATTATACACTCAATCGTTCTAAATATATAAATATAATATTTATTTTGTTATCATAATACTACAAATTTTACGATTCTTGCGTTAATGTTAGATTTTAATTTTCTCGTCTAATAATTGAACGCTCTCGGACGGGCAGCGGTAACTTTTTAGTCGACTGGCATCCCTGGTCGCTTCCCTCCCGGTATCTCGACACTCGGTTAAGCGCTAAACCTGACAATTACCTCCTCCGTTCCCTCCTCTGCGTCGCCCATTCGGGATGGACACTTTATTGCCATCTGTTGGCTATTATTCGCACCAAAGCATTCATTGAGAGTAGAAGGATGCAGGATTCCGTATTCAAATGCTGCCTCGTTAGGCTAAATAATGACCTATCCCGTCAGCGAAATGTGCACGTAATCAATAGCTTTTAATTGGGAATGCTTGTAAGGAATATAATTAACATTTTTGAAACCATTTATTTTTATCAAATCCAAGTGTTCATTTTTGATTGGTTCAAATTTTCACATTCAGAAATACAAACTTTTCTAATAATTAAAACAGTTCTTATAAGTTGTATTATGCAAGAGTCAGTGACAATTCACTCCCTAAATATAGCTTATCTTTTAGAGCAAGATTACTAGTAATATTCCAAATAAAATGTTAGTTAAGAAGTTTACTTTGATTTGCGATACTGCAATGTAAAAACAAGCAAATTATTTTTATTCATTAGGTATATTCCTACAAATTTCATTTCATTGTTACAATTGTTAGGTATATTTGCTCACTCCATAACTGTTGTATGCATTTTTATGCAAATATTGCCTTTAGATACGTAGTACTATTACCCTCTATTTATTTATTATGATTATGTAGGTACCTTGATACTATAACTGCACAATATTATTTTACTGTAAATAGTTAAATATATTCCTCCATTTCATTCATTCATGTCACTATTAAGTACCAACTAATTTTTATTTTCTTTTATCTGTTTTCATTATTATGTTTTTTTCCGTCGTTATAAAGATTTATTGTTTATTTCTATTATAACACATATTTATTCTTCTATTTATGTTTTTGATTTTCATATTAGTTTTATTATTCTTAAATATCTTTTTTCATGCGTGTTATTTATACCTTTTTAATTCATTTTGTATTATAAATTTATATCTTTATCAATTTGCTATAACTATATTCATATATAGATTTATATATATGTGTGTGATGAGTGTTTATAATATGTCACAAATGACTATGTAATATGTAAGTGGAGGCTATGTAACCGACACACACGGAAATGTTTCTAAGACTCGAGCCAAGTACATTACCGTCATTACCTAATTATAATTAATGTGAATATTTCTACCTACTAGTATTAGCATTGGAAAACAACAATAACGTATATAAATTTTGTGTTTTAAAAAATATATAAATGAGACACAAGTATTTTTATTTCATATTACTAGGTGTTATCCACAACTGCCTAAAATATTAATATATTTTATTTTATTTGTGTTATCGGAACATTTAAATTGTACCTATCAATGTATCATCAATTTCTATACAGTTATTTAAAATGTATCACTGCAATATAAATACATAAATAGTATTAATATCGATTTTATAAGAAATCGGGGAATAAAATAGAGCGTGTAGATATTATAAATTTAAATTTAGATGTATAAAATACCATACGATGTATATAAATATGTTTAATAAAAGATTACGGTTAGATATTATATATAATGTATTATAATAATGGGTACAAGATTAATATAACATATACCGACAGAAAATGTCGAATTTTTGCTGTTCTTGGTTTACATATAAGTATTTTCGGAAGAATATGGAAATTTTAAAATTGGCTAGTTCTAATAATATACATACTTATATTTGGCAATGTTTTTACAAACTTTTATTTTGGTATGCCATTTTTTACATTTATGTTTTATGATGGAGCTGTTGGGGGACAACCTTTTGTGTGTATTTTTCCAGGTTTATATATCTACTTATTTTGTTTCTTAAAAATTTCTCTTTCCCCTTACCGTACATTCAGTTACTTGAAAGAACGAAATATTATCTTCTACGATTTTTAACACATAATTGCATTATTGCTTAATTGGTTTGTTTTTCTGGGCGTTTTTGTTGTTGTTTTTTTATTACTTTAGTTGTTACTTACAATATTTCATACACGTTATTGCTGTCGAAGATGTCTGGCAAAGATGTTTGGAAGCCAGTCATGAATTCATATCCTGAGTAACAAAAATAAATAATTTATTTTAAGTGTTTAAAAGATGTTTATTGAAAAAAATAATGGGGGCTGTTTTTTTATTTGTATTCAGCTAATCGTAGCATTTCTCGATTTATATATAGTAATTTTTTTTAATGTCTTTTTCAAAAATTTGAAAATGGAAGTAAAACATACAAAAAGTTTTTTAAAACACTATGCGTTAACATGTACGTATATTACTAAAAAAAATGAAATATTTAATATTTTATTTCAACCTTAATATCTATATCATACTATTACGTTGATGCATAACTATCCGCCGTATTTTCGTGACGTTTTATTTTTTTACTTTGACGTCTAATTGATATTTGTCATAATATTATTTTTAATAGGGTTATGATATTGAAATGTGCATCGAAAATCATACACGCATGCGCTACATGTAATTACCCCATACTTCCACATATTTTCCATTAAATATAATAAAAAATAGCTTTGCCTCTTTGATATATCTGATATTTGTTTAATAACAGTGCCTTTGTAGGTAAACATCCAGTAATTGTGTGTTCTTGGACATATTCAAATATTGCTAATATATGTAATGTTAAAAATAAATAAATTCAATAAAAAAAATGTGTGTTGACATTTACAATATCCAATATTGAATACAAATATATGCAAACATACTTATATGGTATTTACGTAGTTTATTTATTGAGGTGCAACAAAGTTTACTTTTAAATGAAAAAGGGTGGAACTTATTCGTAATTTTTGTTTGATCCACTGCAACATTCAATACGTAGACTGGACGGAAAGGGAGAGTTTATATGGTGTTCTGCGACGATTTTTAACCCTTGAGCGACTTTGAGAGAGAAAGCTCATTCTGCGCCAGTAGCACCTGCTGTTTACCATGTGCAAGGGGTTGCAGATGTGTGCCATATTGTGATACATGTTATTGTGAAATTTCACGTCAATGGTGCACAGTGATACTGCATTCTAAATTATTCCAATGCAAACGTGATCGATATGAAAAATGCTCTCTTTTGCACTGATGTATTCAGGGAGAATTTGAAATTTTCGTTGTAATTTTATAATGCTTTCATTTTATGTAAAAAATATGAATAATATTTATTTTTCTATTTACCAAATAATATTTTATATTAATGTCAGTAAGTTCGTAGAAGCTTTTGTTTTTATTGTGAAAATTATCTTTGTTTACTTAAACTTGTGTTTATTGGGTGCAGTGTATATTTCTTTTGAATCACGTAAATTCTTATAATACTTTGTTATTTAACTAACTAAAAAAATATAAGCACTCTAGACCAGATCGAGAGACTAGTGGAGAACACGCCGTTTAAAAAATGCGTGTTCTACGAATTAACAAATCGACAAGTGTATATTTAATAATGTAATAATAATAATGCATAACACATCTTAAGAATATCAGTAGGTTCTCTCTATTTATAGCTATTTAATTGTCTCGCATGAAACACGCCGTTTTATGTCGAAACACGATCTTTTTCATCTATTTCGGTCATCATCAGCTATGCTGGAGATGAGGAAAATAAAGGCTCTCAGGTAAACGGCTTGTGTACGTGTTGCTTCGGTAAACTCTGTTTAAGTCATCGAAATAAATCTGAATTGTATTGGGTATATATATTTAAAAAAATATATTAATTTATTTGCAGTTCTATAGAATTTTTCAATAATATTCATTCATACTTTTAAAATTAGCAATATTAACTTGGTGGTTAAGATTCATTTTTTTTATTTATTATCTTAGTTTAATAACCACAATTGAGTTTAAAAAACATCTACCGGTTTCGGAAAACACCTTTTCCTTCTTCAGGATATGTCATAACTAACTAAAAATATAGCATTGATTTTCTATTTATCCAGAATCTATTTTTAAATTTTTTAAAAAAACAACAATTATTTAAAAAATTATTTAAAAAGTAAATTTAGTACCTAACTCAAATTGCTGCTCAATACAAATTTAGTCGAATAATTTTTAGGAAAAAATTTTAGAATAGGACTCGTAGTTAAATTTAGTTGGCTGTTTAGAATTTCCTGATTACTTTTACATGCTTTATTTATCTCCAACGATTCCAAATTATTTAATTTGTGACCTACACCGTTTATATGCAAAATTGACAATCCCAATTTTTTATCAAAACCATGACTATTTTCTATCAAATGATTAGAAAATTCTGAAAACCCACTATTGTTCAAACATCTCAAATGCTCCTTTACTCTTATATTAAAATTTCTACCCGTTTTACCAACATAAAATGCAGCACAATCCTTACAACTAAGTTTATAGACGCCAGAATTGTTAAATTTATCATCTTTGTCTTTAGAATTTATGAGTAAATTTCCTGTACTTGTGTAAAATGCTGGTCTAATATCTCGTGGTAGGTGTTTAGATATTTGTTTCGAAAAGTTATTTATGTATAAAATCCTACGCCAATTATCATTATTATCATTATATTTCATCTGTGATTTATATAAAAACTGATTATTATATTCTTTTAATTTATTTTTTAAAATAGTGTCTATCAAACATGTATTATACCCATTATTAACTGCTATTTTTTTAATTGTATTCAATTCAATATTAAAATTGGATATTGACATAGGAATATTGACTAAACGATGTATCATGGAGTGGAACCCAGAATGTTTATGTGATAATGGATGATTAGATTCATTGTGTATGATAGTATCTGTAAAAGTTGGTTTTCTAAAAATTTTGAACTCAATTTTATTATTATTTCTAATCAATGTTAGATCCAAAAAAATAAAAATGAGAAATTGATAGAAAATAGTCATGGTTTTGATAAAAAATTGGGATTGTCAATTTTGCATATAAACGGTGTAGGTCACAAATTAAATAATTTGGAATCGTTGGAGATAAATAAAGCATGTAAAAGTAATCAGGAAATTCTAAACAGCCAACTAAATTTAACTACGAGTCCTATTCTAAAATTTTTTCCTAAAAATTATTCGACTAAATTTGTATTGAGCAGCAATTTGAGTTAGGTACTAAATTTACTTTTTAAATAATTGTTGTTTTTTTAAAAAATTTAAAAATAGATTCTGGTTAAATAGAAAAACAATGCTCTATATTTAGTTAGTTTTGACATATCCTGAAGAAGGAAAAGGTGTTTTCCGAAACCGGTAGATGTTTTTTAAACTCAATTGTGGTTATTAAACTAAGATAATAAATAAAAAAATAAAAAATAATAATAATAATATTCATTCAAATTATTCAACATGTAGCCAGGTACAGGAATTCAATAAATTACCAATGTAACATACCTATTAAGTTATGTAATGTAATAATAATAATGTTATGTATTATTCCAGGGTGATCGAGTTGTCTATGCAAGACTTGATTCGCCATAAAAATAATACGTACAATATAATACATTTAAGGAACAAAATAATTATGAAAATATATAAATAAATGTTATAAACCAATTATATAAATAATTCCGAGGTATTAAAATTTTTGCTTTATTTTGTTATCATATATGGTGTACTAAATAACCATGATTTACATTGATACCTGCTACACATAATATATATTTAATGTGTTTTTACGAGGACCCTTAATATTTTATTATAAAGTAGATCGTTTTTATTAAATTTCTTATTCGCTTATTCTACAAATTTAGACATTGAAATAAAGATGCCGTGTCCAGGTGATTTTGAAAAAAGGTCGAAATGTGCCGACTCAAATACCCTTAGTGTAACTGGCGAATACATAAGTCATTACTTTGTACTTATAGCTGAAGAAACGGGTCTTTCATACAATACACTCAACACAACTGCTAAACTTGTGTTGTGCAATTCATCGATAAATAGGCGCATAATTGGAGGGGCCACCTTCCCAATAAAGGACTTTACGGAGACAAAGTTAAATCTGTAATCTATTGTATGCTTTGAGTTTTATTTAAAGCTTTTGACCCACTACAAATTTTGACACACCTATAGTATGTGCCAACCTCCAATCTTTAGAGGACGAGTAATCATTTTTTATGACAGATAAATTTTAGTCGATTTGTAGAAGTTACGATTCGATGTTTGGTGTAGATTATATGTCGCTGTACCTTTTTACCGACATGGTCAGGTACTTAGATTTTTTCTCTATCGGCTGTAGACCGATTTTGATGGTCGCCTGCATCTGTATGTGAAGTGCTGTTTCTTCTTAGATCTTTGCCTTCTCGTCCTCGCTCTGACTGTGGTCATTCTTTTTGTGACGTGTCACACTTTTTGCGGCCGACCCCCTCCATTGTAAATTATCCGCCCCTGGTGATGTACAAAGATTTGTCTCCGATGGGTTATTTATGGCCGTGATGTAACACAACCGACATCCATCCATCCGTCCATGAGCGATTCGGTCCTTTGGCGATCTTCGTTTTATCGATTCGGGATTGTAATAAATTTCGACCATTATTTTTGATATTGTCTCATCAGTACGACAGTTCGTCACTTTTTGGCTTCGTTTTTTTTCATTCTAGGTAGGTATATATATATATATATATATATATATATATATATATATGTATATAATGTAATATGTAAGGCTTTCAATATGTTATTAAATTGTTCTGAATTTGATTGCATTTTATGTCTATTTGTCAGGCATGCGATATATGTACAATTAATTTCAGTAAAATAAATCAAAGTTGTATATTTATTTGGTTATATTCTTCGAGAAATTATTAACATAATATATAAAATGCAATGTTAATTATGTAATTATTTAGATCAAATGATGTGTTATAACAAACAATAATAAGAAAATTCAAAGTTTAATTTGTTTAAAATAATTGGCATCGCATCATTAAATAAATCACATTCACTATAAATGCAAAAATAAATCATTGCGTATATCGTGCAGCGAAAGCGAAAACTACAGGGTGTTAATGGAGGGGCGTATTTTTAAATATGATTAATTTTCACCCTATCACTCTCTCTTGAATAAAGTGCTAACCCTGTATTGTCTTTTTATCATAAATTAATAATGATTGTATTACTGACGTGTAGGATTTCGTGAGACGCACGAAATGTGATGACAATAAAATGTTATAACATGTATATATTATAACTATAAGATAATAAATAAAGTATTATTTCGCAAATATTCGCACGCGCCCGCAGTAATGAGGTTAGGAACACACCCATATTACCAGAAATGTACATTTTTTTAAAATATTGAAGTATAAAAATAAGAACCTAATAATATTAAGGAGGAATACTCAAAAATGTTTAGTGTTTATTCTTGTTTAAATATGTAAGTGAGGAGTGGCATTTAATACAAATTATAATTTGTTTTCAATAATATTTTTCATAAATTTTAAATAATTTAAGTAGGTTTGCATCCACCGCTTTTGAGCATATTTTGGTCGCTTCCAGTTTTTCCCTCTGTATTCTCGTGCCCCTATTTGTTGGCATTGTTGGTCTGTATTATTTTTTGCACACAAATAGAGCAGATGCGAAGCGGAATTCATTCGATAGCCCAAACGCGATACGATGTGGTTTTTCAAAATTAGTCATAATGCTCACTCACTCTGACTATGAGAATAATATTTTGCCATCATATCAATTTGCCATATAAAAGGTAAAAAGATTTTAATTATATATGATTCTTTAATTAAATTTGTATAGCGAAAACCTATACATATGTATACGCATGTGAGTGTAAAAGTAGCATTGTAAAAATATGGAGAACATTCCATTTACACGTCTCCCAGCGTTGTCTAACATTAAATATTTTCTAAATAACGAAAAAAAACACTTTGTTTAAACTATTATATATTGGCAATATTTGAATATGTCCAAGAATACAATATATATATATATAAAGTGGTCACTTAAGCCAGCCAATGACAGGTCGTAAGCCGCCCTGTAATCACCTCATACTTCCATATATTTTCCATTGAAATATAATAAAAAATAGCTATGTCTCTATGAGATATCTGATATTTGTATTATATATTGATTTATCAACATGTTTCAAGATCAATGGTCCCATCATCAGGATACAAATTGTATATACTATATTACTAAAATTAAAAATACAAGCATTGACAAAAAACAAAACATAAATGTGTTTTTTTCTTATTATTTATGTGATACGTTGCCACGAAGTAATTTTACAAATATTGAAGAAATTATCATATTTTGTTCATACCTAATTACCTTACAAGCATTATTATATTTTTAAAGTACTGTTATTTTTATATTATATGATAATTTTTATAATCAAAAATTCCTACACGTACGTATGCGATTTTTATTCAAATTATATGCTACGATTGAAAAACTGCACCCTAAGTAAATAAACATTTCAAAATGCCTTATGCTCGATACAATAAACAATTTTGTCTTTCGATTTTTTCTCTAGTAGGTATTCATTTATTTTATTGTAGTCGTTATACTTAACTCATTTAATTTAATTTGATTGCGCAGTTTAAATTTACAGTGATGTATTTTGCAAAATGTTATTTTATATTTATTTGATTTTCTATTAAGTACGTAAATTTTTGTTTTCAAATTGAGTGAGAATTCAAAAAAGTGAATTTATAAACATTTTACAAAATACTATTCTTCGTGTGTCGATAAAAATATGTTAGTAAACTATGTGAATGAGTTCTTTAGAATATGATGAACCTAATTATGAACTTACTGTAGTTATATATGTATAAACCAATTTGTACTGAAACAATAGACATTCAGAAGTATAATACAATTTTACAACATCGAGATGTAATTTTTCTTAACATTCAATTTTCGGATTTCGATTATCTGAAATAAATTTCATACCCGTTATCATCTCTGAGTACACTTATGTTTGGATGTTATAACATAATTTAATAATGTATTTTTCAATCATAGCAAATTTAAAAAAATAACTAAGTGTATTTTATGTATTAAAAGTATTCAAAATTAGTTATACTAAAGTATACGTAAACTAATACTTATATTACCTGTATATAAATAGTTTAACATATTTTTATAGATTAATGTGGGCTGGAGGAGGCTAGTGCGAGCCTTTTGTTATATTTGACTTGGATCAGCAAGCTCTTTCTTAAATTAAGATAAATTAAATATTCTCAGAATAAACCAGTACCATTACTTAATATGCATAATAATTATTTCTGCAATTTCTCCTTAAATACTTTTATTGTGACTATATAATAAAATACCTCAACCAATTGTCTAGATCTTAAAGGATAATATTATATCAGTTTGTTATTGGGAATGTGGTAGAAAGATAATATCGATATACAAATAGGTAAAAATGAAAAGAAAAAAAATCAGTGTAGTATAAGGACAAACTATGTGTCCAAATTTTATATTTCTGTGTTGAAATGATTTAAAAGTAATACTAATTTTGAATAGGTATTAATACAGTTTATTAGATATCAAATCTCTTGTTTAAACACTAAGATAATCGATTATTCACGTTCGATAGCTTGATCTCCACTGTCTTATCGCGTTTGGACTGATAATTATGTTAAATTAGCATCCTGAGATCTGTTGTGATGGTGTACATAATTTACAAGAAAACTATTGTCACGCTACGCATATTACAATTTTAACATCCTTTCGTGTTTTGCCCGAGGAAATATTTTAGGTAATGCATTGAATATTTAGCCACTTTTTAAATTTAACAAAACATTATTAAAAAAATATTTTTCACATTATTAGTTTTATTTAATATCTTTTCACAGTATAATAGAATTGCAGCACACGCAGGTAGGGTCATACTTGCATGCACTAGGAAATTATTTATCGATCCCTTTTTAATTTCCCCGCACGCGGACGCATCGTGACTTTCGCGATTTACGATACCGAATCATCAAAGGTCGTGGCGCTCTCCCTCCGCCCTTAATAGACGCCTGGCCCATAAAGTGGAGAATTATGCACCGGGTCGCTCGTAACGCCGTGGCCGAGGTCCGCGAGACGCCGTCTTCTCGCGTTATTGATTATAATTAATGTTGACAGCTGCTGGAGGCCTCGTCCCGACAAATGCTCTCCCCGAAAATAAGAGTTCCCCGTATAATGCGCCCATTAAAACAAACGGCCGCGGATTTAATTTAGATTAAAAGGAATGAAAAATTTCATAAAGTTTTCGCGAGTTCTCGCTTTATGTGTTATTTCTTCGTGAGGTTCGGTGCAGTGTAGCGATAACTCGAGCCTTCGCGAGTTGTTCGCGAGCCTTTGCGGGTAATGAATGTTGAATAATATTTTATCGATATAAATAGCGTACAGCTCAATTAACAATTAAACATTCTTCATTATTCTCACTTAGTTTCTTCCATTGTTCTTCTGATGAATGTAACGTATTCCTTTAATTTGCGTGATTTCCGCAAATAAATTTTATACTCTCTCGTGAAAATGCCGCAACAACTACGTCATAAATTTGAATCGCCGCATGAGGCGTGAAATCTCACCATTGGCATTCTTCACGCCGCATTTTTTCAGCATTACGGGCTCCCGTGCTGGTAAGTCACGTTTTGACACACACACACTGGCTAGTTAGCTGGTCCCGCGCGCCCAAAGGTGTGTTCCGGGTATTGAAATCAGAGTAAATACTTGCTAATTTCCAGGGGGCCTTCTCGTAGGCCCTTTGTGTCGACCCTCTCTTTATTTATTGGTGGTGAGCCGTGAGTTTATGGGGATATTTCTGGTCGCATTCAGAGCCGAGAGACATGTGGGCTTTGGACGTGCCGTCGCACGATGTTTTCAAGATTACCTTTGAACGTTTTATTGTGTCTTCGTTGTCAAATAAAATATTCCCGTAAAATACTCTACATTGTCTTGTAATGTTTCTTCGAGACGTGGATAAAAACACATGCACTTTTATTATTATAGACCGAGGATGCGTTCGCGTCGCACCTGCCCTGCATAGACTAAGCACACTCGAGTGATATCATATATCAAATAAAATTATTTTTGAAAATTAGAAGTATTGTGGAAGTCGTAAGCTGTGATATTCCAGGTGCTGGGCTCTCACTGCCCGCTGTGAAGGTAGGCCAACAAAAAATTGCACTATTAATAATGTGTATAATTAATTTTTTTTTTTGATTTAGAGACTTTTATAAAAATTTGGTATGTATTTAATAAAATTGTGAGGATTTACTTATAATACATATCTCTCATATTTTTGCATGTGGTGAGTAATTATCGCCAGTCATAAAGAATTATAATACAAATTAAATGAATCAATCGGAAAGATATACAGAAAAAATATTTACCTGTTATCGGGATTCGAAGGATTCGGATTTTACCTAAAGGTATTTGAGATTATCCGTAATATAAAATTGAATGATAGATGTATCAATTTGAAATATTACAGAATATATGTTCAAAGTTTGTCGATAATGTATTCGGTTGCTATAGCGAAATTGGAGAACGCGCTTCCCCGTATAGGAAGAGGTCCACATTCAAATTCCGGTAGCAACTAAATATTTTGTCGATGAATAGATTTTTACTGTATATCTTTCTAATTGATTTATTTAATTTGTGTTAAAATACCTCAAAACTATGTTCTAAAAATGCAACTTCACATCAAAAATGTGTTTCCTTGATATATAGAATTATGACAGTGCTTTTACCAATAAACTGTATTTAAAAAAATAATATTATCGGATACTGTTGATTTTTACTAATATACGAGTAATATATTGTATAGATGAATATCATTATATTTCATATTATGTACTCGTAAATACGTTTTAATTTTAGTTGTTTAGCAAGAATGTCCAATTCTTTTGTAATTTAACCTAGTTTTTGAAGTCTCTTAGAAAATGATATTTAAGATGAATCTTCTTCTTTAGCGGCCTCATGGGACTTGTTCATGATTTTAGTCATGCATCTATTTTATTGTATTTATGAAAAAATTATTGCAATGGATCGGTGCCTAGAAAATGGACATACATTTTTTTTAAATATCTCACGTGTTTCACACTATTCTATATTTAAAAAATATTTTTACCTAATAGGTAACCCTTTTTAGCCTAAATAGTTACACAGAAACAGACAGAACCGAGGAATATTTTTTTTAGTATAATATATGAAAATATAATTAACCATGCGTTTATGTATTTATTTATTTTATTATATAAATACATTCTTGTTAAAAAAACTTTTACAACTACTTACTTACCTAACACTTACTTTTATTATTACACTAATTGAATTATCCGGCGTTGCCGGGCTTTACGCATGGTGAAGAGGCTTCATTTAGGGGGATGGTGGTAATTTTTTTTTCGAAATCAGATGTAGACAGTAATGTTTCTGTAAATTCTGCTTTTAGGGGTTGGAAAGGGAGATGGGGGTGGTTTTTTGAAATCTCATGTAGGCAGTCACTTTCCTCTTTTGAAGGTCAAGTGTGCAAAATTTCATGAAGCTCGGAATAAAGCTGTAGATTTATATATCTATGTATAGATTACTTCATTATATTTGTATTGCTTCAGTGTGTATGCAGTGGGTTAGTACTGCGGCCATTGAAATGCTGTAATTTCTCGGCTCGTATGGTAACCTAACCTAACCTAACCTAACCTAACACTTACTTTTATTATTACACTAATTGAATTATCCGGCGTTGCCGGGCTTTACGCATGGTGAAGAGGCTTCATTTAGGGGGATGGTGGTAATTTTTTTTTCGAAATCAGATGTAGACAGTAATGTTTCTGTAAATTCTGCTTTTAGGGGTTGGAAAGGAAGACGGGGGTGGTTTTTTGAAATCTCATGTAGGCAGTCACTTTCCTCTTTTGAAGGTCAAGTGTGCAAAATTTCACGAAGCTCGGAATAAAGCTGTAGATTTATATATCTATGTATAGATCACTTCATTATATTTGTATTGCTTGAGTGTGTATGCAGTGGGTTAGTATTGCGGCCATTGAAATGCTGTAATTTCTCGGCTCGTATGGTCGCGATCAGTTTTATAAATAAAGTTTAATAAAATCCCCAGTCAGTGTCCCGCCCTGAGTTATGGTTCCGCGGTAAAATATAATGTCAAATAAACAAGAATGTATTGTTATTCGGTCCGGGGTCAACTCCGATAGAATCTTATTATGCAGTTATTTGGCCGAGATGGTTCGCGGCAGACAATTTTTTGACCGTCGGTCTGAAAAAAATATAGTGTGGGACACGCGGGACCATAGTGCCGATGCCGTATGTCCCTCGCGTTTACTCTCTATGGTCACCGAATAAATTATGTTTTTATTATTTTTTCTATTGCATTCGATTCTTTCACGTCACGAGTTACTTTTAAAATAACACGGTGATTGATTAATTATACCTAATAAATAATTTGATAGCTAACGCTATAGTTAGTAGAAAATTATAACTCCTTGCTGAAGACTTGTCATGTGAATAACTGCAGTAGGTATTTTTATTTATCGCTGGCAAAATTTGGATTAACTAGATTAGTTACAATTGAATTGAACACGTATTAATTAAGTGTGTAAGATTTAGAAAGGATCACTTAAGTGGTTTGTTAATATGGAACGCATGAGTGACGAGAAAATTTTAAGGAAGATATATGACGCAAGTGTCGATGGCATCAGAAGTAGATGACATCCGCAGAAGGCTTGGCATGACCAGGTAAACCGGATACTGAAGGATTGTCCTGTTAGAAATCTCAATAATCGGCGAATTTGTATGAGAAGATGTATGAATGTTGATGAGACGAGAATTGTGTGTCAGGACAGAAGATTGAGGCTCTCTATCTTCTCTGCCTACCCCCGCGGAGAAACGGCGTGATGGTAAGTAAGTTCATTACCAATGGTCTTTCTATGTTTAAATAACAATGTGTGCATAAAATATCATTTGTGCAATTTTTAAGACTAATTAATGCTAATATTTGTGCGCTGGGGAGAAAATAAGAAAAACATTACCGTACCAGTATAAGATTATTGGTAGGACATGGATTGACAACATTACTAATGAATATGTATTAAGACGCATAAATAAGTCAAGAGAACTAATAAAACTATCAAGGATAGTTGCATACTTCGGATACGCTATGAAAAATGTGATATTTTACAACCTATTATACAGGGAAGATAGAAGACAGGATAGGCGTAAGTAAAAAAAATTATCTTGGCTGTGTAACCTCAGAAAGTGGTTCAATATCTTATACAGGATAAATCAACACGGTCGTCAAACTTCTCATAAAGAAGAAGCGTTGTTAAAAATTGTGTGCGCGCTATATTTTTTTTGTGTGCGCTATGATGTCAAATCGTGTGCGCGTGCACACCAGCAGACCTTAGAGGGGGAATTGTTCATTCAATGTTGTGTACGTTTGTTATTTTAATTTTTTTTTAATACATTCAGATAATTTTAGACCCTAGTTATTTATTTAAATTATTTTTGGTTGACTTTAAATGACCAGATGGGGTTTGTTAATATTATCATTCACCAATCACCGTAAAAGTTTATTAATAGTATAGTGAAAGTATTATAATGCACCTAGTTTTTGCTGTGAAGAAATCGTCACTTAAAAGCATCGTTTTGCGAAAAGTACATTTTAGTCGAAGAAAGCTGATGCCACTAGTGGTCGGAATATCGTATTTAATTGTGAAATATTTTTTCAATCCTCTGTCAACCTTATATCACTTTTACACAGTTAAATACTTTCTCTTGGATTATATAGTGTGCACGCTTCACAATCATGAGCATGACTCAAAATCCATCTTATGTTTTTATCCATTTCCAGTTCTTGTTAATCTGTGTTTTTACGCACATGGCCTAAATTACTTGGGCAGTTACCAATTTTTTGCTAATTCGGGGCCTTTCTGCCTGTTTTTCCGAGGTAATTGGTAATTCTCATAATTCTTCAAAATTTAGTAAATAGAAATATACACTTGTTCTGACATCACCAATTTTGTTTCTAGGTTTATTTGTTATTTAGAGAAAGTCATTAGATGGAAGTTTCTCGAATATTAGTTTCATTGTATTATGTTAATCAGTACTAGTTTAAAAATACAATTGTATTTTTCTCGTATCCGTAAAGATACCGATCTAGGTAATTAGTAACGGTAAATGTAATTAGACAAGTAATATGCAGTGTTTCAGTATGCCGGCCTTTTCCAAAAGATGGGTTACCTCAATATACCATAAAATAAATATACACGAACTAACGCAAATTCATTGTCCAAAAATGTTCATTATGGTGACACCCGCTTGACACATTTGGTGGCACTCAGGCAATCAAAGAGCTCTGCGACTTTTTTAAAAAATATGACTCGATTGGAACGAAAATTTAAACGTTGATAATATAATATGCATTAATTTAAAAAATACGTCTTGTTTACACAAATATTTAATTCTCGAAGAGTAAATACTTTTACTATCGCATAAATGTGTCAATCTATCGGATTTATGTTTCTTTGGGTATGTGTAGAATACCCCTCGCTCCGCAAATAATGTTCCAAACCCCTCTTTGTACTAGGTATATACGTACACCATGTCGTGTCTATTCATTTACTAGTCTCTGATTACCTCATAATAATAATAATACTTAGAATGATACTAAAGTACGTGTTTTAAAAAACTGATTTTAAATTTATGTTTCGTAAAATTAAGAAATGATCGAAGTAAAGTTTGTGAAATATTGTTTATGAAAAATCTTAAATGCTCAATAATTAATTAAAAATATAAAATCTTAATTGACTTGGCCCCTTGTCCTTCTGCAACCCCCATATATCATACGGTCGTTGAAATTTCTTCCTCTGCCATAAGTCACCGCGAGCGATAGTGCGTCTGACATTTATTCCCAAATAATAAAGGCCTTTTTGCCCACGTATAAAAATGTCCCCATCGTAGACCCGCCGGCGTGCGGTCCGGTCTCGTGGTAGAAGTGCCCTTTTCGTCGCGACACAGGAACTTGCGCCTTATGTGGGGCGAAATTTATCTTACGACATGCGACGACATTGGATGTACAATGTTGCACTGAAACGTAACATGTTGTACTGTACATTGTTGGTTTTTTCTTCTGGATACAGTTCCGTTATTATCTTAATTTGTTTTGAATTATTTTAAAAGTTTTGGAAAAATGAACACACACTTTGAATTCTATAAATCGTAATATCTCCTAAGTCTATTTATGGTATGTAAGGGAGTATTTTTGTTTTCTTTGTAGATAGATATTATTTGACATTTTAAGGAAATAAAATAAATTGAAGAAGTTGGTTCGTTTATCCAATAATAGTTATACACAGCCGTAAACAGATTATACCTACGCATTAAATACATATAAACGTTAATTGCAGAAGAAAAAAAGCCGTATTACTTCAATACGCAGGGGAATATAATAACAACAAAATAATTTAATGGTGTTTGTATTTTCGACGTGTACAATCGTCATAAAACGTATTTGAACTTAAGTTGATTTTGTAAAATTAACACTTCCACGTCACAAATTGAATCCAGTTACATTTTGGTTTATTGTTGCAATGAAATTTCTGCTTTTAAAAATATTAAAAAATACTGCTAGGCCCTGCGGGCGGATATTGTGACAGCTTCGCGGATAATCGAGGCCTCTACAAGGTCATTGGTGACCGCTGCATGGTCACGATCTTGGTAGAATCTATATTTCAATTAATTAAAAATTAATGAAAAGTGTGAACAAAATATTTATGTCACATTTGACAGTGACATAGTTAGAGAAAGAAACCATAGAGTGCGACGCGATATGACCTCAAGACATAGATGAGATGATAGGATGCTTTTTTCTCTCATGTCTCACACACATTTGGCCGTTTAAGCGAGTACTTTACAGTCTACTGAAGCAAGTGACATTACCAAAGACGCCACGGCCGCCACATCCATGAAATCATAGATACAGACGGGGAAGCGTAATATTGATATAGATATATAAATATTTAAACTCAATGTAATCAACTCTTGCATGTTGGATCTAGTTACATTTTGGTATATTGCAATTAAACCACTGCATTTAACAATAAACTTTGTAATTACAATTTTTTCATATATTATACCTCACTGATTTGATTTATGGTAAGCATTAATTTAACTTAACCTAACCTAACCTAACCCAACCAAATTTTATCTTATCTGTATTCTTGTTGCATTCGACTCATCAACATATATTGTATACTCTGTTGGTGGATATTTTCCACGAGTACAAAAAACAAGAACATAACTAACTAACTTACTATCACATCGTTTCTCCGCGAGAGTAGGCAGAGGATAAAACGGTACACTCTTCTGTCTTGACACACAATTCTCGTCTCATCCACATTCATTCATCTTCTCATACAAGCTCGCCGATTATTGAGGCTTCTAACAAGACTATCCTCCAGTATCTGGTTTACCTTGTCGTGCCAAGTCATCCGCGGACATCCTCTACTTCTGGTGCCATCAACACTTGTGTCATATATATGGTTCTTACCTTTCTCTTTTCATTCTTCCGTTTTATATGACCAAACCGCCTAAGTGATTCTTTTTTAATATTACTCACTATTCTAAGATCAGCTTAACATTCTTTCCTTATTTATGCATTCTTTACTCTGCTCCTGCATGTACGCCTGAGCGATCTCATTTCCACTGCATTCAGTCTACTTTCGTTCCTCTTCTGCCAGCTTCAGGCCTCACTTCCATACAGCAGTGTCGGTACCAGGATTTCATTGAGTACCGCTAGTTTTGCCTCGGTTGACAAGTTTTCATTAGATATAATTCTATTCAAAGAGCTGCTTACTTTTTTCCCTGCAGTTACCCTTTTTTTCGATATCTTTTTCTATCTTTCCGTTTCTATCAAACACACTTCCCAAGTACATAAACTGATAAGTACATAATTCAGTGAATAAATTCCCCGATACTACAAAACTGCAATACAGTGCCCGCTAAATATCCGGAAAGCCAGAATATTGAATAAGTATTCGGCGAATGTAAATGCCGCTTCCCAAAACTTTTTCACACAATACTATTTTATGACTGTCTTGGGATTGACACAGCTTGAAATGGCACAGACTGAATAAAAATGACACAGTCAGTGCCTTATGATGATTAATTTTGATAATAAAACGGGATGAATCGTTGTGCGGGATATTCCCTAATTACGTCTATTTCCCCGGTTTTCTGTATACTTGCATATAATCGCGATATGTATACGAGAATGTGTTTAAGTAAGATAATTAGGTTTTTTAAAATAATAAAATGAAAACGATTAATTTGTGTCTCAAAAGACCTTAATAATTAGAAGGAAACACAAAAATCAGCAAATTATTTCACATTTGAACGCGCGGTTTCACTCACGCGAAAGACTCGGAAAACAACTGGTTGTCGGGGCTCTGACGTCAAACGTCTATGGAAGGCGGGACACGTGGTCGATGCGTTTACTTACTAATATCCGTAGTTTAAAAACCAATTCCGTAATGCAAGTTCCCTAGAGCACTTTACATTGAAATATTGTTAGAAAAGACAACGCTCTGGAAATTTCAAATTGTCTGTCAACGATAATTTTTAATTAATGGATCGCTTTTTCCGACCGAATACAATGGTTTAATGGAGTGCTTAGAAACTCGAATAAACCATTGTATTCGATAATTTGGTTAACATTTTGTGTTCTGTTCTGAATCTACGGAAAAATATCCAGTTTTTTGGAGGCCAATTAGTTAACAGTTTTTATCATTTTTAGCTATATTTTTAATTGTGATTTTTATATAGAAACTGTACATTTTTAATTATTTAGGCATTTAATTGGCAATGAAATTATGTTCAAATTTACCTGTATCTTAGTACGAAATTAACATAATTAAATACTTAGTCTGATTTGTAGCAAATATGGAGATAGATTGGTTTAACGGTTACCTAAATAACGTGTTCTTATATTCGTGCACATATTTAATCCATATTACCACATTATTTATTCACTTTAGAAAAAGGATGCCATCTTACTTATTATTGTTTTCAAAGAAACTATTATATGCGTTATAATTCGTTTTTCTTTGAATCTCTTGTTAATAGACTATTCAAACGCTACTAGTGTTATTAGTGTTAATACTTATCTATTGAGTGTCGAATTGTTATAAGAATGATGTTAATCGTTCCCATCGCATCCGGCAATTTAAAATTGTACGTATGTAAATGATTAATATAATACGACGCACATTTAATCCCGCTTTAAAATATAAGCGCATAAAACTCACAAAAACCAGCGATTATTTCGTGTCATTATTATTAATTATTATGGTGCATTTCATTTTAATATCGCATTTAAATAAATATTTTTAACCGCAGTCATTATGGGTTTAATGTGTACTTGTTTGTCATCTTATAAAACATTTCAGTAGTAAAATTATCTTTGTATATTGACATAGCAATGTTGTTAATGTTAGCATCACCGTGTTGAATGTCTTATAACGATTTTAAATGCGACATCTGGCGTTTCGGCCCGACGTTATCAAACTATAAACCGCCTCTAATTATGCAAATATCGTGTCACCCGATTAATGCAGCCTTGAGGACTCCACGAAGTAATGAAGTCCGGGAGCATCTGTGACAGTTTTATCTCATTTAATCCTCGACGTGGAATGTTTTCGGTCGTGTCATATATAAATTGAACGATTTGAGGCTTTGTTGTCTCATAAAGGCTCTGTTCGGCATTTTGTCTCACCCCTGGCGCGAACCTGCGCGGTAATTTATTCTTCTTGTACCCACGTTTACGGTTGTAGGACGGGACCTTTTTTTAGACTCCCCGTTCCGTTTATAATGTTTATATCATCTTTTTTTGTGGCAGGCTCCAAATCGAGGTTCCAAAATTGATTGCTACGAGAAAAATGCTTTCGATAAACTTTATATTTAATTAATTTTTTGTTTTTTTTTTTAAATTTTTATTTCTATATTTCTTAATTTTTCAATTTGGTAAGTACCACATCTCAATAATATTAATACGTAAGATAGAAAATCTATAAAATGTGCAATCGTAGTGATGCAAAAATGAATGGCTATTTGAATCTGCAAATCAAACCATTATAGTAAAACCATTAATCAACCAAATTAAATCTTTGTTTACTATATAAAGTTTAACATACCTTGTCCACAATATTTTATGGGTGGATTAATATTTAATGATTAAATTGCCAGTCGAAAATGGTCAAGGAATATGTGCTTCATCTGATCCGTGTCAGATATAAGCATTTTAAAAATAAAAATTATGCAATTATTTTGATTAGTTGAAATATTTTGTTCATTCCAAATTATATATTGAATGCAAAAAATTAAAGATTATCGAATTTAGAGTTTCCAGATTATTTTTTGGTAGATGATTTAGGGCAGACATAGATTAATAATGGATACATTTCGAAAATATTTATTTCGAAGTAGGTACATAGACTTAAAGCTTAGCATTATTTTGTAAAATTTTCAATCAATATTTTCCGTAACGGTGCAGAATTTGCACATATTTCTTGAACATTTCCTCGTAATTTAGTCAGGTATCCAACTGTACATTATTATGGACTAGGTCTGTTACTCCCAGTATATATACATATTATGAGATTTAATATTGTTCTTCGTATGCATTGTTTAGTTTTTACGTCAACTTTAATTTTCCCTCAGGCGGCGATCTTTTCTAAATAATTCAATTATAAAGACTTTTAGTATTTCAATATTTTTTAATATACGTTTTTCGTTAGTATATTTATGTATATATGTCGCAAAAAAGTTATATGTAAGAAGAATGCGTGTTCACAAAATCAAACTGCCACAACGCCATCTCATAGAGGCGAAGTTATTTTTTTATTAATGGAGAAATATGGGAGTATGGATGATTACAGGGCTTATGACCTGTCCTCGGCTGGCTTAAGTGTTCACTTTACACAATGTAATTTTTGAAAGTTGTATATATGTTAATATGTGGAAACACTTCTAATACCACTACACTATCGCCATCTATGAACTGAATTTGATATTCATTTCTCTAGAATCAAATTTTTTTTTGAAATTATTTAAACCAATATTATTTATCTGTAAAATGTTATGTTAACAAATTACATTAGAATATGCCTGAAAAATCAATATTTATGAGATATCTATTATTTAATTAATAACAGTGCCCTTGTATGTGGAAATCCAGTAATTGTGTGCTATTGGACATATTCAAATATTGCTATCAATAATGTAATTTTTTAAAAAAGCATTTGTTTCACATCTTTTACTACAATACTGCTTTTTTTTAAAATTCATGGCAACTAAAATAAATAAATCGTAAACAATTTATTTTATTTGAATATGATCTATACTTTTGAGTAATCCTGTAATCCTGTTTAATATAAAATTGACCGTACCGATGTCAACCAAAAACTTCACGCTGTTTCGATCTGCACAGGGGGCTCGGAAAGCATGTGTTTTTTGAATACCCTTGTTATAAGGCCAATCTCAAAGCCATTTAAAAAAATGATTGGTTGCATTTTGAAACACTTAGGGTGGCAATGATTATCATTTTGTACGATGGTTCATAGATCTAAAATGTAAAGGGTTGGCGAGGGTCGTTAAACATTACCCTAAAATGATGAAGGGTGTCATGAATATATATTCCCTTATATTCCGATCTCTTTGAATATTGAATATTTTAATAGATTCTTATTTATTTTGATTGATTTACAACATTTGTCTTATAGGACAGTTTAAATTGTCGGTTTTTTTTAACTACGTGATGGAGTTTTGATTATTTTTTATTGATTTATGTGACTTCGTATTGTATTGTATTTAAGTGACCCATAAATGACTTTAAATAATTATGAAATAATCGTTTTGGGGTACATTAAATATTTACAGTTTATAATTAGATGTCATTTGAAAAAATATTTTCAATGAGATTAGTACTATTAGTAGATATGTATATATAATATTATTAATTAGTTGATGTATGTTATGACTACAGACAGTCGGACACGTGAAAGACCAAGGCTCGATATGAGTTGCAGGGCCATTGTAGAAGAAGATATTAATATTAAGTATTTATGTTATTGGAAGAATTTAGGACACTTAAAGTATAATTAATTAGATATGTATGTACACAGCAAGTAGTTGTGTGTAAATTTTCGATTTTATGTGTTTGTTTCATATTCATAATATAACGGGTTGAGCAAACTAAAACCAAACTTCATATTTTATTTGAGTTATCAGGGATAAGGTAGGATAGATAATAGGAATCATTAAAATAGCGCACCTATATAGAATTTTTATATTCTTTATTAGTAATATAACCTATTTAGGTATCAACTGTATTTAGGAATATAAAATTGATGTGCCTTTATTATTATTTACGTCAATGTGGTTGTGATCTTTTTTTATCGGAATATATAATCAAAGTGGAAATAAAATTAGAACTTTAACTGAAATTAAGGCTTTTAAAAGGGATGTTTCAAATTGGTTGTTAAAATTAGGAAGAGCAGATACTGAGGGTAAACTTTGTTATATAAAGAAATAATTCTTATAACTACTTTTGTGTGTTTTGATCTTGCATATTTCCATTTACCTTATATGTGCTTACATTACATATTGTACTACACATTGGTATTTTTTTTCTCTCTTTTATATATATATTTATTATTTTCACGTTTATTTGCCTTGTATGTTACATATTCGATTCTATTGTGTTTTACCCTAAATGAGTTTTGGTTTTGTAAAATATATTTGTATTCCAATTTGCCCTAAAACAGGCCCTAGTTGGGCAATTCATTTTAAAATGTGTGAAAAATATATATAACAAACTGTATGTTTTGTAGCTGTACAAATGTTATATACATCTAAAATATATAAATAAAATGCAATATTATTTACGAAAAATAACGCTACCTTATACTTCACAAAAAATAATATTTTAATTAAATCAAATTAAGTACATATTTAGAAGACGTCCGCAGAAGACTTGGCACGACCAGGTTAACCAAATACTGGAGAATGGTCCTGTTAGAAGTCTCAATAATCGACGAGTTTGTATGAGAAGATGTATGAATGTGGACGAGGCGAGAACTGTGTGTCATGATAGAAAAGTGTTTAATCCTCTCTGCCTACCCCCACGGAGAAACAGCGTAATGGTAAGTTAGTTAGTTAAGTACCTATATTTATTGTTAACTTTATAAAACCAAAATCTGTTATATTTAGATCCTTGGCCGTTTGAAATTGTTAAAATTATCAGTGAGACGTACGATGACCGACCTTATATTTCCATACAGGATCATCAATGATATGATAGACTGCCCGCAGATTGTTGGTCTCCTCGACTTTCACACACCATTGGGGTCATCGAGACACAATTCATTGTTCTAGTAAAAGAATAATGAATTGTTCTGCTTTGCATGAGTACTCATGCATTAGCTAATTCCGCTGTCCCCAGAATGCAGTATTTGGCGAATGAATATGCGGAGGTAGTCGACATTTTTGCTGTAAATTTAACTCTTTATAGGACTACATTATTACATTTTGTTGTGTCTCAAATCAATGATGACAGATAAATTGCTTTACTTCACATTTTATATTTATTTTTAATTTTGATTATGCAAAAACGTGCTAACATTATATAATTTTTTTCTTTGAAAATTTCTGTTGTTTTACAAATTATGTTAATACCTGAATAGGGCGTGTATAATAATAATAAGTAAATAAATAAATAAATTTACAATTGGAAACATATTATTTCAGTACAATTATTGTTCTAACTACTTACATAAGAGTATATATGTATATTATTGCCTCGAATGCCTAACGAGGTTCCTAACCAGTTCTAGAGCTGTCAGATAAATTCAACCGTGAATATTGTGAAACATGAGATTGTGGCTCTTGTAATAAATGTAACAGTAAAAGTATTCAAATTAAATCCTTGACGATTCCACTGTCTAAGAAACAGACGATATTAATAATGATTCTATGATTTTGTGAACGGCTTATTGTTGACTCCTTGCCTTGGTTCCTTGCCTCCGCGTGGGTGTAGGAACAGGCGATATTTCCCCCGGCTACCGTCTCCCCGCCACCGGGACCACCAGCAGCGCGCCGAGGCGCTGCGTCCAGCCAACTAAATTATTGTTTAAGTAACTTTATCGTTTGTCAAAATAATACTCTATTGTTTGTGGGGCATATACGACTGGTGTTTTCTCGTCATTCACAGAGGCGCGTGCGCCGATGTTTTATTTTTTTGTTATTTCAAATCATGTGATTTCTCTGATTAATGGCTTCAAAATATGAGTTAGTGACATTCTTCAGCGCGACTTTCACATATTTATTATTATTAAGATAAATATTTTACGATTGTACGAGAATGATTTTACGGCTTTATTTTTACGAATGGTATGCGTATCGCGGAGAGCCCGCAGGATCATTGTATCATTCTTAGTTCTCAGAGGAACTTGAAACTAAGCAATTCCATATTCTATTGTGCAATCGCGTATTTTTATGTACCTACTTGGCTACTTTCTGGATCAATATGAAAATGAACCTCACTTCGAATTGGTATATTATACATAAAAATTATTCAGATATGGCTTCGGAACGGTGCTATCGAAGCCAACCTTGTGTAACTACTGTGTACTGTAATAATGTATATGCATAAGCTATCTTAGAAAGCGAAAGAGTATAATCTAACTAACTGACCGAATAGAACTGTGGAGGCCTGATCACGTCTCACAGATCTGGCTACCTAAAATTAACACTCTACAGCCATATGGTGCCGAAAAGCACCGGCCAATAGCAGATTTCAATACATCGTGACGGACGAGTCCTAGAAACTAGCGAAGGTAAGTCACTTCTCCGCAGACTGTTCTTTCGACAACACCTCAAGCGAGCCACTCTAGTCTTTAACTTTATTTGCGTATTAACTTTATACTCATAGTACGTGCAATTGTAAATTGTCCCGCAATCAACGCCATCTTTTGTGGGTTCTGTTTTATTTAAATACCTTGCTTTAGACACAGCATAAATACTCACACGCATATACATATACATACAGGAGAAGCGACGAGATATAGGGCCCTCGATTCTCACTGAACACATTTTTTTGGTACAAATAATCCCTGTTGATGACCTTAACGAGTCTATACAAACATTAACCACCAAAGTCACCAAAGTGGTGACCCCGACTTAGAAACATGCAATCAATGAATTCACTAACTAATCGAGAACTCATTTTATAATAATCTAATAAAAAGCAACGTATGCATAAATAAGATGGATAGTTTGCACCACTGATGGCCACCACCGCTTTGACAAGAGGAAAACAAAAATGTAAAATAAGTAATTTTTTACTATTTTAGAAGTTTAGTTACTTTGTTAATGTTAACTCGCAACGTTTAACTTTAGCGTGGTCCTTAATATGGTGGTGAGACACTCGCCTGGTGATCTAGTAGTGGTCGTGGTTTCGAACCTCGTCCCAGGATACCTCCGAGTTAGTTCTATTAGTAAGTAAAAGTAGTTAAGTTCGCTTAGTTGTAAAATAGTTAGAATATTGATATGACATAGTATATTCATATTTATTGTACCCACATTTTTTATAATAAAAAAAAATGTAAACCTATCATACTAAAAACAAAATCATCTTATCACATTTGATTGTATAACATATAGGTAGGTACTATGCCACTGCATTTAAATTCGGTATTTAAAAAAAAAAATTTTTATTTGTTATCATTGTTTTATTAATCACTTAATTGAGTTTAAATACATCTATCGATTTTGAAAAATACAAATAAAACAAAGATAACAAATAAAAATATGAATTTTAACCACAAAGTTAATACTGCTAATTTTAAAAGTATAAAAATATTTATTTAAAAATGATTCGTTTCGCGAATATACTCAGGGGTTGTCAAGCTTTGTGTTCAAATTAATTACTGAAGAATCATCATACACATATTTGAAAATGCGTCTTATAATAAATAATATTCTGTCAGATGAATATTGGATTTCTAATATATTTTCTAATTAAATACATATTTGATTTAAAATTGTACACAAACATTTTTAATATATTCGAGTAGGATTACGCTTCGTTTACATGTGTATTTTATGTATATTTTTTATTAAATTAAATGTTTAAATGATAAGCCTTCCTAAATACACGCACGGTATAAATCCACGTCTCGACATAATAAATGACTAGTTTGAATGAAAAGAATTTATATTAGCATAAGCTTTGTGTTGTGATATATCTGATGCAAGGGGTGATGCTAGTTCTATTGTTAGGTCAATAGGAATACAGATATTATTAGATAGACTGGGTTCATTCTGTGGTATTCATATCATGTTTCTATTATACCCTATAACATACAGAACGTTAGTGTCCCTAAAATATCGCGTATTTCATTTCAATATCAAATTGCATTATTTAACACGGGAAATGATTATAATATAAGATTTTCTATTAGTATTAAATCATTATTATTTTAAAAATATTTTTTTTCAATTCTATTACGTTTTTATTTGTCTACTTATTGACCATCACGCTGTTTTACCGTATGGTGAGGAAGAGAGGATAAAACGCCACACTATTATATCTCAACTCAAGTATTTATTTAATTACAGTTGTTTATTTTAATTTGTTCATATTTTAAATAAAGCGAAACAGTTTTTTTTATTTATATTTCAATTTTAGTGTTATTAATATTATTGTTTTTTTTCCCTTAAATTTAGATAAGAATTATATAGTTTTAAGTATAATTTTATTTCATATTCCGACATTACAATACACTTAAAACAATATATTTTTATTATACAATAGAAGAATTCTACTTCTATTTAACCTTAGGTATATGGAGACATGAATAATATATTTTACTAATGATATATTCTCAACCTGAAATATCTTACCTATATACCAGTGGCGGTCGGTGTCTTTTTGTAGAAGGGATGCTGGATAATAAGTTTATACCTACTATCAAATATACAAATATAACATATAATCGAAGGATATTCAATATTTCAATAATTTGGCTTCAAGTATTCAAGCCAAACCGTTAAAAATAAATTTCTCAAAATAATCCACTCGCTTCGTAATATGTATGCTATTCTGTACATTATATCCATAAGTATTAAAGTCGTATTTTGTACATTGAATGCTCTTAACTAATTCGTATTCAGACGTAAACGAACGCGTATACGTTCGAAACCTTGACAGGCGGAACAACATGCACATGAGCGGATGTCGAATATTTACAAACTTTGATACGGAAAGATTAATAGGGTCCACTGTTGCTGGAATCTGTGTGTTTACGCGATTCATAAATGTTCGAAAGTTGTGAATGTATTTGTATTTGTATTGTGTCTCGCTCCGTGCGCGCGTCGTACCGTGGTGTGTGTTATGACTGGTCTGTACCTAAAGGATAAGAAGAATTTATTTGCAGTAGTGCTGTTTTCGGCTAGATACAAATAGTTCAACATTTTTTGACTCTAGAACACAAGGGATGCGGAGCATCCAAAGCACGTATTAAGCAACCGCGCCTACTATATACCTATAAGTAAACACATACGTACCTGGATTACTAATTTTTTCCCAATGTTCCAGCGCAAGAAACGTATTATTAACGCACGCGGCATCATCTTTAATTCTTACCCAAAGTCTACACACTAGAAACGTACTAAACCACGCACGCACATCCGTACCATAATCGCAAACTCTCGCTTATATCTAAGATGGACGTAAGCACGCACACGTAAGCACGTACCATCGTTATTAACTCTACAGGTCGATTTTTTACTCATGGCACTGTACAGTCGGCCACTGACGAATGTGTCGCTAGTATAATATTTTTTATTATTACAATGTAATAAGTACATAGATTTGTTTAATGTTTAATTATTTTGTGGATAGGGTATGAATTAATATTAAATCACATTTTAATAATACGAATGACTCTGTCGATGTCTTTTCATCAGCTGAAACTAGTAAGTAAGAAAATTAATTTTGTTTAAAAGTGAACAGTATATATATTTTATTATATTAATATGATTATCCACTAAGAATTTTCGGCAAATTTTAAAAATGATTTATTAATAATTAATATCAACGTGTTAAATTTACATTTGTTCTGTTTTTTTATATGTATTAAAACAACAGCACACTACGCGCGTTGTACACAACCGATACGTGAAGCAGTCATATATCTTCATCTCTTTCTCGATTAGATAGTGCTCACGTACACATAAACGTGTATCGGTACACAACACATTGTTGAAGTGCCATGAACAAAAAATCAAAAAAATTCTAACGCAAGAAATGCATGAACACTAACACACTCTCAGCACCATCATTCATACCCGTAGTTCAAGTTTAAGAAACGTAAGCATTAACAAATCTTTCCTTGCTTGAAAGCACGCCTTCAAGAATCCAGTGGTAGGCTGTCAATACGTTAACAAGGGGCTCGCCTAATCTCAGAGCTACAAAAAACATACGAAAGCTCGCGCGCACGCACCACTATCGTTAGCTCTTGCCCAAAGCACGCATACGAAACATACAAAAGCACGCACACACGCACCATGAGAGATAAAAAAGCACACTCACCTACATACAGTTGAAATCATCGCATCTGCCGATTGTATACAAAAGCCTCTGATTTCATTTTATCTAGGAAAATACACCTTAAAGAATATAATAGATTTGTACACTAGATTCCGAGCGTTCACACAATGGTGGATGTTTTATTTGGAAGCTGAATTCTTGAATGGGCGACAGTGCCACCGAAAGGATTGAATACCTTATTGTGTTGTCAAATTTGTTCTTATGGCAAGGTTCTCTTCTTTGTAGTAAAACATTGTGCCCAGTCTAGTCTTTGTACGAAATGGTTTATATTATTTACGATTATCTGATAAAGTCTGAGTCTATAATGCATTTCATTAAAAAAAATAAATTATTTGTAACATTGTATTTTTGTTCTGCCGATAACAACTATCTTTGATCGTTTTGAAAAGTTGACAAGATGTTTGTCATTTATATTATATATGGATCCCGTGTATGTATACACAATAACTTTATATATATAATAAATATATATATACAGGATGGCCCAAAAGAAGTTAGAACATTTCGTGAAATGTGATATAATCAAAATTAGTTTAACTATATCAACAGTAGCTTTAATAGTTTACTAATTTACCTACTTACCTATATTACGTTTTATTTCGATAATTTCCGGTCGCCGTCTTTGTTTATTATTTTTCCCATTGTTTATATTTGGTTTTTTCAAATTGTTGCCCAGAATGACAAAAATCACTGCAGAAGACCGTATTCTGATCAAAGATTTGCCAATTGAATAATGTTGGGGTGTTAGTAAAATGATCAAAGAGTTTCAAAACAAAGCTGGATATTACAGCAGGATGGAGCTCCATCTCACACAGCCAGAAATACGATCAATTTTCTTCATCGTAAGAATGTTAATTTCATTGAGCCAGGCATGTGGTCACTGAACAGCCCAGATTTAAACTCAGTAGATTATGCAATACGGGGTGTTTTAATGATTTCTTATTAGCTAAATATTGTGCAAAAAAAATACATTAAGTATTATAACGAATTATATTATGTTTTTAAGTAACGTACGTGTTATGAGATATTCTCACTTTTTTGGGCCACCCTGTATATATATATAGATATATATATTTATTTTATTTTATTTATTTGTACAGTAGACAATAAAAATAACAATAGAGTTTATTTATATATTCAGTAATAAAAAAAAACAATAGTAGAGTTATGCATCCCCAAATAAGAAATATATTTAATTATATGGGTGGCTATCAACATTGATACAATACATGATCAGTGCATACTGGATGTAAGAATTGTTTACAACAGTTAAAAAATAATAAATATATATACATACATCTATAATAATACAAAATATGAAAATTAACTGGTATTATTTTTTTCTAATCATTATATTTGAAAACCATTGTATGTGTTCGTAGATCGTCTCTATAAAGTAATTTGCAGCAATATTAGCATTACCCATCAAGTAAAGATCATTCCATTTTAGTTTGTTTGTGGCATGAATTAACTTTTCGGAATTTACTTTAGTACATGTATTTTTGATTTGTACAGGGTTTATTAGTTTTTTTGTAGTTTTAACATCTATGTATATATCATATATATATTATATACTTACAGAGCATCGGTTATTTTGATTTCTCTAAGCTAAAAATTTACATACAACTAGTGTATGTAAAAGGCTAAAATGAGGCAAAATTTAGCATTTTAATTGTGAATAAAAAAAATGGTATGCGTACATAATTAAATCAGACGTAATATGTATATATATATATATATATATATATATATATATATATATATACATATATTATTGATTCAGTTGAAGAAAGCAATTATATTTTTAAATTATAATTATTGTCAATGCGTTTTTAATATCTAGAACTCATATTCACAATAATATTTTTTTGTCAAGGTATTGAATTTTTATTAAATTGTACGAAAATTCACTTAATTTTGCCATTAAATGCGTGCATTTTTTTATATCGATTTTGTATCGCTGATAAAGTATACACTTTATGCATAATAATTTAGTTTTGATTGTGATGTCATGTCCTCATAAAATTAAATTGCCCATTTAAAGTCATTATTTTAAATTGCGAAAGATATCCAGTTTTTTTGGTCATTTTCTCTTACGTTTACTACTATTTGAATACTTTTTTAAATATATAAATAATTGGTATATAGGTATTTTTTAACATTTTTCAATTGCTTCATTAAATGTGCACAAAAATTAACATTATTCATAATTTAATTATTAAACAAATATTATTTAGAATTTAACAAAATCCCTAAATATATTCTAGGTGTAATCAACAATGTACATATTTAAATCAAAATGACCTTTTCTGTGTTTGAATCACAGACCAGTAAATGGATAGACATGAAATAATGTGTACATATAGGAGAGGGGTTTCGAACGTTAGTTGCAGGACGAAGGGTATTATACACACAATAATGCAACAATAAAAGTATTTACTCTTCGAAAATGAAATATTTGTGTAAACAAGACGTATTTTTTACATTAATTCATATTATATTGTCAGTGTTTAAATTTTCGTTCCAATCGACTCGTGTATTAAAAAAGTTGTGGAGCTATTTGATTGCGTAAGTAGTATCAAAGTGATCACGTGGGTGACACCAAAATGAAAATATTTGAAACAAGGAAATTCGGTTAGTTCATATCTACATATTTGGTAGCCTGTGGTTTCAACCAACATTTATAAATGTTCTGAAGATATCAGGGTTGTTGCGACCTCCATTCGCTTCATTATTATGTACATACATTTTGTTAGATTGACGATCCTGTTTATGTCCTCAATTTTAATAATTTTAAAATTGTATATTGTTAGCCTTGTCTGTGGATATATTAATATTACCTGGAAAATAACCCGTTAATGGTTAAGCTGCAAGGTAGTGTTGTACTAAGACATTATGTTTTAAATTTTTTATACGAAATATTGAAGTACTTTCCTTAGTTTTTATCCGCAGTTTGAAAATCGTTGTTATCATAATAATAACAATAATATGTATATATATATATATATATAAATTGAATCAACGTTGATGTTTTTATAACTTACTAGCTAAATGTGACGTTTAACCCCCCCTTCCCCCTCCTTTTTGGCGGTGCATGACTTCTATAGCTTATCTCTGGCTGCATTCTGAATTTAACATGATAACGAGTCTCGCGTAAAATTTTACAGGTATGTTTCTGGTACCGGAGCCAACCTATGATGGTGTTATGATAATGACTGAATGTAATAATGACCATCTGTAATAATTGTGCCATAAAATAAAAAAAATGGAAATAAGTTAATAACTATCTGCTCTATTTTTTAAAATATAGTTAAAAAAAACGTTGCTTTGCTGAGTGGCATTAAAACGAGAGTAAACAACTGTCAAAACGATTCCGGGATAAGGTGGGACCCTTTGGGGTTTCCTTATTAACTAACTAGTTGAAAAGGAATCTCAGACTTTTCTGGAAATTTTTAAGGTGTGGGTATCCCGCTGGGGGTTGCTGAGATGGACGATGCTGGGAAGAGCGGTAGATAGGGATACCTGTAGGAGAATTACACTGGCTCTCCGTTGCACCCTCTTGCGATCTAGATAGAGTGTATTTTTGCCTGACTGTGATCGAGTTTTGCGACTTCAACACATAAATGTGACGTTTACCCTACCCTTTTGGGAGTAGATGACATCTGTAGCTTCTCTCGGGCTGCCTTCTGAATTTAATATGATAACGAGTCTCATGTCAAACTGATACATATTGTACAGGTATGGCTCTATTATGATGATACCGAAACCAACCTATAACAGTTAATGACTGATTGTAATAAAAAAATTAATAATTACCAAAATTTAACTATGGAGGAATTCTACAGGATTTTAGTAACTAACTGCCGGAACGTAACTAACTTTAAAATATATTGCAAAAAAGCTTAGATGATTAGTAAAATATTTTACGCTTGTTGAGTGGAATCAAAACGAGAGTTAACAACTCAAAATGATTCCGGGATATGGTGGGACCTTTTGGGGTTTCCTTCTTTCATAACTAACTAGCTGATATATACAGTATTGTAACCACAGTCAGTAACGCCATAGTCTAACGCACCTCATCTTTCTAAACCCAGCTATCTCCCAGCCACGACGTCAGTTAGGTATACGCCTGTGTAATTCGCCATAAAAATTTACCCTTTAAATAGTAAGCTCCTTACTGTACCCTTAGAACCTTTAGAAAATATGGTACCAATAATTATTTATTTAATAAACAGAGGTGATTTTTGGTCTACACTTATTATAAATAAATGTTTAGTGTAAAAATTTCGAAGTCTTAATCAAGCAATCTTTTTTCACAAAATTTTATCGCTACTAGATGTCAATTAATTAGGTACCGAATAAACAATCAATCCTGACTAATTCATTACACTTCGAAAATAATACAACATATTAGTATCTTTGAAACTGAACGAATCCACTATTCACACATAATACGAATTATGATGAATATTATTTTTATGCGTAGGTCGGTTTGTGAATATTTTAATAATTCAGTTGCCCATAAACATGATTCACTCCCCACGAAAAATATCTCCGCATTATTTTGCTCAAATATGGCGTTGTTCTATAAATTGCAATTATCAATACCGGGAGATATTCGATGATCGAAATTTGTTATGGTGATTGTGAGTTTATTTTTTAGCATTTGAATAATTTATAAAATATAACAAAATATTCTATTAATTCTGCTTTATGTGTTTTTGTTGTATTTTTTTTCGTGTGTTAATGTGCTGGAATGTGAATATAGATTTTTCAATGCGTTATTTAATTATTTTTAAATTTTAATCCGTAGTATCTAATATTTTATTTTCTTTTACATATTTGTTAATTCATCACTTTTAAGATGTACTTATTTTTGAACTGTTACTTATATTTTGGTTCAAAAATGATTCTGCGTTGGGACCATGTTACTCGCCTATCCTACTGAACAACTAAGAATCAGCTGCATACGTCAGTATTGTAGTTATCCACCCCTTAAAGTAAAAATTATATATGCATATTTTGAAAAGGAATTATAACGAATTATTTTAAAAGATTTCTGTGATGTATTATTTATCGATTTTTCTAGAATAAGTTAAATTATTAAAAAAAACTGGCCAAGTTAGGCTAAAAGTATACATACGATTTTTAATCGCTCGACTATTTAGTCGTATGTCAAAAGGTTACTGGATCATATGGGAGTGTCCATATTATCGACACGATAGTAGCTCGATAAAAAAATCAAAAAACTATATCGATTATCTATATCGGTCCGTTTCATTTCCGTTATGGCATTTGATCGATTATATGCGCACTTGTAACAATTTGTGAATTCGAGGGGTTCATCGATTTTGACACAATAGTTTAGTCGCGGTAATTTTTTATTTTATTTTATTAAGGGATTTTGACAGTAAAAATTTAATATAACTGACATAATAAATACTATTTATGAAAATGCTTAGGTGCAGAAGATAAATAAAAAGCAAAAGGCGGGAGGAAGAGTGTGGAGGTTGCAACTATTGTTGCGGTAAAGGGAAAGCGAGATGTGTTTATGGGTAGCATGATTGGCCAACATTGAGAGTGTGGTGGTTCATAAGAATAACTCTTTAAGCGAAATAAGGCTAATGTTGAAAAAGTCAATTTCTGTAATTTTTTCATTATGATACTTGCATGACTGGTGAATGTCGTAATAATCGAGTGTGTGCACGTAGCCTTATCAGGATATCGTTATTATCATTTTCATCCCCTAATCCTATGAATGCCGGGCACCCAAAGCCTCTTGGATTGTTTCAGTAGTTGATGATCAATCAAGATCCATTTTATTTATTTGTAAAGTCTTTGTTATTTATCCTGTTATTTATTTTTTAATTAGGGGTGACCCGTTGGTCCGCTTTTCTCCCAAATATATCTTAGTAATCATTACTCAAGCATTTGCACGACGTGTCCAAACCACTTTGAATAAGATATTTTTATATGTAGAAGTACATGGAGTATCCATGACGAAGGTCTCCATTGTCGCGGTATTTCTCACTCGGTCCAATAATGTTACTCCTGCTACTTCTCTAAGTTATCTTATTTCGATAGTCTGGATCTCATTATCCATGACTGTTCATATTTGATGACATATCACACACATAGATCAAGTCTAAGACAACTAAAAATATATTTTTTTTTAGTTATTATTGTAATTAGATATATACTTTGTCATATACGCAACTAACTTGGCCCCGGTTGTCATTTTAGGATACATTTATGACGTAAAATGTTATTGAGTTTTATAACTTTAGTGACAAAAAATGACTTTTTGAGTTGTCTTAGTGTTGATCTAGGTGTGCGATATATTAAAGTGGGTTGTAAATGTCAAATGAATGTCGCTGTAATTTCCATGTACCGATCTACCGCATCACTTACGGCATGCTACAACGTGTCTTCTGTGTGTATTTTAATTTCAAATTATTTTTAAATGTCAGATGAGAAGTATTATTTCACGAGTAAGGTACCTATCGTTTTTTTTTTTACATTAGTTTTGAAGATAACCACTTGAGTGCGAACCGAAACGTCGGCTACAACAAAAAGCGATCTACCCAGAAGTAAATCTATTGTTTACATTTTCATTACTATAATAAATTAAAAAATACTAGATAACGTATTAATTTGTCGATTTTTACTATAATTTGTATATTTCAATCGCTTACAATTGAAATTGATATATTGTTCAATATTTATATATTTCGATTGCTTACTATTGAAATCAATATATTGTTCAATATTTATATGTCTCTCACAACACTGGAGTGTAAATAATTCATCCATTTGATTTATTGATACATCATTTTTATGATTTGAAAACAAAAAATGGCTAGATACGCTTATACTCATATTCTTAATAAATATCATCCTATATGTCCACTAAAAAAACAATTTTAATAAACCATTGTCAATTCCTCGTTAAAATAAATGCTTATGTAGAGTAGTAAATTAGGCGAGCCGAATTTACCGGGAAATTATAATTAATATTCAAAATTTAAAAATGCCCGTCCAAGTTGTGTCATCATTAGGTTTCATATTGCGCTATTATTATACGATCATTTAATTTTTTTTAGACTTTTTAGTTTCCATCTATGGAATTCGGTAAATCACAAATTAAAAAATACAAAATGAATCAGCATAGGTATCTTATTTACATCCTTTTGATTAAGTTGTACGTCTTTTGCTATGGTCAGTACGCATATATGCTAAATAAGTTTTTTTGAATACATTAATGTCCCTTTTATTTATGATTTTGTTGTATTAGGCATATTCAGACAGTTTAAAATAATTTTTATGTCACATTATACACATATACGTGGTTGTATGTGTATATTACGTGACACGACAAAGAAATAGTTCGTTAATTATACCAAATATTGTTTTTTATTTACGGTACAGTCATTTCGGGTAACATTGGAATTCAATATAACATTGGACATAACCTGATCAAGTGCATTTTTATTTCTGTTATCTTATGATAGGGAGCATTTTCGAAATTGATGCCAATAATAAACCCGATTTGGCTGCTGTCTATAGTTAACTGAAAAAATCACCTTTAATCTGTCGAACTAATAAACATAGAAAAGATAGCAGACTGCAGCGTTAGTGAATTTGAAGGTTGTTTTCAATTTATCATTCAAGATTTCAATGCGCCGAAAATTCTGTGCTGTCTCTACTCGAAACAATAAAATATGATATAAAGAACAATTACACTCAATAATGATTGCAAGAAGACAAGACGACATGTATTCATATTTCTCTTATTAATAACCCTCTTGTGATCATAGATTCGAAAATTGTGGACTTGAAACCGCCCCCAAGTTCATTTTTTAAGAATGAGTTATATCAAAACTTGTTATTTATTTTGTCTGAAGAATGGTTTGACTATCCTGAATTAGTTAAGGAATTTATTATAATCACTAATGGAGACACATATACGCTCAGACTCAAAATATGTACACGTCAATTTTGTATTAAATTACTCAAGGTGCAATTATTCCATATTATTATCATTTGTTCGAATTAAGTGTTTTAGCTTAAATCAAATTATTTAATATGGTAGAAGGGTACCAAGTACCACGTTAAAAACTTTTTAAAAAGTACATTTTAATGTTACTCAGAAAGATTATAATATTAAAAATCAAGGAATTTAGTTACAAAAAATATTGTAGTCCAATGTTACCCAACCATCAATATAATATTGGACCACCCATAAAAATAGGGTTTTAGTCGGGCTTTCCTATATTTTCGTAAATTTTGTGGCTAAAAGTAATGAAATGAAGTTGTAAGATAATGAAATAGTTGCAGCTGACTGTTTCCGAAAACAAAAATATCAGTAAAATCAGTTCAAACTGGTTCAATGTTGCCCGGAACGACTTTACCAAAATTTTCTAAACTGGCATGAAACGTATGAAACTAACTGTTATTTGTACAATACAAGGTTATTAAAATGGTAAAACGAATTGTAAATATCTTAAATCTTGTTGATATTATTTATGAAATTTCCTTTGTAAATATGCAGTTTTTAAATATATTTTTTTCAATCGAATGAATTTTAATTAGTTTTTGTTGTGTATGTTACTGGCAAAGCATTATTGATAGGTAATCGGTGATATTCTGGTATTGAATGTCAAGTTATTTAAAGAATGTAGGAATTATTTATTTTTATTTTTATTTTATATTTTTTATTTATTATCTTAGTTTTTAATTGTTATTAAATGCGTTTGACAAATATATATTTTTTAATATATTTAACGGATATGATTATATGACTCTCACTCTGATGACTCACCTAACAACATGAACGGCTGTTAATAAAGCATCTGCTCTAGATAGCTTAATGTAAGAAAAAAAAAATGTTTTGTAGTTTTCAGTCTAAAATAAAATCGATAATATGAAAAAGTAGTTATTGAAGTAAGTTATTTTTGACTTTTGCCAATTTAAAAAATAAAAAATGTTCACGATGTTGACGGTAACTGTGCACACATTCCGTTTGAGAAAAATCATTCACGCCGCATATAATATTAAAACGGTCGATTTAGAATATTTAGGATAATTTATTTAAAGTTAATGTTTTTTTAATGATTTTATTATTTCATACGTCTGTCAAGAACTCACATATTACTTTATAAATAAGCATAGAGTATGCATTATGAAATCTCGAATATTTTATATACAGCCTTTCATATTTTTGAGGTATTTTGTCATCGCCTATTCTTGTCTGTGGCGTTTCTTGTACATTCCGCAAGCGGGCGATTCTGCATCGAAGTGTTAACCAGGTCGGTCCATCGTGTCGCTGACTTTCTGCGAAATATGTTTCGTTCCACCCTTTCTTGGATCACCAATTTTTCCACAGTTCGTCTGGTAATGGCCATAATATCTGATAATTCAAAGCCATGTAGTTGAGAATAGACACTACTCTATGTTTAAGGGGAGGCTTTCATTTTTCCAGTATGATATTCGAGAAATTATACCCGAATTATACGCGCTCTCAAAACGATGCTAATAGTTAAATACAATCAAAAATACTTAATGACGTTATTTGTTATGTAAATCATGCGAGAGAGGAAAGTTTGAATAGAAAGAGATGACAATAAAATTGTTGATATTTTTGCATTCGATACAAGTGTCAAAAATAACTCGTATCTAGGGTCTTTTCCACAATTTTTCATATTAATATTACGGAATGAAACGGTGTAAATACGGAATGAATACGGTGTATTGTCATTTGATTTAATCCGTCAAAAATTAAATAATTTATTGAAGTACCTAATTGATTTACATGAAATTAATTGATGCATGAATCAATATTCTAAATGTATAACTATTATGTCAGATGCATTATGTGATTTTGTAAATCTTATTAATTAAAACCACTTTGCAGCTATGCGCTGTTTGTTTCATATTTACTACGTAATTATGAAATAAACAGCTAGTGCTATATATATATATATAAATAAACTATATAAAAAATTGTGATTTACCTACATAAAATGTAAAGGAAATTTATTTATTATGAATATGTAGGTGTGCTAAGTATAAATTTAGTGATCAAGACTGATACCACTGGCCTGGCGCAATAAGGGCATCTTCAGTCAGTGGATCCGATAGTGTATACTTCTTGCAAATCCAGTTTTTATGAGGAAAACATTACGTGATGTTATGAATCGAAAAATCAAGTTTTTATCCGGGCTTCGAGTCGGGTGACGGGCGTACTCTCCGTGTCGCGCCACGCCGCGCCGTGCCGCTCCACGCCGGTGTGATAGTCTATAAATAATTGAGGTGGGTAGACGCCGCAGGGTGTCTCTACCCGTGAACTATGTGCCGGGGTCCAGGGGGGGGCGAGGCCCGTTTCTTTATCCTTTTATTCCTCCTTTTATTCCCGTCTTTCTTACTTCGTTATTATCGTCTTGTTAGTGTGGGTCACATCGTAAACATTCCCTTAATGTTGCGTTTAACAATATAAGAGACACATTCCATTTTTCGCTTCGGAATACATACGACCGAATTATAATTGCTTCATCGTTCTTATATTAGGTACGCCATTAGATTAAATGGTTTCGGATTATTTAAATCACGGAGTGAATGGTGGGACAAAATAAAAGTTAAGTGCCATTTAATTTACATTTTATTCTGTCAAATAATATTGTACCAAAACTCTATAAATATTAAATTAGTCGAATGAGTTCGGGTAAATAAAAAGAAATCTTGATGAATAACAGACAAGGTTTTAAAATCGGTAATAATTACTATAAATTAAGTTAAAAACGCCGTCTAAATTGATCGTTGATTGAATTTATTTTTTTATAAAAATTCCGATGAATTACATTAAAATTAACTGAGGTTAACTTATTATTTTTTGTTTTTGTGAAATGTTATTTATTTTTAAATTTTTATTTTATTATGTAAAGTGAGAATTAAAAAAAAAAGTGATTTGGTACCTACTTGTTTAATCGTGTACGACTTTAAAGATTCCGCTTAAAGGTACTATGGGTACATATAAGTTGTTTCTGTAATAAAAACGTCAGCTATTCTTTTTCATTCCTTGCAATTTTTCGGGCGATTTGTATAGCGGTATTACTGTCACCTTCTAAATTTTCATCTTGAAGACTCGATTAGGTGGCTTTGGCGTGTTTATTAACGGTATGTGAGTACTTAATTAGGAGTAAAATCCTCTTACCCTCGTGTGGATTGACATGAGTCATCGAAAGATGAGATTTATTTCGATGTATGTACTTACCACGGTCTTAAAAAGCTTCTTTTTGTCAGCAAATTCCTCATGTTTTGTTACCTGTCACTTGATAAACCTTCTCGTTGTTAAATTTAACCCCATTATATTTGCTTCGGTGAGTTAGTCCGATTGTAGTATTCCTCCGTCTTAGGACGGGATTTTTCACTTGCATTGCAGTATTCTCATTAACACTACAGAACTTATTTGTTGTTATCATTTGGGTGTTTCGTAACGATGTGTAGTATATTTTTTTTGTATTAAGTAATATAGCCTTAATTCGTTAGAGCCCATTCCGATTGCTAGTATTAATGTCACCCGTGTCCATATGCATACCAAATTATTGTTATGGATTTGAGACTGGTAAATTGTCATTTTAGCTGTGGCCTTTCATTTTACAAACGAAAAAATATGAATTTTAGTCGAGTGTTTTTTTCTGATAATATGATCCGGAAATATTTCAAATAATAATATTTCTTTCATTGAATAAATTATTAATATGTGGAGTTTACATATGGATATTGTATTTATTTTGTTTATGGTGTGATGTGATTTTTACGAAATGTTTTTTTTTTCATATAAAATTTTAATTAAATTACTTAGCTTTAAGAACAGTATCGAAGAATTCTGATAAATACATTCTGATAAAATAAATCATTAGATGAACTTTATGAAGTTAGCCATGATGATAATATTGACAAATATAATTCATTTATTGCACCATCAGATCTTGAAGTTTTTCAGTGATGAATATTCAGGAGACTCTGAAGATTCTGACAATGTACATATAAGGCAACATTACATTTTACACACTGAATTCTAACATCTGAAAATAGAACTCTGTATCGAATGTAATGGTGGTTTGTGTACAGTTCGTTTTATATTCACATGTAGGTACTCATCAATGTACAATATTTTACATATTGTGTATTATTTAAAAAAATATATGAAATTAAAAAGTATGTCGTAAGTGTCATCAGTGTCTATATAGAGACGACTGTTTTTTAAGAGTTCCAAAAGAATATAAAATTTTTTTCTTTCAGTTTATTAGAATATACGTACTGATAAATCATAAATGTTAAAAATTATTTTTGAAAGAACAATGAATTCATTAACATTAACGACAAAATTTGTGAAAATCTCTAAAGAGTTAATAATATTTGTTAATCGCATAATTGTGAATTTGAAATACTCTACCCTTTTATCAGACTTCTCAATAACGCGATCCTTTATAATTGCTTATATCCCCCGCATTCAGAGAACGCGCACAATTCGTTTAAACAGACACTCGAGGCTCATATAATATGTAATGCGTACGTCTGACAAATAGGTAAATGTTGTGAAAGGATGCAAGACGACGCTTTGAGGGTTGTATAATATGGTTCACTTTCTTAGAACGCCACCACCGGAAGCGTTTTCATCCTTTTTACGAGGCGCCAAAGGGTCGCCGCCCATTCACATCCCCCGCGAGGCGAGCTTCTCAGCGAAATGACTCGATCACTTAATTTACCCTCCAATGTATGGAGTTACCGATGGGCGGCGCGTTTTCCCGCCCCGGCCCCTTTTCAACACCCGCCCGCTGGCGACCGAATAGAACGACCCGTTTGCACGCAGAAAGTATCAGATATCAGCGCCAGCGTCATGAAAGGGTTCCCGGGTTGTCACCGTCCCTTGTCGGCTCGCTGAAGCCGCCGCTTTATCAAAAGATCGGCAAATCGTTTGTACACGTGATACTTCCTATCAATTCCTTTATAAGCATTAATAACGATTGATGCCGCGATGGTATCGCAGGAGCCGCCGGCCCATACGCGCGCATCTCCGTATCGTTGGCGGCTCATTTGTGGACTGCTTCATTAATTATGTGTATTATTATTTGTGTAACGAAACCCTTATACAATGTTTTCTGATTAATTTATTTTGTCAAGGATTATTATTGTGAAGTTGCAGTTTTTCAAAACATAGTTCTGTGGTATTTTTAATACAAATTAAATGTCGTGATAAGAACGGTTCTCCTGGTTCGATTCCGGGCGGCAACATAAAAATATTTTCGATAAATTAACTTTATCTATATCTTTCGCATTCATTTTGGTAATTCTCAATATTTTAACAAAACAGCCATGTTTTGTGAAGTGATGTATTAATGTAGGTTACAAAGTTGATCGTACATCACACATAAAGGCGGGCGCGTTTCTGTAATTTAAATCATTACCTATGTTACGGTTCATTAGCAATACAATCTTCCAATTTTAAAGTTATTGATAATTGTAGCGCTTAATTCTAAAATCTCCAATACGGATTTCGGATAATTTTAATTAAATATGCGGTTTTGTAGATTTTTGGTCAGCCAAATGTAAAAAACATTATTTTTCTTAAAAGCCTCTTATATTCATTGCTATTGCATGTTCAAAATCAGGGTTTGTTCCAAAATACCCCAAAGCAGACGGAGTATAAGTTTCTATTCCTCCTAAAATTAATTCAGCCAGTCATAACACTTATTGATGATCACGTGGTCTAAAATTAAATATGGCTGCCAGAACGATATACATAGAAAAAAAAATTACATTACAGAATTGTCTCTTTAAAATACGTTAATGTAAAAACAAACATTTTGTATATTTGCTTTCAATATATACGTTTTTATCAATTACTCCAAAACACATAAAGTCGTTTTAAGGGGTTTTGGAATTAGACGTTACAATTGTTTTCTTACATGTGCCTTCAGAACAAAAAGGTTACATATGCATATTTCAATAGAAATTGACACTTCATTTCAATAAAATATGTAAATTTTCCTATACGTATACACAGGAAGATGTCGGAATTTTGTATATGTGTAAGAAAATAACGACTAATTCAATATTAACAACAAGGTATTCGAAGAAATGCGGAAGTACCGACAAATTCCAAGAATTCCTTTATCGACAAGGAAAATCAAGGGATCGCCATGGGTAGGGCAAAAATGATATTGTTGCATAGATATAATATTACGCTTTCCCATCTACATCTATGACTTTCTTGATGTGGCTTCAGTAGTGTCGTGGCTGTATAGTGCTTGATTAAACTGCCAGGTTTGTAAAAATCAACGTGTTTCAAATATCTCTAGAATTATTAAATACCGTGTGTATACGCATTTACTTAACTGAACTAGACTAAACCAAATTTATACATACCTACAATTAATTGTTCTTAAATATTTCTTCTACAGCTTAAATATAAAAAAAAAACTCTTGAATTAAAATGTATGAGGCATCACGTTTTGAATGAAGTTTTAATAATATGTATGTAAACATACACCTATATGAGTAAAAAATGTTAGGCAAACTAGGTTTTTTCCATTTAAAAAATAAAAATAAACGTCAGTTCCGTTTTATCCGTATACCGTCAAATGGGTAAGAGTGTTGAAGATGTTAAGATGAAAGGCCGATTTCTCGGGTGGCCAGCCGACAATGGGTGTCGGGTCCCGACCTAAAGCTCTACAATGTCCATTCACTTATTCATCACAGACCCCACGCTTCAGTTCGTTTGGCTCGTTTATTTTCGGAAGAAGATAATGCAGCATCCTGCTATTACTGGTACATCTAAAAAGTAACGTCCGTTTAAAGAAAATTTCACGAATTATAATTTTTTAAATTTACGGAGAGTTGTAATCGAAGAGTAGCAGGAGTATGATTATTGAACCGAGTGAGAATACTAATATAAGGGTGATCTTCTATTTCTACATATAGAAAAATCTCAATTAAGGTGACTTGGACACATCTGTATGAAGATAATTTGGGTCTTAAATGGTCAACACATATCGAAGCGGCACAAGACAGAGGAAGATGGAAGTACCTTATCGAAGCTTTGGGCTCCCGACCCTTTCAGGATAAGGGGACCAAAATGATGATGGTGATAATTTAGACATATTTTTCCCATTAGAAACAATTTAAATATAAATAAATTAAATTTATTCGCTTACAATAAATCTAGTTTAAATGATATAATTTAATTTGGTAGTTGTTACTAGCCTGGGAAATATTTTGCGATGTTAAATGCACGTATATCAAGTTCATAACACACACCTTCCAAAAAATGACGCATATATACCGTTAACTATATATATGATATTTATTAACGTATAGTTTTTTGCGTAAATTCTTTTTTTTATGGATGACGCTGATAAAATTATTTTTCTCTACCTATGTATAGGTAACCTGCTATAAGTAGGTATATTACTTTATTTTTTGTATTAAATATATGTTTTTTTATTATTATATTAAAATTATCGCACGTCCTTTAAGTTGACTGACATGTAATTCGTTTCTCATAGAAACATTCAACAAAAGAAATAACTCCCTATCCTGAAACTTTCAATGCGTCCTTTTTATTTATGGTCAGGCCTATTTTTATTGGATTAATTTTTTTAAGCTTTTATAAATGCATTATTGAGTTGACATATAATAGTTTGATTAATATTTATTTTTTATCATTGTGATTTAAGATTTATTTAGAGGATTTATTTGAAGGCATTATACATAGTGCTATTTTTATTTCTTCACCTTTTTATAAGTACACTTTTATAAAGGAAACGGATATTTTTTGCTACATAGTTACATGTACTATATATTTTTTGTATATTAAGGAGTAAGACAGTCTTGAGTTTGGCATTTCTATTTTGAAATACATAATTATTGTACATAGTACATAAAGAGCGTCGGAACATTATTATTTAATGCATTATTTTTTAATTTCGATGGTTTTATTTTTACTATTTTTATATTTTATATACTCACATATAAAAAAATATTAAAACAAAAAATGTTTACTATCTAAAAAAGATAACTAATTTGACGCTCTCTTGAACGAGATTTGAACCCCCGACCACTTGGTCACTTTGAAAATATTTACCTATCATCATCTAACTGTCGTCATAATTAGTGGCGTGCTGTCATAGTACCATCTACTTCGAAATAATCTGTATTTAACCAGAATTTCTGCGAAATAAATTCAAATTAAATTTGTATCTCGTAATATTCCTATCACAATTACTACTATAATATTTTAATATTCTGTCAGATAAATATTTAATTTCGCTTTAACATCATCTTTACATCTTATTACTACGAAAGAGAAGAAATAATTTTTTTTGCCGTATATAAATATATGTTGGTGCTTGTGGTCATATGGAGCGATCGTTACTGATATTAAAGCAAAGTATTTCAGTTGTAATACCACTGGTAGGTACATTTTATTACGAATGGTGATGGTATCAAACATTTACCTTCTGTTAGGTTATTTATTTATTTATATATATATATATATAGTTATATAGTTTTAACTATATATATATATATATATAGTTAAAAATATATATATATATATATAGTTAAAAATATATATATATATAGTTATATAGTTAAACAATATTCTAAATAAAAATTAAATGTATTAATTAGAAAGACTGGATCTCTTTCATTCCGGGGAACGTGCATTAACCGATTATGCTACAGCATACAGTACACTGACGGCAAATTTTCGATTGAATTTTGAAGAGATACAGGTTCGAATCCCTGTAGCAACAATAATATTTTTCGATAAAATTGATTCTATATGTATATCTTTCTAATTAATACATTTCATTTGTATTTAAAATATCACATACCTAAGTTTTGAATAATTACAATTTCACAATAAGAATGTGTTCTTCTTAATAATAGAAAAATATTCTTAATGAATTTTTTTCAATATCTATGTACATAATTAAATATTTTCAATGGATCTGGTATTGACAGTTATACAAATTATTTGGTTGGAATGTTGGAGGACTGTATCGATAATATTTGTGGTAAATGTATGAACGGAAAAGATTTTGGCTACATTTATATCAGCAGTAGTAAATAGTTACTTATATTAAATTATAAACATTTAAAATGTAAGTCGTATTAGAGTAAGATTACACCTACTCATAATTATTTATTTAATAATGTAGGTAGTGTAAGATAATAATGAAATGATGTATCTAAAGATAATCATATTCTATATTTATAAAAGTCAGAGTTTCTAAAGTCAGACTTCGAATGTAAGACCAGTAGTCACAGCAGAGACAGCGGAGGACAGATCGGAGTGACGAATATTACTTGAAGCCAGGATCCACACCGGTATGTCACACTGTTGATGATGATGATGTATTTATCATCGTCAAAGGTACTATAATACTTTTTGATGCTGTTTAGTGGTCTCACAATGAGATGAAACAACATATATTTTTTTCTCATAAGCGAAATATGTGCGTTTGTTTTATCGTCATTGTCCACCCCTAAAGACTTAAAGAGAATAGTGTGTAACGCTAATAACTGCACCATAACACAACATATAGAATCTTGACTTGTCCGTGTTGGACTTCCAACCCTACCCCCCCCTTCCCCCCCTCACAGCCATCTTTCACGGCTAACGACGCAGGTGTGTGTGGTAACGTTTTAATACCACTTTTTGTGAGCTCAACAAAAAGCCTTTAATAAAACGTTACTAAATTGAATATCACACCTGAATGGCGTCTGCCTACTCCGTAGTCCAATTCGTATCAGGTAGCCGGCTTTCTGGGCCGTGTGGTCAAATGTTTGCATTTCAATAGACGAGTGTACAGGAGGTCGTCCACGGAAGGAGAAGAACTTACGGATTCAGGCTGTAAACGGGTTATGTATTGATTTATGTGTTTTTTAACAATACATTTGGCGATTAGACACTGTGATAATATTTATGTTTACTCACAGATACGAGTCGCATTGAAAATTATAATAATCATCGGAATATGTTGAATATTATATAGGTAAGTCATAATAATATTATTATTTAATACGCAATGTGTTAAGTGAACGTTTAAAAAAAAAAATTATTATGTTCTTCGCGGAGCGGCAGGTGTTATCTGGTTGCTGTAGAATTTTGGAAATGTTTAGTGGTTCTTAATACGTTCCTATTTTTTATACCTATTTTTTGCTATTCTAAAATTTTAAGATAATATCTCCATGAAATATTAAATTTGGCGGCAACCCTGTTATTTTGAATGGGAATTATATTAGTGTATATTTAATTATGGAATACTACTTAAATTGAGATAATTTATTTTAATTTGTTATGTTTCATACTTTTGTAGGGTAAAGTGCTCTAAGACTGCGTATCATTACGCGCGTAGATGTCATTCATGGCTAACTCCAGTTCCTAGTTGTCAGTTGTGATAAGAGAACACTCTGGTGCGCTTTACATTGTAAATAAACCGTAAAGACAGATGTCAGGTAAGTTTACACAATATTCTGTGTTTTGCCAAATTATTTTCACATCTTGTAATCTGTACGATGTGTTCGTTTATGATGATATGGGCTATTTTTTTTGAAAATTGATAGTGTAAATCAATGCTTTAAGTGTCCACCGGCACCGTAATTTCTCAATTCTAATAGAAATGGCACCACTTGTGTTAAATGTGGCCTTTAAGAGTGTGCAGGTCTAAAGATTGAAAGAGTACGCGCGCACTCTTACAGATCCATGGGCAGACCGATTTCAGAATCTGATTTATCATTACAACACTTGATTTTACTTGAGCATGTTAGTTTTAACTGAACGTAATAGATACGTATTATTGTTTTAAGAATGTCTTCACAAGAAAAAAAGTCAACACGTAAGCTGTGTCCGCAAGCAGTCTTGGATGAAGTCAAAAAGAGGATCAGCGAGGGCGAAAGTAAGAGAAAAGTCGTTTTTTCTCTTGGAATGGCAGAGCATGTTGAGAAAATGTCTTCAGAGAGGTACCATATTCATAAAGCTTGGCAGATATTACCTAACTTTATCCAATGAGATTGAAGCTGAACTCTCTAACGTTCTACGGTCTGACAACAAAATGTCAACTATGAGTCCGGAAATATAAGTTACAACCTCTGGACTATCGACTACAGCAAACCTCGAATCGACCGGGGGTAACTCTGGAAGCATCTGCTGCAACCTCAGAATTGTCATCGACTACTGTAAACCCAGAAACAGCTAATACAACTCCCAGAACATCTGTTACTTCGATTAAACCGCAGTGATAAGAAATCGGAAATACTTACAAACACACCCTATAAGCAACAATTACTCAAAGAAGCCAACCGAAAAAGAAAGGTAAACTACTTTTAAAATTAGCGATATTAACTTTGTGGTTAAAATTCATATTTTTATCTGTTATAATGTAAACTAATAGAAAGGCGAAGGCAAATCTCAAGAAACTCAAATCAGCACCTAACAAAAAGATGTGGAGCTACCCAAGATGCAAGGAAGTCTACAAGGAACCGATATCTGAAGATTGGGCAGAGTGCATAATGTATACTCCGTGGTGGCATGAGAAGTGTACTGCTTATTCCAGAGTTGGTTCGTACAAATGTGATCTCTGTACCCAGGTCTCATGTACACTCTTAGATATCCATGTGTGCACTCTTACTAAGTGTACTTGTAACAGTGCGCAAATTACTATTTTTAGATTTAATGATTTTAGTCGTAAAGTGTTTAAATTAAACTAAATCTTTGTAAGAGACGGTATCATATGAATAAATAAAGTTAATTTTTGTAACAATATTTGTTTTATTGATATCACAAATTATACCTTAATTACGCACACTTACACCACTCCACCCTATATGTAAAGAAAATTTGTAGGTATTCATAATAATGACATCCGATGTAAACTACTGAAGTTTCTTCTTTATCTACGCGTTGCAATATCCAAACCATTGACTTCACAAAATGACAAACAATATGAAATACATATTATATAAATACACATACGAGTGAGTAATATTGTTTGAAAATATAATCTTCGAACCAAAATGAGACTATCAATTGGGTATAGCCATTTAAATGAAGGCAAAACAAAAACATAATATAAGAATACAGAGTAAATGAATCAAATAGAAAGATATATAAAATAAACTTCTTTTTACAATCATATTGACCAAATTACTTTCAAGGCCTGTAGAATGCTAGAATTCATACTTTGAACAAAATCCATATTAATAATTATACAAAATACTTTGTTCAAATCACTATTTATTAATTATTCTACATGTTTCGATAGCTATGGTATCTTCTTCAGGAAAGAATGCATACTGAAATTAAAAAATACTAACAAAGATAAAAACAAAACTATAGAATGGAGAATAAGTAAAAACTAATATGAAAATAAATTTAAAAGGTGACTATTTATAAAGAGGATTTGGTTATTAATTTAAGCTTGCTATTAATACTTTTTCTTATTTCTAAAATCTCAAATTTATCTAACTGTAAACCCCTATTATTCGTATGTATAATTTCTAAACGATTTTTAATATCAAAGGAATGGTTTATTTCCAAAAGGTGATTGAAAAATTCTGAATAGTTATTGTTATTTAGGCATCTCAAATGCTCGTTAATTCTAATATCAAAATTTCTGCAAGATTTACCTATACAAAAATAATTGCAATCATTGAAAATTAATTTGTAGACCCTCGATTTTTTTTAAATATCGTCCTTATCCTTGTTATTTAATATATAATTCTTTTATTTGTTATTAGTGTAAAAAGCTAGTTACATAGAATTTGGGATATTTTTTATAATTGAATTTGAAGTAAGATTATTTAAAAACCCAATTTTTCTCCACTGTTTCCCACTATCAATAATAGGTGGGTAAACATATGCACTGATGAACTTTTTCTTGTACTTTTTGTTTAACAAACTATCTATTAATTTAATATTGAACCATTATTAATTTCAATTTATAACATATATTATCATTATTCTATTATTCCATTTTTAAAAACCATCAGCCTTATAATCCCTGTAGACATCAAATATATTTTCGATACATGGATTTTTTCTGTATATCTTTCTAACTGATTCATTAAATTTGTTTTAAAAATACCACAGAACTATGTTCTAAAAATGTGTTGTCATTAAAAAATATAAGAATTGGCCTAATTCATACAACGTTACACGTCGACGTCTGATAAGCTGAATTTAAATAAGATAAGCTACGATTAAAGTATATTGATTTTTTTAGAGTTTTACGAGTTGATATAATTAAATAATACGTAACACAATTAATTGTCATTTTAGATTACAAATTATTTATTAGTACAAGACACAGTACGTATTACCTGTGATAGTTATTCAGTTACGTCCTTACAACTTTAGTTAGACTTTCACTTTTCTACATACACATGACATCTTACCATCATTAAGTTTACTAAAGAATATCTTCAAATCCTGCATTAAATTTATTCAGGTTGTTGATGTTATCCATTAAAATCCTTTATTTTAGTTGCTTTTATTAATTATATAGATTCACATACAGATAATATTTTGTCAATTACAGATTGTAAAATATTATCAACACCCTGTCAAATATTGTCAATGGCATGTTAGAAATTGTCAATACATTGTCAAATATTACCAACGCAATGCATACAGTGTTAAAATGTAAAATTTATTTTCCCCACTCTACACTTATATCCGGTACATTACTACCTTCTTGAATTAGCCATTTTCATTCCCGGTTGTCATGGCGCCTAATGACGTGACCGCCGACGGCACTGAAGGTATCATCTGTGTCACGACTCATAATATGTCCAATTTATAACATTCGCTCTTTCAATTTTATACCGATTACTCAAATTCTCATGACAATCCAGACTCCGTTTTCGGTAAGATAATATCGCCCTACCGTAATTAGATGACTGCAGAAATCCTTTGTTGCTTCGCATCATCTCAATTCTGTGACGTATAATTTTACTTGGAAATGTTGCATTTTATTTACGAACCTCTAATTCACATCTTACTTACGGGATGGGTACCTACCTACCTACGTAATAATGGGTGTTCCATCAAGAGGTAGCCGATTTGAAATTGCCGCCATTTCTCTAACGGATCATTTTGGAAGTTGATACTTGACAGTTATAATATAGACAGTACACAATTACATACTGGAGCGCTATACGGTTCACCAACGATTAGATGCTTATCGTTAATAATTATAATAATCATGTTTATTCCAGCATGATCGAGTTTTTTTTATGAATACCCGATTCACCATGAAGGTTATACATATTATATAATATATTAAAGTTAAGGAATATTATATATATTATGAAAAGAAAACCAAGGAAAATATAAATAAATGAGAAGTTCACACGTATATATAAATATGAACAAAATATAAATACATACTACATATATTAATACTTCAGTCACGGCCATTATTGTATCTGTACCTATTCTGTAGTCGTTGCCATTCTCTGTTCAGGGAACCAGCTTTCCATGAGAGCGCCGCTTGCACTAGAGAGTTGGTGCTGAGCTCCAGCTGCAGTTTTACGCCCGTAACTCGATGTCTTAGAAGCGGAACGAATCCATGTATACGGCCTTCGGCTAACATTGTAGATGCGCTGCAATAACGCACTAATCCGAACAGTATTATGTATGTGTTATTGTAATGAATTCGGATACGGTTGTACGTCACTCGCTTGTATTTCGACCAGAGCTCGCAGGTATTCATGCTGGTAAAGAACGATTTAAACAGGATCCTCTTCACCTTCTTTCTGTATCGGTAGAAACACCGTGACAGCATATCTCCACGCACGCTGAACTGACTCCTCTGCCGTTCTATATCATCATTGTCTTGTCTATCTTCATTGAATATATGGCCAATCATTCATATGATAATGCATATCACGGATCAATTGTGAGTACTGAAAAAAGAGTGCAATTTTCGGTCGCCATTTGCCATCTGCTAACCGGACAATCCGACATTTGATGGCAAAATTGGGCAGTTTCTATGTATGATATACAAATACCTACACGTCACATAAAATAAAACTAGGATGAAAATAATGAACACGTAGTTGCGGACGACACTATTTCCATTAGACGCAGTTATTATATTACATCGAATTTTGTCGAAAGAGCTTCATTTTCGTGTGTATAAAATTTAATTCACCCAGCAATTGATGCTAACAGATCAACCGGCTACCTCTTGTTGGGACACTATACATCAATTTGTAATTTGTGTAGGTAGATATAAGCGATTATGCTTCATCTAAATGATGGATCTATTAAATCAAAAATTTAAATGGCGCAGGTATGAGCTGAAATCTCCCTAATTGTTTGTAATAGCAGCTCTTAGTTTAACGATCGATTGTTTTTCTTTTTTCGAATTAAATTTCAAAATATTTTCACATAGCACCATCAGCAAAAACAATTTGCTTCATTCTGTATTTGCTGCGATTCATATTTGTAATATTTGAATAGGTATACAATGCGAGTTTTCCAGTCTACCGAGTACTCATACTCTTGATATAATTGCCCATGTTCACGGAATGAGACACGATGAAATAGTTGCAAACATTAAGTTGAGATAAATTTCAATATCATGTACACGTGTTGAGATTTTGATCATGATATTGAGGTTCGACACGACACAAAAATTGTGTACAAGACATTCGATCTGACTGCGGGACTCGACATCTCACCTCAAACGTTATCTGGAGCAATAGATACCTATAACTAATTATTCTAAAAAGTTTGACAAATAGGAGGTATTAAATTACATACATTTATTATATTTTACTGATATTATTAACAGTTACGGCCTGATTCATATTGACCCAACGGACAAACGAAACTTCAACGGTTAACAGACACGTTTGGACAACAAATAATCGTTAGCCGCGAGACAAAATAAATATCAAGCCTTCTTGGTGGCAAGTGGCAGTGCTCAAATCTCTGGGACTGAGCTATGAAAGCCGAGGGTTGTCTCCAAAGAATCTCATGGAACAATTATCCCTGTTTCGGAAATTTCTTCGAGACGATAATCTCATAAAAATCTCATTAGCCCACAAGAGAGCCGTAAGAGCATTGAAATAAATCATTTCGCGAAAAAACAATGTAACACAATATTTATTAAAAAAAGTATTTTACTACCTAGATTCTCAATGAAAATTATAATTATAATATTAGGATAATTGTAATAATAACATTGAGATAATTATAATAATAACACAATATTATTGTAATATTTTTGGCATTGCTTTGAAGGTTGACGTTTATTTCATTATTAATAGATCGTTCGACAAAATACTGTAAGCTATGCAGCCGGGGACTCCACATCTCTACCGGCTAGATCAGTAGCAAACATGGATCCACATCTCCTACGAGCCAAACATTTATCAGAATTTTTTACCTTACACAACGATCTCCCAAATCTGTGTTCATCCTTCGAGGCAAAATAATTATAACATAATAATATTTAAACAATATGAAAATGGGTTGTACCGGTGAAAGAAATTAGATTACATGATCAAGTTTAATGTATGAAAATACAACTTAAAGTCACTTCTATTCGGATGGTGGTCAGAAACAGGACCATGCGAAGATGATCAACACTACGCTGAACAAAATACTCCGACAACAATAATCGGTTGAACATGGTTGCTCGGCAACCCCCATATGATTATATAAAAAAAATAGTTGGTAGTTCGACACCAATAACATACTAGACAAAAGTAATAAACATGACCTTGGACACGGGATGTTCTTTCTCTACATTTAACTCGTTCTCTTAGCTTCCTTGTCGAAACTTAATGGATTATAAGGAATTGACTTGCAGGCCTAGGTCATCCTTTACCCTTATCAAATGTGGCCAACGATCGGACGTCCCCTCCGCACCTCGCTTGCGACATTGTCCAAAATTCATTTCAGAGTTCTTCCATCCCGGGTCTAAGCAGGAAATTAAATATTTTTGTAGAAGAGATGAATACAATACAAATTATGATTTATCACGAGATTGTAAGAATATCGATGCACTAGCAATTATGACAATTTTTCTTACCCATTTTTAAATTATAAATTTCAAATTTATATCGCTCTGTGATTTACAAAGTCGGCCATTTTTCGATGGCCGCGCAAAATATGCGGGTAGCCACCACGCTCGTCACCACGCATGCACGAGTGTTGCTATCATAATTTTTTTTTTCCATCGGCTTTTAATTTTTAAACGATATTAAGTACTAATAATTAAAATTATAGAACCGGATTTTATAACGTAACAATACTTTAGATATATAATTATATTAGATCATCGCTTTGTATATTCTATAATGATCAAATGTAATAAAACCTTTGTTAAGGAAAAATAAGTAAGTTGCTCAAATTGTAATAATGTTGTGTGAACGTAAGTGGATTTTAGTCATAATTTTTTTTACACTTTAATTTGTTACCCATCATTTATTTGTTCACCAAATTAAAATGAAAATTAACAATATGTATTTTTTGAATATTTTTAAATTTTTTCAAATACAATTTTGTTCTTGATATCCACGAGTAAATTGTTGTATATTTTTATCGCTTTATTTTAATGAATCAATTTATCAATAGGTCACTTCACGATTTTCATACAGAGATAGTTCCGCTAAGCATATTATAGTACAATGTAAATGTAGAATAAACAAAAAGATAATATTAAGGTCAAGCCATTAGCATAAATGAGCCGAGTAGAAGTAAAATGTCTAAGAAAATAAAGTGTTACATTTGAGAAGAAAAATGTAAAATATTTTAAATATAACTGTTGCAATGCATAGCCTATGATTTTCAAAGTCAATGATATTTTACATATAAATTACTGTTGAGTGTTTCGGAATGTTGGAGTTATGTCAGCGAAGAATTCTGAAATGCGTTTTGATTGTAGAAACTTGTAAAATAGATCGATGTACATATTTGACGTCCGCCCTCTGTTAAATTCATCGGTCATTGTAGAATGCTTTTGTGTTGACTTATCGTTGCCATTTTGATACATTCTTTCACGAACTGGATTATCTTTATTTATATTTTTTATGTAATAACATTGTACTTTTATTTTGTAAATATTTTTTATGTGATGTTACAATTTTAGAAGATAATTAATCCCATAGAATGCTAAACAGAAGAATATATACAATTTAGTTATTGTGTTGTTGTAATCATGTACCTTCACGTCGAATTTTCGAATTTATAGTTTTCAATTCTATATTATAGACGTCTCGCTATAATATTAAAGGGAGGTTAAAGTATTTGGTTAACGCAGTGTAATTGGTAATGCATTCCGGCAAGTAAAGGTTCCGGATTTGAGTCCCGGTGGTAACTTTATATTTTATCGCCCTTCAAGTGATTAGTTTAATTTGTTTCAATATTTTTATTATTATAATTTGTTATAATATATGATTAATTATTATATTATATAAAATTAGATATTATAAAATCCAGACTCGACCCTAGACGGCCTAGACTATTCTAGGCGTGACGTGTGAACGAGTCAAATCTGAGGATAAATGATTTAAAAGTCCCATTCTCCTCTCTCGCTACCGCCGTGCGCACTATCATTTGGAGAATTCGGATCCCGAAACTTCGCTCGGGCCGTCGCCCGCTCCCGTATCACGAGCGGGCGCAACTTGTACTCAGGGCCGGAATAAAAAACTACCGAATGACGATGCAATTACGGCTAATGCGTTTCATCGGGCGGCAGCGCGGATTGTTTTAGACGGAGTATGATGTATGAAGGAGTTTTTTGTGCGCGCCTCCCGCCCGGCGTATCGTACATTTTTAATAAATATTTGTTCGAGTTGTTAATCTGACAAGCGTGTGATATGAGATAAATTCATTTTGCGCGGGTGACGAAAGATATAAATATGATCGTGTATTTCTCGTGAGTAATTTTTCAAACTCGTGTAGCGTGCGATTGTAAAGCTCGCGGTGCGGTAGCCTCTTTTAAATATTCGAATTATACAACGATGTAGCTATCAGGTATCCATCGTAATGTATCTTATTATTTAATAATTATTATTTAAGATCTTACATTTTAATATCATTGATTGATTTGGCATTTTAATTTAAAACACATATTAGCAATATTTTAATATGTCAAGAACTTTTTACCTACAAAGGCACTGTTATTAAACAAATATCAAATATCTCGTAGGGACAAAGCTATTTTTTTAATTATATTTAAGAGAAAATATATGGAAGTATGGGATAATTACAGGGCTTACGACATGTCTTTGGCTGGGATGTTCTTATATATATCATTACATATAATAAAAAATATCTTTGTCTCTATCATATATCTGATATATTTGTTTATATTGACTTTGTACTTCACACACACAATTTTTGAGTTAATATCACTACTAGTTTCGGGAAGAACAGTTCTTCTCATCTACAGGTGTAAATTGAACTAAATTAAACACACTCGACTGTTGCGGCCATCTATTCATAACACTTATATTTTTGATTTTGAAGAATTGGCCCTCAATTTGGTTTCTCATCATTAATATACAAAGTTCCATTTAGTAGGCAAATTATAATCTTTCGTAGCGTCATCTTTTAAATACTTACTCCTGACTGCTTAAACAGTCTCACCTGTATTCTTTGTTTGCTTTCATATTGGTTTTCTATTTTTTTATCTGATGGTGAAAAATCTCCGTAAAAATTTACCGACCGTTTTCTGATTTGTTTCGCTTTATTTACTTCTGAAGTAAAAGAGTTTAATCATTGTCAATTACAATAGAATATAAAAAAAATATATGAATATATGTATATGTGCTTCGATTGTCTATTTCTTTTGAAATGATTATTATTCAAATGTTGAGCTTAATGATTACGTAAATTAAAGAGGCCTTGGACATCTGCGTAATCCGGAACGTCGATAAGGCTTTTATAATCTCCGACTCGCAAACAGCTCTTGAATACCTCTTTGCTAATATGAAAGAGTTTGGCTAGACATTGAGATAATCTGTTTCATCAGAAAATTTCTATTTAATATGTATTTACAGCAACAATAAATATGTGTCATTCGTTTGGATTCCTACACATAAGGGAATTTATGGAAATGAATGTGCTGATAAACTGGCCAAGGAGGCCACTCTTTTCGGAGTTTTCCCACATCAATTCCATATCCCGATGTATGACAGATTTAATATGGTAAAAAATGTACGAATTCTATCTGGACTGAACAATGAATGGATCCAAATAATCATAGGGGTAATTGGCTTAAAATAATTAAAATATCTATTCCCCGCACCCCCTGGTTCTCCAAACGGAATGTCTCCAAAATAACAATATCAAATATCCCTGAAATGAGAATTGGGCATTGCCAGGTAGTCTCACATTTATTCAGATTGAACTTAATAAATTCCCCAATGTGTGAGTGTGGTGCCGAGGAGGACCATATCTTTTTTGCCTATCCATTGCGGATCACAGGTTTTTTTACAGTAATCTCGTCAATAGTAATTTTCAACTCCCGTTTAACTTGTGTCATCTTATTTCCCCTAATTCGACACATTTAATCTATATAATAACAAATTTTTTGAACGACAATGGTTTTGACTTGCAATACAATATTTCCTATTCTATAATATAATTGTACTTTTTTTTATATAATAAAGTTGTAACTTGATTAATGGCCTAAATCGCTTTGGAAGAGTGAATTGTCTATTTGAAAGAAGAAAAAGAATGCTTACGTAATACTTAGCTATTAAAAAAAATCTAATTAACGAGGTTACATACGTATGTAGATAGTTAAATAATCTGTTTATCGGCAATATAAAGTTTCGGTGATGACTATATTTTTTACTAAAAATAATACATTCTTAGTGTGGATTACCTGTTTAAAAGAAGAAGAAGAATACATTCTTATCGTGAAGTTGTAATTATTCAGAACACAGTTCTGTGATATTTTTTAAAATACAAATTAAATGTAAATTTCAATTTCACAATAAGAATATAAAATATTGGTAATATAGAAGTTGTATCAATGTGTCCAAAATTTTAATAAACATGAATTATTATTTCTGGCGTCTCCTATCAGATGACTCAAAGGTATTTGAGATTCCGTAAAAATAAAGAAGATGGCTTTCAAATAATGGAATGATAGATGTACTAATTTAAAAAGTGTAACATATTAAGTTCGAAAATTTGTCGTCAATGCACTGTATTGGTGTAACAAAATCGGTTAATGCATTTTACCCGGATAGGAACAGATCTATGTTTGATCCCGGTAGCAACACGATATTTTTCGATAAAATTGATTTTATATGTACTCGTATATCTTTCAAATTGATACATTTAATTTGTATCTAAAAAAACTATATTTTTTCGACAGATTTTTTTCTGTAGATCTTTCTGAGTGATTTATCTAATTAGTTTTAATTATCAAGAAACTGTCTATGTTCTAAAAAATTGTAATTTAAAATTAATGTTTTACATTATATACAATTTCAGATACTGTTAGTTTATATTCTCTATTCTCTCTTCTACCTAAAATAATATTTATTTTTATTATTCGGTAGTAAACTTCATTATGCTTAAGAGACTTTTAATGCTTTATAATATATATTTTTTTAAAACCAATATTTGATCATGATATTCCTGTATTCAGTTTTTATTGGCATAATTTAGGCTATAATGAAAATTAGTAAATGTATATTTAAGTAACACGTGTTTTATCACATATTTTATTTAAAAAAATGTCATTTGAATCGGTTCTGTTTTCAAAACTCCTGAATTTATATTCAAGTGAATTGTACCTTTTCTTTGGTTGTGAAGCATCACTCTCGATACCCGCTGCCTCTTCAAGCCACAAGTGGTGGTGTCCTGTAATTTACCCCTAATTGCTCCGAGTGGCGCGGGAGTCCTGTTGAGACATCCTCACTGAGTGCTATTCAGAGTTATAAGGATGAATACATGGAATTATTCAAACGATTTCAAGATCTGGAGGTACATTACGTCGGTGAATCGAGAAGTGGAATTTGAAGCGTTGAAAAAATATGATTGTATAAGAATCCACCCGTTGTGTGTTCGCTCATAGATGCACGGTTGGACTAGCTACCTACTAGTTTTTTTTTTACGGTATCGCGCATAGATTGATATAATGGTAATCTTAAAAACATACAAGTAAAGAATGATTATAATTATAATTTAATTCTTCTGAAAGGTCTTGGACTGTAGTATGGTATTAAGTTTTTGTTTAAACTATTTTAATCCTAAGAACGAACAAGTAAATAATGATTGTGATTTAATTTTAATCTATTTTATATGTACTTTTAAAATTAGCAATATTAACTTGGTGGTTAAGATTAAGACCTGTGGTTTCGTATTGTAGTGCTCCAACGTTTAAATTATGTTCTTTTATTACTAAAACTATTAATAGACTTAATATTTTTAATCCAAAATATACTATAAAAAATTCGTTGCAATTAGTGGATATGTTAAAGGACATGGATCTTCCCAACAATGTTAAACTTGTTTCTTTTGATATTGTTAATTTGTTTACTAATGTACCTATTAATGAAAGTAAAATTTTAATTTTTGATTTACTAAATTCATCTAATTTACCTAATAATTTGGTAAAAGATCTATGTCGTTTATTAAATCTTTGTATGAACCAAAATTATTTTCAATTCAATAATATAATATATAATCAAACAGAAGGTTTTCCTATGGGAGCACCCACAAGTCCACTAATAGCAGATATTTTTGTAGACAATTTGGAGAAAAAAATTTTTGATTGTGATTCTTCTTTGTTAAATAATGTTTTGTTATGGAAAAGGTATGTGGATGATGTATTGTGTATTTGGTCGGGTTCACAACGTCAACTAACTACATTTCTAAATTTAATTAATTCGTTTAATAATAAAATACAATTTACATTAGAAATGGAAAATAATTCTACCCTAAATTTTTTGGATCTAACATTGATTAAAAATAATAATAAAATTGAGTTCAAAATTTTTAGAAAACCAACTTTTACAGATACTATCATACATAATGAATCTAATCATCCACTATCCATAAACATTCAGGGTTCCACTCCATGATACATCGTTTAGTCAATATTCCTATGTCAACATCCAATTTCAATATTGAATTGAATACAATTAAAAAAATAGCAGTTAATAACGGGTATAATACATGTTTGATAGACACTATTTTAAAAAATAAATTAAAAGAATATAATAATCAGTTTTTATATAAATCACAGATAAAACATAATGATAATAATGATAATTGGCGTAGGATTTTATACATAAATAACTTTTCGAAACAAATATCTAAACACCTACCACGAGACATTAGACCAGCATTTTACACAAATAATAGTATAGGAAATTTACTCATAAATTCTAAAGACAAAGATGATAAATTTAACAATTCTGGCGTCTATAAACTTAATTGCAAGGATTGTGCTGCATTTTATATTGGTAAAACGGGTAGAAATTTTAATATAAGAGTAAAGGAGCATTTGAGATGTTTGAACAATAGTGGGTTTTCAGAATTTGCTAATCATTTGATAGAAAATAGTCATCGTTTTGATAAAAAATTTGGATTGTCAATTTTGCATATAAACGGTGTAGGTCACAAATTAAATAATTTGGAATCGTTGGAGATAAATAAAGCATGTAAAAGTAATCAGGAAATTCTAAACAGCCAACTAAATTTAACTACGAGTCCTATTATAAAATTTTTTCCTAAAAATTATTCGACTAAATTTGTATTGAGTAGTAATTTGAGTTAGGTACTAATTTTATTTTTTAAATAATTGTTGTTTTTTTTAAAAAAAATTAAAAATAGATTCTGGATAAATAGAAAAACAATGCTATATTTTTAGTTAGTTTTGACATATCCTGAAGAAGGAAAAGGTGTTTTCCGAAACCGGTAGATGTTTTTTAAACTCAATTGTGGTTATTAAACTAAGATAATAAATAAAAAATACTTTATATGTGATCAGTAATAATTTATTTCCAAAAGTACAAGCATAATTTTTTTTTATTAGAATGTTTTAAATTAAGTACATCTTTTTTATGCATCCCTAAATAATAAAATTATGGGGGTGACTACATGAATCTATAATAGTCCAGTATGATATTGTGAGTACTGTTACTTTGGACGTGTGTGTGGGTGTTAGATTAGTGGTGGGGGACAAGAGTTTTAAGAGGCCGTCACTGGAGGAACGGCTCTCTTTTCCATTGTCCCTTCGCAATATCAATATATGAGTTATATGATTGTAAATTACTGTAAATACATTGTTGTATTAAATGAATATTATTACACATATCTAATGAGTTTCACTCCAAAGCAACTCGAGAGTACAAAGGATACCCCAAGGAAATCTGGTGGTACTTCCAAAGATACCACAGATACAATGTATTTTATATTTTTTATAATTAAAATTGTACAAATAAAGATACATTGATAAAATTTGAACTTATGAATAAAAAAGTTATGCGATTCATTATTTTTTTTATAAGTCATTATTTTTATTGTAAATATTTCAGCCATTTTAGGAGTTTTTTTCTATATATTTTTTTGACTATTAGTATTTGTCTGGTTTAGACATTTTTAGAATTACGTGCTCATCATTTTACTTGATGTCGACAACTTGAAATAAGAAAATCGTTGGATACTCTTGTGGTTGGTTAATCTCTAGCCTTATTTGATAATATTTTTATTATAAGTTTTTGAGTTTAAAATATAGGTTTTTGATGTATGGAACAAGTTCCTCCCCAGCATATAATTACCTACTTTATTAATACAAATACACGGCACATTGAAGAATAAAATATAATAGTAAAAAAAAAAAAACAATAATATCCTTACAGACAAATATTAAAATTAATACACTTAAGCATATTATATGATAGTTCATAAAATATTATCTATTTTCCTAGGAGTATTTTTTTAGTATTAAAATTTTTAATTATAACAACGATCCTTGATATCATTTTTATTTAACAAAGATCACATCTCTAAATCATTTCGTTCGAGTAACCGCGGTACTTTACGGGATGTAAGTAGCGGCAGAATATACAGCTGAAATAATTTGCTATGCTCTTATAAAATAATATAATATTTTGTTTACTATGCTGCTAAGAATACCGGGTGAACCCCCATTGTTCTCCGATCCTTCAATTCTGAACGTTTAATGCCTCCTCGTCGGATGGATGTTATTTCAACAAATAATCCTCCGTGAAATGTACCCATTATAAAATATCGAATGTTGATCTTGCCATTGCTCCCACCCGGTGAAGAATTCTCCTCTCTGTTTTCTTAAACTAACATGCGTCAATAATAATTGAAATGCACCCGAGCCTCCCGATTTTTTGTGCCGATTCAATTGAAGGCGCACAATGGCCCCGTCATATTTTATGAGATGAGATATTTTCACAATGAAAGCACACGAGAGGTTATGATTGTTACGCCGCTGGTCGGATGCCTCTCTACAACCGTGGGCCGTGCGGCGGTCTTGCCTACCTATAACTACTTCTTGCCAATCTCGAGATTCATCGTCTCTAACAATAAATATTATGGAGCTGTTTTTTTTCAATTATCTTAGATGTTTATCTATAATATGTTTATATATTATTAGATGTTTATTCAGCTTTTCGCCCAGTAAACTTTGTCACGAAAACTGCGTTAGTAAATTTCGTAACAATTTTATGTACACTCTCCTTCACCTTGTGTTTTTATCTTTATTTCCCCGTTTTTATCTTTTTGGGTGTAGGAATTAATAGTAAGCGTCCGCAATTTTACTGGCGCCGTGTATCAATTTCGGTACATCTCACATGCTAGTGCTCTGCCGTATTAGCTACTTTCTTAATGTACGCTGCTGTCAAATTGTCATATAAATATATGCTGGTTATTTTTGGGTTAGAATTTAATACAATGATTTATATTTTTAATATATGTACTTATTTCATTATTTATGCATTAACAACAAATTTTGGTACTTACTAATATTTTATTTTAAATAAATAATACTTACCCTTGTTGAACTTTGTAAAAAGTCAGTTCTTAAGATATTTGTATAATGCTGTTTTCACGTCTTTCTTAATTCTTATGCAGTGTGGTAGTTATCTCTATCTCTTAATCGGTAGACCAGGGTTCGTTTCTCCTCCAGGGAAAATTTTATTTTAATTACGTGTATTTATTTAACATAATTTATGATTATTTTTTGAACACGAAAAACAAACTTTATGCAGGGGTGGTACGATGTATGTATCTGGAATATGTAACTCGTGTTTTTTAAATATATTATCACCATATCTGAGATCCGCAAATATGTGGTGTTCGGCGATGCCTCCCAAGAAATTAACAACTGATTAGTTTTTTTTTCGTGTAATCTAATAAATACTCGTACTTAGAAATAAAATAAATTAATAGATCGGATTAATATTTATTTTTTACTAATAATCTATTAAAAAAAACTTAATATCGCTCATAGATAAATAAACATACTTTCTTTGAATCTTGACTAACAAAATAAATTTTCCGATATCCTTTTCGATCATGTTTTAGATATCCGAAGTCTTTTTCTTTTCTTTGAGAGTGATTTTTAGATACAAAACGTGTTAAAACTTTTTATAGAAAGATTTCAAAATGTATACGAAAATTTTGATGAATAATATCAAATGTACTGATTATATTTTAGCTATGAAATATACCGGTGTTATCTCATCGTTGATTTTTATTACTAAATAAACTAGTTCGGTTAGATTATCAGTTTTGATAACAGCTTGGGCAGGAGTTTGTCAATTTTTACAACTGGTTCGCGTGAATCGGTGCCAACCTACAGGAGTAAGTCGCTGGTGGGGTCCGCGTCACCAGCGAATGGAGAGGGGAAGATTATAACCCTTTTCCAAATAGCTTAGTAATAAATTATTTTTTTGTGTTATTTAATGTCTATGTATTTTATTTAAAATAAAAGTATTGATTTTGATCACTAAAAAAAAAGTTGGATATCTTAGGAAAGCATTTTTGTAATCTAATCGAAACATGAGAAAATTAATTAAAAACTTTTACTGTACTTAAACAAAATATTGTCTACGAGTATGAACGAGTAATATTTTGTATTAAATAATCCACAAACGTACCTGCCCTTGCAGTATTTAACTAGATTCGAAATAAAATTTTACGAGTGAATAAAACTATAAATTTGCAGTGAATGTGGCTGTTCAATAATTCCTGTTATAATAATATTGAAATGTATATTTTTATTATTACTAAGCATATTTTTTTAAATTTTATAATATTTAAAAAATCAATCGTTGCCGGTATTAGAAATTAAACATACATAGAAGCTACGCAAAATAGTGATGAGAAAAGATGCTAATCTTGACTCACTGGTGTGATTGTGATTGATATTCGATAATACCCGTGATAGAAAATTTGACTGCGATTATTGTTTCATTACTAATACGCATGCGCCGATTGATATCAAAATACACGAAATAAATTAATAAAAAATAACATAACTTCGAGGGTATTTACTTATATATTATATTATATTATTTAAACTTCATTTGCGTATAAAATACATTCTAAGATATATAATTAATATATATTTTATTTAATATCACAAACGGAATGAAAACCCTTTAAAAAATGTGAGTTGATTTTCGGGTCAAATTCTTAGTATTTCAAGTCAAATGGGTAAAACTTTTTGGCAGAATCTTCTAGACGGCGCTTATCACGAATTATAATGTCATTCCTTCATGAATATTTTCGTTTCATATGCACATGCGCCGAATCACAGTTCACAACTGGATATAAATTAAATAAAAAAAATGAATTACAATATTCCCAGACATGCGATCACTGATAGTGAGTGTGACTCAAGATATCCGTGATTAACTCACGGTTCGTGATTTTGATCTCATCACTAACGCAAAATGAACCCTTTGATCGGTTTTTTGTAATTAACGTTAATAAATTGGTTCAAAATGATCTTTTTCTTATTTTAAAATCAGACAAATGTGTTTTGTAAAATAAATTTTAAGATTTGTCCGTTTATACATTGTCCCGTTTGTTGCTAATAATCCGTACTTTGTTTGAGAAGAAAGGAGATTTCACGTATAATAAGCCGTATTTATTGTTATTTTGCCGAAGACTTTTTTTTATACCAACAATGCCACATGCCACTGTCTTATTCCGTTCGTTCGCCAGTTTTGTAAAGGTTTATTCATAGTTGTTGTTCGTTCGGGAGGAGGAAGGCATGCATTTTGTATTTACCAGGAAGCGATAAAAATCCTTTGTACCCTGTTGAATTGAAAATATTTCCTCTCATACGCAGAGGCGAACTTTTTCATCCCGACTATACAATAATATGAAGGCAAAGCCAATCCATTTAAAGGTGGCCATTGCCGTGAGAGTTGCGGAGTAAGTACGGTAAATTTACATTAGCGAGCTAGCGAATTTCATCGCGGGCATATACAGTTCATGTCGGACATCCAGTTTGTCTTCATGTTTGATACTATCGATTTATTACATGTAATTACAAGCAGACATATTTTTTCAGCACATGAAAGTGCTCTCTTTCATATTTTGAATGGTGCCTAGAATTAAATTTGAACGTAAAATAAATATACCTATATATTTTTCTTTTCTCTCATTCTAAATCTTGGAAAAAAGTTTTAATGCATAAAAAAATTTCACTATTAAATAAATTTAATTTTCTATATGCGTATTGTCTCTTTTAAAATTACATCGTTTAAATAATTAAATGAAATTATTTAACGTACTGTTGTTTTCTTTTTTCGAGGTTTAGTTAACAAGAAAAAATATCTAACTGTTGTATTTAGTGTTAACCCTTAAAGGTAGACCTTTAGTGCAGGGAACATATCTTTCTGAGATAGATAAGTTTTTCGCATTTGTTTTTATTATGTCGCGAACGCTTCTCAACTTTTTCTTCAAAATGATTAATTTATGGAACAGCATGGAAAATGCCACACGTTTTGGAAATCTAAGTGATTCAGAATACTCCCGAAGAATCGTTTAACTGTGTGATATGACGATAGTTTTTGTTCGAGCTCGAAGTGAGAAGACATGGCTAACAAGTACGTGACTAAACTTGGAATACACTGATCGTTATGGGAGAATACGCTTTGTACATTAATTGCTAAATCGGCTTTTCGACCTGGCAAAACTTATTGATTGATGGCCATCTCTTTTTAGCATTAAAATATATATCTTGTATAATGTTTTTTAAAAGTAATATTGTATGAAATAAATAAGATAAAGCATATAAGAAATATACAATATATTTTTAATAGTAGGTAGATATATTATTTTTTATGTATTTATTTACAATTGTACTCCGTTTAAAATGTTTTACATCGTGTTTCGAAGATAATTATGTAAATTTTAAAAATGGGGTCAATTTTATAAAAACATAAATTAAGGTAATGAATTTCGGTTTATACTTCTTACTTCTTCATCTTAGTAGACATTTTTTATGAATATCCGAGTAAATAAAAAAATATTTCAATGTTATTTCTTCATGGAATACGTCAACCACATTTAATATATATTTGATGGAAAAAAATTATATACAGAATGTTTGCAATTGTGATAAAAGTTAGTGTGGTTCCTGCGCAGACAGATTTTCTGGGATCACACAACTTACCAAGTATTAGGATTATTACGTGAGTCTCTTTTAGCGATTTGAATTACTTACCGCGAATTTCGCAAACTGAGATTTATTTGAAGTTACAACTTGGGACTTCTTCGAGGTCTGCAAAAAAGTGGTTTACTCGTTAGCACCTTCTAAATGGACCTCTAAATAGAAGAGCGTAAAGTAGATTCACAATTAATACGATGCCTTGGTTGTCACTTCGAAGATTATTTTTGATAATGGAAAAATCTACCAAAAAACATTCAAAATTACTAAAATAATTGCCATAGTTACTTTTAATTAGAATCAGATTAGTCAAAATGAAATTTTTCCCAGAAAACTGTATACACAGAAAAAAAAAGAAATATTATAGATAAATAATAATATTAAATTTATAAATAAAAACAGTAAATAAAACAAAACAAGACGGAATAAGACTGGAAATACTACCGAAAATAGTCTACCTGGTATGCAGATTAAAAGAACACTGGGACACTTCTTTGTCATTTTATATTTAACGAGTTTGAGTTGTATTCTTCCGCACCAACAAAATATTGTACAGCCGTGACCCAAATTTTAATATGCGAATGAGAACGGTACGATACTATGAGTTCCTTGTACTCTTATGTGGAATGGAATCGTGAGCATTCACTGAAAGAATGCTAACGTGTCTTGAAATATACGAGACATGGATCCACAGACGACCATTAAAAGTAAGGTGGTTGATAGGATCACTAAGGACACAAATATACAGTAATAAAAACCCGAAAATTACAATATTTTGGCTACATCATGAGACACCTAGAAAAATATCAGATCGCGCATTCGAGTCAAAATTGCTAGCAGAAGATAAATACGGAGTGCATCCAGTATAAATAATCTATAGTTCGGGAAGCCTAATGTCATGACAAGCTAGAAAAATACGAATAATATTCTGTAATATTATGAAATATGAAAATATGGTTTAAATGTATCATGTAATAAATAACTTAACTCAATAGATAACTAAACCTTTTTTTAAAAAAATATTTTTTAATAAAATTGAAAGATATATTCTCGTTTTATCGGTGAAGATGCAATTCTTCAGAACATATCGCTCCTTAATAAGTAAACCGTAGTAAATATGTCCCGGTGGCAGCTCTGTTTTTTCTATGGTTAATTATTTTACCGTATACCTAAAATTTGTAACTTATAGCACATCATTGTCTTGTCTACTCAATTCTTATTGACGCACGGCGATTATTTAAAATTTATAAATTACTTCCATTCATAAATTCTTTAAATTATCACTACTGTGCTTGTACCAGTGAAATTCCTCAAACATGAATGAAGTAATTAAGTTTTGATTTACCAGGATGCGGTTAATCGAAGTTCTTCATGGATTAAACTATATATTAGTACTAGGTAGGTACCCATTACAATAATAAAATGCTAATTTCGTGATAAAACGCTAACAACCGTGATAAAATTACTTGAAATACTACCGTGAAGGCATTTATCGCTCAGCTAAGCACAACCAACAAATAATGCCTAAATAAATATACAGCTGTTCATTCTAGAAGTTCGTTGACATTTTAATTTACTGCTTTATTATACACTTTTTTGAGGTTTAGTTAACAAGAAAAAAACTGAATATTACAACTAATGTTAGGTTATTATTTCATATAAAATTATTAATAACATGTTCTTAAAAATGACTATTGTACGAAATGCTAAATTTATGGAGAATTTATTATCTTTATTTCAAATTTTCAAATTATTGCATTCTTAATGAAAATATTGAAGTACTTTATTATTATATTTCACTCACATAATATTTTTTACCATCAGAATGATTTTTTCCACAGACTACAGATATTAGAATGACATGTTCATTATATTGTGCACCTTGCTGGTATGCGCGGCAGACGATCTTTTATTCGAATATCATACACCATCTTGTGATATATGGAGACCTACAAATTCATCAAGCGCCCTCTGTGTGTGACCGCCCGATGTGAGGGATGAAGACCATATACCACCCGTGAAGCGAGACACCCCCAACTCACCCTTTTGCCTTTATTGATGGGGGGTTAACACATAGCTCGAACTCAAACGGTGCAGAAACGGAAATCTGCAATCCATCCCCCTGACGTCTAAAACATCGTGTCTTGGGATTCGGTTCGGTGATTGTCGGTTCACAATTTGTTTAAGGATATAAGGGCATTAATAAAATGTCGGATACCTTCGCAGCTGAAGACGGGATCTGTCGCATTCGGACGTTTTGATGTGCATATCAATATGTTGATTACGCAGATTTCAGCTAGATAGATGGCAATCTATTCTAAATGCGGCTGCATGGTAAATATATGGAGTTTCCAAATTCTCTCATACAACATCCCTTTTATATCGGCTACATTGGCTCCGATTCCCTGAAAGAGTTGAATTTAAATTCTGCTGATTGATGTAAAAGGCGACACACAACATGGCGCCTCTGTATCTTAAAGAACTTTGTGTCCCAGATAATTTGAATGGTAGACGTCAAACTCTCAGGTCAGCCTCTACTTCAGGTGCAAGAAGGGTTGTAGAACCGAACGACCGTTGCCAGAAGTCTAAATTTAGCGAACGGATATTTGCGATGGCAGGCCCAAAAGCGTGGAACTCTTTGTCCTCCGTTATAAGAAACAGTGCATCAGAGACTTTATTTAAGAAGAAACTAAAAACGGACCTTTTCAAAAAATCATTTCCATAAGTGAAAATAACGATTTTTAATTAAAAAAAAACAAAGTAAATTGTAGAACAATAAACAGTTTATGTGTAAAGTGCCCTTGAGGTGAAAGTTTTTACGAAAATGACGCTATATAAATTATCCATTATTATTATTATTATTATTATTGTTATTTGTTATTATTATTATAACATGCTGGTGATTTAGATTTGCAAGAGGATATTAGTAATGATGGTAACAGTGTATGATCCACGAAATATTTTATACCGACATCATTTTTGCACCATAATATTTTTGTATAGCTTAAGTTGTGTAGTTCCTTCACGTGTCCGAATGTTATACTGCTAAGTTGACTGTTATTAATACTTTCAAATTTCAACGAAATAAATCTGCAATCGATACTTAATAGTTTGGTTTCCAAATTTAACATGGTGCTGATAGGTATATGTCAGTGGCGGTCGGTGACTTTTTGTAGAAGGGATGCTATATCTACTATCAAATATAACATATTGTCGAAGGATATTCAATAATTCGGTACCAAGTATTTAAGTTCAACTGTCAAAAATGAGTCACACGAACAAATTTCTCAAAACGTAATATGTATGCTATTTTGTGCATTGTACTCATAAGCATTAACGTCGTTTTTTGTACGTTGGATCCTGTTAACGAATACGAATACAGTATTCGAAAAAGTCGACAGGCGACACTGAACGCGCATGCGCGAAAGTCGAATACTTTAAAACTTTGTGGATACGGAACGAATGATAGAATCCTCTGTTGCTGGTATGTATATATATGTGCTGTTATGACTGATATCTAAAGGATAGTGCAGTTTTCGGCTGGAAACAAAAATTCCAAACCTTTTTGACTCTAGAACACAAGGGATACGGAGCATCCAAAGCATGTATGAAACGACCGCGTCTGGTATATGTACGTGCTGTTTGCACTAAGTATTTTTTCATTTGCATCCATATTGCGAAAAACGCCGGTTTTCTTCCATCATATTGACATTCCCATAAGGAATATCGAAAATAATATAATTTACTTAATTAAAAAGTATTTTTATTAATTCCTAATAATGTATTATTTTTTCACAATTAAATGCTAATGTTTTGTTTAGTGGTCGTCTATCATATCGTCCACATTGTTCCAACACCAGCTCTACCGCACGCTGTGTTACACATTATTTGGCTAAAATAAAAACAAATACAAACAAAAGCTGGCCACAGCATGAAACGATCGCCCGTATGGTGTCGTGGCCGTAAAATGCACGAAGACTCGTCCCGATGCGACGCCAGGTGAGACCTGTAATCGGGTATTTGATCATCAATAAATTAGGCCTTATCTTCATACCACCGCGGGCCTAGAGACACGTCTACTTAAAGCAAATAAGTCTGTTATTGTGTCCCTTATTCAGGGAAGTAATCAGTCGCCTTAAGTAAGCCGTAAATTGTCCACCTTTTGTTCATAAGGCACCCTATTAAGTGGCTATCATGATTTGTGTTATGACGTTTCTATTCAGACGTCATGTGTCGCGTGTCGTACTCAATTGGCTACCAAGAAAAACGATTGATTTGTCAAAAAACACCTTAATATTTCTATAAATTTGCAGATTCCATCTCAGTTGATTCTATCTCGACAGGTTGACCTTGTTTTCATACAAAAAAAAAAGATAAATAATTGTGTTTTATCAAAATACATTTAAGATTTTTTCAGTATTTCTTCAATGAGATGACAATTTGTATAATATTAATATGTCCAATATATTTTATTATGTTAAACTTTAGAAGATTTTCGGCAACATCTTCCCATTATCAATATTATGATTCAACTAAAATTAAAAACACTTTCAGCCAGTAATATATGGCGTGTTTCGAGTTAAAGGAGGTGGGGGTAAAAAGAAAAGACAGCGATGAAAGAAAGCCATGGAGGAGAATAATGTATGTAGAAAAACTTACGATAGCTTTATTAAATTCCTGTAAAGATAAAAAATTTAACCCTGCCTTCTATACAAAAAACAATATTACAAAATATATCTTGAATAATAAATCAAAAATATCCCAAGAAGAAATGAGCGAAGTCTACCAGTTGAGTTGCAAGGATTGTGACGTATTTTATATTGGACAAAGCGGAAGAAGAATACGAAAAAAATTGAAAGAACTTAAGAAAGCTATAAAAAACTTCAGTCTAAACTCCGAAATGGTTTGTACCCAAAATAATAGTAATTTATAACTTATACACAGTTGCGCCAAAGGACGAAAGTTAGACATTCTAGAAAATTTAGAAATTAATAATAAAAATAACAATAAAAACTCAATAAATATTCAAATACCGCCCATTATATCTCCTCTCTTATCTATTTTAATTCCACCCCCACCTCCACCACCGTTAACTCCAAACACACCATATATTACTATCTGAAAGTGTTTTTAATTTTAGTTGAATTTTATTATTGATAATGGGAAGATGTTTCCGAAAACATTCTAACGTTTAACATAATAAAACATATAGTGGAATAAAACAGTGTTTTAACTCAATTTACAAAATAATCATGGAATTTAACAAAGTTTCACCAAAAACCTTTGAATTAATATGTCATCTATTAAATTCCCCAGAATATTATTGTATGAGAAAAATATAAATAGGTACATGGATTAATACAAGAATGTAAGAAAAATTGTGTAACCGGCTGCTCAAATTTGGTCGCTAAATCAAACGCGTTTTAAAACTGACTTGTGATCTTGTATGACAGTGATATAATTTGTTTATCTTTCACTCTATTTTTTATTTTAAAAAACTAATGAAAAAAATTAATAATAAATTCATAATTATTTTATTACATACCTTTAAATTAATCTTAGTTACACGGTTTCTAAATAGTTATATTAATATTAAAAATTAGGTTTTCATTTGATCGTTCTAATTCATGTTTAATAGAAAATTGAATATTATAACATAATCTTTTAAAATGATCAGATTGAGATTTTCTAAACTTAACCGACTGACCAGAAGTTAAGTTCGAATTATCTTTACAACCCTTTCGGCGCGTCATGATAAATGGTTATATTTTCGACGGTTTCCATTACCATTGTAATATATAGGGTTTGGGTGAACAAAATTTAAGAAAAGAAAAAAAAAAGAAGAGAAATGATCTAAAATTTAAAAAAATGCAACCAGAAAGGAGAGCGATGTATTTTTTGGATATTGGCGGTAATAGACGCCATTGTTTGACAATGATGACTGTACCGAAAATATAAACATAGATCCCGTATGAGAAATGGACAAACGGACCATGACTGTTAGTTTTAAAGCACCAGGGTTGTCACATGAACGTATATTTTTCTCGATTTATTTTTAAATGATCATTTTAGCCGTCCTATGACATAATTCATAACACTGTTTTTTTTTACATAATTCATTTTTCACTTTTTAATCATTCATTGTAAGCATATGAATATTTTGAGATTTTAGAAACAATATTAACAATTTACCGAGTAACATGTTTTATAAATTTTCATCGTGATTAATACCAGATACGATACAGCAAGCCCTCTGATTCGAATAGTAATTTACCAGGCACTTTAGTCTTTTCTGAAAATTGTTTGAGGGTGATTGTTATCTAAACATTAGTAAACGTAGTCTTTAACATCCGTGTATAGTTTTGAAGATTTAAAAATTAACCATCATGTACCAAATATTAGTAGGTATATCTTTCACTATGACGACAAAATTGGTGCTATTAAATCATAGTAAGTTACTATTGTCGTTAAATGTTAGATAGTGGCGATAAAAACATGATTAAATTATAAGAAAAACACTTTGTGTTAAATAAAATAACAATCACTTTGTATGAAACCATGAAATTTTTTATACATCAACGCTTATCTCAAACTTCATCAGGACGTATTTGGAACTAATCACAAATACAAAAAATAAAAAAATATATATATACATAAAGAGGGAGATAGTATATAAAATTACATCTGAAAGAGAGAGACAATACATATATACTTAAATAGAACTTCAAGGGAGGTTCTATTTAATATATAGTGCAAAAGAACATCAAGGGAGGTTCTATTTAATATATAGTGCAATAGAACATCAAGGGAGGTTCTATTTAATATATATAGTTAAATAGAACATCGAGGGAGGAGAGGGAGGTTCTATTTAAAATATAGTTAATTAGAACATCAAGGGATTTAATTACTTTGACTTCTAAATTTATTTTTACAGTAGTTCCTATTTAGTTACCCACCATTTATACTTTTACAGTTTTGTTTTTATCTGTCTTTGTATTTTTAATTTTAGTATACATTATTTTCTGAAGAAGATAGCATAGGTATCGATATATGTTGATGTAACAACAAATAATGGTTTTAAACAAAGTATTTTTCTTATTATTTATATATGTTGACGCAAAGTAATTTTGTAAATTGAGTTGTTGAGTTGATAAAAAGGTTGGCGGTATTAGAGAATAGGTTTGACTGTCAACCCTGCTTGCGGTTGTTCGTACTTGCTTGTGTGTCCTATGTCTGGGACAATGGCTATTGGGTCTTCCAGGAACACGACTGTCGGCTCCGGCCACTTCTCACAAGGCGTGAAGGTAATAAATGGTTAGGTAAAGAAGACAGGAACCGAAGAATTGTGTTTGCTGTTATGTAAGTTATGTGGACAACCTGCTGTATTGATTTTGTGTATAATGTCATCTGTAAATGTCATTTTTTTATTCTATTTTTTCCGCTCAGTACTTAAAATGTAATGTTAGATTATTATTTAAAAATGTTTTCTGGTGTTTATGTTATGTATGTATGTTTTTGTAGTTTATTCATTTATTCCGTTCTGTCATCCATGTCTTATCTATATTCGTTTTTTTTTTGCATCTATCTACATGTACTCTATTAAATTACGTATTCAATATATACAATTGCTTTTATTTTTGTTATTTCTGTATTAAATTTTAATGAAAATTAGCAGGTCTACAAATTTAACATGCAAAGTTAAATTGACTATATTAAAACAAATCTGTTTTTTTTTGTATAATATTTGGATATATGGAAAGGAGTGTAGAAACATGATGGACAGTAAAATAGACAATTTTGACACTACAAAATTGGTCAGATGTATTTAAATCTAAATCTATTAAAAAAAATTGTATTCAAAATTTTGCATGATATTATAATAATATTGCGGTACACGCATACAGACGTAGTCCACAATATTGCACATGTAGATACCTAATTAAATTACGAGTAGTAAATCTTCAAGCAATATGTACCCAATCTCAACCATGTCAGATATATAAGCTTTTCTAAAAAAATTGTAATTATGCGATTATTTCGATTAATTGAAATATTTTATTGATTCCAAATTAATATTGAATACAAAAAATTAAAGGTCATCTAATTTCGAGCGGCTAGACTATTTTATGTTTGATAATTAGATGAAGTAAAAATATAGATTAACCTTGAATAAATATTGTAAATATTTATTTCGAAGTAAGTAAGTAAGACTTAAAGCTTATCATGATTTAAAAAAATATCAAACAATAATATTTCCCGTAACGGTGCAGAATTTGCACTTATTCCTTGAACATTTTCGAATAAAATATTGTGGACTAGGTCTGTTACATTTTGTATACGTGCATGTAGCATCGGAATTATTGGCGTCTTATTAACGTAGATCTTTTTTTAAAGTACTTCTACAGGAAATAGTCGAGAGCCATGGAATCAGGTGATCGAGGAGGCCCGTCGATATCACCTCTTTTTGACATTATGCGGCCGGGAAAAAATTCTCGCTAATTTTTCAAGCTTAGTTCGAGTTGTGTGATATTGTCCAGTTGAAACCACATCTGTTGCAAGCTCAATCGACTCAATTCGTTAACCATGAAGTTTTCCAACATGTGAAAATAGTGATCGCCTATAATGGTTACAGCACTGCCATTATTATTTAGGTAGAATGTACCTTGTTAAGGCATTACTTGCTGCATAATAAATTGTAATCAACTACTCCGTACGATTAAAAAATAAAAATTCTCAAATATATGCTAAACCTAAATGGCGGCCAAACAAAATCGGTCTGGAACATAATATTCACTCTGTATATTAAATTGTACCAGCTATAAAAATAAATAAAATTTCAATTATTTTTTTGTAATTTTGTTTACTCGTATTTTATATAAGTTAGTAATGCAATATTTGCCTCCATTATCATTTAAAAATGTAATGTAATTTCCTCCACAAAGTTTCTTATCTTCCATGGCTAACTGCGAAAGATCAAAAGAAGGCGTTGCTGCTGTAACCAGACCGTGTTTTTTGTTGAAATTCAGCATCAATTAATTTTGAACCCCTCATTCTTATTTCACGGAGAAAAGAAAAGGAAATTGCACGGCTAATCAAAAAACTCATTTTATATAATAAATTATAAAATGTGAAGGTTCCTTCTATCATAGCCCGAATCTAATCGCAAAAGAATGGCATGAGTCGTAAACTTTTGGATTGTTTCTTTATTATATAAATTATATAGGTATAGTGTTTTTTTTTTTGTTATCATAAATATTTTTTCCCACAACTTACATAAATGTGTATTGTAATTTAAAAACAAATTTTTGCCATGTTTACTTTTATGTCTTTTCCATATTTATTATCTTGATTATATGACCGTTTATTAAATTCAATGAGTCAGTTATATACTATATATACATAGCATTTTATTAATTTAATACAAATTAATAATATTTCACGCATTCATTATTATAATAAATCTAATCGTCTGCACAATATTTTCTCATCACCATCCTTACGGTCCTCATCATCATACATTAATGGTTTTTACTTACGCAAATAAGAGTTTTTCTAGATTGTTGCACCATCTATTTCGAGATCGCGTCCCTTCGGGTTAATGATACAATGAGGGCTGACCCATCGCTTATCCAGGATCGATGCAATAAACTCAAAACCCTCGGTCCTACTATTCTTATTCGCCGCCCGGTTGGCATTTTATAATTATTCTACCGGTGCAGAAAGGAGATGAAGAGGATCCTGTTTTAATCGTTCTTCACCAGTATGTATACCTGCAGATTTAACGTACAAGAACAGTACATCACAGATCATATTTGGGCATAAGGATAACAAAATGAACAAGTGATAATGATGAAGCTATTCAGCAATCCTCCGGAGGGCCTCCCATCTGGAGACCTACAATCGAACAAAGGCCCTAAATAATTCCAGATTTCTGCCACGCTTGAGCAGATCGGAGATCCTGATGGAACCTTGATCTACTCACTCTAAACCTTCTAGCATATCCTGCCTTGCATCCGTCAGAATCATGCCAGAGTATGTGCTCCGGCGTTTGCCTCACCCGGCTTCAGGCACACCATGGGTCCGGGGCAAACCCTACATCGAGTAGCTTGCTGCGTAATTCACCGTGACCCGAGACTGGCTGCATCGAGAAATGGTCAAAAGCCGGAGGACCCCTCCGACCACCCTCTCTGACGCCCACGGTAAGGTGAAAGAGGTTAATAATACAGTTCCATCTGTGAGTGCCTCGGGCCTCGAAGAAGGTATTCTTTAGTCATGTACGGTCCAGTATCGTTGACTAATTTTTATTATATCCACCTCATATAAAACTTAATATATCTCTGGATACAGGGTGGCAGTGAAGCAAATATTAATTATCTTATTTAATGTTCTCTACAGTCAGCGATAACCGTTTAGCAGGACTAGCTTATGTTTAGCTAGCACTAGTAGGATTAAGTATAGATATATTGATAATAATATGTGTGGGAGAAGTTTTAGAAGCGTTTGATAATATGTGCGATGCAAATGGAATAGATTTATCCCGGAACTCTTTCACACCCCAGAAATGGGTGGCTAATAATTTTATTGTTTTTATACTTGTAGATACATTGGCGTTCAGTGTATCAGTGTTGTCACATATTAAATGAATATGTTATTCGATTGTTACAGTATACGAAAGCATTTACAATTTCACGCATTTTTCTCACACGTACAGATAAATGTATAACAAAGTCTGTCTGAAATGAGCATAAGAAATATTTACAATACCTGCATTGTTCGGCCCAGTGTTTGCAATCAGAGGCGTATCCACGCCATTAGTACGGTAGTTGTAAGGGCGAACTCAATTCAAAGAACAATTCAAACCCTTGGTTTTATAGTCCGTTCACTACCAATATAGAATAATGTAATATAATTATGTTGACTTGTTTTCAAATATTTAGATTTTTCTTTTAGTGATGGTATAAAATTTTCTGAAATTCTTTTCATATTATTTATGAAAGTCAGTTTTCCTCAGATAGAAGTCATCTTCCTAAATTCCGGGGGGAAATAACATGGAGAATAAAAGAGCTGTAGTGCATGGTCTTTAAAAATAACTGTGTTTTATTAATCACAGTTGTTATTATACAGATATACACAATTTATTAAACATATTGTTTTGAAACCTAGACTCAGACGACATAGTGTAGCATAGAAATAAGCATGCTAGGAATTAGTAGAAGAGAGAGAACAAAAAACGCGTCGATTGAAGGACAGACCAAGGTGTCATTGTCGTTGCTGAAAAGCGTAAATGAAAATGGGTGGGCACAGAGGGAATGGAAAATGTATGCATATATTATTAATGGACAAACAATATTTTTTAATGGTGTCTACGATACAATAAATAACCTAAAATATGCCTAAAGTATCATAAGGTTGACAAAATTATAGAAACTGTGTGAGTGACATGGTGAAGATTATCGGAGGAGTAAAGGTAATAGAGTCATGGAGATGCCTTATTCTAGCAGTGGATTGAAAATATCTGATGATTTTGATGATAGATACTACTAAAGGGTTGGCTAGAAAATAGGTTATACGATTGCTACTAGATTAGTTTAGGTTATATGAGGCTTGTATTTTTTAATTGATCATGCTATATAAGAATTTTCAAGTAGATACAAGTATACTAAGTTAGGGATTTAGTTAATTGTATGGCTTCAATTAAATCCTCATCTGAATTCATTATTTTGCACGGAAAGTAAAAAATATCGGGGATAAGTAAAATAAGCAAAACATTCACTGTATGGTCGATTGTCTGAACTTCACTATATCGCACACTTAGATCAAAACTAAGACAACTCAAAAAGTCATTTTTAGTAGACAGAAAAATAAAATCACTTTTCTCCATTTTTTGTTACTAAGGTTATGAAACTAAATAACATTTTATGTCATAAATGTATCCTAAAATAACATTATTCGAGAACTGAGCTAAGTTAGTTGCGTATATGACAGAGTATCCGAATACAATAATAACTCAAAATTCTTGTTTTTTTTGAGTTGTCTTAGTTTTGATCTAGGTGTGCGATATGTGCAGAGGGGTTTTTTGTTTACACCTATTTATAAACCATGTATGCACAGTATCAATAGTCACATTTACTAGATAACTAATAATATTGCATTTATATATAAGTTAAAAAAGTTCTTTCTGTGAAGCGAAAAATATTGATGGTTTGCGAAAATAAAAAAATATATATGTTCTCAGATTTCTAGTTTTAATCTTTTTGTTAAGGGCCGGTTATGTGATCATTAGTAGCTTTTTATTATGGTAACTTTTTACTTTAGTAACTTTTTACTAACGCCCGTGGTTAAAATTGTTTGCGGGTTGTTCGAACGTCAAATTTACTATTGTCAAAGCATAGATGGAGATGTCTATGGATGTGACAAATAATTATGAAATATGCTTTATTTTATTCATTATCTATGGATTTTTTCGCCTAGGCGTTTCGATATATCGCTTTGGTGGTGAAATTTTTTCGTAAATATAATAATGTATATACACATACAGAAACGAACTAGTCGAGCTGGGGAGAGGTGTAGACTGATTGGGAGTGGGCTAAGGGGTAGGAACATAACAAAAACTGGCGACAATAATACTACATTTAACAAAAATAGTTTTGATTCGATTCATTGAATATATGTAGAAATTATGTGTTCACCTGTTAAAAAAATAATAAAAATATAATAGATATCTCACAGAGACAAAGCTATTTTTAAAAATTATATATAATGGAAAATATTTGGAAGCTTTGGGTGAGAATAGTGAACGTTATATTTTTATAAAGTGATGACTTAAACCGGCCGAAGATAGGTCGTAAGCCCTGTAATTACACATACTTCCATGTAATTTACATTAAATACAATGAAAAAAATAGCTTCGTCTCTATGAGATATCCATTACTTCTTTAATAACAGTGCCTTTTTAGATGAAAATTCAGTAATCGTGTGTTTTTGGACATATTCAAATATTGCTATAAAAATAATATTTACGAATACGGAACAGATATATATATATATATATAACTCAAATTTGTTAAAAAGTGTTATAGCAGATTTTGAAATTCAGTGGCAAATATTATCGTAGATTTCTGAGATTTATCCTTCTTCCTGAATGTTAATATCATTATATATCTTCCTCTTGTAAGATCCTTTGCGATTTGCGCTAATTTTACATAATACAATGGTTACAATTGTATTTTTCTGTTACGATCAACTTCATCTAAATACGTACAACATAAACGATATTTATAAACATATTTACATTTATATTACTCTAATATACATAAATGTATATTCAATTAAACGAGATCATAATCGGACGAACTCTCATCGCTAAAATAACCGGAAATTGTATGATTAATTGTCATATACTGTAACTTTCAAAATATCAATGTGTCAGATGAAACAGATGCAAAAAGTCCGCCATATTTAACTATCGATTCTCGTTTTTGCTATCGGATATCGCAAAGTAAAATGAGTTTACTACGGGATGTACTTTGGAGAAGTAAATATTTTTTACTAACGATCAAACGACCTGTTTTCGCAAAAATTATTCCTTTATTAACTTTTTTTTACTATTGTAAATCGTTACTACTGATCACACAATCGGCCCTAAGTTTCTTGGGTTATTCTACATTCTTTATATTTAATTCATGCAAACTCATTCATTAATTGAACCAGTAAAAATATCCTGATGATTGAGGGTAAAGAAGCTGGGGATACACGTCAGAATAATTCAAACCAATAATTGATTCAGTTTTCGTTAAACAGTAAAACATATCCTCGTACCGGTCTAATATACGCTCTCACCGGAGACAAGTCCACGAAATAACCCCGGATATGAAGCCTTTAACGGACTTTCCGTCATATGGAGAATAAGAAGTAATAATACTGCATGAGGCGGTGCAGCTCTTACTTCAATGGATTCTCTAATTAAGGCTCAAAAATGGGTCATCAGAGTAATAAACAAGAGGCTATTTAGACATAACTCTGAAGAACTCTTTAAATTCTTTCATGTTCTGGATATAAGACAACTGTTTACCAGATCAATTTTAAAACTATTAAAAAAAAAATTCACACGATACTTTCCAAAGTAAACTAGGAGCAAAACCATAGGATACTTTTCAGTATCAAAAATGTATACCAAATTTGGTCAACGAACTTTCTTATTTTGTGCACTGCGGATATTTAACAATTTGCCACTAGACCTTAAAGAGTTTAAAGTGATTAACGTCTTTAAACCAAAAATAACAAAGTGGTTGCTTGACGTGGATAGAAAGCATAATGAAACTAATTTGTCATTTGTGCTAACCTAACTATCTACACATTTTTGTCTCCAACTATATTACAGTCAAAAATATTTTTATAATTTTTTTTACAATAACATTTTAAAACTTCTAATTGTACGTTTTTACATAACTTTTTATAACTTACTTTACATTATACTTACTCACCTTACTTTATAATTGTTGTACCTTATTAAGCATTACAACTTTTAAAAACTGTACAGGTAATTGCTTTAGAACACACCACGTCTAGTAAAATAATTTTCATATGTACTATTTATGCTACAAAAATAAATAAATAAAAATAAAAATTATGTTTTTGTAATTTTTTTTTTTTTGTTATAATCACTATATTGAGAATACAGAGTTTGGTTAGATTTCGTTAATCGTCGACAATTTGTATTTTAACATGTAACGTACTATATGTCCGAAGGTTCCCGAATAGTTGAGTTACGCTCTCAGGTAAAAATAACTTTTTAAACGTTTCCATTTTTTGCATCGCCCCGGTAATCTATCCTGCCCCGGGGCCTGCTACCCCTATTATTATAAAGGAATTGGGCAAGGGGAGGGCGGTAAGCGGTGTGCGTCCGTCCATCCATTATCGTTTGGCCGGTATTGTTCCATGGTTCAGAGCATGGACGAGCTTCATCACGGTTCCGACTTCTTTCAGTTATCGTCCAGGCGTGCGAACTTACAGAGATTTTCAACCCTCTCATTCTGTTAGAAATCTCGTTGCGGTAAATCATATGTATTGTATTCACATGCCATGGCTTCAATTTCTTACGATAGTGCTATTATTTCATTTCGTGATCTTAATAAATAGTATTACTGCAATATTTAGGTATAGTATTTAAATCACTAGTCTTTGAGTATAAAAAATTTACAATATTTCGTTTAATTAATCTGTTTACTTACAATTTCTAGATCCTTCGAAAAGTGGACTCAGGTTTTATTTGTAATTCGTTTGATAAAAAAGGATTGTTTTAAATAAAAAAATATTTATCTCTCCTCCTTATTTGGCTATCCCTGGACAATTTTAAACCGAAAAAATAATAGTTCACCTAGATTTATGATTTCGGAGATGAAAGAATTTCAAATCGTTTAAAGTAATTGTTTTTGGTCGATTTGATTTCGTTCAAAATACATACCTTTTTTTCAAATATGATCAACAGATTATATTGGTATAGGAATAATATGGGATCCTAAGTCTTAATTATATATCCAATAAACGTTATTATTATGTACATTATATTTGATTTTGTCATAATAATATTAAGCGATCGCTTATATAATTATACCTTTTAATAATGGAATATTATTTGATATAATTTTTGTTTTATGGGTTTTTATCTGTTTCTACATACTAATAAGCGGTATTGTTTTTATCTATTTAAAAATATATTATAACTTTTGAAAATTTAATAAAATTATTATTATATTTATAATATTTACTTGTAAACTTGTTAAATATCTGTGTAAAATTTTTACGCATTGTTTAATTTTTGTATTTGGCATGTAATTCATGAAATCTGTGTATAGTGGAGAATTTAATTAATTAATTTAATTAATTAAGTATCATAAACCTAAATTTTGAATTTACGTTACGTACATTTATATCATTACCTTCCTCTATAAAGTATAATCTTAAAATTTGATATGATAAAATAAATCGAAATTTGTGTTTTTGTTTATATATAATGGTGCTGTCTTTTTTTAATAATAAAACAATTTTACACCATATTAAATAAATTCATCTCAGAATCGTTCACAATGTATCTATTGTCTAATTATTTATGTAGTAGAATCATTGTATTTTAATTTAGTTGATAAGCCTGCCCTCATCAAGTATCATGTAAGTACATTAAAATATCATAGAACTATGTTCTGAAACTTCAAAAATAATGTGTTCTCTTTAAAATATCATATAATATTTCGATATGTTATTCAAAAATAAATTATATATTTTATCGATTGCTATGCGAGTTAAAAAATAAAAAATAATGAAACTTTTGACAATCCTTGAATGCGGGATCCCGTCATAGTAATGTGATCGAAGGTTGCTGTTGATAATAATTATTACCGCTAAGGCGGCGAGTAAGCATTTTGCATCTATTGATAATAATGATCATTATTATGGCCGCTAGGGCGGCGGGAATTTTAAGTTACGTAAATAAGAATACGTTTGATTGATTATTTGTTTACGTTATTCGGTTAAGGTAGGTGTTACTGTGGTAGATCACTTCTCTTTTTTTGGTAATTAAATATATTTTCCACATTGTGAAAGAATACATATTATAGATGTCTCAGAGACGGCACTATTGTTTTAATATGGGAAGTATAGAAGTAATGTGTATTACAGGGCTGTTCTCGGCTGGCTTGAGTGATCACTTTACACAATTGTAACGTTCACCAATTCTACCCGTGGGCAACTGGCGCATCTATAAAATTTTTGGAAGTTCAGAAAAAACACCTGCTTAACAAAAGCAATCGGCGAAGCTGAAAAAATTCACGAACGGCACTAATTAATTTTTGTCAATGATTTCACTATTTTCTTCCTTCTTACCCCAGTAGGTATAAGTATGCATCCATTAATAATATCTTTTTAAATACCCTATACGGAATTTTCTCGTTTCGGAAACGCCGTTTGACGCTCCGCGCGGTGGCATTATTGCCTAACAATGGCCGCGCAGGAATGCGCACGTTTGGACTTCACCTGAAATATATTATTGTAATTTTCACAAAGGTTTGTGTAAACACGTTCCATGAATAAGGACAGATTCAGCGGGGGTTTATCGCAGCCCGCTGGAGGAAGCTGGACCAGGACTGATGCACATTTGACACCCGGGCGGGATGTGTTTACTTAGCCGGAATGACGGGCGCTTCCCTTCCGCGGCGGCTGAATGGCATCGCGTTTCGCTCGTCACGGCGGTTCTAGGAAATGACGGGCGTTCAATTTATATTAACACCGCCATTTGATTTCGATTCTAGTCTATTTCCTCCGCGGCCTTATTAGATAATCACCGATTCTAGGAACATTTCTGCAATTATTTGCACAGGCCTGTGTGTGTCAAGAGTTCGATTGATTATAAATCTTGTTCAATTATTTTTAACTATTTTAAACCATGGACGCCTCGTCTCCATAATTTATGTTTTAGAATATCTAATAATTATTAGAGAATTTATTTTATGGTTAAACAAAATTGTTCATTAAACAAATAACAAAAACGTTTTGATGTCTATGTATAATAATAATAATAATGTTGGATAATTTCTATTGCGCCATTTTTGTAAAAACTTTCACTTCAAAGGCGCTTTACACATAAACTGTTTATAATCCTATATTATCTTTGTTTTTAAAATTAAAAAATATTCATTTCACTTATGAAAATGATTTTTTGTAAAAGCGCGTTTTTAGTTTCTTCTTAAAGTCTCTGATACACTGATTCTTATGACGGAGAACTAAGTGTTCCACGTTTTTGGATCTGCCACCGCAAATGCCCGTTCACTAAATTTAGACTTCTGGCAACGGTTGGTCGGTTTTACAACTTTCCCCGAGGCTGAAGTAGAGGCTGGTCTGAGATAAAAGCTCTTGAAGATACAGAGATGCCATGTTATGTGTCACTTTGTACATCAACCAGCACAATTTATATTTAACTCTTTCGGGAAATCGGAGCCAATGTAGTTGATGTAAAAGGGATGTTATATGAGAGAATTTGGAAACTCCATATATTATCCGTGCAGCCGCATTTAGAATAGATTGTAATCTGTCCAGATGAAACATTGGCAGGCCAGCATTGACGTACACGTACATCGACTGATGGACATCCGTCCTGACGAAGATAGTGTTATCGAAACCGGTCCAGGTCAAAATAATCAACATGTTTTATAAAATATATAGCGGATATCTGAACTATTAAATTTGTTACTACAAAATAATGTTGACGCGTGTCATGGTTTGACTTTTACAATTTTTCAAAATTCAAATTCAAAATAATTTAAGGAGACGGACAATTTGTTTACTTTTTTTACGCTTACATATGATTCAATGATCAACACGGTCAGTCAGTGTAGATGTTTATTTATTATTGGTATTAATACACATTTATTACAAAAATATTAAACTCTCGTCTTCTATTCAGTTTTATATTCTATTCGATTTTATTTTAAATTAAGTTTTTTTTTTGTTTTCAGGTAATTAGAAGCCGTGTTATCCCCCATTCACAACCTAAAATATGTATTTTTGAAAGATTACTTAAAGAGGTAAGTGAGTTTTAAAATAAAATTTTTATATTGAAATTAAAATTGTATTATAAAAGATAAAAGCTTAAATGCATCAGACTAATATAATATCTAGGCTAAGTATAAGTCATAAATTACAGTTTAATTGGAAAGTGAGTGTATTGTTTTTATTGAATTACAATATTGAAACCGATTAATATACTATGTTAAAGGCTTCATTTATGAATGGGAAAGTATTCATAAAGTCTACAATATACCGGATTAAAGAATCAATAAATCCCGAGAATATAGGTATTGGTATTGATGATACTTAAGCATAGTTATCATTAATTTTTCTTTTGAAAATTGAAGTACATCTATTATGATCAAATTCATTTGCTGTAGAATGTATAGACATATACTAATTATACAAAAATATGCATTTCATCCTCTCGAGCCGAGTAGCCTGGTATAGTTTTGTAGGTTGATCCAGGAGTGGCTTCAGCGATGTATTGCAAACGACGGCCGCCATTTATCTGATATGATTTTTAAAACCCATTAAAACAAAACTGTTTTTACGTACTTTTAAGAAATGTGTACAATTTATTTTTTTATGTAGCTTCGTCCATTTTTTATACTCTTTCAAAATGTGGGAGATTTTTATGCCTCACTCAGTATATTGATTAACAAGGGGTTCATGTCGTCTCAGAGCTATTGGTGCGCGATGTTTAGGCAGGGGGTGGGGTAAATTTTTTAATCGTTCCTCAAACGATTATTCAAGCAATCAAATATTACATATTGTACATTTGAAGTTTTAATGAAAAAAAAAATGTATTCAATATAAATTATTAAAATTTAACCAAATAATTAATAATACGGGTTGCCGTGCCGAACTGAACCGAAATGAAAGCAACAGCTCCTGAATCTGTTCCGGGAAAGCGTGGGGACCTTCATGTTATACATTATATCCGAATTCCGAATACCAGTAATATTCCGCAAATTTTATTATAGCTAAGCACCCGAAATGAATCGATCTCTCCTATGTTTTATGTGTATCGTAACAATCAAGAAGGTAATTTTTAATTATTCTACTGTTTTATATACATATATTATTTGATACATATTTTAAGTGGTAGTAATTTTTTTTATATATTATATTTTATTACGTTCTATTGAACAAATATATATTTAAAAAAAATACTAGTTCCTAAAAATGTATAAAATACATTCGAATAACTAAATATGATCTATTTGTTAGTTACGACAAGATGTAGGGATTTAAAAAATGCAAATACAAGCATATGAAGTGGTACTGATTTAATTTGAGAGTATAATTTTTTTCTTTATTGAACAAGGTGCTCGCTGATCCAAGTCAAACATCCAAATTCCATGTCAATTCTCCAGTTACACCTAGGTCGGTCAGTTAGATATGAAGTTGACTGAAATTGGGTTGCTCAAGCTGCAGAAAACTATTTATAAATTTCTTATCACACCATTATAGGCAGGAAGGATCCCAGCTTAAATGACAAGCGACTCAATCAACATCGGTAGGGTCTTCCTTTTCTTCTTAATCCTAATTATACTGTCGGGGGTGTCATCAATTTCAGCCCCCGGTGATGGCGTAATTGTGGTGCGCGGCACATCCTCCGAACACAGGTTGTGTCGCCGCATGAAATGCTCCCCGCAGCACGGGGGCACTTGTTGGAACCTAGTTTTGTCCACGCCGGGATGCGCCGATCGGCCGCGGATAAAATCGTGATCACGGAATAAGATCTCAAATATCTGAGTGGCTAATGGAGTCACGAGATCATACCGTCCGAGTATCCGTGGATACATGCAGTATCCGTGTTCACATGCCACACGGTATCAAACTGTATCTTATCCGAACGTTGTTTTATCATGTCTCTTCGTGTTAAATTTTTTAACTCACAAGATGTACTTCTAAGGTTCTTTATCGTTTTAACTGGTTTATTTATTATATAAATATTGTTAAAAAATCTCACTTAATCCGTCATTCGGGAATTATGTGCGTACGTATTAATAATCAATCTGTCTATTTATATAAAAATAACAGTTGCTTTATTTGATACTGCGTATTTATAGAATTCTAGAATTCGAAAAACAAAACCTAAGAATTCCTTTTCATAGTCTTAGTCAAATTTGAAGGAATATTAATTAAATGTATTAATTAAAAAGATATACATATAAAATCAATTTTATCGAAAAAATTGTTGTTGCGCTACCGGGATTCGAACCAGGATCTCTTTCCAAACCGGGGAAGGTGCATTTATCCAACAATGCCACAGCGACATATTTTATGACGACAAATTTTCAAACCTATATGTTACAATTTTCAAATTAATACATTTTTATCGTTCCATTATTTGAAAGAGCCATCCACATTGTTTTTTTTTGGAATCTCAAATACCTTTGAGTAATCCGATAGCAGACGCCAGAATTAATAAAGAAATAAATTTAATGAAATTAATTTATCATCGTAAAATATGTCGCTGTAGCATAGTTGGATAAATTCACCTTCTCTGGTTTGGAAAGAGATCCAGGTTCGAATCCCGGTGGCGCAACAACAATTTGTTCGATAAAATTGATTTTATATGTATATCTTTCTAATTAATACATGTAATTAATATTTAAAATATCACAGACGTATGTTCTGAATAATTACAACTTCACAATAAGAACGTGTTCTCCTAATAAATTTGAACGATGTATCATAGCTTTCTTTTTCATCAGGATCTACTTGTAATGTCTTGCAATTAAGAGATTCGTCCAATTGCAACAAATAAGTAATAAAATGAATCATAGTATTACAATACATATTTAGTACCTAACCATCAATATGTAGAATATGCCCACTGAGGTTTGATAATACATAAAACATACATTCCGGCACGATTCTTATCTGAATTTAAGAGCTCCTCGAATGATTTTACATAATGTTATTTCGTTTTTTTTCCATCGAATAAGATTTTTCACAACGACGTAATGGGCCATTGTTAAAAAATCAATTTCGATGTATAGGAACTAATCATCTGTTGCGTAGGCGTACCGAGTCTCCTCCATACATATGACAAACTTATAAGGCTGTTAAACAGTTTACCAACATTATCAATATCTCTGATATATGTGCAAAACGTCGACACATCCGCGTCGCCGCGTAGTTCTTTGTTCCGGCCCATTGATTCCTCCCGTGTCGGCTCGCGTTGCGACCGCGTCACGGGCTGCAGTCTCCGGAACGTGACTGCTTTTGTTTTCCTCTCCCATCCCCTTCCTATCACGACTCATTGGGGCTATTCATATTCCGCGGGGCGGACCGCGGCGGGTTGCGGACTAGGGGGGCAGCTTGAATATAAATGGGATGCTTTTCAAACAATTTATCTAGAAGGCAATATGGTGGAATTTCTCCCGCGCTTCGAGCCGTCTTGCTTCTTCCAGAATGTCGCGACAGCGATTATGTGGAGAACAGGGGTTCAGCGTCGTTCTATGTCATATGCAATGTCGGAGTTGGGCGAGCTTATTTATTTAGTGTGCCAGATAATTGAACGTCTTTTATGTATGTAAGGTTCCCTTTTTATCATAAAGTTCTTTTTAAATTTAATTTTCTAAGAGATTCTGACAGTTTGAAAATTGAATTATCTATAAATCAATTGAAATAAATTATACAAGCTATCAAATGTTTAGATAATGCGGAGATATAGCATAAGGAGATTTATTAATACTAAAATAATAAATAATCATGTTATAAATTAAAGTAAAAATATTTGAAATAAAGAAATAATCAAATACTGAATGTGTTATAATTATGATGTGGAACTAAAAAAGTAAGACTGGAGTGTAGAGGATTAGAAGAAATAAAAGCAGAAGATGTGATGATTTATAATCTAATTGACTTATATATTTTTTTTAATTGATATTAATTTCGTTGAATATATAATCATATAATTATCAAAGTTGCTGAACGAAAAAGGACAGTCAACATATCCTTGAAATACGTGAAAATGATAATATTTATCGGTTTATTGACGATGCCTACGTACAAGCATCATACTGTGAAAGTAGAGATCTTGTTTGTTCTAGTTAAACATTTAAAGTCGAGGTAACGTAAGAATTTATCTTGCGTTTCTTTTGATCTTGCAGTATATGTAATTTGTTGCGAATTTCCGATTTGAATAAAATTGAACGTGGAAGAGTTTTCAAAATGTTCTCATGTCCGAAGCGTGACTCCTAGCATGCTGAAAGCTTTCAAAGTAAATGAGTAAATGTGGTTTTTATTTTTAATTTTATTCAACAAAATTATATATTACTCATTTTAGAGGTCCTGAATATAAAGTTTTGTTATGTAAATTAAAATAATCATGTTACACAACAAAGTAACCGCCTTTAATTATTAAATTATTTCTATTTAAGTAGTTCTTGATGTTTAAACTCATCGTTTTTTTGTCTACAATCTACCCAGAAAGCCTTATTTTGTGATTGTTATTATTATTTATTTAATGACAATCCAATAATATATGTATATATATATATTGTTACTGTGTGGCAATACCGACTATCTTAATTTTTTGCGATATTATACGATTGAAAAGCCTTGATTTTTAACGGTTTACCAGTGAAACTGGACATTAAAGGGTTGCCACATTAAAGAAATAAGTATTGGAAGTAGCATTAGTCATTCATAGAAAACACTTTTATTCCTCTCCTAAAAAGTTAGGAAAAATTAAATAACCGGTGTTGCCCACTTACACGGTGTTGGCACGATATATATATATTTATTTAAGGGCAATCCAGCAGTCGCTCGATGATTTTTCACACACGCATCATTTGATTGATTATTGAGATTTTTTATTTTTATTATTTCTTTTTTTATGACATCCTGAAGAAGAAAATGGTATTTTTCGAAACCGGTTGATGTATTTAAACTCAATTCAGTGGTTAATAAAACAAAGATAATAAATAAAAAATATGAATTTTAACCACAAAGTTAATATTGCTAATTTTAAAAGGATTATTGAGAGTTTCTTCCTGGTGAATAATAACAAATTAGTATCGAAAAAATACTCAAATTAATAGCTTTAGTATGTTTAATGACTAAACCTTAATAGTCTATTTTTAACACTTTTCCAAAGTACCTAAATCTTTTAATCGAGTTCACCTTTTTCCTGAAATGAATAGATGTCTCCTGTGAACACTGACGTAAAAAATGTATATTTCTATTAATAAAATGGTTTGCTGTAACTTGAACCTTATAGTGACTTAACATATTAAAACATTTATAACAGGTCGTCATAGTGGGTGAGTTATTAAACATAAGCGTATTTATACCTCGGGCATATTGAGTATGTTTTGTCATTTTGCATTTTAGTAGGATAACGGAGGATTCTCACAGAGACAGAGTGCCACATTTCTGTCGTGAGAACCATTATAAGTGGCATGTAACGCACTCAAGTACTTACATAAATACGCTTCAATTTTTGAAGAGTACACGTTGCATCAATAGTTAATGTTTATTGCAAATTCACTTAGGAAGTGAAATTCTTGCTAGTTTCTCATACGATTGGATGTATGAAGTTTTTAATAATTATTTGGCTACACGATATATGTATAATAAGTGGTCTATTTTGGGAGGTAAATATGCGTTTGTGAGATATATTGATTAATATTGTGTTTTTGGTGTAGATTCTACTGTTTTGTAGTATATTAAAAATCGGGGAATTTTCTCGGTTTCTACTCTTAAAATTATAACTAAATATATATTATATTATTACGATTTTGGGTAGAGTTCAAGATTCTCGATGATTGGATTACAATTTTTGAAAGGCTCTTTATTTTTATATAATAAATTAATTTTTTGTGTGACTGCGTATATACAATAATTTATTTAAATCACTCACTGTAATGTCACAGATCGAAACCAATCGCCACAGGATATTAGTGGACAGGCAACATCCAAATGAAGAGTTATAGAACATTTAACACTGTAATGAATTTTGCTGAACTCATTGAGAGTGTCTTTTTTTATAGTTCCATAGAGGTAAATTCCTAATAACTCGTTATATTTGCCACCTGTCGTGTTGTCGTTATTGTAAAAATTCTCGATATTCTAGCAATGTTTTAAAGTTGTAGGGGGTTGTAGTTGTAGAATATGATTGACCGTTATTGTATCAGGATGTTTCGTAGATGTGAAACTAAAGCACCAACTACCTTCTAGTCTCACGCGTGTCAGTGTGTGTCGCAGAGTATATGGTGTGCGCGTGTGGGTATTTATGTTTCGTCTAGAGCAAGGTATATAAATGAAAGAGTATTTATAAAAGTTGGCATTTATAAATGGATGAATTATACATAATATGAATTAAATATATTCATTAGAAAGATATACATATAAAATCAATTTTATTGAAAAATATTGTTGTTGCGCCACCGGTATTCGAACCTGGATCTCTTTCTTAACCGGGGAAGGTGCATTATCCAATTATGGTACAGCGACAAATTTTCGAACCTATATGTTACCTTTTTGATATTAATACATTTAATCGTTCCATTATGAATTATAGAGAGGCGGTATACAGTTAAATTCGCGTATATGGTTGAACGCTGGAGTGGTTCGCTCGAGATGTGGATAAAAAGAAGACCTGCTAGAAGAAGTGGTTGCTAGATCCTAGGACAGTGTCCGTCACGATGAATGGTGTCTGCGGATTGGTTGGGTTTCGGCCCTATATGGTTGTTAAGTGAGTCCCTACACGGAAATATTCGTGAGACGAGTGCACAGTCACCACAGATTTTTTCATATCTTTCGAATTTACGTAGATCGGTTTTGGATTATGTTATAGCATTTAATACCATCATGGTTACTGCACCTTCCGTAATATAAACTGAATCCTTTGATTCAAATGATTTTTTTATTTTGCTATATAATCTTGTGAATCTATTTAAACATGTAATACTTTTCAAAGAATAAGTTCAACATACTCATCTAATGCCTCTTTACAAATCATAGATTCTCCTCGTTATCAAATTAACCAGTCACCTGTGATCTTGTGGTCCGAAGTATTCAGTAGATACGTTACAAAATAGAACTATTAACAGTTCTTTGCTTACATACATTCTATCGTTGGAGTATCCATAATAATAATAATTATAATATTGGATAATTTGTATAGCGCCATTTTCTTAAAAACTTTCACCTCAAGGGCGCTTTACACATTAACTGTTTATAATCCTATATTATCTTTGTTTTTAAAATTAAAAATTGTTATTTAAACTTATGGAAATTATTTTTTGAAAAGGTGCGTTTTTAGTATCTTCTTAAATAATGTGTCTGATGCACTGTTTCTTATGACGGAGGGCAAAGAGTTCCACGCTTTTGGGCCTGCTACCGCAAATGCCCGTTCACAAAATTTTGATTTCTGGCAAGGGTTGATCGATTCTACAACTTTTCCTACGACAGAAGTAAAGGTCGTCCTGAGAGTTTGACGTCTACCATTCATTTTGTCTGGGATACAAAGTTCTTGAAGATACAGAGGCGCCATATTATTGTACATCAACCAGCACAATGGTATGTAGGCAGATGTATTTTAATAAGAATAATCAATGAGCTCATATGCTAAGATTTATGGTAGGGAAACGCGTCAAACATATCATAGTGTTCAACATCAGTATATGATTGATATTAGTCGCAAGTGAAAAAGTTGTAGATTATGTATTTGCGTGTTTTGTACTTCCCTTCTCTTAAATCCAAATTTTTAAAAGATTTCAAAAGTGGGGCGGAATTCTCTTCATATTTAATTTTAGAAATGAGTTTAAATATATATTTCTCAAATCGCCATATTTATTGTGTATATCTACAATAATTTCTCTCCATCTTTCCACGATTGACACCACAACTTGTGGTGTCAATCGTAGCCCACTCTGTCAGTTAGCTCGGATATGGCGTTCAGGTGGGAATTACCTAATTATGTTTTTAGAGTTATTTAGAGTTTATGGTATTATGATAGGTAGGTATGAAGATATTATGCATATTATGTTTTTAATACACAGAAGCTCAATAAAAACATGTTTTGCTACTATAACAGTAAAGTTTACGTACGAGCATAAATAATTCGTTTATTTCTATTTCTCGTGGAATTTTTATGACATCTTCCCTTTTAATTGATTGATTTTTATTTCTCCGACGAATCCACCATAAAATTTACGAATATTTTAAAGTGATTCCTTCCTAGAGTTTTCACAGCCAATGTAAGCAAAATCGTAATAATCTTTAATTATCTTCGGACACCATAAAAGTTGCGTTTAAGTGGCAATCATAAAATCAGAGTCGCATCATTCGACTTTGGAAACGCATATTTTATAGCCGCCCGCCACTCAATAAGGAGCCGAAATATGAATCCGAATCTTTAATCACGATAAAAAATGTAAACCTACGGTCCAGGTACGGGTAGGTATCGACATTGACTATCGCCAAGTGCGCACTTTTAATAACACGTTGTAAAATGGACGTTTTGATGTCTTTCATCCCACGCGATATTATGCACGTCAGAACACAGCCTGAAAGCCCAGCGACAGAGACCGCAATAAAAATGATTTCGATCGCATAAAAAAATATACACATTACCTGTCGACTGTCATTAAAAAATTTAACTTGAGTGCTCTTTCATTAGTAAATAGCGACGTTAATGAAATACAACTACCCACACAAGAATAGTATTTCGAAACAGGCAAATTATGTGGGTTATTCTCTCGTACCCCCTTTGGCTGACGTTTCAAAGCTACGAGAAATTGCAGAATAGCGCAAAAACTCTTCTGTTAATAGGTTAAGAATTTAAAAAATATATATTTAATAAAATACGACGTTCGAGCAAAACGCTTAATTTTAAAATTGCAAAAATAATTAATATAATTTAAAATGAGGTGTTGATTGTAGTCGAAACTGATTTGATTGGTAACTTTAACAGTATTTCAATGGCCACTTGGAGGAAATGCTATTAAAATCTATCGAATAATACAACAGTACATTTACACTTAATATTTTAGAAACCTAGTACACAGTAGTTACACACTTTATTCAATTTATATGAACCATTGAAATATGTGTTCATACATTACATAGGTAATCACATATAACGGAATTTATTTAACTGTTATTGTATAATATAGGTACATCATATATTAATGTTCAATTTTAGAAATAATAGGTAAAAAAATGTGTGATAGCGTGCTTTATTATGTGTGTCACAAAAGTCTTTTTTATTTTGATTCATTTGCTACACCAACTTTATGAGCAGGAGAGAGGCGGGGGGGATGCCAATTACTAGCCGCATCATTGGGAATTCAGTCGCTATGGTGCGTATCCTTACCAGTAAATTTTATATTAAATTTTCCCTGGAAAATTGATATTCTGACGAGGTGACATAAATTGTCCTCCACGTAGTCCCGACTTGACACCAATTGACTTTTTTCTATTGGACTATCTTAAATCAAAAGTATACAGTAACAGTCCTGCCTCTCTGGACCAATTAGAATAACATATATCCGAGAAGAAATGTCAGCGATCACGGAGAATACGTGCCGAGCAGTTCTTAGAAATTTTGCCTCCCGTTTAGAAGAGTGCCAACGAAATAACACATCACGTTTAGAAAACATAATATTTAAGAAATAAATTCTACTAAAAAGTTAAATAAATATTTTTTTATTAAACCCATACATTATTTTATTACAGAGTTTTTATTAAAAAATAGATTTTTGGGACAGCTTGTATCAGGCTCAAAACATGAGAAATGGTTTTATCGTTACAATTTAATTCTTCTTCCAAGTCGTTTCTTTATGACTAAGGATTCGCGATTTCTATGAAGTATCTCGATGTACCTTCTGACGTACGCCTCCATTCCTTATGGCATACCACAGCTTTCAGTGGTACACAACTTAAGACCATAGCTACCATAAGCACAGTACCACAGCTTTCAAAAATTTTGATATTAGGATTAAGGAGCACTTGACATATCTAAATAGCAAGTATTCTGAATTCGCTATTCTACTTTTGGAAACTAAACATTATTTTGATATGATATTAACAAGGATTTATAAATTTTACATACAAACATTAGTGGTTTACAGTTAGATAGATTTGAAGTTTTAGAAATTATAAAAAGTGTTAATGACAAATTAAATATTATAAATAAAGAAATCCTTTCTACAAATAGTCATCTTTTAAATTTGTTTACACACTAGTTCCTAATTAGTTACCCACCACTTATACTTTTGTAGTTTTGTTTTTATCTATGTTTGTATTTTTAATTTTAGTATACATTGTTTCCTGAATAAGATACCATAGGTATCGAAACATGTTGATGTATCATTAATTAAGGTGTTTTTCTTATTATTTATGTAATACAAGCAACAAAAGTAATTTTGCAAATATTGAAGAAATGAAAACTGTATTGTTTAATAATTTATTTTCGATGAGTATGACTATTTGTGTGCGTCCGTTATTATTTGAATTGTAGTAACTGAGTCGAGGGCAGTTAGTCAGATAATAGTTTAACATTTTCTAGATCTATGCTTTCAGATTGTATCGTATTTCACTCATTCCCGTAAGCCAAACAAGGCTGTATTCACCAATTCGATATCGGGTGACATAGACAATTTCTGATTTTATTACATAATTCGATATCTGATTACGGAATAGCTGCCATGGTATATTTTATTCTCGTCAAATATTGACATATCTCTTTTTCTAGACCAAACATTCGCAGCCCACGTTCATTGTTCTTCTCCGATGATAAATCCGTCAGAGTTACTGATTTTCCTATTACGGTGCTCATTAGGAGTGCGATCAAGAATTTCTTAACCGCATCTATATAAATGATTAATAATTTGTCAAATATGTAATATTTACCGTTTTGGTTATCTAGAATATATAAGAACTAGGCCCCGAGGGTAGATGTGTTAAATGTTTATGTCAATATACTGTTGTTTGTTTCTATGAATCTATTGCTTGATGGGAGCGAATGAGGCCCATTTCTTAATCTCAAATTTATTTTATAATTTTCTTCAACTTCTTAAACTTTATTATATTCATAAAATGAATTAGATTAATGATTTAAAAATATATACAAAAACTATATATTTATCGAAAAAAATACTTAGTTACCGCAGGGACTCAAACCCGGAACCTTTTCTTGCCGGCAGAATGCGTTACCATTATATCAAGCTAAACATTTGATTCCTCTTAATAATTATACAAAATACTGATTAATTAATGATTAATGTAGAATAATTAATAAACTACTATTTATTAATTATTTTACATGTTTCGATATCTATGGTATCATCTTTAGAAACAATGTATACTGTAATTAAAAATACAAGCATATATAAAAACAAAACTATAAAATAGTGAATAAGTAAGAACTTATTTGAAAACAAATTTAAAAAATGACTATTTGCTAAGAGGATTTGGTTATTTATAATATTAAGCTCGCTATTTATACATTTTCTTATTTCTAAAATTTAAAATTTATCTAACTGTAAACCCCTAGTATTTGTATGTATAATTTCTAAACCCTTTTTAATATTAAAGGAAAGGAATCTAATTATTCTTTCACTTACTGTATGTACCCGAATTTTTTAAATAAATCTTTCTTTAATATGCTCACCTGGTATTTAATTATTTCCTTTAATGGTCATATTTTAATTGTATTTTTATTATTATCGTTCCACTGCCATTTATATAAAATGATATATGTATAGAAAAAAAATCTTGTTTCTTTGTGCAGTATTCATCTACATTTTCTTACCCTTATCCCTTGGAGGGGCGTGGGGAGAATAAAATATCGACAAATATCCTGTTTCGCGCTGTTTCAGTAATTGATAAGGTTTTTGTCGCTTTTAACCCCAACTTAGCCCAGACTAAGACAACCCATCAGCCGCCGTCCCTTCGAAGTTGTCAAGAAGATACGTCTTGATAATCAATCCTGCGACCACGTGTATTATATATTTAAATAAATTGTGTTATATTTAATATTTAACACTAATTAAAATTATCAAAAGAAATCGTTATTGAGAATTCTCGATCCTATTCGTCGCTGTGAATTCCTGAGATCGATCCTAGAAACGATTGTCCATCAGGTCATCAGGTGTGTTCCTATCGCGGTACAAACTTCTGGATGGTTCGCATCACATTCGCCCCGTACTCGGTCAGAGAGTGTTTTACACCTATTCGGCCATTTCTCATTGTCCGCGAGTTGTGTATCTACACGGCGTGAGCTTGTACTCGGTACTCACACAGCGGTGTTCAGATACCAGTCCAATACTCGTTTCGGGGCCGGCTCTTCGCGTACGGGTGGTGTTAATGTGTTTCAGGCGCTACCAAGCCGTTTACTTCCGGCCCGTAGAAACTGACGTGATCAACCATCTGTACGGTATTACTTGAATCTGGGGTTCATAATAGCGATGAGCTAATCCGTTATTTTAACTATGATTGTGACATTGACTGTGTACGATAATTAATTACCGATTATTCGTAATTCGGCGAGCATTCACTGGTACACTGACACTGAATCTCCAATAGATAATTTTAGGTATCAGGGGCGTGCACTGCAAACAAGCGAAAAATCCGTGCATTACTAAAGATTCTGGAAAATAAAAATAAATTAAATAATCCTTATCTTATAAAGAGACCTATAAAATTCTAGCCATTATTAGCCGAATTAGCATGACCCATGACTAGATTTTTGTATAGCCGTGGGTTATTCCGAAAATTGTGAATTATTTGTGTACTAATCTTGACCGTGCTGGTAGGCAATTTGCCAGTACGTACGCGTCGATACGCGTCTAACTTGTTTGTTCAACCCGTATGAGAATCATACTGAACTAAATATTTTATTGGATGGATAAAATAATGTTATAACTCTACTTGAGTTTATTAGCACTTCCTGAATTTCGATAGAAACAGTAACTCTCGTCCAAAGGTGAAATTTAATACATCTGAGTTTTATGAGAGTTACTGTTTCTCTCGAAGTTCAATATTTTACCTGAGTTTGATGAGAGTTACTGTTTATCTCGAATCTCAAGTAGTGCTAATAAACACAAGTTGAATTATAACATTTATCTTCATCCATTATAACGAAACCCTTCAAAGTTAACGCCGATTCTATCAATAATATACATATTTTCTCATTCAACCTATTCTTTACGTCTGCCAATTTGTACTGAATTCTGTTGTCTTCGAAAGGGATTAATACTCATTGAAAATTGTGTGTAATGTCACATTCTACATACTTGTTTTGCTTGACAGACTAAACGTTTTATTTTAGTGGTGTATTCCAACCATTCCATGGAAACATTACTTACTCTTGTGGTATTCAATTACATATCTTATATTCGCTACAGTAACGTACCGACCGCGACGAACCAGGATTATGTCAAGTGAAGTGAATATTAAACACCTTTATTTTACATTTTGTGAAAATTGTAATATAAAATATTGTGATAAATAAGACCGTAGAAATATGTAAATAAATAATATATACAGTTTTTATTATATTTCAAGTTTTAGACGATATGTGTTTATTTTAATGCCGATGATGTGTGGTATGCTTTCGATTTTTATAAAAATAATTTTTGCACGGTAATTATTTTAATTGCAAGATATTTTTGTTAGTGAGTCCATATATTATGATTGTAGTGCAGAATGCGGGTATTAACATTAGAAAGGTGGTAAGAAAGATGAAATACAGCTCTGCAGGGTAGATGGACTCATTATTTTTTTCCCCGCGTCGCTGTTAAATCCAAGGGTTTATGGTGTCCTCCGGATCTGAATCAATCTGAGTGGCAAATGATTACGGCCAATTCCGAGTAAACTGTTTGATTTTAGACTCGTGGATGCCCCATGGTGTATATGTGAGTGAGTCAATCAAACTCCAGAACACATATTGTGGCATTGCGTGATAATGAGGGATGCTCGTGATCGCATTATTTGAGGCTTAACTGGGTTCAATGATCAGTAATTCGAGGAATCTCAAGCTGTATAGGGATTTCATTAAAACGTCATGATCGTGCCAGCGAGAACGAGGACACTTCACTTTTAAAACAAACAAAATCGTCCGTAACTCCGTTGGCCTGTACCATGTATGGCGTAACTCATACATTATTGTGTTTCATCCAAATCACTTCATCGAAGAGTGTATTTGATAGTTAGTCTTTTAATGGCTGTTGTGTACCCACTGGTTTCTTTACTTCCGTACATAATACTTGATTATGTGTTTGTTTGTAATGTTGTTATATACGTGTATCTAGAATAAATAAAGATAAAAGGGCGCAGGAAGGTCTAAATTAAAATCTCTGTTCGTTTTACAATTTCTTACACTAGCTTATACTTTTTTTTCTTTTGTGTTTGTTAATTGTAGATTTCGTGTTTCGCGATGAAATAAGTTGCAGACTTCTACAGCGGTTCCGGGAAAGGGTGAATCTCCCCCTTCTAGCGCCCTTTTATTATTAGTGCAGTACATATATCAGTAAGTAGAATATTGAACTTTTTAGGATACCGGCCTTCTCCTGGGATCTAACTGGATGTTAATATTAGGCACGCGTGTACATGGATATTACTAATTACAATGTCCTTATTTTTTTTGAGTGCTTAGTTCCCCGAATTACTCTATAGGATATTTTTAAAGCTATTATTATGATTTGTGTGTATTTATTTGTGTGATCATTATTAGGGATAATGTAAAAGTAATGTGAAATCTTATTGTGTATTATCTTTGTTAACCTTTTCGAAGCTTAGATACGTATTTTGATGTTCTTAAAATAAAATAAAAATGTTCACCAACGATTTGGTGGTTCTATTTTGCCTCAGAAATATAATATTAGATTAAATAAAACAGAATCACTTTGTATAAGTAGATATCTAGATAACAAAATTCTTAATACCCAAGTAAATATTGTGCTTTTTCCTTCCTTGATGTTTCTTTTATTGTCTTAGTTTATCTCTCTCTTTTCCATACATGTATGTGTATTCTGTCTCTCTCTTTATCATATGATTTTATATTTAGCCTCTCTCTTTATGTATATATAAGTGTACTCTTTTTGTATTGATTGTTAGTTTTAAATACGCCTTGACAAAGCTTGTGCTAAGCGAAACCGGTTTGGCGTTTATTAAAACTTATGGTGATACTTTCTTCGAAAATATATAATAATTTTAAATACATTATTAAAAAATAATAATAATTAGGTTTGCTTGTATCTATCATATTGACGTGGTCACCGTGTTATTTGCCTGTTTGTTTTTAGTTTTTCTGACCCACGAACTGACACTTGATTTTCCCTGGCTCGCTTCGCTCGTTGGCGCGGGGCGGGGCCGCCTGTCATCTGCTTGTTTCGCGTCTGCAGTGGTATAACGGTAGTCGGGACACTCACCACCCGAGTGTGTGTGTGTGAGTGTATGTGTGTGTCCGGTGCTCGCCTGCCGGCCATATATCATAATAAGGAAACCGGTGATGGCGGACTGCATTTTAGCAATGTCTTTAACTCCTGGGTACAGTGTAGAATCATGAATAAATTAATACAATATCCCTAGTAATATGCGTTTACATTTTAATTACCCTAATTTTGTTTTCATTTGGAAACAGTTTAATACCAAACCGATAAAGATAATACAATTTTTAATATTTTTGTGACTATTCCGTGTGATTAATGGCCCTTAAAGGAGTGTCGAAACGTCAGTCAAAGACGTCAAATGCAGGTCGAGAATATCCCATAAAATTCTGCACAGTAGATTCTCCGAAATCAGAATTTTTTTTTTTTGGATCGAACCCATATTGTCAATATTTGAGTATGTCCAATATGTAACGGTATTTTTAGTACCTACCTTAATCTCCTTCTTCTTTCGAGGAATTTGGTTTCCAAGGTCTGTGACTTTTCTACCCTACTTCTTCTTTTCTGAACATTACCCAATTCTATTAGCGTAATCCTAATTTATTATAGCCAGTGTCCTGTTTTATTATGTTAATCATGTTATTATCATATCAGCACGTTGTTAATGAACCTTATATATAGTCCTAGTATAACATAGAGGTACAATATAGAACCATTCTAAGACCATTCATTGATTTAGCAGTTTTTTCGTGGTGTAACATTTTAATTTAAAAAATGTATAATTTTTATATTGACTTTGTATTTACACAGTTTTTGAGTTAATATCACGACTAGTTTCGGGAGGAGCAGTCCTTCCCATCTACAGTTGTAAATTGAATTAAATTATATACATAATGACTTTAATGTTTCTTGGAAACATCGATAATAGCGGTGAAGTATTTGAAAACATGATATTATTCATTAATGTTTTTTACAGAATTCGAATTACAAAGTCAATATAAAAATTATTAAAATTAACATTTTAATATAATTAGGGGAATAATATGTTACATCATATCCTTTTTTATGGTTAAGAAAATAAAAACACTAAAAAATGATAATAAAAGTTATGTTCGTAATAGAAAATTCAGAATAATCAATATATTTAAAATTGCCGCACAGAAATACAAAAGTACGTGGGTCTAAGGTCAACGAAGTCTAATCACGTGACATGCGACAGTCCTTGGCGTTAGAAGCGAATAATGTTAGCTTGTTTTATTGTAAGCAGGGATTATACGTTCGGGCAACTATTAATTATGAATAATATAATTTTGTTTTAAATCTATGTTTGTATTAGGAAAATGATCGATTTATTTTAGAGGTGATGCTACTTTCATGCAAGATGATTTTCAGATTTAAAATAAACTTGAAATTTAAAATTTTTAGTTCAGATTGTCCGTTGGTTCTGAATCAAATTTATTTACATTTATAATTTAAGTTGCCTCTGTGATGTTTTTAATTTGTTACAATACGAATTGCTCAGCACTAAAATCCCACTTGAATACTCTACAAACTCGTAATTAGACGGAATGGACTCATTTTATCCAATTAGTATCAAGCCAGAAATTTTCAAGTGGATACATTATCGTCGAGTTCATTTATCAAATTTCCCTTGAATTATATTTATATATTTTTTATACCTACACGATGATTTAGTTTACTATGGGCATTAAAGTTTAATGCTTATTAAATCAGAATAATATTTTTACGGTTAATTTGCATCATACTTTTATCTCTTTCTCACTTTCATTTTAATTGCCGTGTAATTTGAATATATAACGCCCTATTTAAATAAATAATTAATTAAATTATTTATTTTTTTATCATTTAAATGATTTGTTTTTATTTTTATCATTTAAAAATGGACAAAATTCATATTTTTTTTTTACATCGATTCTTCATTGAGTTACACTATGGGCTTATGGTTTGCATCTTAACCTAAGAAGTGACAACCTTTAGGTAAAATGTAGAGGTTGGAGTAAACAAATTGGGGTTAGGGTAAGTCATTAAAATTACTCACAAAATTATTTTGATGATTAAAACAGATTTTTTAGATGTTTAGATTTAATATATCCTTTAACCCTTATCTATAATATGCATCAAATTTTCACATCACGAAAACTGGTATATCGAAGAGCGTGCGATGACCAAATATTATTTTATAATTAACCAGGATCCTCTTTTCTCATCACATACCATCTAGACTGACCTGATAGACTGTAGAATCTTATATGCAGTGGTGTAACTACGCTAATGAAGCCAGTGCGGTGTATTAGGGCCCACTTTAGACGGGGGTTCAAAACATCCCCATCCTACAATGTTTTTGGTAACGATACTATTCCCAGCGTTAATACGGACTAACTATTTTTAAAATCCACCAAAATAAAAATGGAATTATAAATTTTTTAAATGTATAATGAAAACTCTTTTAGGTTAGGAACCGGAGTGTTGCGGTAAAATGAAAGAAAATACAATTTTGTTTTTTTCGTGAATGTATGAACATTATAGTAGAAAAGAGACAAATTTTATTCATAAAATTAAGGAAGGCCTCTTTCCATTTTGCATCAGGGTCTAATTTTTGTAGTTATACCACTGTTTTTATTAGAGATAAAACGGATAGTGATTTGGCCAGATACCTGATACCGGATATCTGGCAAGTCCTTACGTCGGATATCCTGCGGCCGAATATTCGGCCCGTAGCTATGAACGTATCGCAACATATTTAGATCTAAGTTCTACGCCGCGAGGGACGTCGTCATGAGTGATTAGTGAGCAAATGACACTCACGCATTGACGCTTTAATTTGCCTAAAAGCCTTTTATATCCATACCTTTTTCATTCGGTGATCGTGTGAATTTCGTAATATTAATCTCGTAATGTTATATTAAATTGATTTGTTTAATTATAAAAAATAAAAATTGCTTTATATCAACACAATATTTTCGTTGAAAGCAATCATTTTGCGGTTTGACACATATTAAATAAAATAACAATAACTTTGTATGAAACCACGAAATTTATTATACGTCGACCGGTTTCGCTTATCTCAATCTTCATCAGGACGTATCTAAAACTGATCATAAATACAAAAAGAGTGTACTTATATATACATAAAGAGAAAGATAGAATATAAATTTACACGTGAAAAAGAGAAACAGAATACATACATATTTTAAATAAAACATCAAGGGAGGCAGAATATAAAATTATATGTGAAAGGGAGAGACAGAATACATATACAGATAAACGTAATATTAAGGAATGGAAAATTACAGTGTCAATCGATATTAAATTGATTTTAAAGGAAACATACCTAATATGGGGCTAATGGATAAATTAATTTTATTATTAAAAATTGGCGTATCACTATTTATTGCGTTTTTTTTCAAGGGCTTCTAAATTGTCCAACCGATAGCTAAACCCGTTTTTATGGAGGATATTGACACCTGTGGTATAATCAAAATAATGGTCTTTTTCAATAATATGGTATTATATTTCAATAATATATATATATATTTTTTTTAAATTTTATTTGTAACTATATAATACAATGAAAAAATCTGTTTGGACTGTGCTCGTCTCACTAGAGAAATTCTGTGTCGAGACAGGCATAGTTTACAAGTAATTGTACAATTAATAAGAATTACAAGTAGTACATAGAATTACATCTATTACCATATAATAGGTGTATATTATTATAATAAATAAGAATAGGTTCCATCCTAACCAATTATACCATACTGAAAATGGATTTGTAATGATAAATGGTTTTGACATATTGTATATTGTATTTAGCTATTATTTTTATTGTGTTACTTTGTTATTTTATTTTGTTACTTTAAGCACATTTTAGTTCTCCGCTTTGAGAAACACGTATTTCCACAATTCCATCCTGTGATTTATGTTTCAAATATGTGGTATGAATCATAACGAGAAATCCAATAGTCTGCATTCTATGCCCAATGTCGTAACCCACAGCAATACTTCATATCTATCGTTGTGACCACCTTAGTAGACTTTCTCGAATAGTCTATTCTCAAATACGGATACAATCGGCACTATACTCATTACTCTCACTATTCTCTTGGAAACAGTTTTGCAAATACAAACTTAAAGCGGCTTCACAATCGAAATGATTTTAACCACTTTGAATATTGCAAAATAATATTCGATATCGCTTATTTCCGTAACTCTTGAATTTTAACATTTTTGATGATTCAGAATTATATGGAAAAAAAACACCATTGAAGTGTGGTGTTTTTTGTGTCTCCGGGTGTCTCGCCAATTGTTCGTTAACGTAACCAGTACAAACGCCGCTTACGTAACATAATGGGTAGCGTGCTCGGACTGCTCGTGTAATGAATAATAACTTGAGCAATCTGAACACCCTAGTCTACGTTTTGACTTAATTAGAATTGTGTATTAAATTGACATGGAGCTTTTCTCTTAGACTATCTTCAGTATGGACACACATCAAATGTGGACATTATATTGACCTCACGTATACTTTAATGAGAACCATTGATGTCGTCATTAAGTAGACGTTGATAAATAAGTGTTTAGGTCTATTTTTCACAAAAAATAGTATGTATACACCGCACACTGACGCAACGCATTGTTTCGATGGCTATTACAATCTTAAACAATCAAATTGAGTAGGCTTCTTCCGTCGGCTAATTTCTTTTATGTTTCATTATTTTTATTACCCACGTGATTTATGACGCATTAAGTTCATTAAGTCGCATAGATACGTACGAGAATTCGAATGAAGATATTTGTTTTTAAATTAACGTATCCATAATGGAATTATGGTGATTCGTATTGGTATTTTTAATGAGAATTCCTTGCAATGAAATGGATTACATATTCTTACACAGGCACCGGCCAAATTTGTTGGAAATTGTTTTAAATATTTTAGTAATTAATATTTTTTTGTTTGTCATTTAAATTATTTAAAAAAAAAATAGAAGATTAATTATTGTAATTTGTTAACATATTTGATGTTATATTTATAATTCTTAAATTTAAATTAAATTTTATCGTGAAACGACATTAAATATCTGCGATTTTTTGTGGATTATTTTATAAATATTTTTAATAAGAAAGATTATCTACACAAAGTATAGGAAAATAATATGATTTAATAGAATAACAAATAACTTGCAGAAAATTTAAATATAAAGATGAGCTAACCATAAAAAGAAAAGAAAAGGATTAGAAAATAATGCGTAAATTTTGTTACAACCAAGATTTTTTATATCTTTATGTTTAGAAATAAATCTTCCTTAAGCCAAAAAAATATATTTTTGAATTTAAAAATATACCTGTATATGTATGTTTACCTAAAAAAAATTATATATTTTCTACAAAAAAAAAAGAGATCAAAAACAACGATCGGCAAATTAACGAATCAAAATCAGTTTACTGTTGGCGGCTTATTAGTTGCCTTTTCCTGCATTTATTTTTATTTTGTTAATGTAAATTAAAGTTTTACTAATTCAACCTTGGGGATAATAAATTTTTGCATGATTGTAGCGTGTACACATATAGTTATTGATTTAAAATTGTAATAGTTTTATCTTTGGCTGTGAAAAATTATATTAAATTTATTTTGAAAGTGATGCAAACATGAAATATATTTACATTCACATTATTTTTGTTTTCAAACATATTATAATACGCGTTATTTGATAAAATTTGTGCTATAAAACATAGGATGAATTTGGTGACGAAGAACGAACCTACGAATATTTGGTCTCCACGCGGGTGTCTTAGCTAGACTAAACAAAGGGCATTCACTACTGATAAAGCGTATGAAATGGCCCAGAAAACTATTTTGCAGAGATTATTTTCTAATATTATGAATATTTTATTGGCGTTTGAAGTATTGAAACTGTTATTACATTATGAAATAAACAGGGAAGTAAGAATAGTTCAATAAGAAATGTTCAAATGAAACGGGAGGCTTAATATTTATGTATTAATTTTTTTTCTATTTCGAAGTCGTATTTTGTAGGTCGTCGTAAGTATTTCGGTCTCAGAACCAAATAAAAATTAAATCCGTCGAAAGTAAATACAAAATCAAAATAATACATGTTCTGGAAAAGCGTAGATAACCCCAGAATTGGACACGTCATCAAGTGCAAGGAACCCGCTAGTCTGGCAAGTACTTCCATATCTATAAAGAAAATGTTGGCGCATTTCGATGATTTATTGCTAATTTGGAATCGATTTAATACCACTCATTTTATTATTAGTGAAAAGTTTAGGTGAAGTAATGTTTATGAACCGTGATAAAATTGAAAATTGATTAAAACTTTATAACGTACGTATATATTATAATTATCAATATTTTTCAAACTACAGAACAGTTTTACGACTAGTGCAAGTACTGCATTCTACTATTAAAATCTATTTTAGTACGAAAGCGCTGCATAATATCCGATATTGTTAACAAAATTATGTTCTTTAATTAATTTTTTAATTATCAGAAAACATGAATTTCATTCAATCAACAATATTTTTTAACAATGTATATATAAAGTTGATTGCTTTTAAAAATGGAATAGTAGATGCGTCAATTGGAAATATTATAGAATTTAAGTTCAAACGTTGTTGAAAATCTATTTAATTGCTATTGCGCTTCCACAAATAGGAAGAGGTCCAGGTTCGAATTCCGGTAGCAACAAAATATTTTTTCGTTACTTAAATTTTGTCTGTATATTTTTCTAATTAATTAATTTAATAAGTATTAAGGAAAACACATTCTTATTGTGAAGTTGTAATTATTCAGAACATAGGTCTGTGATATTTTAAATACTAAATTAATGTATTAATTATAAATATATACATATAAAATCAATTTTGTCGAAAAATATTGTTTTTGCGTCACCGGGATTCGAATCCGGGGAAGTGCATTTCCCCGGATTGAAAATAGAGATCCAGGTTCGAATCCCGGTGACGCAAAAACAATATTTTTCGACAAAATTGATTTTATATGTATATATTTATAATTAATACATTAATTTAGTATTTAATTTAATAAGTATTAAAATAGTACAGAGATATGTTCCGATAATGCAATTTCACAACAAAAATGTGTTCTATTTAATGTGTACAAGTGCTTACATATTTTTCAATAAAATCAGAAGAATTAAATGAAACGTTTGTTAAATAAATATTCTCAAACTTGTGTAAATAATGTCTAAATAATTTCCCAAAAAAATATATACAATAAATTATCATGCAGGCGTCCGGCTCCAGCTGAAGAGTGTATAGAACAATTTAATAAATAATCACGAATGTGTTCCGGTTTTCTACATGACGCAATATTTTTCACCAATAAAAAGCCAATGTGACGGCGTATAGTTGAATAGACATGTCTGTTTATTATAATATGCTAATAAACCTATTTGAATAGTAGCCGTCTGCTAGCATTTGCATTTTAGATGTAATAATTGCTTTAAATGAAACAACATTTAAAATATATATATTATTTATATATATAACTTTATTATGTATTTAAAAACTTGAAATATTTTCAAGAATTTGCCCTTTTACATTAAATTTATTTAACTTTCACCTTAGTAGTCTGACACTTATTTAAACACCGTAATAAGTTATACATTGAATGTATAGTTATTGAGATGTTACTATGCTTTTGCAATATGGTATTCTGGCATAAGCTAACAAATAGATTTTCTGTTTTAGTGTTGATTAAAATGTAGTGTAAAGTTGTTGAAATATTATTATATTATATTTTAATTTATTTATTACAAGAATTTAAATAGGTATATATGTAAAATGCCAAAAATGTCCATTCCGAAATATACGTGCACGTTAACCTTACCCAACCTCCAGTCATGACCGTCCTATAAAATATTACTCATCTCTAAATACGTTTTTCATGCATTTTCGTAGTTTTATGATACGTTTTACCAGTCTTTGTTAAAAAAAAACGTCAATGCCTAGTAACATTGTTACTATTTACAGGAGAAACTTTTTTTTTAAATCTTTTATTTCATAAATTTTAAATCTCATTAAGTATCATATATTTACATATTTACCCACATTTAAATACATTGCCAATAAACTAATGTGTTTTATAAAACCAAAATCCACCGAAGGCAAAACACAGTAAGATCGAATACATACATATCATATAATGTGAAAATATTTAAGGAGAGAAAAAAAAAATTAAAAAATGTATATATATAAAATATAAAAGAGAGAAGACAATTTTTTTTTAAATAAAACAAATAATAATACTCTTAGCCTCGTTTTGAAAATATTCAGTAATAATATTATATTATCTTTGTCATGTACGTAATATACATTTATATACATTGATTATCTCGTTAGCAACCAAAATTAAAATTATCAATTAGAATGATATACAGAAAATATTAATCGAAAAAATATATATATACAGTTAAAAAAAATATATTTAATTTGTTTTAAATATCACAAAACTAGGTATGTTCTAAAATTGCAACTTTACAATAAAAATGTTACAACCCACTGACATTCCAGATTAGCGTTCAGTCAAATGGTAATTTTCACTTATCATGGCTCTCAATAACGAAGGCTGTAGTGACTCAGGATATCATTAAGTCATATATGACAAGGTTTTCAGAATAGATCATCGCCGAGTGTTCTGCCTGTTACCTGTACGCCCCCCGGGGATTGAGTGAGCGCGTCACACCTCCCGGCCCGGGGGAGGGCCCGGTCGGCGCGGCGCCGACTCCACAGCGCCGAAATGCCAATCAATCGTAATCGCGTCCAAATTTCCAAGAATCTCATTCCAAGTCTCGTGAAATTTCTTTAGCCTAACTCGGAAACCGTGGTTACTTTCGAATGCGGAGAACGCCTTTGTCTCGTACTTTTAACAGAATGAAAGGAGCATATTGACGCTAGATTTCCGCGTAAATGTTGAGAGTTATCGTGTAATTAGGATCTGAATAGCATTTGCAAGTAACGGGTTGTAAGTAATATTGGGGAACAATAGTTCTGGATTGTGGCCCAATGATTTTTTTCTCAGCATTGGTACATTGCGTTTTTCTCATTTGTTCAAGTAGGTATTTAAACGCAAATGATAATTGTTGTTTCTCTTGGATGACCTTTCTATATTGGAATGAAAATTCATAATGAGATACCGTCTGTTGTGTAAGTGAGCGCCTGAATGCTTATCTTTCAATATCGTACCCCTTAGGCTGCATTATGTACATGCATATGTACATTATCGCATTATTTATCTTGCAGTTAAGTACGAGAATTTATGATTAAATGTATGCAATTATCCTACTTATTTTTAATAATAATATTATTTGAATACAGATTAAGTATATCAATTAGAAAGATATAGAGTAAAATTCAATTTATAGAATAAATATTTAATTTGTATTAAAATACTACAGAACTGTGTTATGAAAAAACTGCAACTTCACAATAAAAACGTGTTCTCCTTAAAATATTATTTGAACTGAATTTAAATTGATATATTTTATGTATACTGATCCTACGTTAATATATATTTTTAAAACAAATTAAATACTAGAAAGATGTACAAAAAAATATTTTAGATAGTTACTTTTGTTTTCAACTTTTTGTACTACTTATACTTAACCAAATAATTTTTGCGGATTAATTGTATTGATAAGTTATCATGAAATATCGTGGAATAAGTATGTTTTTAATCCTTGGAATATGGATTCAATTAATGAAAAACGGTACAGTGTTAATTAAAAAAGCATATCGATCACAATTAGCTTACGTTTAAGCCTCGGTTGCTCATATTGTACGGGTGATAACGATTGACAAAAAATATGAGAAGGATTTCAAAAACTGCTTCTATACCATTGCACTATAACAACACGAACTCTTAAGGTTTTATGAACACATGAATAACAATAATCCAGTTCATTTGTTCGCTCAGTCCGAAGGATAGATAGAGATGGGATTGGCCGGATGCAGTCGTGACAAATAATGAACTTGTGGTGGGTCCGACGACAGAGCAGCTTTATTTTAACCTTCCCAGGATACTATGATGCATTAATTATAAATATATACATATAAAATCAATTTTGTCGAAAAGTATTGTTTTTGCGTCACCGGGATTCGAACCTGGATCTCTATTTCCAATCCGGGGAAGTGCACTACCTTTGTGCTATAACGCCAGTATGTTTCTTACAATATTTTTCGACAAAATTGATTTTATATGTATATATTTATAATTAATACATTAATTTAGTATTTAAAATATCACAGACCTATGTTCTGAATAATTACAACTTCACAATAAGAATGTGTTTTCCTTAATACTATGATGCAGTATAAATCGCTACTGAACCTCATTTGTCAATGCCAATCTTTGATGCATGAGAGAGGGTTGAAGATCTCACCTTTATTCGAATGTGGATTTTCATAAATAACGGGGTTAATTGGCCTACATTAAGAACGGAGGTATTTCATTCATATTAAACTAGGGATCAATACGTTCACTCACTTTCACGTTGTTGGGTTTCGTGCCTGTTCTCCAGTTGAGGAGTGACTTTTCAGTCAAGTCATAATTATATATGGTGAGATAACTGATATTTATTTAGTTTTGTTCCATTAAAATGATTTCACATCTTAGATTTCAAATATGGGTTAGAATAATTTATAAAAACATTCACATTATAATCAGCAGTTGATTATTCATAAACAAGATAAAAGATGTCGTTTTTAAAAAAAGAACTTAAATGAAGTCATTTAAAAATTTGGAATACAAATGTTGTTTTAATGTATATTCAAAAGATATAATTAAAGTGCTTAAAGTTCTTTGTCGTTAATATTTTTTTTACAGAATACAGAGCCTTAAATGATGAAAACACGTTACGTTACAATTACGGATACGATACGTCATACGATTTTTATAATATTTTATATTAATTAAAACATGGAACTTACTTAGATTAAGCAAAATTAATACATTTGAAAAAATGTAACGTCCATGCAATATTTTTTCACATCTAGTCAAAGTGCCAGACGGTTATTGATTTGATTTATTCGAAATATGCGTGCTTGTGGTTAACGTTATTAACGGTATGACCGGCGTACAAACGGCGATAATTATTTTAATGTTGATATAAGCTATTTAAGTTATCCCGTTTATTCATAAATTTGTTTTCACTATTTTTATCTCAATAATGATTAGCGATTGTTTCAGACGTTGACATTTTTATTTTACAAGTTTATTCTGGAAAAACCCGTCGACATGCAAACAACAAATTTCGTTCACGCTCTTCGTGTCGTACGAATACGCAAATGTCTTTACCGATTCTTGCAAATACATATTATGTATGCCGATGGTTGTTAAATGTGTACGGCGATTCTTGTTAAATTAATTTAAGTATGTTATATTTTTTGCCGTCCTATTCTTTATTGCTCCGTGTCCGATCGAGAAGACAAGGCTGTGTTTGCATTTACCTATTTACGGCCGGGTCATTTAAATATCTTCGCGTTGTAAATCTTAAATAATGAGCTCGTTCCCGAACCGAAGCGTTGAAAATATTATTTTTCCACTATAATTGGTACTAAAATGTTGGCCATGTCACATTTTTATGTTATATCAATATAAAATTTGTGATGATAGTGTTTCATAGGTTTCCTTAAATTTACGCGCGAAGGTTAAAGGTTTATTATTTAAACGTATAAACAATTTTTTTTTTTTTTGTTTTTACTTGATAAACCAACATCATGAGATGTCATAAAATGAACGAATGATTAATAGATTTGGAATGTATTCTCTATTTACTTGAAAGCCTTTTCGTAACGCTGCATCCTTTTGCACTCATCACGAAAATGTTAGGTTAGGTTAGGTTATCTGTATCTTAGATTAGTGCATCTTTTTGTATTTGCAAAATGTTAGAACTCTCAACACAGGTCAAAATAATAGTCGTAAGCTTGTTATTCACCACAACCGAATGCACAATACACGAATCAAGTTAACAAGAGATGGGTCGCAATAAATAAATAAAGTCCAGTTTATTTGTCGTCTCAGCAAACCAAGTTGAGCAATAGCAACAAAATGTGAGCACTCGTCAGGCTCTTCAACAGGCAACTCGAAAAAATGTTGGCGAGCGTAGTATATGAAGAAGAGGAAGTTGGAACAATATAAATTCCTGGTTAAATTTATTAACTTATACTGTAATCTAATTCTTATTTTAATAATTTTTTTTAAATTTTAATTTCAACACTACAGCAGGCCACGAGTACAAATTACTGTAGCAATACATACCACAAAAAATACGCAGAAAACCATGTCGGACCTATTGTGACCTCACCAGGAATCGAACATGGAACTCCCGGTATGAAAGCCTAGTGTTTTATTCATCGGATTACGACTTGCCCATTGGTCTAATCTAAGTAGTATCGCAAGTTATCTAAGAGAAAAAATCCAGAATATTTATTTATTTACAAGCAAGATTTTAGGTCTCCATAGACATTTAAAGTATTTGTGTTTAGTTTTCTGGGCTTTGATGTTTCGTATCCCGCTCAAAATATTTTAAACGTTAATAATAATAAGTCCTGGCGAAAATACTGTGAAACAATTTGATAAATTAATCGTCTTTAAGGTTGTAAATATGACCTTTTGTTTGACCACTGTTAAAACTAGGTATTATTATAAATTCCTATTCTAGAATGGTCTACGTACGTGTGTAAAAAGGTAATTAATTATAAATTGATTAACTTGATATAATATATGAATCTGTAATATCTATTTGCTACAGTGCGGTGAGAGCTGACCCACTACTTACCCAGGACCGATCAATGAGCTAATGCTCCTATATCGATCCTTCTCATTCATCGCCAGGTTGTCGTTTTTTTAATGTTGAAAGGCAACTGTGCCCCTATACGGGCAACAGGTCGATACACGGCTACCAGACAATATACATCCATCTCTGTCCCCCGGCAAGAAATCGAGTTATAATGAAGTGATTGTTTAAAAATTGGCCGCTTTTCAAAGTTAATATGTTGCATGGTCGTGTTTTGATTCTGTGGCAGAAATCTGCCGCCGTTTGTAAATTATCAAGTAAAGCGCTACATTCCCGAGAGAACACATAAACCCTGAACGAAACCAGCCACCGCCGTCCTCGTCGCGTGCCACTCAGGCCAATAGCTCCCGTTCGATTCGTACCCCAGTTTCCATCGCACTATTTTAACCGGTATACATATTATAATAACCTTTGTAACCTTGCTTTGATAAATTCAGTGGAAGCAGTAAGTACACGTTTCTGTTAAATCACTAATTCTGTCATTACTACCTGCGTAACTTCACATACAGGATGCTGCATAAAAAAACTCTAGTGTCATCCTCCCTACAGCTACGCGTAGGGATGATGATACTGAACAGATTTATACGTTCCGTTTTAGTATCAGTTATGGTTTTATGGTGAGCATCGCGCTTTTGTTATTAGTTTTGTTGTTTGATGAGTTTATTAGAAATGGTGGGTCGCCGATAGCAACACAGCGTGCATTTTACATCCACTTTGCGCACCCATTTTCAATGATCATATCATTATCTCGTAGACTGTATGAAAGAAAATGTGGAGAAAGAAACAGGATGACACAGTACTATGAATACTACCACTGACTTTTTGTAGTCCCGTCTCTCTCTCCACTCTCAGCAATTGAAGGATCTCTTGACTGATGCTGGGAGTCACTTTTAATACACTCGAAGTTGTAGAAGGTACCGTTGGTTACTTTGCAAAGTATCTCGCGATGTAGGTAGATGACCGGTGCGTATTCGAAAAAGGTACACATGCTGTATTGCTTACAGGACAGCAACCAAATTAGCACCGATTCCCGTGCTGATGGACAAATAGGTAGAACAAGTATGTGTTGGGAAGTTGGAAGGAATCTATATCGGGATTATGAACATAATTTCTCTAACATGTTGCAGAAAATGTTTGATTTCAATAATATGGTGCAACGTTCCACACATCTTGTCGTTATCTAGAAGTCATCAAAGAAATTCCAACATCGACCCAGCAATTGAGAAGCTCTCAAAGAGGCGATCACCCAGAAAGTCGCCCGAAATGACTCGCAGAATTATGAGTAAATCTTTAGAGAGAGGCTCAGCGAATGCGTTAGTAATGGTGGCCGTCGCTTAAATAACACGTTGTTTAAAAAACTGTATTATGTGTACTTGTTGTAAATGGAAAAAAAAAATTGTTTCTCTTTTCGTTTGGGTTTTTTTTTCATTTCAAAATTGAGGAATTCTTTATTACCACACCCTGTATAATCAAGTTAGACATTTCTACTTGTACGATCATACGAGAATAGTAAACCAACTGAGAGGCGGATAATGATTCCCATCTAATCCTTATGATATCATTCGTTCATATCAAACAAAAACACTTAAAACCAATTATCATCGAATGCAATTCTTAATTTATTTTTCATTTGTGTGTTTGTTACTTTAATGCCTATAAAAATTCCTGAATAACTTACCGTTGTGAGAAGTATTACAACATAACATAAATTTATTTTGACAATCTGTGAATCACGAGTGTTGTAGTAATTTCAGATTCAATATTGAGATATGTTGAAGGTGGTGTTGTTAACATTTATTCGTCTGATGAATTAAATGTTGCCGAGTCACATTCGACAATATTAGATTTGCCATATTGTTACAAGGCGGTCGCGGTGCCAGATTTTACAAATGTCTTTCTTGTTATCAAATAATAGAATATTACCGAGTAGTTAGGTGTTTCATTCTGATTCTGGTATGTATATGAATTTTTCTCGAATATCAAATACATAAATATTTCTAATCTAAGAAATCTAAATAAAGAAGATGGCTTTCAAATAATGGCTTTGAAAAATGTAACATATATATCGGTTCGAAAATTTGTCGTCAACTTACTGTGTTGGTGTAGCGTAATCGGTTAATGCAATTAACCCGGATAAGAAGAGATCCAGGTTCGGATCCCGGTAGCAACAACAATATTTTTCGATAAAATTGATTTTATTTGTATTTAAAAGAAATTAACTGTTCAAAACATTTTTGGTGAAACTTTGTGGGATTCCATGATTATTTTATTGTATATATATTTTATATATTATTGTATTTAAATGTTAGAACATTTTCGGGAATATATATATCCAATTTATCATTTCATCCTCGTATCCATTTTAACTCCACCCCTATCTTCACCTCCGTTAACTCCAAGCACACCGTATATTACTTTCTGAAAGTGTTTTTAATTTTAGTTGAATTATATTATTGATAATGGGAACATGTTCCTGAAAACGTTCTATCGTTTAAATACAATAAAATATAGTGGAATAAAACTCAATTTACAAAATAAAAGATATTCTTCTCTTCTAAAATCTTTAATTTTTATTTTACGAAACTAACTACTATTTGCTTCGTTGCTCTCATGCAAACTGTCTTTCTCGGTTTTTCTGTATGCTTCACATTTTTCGACTCAGCAGTCGGAACAGATAATTGATCCCAGCGGGTAACGATACCGAGATTACTTGCAGAACAGGTATTGAATGTTCATTTCCTTTTGACGAAGGTACTCCGCATTATGCACCGCTTGTGTGCCTATTTTATTGGGTGTTTTTATTTATTTTTCATCAAGGAATCAAAAAGGATAATTGGTCTCAGCGGGAAACAATTAGGATGTTGGCAGCTTAGGGAATCTCCGCGCAAAGGCGTCCAAGAAAGGTTTTTATTGTATTTTGTTTAGATTACTGATTTCAGACTTTCAACTTTGATATTAGATAACGGATTTGTCAATTTAGATACCGGAAGTTAACGCAGTAAATTTGCGAGCGGAGGGATAGTAAAATTTAATAGGAACTTGACAACTGAGGCAAGACTAGCGGTTCACAATGGAGTCCTGGTACCGACACTGATGTGTGGAAGAGAGACCTGAAGCTGGCAGAAAAGGAACGAAAGTAGACTGAATGCAGTGGAAATGAGATCACTTAGGCGAATATGTGGCAGATTCATTTATGATAGAGTAAAAAATGAAGAAATAAGGAAAGAATGTAAAGCTGTTCTTAGTATAGCGAGTAAGATGAAGAAAGGATCACTTAGGTGATTCGCTCATATGGAACGGATGAATGAGAAGAGAATGGTTAGAAATACATATGACGCAAATGTTGATGGCACCAGTAGTAGAGGACGTCCTCGAAAGACTTGGTGCGACCAGCTAAACCAAATACTGGAGGATGGTCCTCTTAGAAACCTCAATAGACGTCGAGCTTGTATGAGAAGATGTATGAATGTGGATGAGGCGAGAATTGTGTGTCAATACAGAAGAGTGTGGCGCTTTATCATCTCTGCCTACGCCCGCGGAGAAACGGCGTGATGGTTAATAAGTAAGTAAGTTATAGAGAAAGCAGCCAATCCATAAATTTTGAAAAAAAAATTATGTATTGCTTTTTATCGAACCAATGCTGTATATAATAATTGCTTTCTAAAAATTTTGTTCTTTGCAAAAATCCCATTTTATTTCCTTAAAGTACTTAATTTCTAAAATCTATTCTCAATTCCTATTAAACGTCCTACAAAGTTTGGTAGCAGTACATTACTTCTCATTTTTAACGTTTAGAACATTCAAGTTGTGCAGATTTGATTATTGACATTTTTCACAGTAGTACTTTTATGTCAGTTTGAGTTTTCGGGAGTATTTCTGTGACTAGTTGCTTTCTGCATAACTATGTTCAATTATTTCTGTGACTAGTTGCTTTTTGCATAACTACCTTCAATTATTTCTGTGACTAGTTGCTTTCTGCATAACTACGTTTAATTATTTCTGTGACTAGTTGCTTTCTGCATAACTACGTTCAATTATTTATGTGACTAGTTGCTTTCTGCATAACTACGTTCAATTATTTCTCTGACTAGTTGCTTTCTGCATAACTACGTTCAATTATTGACGTAGATTACAATATTTAATGATGTTGCATTGCATTTTTAATCATTATATTATTATTTATAAAAAAAATTCACATGTTATATCCTCTTTTTTTTTCAAATATAGTACATAATACACGTATGTTATATATTCTTTCTTAATTTCCTTTATTTTTATTTATTTATTTAGACATAGGTATATAACACTTGTACAGCTGCAAAAAAAAAAAACAGCGAGCCTGTTTTAGGGTAAATTGGTAAACAAATACATTTTAGAAAACTAAAACTCATTGAAAACAATAAAATCGGATACGTAACATACAAGGCAAGTAAATGTGAAAATATTTTAAAAATACATTAAAAAAAGAGAGAAAAAAATATGTAATGTAAGCACATACAAGGTAAATAGTAATATGCAAGATCAAAACACACAAAAGTAGTTATAAGAAGTATATCATTATATAAAAAAATTTATTCTCAGTATCTGCTCTTCCTAATTTCAACGACTAATTTGAAACATCCTTTTTAAAAGCCTTAATGTCAGTTATAATTCTAATTTTATTTTTAATTCTTCTATTCATATTTTTTCGCCCGTCTTAACATGTCTTTACATAATCTGGCCCCTTGTGGTAATGGAAAAATATTAAAATATTGAGCACAATAAAACCTAACAAAATATATCGCGAACAAAAAAAAAAAACTAGATAAGATGATAAAAAAAAAGTAATTAACCCACTTGCCTCGCTAGTATCAAGTGTAAAACGGGATAGACCGCCGCGAAAGTTACGACCTAACTAACGAATATACGAGTACTATGCATGACGTAATTTTAATTCAATCTATGCCGATGTGGTAATGACGGTTCATATTTAAAATGATGGCGTTACATCCTCTTTGCCCCTGTCTAATTCATTCTCGTGTACCGTGTAATGAAAAACTCGTGTAATGAAAATAATAGATTTGAAAAAAATAAACACTGTTACGCCTCTGCCGTCAGATCGTGCGCCCATCGGTTTTTGGTACTCGAGCCTTAATTAATATCGTTGATTTATTCGCGGCGAACGTTCTTCCCTCCCGCGTCGCCCGATAATTGTGTTGTGATTTATGTTCTTCTCGCCCGCGACTGTCCGCCGGGAGGATTTGCATACGGGCCCATCAGGGTCGGCGCTGGGTATTTTGGCGTATATATATTACGTTATCCACATATTTGCAATGCGGATTTCCTGATTTATAATTGGGGTATTTGACAATTGAGATTTCGCTATCGGCTCGACTTTTTTTTTTTTACATTTAAATTCTGTTGTTTCTTATTTTTATTTATGTTTATCTAAAAATAACACTACGCTATTGTATCTTCTTTATGAAGAAAAAACAAAATAATAATTTATTTTATTTTACTGAAACGGTCGCAATCATTAAAGATAGGCAGAGAGGATAGAGCACCACACTTTTTGTCCTGACACACAGTTCTCGCCTCATCCACATTCATACACTTCTCATACAGGCTCGCCGATTATATAGGTTTCTAATAGGATCATCCTCCAGTGTCAGATTTACCTGGGCTTGCCAAGTCTTCCGCGGACGTCCTCTATTTCTTATGCCATCAACACTTGCGTCATACCATTCTCTCATCATTCATCCGTTTCATATGACCAAACCACTTTAAACAAACATCTAATCATGTAATGACGCTCACCTATAGATAGTCATATAAATGCATATTAAAGTACAATGGGGGTGAAGTCTAATTAAAAGTACTACTATTTAGAATAGAACATGCAGAATACCATTGACTGCGTACATCAAAATATAATAATAAATATTATATTTTCATAAATCAATCGATATTGTGCATTGTGTTAGTAAATTACGGCATTAGAAGTTTTAAAGTCGTACACAGATTGTCATTTATATTTAGAAAAGTAATTACTTTTAACATTTTAATTCGTTAATATTTTTTTATGTCGTTCTAATAAAATATATTTTTGTAATGTTTTAGATGCACCCGATTAGTTTTCTTAATGCTATATAGTCAATAAATGATTTTTCTATTACCAGGTGGCCTCAAGTTAATCTAGTTTTTATCATTACTAGCACTTTATAATTTGTAAGCTGACATTTTGTCACTTGTTACCGGTTTTAGATGCACCCGATTAGTTTTCTTAATGCTATATAGTCAATAAATTATTTTTCTATTACCAGGTCGCCTCAAGTTAATCTAGTTTTTATCATTACTAGCACTTTATAATTTGTAAGCTGACATTTTGTCACTTGTTACCGGTTTTAGATGCACCCGATTAGTTTTCTTAATGCTATATAGTCAATAAATGATTTTTCTATTACCAGGTCGCCTCAAGTTAATCTAGTTTTTATCATTACTAGCACTTTATAATTTGTAAGCTGACATTTTGTCACTTGTTACCGGTTTTAGATGCACCCGATTAGTTTTCTTAATGCTATATAGTCAATAAATTATTTTTCTATTACCAGGTCGCCTCAAGTTAATCTAGTTTTTATCATTACTAGCACTTTATAATTTGTAAGCTGACATTTTGTCACTTGTTACCGGTTTTAGATGCACCCGATTAGTTTTCTTAATGCTATATAGTCAATAAATGATTTTTCTATTACCAGGTCGCCTCAAGTTAATCTAGTTTTTATGATTACTAGCACTTTATAATTTGTAAGCTGACATTTTGTCACTTGTTACCGGTTTTAGATGCACCCGATTAGTTTTCTTAATGCTATATAGTCAATAAATGATTTTTCTATTACCAGGTCGCCTCAAGTTAATCTAGTTTTTATGATTACTAGCACTTTATAATTTGTAAGCTGACATTTTGTCACTTGTTACCGGTTTTAGATGCACCCGATTAGTTTTCTTAATGCTATATAGTCAATAAATGATTTTTCTATTACCAGGTCGCCTCAAGTTAATCTAGTTTTTATGATTACTAGCACTTTATAATTTGTAAGCTGACATTTTGTCACTTGTTACCGGTTTTAGATGCACCCGATTAGTTTTCTTAATGCTATATAGTCAATAAATGATTTTTCTATTACCAGGTCGCCTCAAGTTAATCTAGTTTTTATGATTACTAGCACTTTATAATTTGTAAACTGACATTTTGTCACTTGTTACCGGTTTTAGATGCACCCGATTAGTTTTCTTAATGCTATATAGTCAATAAATGATTTTTCTATTACCAGGTCGCCTCAAGTTAATCTAGTTTTTATGATTACTAGCACTTTATAATTTGTAAGCTGACATTTTGTCACTTGTTACCGGTTTTAGATGCACCCGATTAGTTTTCTTAATGCTATATAGTCAATAAATGATTTTTCTATTACCAGGTCGTCTCTGTTAATCTAGTTTTTATCATTACTAGCACTTTATAATTTGTAAGCTGACATTTTTTCACTTGTTACTGGTTTTGTTAGAATTTGGCATATTGAAGAATTGCAATGGTGGGTGTGAAGTAACGTTACGCATAAATAAATACATTTTTGAATCGCAATTTAATGTTAATGACATAACTATTAATGAATTTAAATTGATTTTATATGTAAATATTTCTAATTCATACATTCAATTTGTATTAAAAACATCACAAACTTGTGTTCTGTAAAAATTGCAACTTTATAATAAGATTGTGTTCTTGTAAGTTGTATTAATGTTTTCAGAAGTTAATAAAAATGAATTATCAATTAATTCTGGCGCCTCCTATCGGATTACTCAAAGTTGTTTGAGATTCCATAAATATAAAGAAGATGGCTTTCAAATAATGGAACGACAGATGTATCAATTTATCAAATGTATCAAGTGTCGAAAATTTGTTGTCAATTTAATGTGTTGGTGTAGCATAATCAAGTAATGCATTTCATCGGACAGGAAGTGATCCGGATTCACAACAACAATATTTTTTCGACATATTGATTTTATATGTTTATCTTTCGAATTAATGTATTTAATTTGTATCAATTTTAAATTCGGATGTAATCTAATTATTTAGATTATAACCTTATCGATTGAAATCTAATTCTTGCCATTCGTAAAATCTCCTGCCGGCCCTGCGTTTCGTCACCTTCACCATAGCTTGGTAGCGAATCAGATCGATTCCCGCGAAACGTACATTGTGAAGATTAATATGTCCGTTGATATATCTGTTGCGATGACAAAATAAATCCATAAAAATGACAGGCAGATAAGTGAGAATTAAATCCGGCTCGAACAAGAACATTGTATCTGTGGTTTATTCTGTATCCCACGTGATAAATTATTATAAAGTAAACTAAAAACACCAACAAATCGATCCCTCCTACGTAAAATATCGTAAGTAAAATAATACATTTTTAATCATTCTAGTATTTTGCCCGTATTTGATACATTTATAAATTAGTGTAATTTTTTTGTATTATGTTTATTAGTACTTCACGTGGTCGCGAAAAAATCTTTCTTCCAAGCATTGCGGCCGAGCGGCCGAGCGGCCGACTGTTGCTCGCCCCCCTTTGCCTTCGTCCGGAAATATCTGAAAAACGGAACTCTCACAAATTCTAGGGATGTCAGACGTAAAATGTGGCACTCGCTAAAAATTACAAGGGAGAGCATCTGCGTAACCTTACAATATTCTTTGTGAATCCATCCATAGAATATATTTGCGGTATACTCGCTCGTATTTATGTCACGTGTCTCACCATAACCATTTTCTATCAAATGATTAGAAAATTCTGAAATCTCACTACACCCGTTTTACCACTATAAAATTACCACTATAAAATGCAGCACAATCCTTGCAACAATGTTTATAGACACCAGAATTGTTAAATTTATCATACTTGTCTTTAGAATTTATGAGTAAATTTTCTATATTATTATTTGTATAAAATGCCGGTTTAATGTTTCGTGGTAGGTGTTTAGATATTTGATTTGAAAATGTGTTTATGTATAAAATCCTACGCCAATAATCATTATTATCATTGTGTTTTGTCTGTGATTTATATAATAATTGACTATTGTATTTTTTTAATTTAATTTTTTAAATAGTATCTATTATGGTTTTGAAAAAAAAAATGGGATTGTCAATTTTGCATGTAAACAGTGTTGGTCATAAATTAAATAATTTGGAATCGTCGGAGATAAATAAAGCGTGTAAAACTAATCAAATAATTATAAACAACCAACTAAATTTAACTACGAGTCTAATTTTAAAAATTATTCCAGTAAATTTATATTAAGTAACGATTTGAGTTAGGTACTAAATTTATTTTTTAAATAATTATTGTTTTTTGAAAATAGATTGTGTTAAAGAAACCATAACATGCGTTTGTGATTAGTTATCGACATCCTGAAGAAGAAAATGATATTTTTCGAAATCGGTCGATGTATTTTAACTCAATAAGGGTTTAATAAAAAGTTAACAAATAAAAATAAAATGTTTTATCTTATTATTTGTATAATATGTGGCCACAAAGTAATTTTGATAATTTTTAATAAGTAATAATAATAGTTTATTTGAAATACTATAAGTATGTGCACGCAAAATTTTTAATGTCGGCCTCACTGGACTTCGCTTATGGTGAAGCAAACATTTTACATTGTTAAATAAAAAAACATATACCTTGTTAGATAAAAAAATGGTGTTATATATATAACGATATACATGAAAATTTGTTCATTTGTTAATGCTTTTAAATTGTGCCATAAGACCTAGTTTTATAAGTACTTTAGCATTTTAACATCTTCAAAGAATTCAGATAACACAAGATTTACGAGTTATAGTTTTAAGTAGAACACATTTTTAATTTGATTTGTATTAAAAAGACCACAGAAATATGTTCTGGAAATGCAGCTTCGCAACAAAAATGTGTTCAAAGTTTATCCAAATTCAATACAATGGATTAGTTAATCAGAGTGGTTTACTCTAAGGTATTTGAGATTCACCGTAATATAAAATTGATTGCTTTTAAAAATTGAATAATAGATGTATTAATTAGAAAGATTACAGATTATAAGTTTAAAATTTTTGAATTAGCGAAAATGGTTAACGAGATTTATCGGATAGGAAGAGGTCCAGGTTCGAATCCCGGTAGCAACTAAATATTTTTTCGATAAATAGATTTTTTTCTGTATATCTTTTTATTTGATTAATTTAATTTGTATTGAATCAAGATTGATCAGTAATATTAGATCAAATATCTTAAGTAATTTTTAAAGTGTACATAGTAGGTATTGACATGTTTTTGTCACGTGATGATTTCCATATTTCAGTAGTCTGTCCTTTCGTAGTTTGTCCTTTAGTTTTTCCTTTATATTTTCAGTAGTTTCCACCTTCAGTAGTTTGTCAAGAATCATGTTGTCTATACACGACATATTATATGTAATTATTGATGATAAACTGTTATTGTGCCTTTAATTGTGTTCGATTGTAACGATAATTTTTTAGTTTAGTTTCTAGTGTACCAGTGGATTGCTCGAAGAATTGCGGATAATCAGTTACCAATCATCGTAAACGCAATCAAAGACAATCACAGTTGCAGTAACGGTTTAACCATCACTGATGTATATTATCTTATATAATATATTATATGTATATTATTAGAAACAATATTTCTCACGCGCGTCAGCGTTTTCTAATTTTTAGGCTGAATTATTATTATAGTAATTCAAAAATTGTTGCTCTTCAATATTTGATTTACTTGGTTATACTATTTTTTCCCTATATCGACATTATTTAATTAATTAAAGTACTTAATATGCAAATAATGTTCAATGATTGCACCAGAATCAGAATCATTTACTTTTATTAGTCCATACCTCGTTGTGACAATTAATAGTCTCGAAGGCGATTGAATATCGGTCCCTCGTATTAATAATTGATTTAACTTAATCTTACTGTCGCGGACGACACCGGCGATCCTCCGCTATTGCTGGTAATTTGCGCGTGATCTCTTATTAGCTGCTGCACGACTGAGATATTAATGGCTGCTCATGAGCGCCACTCTTCAGCCATTAATTAAGTTTACATCACTCGCAAAAGGCATTAAAATTTAAGAATGTGTTTTTCATATTAGCTTTATTAATTTTGCGTTTCAGGAAGTCGATTCCAGATTCTCTGTCATTCTAAATCGCCTACCGAATTTTTTTTTCATCTGCGAAGTAATTTAGTAAAATATTTTTAGTAATTATACTAAAATTTTTATAACTAGGAATTTTTTCTTCTGTGTAATGGAAATAATATAAACGAAACTGACAATTAGCTTTCGTTCAATTATTTAATCATGATGTTAAACTGCTGCTTGTCAACTCATTGCTAACTCGGCCCGGCCATCGGTCGCCATCTTACCGCGGTGTTGCGAGCATATGGCTTAAAACCATTTCTACCCCGAATTATTAAATTTAAGTACCTAGCAACTGTATATTTTTTGTAGTATTCCTCAAACATGAAATATACAAATTGTGATGGATAATTTTAAAGAAGTACAGTCAGACCTTACATGACGTATACAAAAAAATATTTTTTTAGCATAGTACAAAAGATAGGAAAGAAATATTCTAAATTATTAAATACAAGAATAATTGAAAATTAAAGAAAACTATTTTGGTCGTACTAACTGTTAATAATCACACGGAATACAAGCGCGTCAAACCTAACTTAACCTTTTTATGCTATGTCAACAATGCAGCGGCTGAAATGTCAGTTGCTCACTGTTACAAGGTTAAGGTACTAACATAGTCTAAATAAATCGATACATATATATATATATTATATATATTATTTACGTAGACTTAGTAGTATCATCAGAGAATTGACACCACAGTAAGATGTATGACTAGTAGATAATATTGATGGTACTTTTAAGAATTATCAGGGTAGAAAGGGATAAAACAATAGTGCATAGTAATACCTAAATTTCTACCTGTGATATTTTATAAATTCAAACATAATCGTCGATGACAACATCATCATCGTTATCGTCGTTTAATATTCCAGTGTTGTGCATAGGCGTCTCTCTTTCTTCTCCGTGTCTTGCGCCAAGCGTCTCTATTGAGTTCCCGCGATACATGTAGCCTTAACTGACCATTTTTTAGTATGACTCACACTTACGTGTCCCATTCAGAATGTCCACCCCCAACACCTACTCAAAAGGCCATTCTTACGAGTATCTCATTACGTGTCCCACCCAGTTCCACTTTGGCCGAGTTGCTCTCTCTCTCTCTCTCTCTCTCTCTCTCTCTCTCTCTCTCTCTCTCTCTCTGCTACTGCTAATTGTTCCCTGATATACTTGCTTGTCTTATATGCCACATGGAATAAAGTTTATATATATATATATTGGTACTTGGGATACAATTTATTTATTTATATACGACAAAATCTATTGTTGAACGATACGACTTTATCGAATTATCTTCTTGTTTTTTAACCAATAAAAACCACTCATGACCATAAATATGACATAGATAAATAGTTAACACAACAGGACTCTACAATATTAAGCTATTTGAAATACAGAGGAAAGCATTCGGCTGTCGACTGGCACCGGGTGATATAATATTTTACACATTTTAGATAGTTTTGCCAAGAGACCACGTTAAAATATTAAAATACTGTATTTGGATTCACTGATCGAGCATTATTTTTATTTGGAGGATTTTAGCAGTTAGAGGATCCGGAATCGACTCTCAGATTTCGAGTGCAAAAAAGCATCTCCGTCTGTCTGTGTTGAGACCATGGCCACCATTTTGTTTTAACGACCCAAGAGATCACATCTCACGGTGCGGGAAATTGTGTGAGCGTTTTATTGTTTCATTGATTTGTGAACAGAATATTAACAGAACGGGAATAGCAATTTTTATGCGCATTTAAAGAATTATTTTTCACCTTAACCAAAGTTAATTAAGCATCGCACGTATTTTTTAAAGTTAACTGTAAAACAGTCTATGGCAACCAGGGCTCAGGGCCCAGGGCCCAGGAAGGGGGTGGGCGATGGAATCGCTAATCGAATTCAATAGTTGCATGAATTAAACCATAGATCTATAAATATTACCGGAAAATGAATTAGTACGCATATCTTATATTTAAAATACTTTGGTGGCACAGTATTAGTTATTTTTTCTTTGCATTTTTATTTTATTATTATTTATAATTTTAAAATAAGTGAAACTAGGTGTGTTCTTAGAGGGGAGAGGTTAGGGGATGGGCCCAGTACATGTGGATGCCCGAGGGCCCGGAATTTTATTGTTACGCTACTGTAAACAACAATTGATATATATTACTCGATCTTTTTGAGATATTACCATGTAAAATAAAATAATAAAACCTTTTAAAGTGAACTTGTTAATAGGAAACAAGTTTGATTGAAACGGAAGAATGAATAAAATAATAAGATTATATTTTATATTAAACAAGCAAGCATGAATTAATAGAACTAACTGTTACTCAATTCTCTTGGAGGTAGGCAGAGAGGACGGATGGAGTGTCACATTCTTACATCTTCTCATGCAGATTCGTCAATTGTTGAGAATTTTATCAAAACCATCTTCCAATATCTATTAACCTGATCATGACAAGTATTCCGCGAACGTTCTCTATTTATTGTGCCATCAATGCTCGCGTAATATATATTTTTTATCATTCTCACCTCATTCATTCGTTATATATGAGTATTAGCAAACCACCCAAGTGACCATTTTTAATCAATACGTTAGAATCAGTAAATATAGCAACTTTGTATAGTATCCGACGAAAATGTATTTTTAAGTAGGGTTCAATTGCGTTGAGTTTAAATCTTTACTGAATCTACTTACTCTGAATACATATTACAGGTATAATTTTTTTTTGCACATATTGTACCTCGCGCCTCTCCTCTTCACCAAAATAAACGCACTAAAGTAATCTAAGAAAAATAAGACAAGATGTGACTATATATTTTATCCAGTACACATAAACATTAAATTTGCGTTTTAACAGTTTTTAGAAATTAACATATTTAAAAATTGTAATATACCCTGTCATGTCTCTGTAGATAAGTAGATAAAGAACTTATTTGTGAATTCAGTACCTACACGATACCTACCTAAAAATTGAATTAAAGTAATGTTAATAATTATAGACTGTAAATGTATAACTATATATAAAATTATTATAGTGTTACTTTCTTTACAAGCACAAAAGCTAGATTCTTTTTTGAAGAGGTAAGCGAAAAAAAAGACATGTGATTTAAAAATGTAAAATATTTAATTCATGTTATAAAAAAATTGTAAAAATGTCAAATAAATGTTTTTTATTTTTTAAATGCATACTTTTACTCGCGCTACACAAAGTACAAACAACTTAAAATGTTTTTAAACTAATTACATTTTAAAATAATAACATTATACGTAATAATAAAATTTTATAATATGATAAATAAATGTAATTCATTCCTTCGTTCCTTCTCAGTAAACTGTTATCATGACACACGCTATGCTCCATGTTAACATATAACCATGAGAATACTAATTGTACTTTCTTACCGATAAAAAGGACGTGAAGGACTCCTAAAGTATGGATAGACGAAATAATCGGAGCAGTGGAAGTGACATGGGAAACATCGACGGAGGACTGAGCGGCATAATCTGGGGAGGCATTCATCTAGCAATGGATCGATAAAGGTTGAAACTACAAGGGGTGGATGCCTAACCGTCCACTCGATCGATTTTATATTTGAAAATAACGTTAAATTAAACGTTCGCATCGGAGTCCGCCGGCCGGTGAGGGGCACGCTCACGTGTTTGTCTTGCTGCCCGCTGCGTGTCTTTTATTGTACAAATTTCCATATTAACATGTGATCAATCACTCATCTCGCCGTGCCCCCACGCTCCCTGCATGACGGACGCGGAGGCTGCTCGCCGTTGTCAGAAGGAAAACTTTTCAATATGTGTCCGGCAATCGTTTTTAATCTTGGTTCATATTTTATTTATTTTGTAACGAATTATTGTTCCTTTTGAATGCCTTGCATGCAGGTGAGGTCGGAGATGCCAACACGGAAGCTTTCAGTATTGTGTTCTAACAAATGTTACCTTTTTCATATTTTTAATTTATTCGTAGATTTGTTACTTTATTTTAATTCAACCCTTTCTGTTGCAAGCTTCTTGCTTAAGTCAGAAGAAATATCAAGTAGCAGGTGGGTATAATAAAATTAGTTAAGGCTTCCCTTTCAAAAATAATTTATATTTCCGCGTTTTTACGAAAATATGAGTTTTTATTATTCATTTATATCAGAATTTATACAGCAGATTTGATTTTTTTTTAAACTTTTACTTAGATATGACCTTTATACTTATTTAAAATTAGTAAACTGAATTTGTGATTTGCTATAATTAAGAAAATATAAGCATTATAAATCACTCTTGAAGGCTGGATTACCTGTTTAAAAGAAAGAAGCATTATAAGAAAGACCGCGACCATTAAATTTATTTTCCGCGTGCCACAAATTGCTTTAATATAGACAACAATTCTTGCATATACGAAATATATTTTCTTATAATCTTGAAGCCAATATTACGGAGACAAATCTGCATTGAACCAAATTAGAAAAATATTAAAAATGAATATAGTTATAAACCATTTAATTTGCAATACATGTGATCAATTTTTGACATTTTTAAAACACTTTGTGTTAGTGAATTCAAATTATTTTAAATAATTTATTGTATTTACTTACACGCTTTGAGGCTTCAGCCACTATTTTAAATCAAGTTTTATATCAAGAAGATACTAATTTATTACTAAATAATATTTATATCGATCCTATTAATATGTGTTTTTTATTGTTTTTTAATCATGAAAAATACAATTGAATATTATAAATAACAAATTTTTTTTTGCAAATATTCACATTTTAAATTTATTTTTACAATAGTTCCTAATTAGTTACCCACCATTTATACTTTTATAGTTTTGTTTTTATCTATGCTGTCTATGCTTGCTTTTTTAATTTTAGAATATATCGTTTCCTGAAGAAGATACTGAAGAATATAGGTACCGAAACATGTTTGTGTATCAATAAATAGTGGTTTTAGTCAAAGTGTTTTATCTTATATATTTATTCTTCATAACTTCGGCAAAATTTCGACGTCTGCTTTTTCAAATTAGAAATTCATAGTCAAGCTTCAAACGATTTATCCTTGTTAACTTGAAGTGTTTTGCAATTTCATCAATTTTTGATTAATCATACCCACTTCGTGCCGTATGGATAAAATTGCATACGGGCTTGCAAGAAAATTATTTTGTTATATTTATCTTACCCTGTCAGGTTTTACATCATAAAATTTGTTTATCTTTAGCAGATTTTTAATACCCGTGTTAAAGGTCAAATGTTTGGGTTTATGTTGGTCTACGAGATCTGATCTACTTATTAATTATTTTGTATGACGTATTTATATAAATGTACATTTATCGATGAAAGGAATTTTTGTTTTACGTAATGTATATTAATATAATAATTACTATGTTATACTAATGTCTGTTTTACATCAGCGTTTTTTTTTTTGGATTTTCATATTATGCAAAAAATAAAATAAGTAATAAAATAAATATAATATGTTAGGTGGTTATGTTATAAACATTTTATTGCTGTAATATATATATATGTATATATATAATGAATTTTTTTCTGGAGGAACCTGCGTCAAATAGTCCTGAAAAGAACTTTTACACTCCCTATGTTTCGAATAAATATCATTACTTATTCTCAAGAGCCTTTTATTCTGAATTCTGCCCTAATTGACTAATAAACTCGACCCATTCGAGGCAAGAATCAAAAATAGATTCATCCAAAAAAAAAACATCATTAATACTAAACCAACAAAATCCCCTATAATATTCAAAGAACCACTTAGCAAGGTAATTACACCTGCACAGAACCGACTATTGAACAAAACTAAATTACAAGTCACCTTTTGTTACTATAAGATACAGTTAATCGCGATGTCAACCAATAATATTAGGTACCTACCTACTAAGATTTTAATTTACTTTCGTTTTGGCTCTTGCTTCGAACGGTATAAGTAATGATGTTTACTCGAAATGTCAGGAGTGTAAAAGTCCTTCTCAGGACTATTTGACGAGGAGTTCTTCCAGAAAATAATTTGTTACCATTTACCTTTTAAAACCTTAAATATACCACAAATATATATAACCTTATTGATTTTTGGTGTTATCCGTAAAAACTATTTTTCATTGATGATTAATTTTTTGTAATTCTTATTAATTAATTGTTTATTTTATTCATTGTCTTAAAATTAAACGACGACTTGTTGTCTTACATCTTGCTAACCGTTTTGTTTATCACTGTAAAATGTTACTGTACAAAGATGAAAATTTAATTTCACATCTCAGAGATTTGTCGATAATGAACGAGTCTCGATACAAGTCTCATCCGCGTAAACACGCTACGAACCCAGTTATATGGTGGGTAATAAATTGGTAATTATTCTAAGATCATTCGTGGGTTTAGGCTGTATTAATAACAGTAAGCGATTGCCAATAATTTAATTTAAATAAACTATTTTGTTGTTTTAAAAAATGGTTGAACTATTTTATGTAGCCTACGTATTGAAGACGCTCGATCTACATCTCGTACACGGCGTGGCATAGAAATTAATTTTCACGATTAAATCAACATAAACAAATGTGTGTCCAGTAGATTCACGGCGTATCGACTGAAGTATATTGATTTATCGATCATGGCTTGGTCTATGCCGTCACATTGTTTTGTGCCCATGTATGTAGGTGTATCTGTCAGTGTAAACTCTCGGTCGCACCTTTCTATTTAAATACTGGAAGACGTGATATATGTTGGATTAAATCATTACACATTTGTCAACGCTTGTAGCTGTGTGTTCCTGAAATTTATTGCAAAATGTATCATTTTATTTCAATACGTTATGGCGTAAGATACTTTATATTTAGATAACGATCATACACACGTTGGAGGTATTATTATCTAAAATATACATAAATACTTTACAACGGAAGTAATAAATACCAAATCGCATTTTTTTTCTGAAATGCAATACTATTTGTAATATATTTTAATTATGGGTATGTATGTCCGCTGATGAAATTTTATTTTCAAAATTCAGTACAGAGTTAGTGCTAAGTTATTCGTTTTTTATTATATTTTATGATCAAAGCAAGCTAATCAAGTGATATAACTGACTTTTACCACCATATTCTCCGAACTTTAAGCCGGCCATACATGCAACGTAACTGACAGGTAGATACATGTGTTCAGGTCGCCTGTATAGGTAAACCGGAGCGTGTTTGTGACAAAACTACCTACCCTACCTGTACATGTGACCTGACAGCAATTTAAAATTTATATTTTTTTATTATTAAGGTGACACATTCTTGTTATGAAGTTGTAATATTTTAAATACTTATTAAATGTATTAATTAGAAAAATATACATATTAAATCAATTTGATCGAAAAATATTGTTGTTGCTATCAGAATTCGAACCTGGATCTCTTTCCAGACCAAGGAAGGTGCATTTTTTGCATATTTTCTACTTGTGGGTAAGTGCCAACTTTAGGCGAACCTGACCATGTGTGTTATTTTAGAGCGTACAGTTGTTCCGTCCACCGCAAAGGGAAAGGTCGCGTTGCGTTGTTCGAAAAATGGCATCTCACAAGCGCAGCGTAATTGTGAGAGAATATATTGAATTGTATAAATCTGATCCATCCATTCTTAAATAATTACAGTAATATTGAGGCTCTACATTTAATTACTTTATCAAATTGACGTGACTGTACTGGCTTCTTTCTAACAACCGTTCATTGCACCACTTTTTTCGTGGTTTTCTTTCTTTCTTTCGCAGGATGACGAGAAGTTTTAATAGCGGTACCGCTTCATCGTAGGTACGCTGTACCGATGAAATGGTTGACTGCGAGATTGTCATTGGTCAAAGTTAAGCTTCGGTTAACTTGTCATGTTTACCTGAAAAGGTATACCTGTCAGTTATACCTGTGTTTTGTGTATGGCCGACTTTAAAGATAAAAATGGAAGAATTGCTCTTCCCGAAACTAGTAGTGATATTAATTTAAAAATGTGTGTGTGTAGTACAAAGTAAATATAAAAATGATATATTTTTTAAATTAAAATGTTACACTACGAAGTAACTGCCAAATCAATCGATGATGTTAAGGGAAAAAGTTCTTCCGTCTACATTCACCCTAAGTCGACAATTTACAACTTAATTTTTCTTTTCGAGTTATATTTGCGATGCAGATGAATTTATTATTTACATATGTAGTTCATATATACTATAAATATATCAAATTATATTGTAACATGTAAATTGAATAATAATAACACGTTAGATATATGTAGGCACCTATAGTGTTACCATTTTTTAATTATTGTAAATTTATTAAATGTCATTTTAATTTTAAAAATAAAACTGTACACTCGTTGAGTTATTTTTACTACTAGTTTTAAGAGATGCTGTCCTTCTCATCATCTATATATAACTATATATCTATATAATAACTAAACTAAATACAGTATTGTAGTATATTCGAGCAATGGGGCGGGGCTTGAGAAGAGGGGGACATATAATGGACAGTAAAGGCGAAGTGTTAAGGAATGTTATTTTGTTAATTAGTGCTTTCTTCGAATTTAATTTCTTTTCTATTTTAACGGTTTCCAAATCGTTCATTAATAATCCTTTACTATGTTTTGTTTTGAAAATTAAAACAATATTGTTATACCACAGAGTAACCGCCATGTTAATTGATGTCATTAAATGTTGTTCACATTAATTTAACTTCATATGTATTTTCATGCATATATAAGAATAAATTTATAAAAACGAACAGTTTTTCACAATGTTAAAATCGTGATCCGAGTCTCAATTTATCATTCAACTGACAACGGTCCTCATCCACATCGTTACTGATGGAACTTATTTATTGCAGTTTGTCGGTGGTGCGTCTCAGGGTTGTTAGAGGCAACATGTTAGATTTTTTTTAAATGAAATAGCTCCGTGTCCGGAGCGCCGGCGCGTCACTGGTGTGGCGTTAAACTGATCGAGTAACGCCCCACACCGGACCGTCCCGGACGGTTAACCCTTTACGATATACTTTCTCCCAGTAGACATGTGTATATTTACACATTATTTGTCTTCGGTCGTATGTTAACCAAACATTTGCATGATTTTAAAACACACGATATTACCATCTTTGGCAAGAATAATGATGTTTTGGTATATCTATAACATATGACCAATATCGCTACGTACATAATATGTTGGTAGAGTTTCTGAAAACCCGGGGTTTTGAAACCCACCTACTCCGGGTTCAATATTTTGGAAACCAGGTGGGTTCAAATCTAGATTCGGGTCTAAAATCATTATAGTATAAACATAAAAATAAAAAAATAAACGATTTTATTATGTTTATTGCAAATAATTTATTTATTTATATATATATATATATATATATATATATATATATATATATATATATATATATATACATATTTTTGTTCTATCAGAATACATAATAAACATAAGACATAATTATACTCATAGTTTATTGAGTGGGATGGAGTAGACTTCACCTCTGATATATACAGCGTTGTCCTGGCTACTTTTCTAGACTAAAGTCTGTGTTAAAGTAGCCAGTTTTTTTTTTCGTGCCGTTGTGGTGTTATTTAAGTCACCGACAGGAATAAAAGAGAATTACAAACATGTATAAAAAAGTAAAAATAAAATAAAAATATATGTGGTAGGAGTGTTGTAGGACTAGTGAATTATTAGTGTAGGTATTGTATAATTTATATTAGAATATTGTATAGCCCTGCTTCTGATTCATCTCTACCTGATTGAATCATATATTAAATCATATGATGGATTTCCAGTTGGTACTGAGTGTGTTGTATAGTTTCGGAGTTAAGAATATGTAGAATCTTTGATAAAATATATATATAATGTTACAGCACTTCTAGGTTATTTAGTTTTAGAATCTTTTATATAATAATATGTTAGGAATACTGATGCAGCGAAGGACTTATTCCCTAATGCTGATTTAATTTACGTGCAAAATTTAGTCGACACCGAGAATGTTGGCTCATTGTCAGTCCAAGTTGGTCTCACTGTACAAAGCGCGTCGTAGAACCTCTCAACATTGAACGTAAACTTATTATTGTTTTTTAACAGGGAGAATTCTTTCCTTAAACATTTAAAATTGTTCGTTTCCGGTTTCTCCGATGTTTCAGAATCTTTTAAAGTGAGATCCAACGCTTCATCATCGTTAATACCTTTTCCTTATCGTTGATCAATATTGAATCTTTTATGCTATCCATAGAATTGACTTCTGAAACCGAATTTTGGAAAGGCCTGCTCACCAGTTGTGTAGCTAAACTCAAGGTTTCGTCTTAAGGATTTAAATTTGGATCTTTAAGCGCTTTAAACAAATTGATCAAATTCTAATGCATTCGATTGTTCAGTCGTTTTCCGAGGTATTGCAGCAATTCGCTTGAAACTCGAACCTGGCGGGTTTCAACTCCGGGTTTCGGATTCAGGTTTTAGGGTTATTTCCCGACCGGGTCCGGGTCGGGTCCAGAAACCCTACATGTTGGTGCATATAAAATATCGCATTTTATGGTGAAAAATAAAAACGATTTATTAGAGGACAATTTTTTATTAAATTTAATAATTTTGATCTTTTTGAATTCACTCGTGCCAACGACTAACAAAGAAATACTTTTTTTATACCTGCATTTTTAGACTTGAGGACTTGACGGCCTCTTTTAATCCTTCTTCACTGAGATTTATTTTCCCTTAAAGATTATGTTTAAAGCAATGATAAGCAATCTGCAAGAAGTAAGTCTGGTGAAAAATCTCATAGTTTAATTCATTATATATCCAAATTATCATAATTCAAGTCTTGTTCTTCCATCATCATGTAACAGAATAGGTTCCTATCTTTTTACGAAGACTGGATGCTGTATTTTCAAAATTTAATGTGCATTTGTTTAACATAAAGCTGTTCGCCATTATACTTTCACCAAACTTCGCACTTTTCATAGCTTGCTGTTGCAAACTTTTCATTACGTATTTATAAAAAATGCAATGAGGTGTTTGTGTATGTTGTGTATAGGACTCTACTTACTAGGTGTTTACGCGCCTTGTTACTTCAATTGGCACCACTAGGTTTCCTGGTTTATAATAATGTACATGTGAGTGTGAGAGAATTGCGGCTTTTTTTCCGGAAGCTAAGAAGACGGTAACCGACAGATATCATTCTTATTAGATCCCTATCTTATCGACCAGCCCAGAAGTTCAAATAAACCGCCAGTGCACCCTTCGGTCGAACAAATAAAAATAAAAAGACAACCCAGCTAAAATAACAACAACATCGGACTAGAAGACAGTAAAATTAAAGAGGTTAATGCAGTTCATATATCATATGCGTGCTTATTGTTAATTAGAAACCTGGGATCCAGCTATCGAAGGCGTTTTCATAAACACTAGGATTAACCTGTGTTGAACTGTAGTACCTACAATGCAATTAATATTCGCTCTAATAATATAAAGCTTATTTTATCGGTCTGCATTTCTGGATCTACGATCCTTGAAGAGCTATTTCTATACAGTTTCTTGTAGCATCTTTAGGAGCACCGAAAATAAGTATTACATACGCATATGTATCTAATAATTATTAAAAATACTTAAAGAATAATAACAAAAACAAGTATTCTGTATCCGTATGAGTAATTTGATTGTGTTTATATGTTTTATTCTATATTTTGTTGAAGAATTTTTATAAATATTTTTTTTAATACTCGTTTTTTTCCATACTACAATGATCCAAAAACTTTCAAATCATGGTCAACCGCAGTATTAAATTATTGCATGTTTTTAATTTCAATAAAATTTCATTTGGCTGCAGCAGTAATAATTAACGAAGGCCTTCTAAGTCTATTTTACTAAAAAAATATAAATAAAAAGATCCACCAACAGTCGCCCGTCAGAGGTGCTGCTCGGTACCGCTGAGCGCCCCGCCAAGTGGCGAGCCGCCCAATTATAAGTTCAATCTCGTAATTGCACACCGACCTACCTGCGCGAGTGGTCGGTCTTAGTAAAGGTGGTTATATTATGGTATCGGTCCCCTTGTTTGCTCGCCACTCGACTATTGGTAGCGATTAGCCGCCCGTGTGTATTCCGGTCACATGCGCATTGTTACCCGCCAACTCACTCTTCCGCGCATCTTGTAATTGGACCCGACAATTTGTAGCTTTGATTTATGCCATAGGAATATTTCTATTCATTGACTTGTATCTGTTTTTTTTGTAACGAATTTGTTCAATATTAATATATTTTTATTATTTATTTTATTAATAGTAAATTAGTCGCATTTAATAAAAATATCGTTAATATTGTCGTCGAGATAGAATCGGAGTATTTTACTGAACGCATAGACTAATGAATGAATAGACATGATATGAAGTAAAGGGGCACTCTACACACATTTATCCAACGAAGCATATAAATTCGATAGGTTATGACACATGTTTGCGACATTAAAAGTATTTAATCTTCGAAAATTAAATCTATCAAAACGTATTTTTTACATGAATACATATTATATTGTCAGCGTTTAAATTTTCGTTCCAATATTCATATTTTTAATAAAAGTCGCGGAGCTTTTTGATTGCGTGAGTGGCACAAAAGTGATCGCGTGGGTGCCACGAAGATGAAAATTTTAGGATAAGGAATTTGCGTTAGTTCGTGTCAATTTATTTGGTAATGTCTGGACTGAACGTGTATTTAGCGTGAGTTGAATTCGATTTTAGTAAATCACTTAACTGTTGCACTTTTAGTTGTTTTTTTTTTTCAATAAACGTTTTTCTATAACTGTTAAACTCTATTAATTAATGACATCTAATTGTGACATGCAGTTAGACATTTGTCTAAATACTCGTATGTGCCACAATATACATATATTTTTTAACTAGAGTTAATTATTGACAACCGACATTTACACAGTAATATATTACAGTTTATTACAAACGTAATAATAATTCAATCGCATCGCTTATAAATGTCTCACCAGATAGTGAATGATAAACACTCAGGTTTACATACGCTCGATGCGCTGTTTGACGCGTATAATGTGTGACGTAGTAAACGTCTGAAAAGTGTATTTAAATCGTTTTGAGCAGTGAAACCTACCACAACGTTATCGCCCTAACATTAAATACCAGTTCAGATTTTAAAGAATATTACTTTACGACCATGATATATTTTAATTTTCTCTCATTATTATACCGGAATATAGGCAGAGGAAACTTCGGACGGTGGGATCCATGACAGGTGTATGTGTGGATATCTATATTTTTAATATGGACCCAAAAATTAATAACAATAAGAAAATAATTGAGTTCGTAATCTAATGCTATATTTATCAGCTTGTTAGCGTCTAATAGGTCATGGTCCAGTTACTCGTCTATCTCGTCTCATCTCATCTCAGCATCACGGTGCTCCATGACATCATAGGCACACTTAGCCGTGCCCAATCAACTTCAAGTGCCTAGAAATATTTGATGATAATGATGAAGTTACCAAGTCGGATCTTTCAACAACTTTTATCGCGTGGATCCGATGAACTATAACTGATCTTTGATGTGTATTTTATTATTTTAATGATGCCTTTTTATCTTAACTCTCGGAAGAGTCACGAAAATATGACGGGATTCGTGCCGTCCGCTTTCGTCTCGAATCTTTTAATCGGATCATCATCTCTCCTCCCTTGTGGAGTCGCTCTCCTGCTCTGCGGAGGCTGCGCGCTGTTCCGTCGGCTTCGGTGTAAAATACGTGGTACCTGCACTTTTATTTCGTTTTCTCGATCGGCAAAGAAGAAAATCTACCAAACATTCGGGTTAATACAAATTACGGTAAAACACCGATAAATCTTAATTGACTAATACGGAAAAAAATCTTCACTCTAATTATATTTAATTCTAAATAATTTTAAGCGCACGTGATCCAGTTCTATGTCCAATTTTTATTATTAGCTTACGGTAAATATCCATGTCATTTTTTTGGAATATTATCTCTATAGGTACCTACTCACCGCGTAGTAACTAACGAATGATCATGGATTGTGATTTGAAACATAAAGCACAATGGGGTATTTGAACTTACAATCCTACAAATTTTGTATTGATTATAGTAATGACGGTAATTGTGACTCGATTCGTTAATATTAAGTCAATACCCATCCTTCTATTTGTGCCTTTTTGTAATTTTAAATACATTGTAATATTTAAAGAATATTTATCAAATTTTTAAATGTCATTCCAAATAACGAGATATATGAGAAATTGAAAAAAATGTTCTACATGAAGGTTGTCTTATAGAAAAATAAAATGTAAGATAATGAGGTATAAACATAAAATATATATAGCAATGGTATTAGAAGATTTTTAAACTATATATTTCACACATGCGTTCATAATATCTCAAAAGAGATAATAAATAATTTTATCAACGGGCACAAAAATTTCAGAACATAATATATGTATTTTAAAAAAAAATTGTATTTCTCGATAAAATTATTACTGACATTGAAAGCTTTTTGTGTTTTTGGATTTTCGACCTTTAAACAATATTTATTTAGCACAGGTTTAAAAAGGGTTATGATTTATCGCTCCATTGTTTTATGCAAGCGTTAGACTACAGCACTTCTATTGCGAAAAGGTAGACATTAGAGTATTGTTTAAATTAATTTAAATATGTTTGTTTTATTCATGTTTACTTGGAATTCTCCACATTATTTATGGGATGTTGTATTTATCGGATCGGGTGTCTGCAAAATATTATAATATTACCATTAAATAATGCATTATCATATTATGATTAATATATAGGTGTAGCTCACTTAGCGCACAATATTTTAGGGATTTATTTTATATTAAAAAGATGAGTCGAAAATGTTCAAGCTGCATGCGCTTAATCTAAATCCATATCAGAGATATAAGCATTTTATAATTACGTGAGTATTTCGATTAGTTGATATATTTTGAGTACAAGAAATATAATCGGATGATTTAGGAACTGATGCAAAAATATATAATTATAATGTGTCAATTTCGTAAATACTTATTTACGAAGTGTGAAGACTTAAAGCTGAACATGAATTTTTTTAAATCTCGTACAATTAATACGTACTGTTTGAATATTTCCATCTTGTAATTTACTCTGATATACCGCCCATAACATATTGTAAACTAGGTCTGTTACACTCTATATATTTAAGATTAAGTTGTAATGTACGTTTTTCATGTTTTGACAAAAAAAAAAAAAACAATCCCAAAATCTAAGTCAACTTTTTAAAATGTGTTTAAATATGTTTACTGATAATACTTTTAATTATTCTCGCATAAATATCTCACTAGACTTAATAAAAATACAAAACAATCTAAATTATGTGAATTAAACATTTTTATCTGTTTTATGAGCGTACACACCTTACGCTGGATGCTCGCGGTGTTGATCGGTAGTAGGTTGGTTCTCTTTTATTATTTCGTTATTGTATTTATTGTAATCTCTAATCTTAAAATTAAGTGGGTTTTGTTTTGCACGGAGCATTTTTTTTTGCACATAATTTGCCGGAAAAAATAATCAGACGAATACATCGAAACTCACATTCTTGTTTGTAATGCAATATCGCTTTGAGCTATTATACATTATACGTTATCATGTTAATTATACACGGTCTGTATACAAACTGTATAATTGAAAACGTTGTATTTTATTTTTGAGGTGATTATCCCTTACGATATTGTGCTATGCTTCGCAACATTCATGATTCATTTCCTTCGCGGTGGTCGCTGACAGTATCAGAATACGTACATTTTAAATGATCGATTTAATTAAATATGTATAAGTACATACATATGTATATGAAGCCTTCATCCATCCTTCAAAAGCTTGTGTATAAATTAAGTAGGAATTATCTTGCATGCGAAGTATGCATCTATTTTTTGAGTGGCATGCGTTGCAATGCCACTCAAAAAAAGAAAATGTTTGTATTTAATTCTGATTATTGAAGTGCTTTTGGAAATATAATATTTTTTGTTTTTCCGTCTAGTGCGTATACGAAGAAGTCTTCAGAAAAAGCGATAATTCTTGGAAAATTCGCCACAGAGAATCCTAAAAATGGCCAATCAACGTGTCCGAATTTCACATTTCACGACATATGGTTTGCCATGAAATCAATAGCCGTAGCGCGCAGATCGCTTTCTTCGGCGAACTTTTTCTTGCGCATAGCAACTCACCAAAGTTTCATGGCAATAAACTATATGAAATACACACATTTGTTGAAACAACTCACGCGCCACCTGTTGTAAAATGGTTGTTCTAATTCAGAAACCTTCGCGGGCGTATGCACTACAAGTCACCAAAGTTTCATAGCAATCGGATGAACGGTGTAGGAACGCATACAGGACAAACAAACAAACAGGCATTCATTTTTATATATATAGATGATGCAAATTACTTTTTTTTCTATTACAATTTTTTTAAATTATATAAGTAATACATATTTTATTATATATTTTCTCTATTAATAATAATGCTTGCATTATCACTATAATAAATATTATGGAACATGCCTATGAACGTGCAATTTTCATACGTTTCTATGGTTTTTCTATAATATAATATATTATACCATTACAGAAAAATTTTTATTTTAAATATTTACATCTGATTATTATTTTTATACTGAAATACGTAAGATACGAGTATCTTCATTTAAAAAAGGTGATATAAATTAATTACGTAAGTATTTTTTAATGGCTCGCACAATAAAAAAGAATAGTAATATACAATTTAATGGAAAATTAATTACTACATAAATGAGAAGTTTCAGCCACTTAAATAATAAGTAAAGGAACATAACAATTATATGAAGACGACCAAGACAGAAATATGTGTACCATATGTAATATCAAAAAATATCAATTGTGCGATTTATGTAGGATCATGTCACGGGCGAGATCGTAAGTTAGGGAACGTTTAAATAGGAGTCGGATTATAGCAGGAAGAAACACAAAAGTCATCAAGTCTTTCCATAGCCGAGTAACTAAATGACATATTAATTCTCATGCATCTGAAGTAATTCGCGTTTCTCTGAGCAAAAATAACCAGTAATGGCAACGTTTATAAAACAACTTTTTTTAATTGATTTACTTAAAGTATAAATAAGTCTCTGTGTATTGTCGTTTCACAATTCTAACTTGAGTTTACATAAATTAGTTGTCATGTTGATATGCAATAGTCTTTATTCGAGGTATATATATCTTAGGTACATATCAACACCTCGATTTACATGTAGTATTGCCACGGTTTTTACTTGAGGAATACACAAAATTGTTTCTGCATGCGGTTAGGGCATGGTCTTGACTTGAAGTATACCATAACATAGTCCCTATACATCATCGTGCTATAATCTAATCCTACGATATACATACAGAAGTTAGTTCTAACACGTAGTTGTGCCACAGCCTTTAAATCATATTTTAAGACGTTAGTGCCTACTTGTAGCAGAGCCGTAGGCATAAGCCAGTTTTTTTTTCCATTTGTAGGTAGGAAGAAGGGCACATCATATTTTTTAAAGCTCAAGTATGTTCACCGAATTCATATCCATTGACAACAAAACAGTTTTTCGACAGAGAGACTTCCTCTGTTAATTTTTCTATTTGATTCAATTAATTTGTTTTGAATATCACAGAACTCTATTTCAAAATTACAAATTAACAATTAAAATGTGTTTTCGTTATATATACCTATATATTATATTATATGTATCAAAGATTATCCAAACTTAATAAAATTGTTGATTTAATCATGGCATTTCCTAGCATGAACTACTCTTAAGGTTTTTGAGATTTATTGCAATATAAAGTTGATCGCTTTTAAAAATAGAATCATAGATGTTTCATTTATAAAGGGATAATAAAGAATGTAGGTTCCAAATTTGTCGGAAACTTGTATGGTTGACGTGGCAATAGTTTTTTTTCTCTCTTTAAAATATTACCGAACTGTATTCCGAAATTAGTACTTCACAATAACAATCTGTTTTCATTAAAAATATATGTTTTCATATTTGAAACGTGTTGTACAGTAGCGAATTACTCATCTCTCGCACATTACAACATTAAGTTTTTGTTTAATTAGCGCCGTCTTGGCGATATTTTTCTTCAAATTGAATAACTCGTACAAAAAAAATAATGTCCGCTGATGGGATCCGGTTGAGCCCGCCCGCCATTGTTCGGCCGTCAGCGACCCCGCCCCGCCGAGAGCCGCTGCTTCGCTGCTCCCCTCGGCACTCTTTTTTGTCTCGAGTGCACAATGGCCGATAATTTATGCACCAACATCCGAAAATGACGTCGACCTCCTCTGGACTACACTTAAGAGTATGATTTACGTGCTAGTAAAACGGTGTGCGTTACGTATTGCTGTTTTAAAATTCGCCTACAATAATTGCCGATCCAAAATACATCGATAACTTGCACTTAATCCTGCCGACCCAAAACTGTGGGCTTACTTGCACGTCAATCATTAATCCTTGCAATAAAACTGCCGACCCATAACTGGGTTTACTCGTACGTCCTTATTAATCCTTAAATAAACCTGCCGACATAAAGCCGTGAGTTTACTCGTATATCGATCATTAATCTTTAAAATTAAATTGCGGACCCAAAACTGTGGGTTTACTCGCACGTCAATCATTAATCTTTGCAATAAAACTGCCGACTCGTAACTGGGTTTACTCGCACGTCCTTATTAATCCTTAAATAAACCTGCCGACATAAAGCCGTGAGTTTACTCGTATATCGATCATTAATCTTTAAAATTAAATTGCGGACCCAAAACTGTGGGTTTACTCGCACGTCAATCATTAATATTTGCAATAAAACTGCCTATCCAAAACTGTGGGTTTACTCGCACGTCAATCATTAATCCTTGCAATAAAACTGCCTACCCAAAACTGTGGGTTTATTCACATGTCAATCATTAATCCTTGTAATAAAACTGCCTACCCAAAACTGTGGGTTTACTCGCATGTCAATCATTAATCCTTGCAATAAAACTGCCTACCCAAAACTGTGGGTTTACTCTATATTGATCATTAATCCTTGAAATAAACCTGCCTACTTAAAACTATGGGGTTACTCATACATCCTTTCTTCCTATCCCATAATATTTTTAATGCGGTACTTACATTATATTTTAACTGTTTAAAACAGAGTTTAGTATTTTTGCTTTAAAATTCTAATTGTTGTCCAAAATTTAGATCTGATTTTAAATAAATTCAATACTTTTAAAAAAAAATACATGTATTCCGATTGATATAATGGAATAAGGAATTTTAAAATGTCAATAGTTATTGGCACGGCATATAATCGTCACACTTGAAAATATAAAATCGGTTTAACATTAATTTATATCAGTCTAAACGAAAATGTTTATAGAATAACTACAACAATTTTACTTCAACGATTTTAATAATTTTTGATATAATAATTAAATTACAAATTCAAATAAACTTCAATTAACATTTATTCGATGGTTTAAATCATACTATTATTATTATAATCCACTGCTTTTTTGTCAATACACTTTTTTATAATCCTATTGTCCGTCCGTTGGATGAAATAATTAATAATTGCCACAAGGTTTCGTGAATCTCGTTATATAATTTTCTCACAAGAACACTAATCCAAACTTAACCAATAGTGGTAGAGCAGCCCCTTAAAATGGAATCTTCGAAATTTAAATGATTATTATTAAAGAGAACACATTCTTATTGTGAAGTTGTAATTATTCAGAACATAGGTCTGTGATGTTTTTAAATACTAATTTAATGTATTAATTTTAAATATATACATATACAATCAATTTTGTCAGTCGGCTTACTCAAAAGTATTTGAGATTCCGTAAAAACCAATGTAGATAACTTTCAAATAATGGAACGACAGATGTAATAATTTGAAAAAGTGTAACACATAGGTTCGAAAATTTGTCATGAAAAATACTGGCGCTATAACACAATTGATAGTGTACTTGCCCGTATTGGAAATAGAGATCCAGGTTCGAATCCCGGTAGCGCAAAAACAATATTTTTCGACAATTCACGCAATTCTTTTTTAAATAATACTAAATAGATATATTATTCTATTTTTATATCACTTCTGTACTATTTTATTATTATATTTTTAATTTTTTGATATCTATATTTATAAAACTGAATGCCTGTTTGTCTGTCTATTGTCTAAACAATCCTACACACAAGCTAAATTTATCATTGTTACTCTTTAGAACCCTTTTGTTGCATTTCAGGTTCGTGAGAAAAAATAAATTCATCCCAACCCACCCCCCTGGATATCTCACCATCCCCCTGCTTGGATCAAATTTTGCATACGTCGTTATTGTTTATGGCCTGCAAAACAAAGGTACCCCATTTCCGCTTCTACCCAACCTCATATTTTATATTATATCTAAATCTGAATCCCGAACAATGTCGAGTGGGGATCGCTAGTATTTTATTTTAACTACGTAATATCGGAAGAAATTGCGATGCACACCCCTTCAAGTTCATCTTTGGAATAATTTTCTTATATTTGTCTTCGCTTTTTAACCGTTAGGTCGTGTTTTAGCCCTATTAGAGTATTTATTACCCCAGGTTTATGAATCGATCCTTGTGCATGGGTCACAGGGCGCGACAGCCTCGTAGCTCCTTAATAAAAATCAAGATTCGAAAGGAAAGCGGGCACTAAATTACGAAATAGCGGCCCGGGTAATATATGGACCCAATAAAAGCCTCGGCGTCTAACAAGACCCGGGCCATATCGCAGTAACGATCTGACGGATTAAAAAGTACGCGGCATAGCGGCCCAATAGAAAATCGTGGACGTGTTTACTTTACTTTTACCATCGAGTGTTCTTTATGATGCTCACGACGATGTTTTTACGATGCAATACTTTATTTACAAACTATCTACATATTATTTACTTATTTGTGATGATGTTTGTTGATTTTTTTATTATTCTTTTTGACCTTCGACTATTAGTGAAATTTATTGTATATTCAGTTTACAATGGGCAGTAAAAGTGTATATTTAATAAGAAATAACGAACATTACTATGTTTATTTTACTAATGCGAGTAGGTATCTACAACTATTATAGACGGTGACCCGGAGCCGAGCGGGAATACTTGAGGGGTCACGGCCGGCATGAGAAAAATAATAATTCTCCATCTTACTATTTTCACCTGTGACCGCTTTTTTGTTTTACTTAGGCGGGAGGTAATTAAAGTTTTTCGTGAAATATTTGAATTCGATATATAAAATAATTATTATTGTGTTCATTTTTTATTTTCTTTGTACAATACTTAACTATATTTAGAGTCATACGTTCTTTGTACGTGGTAATATGCAATTAATGATTTTAATGCTTAGAAATTTTCTCATATTATTTATATTATAAGATATGTAATGGTTTAATATACACGTTATATGTAATAATAATCAATTCTTAACTCATAGAATCCTAAGCTCCTCATCCTAAAAGTGCCCTAGACTCCTGAACACTTTTCGACTAACTGGAAAAACTTTCTTTTTTAGTTTTGACAATTATGCGTGTTCAATTGTTGTGGTTTTAAAAAAAGATTTTTTTTTTTTTTCAAATTGCGTAAGCAAATTTAATAGGTAGGAATTTATCGCCAGAACTCAACCTTTGAATGATACAATTCACAGTTCTAGATCCAATGCAGAGGAACACCTCGCATAATTTGCATCAGTAAAACGGTCTTGGTGCATTTTGGCAAATCCATCTATTATTATTTTCATGCATGTGTATAGGACTGTTCCGTACGTTTAGGAGTCTTGGTTTACTTAGGGCGGATATGGCTTCTTAATATTATTAAAAAATACACAATATTTTTTATCTACTTTATTAAAAAAAGTAATAGAAGGGTGTAATATTTTGGTGTATGGTGATATAGGTGATATGAGCCTAAAAAATGACTATCATGTCGCGATTAGAAAAATCGTGATGATGCTATTTCAAGACGAACTAACCCTTTTTTTTACAGTTTACGTTCGTATTTTGTAGTATTAAATAAATAAAACAAGTTCAACAGTAAATTAATACAATACAAATTAAATTTATCAACTAGAAACATATTGAAAAAATATTTTGTTGCTACCGGGATGAAAATGCAACTTCACTACAAAAAATGTGTTCTATTTAACTTTTTCTACCCTGACGGTACTTTAAAGTACCATCAACTTTATCTAGTCATATATCTTACTGTGATATTCTCTGATGATACGATTAAGTCTACGTAAGTAATAGTCTACTCGATTTATTTAGACTACTAACATTAGTTATTTTATTGTTGTCAACACTGCCGCAGATGAAATGTCAGTTAAGTTTGAGGCGTTTGTATTTCTTTGTGATCATCAGTAGTTATTTTGTGTTATATTCTTAACCCGACTATTACGGTTGCAAACAATAATGTTTTCTTGTGTACGGGAATTCAGATAGTCAAGAACTCGATGTACATTAAAATAGTTTATTATGAATACAATATAAGATATGTGTTCTGATCTACGATTCTGGATAGAAAGAGAGCGCGCGCTTTTTTTTTTATCCCTTCCACGCTGCCATTCTTGCCAACTTGCGCGCTACATCATGATACATTACATTCTGATTTTTGTTTTTTTTTTTTAATTTTCGACTTCTTCTTATGATGTTCTTATGATATTCTTTTAATTTTTTAGAATATTTATTTTTTATTTTATATACTTTAATTTAATAATTCGAGGTAGAAAGAGTTAAAAAGATATTATTTTATATGAAATGCCAGTTTGAATGTTCACTTTGTATTTGAATACATAAGCGTTGCATTTCAATGCTACACTTTCGTGTTGGAAGTAAAATAGAGTTCATTTACTTGTTTCAATGAACGTGGAGCTTTCGATGTATGGATTTATTTTTATTCATTTTATAAGAGCAATCTCGTGGTGATGTTTAATACACGATCTGCTTGTATCTCGTTAATTTACCTAGGAGAATCGACTGCTGCACTGCTCTCTCGTGTCGGCCAGGGATGTCACTCCTCGAGGTCATCGAAGGAGCCAGTGGGGTTCTTAGATTGAGGAGGTTCTAACTGCCTCGATAATGAATCGTATTAAAATTATAGTATTACCTATTGCTCTATATGGAGTTGAAACATGAACCCTGAAAGTGAAAGAAATAAATGTCGAAACGTTAACACTACATGTTAACGCCTCGTTAATCTAGTGTTGGCGTCGTATGTTTAGTATACTGTGGGGTGCCAGATGAACGGATATCCATATTCTTCAGTAATTCAGTATCTTTGCGTTAATGAAATAATCTAGTCATTACTTATTTTTTACATTTAAACAAATAAAATATATATTGTGAGGTATAGTATAGGCTGATGTTCTACCCTCCACCGACCATATCAGTAGCGAGCATGAAAGTGTGGGAATTCAGGTCAGTTTCACAACAACAGTTTCGGACAAAATAAATATCAAGTTTGAACCACTATCTAAATGTGATTATAAAGGATGTCCAGCGGAAAAATTTCAAGATTAAATTGCAATTGCTCGTATACCATCAGAGTGAGGTAAATGAAAGGGGGACGCACGTGATTTGAGGATTTGCCAGTCGTAATGAGTCACTGGTCGGGAGCGGACTGCGCGTTCGCGGTTGAGCAATATTTTAAGCGCGGTGATTCATTGGTTCGTGCGCATCGCGCTTTTTGTATTCACTTTGATATTCAACGAGTAAGTGATGGGCCTAGCACGCATCGTATCTGGTGAAGGGTTCAAAAGTTCAGACAAGAAGGGATAATAGGTAACCAAACTCCTCCGGGACCATCAACGTCAGCAACGACGCCAGAACATGTGGCTCAAGTTCGACATTTTTACTGGAATAAAATAAAATGCACGTTATTTTGAAAAATAAACTACAGTTTCACCCATACCAACTGCAAATTGTGCAGTTTCTCAATGAAAATGACTATTATTTACGTGAAACCTTAGCGAAAACGATGCTGGAATGTTTTGAAACAGCACACGAACGATTAAAAACATATTGTTTACTGAAGAAGCACATTTTCATATCGATGGCTATGTTAATAAATAGAACATAAGATACATTCCCGACAACCCAAGGTAACGCCTAAAAAATGTTTGGTTTGTCCAAAAACGACGGTATGGTATGCAATTTCTGCCCGAGGGATAATTAGCCCTTTTTTTTTAACCAGCGAGAGACAATCACTGCAGACGTGTATTGCCGAATGATCAATGAGTTTTTGGTTCCGCAACTGCAACTGTTTCCCGGGTTCAACAACAAAACACAATTTCAGCAAGATGGGGCGAGACTACTCCACACACAGTTTGAGTTTCAATGGAGAAGCTGAGGGGAATTTTTCCCAATAAATTAATCACTAAGTACAGAAACATACTCTGGACACCTCGTTCATCAGACCTTACACCGTGCAACTTTTTTTTGTGGGAATGCCTTAAGTCGAGAGTTAACAATAATAATCCTCGAACAATTTAAACCCTACAATAAAATATCTGCCGTTAAGTTGCTGCCATTGAACCGACGCTTTGCTCTCGCGTGTTCGCAAATTTAAGAGTCTGATTGCAAGAGTGTCTTGAAAGAAATGGATGGTATTTAGAAGATGTTGTTTATAAAATCTAAAATCCGCATCGTAAAACTCCATTTTATATAAATAAAATATGAGAATAACATTGTAATTTTTTTTTAAATTTGATAACTTGAAAATTTTCCGCTGGACATCCTTTATGAAAAAGTGAGATTTTAGTTCTAAAATAAAAAGAGAATTTTACGAAGCTATTTGGAATAAAAAATATTTCTATGTGATTGCACAAGTACTTAATAGTAGTAAATTAATTTACCCCTTTCATTCCGGATGAATGTTTAAATTAATAAAAATGGCGAGTGCACTCGGCTCCGTTAATTAGAGGAGTGTGCTCCCGCCAGCGGAACCACTCGTCTTTCAATTCAGCAACGTGAAGATCGTTCGAATACTGGGTTTACAGCTTTAAAATATTGCAAACGTAAAAATAATTAACCGGTTTTATTATTATTTTTTTTAACTTTTATATTTCGCATTCATTTAACATGACGTGAATTATTAAGGAGAACACATTCTTTTTCTGAAGTTGTACTTATTCCATCCCCTGGATACAACCATCCCAATGGAAGATGTATAAAAATAAAAAACTGGATTTGTGTTAGCAGAACAGGTGTCGTCACACTGTCATGTTGTTTTTAAACATTTTTTTTTTTATGAAGAAAATTATATCGCACACCTCTAATATGTCTGTAATAAAATATTATAAAGTGAGGCTTTGGTGATTACAAGAAGTGCCTTCGATTGTATCCAAATGCACTTGCACCCCACCCCGGTCGCGCTGCATTGGCAGTGTCGGCGCGCGCTAAACCTGCCGCGGCTTTGTGCTCCATTACGGCTCCCGCCACTCGGAATCTGACTTGTTCGATTTTTTCAGCGCGCATTGACTACCCACTACCTACCCTTACTTGTCGTGTGCTTTGCGCAGCCATCGAATACTTTGTAGAAATATTGGTGTTGCAATAAAAAAATATTTTTTCAGTTATTTTGGCGTGTATCTCACAACCCCCATTAGATAATTTCACATTGGCAGTTATTTCTTATAATAGTTTTGATTTTTAAATTGTTTAAATATTATTTATATATAATATAATATTATTAAAAACTCTCTGGAACTAGGTGGTTCTCAATATGTAATATAAAATAATAATACTTCGTTATTTTTATAGCGCCATTTTCATAAAAAAATTCACCTCAAGGGCGCTTTACCGTTTAGTCTCATACTATTTTTAAATTTTTAATGAATTCATATTATATTTTGAAGTTTAGATTTTTCAGAACATCGTTCCGTGATATTCAAAACAAGGTAGTTAGTTAACTAGTTAGTTACTTAGTTTCATACTTCACGTGTTGATGAAAGTTACTGTTTCCCTCGAAACTCGAGTAGTGCCAATAAACTCAAGTAGAGTTATAACATTGTTTCATTTATATTCATTCATTATGATGAAACTCAACAAAGTTAACGCCGATTATATCAATAATAGAAGTTTACATATATAAATTACTTATAAAGATACACAGTAAAAATAATCATCACCGGGATTTAAACCCGGAACTTTCTATATGCGATAGTGACCTTTAGCTGACTACGCTAAGATAACCAACACAGAAGTCCAATTTTTCTAATGGGAACAAATTAATATCTCGTTTAGAAAACGGATACAGATGACACAAAAAGTAGACATATTACTTCTGTGTAGGTTATTAAGTATAGCCTATTCCATAATGAAAATTTAATTGACGTGACATCATAACGTACGTAACAGAGAAAATATATTATAAAGTTCACAGAATTGTGCACGTAGGAAAAAAATTTCGAAAATTTGTCGTCAAAGTACTGTCGCTGTGGCATAGTTAGGTAATGCACCTACCCCGGATTGAAAAAATGATCCAGATTCTAATCCCGGTAGCGCAACAACAATATTTTTCGATAAAATTGATTTTATAAGTATATTTTTCTAAATAATGCATTTAATTAGAATTTTAAAAAATGTCACAGACCTATGTTCTGAATAATTAAAACTTCACAATAAGAATGTCTTCTCCCTAATAATGATTTGAAATAAACTATATATATATCACTGAGATTTTTGTGACGGTTGTAGTAGACAGCTGAAAATATCTAGATTGCTGTATTTATTGATTGTATATCGACTACAAGCACGAAGCTGCGCGCAATACAACCTAGGTGTCGACCTCGCCAATTCCTTGACGGGAGTTTTGTTGGCTCTTTTAAAGAACCAGTCGGTAAAAACTTGCTTAAGGATTGACTGCTTCTTTTGTTTATACTTATTAACGAAGCAGTTTCGCATCCTATCGACGATTTCACGCAACCACGGGTATCTTCGAGAACTTTGTGCATTAAAATTCCTCCCCGGTAATTTCAATATACGGTGATTATTAGGTCCAATTGAATATATAGTGGTTACACGCTCCGTATCAGCCATTAAATGATACCTTTTATCGTTTTCAATTGATTTCGCCGGGAGTGTGTTTACGCGATACCTGTGTGTACGTACACCAATTGGCCGGATGTGTTCCTGCTGAAAGGATAATCAACTTGCCAGGGCGAGAACGCGCGAAGAGACCGTGAATTATGAAGCTTATTGAAAATGGTAATTATGTGTCCTGGGGCACAGGCGTTAATTCTCAGATGGAGATATTTACCTCAAGAATCTTGGTAATGGATACCAAATATCTAAAATAAAAACAAAAACAAAAGTGTTTTCCGAAACCGGTAGATGTTTTTTAAACTCAATTGTGGTTAATAAAACTAAGATAATAAATAAAAAATATGAATCTTAACCACCAAGTTAATATTGCTAATTTTAAAAGTATAAAAACAGTATGTTCAGTAATCATTATAGAATGCTATATATTTCTATCTTGACTCACCGTCATCGCCTCGTGTATGCATTTTCTCTAGCATTTTCGTTGATAGAAGCACCTTATTGAATAATAAATTTTGAATCTGTTATGGGAGTTTTGAGTAAGGAGTCTGGTAGTAAAAAAATCTCACTTCTTCGAAGGAAATTTGTTAGTACTGAGTCTTGTAAGATAGTATACAACTCTGTCATTATTCCTCACATCAACAACAGCACCAGCATTTTGTTTTTGGCTAATGAAGGAAAAATGCAACAATTATCAGTGTTGCAAAATGAAGCTCTGAGAATAATACTAAGAAAAAATTGATATACAATGTTGAAAGATCTGAATGTGATGACCTTTAAGCAGAGAATATATTTCAATGTAATGATATTTATTTATAAAATCCTCACTAGAAAAATATCGGCGGAATTTATACGAAAAATTGATGCAAATCGACATGAGCACGGACATCATACAAGAGGAAAAGATAGACTGAGACTGCCATTCAGGAAGAAGGCTAAATCTCAGAAATCGATAATGCACACTGCGATGAAGATTTATAATGAAATTTCAGACGACAAGAAAAGAAGACAAACTGCAAGGATTTAATGTGAAATTAAACAAACAGATACGTGAAAGATAAGTTCTAGTAAAAGGAACGATTTTGATTTTGTTTATATTAGAGCATATATAAATACTTTTATATGCATTATATTAAGAATAAATAATAGTAATAATATTCAGATTTTCAGATAAATACTTTCGTTTATAGTAGTTTTAACATTTTAGTTTCCAGACAAACTTGAGAAGATTTAGGCCATGTTTTGTTGTTGTATTTTATCATGTCCCTGCAAGGTCCAAAAGCGGGTGCAAGTTATTTTGATCGTGAATCAAAATTTGGCGTTTCAACTCTTCCTTTTTTAGATGTTTATAATATAATGAATTCTTCTAACCTTCAGTACTAAATCTTGTCTTCTTTGAAATATTAATAGTCGCATTAATATATATATATATATATATATATATATATATATATATATATATATATATATATATATATACATACACATACATATATTTTTTTTTTATAAATTGTATTCGCGTACATAACTTATTTATCTAAACATTTCTGTATTATTATATTCTAAGGCTAACGAGATCAGATTATAATATTATACACGGCATGTATATTCTAACCAACTCCATCAATATTTTTTCACCCTGCCAATTTGGTCCCTCTTAGTTTATTAAAATTTAAAATAATTTAAATCATGTGCGCGTCTTTGGTTAGCCCACTGGCAAGGTCCCTCCGTCGTTAAAAATGATGAACATATTTATGTACTCAATTATAAAGTAGGTAATACATTTTACGTAAATTAAGATTAGGAATCTTCAAATTTATAATTGTAAAATGTATTTAATTAAGTTAAAATTTTGTTCTAAACCTTTGAAATCTGATTTCTCAACTAAATTAAGGATGCGATGACAAGATCTCCATTTTAAATTGTATATAAATTAAAAAATTAACACTTAACCTAACAATTATTTATGACAAACGTATATATTAAAAATTATTTTGTGCTTATAAATCAACGGCTGAATTATTCATGGTTATTATACAATTATCTATCATCGTGATTCTGCTAATCCTTTGGGAAAAAATGGACTTGTAATATTGTGTGAATTAAAATATATTACTATATATAAATATATATATATATATATGGCAGTATGTATAACGAATTAAAGATTGTAAATTTTATTTTATTTATGATCAATTCTGATGAATATATATTTTTGAAAAATATTTAAAATATTCACGCCATTTGTAAACAATGATCTGATTTGTTAAAGCTTAATTACACGACCCCTAGACCTTCTGTTTCCTGCTTCAATTATCATCTCGGCTGGTTGAAGATAATTAATTACTGCAACGGGTTTTTTTGTTTTGTTTATTTTATTCTCGTTAAAACACAATAAAGCTTTTTGAACGACCGAACTGCACGGAAGCTAAAGGGTTCATATGAAATTTGTTTACATTTTTATTTTTATCTATGTCATTAATCGCTTACACACGTTATTTTCTCGTTATCTATGACAATGGACAGATATGACGTCCGTTTTAGTCCGTTAAAATATAATTAATTACCTACCAACTCATGAGTGAATGCTTCACGGATCATGCGTTCTGTTTTTAATGCGTTTTTGTGATCAATTAGCTAAGTTACAATATTCAAATTTTACGGTATTGATCTTAATTGTATTTCTTTGTTTATTCTCGTAAATTAAATAAGTCATACTTAGATAATGTACCTAGGGAGTTAGTTACCCATTTAATACGTACTTATGTATTAAAAATATTTTTTATTCCTTTTTAACAGTGTACATATCTAATAGTGCCTCACTAACTAACTCACTTACGATCACGCTGTTTCTCCGCGGGGATAAGTAGAGAGGATAGAATGCCACATTATACTGTCCTGACACACAATTTTCGCCTCATCCCCATTCATACATCTTTTCATACAAACTTGTCAATTATTGAAGCTTCTAATAGAACCATCTTTCGATATCTTGTTTACTTGATCGTGCTAAATCTCTATTTCTGGTGGCATTGACACTTGCGTCATTTATCTTTCTTATTAATCCGTTCCATATGACCAAACTACTAAAGCGTTCCTTTTTCAACGTTTGATTTCAGTATTTCAAAAAATATATATAAAATACAGAAGAATTGGTGTTTAATGTAATGTATTTTATGTAATATTATTACATATACAATAATAGCCATGACTGAAATGCAGTATTTATATTTTGTTTATACTTGTGTGAACTTTTTTTTCTGATTTTATAAATATTATTTTGTGACTTAAATATATTCTGTAATATGTATTATCTTTATGGCGAATCGGGTCTTCATAAAAAAAACCCATTTACACTGAAATACACGCATTCTTATTATTAATATAATTACAATAATTAATTTAGGTTCAGTTTGCACTTGTACGTAATCAAGGTAATTAATTTAATATGAATACGAATGTACTCAGATTAGGTTAGTATAGTTAGGAGATATAGATTCATATATTATCATTGTATTAAAAATGGTGGGAATAATGGGGGGTAGTTTTATTTTTGTATTTAATCATCTTAAAAACTAATACATAAATAAAGGGTTTTTTAGAGGTTTAAAATGAAATAAAATACATAAAAATTGTGGTAATGGCCATGGAAATTATTGGAAAGATAATTTTATGCCATTAGTGTTTAAATATGATTTCGCGCGTATGGGCGCCGCGGCTGGCTCGAATAAAGCGGCAAGCTGGGTAGTTCAATTTTCGATCACTTTTTGAAGCAGCTGTGGCCGTATATCGGCATTTACGTGACGAATTTTGGCTTCCAAGTCGTTTATCATCTCTGGTGTATCGGCGTAGACTAACGACATCACATATCTCAACAGAAAATAATCTAAATGTGTTAAATCACACTATCTTGGAGGCCAATTCACAGGTCTATTACACGAAATTATGCGCTCATAGAATGTTTCCTTCAATAAATTGATTGTGGCGCGTGCTGTGTGGCATGTTGCGCCGTCTTGTTGAAACCACAGCTCTTTCACGTTAATGCCTTTCAATTGGGGAATGAAAAAATCAGAAATCATGGATCTATTGCTGTGCACGATGGACAATCGGCTTATTCCTCCACAATACTACGCTCCGCTGCAGCAACAGCTTCTTCGGTACGCACTGTACGACGTCTTTGTGGATGTGTATTATCAATTAGAGTATGCGTGGTGTGAAAAAGATCCATGGTTATTCTAATTATTTGCTCGGATGGAAGATTATGTCGACCGTAAAATGGACGTAGCGTACGGTAAGTTTCGCAAACTGAACTTTCGAAATATATTTGCACAATTTGCAAGCGTCTTAAGTCTATTCATACTAAAATGGCTAACCAAACAGAGCACAAATCAACTGCCAGCTGTCAAATTAGCTGTTCCTGGAAGAGGTGTTGAAAAAAAAAAACAATCCCCTAAAAGAACATTCTTTATATAGATTAAGTATAACCAGGGTTCAGCCTTAATTGTTAGTTTACTATTGTAGTGAGAATATGGTTAAATATAGGTAATAAATAAATTGAAACTAATAAGTTTATGATAGGATGGGATATGATGATAAAATGTAGACAGTACATGAAAAATTATATATATGTTGTCACTATGCTTTGGTAGCTACAAGAACATGATATTATAAATAATAATGATATTATAATTATAATAATTAACTCCAACAATTACTCAAATAAGTGCAAGTAATATATTATAATGTTTTATAACGCAAATTAAATTTTTTGTAATGCTTAATTTTGATATTTGTATAATATGACTTGAAATAAAATGAATATATCATTTGGTTTAAGTATGTATACCCATTAAATGTATTTATTAGATTGTAAATTATTTAAATAATAAGATAAAACACTTTGTCCTACCTATGGTATCTTCTTCAGGAAACAATGTATATAAAAATTAAAAATGCAAGCATTGAAAAAAACGAAACTAAAAAAATATAAGAGATGGGTAACTAAGAAGGAACTAATATGAAAACAAATTTAAAAGGTGACTATTTTCAAAAAGGATTTGGTTATTTATAATATTTAGCTTGGTATACTTTTTATTATTTCCAATATTTCAAATTTATCTAACTGTAAACCCTTATTATTTGTATGTATAATTTTTAAACCCTTAATAATGTTAAAAATATGGTTTGTTTCTAAAAGGTGATCGGAAAACTAAGAATAGTTGTTGCTATTTAGGCATCTCAAGTGCTCCTTAATGCTAATATCAAAATTTCTGCAAGTTTTACCTAAGTAAAAATGATTGCAATCATTGCAAATTAATTTGTAGACCCCCGATTTTTTTCAAATATCATCCTTATCCTTGTTATTTAATTTAAAATGATTTAATTTGTTATTAGTGTATAAAGCGGGTTGTATATAATTTGGAATTTTTTTAATATTTGAATTTGAAGTATGATACTTGAATTTTAAGTAAGTATGCCTTTTGGAAACAAACCATAATATAAATAAATAATAAATATCTTATAGAGACGAAACACTTTTCATTAATGAGAAAATATGGAAGTATGGGTAATTACAAGGCTTGAAATAGTGGTTAAAACAAAATTAATATTATTATTTATATAATATGTGGCCACAAAGGAATTCTGCTAATATTAAAGAAGTTTGATTTATTTATTGTAATATTCGGAAAGAGGGAAAAACTTTAAGTACTTACGCAGGTAGGTCTGAGATATGCGTTTCTCAAGTAAATTTGTTCGCTTGATCGAGCGTATCTTATACATTGCGCAAGTAAACCATGTTACCTTAATGTATGACCCGGTCTTCTGTCCCTCTGTAGACAAAATTTATTCCAGGTTCTCGCCGAGACAGTTGCCTTATTCAGATTTCATCCACTTTGTAAAAGAATATACCTCAGAAGGTGTTTGGTACCGGTGATGAGTGAATGATTCGCCCATTTTAGGTTGCACCCGATGTGTCGGGTTACTGGAGTTTGGTCGCCTCATGCAGTTGGAATTTAGGCCCGTTGCCTGCGGATTTGGGTTTGAGTTCCCTACATGATAGGCCACTTAACGCTGCCGTGTCGCTTTACGTGTGACGGCCTTCTATAATTCACCCCCTTTTCGCCTCGTATGGCCAGAAGAATTCATGCCGTGTTTGATTAACGCCGGGAGACGTTAATCGTTATATGTACTTGAATTTAATGTGTCCATTAAAAAACTTCATGTATGTCTAAGCGTCGACGATTTATGTCACCAGTTTTCAGTTTTTATTTCTAAAAGCATCAGAATAATAAATTAATTCGAATAATGATAAGATAATAATAATCGATCTGGTGTAGAATTTATGTAACTGAGTGTGGTCAGAATAACTTCGAATCGATCAATAAGCGTTATAATATTGCTGAAATGTATAAATAATTACATGCCCAATTTTTTTAATTACAATTTGAATGTAATATTAACTAGTAAATTTAAATTTTAATGTGGACTTTTTAGGAATTTGAAAAAAAATTGATGCTCGGCTAATATTTTTAGAATTTTTCAGTTTTTTCTTCGGGTTAATTGTCAGGTTTTTTTTTACACGGAGGGTTAATTGTCATGTGGCTTTTTGCACGGTGATTAATGACCAGAAGGGTTTTGATAATGAGTTTGTGTCCAGGGTGTGTGACCTGATACTGCTACCGCGATAACAACTAAAATATGTTTTCGATAAATAGATTAATTTGTATTAATAATGTTGTCATGAAAAAATATAGAAGAAGGTTTGTAGGTATAATAGTAGGATATAAAATCAGTTGTGCTGCTTACAATTTCTTACTTATATTTCAGTTTTACTGTACATGTATTTCTGTACTTTCCAATATTTTTATAAACACGTATTATATGTAGCAGTGTTTATACATCGACGGTATTTTGCGAAGTACTGTTCGCATTCTTAATAATATTAAAAAATTAAAGCCTTATTCAAAAATGTCGACGATCCGAGACTCACCGAGACTAGCTTCTCGGAAGCTGTTCGGCGCATCATTTCAATAAATTCGAAACGCCGACCTCGTTAACGGACTGCCCGACAACATTAAACATCTTTGTGGGATTGTCATAAATATAATGGTTCGGAAAAAAAGGACCAAACACTTAATCGTCCCAATGCACACATGCTTTGATCTGATATGAAGATTGACAAGCAATTTATTGTTATCGAAGCATTTTGAAGGGGGTCTGACGACCGTCCTCGCTTGATTGACTTGTCGGTCAATTTTTGGAAGTTATTATTTTTTTTATTCCAATCAATTCCACGAATTCGATTGTTCGGCGTCGGGCATAGATCGCCTGATTGCTGGATTTGGATTTGTATAAATGTTAACCGCGATTATTTTCGGCTTGTTATTTTTTTAATACATCAGAAAAAAATGTATTCTTTAACTAATTATTTTAAGTGCTTACTCATAATTTAGAAATGTATCTCCGTTCTATAAGTGCTTTTATTGTAGAAGAAAATAAATTAAAATATATAATTCTATACAGAGTGTAACAGACCTAGTCCGCAATACTTTACCGGTGGATACCTGACTAAATTACGAGTCGAAAATGTTCAAGGGATATGTGTTTAATCTCAACCATGTCAGAGATATAATCATTTAAAAAAAAAACCTAATTATGCGATTATTTTGATTAATTGAAATATTTTATTGATTCTAAATTAAATATTGAATACAAAATTTAAAGGTCATTGAATTATGAAGAACTAGACTATTTTTTGTTTGATGATTTATAACCTGAAGCAAAGATATAGCTTAATAATATAATAAATTCGCAAATATTTATTTTAAAGTACCTAGATTTCAAGCTAAATATATATTGTAAAAATTTTCAACCATAATGTTTTCCGTAACAGTGCAGAATTTGCACATATTCCTTGAATATTATTGTAATTTCTAATTATTGTATTCACCCAAAAAATATTGTGGACTAGCTCTGTTACACCCTGTATATTAAGTTAAAAAAATTGTACATACTTTTTCCTAACTTCAAAAGTCTAAATTTTAATAAAATTAATTTATAAATAATATTATCCCAGAGGTTTCTAAATTATTTTAATTAAGCAATATGTAAATCAATCCACATTTTTTCACGTGCAAATGATTTTTTTTTAATATTAATATTTTATTACGTTTTTAATTTCAAAAAAATGGAAATAGGTTCCTTGTGTTCTATTACTGCTAGTCAAGCGCAGAAAAAAATCATTTTGAACCATTTAAAGTTTTTTTAAACTTTTTACGGCATATTTATATCTCATGTATATTTAAATTTACAGCTGACATTGATTATTTAATTATTAAATATCTCGAAGGAGAGATCAGTGGAGCAGATGGTAGCACGAGAAGAGCCGGATTTTGATGTCAGAATATTCATCAATAAATGTGGCCTAGCTAAAACAGTGGCACTTGAGGTATTAAAAAAAACGATCAAATCTTATAGTATAAATTTTATTATTTATGACTTAGAATTAAAATCTTCTTCGTTGTCTTTCAGTGATTCATTAATATACTTATTACGTTTTTAATATCAGTATTGAAATTTTTATTTCATAGGATTAAATATAATATTAGATGATATTCCTTTGTTAAAGATAATAATTTGCATGATTTTTTGTTTTTATCTACAATTTTAATTTACTTTACGTAATTATACTCTCATTCTTTATCATATCATATTCTAACATTCTTTAGTAATTTAAACATTTTTAGTTAGAAATTACTACCTATTGCAGAGGGTCTCATGATGCATTTTTTGAAAAATTTTAGTACACACTATTAGGTTATGACCCGAAAAACCACCGTTTGTAAACTTTTCTAAAAAATTGATCCGTTAAATACCTCGGCTAAGTTCGTTAACTAGTCTGATCCGCTATCATCTAAAAAATTTGAAACTTCGCAAAATGTCCCAGAGAAGAATATTAAACCGTTTCTCGCTTTTCTTCTCGTACTATTTTATCTGGTTCAAAAAAAAAAATTTTTTTTTTGAAATCTACCTGATTCATACGGCCAGCGCCGGAAGGGATTTCTTAACGAAACACTAGCAACGATGATTATTGCTTCTGATATTATATGCACTACCTATGTTATTATTTTACTTGCTAAATGAGTTACCGAAATTATTAATGTACTTTATAATTTATGATTCTGAAGTTATTTTGTTAAATTATTATTCCCAGATAACATTAATCTATTTGATTTAATACATTTATAGATAAAATCTTTATTTTCTTATAAATTGAAAGCGATCAGTGCATTACTCCAGGGCACATTTTGGATATTTGTTATTCATTAATTAATTACTCAGTTTCTATTTCTTGTATTTTTAACATTTCTTTCATTTGTGTCTATATTTAGATCTGAACAAAACTTAAGGTGTGTCATTGTTTAATTATTTAACACATGAACGGTGTAAATGTAATTTTTATATAATAAAAACTTATTCATTAAATATTTTCAAAATTTTTATAGTAAATTGATATTCCAGACCTTCAGGTGGTCACTGACGAAAACTTCAAAACAGCAACTTGCATCACGCTCTAAGGTTCACAGAAAAGTACGAGTATATCCAACTTACAAATTTGTTAGTAAGTAAATGTTACATTAGATAATATAATGTTACAAAATTTTTTTTTTTAACCCATTTGTATATATTAAATTTTGATTTCGGGAAATCAGTAATGAACAAAAATATTTAAAATTATTTATACATAAATATATTATATAATAATCTTTAGTTCTCTTTCATCATACTTACCGAAATTATATATAATATATATTGATATAATTTCGCTTTTAATGGATAAGATCTTGTACTAATTAAGCAAACAAGGGGAAAAAAACAAAACCACAAAAATATGTAATTTGTAACATTTTATTACCTTATTGTCTTAATGTAGATTTCATTTTTTAATCGTAATAATTGCCAATTGTATCACTACTATCTTCACATTGTACTTTAATAGGTCGTTGAAGGACTATCTATTGAGGTTGTTAACGACATGTCGATAATCTGTTCCCTTAAAATAAATTTTACATTGGGCTCTATAAAAGAAAGGACCTTTTAGATCCATGGCCGACGATGTATGCAAAGAAAGCAACCTTATTGTGAATGTTAACAAGTTGAAAGTGATGGTATTCGAGAAGAAGGAATGCAAGACACCGTGCTAAATACTTGTAGGTAATGAATGTTTGGGACAAGTAGATGAGTTTGTGTATTTGGGAAGTATGTTTGATAGAAACGGAAAGGCTGAGAATGATATCTAAAGGACGGTGACTAGGAAATTAAGTGAACGGCGCTTTGAATGAAATTATACCTAACGGGAATTTGTCAACCGACGCAAGACTAGCGGTGCATAATAGAGTCCTCGTACCAACACTGATGTATGGAAGTGAGCTCCGGAGATGGCAAAAGAGGAGTGAAAGTAGACTGGATGCAGTGGAAATAAGATCACTTAGGCGTGTATGTGGCAAATTTATTTATGACAGAGTAAAGAATGAAGAAATAAGGAAAGAATGTAAAGCTGATTTTAGTATAATGAGTGGATTAAGAAAGGATCGCTTAGGTGGTTTGATCATATGGAACGGATGCATGAGGAAAGAATGGTCAGAAAGATATACGATACAAGAATTGACGGCACAAGAAACAGGGGACGTATACAAAAGACTTGGCATGATCAGGTAAACCAGATGATGTAGGATAGTTCCGTTAGAAGCCTCAACAATAGGCGAGATTGTATAAGGAGATGTATGAATTCGGATGAGGCGAGAATTGTGTGTCAGGACAGAAGAGTGCGCTCTATCCTCTCTGTCTACCCTACGTGATGGTAAGTAAGTACATTGTAAATGCGCAATTTGTTTTTTCGATTTTTTAAAGCAAAAAAAGCGCACGCCTATTTTTTAATTTTGTAATTTCCAAGTTCCTTAAAATAAATAAATGCATAGCGGAATAACTATTAAATAAAGCTTTGCGGAGATAATTATATACTCATTTAATCTTTTATTATTGTCAGCGCCATTTAAGATTAATTAATTATATTCTATTAAGTTTTTAGTGTTTGACTTGTTGCTTCGTACATACAATTCGTGATTTACCTAATTTTTTATCTGCGTATATCCTTCCCTCTCTTACCTACTCTTATCCCTAAGTACAACACTTTAAATTTCTTTCAAAAAGTGAGCATTTCCATAAAATCCCTTCCCTTTTAAATAGTAGAAACGCACAAGATTTATCTTACCTATATAAAATTTTAAATAACTTAGTTGACTCGCCCTATTTATTAAAACAGATAACTTTAAACTGTACCTCACACCCAACACAATCAAATAATCTTTTTTACCCAAATTTTGGCAGAACTAATTACATAAATTTTTTTTTTGTGATCCACTCTATTTCAAAATATAATGCCTAGATATTTTCTAATAACCTAGATATTTTCAACGATAAATTGTTTCCCTTTAAAATTAAACTACGCTAACTTTTCAATAACTATTAACTTTTCACTTTGTATATTCAGTTTAAAACCACTCTTTGGTTTCTTTTTTCAGTTATTTTTTTTTAAGATGTACTATTTTTAAGTTTATTATGTGTAGGTTTATTGTAATGTAAAAGTCTTTTTGTTTATCAGTTTATTTGTATATACTATTTTTTAGTCTCTTATGTACTAGTTATTTAATTCTAAAGAAACTTCAATGGTGTTATTTTTATATATTATGCTTGTTTTTTGTTATATTTGTTACACTATTTATTTCTCAGAAAAAAAGGAAAAAATATGATCTCGCAGAGATAAAGTATTCCAACTGCAACAAGTTCAGTGCGTAACTACCGTCGCTTAACTCAGCTATCGCTTATTAATAATCCCACCTTAATTCCGCTTATACTCATTAATCTTTTTTTGGCGATTGTTACTATACACGCCGCGATGCTTGTTACTTGTGGTGGAGAGGAATCTATGAATGAACCAGCATCCATCAGACAAAAAGTAAGTGCCTTTCTTTCCTAGCCTTATACCCAATATTTGTTTATCTATATATTTATCAATATTTTTCTAAAGAGAATGTTATATCAATAGTAGGCGTGTCGAGAGATATGATCTGAATAGAACTTAAATACGCTGGGACTCGAACATAAATTATCCTCAACAAGATACATCTTCCTGTAAAATAAAAAATATATGAGAAACGATATACGATTTCATTTTAGTTTGCTCTCGGTTATGAATATTTTATTTTATATGGTGGAAATAATGTCTAAACAAATAATGGAACGATATTATTCACGACGGATTTAGTTTTGATGTGCGCGACTGCGGAGCGGCGTCTTTGTTTTTTTTTATCGAGTTTTTATGATTTCACATTTTCTTACGTTTATCAACAGGTTATTTGTCGTTCAATCTAAAAAGTAATTGCATGTTTTTTAATGCTCTTTTAATGTTTCCGTTATATATTTTATTTATATTAATTAGACGAAGACAAATAACCTCATTGGCGAACAATTTTTTTCTTAATTAACATTTTAACATTTTTTTTTTTTTTAATACGTTATGTGTATATACAATGAGATATATAGCCATATTCATCTCATATTAGACAAAACAAAGAATTGTACATTATGTTTTGAGTAAATAATATTGTACTTATTTGTCATTAACGTATTAATTGACAACCGTATTTGAAATGAAAGACACCACATAGGGTAAAGGTAGGGTTTAAAGCTAGGAACTATCGTCAACAGATGACAAACAGATTTAAAAAAGATAACTTGAATAATTAAAGTGCGTGGTATCACGCTAATGGTAAAAAATGAAAAGTTTGGCGTGTTAATGCGCTCATGGCATTTAAAAGGTTAACGTGGCCAATTTACCCAGATATGCCAAGATCTACGAATTTCGAAGTTCTATGAAATTTTTCACGCTTTCTCCATTTTAGATATGATTATTTTGATTTTTTTATCCGTTCCATAGGATTGTATGACTACAATAAAATGAATGAGAAAAATTGTTCTTTGGTGAATTTTATTTGTGTTTTCTATACATTAACCGCAAATAAATCACATCATTATTTAAACTAACTAATATAATGTATTATATTCAATATCAGCAGAATGTATAAAGGTTTTTAGTTTAAATTTTGAACCTTGCAATTCACATAGAAAACTAATTTCGGATGCCCAATCGAGTCATAGAGACTCGGAAAAAATGTAAATTTATAAAAATTATTTCCGAAAATATTTTATTATTGTTAATATTTCATGTTTAGCAAATAAGTGAAGTCAATTAATTACAAGTCAACGGATTTCTTTAAATATTGGCTCTTACAGATTTTTATTTTAAAATTTAATTTCACCGTTGTAAAATATTATAGAACGTGAATAATGTAGAGAAATTAAAATATTAATAGCGCATTAAGTCAATAATGATGGCATCAAAAAAGTTTTCATCTGATGCATTAATAGACTTAACCTTTGCACATATACGTTTATTCCTAACAATTCTGATCATAGACTTTGATTGTTTCCTACGAAATTTGTATTTGCTAACAGCCATGACTGGTCAATCTATTATTACATAGTATAAAAAATATCAAAACTGTGGGAAATATTTGTAGAACATCTGTGAGAATTTTCAGAACAAGCACGTGTCGAACACTCCGCGAAATAACACTTTTCAGTTCGCGGCGTATGTTGAAGTTTCTGTCTTTCTGCTACATTCAGACGACACGACACATTTTTTCTCGTGATTTGACACACAAACTATGTTAAAATCGTCTCCTTTGTGCTGTCCGCCGCTCCCCGCCCCCCGCTCACCCCTGGCAACTATTTCGTCCTTTTAGTCTGTTTCCTCATCTCAATCCTTCCTCCGCTGTGTTCGCGCAATCCGCCCGGCGTCTAGAACGACATTTTTTCACCGACTTTTTATTCCGGAATTTTTGGCCCAATTAGGATTTTGGAGCACGGTCCAGGACCGGGGCTGGTTGGTGTTTGATGCGACACATGCGCTTTCGTGGGTATTTTGGTTGTGCCGTTTAAACGGACGATTTACGTTCCAATTAAAAATGATTATCATCTTTTATTTGAAATATTTTTATTTTTAACTGGAATAATTTGTGCATTTCTGTGTCGCTGATAGCTCAAAGTATGTGAAATAATTCGGGTTATATGCAATTACGAAGTATTATCTCATTAATAAACAAATTGATATCTTTAATTATCATGCTAAGCATTAATGAATCTATTAAGTACTGATAATCATTAAAATAGTGTAATGACTTTGATGATCACATCTAATTAAGTCGATTTTCCTTTAAAGTAATCCATATGTTTATTGAGTACTAAAAATTAAATGTAAATTTATTTATTCAAAATAAAAATATACGTATTAAACCAAATTCCATAGTTTTTTGATTATCAAAAGAAAAAGTTAAAAATGTGTTATTTATTACTTAAAATAAATGATAAAAAATAATATAAATGTAATACTTTGCTATCCCTGGTATTCCCGCATATTAATGCGGGAGCACTATGTTGGTATGTTGCTTGTTTTACGTAGTGATGATGAAAGTTGTGTATTACATACGTTTGGAATCCGAGTAAACACATCTGATGCGCTAATATTTTGAGATGCACATTTTTTCATGTAGCTTTTACATTTTTCTCAAACCGCCTCATAAGGGGTGTGCCATAAATGAATGACGTACGTAGCGGCGCTGCCTGACACGCTTACATTGTTCGCGACAAGACGCGGCTAATTTTCCCGCTACGCCGCTGTGATTTCTGGGAAAAAACGCTCGCAGATTTATCAGGCGGGCTTCCCTTTGTCCCGAATTTGAATTCGGATCGTCACGGTGATCTTGTTGTCGACCTGTTTTTGTTTTTGTCACTCGCTCGTCGTGGAATCCGCCTGGTATTTTGCCATTCGGCTGAAGGACCGATCCGAAAGGCTCTAGCTATTAATACGAACAGGGATGATTCTCTACTGTGACGACTGCTCTGTGGTTTGAATGTTTTGTTTTATTCCTTTCTTACAACATATTCCCACGACTTTTGCGTGCTTTATAGACTATTTTTTAACTTCAAATAATAATAATAATAAATTCTTTGTATTTCCGCCAAACATACCGTTAATAATTTAATTATCGTTAATTTCATCTGACCTAAATAAAGCGAAAATGCTGCAATATTTGAATTATTTTGGCTGTTAGTCGAACGATTAAAGTGAACGCACTTGTTCCTTTCGTCTGAAAATGTGATATTAATTACATCAATAAATAACGTATGATTGTAGAACGTGTCCGATCGCTGAATAAATAATAAGAGTCGGTCAGCGTTCGGTCCATATCCCATCTTATTTGAAACTTTATAGATCAAAATCTCGAGAGGAAACAGTGGATACCATTTTATTTCTATGATAACATCATTGTGTACAGGCGATGATATCCAGATTCATTTTATTCCTTTTGGTGTAGTTGGACACCTGTAATTTTGTGATTTCATCTATAGTACTTTATTATGTTTACTGCTTATTTATTTAAAGTAGAATTTAGATTCTCTATTCTGCGTTTTTTATTTCTCACTGTTTGTTTGTGTGTTGGACACTTCAGTAAAAAATACATATTATTACCCTTAAGATAAAATGTAGATTCGTATAAGATTTACTCGTTTTAACTGATTTAAATAATGATGGTGTTTTAATTTGCTTGTTCACTCATGTTACGTGAACCGTGATATGAAGGTGTGTATTATTGATCATATCATATTTATGGTACAAACCATTAAAGGGTTTTAGTGTAAAGAAGCGTCGTTCTCTTCCGACTTATATCTCTCAAATAATTTATCGAAACGTGACGTGATATATTTATTATTTATTTATCTTATTCTTAACATAGTGCATACATACGCACTTCTATACGTGCTCTAATATACTTAAGATTAAAGTATTTTATTTTACTAAAACTTATCTTGTACATATGTGATCAGTTTTATTTTAAATCTATTCAATTTCTCCTCCTTTCTTATGTTTTCTGGCATTTCATTAAGAAATTTCATCGCACTATACATCATCGATTTCTGAGATTTGGCCTTATTTCTGAATGGCAGTCTCAGTTTATCCCTTCCTCTTGTATGATGCTCGTGCTCATGTTGATTTGTATCAATTTTTCGTGTAAATTCTGCTGATATTTTCTTATTGAGGATTTTATAAATAAATACCAATATATTAACATTTGTTTTCTATTTAAAGGTCATTATATCAGATCTTTCAGCGTTGCACTGGTCCGAGTATATCTATTTTTTCTGAGTATTATTCTTATAGATTTATTTTGCAACACTGACAGTTGTTTAACTTTTTCTTCGTCAGCCAAAAACAAAATGCTGCTGAAGTATTTGATATGAGGAATAACCACATATTATTAGGAGTATAGAGGAATTATCACATATTGTTACGCAAATATATACAAACTGATTGTAAAATATAAAATTTTATTTGATGATGATTTTATTAACCCTTAGCTACGTAGTGACCATTTTTAAATGATTTTCGAGATAGTTTTTTAAAGGATAGCTTATTTGCGTCATATTTTTTTCTTTATAAATATATGTATACATATGTGTTATTAGTTATTACAATTAACGTATCTAAATGCAAAGAGAAAAACACTGCCCACTTCGATACGGACTCAAATGAGGTGACAGAAAGCAATTAAAACAAAACTATATATAATATATTACATCATGTATTAATAATATAAATAGAATAAGAAGAATACTAGTAAAAGTCTCCCATCAGGTTAGATTTAGATATAAGAAAATTTTTACAATATTGTTTTTGATACATCAGGTAATAAATTCTCCAGACACGTAGATTTCTTAAATCGCGTACCTATACTGAAGAAAATATATCTCCAAATTATAAAAAAATGTTAAACATGCGATAAAAATTAGATAAGCCATTGAATTAAACATTTGAAATAATATCCTAGTCCCCGCGGAAGCAACGTATTTTTTACCTATAAATTAATTTTATTAATTAGATGAATCGACGTACACCTACATTAAATGATAAAACAACATAACGAATGATTTTGTTCTAACATTTTAATATGAAGCAATATTTTTAGCGGCTTTATCGCTTCAGGCGGTAATAAAAAATTACCCATCACATTTGATGTAGAAAAACGAAACACGCCTCATAAAAGCCGGCCGCTCGGGTAAATACAACGGACGCGTTTTCATTTTCGGCCGCTCTGTGTAAACGGCCAGGGCACGAATTCCAAATTTCCGATGTTTATATTTTTCCTCCTTTTAAACCTGTTTCAGTGCCTAAAGTCCGGTTTAGATTTGGCGTTCTTTTACTATTATATATATTTATCAATTAAAATATAACTAATATTATTTCCTTTAAATATAAATTAAATGTATTAATTATGAAGATATATATACCGGTAGCAACAATAATATATTTTTCGATAAAATTGATTATATATGTATATCTTTTTAATTAATAAACTTAATTAGTATTTAAAAAAATATCACAGACCTATGTTCTGAATAATTACAACTTCACAATAAGAATGTGTTCTCCTTAATAATATTATTTCATCTTACGATATCCATGTGTGTGTGTATATAAAATACACATATACATGATGATTTGGCACGATCAGGTAAACCAGATACCAGAATATGGTCGTGTTAGAGGCTACGATAACCGGAAGCTTGTATGAGAAGAAGTATGATTGTGGATGAGGTGAGAATTGTGTCAGTACAGAAGAGTGTGGCGCTCTATCCTCTCTGCCTCCCTTTGATGAGTAACGACGTGATGGTAGGTTAGTTAGTTAATTTGTTAAAGAATTCAAAGATTTGCTTTCAAAATGCTCTTCTAAAATAATACCTTGACAAGATGGTCTCTATTCAACGATACATTTTTTTTTCATTACTTCAGACCTAGTTCATTGAGGAATAGCCTATGTTGGGCTAGGGTTATATTTAATTAACTTATAGGTAGGTGTGTACTAAAAATAACTTGTAATAAATTAAATATAGATATTGAATATATATATATATATTAATGAACATTATTGCTTCACGAGGCTCAGTTTTTTTATGAAATACTCCATTTTGCAATTATAACAGATAATCACAAAATGTAATGAGCTTAAAATGGAAAATTATTGTATCACAATTATAAGAACTACTATTATTCATAAACGATATAACAAAATTATAAAACGTAAATAGGTAAAACATTAAAAAAGTCATAATTTCATTTTCACTACAGGTTAATTGGTATAGTACACATTATGCATTAAAGGCATTCATTTTTATTACTAATAATAATATTTATTTTGTGAAATAACCACGCACATCTGACTAGGTAATGTGCCTGAGCCTAGTGTATTTTATCTACTTATCGTGTAATATTTTTCGTATAGTAGTAATATTGACGACACCGACAGGTCTCTCTCATCAGCCATCATTTTGATCAGTCATCTCTCTCTTATTTAGCAGCCATCTCTCATTTATTTATCAGCCAGTTCAAACCTTTAGAATTAGTTGCCTTGTGGATCTGTAAAGCTGTGGACTAGACATGCGTCCACGATTTGTTATTTATTTAAACATCATTAGATGAGAGAATGGGATTTGTAGACATCTATTGTGAAGCATATGGCATCGTAGCTTCCTTGGGAGGTGGAAACTAGGCTGCTACATAGTCGGGTCCACCGCAAGTGTAACTCTGCCACTCACATCTCCATTAATATTTCATCAATTTAGACATGAACAAAGCTAATAATAAAATATGACTATCTTGTCGGAACGATGCTCGAACTCTCGACCGCTGGATCACTACACTAGTGCTTTAACCAAATTGATGACAATGGACTAGCAAGCACGTTAATCATTACAGATTTAAAAATATACCATTAACTGGAAAATTAGTTTTTAATATATTTATTTTACATGATCTCAATGTGAATTCAAATTCCTCAATGGTGAAAGGACGCTAACACAAGCTGTTACAAAAACTCTTAATATAATGCCCCTGAAATAAGAAACCTCAATTAACTAACTCATCTTTATGCCGTTTCCCCGCAGGATAGAACGTCACACTCTTATATCCTGGCACACTTCTCTTACCTCGTTCACTTTCAAACATTTTCTCATGCACACTCTATGTAAATATAGTAGTTTGATATCAATGAGTATTGGCTTAAATTTAAATTTTGGTCCATAGATTGGTCACGTAGAATGTATAACTGAGAAGAGAATGATTGAAGAGGACATTATTGAATAGGATCAGCGAGCATCCCCGAAAGATCTGGTGGTATCTGATAAACCAAATATTGGAGAACGGCCATGATAAAAACTTCAACAACTGAAGAGTATGCATGAGAAAATGTTTGAAAGTGAACGAGGTAAGAGAAGTGTGCCAAGATAGAAGAGTGTGACGTTCTATCCTGCGGGGAAACGGCATAAAGATAAGTTAGTTAGTTGAGGTTTCTTATTTCAGGGGCATTATATTAAGAGTTTTTGTAACAGCTTGTGTTAGCGTCCTTTCACCATTGAGGAATTTGAATTTACATTGAGATCAGTTTGAACCCTTTGTCGTGAATTAAATGTATTCAATATATATATATTTTGTAAACGTCCGCGTATCAATAATTTAGTATATGTCTATATGTATGTACTATGATTAGATTTTGTTGCTATTAATTTTGTATATCTAATTTGGAGAGATTCTATTTGGCCTGCTAAAGTTTTCGAAGAATTACCCTAGACTATATTAATCGGTAATATGAAAAAAAAGTTAATAAATGGGTATAGGCAGATATCTAAAGCGAGTGTTATTATTAAAATAAATCAACCCTTACGTGACCATAAATAATTAGTTTCTATAAAAGAATACGTATGTATATTTAAAAAACTTTAGACGTGTTTCGATATGAAGCAATAAAATACATGTATTTGAATGAAATAGGAATCTGTGACATTTTATACTTACAGAAATTTATTGTAATAAAGTGTTTTTTTTTTTAAATAAGGTTAATATTACGATGTCAAATCTAAACGTGGCATCATCTCCGGGTGGCCGTACAGATTATCTTATAGGAGTACATTGGCTGTCTGTTGCCGACCCGTCATCCTGCAGCGTTTCACACAACATAAAACCTATTTCTATTTTTCACACTCAACATAATTAGTAGTAATTAGATTTTAATTTTTTTTTATAGTTTGTGCTCGTTTGACATACAATTACATTATATAAAAAAAATGTATTAATTGCAATTATTTATGTATTGAAATATAGTAGAACTTGGTTCAAACGAGCATGAGTTGACCGACTAAATTTTTTCGTTATAACCATTTCTCGTTATATCCAACCAACCGTTGCTACTCGTAAAATCATTTTTCCTGAACCTAATTGAAAATTGGCCCGTTATGGCAAATCTGATACTTCTTTGGGTGCTAAACCATTTTAATAATGCTGTATTAACATCATTAAGATCGCATTTTCTATTTATTTTTTATTTCCGCGATGTTGTTTTCAAATGCCGATAAGTAAACATCCTTATTTTTCAATAATATTGAAAAAAGTTGAAGAAGACAATGAAAAATAATTTTGTGCATTTAATCATTTTTATTAAGGAAAACACATTCTTATTGTGAAGTTGTAATTATTCAGAACAGACGGTCTGTGATATTTTAAATACTAAATTAATGTATTAATTATAAATATATACATATAAAATCAATTTTGTCGAAAAATATTGTTTTTGCCTCACCGGGATAATGTAGATGGCTTTCAAATAATGGAACGACAGGTGTATTAATTTGAAAAATGTAACATATAGGTTCGAAAATTTGTCAAGAAAAATACTGGCGTTATAGCTCATTTATGCATTTTAATTCATTAGTACCTATTATGGTGAAGTCGGACCCTACCAGTAGTTTTATAATAATAATATTAGATAATTTGGTCAGTGCCATTTTCGTAAAAACTTTCACCTCAAGGGCGCTTTACACATAAATTGTTTATAGTTTATATTTTTGTTTTTAAAATTAGAAATCGTTTATTTAACTTATGGAAATGATTTTTTTGAAAAGGTGCGTTATTAGTCTCTTCTTAAATAAAATCTTTGATGCACTGTTTCTTATGACAGAGGGCAAAGAGTTCCACAGTTTTGGGCCTGCCAACGCAAATACTCGTTCACTAAATTGCGATATCGGTCGGTTCTACAACTTTTCCTGCGGGTGAAGTAGAGGCTGACCTGAGAGTTTGACGTCTACTATTTAAATTGTCTGGGATAAGTTCATGAAGATACAAAGGCGCCATGTTATGTGTCGCCTTGTACATCAACCAGCACAATTTAAATTCAAGTCTTTCAAGGAACCGGAGCTAATGTAGTTCATGTAAAAGGGATGTTATATGAGAGAATTTGGAAACTCCATATATTATCCGTGCTACCGCATTTAGAATGGATTGTAGTCAGGCCGGCATAAATGCTGTTACAATAGTCTACAGGTGACACTACTGTAACCTTGGCTATAACCCCTGGTGAGTATTGGCATCATCAAAAATTTCCTTCAGTGATCTTTATTGCACACCGTTTCTCCCTTTGAGGACATTGTTACTCCACCTTCGATCTAGTCTTTCCAAGCTCCTGTGCTCTGCTGGTCTCGTGTTCAGCAATGTTTTCGGTGATTGCTGTTCGGTCATGTCCTCTCAACATGGCCAAACCATCGTAGTTTTTCTACTTTAAAAAAATCTTGAAACGCTTATTTTATTAAACAAAGTATATAACTCATTGTTGTAGCGTTTACGACAAAATTCTTTTTCTATAATCGTCCCAAAAATACGCTTATACTATATTTTTAAGGAGAATATATGTATCAATTAGAAAGATATAGGTACAGATAAAATCAATTTATCGAAAAAATATTTTTGTTGCTACCGAAAATTTGAACCTGCATCTTTTTCTATCCGGGAACATGCATTAATCGATTACACTACACCAACATAGTAAGTTGACCACAAATTTTCGAACTCGTATATTGCACTTTCAAATTGATACATATATCGTTCCATTATTTGAAAGTAATCTTCTTTATATTTACGGAATCTCAAACAATCAATTTGAAAATGCGACATTCAAAAATTTGTCGTCAACTTACTATGTTGATGTAGTGTAATCGGCGGTTAATGTACGAGTATTTCCCCGGATAATAAAAGGTTCAGGTTCCAATCCCGGCAGCAACGAAAATAGTTTTTCGATAAATTGATTTTATCTGTATATCTTTGTAATTTATATATTTAATTTGTATTAACAATACTATAAATTAGGAGTATAAAGTTACACATACAACTTCGGAAAAATGTTGGAGACTATATTAATTATTTTTTAACAGGATTTTACATTTCATTATCAGGGTCTTTGTTCTCTCTTTAGCGAGTACCCGCGGAAGCTCGTAAAACTGGACTATTAAGTGAATCTTATATTGGATCCCACACCAACCCGGGGTGCGTTGTGCTAATTATAAATATGAGGTTACGATCGTTAATCTACCAGGACGGCTTCAAGGATTATTTTCAAAATGTTAATACCCCACAAATCATTAACTTAATGATTTATAAAATGCTGTAAGTACTACGTACAGTTCGGGCTTTATGATTTAACTGACTTATTATCACGCACGTTCCATATGACCAAACCACTTAAGCGATTTTCTTTTAATCCTATTTATCATATTTAATTTCTTCATTATTCACTCTATAATAAAAGGGTTTGCCACGTATATGCTTAAGTGATATCATGCCCACTGCATTCAGTCTATTTTCGATCGTATTTGGCCAGCTCCAGGTCTCACTTATATGTATCAGTGTCGGTACCTGAGCTTCATTGTGTACCGCTAGTCTTACTTCGGTTAACTAATTACCATTAGATAATTATTCTATTTTATGCGCCGTTCACTTTATTCATTGCAGTTACCCTTTAGTTTTCGATATCTTTCTCAGCCTTTCCGTTTCTATCAAACATACTCCTCAAATACATAAACCCATCTACGCGTTTCAAACATTCATTAACTTACAAATATTTCGCACGCTGTCTTACATTCCCCTTGTCGAATAAGATCACTTTGCATACATCACACATCGTAATCACTAGACTGTAACTTTTGGTCATGATTTAACTATACATAAGTATGTATAATAATTTTTTTTTGGCTTTTTAAGTAGATAGCATGGTTGACAAGGTCAATAAGGGATGAGAGAAGTTCATTTCCACTGAATAAAATATATCGAATGTATCGAAATTTCCTCACAATATGTTTGACAATATTATAAGCCATCAATGGTACTGTATGTGGGAGGCATGTCAATGGACCGTCAATCAGTTGCTAACCAATTGTTAACGCCAATGAGGGTGAATGTATTACTGTTGATTGGTTGACATGGAACGTATTGCACTTTGGAGGTATGAGCATTTATTTTAATATTAGAAAATATAATACATTTTAGAATTATCAGTAGGATATATATATATTTCATTTACCATTTATTTCTTCTCTATGAGAGTGGGACTCGTGTATAGAAAAATAGTATATACGAGATAATTTATGTTTCAGTTAGTCTGTGTATGTATTTTTTTACTTCAGATACAAATTGATAGTAGTCTGTGATTGTTCTAATTGTGATGGGAAGATTATTAAAAAAATTGTTGCCTTGATAAATACTGTGATTTTGGATTGCGGTATATTTTAGTTTTGGAATATCAATTTGGTCTCTAAATCTTGTAGATCGGAATTCGCTTCTAAAGTTCAATTGATTTTTAATTTTGAAAATTTGGATTATTGAATATAATTGAATTGAAAAGCATTAAATAAAAGGTGCTGGAATTTTTATTTTTAACATAACCGCATCTTCATTGTTTATTTAAGTGTGAATTATAATAATCTTGCAAAAGATTACTTTAGATTATTAACAGAAAGTAGGACAATATAAAAAGTCAACTACCTTTAACAAACACGCTACAATATCAAATATAAGTTTTGTTCTTTTTCTTATAATTCTTTATTTTTCTCTTGCAACCTGTAACTTAAATGACTAATGGACCAGTATGACTGGGTATTTAAAAAGTATTATTTATTAAACGTAACTTATAATTGTGACCCCGTATTTTTAATAATTCAGTGTGTAGTGTAAACATATATGACAATTTACGATTATAATATCGGTAATTTTAATCGTAAATTATTTTAATAAGTTTTGAACAATGTATTTTTCATTTTCTGGGCTAAAATGACTTTGGACACATGTATTTTTCTCGTAAAAAATATATATCCATGAATATTCTATTTAAATTACGTCAGTTCTAGGTTTTATAAATGACTAGCAGTACCCGGCATGCGTTGCAATTCCACTCAAGGAAAGAAAATTTTTCTATTTTAATTCTGATTACTGAAGTGCTTTTGGATACACAATATTTTTTTGTTTTCTATGTGAGAAGCATGGATTTTCCAAATTTAGTCCACACACTTGTAGCCGATTGTCCCTGTGCTTTGTTGCTAGTCATTGCAAATGCGAGTCGCACCGGAAACTGCAGGGCGGCATACTTGATTTGACAGCGAAAGTGATGCTTTGTGACGACTATTACAAATTCACTCGGTAATTGTTCACAATACCACGCGATTGTTTGACGTAACCAAGGCGTATATCAAACGTATATATATAACTATGTACTTACGTCCAAGCCATCCCAGTGATTGGCCAGCTATCTCGGTAAGAATCAATCACAGGTCACAAATAGCTTGCTTAACCAATCCGCGACTGGACGCAAAACCAATCACAGATCACAAATAACTTGTGTCTAACAATCACAGATCAAAAATAATTTGCGTCCAGTCGCGGATTGGTTAACCAATCCGCAACTGGACGTAAATTTTTTCTTTTGGATTGTTGTTTTTGATATCTCAGTAAACATGACGTATCTAAGACGCCTACAGTTCACACCGAATACACGCGAACTGTCGCTGAACTATATTAAATACACACGTTTGTTAAATTGAGAGAAGTCGCCAGAAAAAGCGATAATTCTTGGAAAATTCGCCACAGAGAATCCTAAAAATAGCCAATCAACGTATCCAAATTTCACATTTCATGACATATGGATTGCCATGAAACTGATAGCCGTGGCGCGCAGATCGCTTTCTTCAGCGAACTTTTTCATTGTAAAATGATTCTACTAGTTAAGAAACCTTTGCAGGCGTGCGCATAACAACTCACCAAAGTTTCATGGCAATAAACTATGAAATACACTCATTTGTTGAAACGACTCGCCCACCACCTATTGTAAAATGGTTGTACTAATTCAGAAACCTTCGCGAGCGTGTACACAACAACTCACCAAAGTTTCATTGCAATCGGATGAACGGTATAGGAACGCATACGGGACAAACAAACAAACAAACATTAATTTATATATATATATATATATATATATATATATATATATATAAAAAATGTAAAGAAGATTAACCAAATTGTACATGGGTCGTAAACGGTTCAGATCATTCAGAAATAATAATCGTGTAGATAAAAGTGAGTTAAGTTAAAATTATTAAATTTTAATATCTTTCGTTGATTGGTTGACAGAGATGACTTTTTATTAAAATTAAGGATAACATTCTACAGAATGTGGATTTTTATTTAAGTAATTTAAATTAGATTTTTTGATTCAGTTATGGTTGTGACCAGATTGAGAGTTTACCTAGCAATGGAAACATCGGTGTATTTTTAAATTGAACCTCCATAGAAGTAAAAGTATGAAATAGTGTTATTAATAATCAACCTTGTCTTGAAAATGGCATAGGTAGACAACATCTTGCTGAAAAGTCAAAGGGCAAGTATCCATAAATATCTGAACCGTCGTGAAAACTTATTGCTTTCGACATTTGGTCTTATTTGCTAATAATATTAATTTGTTTGTTTTGCAAGAGAAAACTTTCAGATTTAAAAAAAATGATTAAATTCCTACGTCACTATTAAAGCAGCGTTTGACACTACTCACCTTTGCGTTATACCAATAAAGTATCCTCGGACCTGTCGATTATATTATTATTTGGGTATTAATGAAATGGTGCGAGACCTTCGGACCAGACCGGCTCTCCGCCCATATTGTTAGCGGTAAGATCATTCCAGACTCCGTCAAAAAAAATTTCATATACAAAATCGCCGCGTGCAAAAAGGCTCCCCGATTTACGAGCGCTGGAATTTTTGTGACAATTTAATTGATTGGACTTTCTACTGAAGTGCCGGGTAAATTCGCGTTTTTTTTTAAATGTGGTGTCGGGCGATCGGGACTCCGTCTCGTACACTGTACAACAACGCCCCAAAGTCACGAGGATCTCGTTTTCGTATCTAACGAAACCCACAATTTTATGGATGCCCGGTTATAGACAGGCTGTCCCGTGTGCCATGTCGGCCGCCATTGTTCTCAGGATATCGTGTTTTATTATTTTTATTACAACATCTCTCAAGTAGTACGGTACTTACTTTTAAGTGATATGTTGTTTTATTTCAAAATTTTGTGTGGATGTGTTTTAAAGTGTTAGTATTTAAAAATAAATATTTTCCAATACTAAAGATGATCTTCTGGTTAGGGTTGGGTATCGTGTCGCAAGACGGGTGTTTTAAGGGAGGGTGGGAAGGGTTGTTGGAAGACAAACACTAATCTGTAAGAGTAGTGTCGACTGGTATTATTTTCTGAATGTAGTGTTTAATTAATTTTATTATCTCTCTTAAATATCTCGTAATGGTTTGTTACGAGATGTCGTTTATTTTATACATAAATGATTCAGATATATGTATTAGGGTTTTAGTTTTATATTATGTTAACTGAATTTAAGTAAGTATTATGTTGTTTTATTTCTAAGTTTTTAAATAGTCAATATATACAAACCGTTTCACAACCGAGTGGTTGCACAAATTAAAGTAACTAATTAAACTGTGTTACGCATTCGTTCGTAGCCATTTAGGTACGCATCTCAAATATGGAACCCATGGTAGATTATATATATTGCGAGATTAGAACGAATACAGCATAGGTTTTTTCGTCTTCTTAATATTAGATCATTCAACTCCTATTTAGATGCAGGAAACTTCCATTATATTAACCCTTCCCAAACCGTGCAGTAACATAGGTCTACCATCATAATTAAACCCGTAATATTTTGATAAATATATGCAACGTAAAATTAATATTTTACATAATTCTAAAGAAAATATTAGCGCTTAGAAATGACTGGTGAAAAATCAATCATGAGAAGGGAATCGTATAAAAATAATAATTTTTTCCATTTGTAAAATTAATACGTTGGTAAAAATACTATTTGTGATATGAAAGACAGAGATAACACACTATTTTCACAGTGAAAAGAACAATAAAAATACAAAAATAATTGTCTCTTTCTCACTAATTAAATGAAGATAGATAAGAAGGAAGAACACATTGTACACGACTTAATGAATGCTCTAAATTATGTTATTAATCATTTTTTCAAAATTCTGTACTCAATATTTTGAGTAAAATCGTGCCATTAAAGCCATTTAAGCTAATAAAAACATTTTTTCTAACAATCATTTACAATAACACGAGTTGACAGCATGGCTGCGTTCGGGTATTTTATATCATAGTATGGTAAAGGTTAAAACTCTAGAATTTCGAAGAACGCGCGCTGACCAAATACTTATCTTTAAACTACTGCAAGGCCATATTGACTGTTCCAGCCATTAGAATCAATATTCTTCCACATATCATCTAGATTGACTCGGCAGTCCGATTTCTTTCACATTCCTTGAAGTAGAACATCTTACATATTATTAAATATATTAATTCACCATTCATGCAAATACCTAAATGAGAAATTAACAGAAATTGATTTTTTTAACATTAGCCTTACTACGCTTAAAGAGTTCTTTTTATGAACCACAACAATCTCAATTTTGACCAATTTGATCACATGAACACAATATCGTTTCTTTATATTCATTTTTCTGTTTTGCGTAGTGTTTCAATCATGGGATAGCGATAGTATATTACGTATTTATTATGTTATTAGAATTCTTTATAACCCTGTTCTCTTCATTCTTGCAAATGGTATTATAATTTCAGTATTAAGATAGATTTTTCCTGATATTTTTTACTGCATCCTATTGGAATATTTTTTTTAGTTTGAAAAGGGCCATTACATTACATGCAGTTTTTAAATAAATAGAAAATAAAAACATATTTTTTAAATTTAGTTTTTATTTATCGATTATTTGGTTTATTACAATTACAATTGCACAAATGCGTGCTCTTTTAATTATATTATTCATAACATTCTCGCATACTTCGCGTGTTATTTCAGCAATTTCGTTTTGAATATTATCCCGCAGCATCGGAATTGTTGTTGGCTTATTAGTGTAGACCTTCCTTTTCAAGTACCTCCATAGAAAATAGTCGGGAAAATAGTCAATGTCACCACTTTCTGACATTATGCGATCGGGAAAAATTTCTCGCAAAAATTCAAGCGTAGCTCGGGCTGAGTGTGAGGTGGCACCGTCTTGTTGAAACCATTTGTGTTGCAGGGCCAAAAAAGTTTTCCAACATGTTACAATAGCGATCACCTTGAATGGTTACAGCATGGCCACCAGCAAATCACTTATAAAAATATGGACCCAGATTTATTGTTTATAACGGTTAAATAATGTTCCAAACTTGTGCACGGTGGTTGCTATATCTTTAAGATTGATAGATTTTTCTGTGATTCATATAATTTCTTGTAATTATCAAGAAATCGTGTTCTAAAAAAATCATAACTTCATAAATAATACGTGATTTCATTAAAATAATTAACACTATTAAATGTAGTGTTATAAATTAAACATACTATATTGCAACAACTTACGCCGGTCTCCTTTACGTGAATTGGAAGGGTAAAAGATTTTATCAAAAACTTTCAAAATCATCTTCCAAAAAAAAGTTTCTAAACGTACGATATATTTCTGATGGGAGGATGTGAATATGAAAAGGGTCGAATCCGGAGTAGTTTATAATTATATATTTGGGCATAAATCAATACAAACCTGCATGCCCCGCAATTAACCGAGTCGAAAAATATATACGTCCGACGAACTGTTGAAATTTGATATTGTTACGATATTGTGTTTTCGGCCGTATCATAATGCTCAATAATTGCGTATTAAAATTAATTACACCAATAATATCGTTACCATATTGTGTTGTTTGGAATTTTCCCATAGAATCTCGTCAAAAGCCATTCTTTAACAGTAAAGGCGATTTCCATAATGGGGAATTTGTGTGAGATGCTGCATTACTTAGTTTTAATGGACACATTAGCACTTCTACAATCCGTACTCATCGTGAGGCGGTTTTTTTATTGTTTACCATATATAAAATAAATTGTTCATTATTTTTATATCACATTATTTAATGTTTTATGCGTACCTATATTACTTTTTTTTTTTTAAGTTTATAAATATAGGTTGAAATGTGAATATTTCTTTTTTTGAAGTACGTTATTTTCTCATCTAGGCTCCTTATCTGTTCACAAAATGGTAAATGTATAAAATATACATATTCAATGCAGAAATATGAAATATTATCCAATTATTTATCCAATACAAAAAATCCTTCTAGAACTGGCCGCAAGAGGTAGATAGATTTCGTCAGTGTGGAAGATTAATCACTTCGATTTATTTAGTATATTATATAACACCTATATATTTTAAAATACTACTCGTATATGGATTTTATTATTAATTTTTTAAGATTTTTTATTCTTGTTAACGTTGTACTTGGTGTGATACATAATAGAAAAATACATAACAGCTTTCTCAAATATCTTAACTTTCGTAGTTATCGAACTTTAACTAGCACTGCTGAGTCATCTATCTTTTTCAAAGTTCCATCACTACAAATTCGAAGAGACATGACCGATATCATTTTCTTACACAAAATAGCCAACTCTAAAGTAGACTGTCCTGATTTACTCAGACGCATATCCATTCGAGTGCCAGCCAGGTCAATCAGAACTAATCTCATATTTAATCTTCCACATTGCAACACCAATGCCAAACAAAACAATTTTTTTTACCGAGCACCCTTTTATTTCAATTCAGACCTAAACGAACTTGACATGTTTAATACTTCAGTTACCTCAATTAAATCTGAATCAATACTTAAACTTTAAAGGCCTTTATTTTTCTTTTTATTTTTATCACTTAGATTTTATTCCCTATCCCATTTTCCTTTTCCTTTCCACTAGAATATTTTCTTACTTTTTTATAACATTTTTCTCTATGTTAAAATTTTTATTCTAAACTTTTTTCTCATATTTTTCTGCTTTTCTTCCTAAATTTTAAATTGTACTCAATGTATAAAGTATTTTGTATCATCTGAGAAAACATGTAACGGGTACAATTATTGTTTAACTTATATTGTAATTCTCGTATTTACTGATAAACTGTATGTTTTCTGAATAAAATAAAATAAGAATTTGATTATTGTGTAAAATATTACAAATACTATTTATGATAGACGTATTAAAGCATGATTCCTACCCTTTTTAAAAGAGAAATTACAATGGTTTTCATGTCTAAAGAATGAGGCATTGGCATTGTAATAGTATATTTGATATGTATAAGTAAAAAAAGGAGGTATATATGTATATATATATATATATATTAGAAAATAAATAATACAGAATAAATCAAGTTGGTGATAATAGATAAACCACATAAATACTATACTATACTACTGGTAGTCTGTGAATATCAAAGTCTACATTATTGTTGTCGATTTCTTTAATAAAATTTTCATTTTCGGTTTAAAATTTCTAAAATTCATCCCTTTTTACATTTAAATCTTTATGAAGTGCATACATAATTTAACCCCTTATGAAATGATGTTGCGATGTTTATTAGAAAGTGGGATGTTGCAGTATTCCTGAACATCTTCGTCCTACTGCTAAAATAATAGCACATTACACATTATATTAAATTTAAAAATTCCTAAACGCTAAACTAGCAATCTTGAACTGCTAAATCTATATTTTGTTTCTGAATTTTCTCACGATAGGTTAGATTGAACAATCACCTTTTTTTGTCTGTTTAACTATTTAATCGAATCGTGAATAAACACGATCTGTTCACCTAGAACTCGTGTTATTTGGTACTGGAAGTAACGTTGACCTTTGAAGCATTAACTCTGTCATAAAAATGAAAACGGCAAAAAAAAAAATAATGTTTCTGAACTTGCAAATTGAATGCAGACCAACGCACATGTTCTGTAGATTTTTTTTATAGTAACGTCATATATTATATAATATTATAACAATTATTTGAGGTCAAAATCCAGTTATAAAGTATATATAAATAATATTAAGTATGATGTTAAGGAAATACAATATGTACATTAAATAGTACAAGTAATTTGTACTATAAAAACATGTGTGAAAATTACGAAAAAAATATATTTGTTTTAAGATTCCATAAATAAAACTGTAACCATAAGCTTAATTTTTACTCATCGTACGATGAAAAATGTAGTTAACACTACTGTTGTTGCTACCAGAATTCGAACCTGGATTTCGTTTCAATCCGGGGAAGGTCCATTAACCGACTATGCTACAGCATACAGTACATTTGACGACAAATTTTTGAACCTATATGTTACACTTTTCAAATGAACACATCTATCGTTCCATTATTTAAAAGCCATCTACTTTATTTTTAAGTAATCTCAAATACCTTTGGGTAGTTTAATAGGAGACTGTATGTAGCATAGTCGGTTAATGCACCTTCCCCGGATTGGAAAGAGATCCAAGTTCGAATTCCGGTAGCAACAACAACATTTTTCAACAAAGTTAATTTTATATGTATATCTTTTTAATTAATACATTTTTATTAGTATTTAAAATATTACAGACTTATGTTCTGAATAATTACAACTTCACAATAAGAATGTGTTCTCCTTAATAATATATAATGAAATGAAAATAAATGAGGTTTCATTCTTATTTTGTTCGTTGTTTTTATTTTATATTTTTAATAATAAATTCATGGGATTTTAACACAATAACTCATTTTACTATTAACAATATCATTTATATTATAATATACTACTGATATATTTAAAGGTAAATTGATTGACTCATCGGTCCACCTCGCGCTTAAATCGAGGACCCTGTGTTTTTAGAGAATTCCACATATTTATATTGAATTTCATTTTATTTCATTTATTTGGTACATTAAAAGCATTGTGTAACGTTTAAAGTTTAATTTTAATATTGTAAAATGTATTTATTTATTTTGGTCTTGATATTAAGTAAGCACATTCAAGTCAATAAATACGTGATTGTAGAGAGATAAAGCAACCTCAATGTATCTAGTAGGTACGTACTCGGAACTCTGCAGTGAACGTAAGGCTCATACGTATTATAACATAATCGTGTTCTGTTGTACACACAGTTCCGATCGCCTCGAATCGGTTTACAATATTATTAAATTCTGGCCTGCATTGTCCGAGTCGAGTATTCCGTTGTGCCGGGCTCCTTCCTCGCCTATCCAACCGGGGCCGCTCACGATAGTCGATGTTTATTTAACCGTTGTGGCTGTTCCCATGGTTTGTCTGCATTTTATTAGCATTGTGATTACAGGTCTCCTGGCGGTTTCGTCGTACGCCCAGCAATTAACAGCCGGATGTAGAGGAAAATCTAGTCCGGCCTAGATCTCCGTGTGCGCTCACTCGGAAACGCGTCAATTGTTACCAAATTATACGCCAGTTCACAGTTTATTATGTTAATGCTCTCCGTTTTCCTCAACTTCCTCAAATTGTCGAGCGTGATACAAATTCTCCTTTGCGGGCTTCCTGTATCAAGATATATTCGATTGCTTATAATATTTCCCGTATCGGAGTTTTCATTCCGCATTTTCAGCAGTTGTACATTTTTATTACATTAGAACTTTTAAAGTATATTCTGTTCTATGGTTGCATACGCTTTCGACGCTATTGAAGTTAGTCGCTTTGAATGTGGTCTTTATATCAATAAAATATATATCGCTTTGGTGCTACTCTGTTAGTCCACTAATAAAAATAATTATTACTGTGACATCATTACAGGTAATCGCAATGTTCCATGAAAAATCTTTTTGATTTACTAAGCAGTATGTCTCTATCTAGTCGTCAGCAATTATAAATAATATATGTGCTTATATTTTTGATAGTAAAATAAATTAAATGAAACGCCTATTTCACATATAACTTATTTTACACATACTAACTATTGTTATGAAGTATCAATCATAAATACTGTATAACAACTACAGTGTGTTCAAAAAATTACGAACATTATGAAGGTTTAACCTAATTTTAGTTTATGTTTATGCATAGAAAAATCCCTGTCTCCCTTATCCATACATATGAAGTTTATTTAAAAAAATTCGATAACATTCTTACATGAGATGGCGCATTCTGTGTTGAAATAATTTTAAAATAGAATAATATTTATTACATATACCTATACTTTTGTTTTGTTTATGTTTGTATTTTTAATTTTAGTATAGGTACATTCTTTCCTGACGAAGATACTACATGTTTATGTATCAATAAATAGTGGTTTATTATTATGTTTATTTTTAAATATTATTATTCGTGGAATAAAATTTGTTTGTGTTTATTTTATTTCTCTTGTCAATCTACATTCCGGCGGAATTTGTAAACATTCGTGAATGACAACGTAAAGGAATGGTGCTTAGGTAGTTACGGATTACATTCTTCGCCTGTATAAAATGCCGGAGTGTGAGTGAACCTTCCTAATTTTACGAAAAGAAATATTGTTTCGACATCAAATGATAGTATTTAATTGAAATTTGCTTACGTATATTAAAACACCCGTATCATCTCATATATCTGTATATTTTTAATTGTGATTGCTGAATACTTTCATGTTTAATTGGACTCTTTTCACTGCCTCTTTATAGTTATGGCACGATGTATAAAACAGTCAACATACACGCACTCACTGAATTCTGAATTAATTCATTGCCATTATTCAATTTTAATTGTGATCCGTTGCGATTGCTTCGATAAATATGATACTGTATCCGATGGCCGTCATGATACGATACACGGATGAGTAGTACACACGCTTTATTTGTTTCTAGTTCTACCACCCACCAAGAACACGCCAACTTACTCACCAATTTAATAAGCTAGCCAACTTGATTTTAATACAAATAAATTAAAAATAAGGCATTTTAACGATTGCATAAAAAATAATGTTGCCGCCATGAACACCAGACGGAGGCGATATTGGTTCTCACGACGCACGAGGACCTGATACAGGGTGTACTGTAAAAAATATATATTCTGCGATAGAGAAAAAAATGTATGAGATGTGTAAAAATATCATAAAAGGAACACTACATACTTGAAAGTTAATTAATTATTTTATTATTAAGGAGAACACATTCTTATTATGAAGTTGTAATTATTCAGAAAATAGGTCTGTGATATTTTAAATACTAATTAAATCTATTAATTAGAAATATACACATACATATATTTATTTTATCGAAAAATATTGTTGTTACGCTACCAGGATTCGCACCCTGGATACAACAATATTTTTCGATAAAATAAATATATGTATGTGTATATTTCTAATGAATACATTTAATTAGTATTAAAATGATTATTTATTTTACTTGGCTCTTAGATTCTTAAATTTTTTACAAAGCATTTATCAAAAAATAAATTCAAATAACAATGGTCCCTTTATATATTATGATTTCAATATAACATGGCATGAAATAACTAACATTTTCCTTGAGTTATTTTTTTATAATTTAATTTACCTCTTTATGAATTAATAATAGTAATATAACACTCGAAAATTTTTTGGGCTATCTTGCCTTATGTCTAGTTTTTTATTAAAATTATTAGCCTTCATTTCAGTAGTTAATTCCATTACATACATAGTTAATCGTGTGGTTCCATTAGTAAATTCCATAAATTAAAAATAATAAAATCATTCCGGCTTTATTTTGTCCTCGAAACATTTTGATAACTACAATAATAATAATAATAATATTTTATTCAATTTCATTTTCTTTTCTTATCTTTTATATTCATAGCATAGTCGTGATATTTTATACTCATCCTTTGTATTTTTCCCGAGATGATCTCTTACTCCGCGGATCATGGTTAAAATATGCTTTCACTGTAATAAAATTTGTAGGTTTATTTTTATTAGTTTTATTTGCAAATTGCAATAAAATTCCCGGAATGGTTACACTTCATTATTTTATTTATGCAAAACCCTGAATGGAAATAATAAATTATTGAATTCGTTTGTGAATATTTTTGGATATTTGTTATAACACTATTTAAAATTATTTCTGAATATAAAAAAATACATAAAGTAATATTTATTGATAGTTTATTCAATTTAAAGATAACAAAATTATGCCGAATAATTATAGTTAACGTAATATATTTGCAGTTTATTCTATAGTAGATGCATAATATAAAAAAATTCTAGGTTGAAAGTTTCTTTAAATTTATTTATTGTCATGTTTTTGTCGCGTATTTACATACAATTTTTTTTAAGCAAACGATAATGAATCTCATTCATTTACAAAATAACTGAAAATGAATTAATCAACCTACATACAAGACATTTGAAATATATAGAAATTTAAAAAATACTAACCTATTATACTTAATGGGATTCAGAAACAAACCTGCCAGAAAATAGTGGGTGACTTGTTTGAAAATGATTTTTTGACAATAGTGGCAGTTTTACAATTTTACAAAACATGTTTGTATGTTTGAAAAGCATTTTATCAAAAGCTATTAATTTTAAAATCTTCATTCTGGCTGTAAAATCAGTTACAAATAAATTTCTCAATTTTTTCGATTGTATGGTATGATGTGATTGTGGGTTTCTTAACCCCCTAACTAGGTATATCTATTTTTAAAAATTAGTGTAATTCTCACTGCTTATTATTATTGTTAGAATGTCACAATATTATATTTAAAAATACAAATTTAATTAATTAAATTAAATTTAAAAAATATATTTATATATGCTTTTACAAAAATAGAGTTCGGCGCAGTGCTCTGGATAATCTTCCACTTCGACCGGAGATGATTCGCCCTTGCTCTCTTGTCGACAACTCGTTTGTATACAATGTATAACAAGATAATATAACAATGGGCCGACCTCTTGCAGTTGCCTGCTTTGAGTCAAGGTGACCATGCTTTATTATACATTAAAAATATATTTAGAAGTATTACGTTACACCCAGTTTTCGTTATTAATTGATTATTTATTTAAGTTTTACGTACATGCTAGCCTCATACCCGAACACGTAACTGGAGGCAGGTGTGCTTATTGCTGGATATTCTACAAATAAAAATTATAAAAATAAAATACTAAATTTAAATAAAATCAAATTTTAAATATGAATTTTATATCTTTATATGATTTGGTATTTTTCTGCCCAACCTTTGTACTAAATTCACACTCATATTTTTTGTAAATAAAGAAAATAGTTGTGCAGATTATGATATAGATATTAAGAATTATATGGATATAAATTATTAACGAATAGATGGATTAACTTGGACCGACCAAGCGGGAAAAGCGACGGACACTTATCTGATGTAACTTCAGATCTATGCGACACTAAAAAAATTGGAGGAGTATAGTCAAAGAGCTAGAGTTTATACAGATCGCTATCCTCAATCGTGAGAGACCGCGCGTTGCTTTTGGTAAAACACTATAAATGTAGTAAAATAAATAGAAAAATGCATTAAATACTTAACTGTTCAAAAGTTTTTAGAGAAACCTTGTGGAATTCCAAGATTATTTTGTAAATCGAGTCAAAACATTGTTTTATTCCACTACGCTTTTCACTGTGTAAACTATATAATGTTTTCGGGAACATCTTCCCATTATCAGTATTACAGTTCAAATAAAATTAAAAACACTTTTAGATAGTAATATATGGTGTGTTTGGAGTTAACGGTGGTGGGGGTGGGGGTGCAGTTAAAATGGATAAGAGAGGGAATGTAATGTGCGTTATTTGAATATTTATTATGTTTTCATTGTGATTTTTATCATTAAATATTTCTAAATTTTCTAAAATGTCTAATTTTCGTCCTTTGGCTCAACTATGTATAAGTTGTACAGCACCCCCACCTCCATTAACTCCAAACACACCATATATTACTATCTGAAAGTGTTTTTAATTTTATTTGAACTATAATATTGATAATGGGAAGATGTTCCCGAAAACATTATATCGTTTAACACAGTGAAAAGCGTAGTGGAAAAAAATAATGTTTTGACTCAATTTACAAAATTAAATACTTATTTTATGAATCATATAAAAATATACTTGTATAGTATGATAGAATAAAAAATAGAAATACACAAAAATATTATCGATATACCCAGGTATAAATTATATATCTATATAAAAGAAAACGTAAATATTTAACAATCGTATGATGATTTTAGAAGCTTGAAGGAACTACGAAGAGGTTCAGTGAGGAGTGCGAGGTATGAGGGAATGTAAAATGGAAGCAATTTCTGTGACAGAAAAATATGGAATTGAATGAAAAACATTCGTGTCAGCGATAAGTAAGGAAGTGATCGAAAAAGATTAGGTAACGAAGAAATTAAATTGTAATACGCCTGAAAAAAAAACCTTTAATCATACTCGCACTCGAACAAATATTCTCAAGTAAATGCTTGATTATTTTTGCTACCGTACTTCTTCAGAGTTAGTTATAGAGTTATTACTTACATTAATATTTCACATGAATTTAGAAAGAATGGGTAGGTAATTCTTACAAAATCAAGGAAAATGGTATACGAAATACGAAAATACAATACATTTTAGTATATTCAATAAATGCGAATGAATATTGGGTTAATTTTAAATACGACAATAAGAGACTTGAAATAGCTTAACATTTAAAAAAGTACATTTTAGAATATTCAAACTGATCGCTCTACAGCGTCACGTTGACGTTAGACCGCTGACCACCGACCACCGACCATTGTCCACTGAACTCACAGTCACCGCAAACATTCTCATAACCATTCTTGTTACGCAGTGCACCCAAGCACGAAATGAAACAATGATGGAGAGCTCTCTATCCTGCGGGTATATTTGTTTTGGGCACTCGCAGCTCGCACTCCGGGTGCCTGCTGTTATTCTGTCCTAATGTGGGAAACGTTTAATTATTGCGATTATGTTTACGATCTCGTAAATACGTGATTTGGTCGGGTTACCATCGTTCCATCTTTCTGGAGATAAATAGCGAATAATAGGTCGTTAGACAGTCGTAGTACAATGCAGACCCGTTCAGTCGAACTGAACTCTACGGGTCAGATAAATGAAATAGGATATTGTAAAATTATTTTTTTTAAAACTATAAAAATTACGATTAAAAAAAAAATTAAAAATAAATGAGTATATTTATTACACATTAAATAGTGTTTTTCTGAGAACGGAGAAATTTAATATGCTTACCTACAATTAATTTTTGATAAGCGCTCAGCCTTGAAGATATTACGATAGGTAGGACTGTGTATTTTAATTTTATTCCTCTAATGAGCATTTACAGATCTCTTAACAAAAATAACACAGTTACGGTTGAGCACTTCATTCGTAGGCATTTTAAAATTCATTCAACGTTAAACAAGTGATTTTATTATGAATTATTATTCTTCTTGTGCCCTATCCATTCAACGAATATTGGCTATCGTCACTTTATTTACTGTGATCCGGAAAAGCTCTACAGTAGACTGGTCAAACCATTGTCTTAGGTTCTTCAGCCATAATATTATCCTTATTATCCTTCTTCCAGGGCCCCGGCTCCGACTTCAATCTTTCCCAGCATCATGAGGTGTTAGATTTTGTACTTCTCCAGATGTTTCAACTCATGTTCAAGATATTGAAGTTTTCGGATTTTTATTGTTTTAAATACTTTTTTTATATTCACCCTAACCATAACGTTTTAATTCGTAAGTCTATCCATCCAGCTTATTTTGAGTATTATTTTGTACATTCATATCTCTTCAGTAAGTGTTTCATTTTTCATTTCTTCGGTAAGTGTTCACACTTCCATTTCATAAAATAATATTGAGAACACATAGCATCCGACCATTCGGATTCGTAATCTAAGGTTGAGATCATAACTGCAGAACATCTTTTTCATACGGATAAATGTTGCACGAGCTTGCTGAACGCGGCATTCGATTTCAACAGAAAGATCCCGTGTTTAATTTATATTATGAATCGGTATGTATAATTTTAATGGTTTTTTCTGAGTGCGAATTTAAAAATACTGACTCTGTTTAAAATGCTTACTACTATTTTTAATAAATTATTTGTGGATATTTATTTATTTTATTTGTAACTATATAATACTATGTAAAAAATTGTTTGGACTGTGCCCGTCTCACTAGATAAATTCTGTGTCGAGACGGGCAATGTATACATAATGTCACACTTTTCTGTCCTTGTACACAGATAATGAATAATCTTCATTTAAACATCTTCTGAAGCAACCTGACCTAACCTTACTATTTTTTAGTGTATTTGTAGACAATAATTTAAATCTAGAGCATTACAGAAGATTCACGTGATCAAATAATCAATGTAATTAAAGTATTTTTTTTATATTTAGAATTGAAAAACAGCGCCTTTCCATCATCATCAGCCATTCATTGTCAATCCGCTGAATGAAGGCCTCGGTCCTTCACCAATCTTTCACATTACATGGAGCAGTGGATGGTGACATTATGATTTATATGTTTGCATCAAATTAATATAGTTTTGAACCCCTGTTACAACTATACGCGCGGCTGTTATAATAGCAGGATTGAAAATAAAAATGACTTACTTTACTAGCGAGACAAATTATTATTAATTATCATGAATTTGTAAGATATATCACGAAGTTGAATCGAGTGATCAAAGATTTCAACTTATAAAGTCTGCAATATTTATGCGTGATTCAAACTCAACCGTTGTCTATTATCTGTAGGCTTTAATTCTTGCATTAATTGAACTTTATATGCCTTCAAGTCAAGATCGTCGTGCAAAATATGGTGCAAAGTGCCCTACGAAATATCTAATTGCTGTGCACACTTTCAGTTACAGTAGGAGTATTTTCAGTTGATCCGATTGGGCGAGCAATATTTCACATCAGCAACACTGCTGGAACGGTTAAATCAACAATAGCCAAACGAGAAGGCGTTTCGTATCGTCCAAAATAATTTAAAACCTTACGAACGGTTTACGCGAAATTTTCAACACTTTTGTAGCGAATTCTCATAATTTTAGCGGGCTGCTTATTCATATATCGATTCATTTTAGATAATGGTACAGTTTTTTTTTGATTATATTTGATTTGACACATTTCTAAGCCCTAAAGATGACAAAAGTAGTATGATATTTAAAATAACGATTTGGTAATAGTTCGTACTTTAAAATTTATTTGAAATGTATATGAAATGTAGATATCCATTGTAGATAAATAAGTAATAGTTCTTTTTTTTACAGCTTCGTGGGTACCGAAAGGCTATCACTGCAGTCGCTAGATAGCGATGTTTGTCCCTTAACATCGTTATGCATTCATTTACCTCTTGCAATTCGGTAATAAATAATTGTTAAGATATACTTTACTAATTTTAAAAGTTGTGTTATACTTTTTTACGATTTTTTATGACAGTTTACACGGAATGTAATAATTATATTTTCAATAAAACAAAAATTGAATACTACTTATAGCTAAAATTAAATATATTAATAATTAATACTACTTATAGCTATAATTTAAACTCATCATATAAAAAAATAACTACACCACTGTGCTCCTGAGATCATGCGGATATTTTATTTAAATTTGGTTTTTGTCAATTTATGTGACATAATAGTTATATATTAAACAGGTAGGTATTTCTTGTGCCTTTCTTAACAGATTTTACAAATAATCGTTATTTAATTTTCATAGTAATAAATAATACAGGCATAATTTATTTATCTTTAACCATTGATTATAAATCTTTTGAACACAAAATGCACAGCGCTGTTTTTTTTTTTGTATCGAAGCCATTGTTCATATGTAAATCTTAAGTGTTCAAAAGATTTATATGAAATGGATACTGTTACTTTGAGAAACAGTAGTTTAATTTTTTGGTGTTTTGGCGAAATGTTGGTGTAAACGTACACCATCATCGTATATTATTTGCACTTTAAATTTCATTATAAATTTATTTGTAATATAAATTTTTTGGTGTTTTGGCGAAATGTTGGTGAAAACGTACACCATCATCGTATATTATTTGCACTTTAAATTTCATTATAAATTTATTTGTAATATAAATATATACATTCATAGAAAATTTTATGTTGTGTGCTTATATTTTATTATGATTACCTACGCATTGGTTTATGGTTTGTTCTAAGTACGTAGTAATATTATTTTTATTACCTACTAAATACCTTTCATACAGCGGATTATGCAACACACGTCTATCTCCTGTTGTGACGTAAGTCACGTAAATGTCGTGTTTAGCATATTTCCTACACTATTGGATGTTTGCTAAAACAATACTATTGCATTTATTCATGTTTATGCAGTGGGATCGTGTATTTAACCACATAAATAGCTGTGGGATAAACATTTGAGAAGGTGCTTGGTTATGTTAGATTGGGTTAGGTTAGTCAAGGTGGATCTTGCATATCCAAAATTAAATAATTAATATTATAATATAGCCGGCCGCAACTTACTCTGAGCTGCCATTAACGACGCCCACTTCGAAATACATAAACATATCAAATTTTATTCTATTGTTTTAATTTCATTGATATTTTAAAAAGTAAAAAATAAACTCCGCGTCATCCACGAGCATCCTTTTGTTGAAGAAGACTTTAACAGTTTAAGAATCGGACATGGTCAAAGTAATCAATATATTATACAATAAGATAGAGGACAGTCGCAAGCATTGCTGACTAATATTCTTTGTTAAATTCAACACAATTACACATAAATAATCCACTTTTAGATTATAAACATTTTCGCTATGTATACATTTTATTGTATATTTATAAATTTATTTATTTCAATAAAATGACATCTAAACAGCACTAAAAAAATGTGTTGATTGTGACCAAGACAAAGTTTAATCTATCAGAGGTGATACTTACTGCATCCCATTTAAAAAATAATAAATTTGTAAACTTAACAGAAAATTATTTGTAATAAAAAAAAGTGTCAATAAGGCTAATCTTAATGTTGTCAAAACTACCGGAAATGGTTCCGTGAATCTACTTGATTTGTTCTTCAATCAGAGGAAGAGGATTGTCTGAAAATAAAACCTGTCCATTAAAGTGTCGACAGCTTTTCGTTCGAGCACCATAGCCGCAGACAAAGGAAAGAAAACACGGATTCCTATGGAATGAAGCGAAGAGGAAAAAAGTTTGTTCTCGTTGAGTCGACTACGAAATTCCATTATCCTTTTGTTGTCGTGTACGGGGAATGGAAATTTGTTACAGTCCCTGCATAGACCTCTGTCGTACCTCGGCGTGTGGTTCTATCATCATGATGAATTTCAAATATCGTCGGTGCCGACTTCGTGAATTCGTGGTGTTGTGAATGAATATATAAACGTCCATGGGCTTCGCGTGGTTCTTCCTCGCTTTGTTTGCACTTTGTCTCTCTGTCGATTCTCCACGGAGCGGATGTGATTTCATATCAGATGTTGCCAATGCTTATTATATGGCATACCATCTGAACGTCTCAAAAGTATAATTGATTTAATATAAAAAACATTTTTGTGCATAATACGTGTCTTCTTTATTTACTTTTAAAATTAGCAATATTAACTTTGTGGTCAAAATTAATATTTTTATTTGTTATCTTTGTTTACCATTTTCTTCATTAAAATACACCATGAAGAAGAAAATGGTATTTTCTTGAAGTATTTCGAAACCGGTAGATGTATTTAAACTCAATTAAGTGGTTAATAAAACAAAGATATCAAATAAAATTATCTTCTTTATTTGATAATGATTCTTTTATTAAGTGTTTTTTAATATTTATATGATATGTAGGTATATTATGCATTATAATTTATTGAATTTTTAAAATTTAGTTTTTTATTACTAATAAGGTATAATTCTAAGTTAAACTAGTGATAACATTTAATACGATTTCTTATTTGAAAATATTGATACAGTTGTTGAATCAACTGTCATAATTAATATTGTAAGTTTAAAAATTTTACAAATAATTTATCTAATATAATTATGTGGAAAATTGATATCTTGAAACACCTCATTTACTGTTCTTTAATTAGAAATTTATTATGTGTGTCTTTTTCTAATTATTTTGTATATGATTTGGATTAAAGGAAGACCGGTAGGTTGTTTGTATATCTTTGGTTGAATGTTTGAAACGAGTAGATGAGTTTGCGTATGTTTGTAAAGAGGGTGACTGCAGGGAATTGTATCTAACGGGAACTTTTAACCAAGGCAAAACTAGCGGTACACAATGGAGTCCTGGTGAGAGACGAGACACTGATGTGAGACGAAAAAAAACTGAATGCAGTGGATATGAGATCATTTAGGCGTATATGTGGCAGATTTATTTATGACACAGTAAAGAATGAAGAAATAAGGGAGAAATGTAAAGCTGATCTTATTATAATGAGTAAGATTAAGAAAGGATTACTTAGGTGATTTGAACATATGAAACGGATGAATAAGGATAAATGATAAGAAAGATATGTGACGCAAGTGTTGATGGCACCAGAAGTAGAGGACGTCCGTAGAATACTGGAGGACGGCCCTGTTAGAAGCCTCAATAATTGGTGAGCTTGTATGAGAAGATGTATGAATGTCGATGAGGCGATAATTGTGTGTCAGGACAGAAGAGTGTGACGCTTTAACCTCTCTGCTTACCCCTGCGAGAGAAACGGCGTGATGGTTAGTTAGTTATTTGGCCTCCTTCCATCTACGTTAGATGTTGAAGATGCTGCATATATGGTTATGAAGCCAGCTGAGGCAGGCAGTACGTTCTTACCGACCGCACTTCCCGCAGAGCCAAAATGAGCTGGAGGTTCCCGCAGGTTGTAGCTTGCCACCCTTTCGACCTCACTGGCCCGGTGTGAGGTCAGTTGTAGAAATACAGTAGTATTTGTTATCAGGCTGCTTGTCTAAACCTCTGCCAGACTCCCTTTGCTTTTCATTCTTCCGAGTGTGATTGCAAGGGAGTAGTCGTGAACCGACTCGCCACGTCACGGTGTCGCTTACGTACAAGTTCTATTTTGGGTAACATGGGAATGTCAAGTTCCCTTCGCCTACCGTGTACTATTAAATCCGCCGCTTTGGGTCTGTTGCTTATTCGAAATTATGTATGTCTGTCAGCCCTATTACCCTTTGACCGATCAAAACCGAATTTTGTAGATTTACTCTTTAGGATCCTGCTTAAAACATAAGTACCCTCTCTTTCTCCTAGATACCACTCTTTATCCATATAATTGTATTATATTGAATGCTAACCATTCTAAATTTTGCTCAATTACTCTAGGACCTTAAGAAAAATACAGTTAATTCATCCCACTCCCCATGGCTGAACAAAATTTGCTTATACCGTTACGCCTATTCAAACTGAACTTTTTGCAAAATACAAGATACTTGACTAAAAATATTTCTAATAAAATCTCTTGTAAAATAGTATACAACGATGTTATTATTTCTCACATCAACTACTGCAGCTGCATTTTGTTTTTGGCTAATGAAGAAAAATGTAACAATTGTCAGTGGTTCAAAATAAATCTTTGAGAATAATACTCAGAAAAAATAGATATACTCGGATCAGTACAATGCTGAAAAAACTGAACATGATGCGAGGAAGCAGAAAATATATTTATTTTTAAAATCCTCACTAATAAAATATCGGCAGAATTTTTAAGAAAATTCGATGCAAATTAACATGAGTACGAACATCATACAAGAGGACTACTATTCAGGACGAAGGCTAACTTTCGGAAATCGATGATGTACAGTGCGATGAAGATCTTTAATGATTTGCCAGAAGATATTGATAAGAAAGATGGAGAAACTACATAGATTCAAAATGAAACTAAGCAAATATGTGCAAGATAATTTGTAGTAAAAAAGAAAATTTTGATCTTATTTATATTACAGCATATATAAATATACTTAGGCATGCACTGTATTAAGATTAAATAAAGCTACCCCTTATTTTAAATTTAAATTCCCGAGCGATGCCAGTCATGGACCGCTAGTTTATTTCTATTTCAAAAACTTCCATCATTCCTGAACACATTTCCCGTTTTCTGTCTTGTTAAGGGGTTCTATTATTCTACTGTACTATGAAGCCATTTCATACGTTTTCACATTAGTATCCACTGTTCGTGAATATTAAATATATCACAAGTCATTCAGAGTCATTGTTAATTTTCCTTGCACTGACCGATAGAGGGTTTTAGATGTGCATCACGGACTTGCTCACTGAAATGTAAGCGGTGGCGTAAAATATACAGAATCTCCATTGCCAATCGATTTGTCACGATCATCTTTGCAGCTGCCGATATTCAATTTGGTCCGAGATTTTCTCTTATCGTCTTGAGATTATTTTTGGTTGGGTGTATGAATGATTCGTTTGTTCGATGTAAATTTTCTTACCCTATACAGATTATTTATATATAATAATTGAGTATAATTTTTTTTTGTTCGTTATTCTCGGTGTATATTTTTAAATGAAATTTTTGTGTTTACCTGTTGCAGTAGCATTTGGAAGATACTTTTGAATTTGTGTGAGTAAATCAATTCGATCTTTTGTACAATTGTCTGTGTGTTAATTTCGAATATTATTTTATCACTTTATTTCATATTACGAATCTTTCGTATTATCAATATTCTTCACTCATATAGGAAATAAATGTATCTTCATTTATTTTCATCAGTTTGTTATGAAAAATTTTAAAACAATAAAAAATAAATGTTTCCTTTTTGTTTTGATAGGTAGGTACCGTAATATATACGAAAAGTGGCGTCCATGTGTTTTCAATTTTTAATGAATGTCTTTAGTATTTTATACATGTTGTCGGCAATGTTCAGAATACCGGCAATGTATAAAATGCCCAGACATTTGTAGAAATGTTGAACCTTTAAATGAATGTCGAAATGTTAAAAAACTGTTTTTTTAAATTGATTTTTGCGTCGAAATATGTCTATTTCCTACCCTCTTATATTGATTTGTTCTAACAACACGTCGCTGTTTACGTTAGGTTAGGTTAAGTCAGTTCAGTTAGTTGTTAATTTACTTTACTAAACATGAATTCTTGGCGTGTCGTGGCTTGACTTCACGAGGAATTTTGAAAATGGAAACATACCCAACAGCCCTTGATCAGATCGTAATAAAGAAGTGAAGGCACAAAGAGCTGGGAAACGTTATGCAGATTGAAATTCCGAGGGTGCCTTCTGTACACACGACTGGGAAGGTTTCTGGATGTCCCGTAACGACTATACAAAACTTGTACTTGAAACTATGGGATATGGGATTGACACGTGAGGATGTGGAGGGTTTGGCAGCTGACTGCAGTCAATTGAGGAGACAATGAAAAAGATACATTAGATCAAATGGGCTCTGTGTGATTATCCACGTAAAGATAACCTCATTTACTCTGAAAATAATATATTACGCGTTTATACAGCCACATTTGCAATACGGTATTATTGGATGGGGAGGAGCATATAAAACTTAAATGTCACAATTAGAAATCACTAAAAAATGATATTAAAAATTATTCTAAAAAAAAGAAAGACAACTGTTCACAGATTTCAAAGTACCAAAAATAATAGACGTATACAAAAAGAATTCAATAATCCAAATTTTCTAAATTAGAAATCAATTAAAATTTAGAAGCTTCAACATTTAGAGACCAAATTATCTATCTACAAGATTTAGAGACCAAATTGATATTCCAAAACTAATATATACCGCAACCCAAAATCACTATATTTGTCAAGTCATCAAATTTTTGAACAATCTCCGCATCACAATTAGAAAAATTACAGTCTACTATCAATTTGCAACTGAAGTAAAAAAAATATATACACAAACTAACTAAAACATAAATTATCTCATATATACTTCTCTATAAACGAGTCCTACTCTCATAGAGAATAAATACATGTTGAATGAAATATATATAATTCTAAAATGTATTATATTTTATAATATTAAAATAAATAAAAAAATAATATAATTTTCCCACTGAACCCACTGATTAATTTTTTGTCAGAAAATTCTATAAATATTCTTTTGTATTACGTAAATTATTTTTTTAGACGTTTTTCACTATGTCTTATACATGGTCTTGACTGTAACACAGCATTCATGTCTGAGTATATTATCTAATATCATAATAGTTTTCGTATTGATTTTTTTCCCGACAAATATTCCAAAACCAAGTAGTGTTATTGGCCCCGTGACGTCACCGCGGAATAATTTGAATAATATGTATATTGATCTTTGCGCTTGGAACATGTAACAGGCCGCTGATTTATCGCTTATTTATTCAAATTTAAATTTACCTCGCGATGATGCGTACCGAAGATTGTACAACCGACAAGCCTCACACCATGGAACAACGTCCAGTATCACATCTGAACATATTTTATTGCTATCGTATAAAACATTCAGTGTAGGTAGAGTTTTTCCATTTTATTGTGGCATTTATTGCCAGGACGACCGGAATTGCGCACAAATACGTCACACAATCACTCGAGTCAGTCAGTCAATAGACGGGCGACGCTTTTATATAATCAAGACTGATCGCGATTAATAAAATTAAATAATTGAAAGTAATTATGACTATTACAATTTTAACTATTTATTAATATGTTTAAATTAATGACATGATCGCTGTTATATTATATCGTCAAGTGGACTAAATTAGGTTTAGAAATACGATGAAAAAAGAATATAACCAAAAATTTATGCGGACTTTGACATTTTCCCCCCGCGTTTATTTCGCAAATAATTTATATTTTTTCGCGAATCATCTACACTTCCGTTTACTACCAGACGTTTTCCCATCAGAAGGGTTCGTATTTAACTGATTAATTAAAAAATTTATTAAAGTAATCTGCAATCAATCAATTATCATTTCAAAATTAACTATATTTGAAAATGTCCAAGGACACACAATTACTGAATACTTACCTCCAAAGTCATTGTTTTTTAAAGAAATTATTAATTGTTAATAATAATATACTGGTCTAAATAAGAAATATATAAAAATTGAAAATTGACTTTTCAGGCGTCTTCTAGTATAATATGTTAATCATCTCTCATATATATATATGGAAACTGTATTTTTTACTATATATATATATATATATATATATATATATATATATATATATATAGTATATATATTCGCTGTCGCCATCTATGGTCTGAAATTTGATATTAATTTCTTTGAAACGACATAGTCACTAAGGAGAATCTTACTTTTATTAGAAAAAATGGAAGCTATATTTTTTCTAATAAAAATAAGATTCTCCTTAGTGACTATGCTGTTTCAAGTCATTGTTTTTTAAAGAAATTATTAATTGTTAATAATAATATACTGGTCTAAATAAGAAATATATAAAAATTGAAAATTGACTTTTCAGGCGTCTTCTAGTATAATATGTTAATCATCTGTCATATATATATATATGGAAACTGTATTTTTTACTATATATATATATATATATATATATAGTATATATATTCGCTGTCGCCATCTATGGTCTGAAATTTGATATTAATTTCTTTGAAACGACATAGTCACTAAGGAGAATCTTACTTTTATTAGAAAAAATGGAAGCTATATTTTTTCTAATAAAAATAAGATTCTCCTTAGTGACTATGCTGTTTCAAGGAAATTAATATCAAATTTCAGACCATAGATGGCGACAGCGAAGTTATAGTTAAATACTCAAAGTGTTTCTACATGGTAACATATATACGACTTCCAAAAATTTGATAGATATGGATGTGTGTTATGGGTGGAATGGTGAACGTTACATTGTATAAAGTGATCACTTTAGTCAGCCGAAGACAGGTGGTAAGCCTTGTAATTATTACTCATACTTTAATATTTTTCCATTAAATAAAATATAAATAACTTTGCTATAAGATATCTATAATTTGTTTAGTTTCAAAATTATTGAAATTCTCGAAATAAATAAGGTTCATACATATATAGAATACATAATTAGGGTAACATGAGCATATAAATGACAGTAGGTATTATTAATTTATTATTAATGTGTATTATCATCGCATGCCCGAAAATATAATACAGGCTTATGTCATAAAACGATGCCGTAATCGATGTCGGTCATCGTAAAAGCTAAGAATTAGGATATTTTGATCACCCAAGATATTAAAATTGAATATTTTTCAAAATTTCCTCGCGTATCAGTATGCATTATAACAGTGAGTACGAAAATATAATTTTTGATCATTACAACAGTGATACTCTTGTGTCCGCGCTCGTTATTGTATAAACAAAAGATCGACTATATTTTTAAAATGAATAATTTTATCTAACCATTCAAATATATTGTTATTCCCGCATTTGCATAATAATATGCTCGGTTGCCAGAGTGCAGACAAGCCACGGTGAGTTAAAATAACTCTATCTATATTTTATATTTGCATGCCATTTTTTTAACGATTGCAGAATCGTTCAATTATACCAGAAGTGTCTACCTGTGATATAACACGGTAGCGGTTACGTATACAAAATTTGAGAAGCGTACAGTTTTTAATAAAGCGTTTCAGCCAGTGAGTTATCACGTTAACAAACTGTTGAAATATGTAATTTATTTTTTATCAATTTATTCACTTTGAAATGTGTGTGTGTACTTGTGTACAATGTTATTCAACCTCGTTATTAATTAATATTGCCATAAATAGAATTTTAAATGCATGACTCGATATTTCGCTAATAGAAGGATGTAAATAATGTGAAAGGTTTGTAGTAGCTTACGAGTATGTAAGTAGTTTTGTGACTCGCTTTTATTGAACTTCTCATGCGCAGTATATTATATCAACAAATTTTAAATCGCTGACAATTCGCTTCTAGATAAAACTAGGTAAAGATTTATGTAATTCCCCAAACATTTTTTTTACTTTTTTGACATTTAATTGTTCGCCAAAATTCCAATGAAAAAATATTGTTATTAAAAAATAAATATATATATATATATATATATATATATATATATATATATATATATATTTATATGTTCCCATTATTGTAAAACTGGTCTTAGTCAAGAAATGGAAAAAAAAATCAATTATTTCGTGTCACATTGTTTTAAATTAATATTATATCATGCAAAATTGTAACAATAGTGAAAAGTTATATGTTTATTTCGATAATAGAGTAAGTCATTTCAACCTTAAATTATGGATTTCCTTATAAGTTACATGAAAAATCTGTATGTCGAAATAAATTATAAATCTAGTGGTCTAAATAAATTTTTAATCATTGTGTTGTATATAATATAACAATATTTTTTAACTAATTCGAACGCAAACCTTTAAATATCTCGAAACGAAAGAAATATGACTTAGACCACTTTCATAATAATGAACACACATAATATTTAATCTGCTTATTAAGATTTAAATTATAATTTTTTTTATTTGTTTTTTTTAAGTACAACTATATTAAAAAAAAAATGCCAACTTGACAAAAATCTATGTATTGGTACCCGCATATATAATTTGCCTTTAAACGGGTTGTTATTGTTGCCTAATTATCTCACAAAAATATTACTTATACTTAAATGAATAAAGTAGGTAAATTTCGTTATGTACAAGCATTCTCCAAATTTTAGGCTTCAAATTTTTCTTTACACTTATAAAAAACAGTCTGAAAGGAAAATATATCTTCCATTTTTTTAATATTCTCGACTTTTTTCTACGAACGGAGTAACGAATTTTTAAAATTTTTGGTCATATTTTGTTTTTATATCGTAATCTACTTACCGAACTAAACATAAGAGCTACATATGAACAAATGGTTTTATCGACGATGGAACTCAGCCAATGTATTGATGCTAAAAATGAAATTGTTTATCCCCATTCATACTATTTTTCTTATAAAACTCTAGGCGTGATAATGACTGTATCCAAACCTCGCGTGTGGAGACGTGTTGTTTCGCGTGCATTGATTTATTTCACCGAGACATGTGGTGAGCATTGTGGTGTCTAGCTATTTGTCTTGGGGAACACTGCGTGGCGTGCAGCAAATAGGAATCTGATTTATTGGAATGCGTGTTCGCTTCGAGATTTTGACACGTGGGAACTATGTTTTTTTGTTAAGTTTGTTTTTTTTTTTTTGTTAACAGGTATATTTACTGATGCCCTACTAAGAGTGTCGGTGGAACATTTTGGGTGTATTTTACATATAGTAGTACGGATCTAATTTACTATTTACCAATGGACATATTTCATATTTTTTCAAGGAGTTGGACGTGGATGGGCCGTAGCGCCAAATGATTAGGTAAGGTAAATAAATCTAATAAAATGTATTAATTGGAAAGATATACATGTAAAATCAACTTTTCGAGAAATATTGTTGTTACGCAACCGGGATTCGAACCTGGATCTCTTTTCAGACCGTGAAAGGTGCATTATCCAACTATGCTAAAGCGACATTATTTTTGACGACAAATAATCGAACTTGCATGCTACACTTTTTCAAATTAATACGTCTATCGTTCCATTATTTGAAAACCAACTACTATTTTTACGGAATCTCAAATAGTTGTCCAATAGGAGACGTCAGAATTAACAATTTGTTTTTAATAAATTTTGGACATATTGATGGCTGTCAAATAATAGATTTATTTATTTAAAAAGTGTAACATATAGGTTCGAAAATTTGTCGTCAAAAGTACTGTCTGCTGTAACATAGTTGGTTAATGCATCTTCTCCGGATTAGAAAGAGATCCAGGTTCGAATCCCGGTAGCAACAATAATATTTTTCGATAAAATTGATTTCATATGTATATCTTTCTAATTAATGCATTTAATTAGTATTTTAAAATATCACAGATCTATGTTCTGAATAATTATAACGTCACAATAAAAATGTTTTCTTTTAATAAATAAATAATAATAATACAATAAGTATTGTAATAATTTATACATATCTATTTAGTTTTACTTATCTTTGATTGGCTGGAAATAAGAGTACATTAATTACGTACTAAATTACGTGTTTTTTGGTCTCGTGGTTAAGACACTCATCTAGTGGTACGGTGGTCGGGGATTTAAGCCCTATTGCAGGAGACCAGCGAGTTTGTCCTATTTTTATAACACAAGGGTTTACCTTATTTCAAAATAGTATGATAACGTAAGAAAATCGTTGACGTGACACGTTTTCGTTGTACGCGTTTTTGTTAAAAAAATTGATCAGTTCCGATGCAGCAGTATTAATTTACCATATCATATCAAAACCGGATACCACTATCGTGCCAATACCTAGGATACATCTACAAGTAATAAATATGGCAGTTACTTTGATGTCTTCAATGTTAGTGCGGCTGTTTCCTTAATTAATCTAAACAATTAGGTACGAGTATGCATATTAAACATTACGTTCACATCTAATTTATGTACTTTTTAATAATCCTAGCATTTATCTATATTAGATGGGAGAAAATATTAATTATTTTTTTATTTATGATTAATATTTATTCTGAACTTTTCTCAGTGCAGATACGTAAAATAATAATAAAAAATCAGTGCAGGTATAATAAGTGTAGGTACCTGCATGACTATAAAGAAATAAATGTGGCACAATTTACTTTACCTTCACACATGCCTTACTTTATTTTGTAAAATATCACATTATCTTTTTTTTTAAATTGAGACTGTTTTCTTATGAATAAGTCTTAACTTATCATTATTTTCATTCTTAATATTTTTTACGTAATATGGATAGGTATAAATAAAACAATGTTATAACTCTACTTGAGTTCGTTTGCACTACTCGAGTTTCGAGAGAAACAATAACTTTCATCGACAGGTGAAGTATTAAACGTTTTAGGTTTAATACTTTACCCGTCAATGAGAGTCACTGTTTCTCTCGAAACTAGAGTAGTGCAAATAAACTCAGGTAGATTTATAACATTGTTTTATTTATATCCATCCATTTTGACATTGATGATATTTTAAAATGATAATACAAATACTAGTAAGTACAATTCGAAACTTTCAAAATCGTAAGTAAACATCGGTTTATTTTTTTTTTTTTCATTTAACAAATAAATTTACTGCAAAATTTCTCTCATTTGTCTAATTGTCCAAACAAGGATGAAATAAACATACACTCATACACACAAATATATACACAACCTTCAAGCATAACTCAGATAGTCAGAATTCAACTGATCACAATTGCAAATTATTTTCTGGATCATGAAAAACATTTTGGCGTTTATCATATTGAAAATCGCTGTATCAATTTTGTGAATCAATTTAATCAATCAAATCTAATTCTGTTTGTGTCTGATAAATAATATAAATAAAATTGCCATTTCTTCATGAAACTTACTTATCCGCAGCGTTTACTCACGTGTTCCCGGTTTCGTGTCGACCTAGCGTTGGACTCCCCAGTCTCCAGTTTGCCCGCCTAACCGAGCGTTGATTTATGAACTGACATACCGTTTTTTGTGGTATGACCTCCTTTATAAAATACTTAGGTACCTAACATTGTACCAGTTACCACAAGTGCTGTAACTGAACATAAATTAATTTTCCTTATAACCTATGAAGAAGCTAGCAAATATAATTATGCAGAATTTACTTATAACAAATATTAATATACCTACTTATAATTATATACGTAGGGTTTACATATTTATAATTAGTTAAATATGTAAGAAATAATTATTACTATGTATGTATCTACCTGCTTAAGTTTAATCGAAAACATCAAAAATAAAATGGTGTGTAGATACCTATTTAATTTTTTTATTTATTATCTTAGTTTTATTAACCGCAATTGTGGTTAATAAAACTAAGATAATAAATAAAAAATATGAATCTTAACCACCAAGTTAATATTGCTAATTTTAAAAGTACCTATTTAATTATTTATTTAGTTATGTTTAGCTTTCCATGTTTGGTAGGTAAGTAAGGATTTAGTATAACTGAGATGTTTTAACAACTAGATGATATGAGGCGCCGCTTGTGATACTAACCGTCGTTGTGACTGCAAGTGATAGCAGCCGTTTGTTATTATTCGTTAGAAAAATATTCATAAATTTTTAATGACATTTTTATTATTTATGCTTTTTTAATAAGGCAATAATATTATTCCTATAGATACGTGAGCACATTAAATAATATACCTACAGTTTAAAGTGGTATATTTAGTGATGTTCTAGTCATGGTACTGTTTGCGACGTGGCGTGGCAATCATGAAACACCGTTTTAATCCTTTTGACAAAAATGTCTACCGTCCTAATTCGTACTTCCTGAAAGCCCATAATCTGTAATGGTACAAATTAGGAAAACTTCGATGGTACCAGTAAACTGATTAGTTATTCAATGTTATTTTATAACACCGTGTTATTTTTATGGACTCGGTCAATTATAAATTTCAATTAAAATTTGTGAAATGTGCAATAGATAATAAATTATTTTACTTTAGTACGATTTAGGAATACGTATTAGAATCATTAGTCGTACTTTTGCACTTGAAATTGAATAACTCTTTATTTTTATTCCTATAGCGACGATTAAATAAAGGTTTTTTTGTATTTTTTTCAATTTATATTTATATTTATATTATTTCCATTGAGAGTTACAAATTAGACGCAGTTCCCTTAGTACAGTAATGGCGATCCATTTTATGGTATCGGGTAGACGTCGAACTGTCATGAGTCATACACGCTTCGCGACAAAAGTTTTTAAGACTATATTATGTACGTCACACACAGGTGCAGTGATATGATAGAAAATCAGCTAGCCAATGTCCACTTGGAAATATATTTTTATAAATTCGATATTAAATATATATACTTAATTTTTTAAATATTTTGATTGTATGTTCTCTCTTTTATGATATAAAAAATAAGTTTATAAAAATCTACGCGTGGGTCATTTAAAAAACCTCCGTGCGTCAGTGTCTGACTCGCGGGTCATAGGTTCGCCATCACTGCCCTATTAGATAATTTTATCTAAACTTGCTATTTACGGCCTACATAGCTCTATCATATTATTTTCGTATTACACATTACATTACATTTTCCCTGATATTTTTTATAATTAATTTTTTAAATATTTTTATATAGTACATTTATTCAATGCCTTTCAATTTTTTAATACATTTGTCAAATTGTTTTGTTTATACCGACTAAAAAAAACAAAAATACAATATGTATAAATATTTTATGTGTAACTATATGTATAGGTATATAATTGAATGTAGGTATATCTGTTCTCTATCTGAACAAAATTATGCTTATGTACTCTAATATACATTACAGAAATAAAAAAATATTTAAAATTGATTGTCTGGCTATTAAAAATGTTGCCCATATTACCTACTAAATATATCATTTTTATTTGTTCTTCCTTCTAAGTACTATCGACAAAATGCCTTGAGGTATGTAATTTTTCAAATTTTTTCAAAGGAATTCTGGATTAACTGGATATTCTATTAGTCTTCATTATAACTGCTAAAGTCTCGAGATTTCCATCTTATATCACGATTCCTTGGCTGTTTGTACTTGTGGGGTGAGTAACGCCTAATTCCAAAACCCCGTAAAACGGATTTCGGATTATTTGAGTTAAATATGCAGTTTTGTACATTTTTTTGTCAGCTACATGCAGAAAATATTATTTCTCATAAAAGCTGCTTAAATCCATTGATATTGCATGTTCAAAATCAGGGTTATTTCTAAAATATCCCAAAGTGGACAGAGTATAAGTTGCCATTCGTCCTAAAATGAAGTCAGCCAATCACAACGCTTGTTGATGATCAAGTGATTTTAAATCCAGTATGACTGTCAGAACGATATATACAGAAAAAAAATTGCATTATATAACTGTCTCTTTAAAAAATTTAAAAAACCAAACATTTTATATATTTGCTTTCAAAATATACATTTTCATTCATAACTCAAAAACACAAAGTTGGTTTAGGAGGGTTTGGAATTAGGCGCTACATATATATCGCGTGCTATTTGTTACACAACCTCGATATTTTATTTTAAATGAAATAACATATGTTCTGGTATCGGGTGAAGCTTGGGTAGTCGTGCACTTTAGCGATGCACCGAAAGATCTCGAAATAATAAATATATTGTGCTTACTGTAAAATTATTATTAATTAAATACGTAGGTACCTATATATTGTGTGTTCGGTATATTTATTTATATTTGTCAAATTGCGATATAAATTTAGTATTTCAATATTTTATCGTTTAAAAATGACAAGTATAATTTACTAGGGTCGACTGAAAAATTAGGAACTTCGAAAAAAAAACATTTTATTTTGAAATGTAATTAAAAACAATTTAATTTGCTTACTCCTGTATTTTTATATGAGATGCTTAAATAATAATAGTTTTTCCGAATTTTCCAATCACATTATTGAAAATAACCATAATTTTGATATACAGTAGTTAATATTCTCCACATTGATAATAAAGGTAAACGCTTAGATAACTTAAAGGCCCTAGAAATCCATAAATAATAATGCATGCATAAATAACAACCAAAAAAATCTAACCTACGGTCCTATTTTAAATATGTTCATTTTCACTATATCATCTGTCTCTTTCCCTCCCCCACCCCCAGTCACCCACATTCACTTTAACACCTGACACTAATGTTTGATTGCCCATATTCTGTAACGCTAAGTTAGTATCTTATACACCCTGAAGAAGGAACGGTGGTTCCGAAACCGGTTGGTGATAGCTAAAATAAAGTGGGGTTTAAACAATGTGAATTGTCTTAACTATATTTATAATGAATTACCACAATATTATAGCGGAATACAACAGTATATTTTTATTTTTCATTACATCGTTATCTTGTAAAAGTTACTTGTAAATGCACTTTTTCCAATAACGTTTCAAAGCATATATTCCATTTTTATACAAGGATTGGTCAAGGTCTTCAAAATACTGTCCCACAGATATTGTGTCACTGTTGTTGAAGATATGAAAATCCAACAGTACCGAGGCAGGTCTCATCAATGACATTGCGAACACCAACGCATCGCGACCAACTGCAACTGCAGACTTGTGAGCCGGCGTACTGTGCCGATGAAATAACGCCTTTCGTCCATATTCTGATTCTTATCTTATTGATTTCATTTTTCAATAGAGTTATGAGGCTAACGTTGCAGTATCCGTTCATTATTTTGTCCTACAAGTCAAGAGTATCATGATGTCGCCTTTACAATTCCAGAAAACTCATGTCATCTCTTTGACAGCTGACAAAACTGACTTCTCTGGAGACAGTGAACCACTATTCAATTTCTATTTCAGTTGTTGTTTGAACTCCGGTTAGTAGCAGGTGGATCCAGATATTAACACACATACAAATTGTGTCAGGAAATGGTCGAGATTAGCGTCAAATATAGCCAATCGTAAAGTTCCACACGAATACGTTTTTGTCCCGACGTTAGAAGATTTGTCACCCACCGTGAAGTGCAATTACGAAGTTAAGATGAATTCCATTTATTCATGTTAGATCTTAAAGACCTCTGCTATTTTTTTAATAATAATTCATCGATCTAAAAAACCAAATTTGTGACTTTCTTGACGTTTTCTGGAAATTCCTGAGGTTGGTGTCCTTTTACTGCGAGAATCGTCTTCAACATCCTGCAGTCCGCGTTTGAAATCGGCTGCCCACTTTTTTTACTTTAAAGTATATGACAGAGAAGACTCCGATGTAGTTTTTGACTTCTCTTTAAATACTTGTTTCGGTGTAAACCTTTTATAAAGAAATATTTAATCACGGAGCGCAACTGAATATTATCAATTTTCCCAAAAACATCGGACAATAAATTCAAACAGCTGTCAAAAGTCAACGAAAATCCCAAGTGATATCAGGAGTTGCCGACAGGACGCTAGATTTGCAAAAAGTTTAGAGTTATTTATAACAATATTAAATTGATACCGGCTAAGTTGCAAATTTTTCAGCCTACCACACATAATTAATATTCCCTGGGTTAATTATTTAATTAGTTGCAATTTTTTTACGTAAATTTATATTTATTCATATTATTATGTTTTGATACTTAAAAAAATAATTATTTGTTTTAGATTGGTCCAGGTTATGATTAAGGTATTATTTTTGAATACGATATTTTTGTTAATTTCTTCATAAAATCTTCCAGGATGCATCTTCACATAATATAATAAATATATACCTATTACAAAATACGAAGTAGGTATATAATAAATTGATAACACACTTCAAGTGCACAAGAAGAACAAGGAGAAGAAGAAGATAAGAAGAAGAACGAAAGTAGACTGAATGCAGGGGAAATGAGATCACTTAGGCGTGTATGTGGCAAATCCATTTATGGCAGAATGAAGAATGAATAAATTAAGCGAGAATGTAAAGCTGATCTCAACATTGTGAATAGGATTTAAAGAGGATTGCTTAGGTGGATTTGGTAAGAAAGATGTATGACGTAAGTATTAGTGACGCCAGAAACAACGGACGTCAGCAGAAGACTTCGTAAGACCAGGTAAACTAATGTTGATGTTTATGAGGCGAGGATTGTGTTTCAGGACAGAAAAGTGTGGCGCTTTATCCTCTCGGCCTACTCTATGGGGAAACGGCGAGATGATAAGTTAGTTAGTTATATAACGCACTTTCCCACTGTTCCTGTTCCATACAAAATTAGCACGCACAGAGGAAATAAAATACCTGGGAGAGATTATTGACCCCATTCTAAAATGGAACCGACATATAGAAATGACGAGCAAAAGGATCAAAAAATTGTTGTGGATGTTCAAAAATAGAAAGTACATCATGAGCAATCAACTTCAAATGTCGGTATACTACACCTTAGCTCAATGAAATAGTAGGATAGGGATGTAAAAGAACTGCCCTAAAATTTTTGGTAAAAGCACAAACAATATTACTAAATGTTATATTCAAACTACCAGTGAGAACAAGCTTGAATATACTTTTCAATAACCTAGGGATATTGTAAATTGTCCAGATCTACGCTAAAAACATTCAAATTTCTTGGGTTTCCATGGAAATACCAAAAATACCAGAACTTGTTTATAGGTGCACAATGTACTGGCTAAAACCTTTGTTTTTGTAGTACACAAATTGTATAATTCTCTACCTAAATATATAAAAAATATTTAGCAACATAAACGGTTTAAAGGCGCAATAAAATTCTGGTTAAAAAACTAAGATCGAACGTATGTTCATAGCATGGTCACCTCTTCAATATGAACACACGCAGAGTCAAGACCTCAGCCCTATCAGCAGTGAGTAAGCAGTCTGTACGTGCGTGTGTGTGTGTGTTTCTCGAACCTGGAACGTCGGTCATTAACTGAACTATTTAAATTGAATTGTAACTTTATTATTTAAACTCGTTAAAAATGAACGTGTATTATTCTTACATATTAACACAAAATAAAGAAATAAAAGCGTTTAGAAAAAAATTAAATTAACACTTCAGAAACACATAATTAGATAATAGAAAATAGAATAGACAATAACTAAAATATATAAAATATTATATAAAATTATTATAGTGTAATTCCCTCTACTAGAGCTAGTCTCTTTTTTGGAGAGGTAAGCAAAAAAAAACATGTAATTTTAATAATGTAAAATAATTCATATTATAAAAAAATATAAAAATGTCAAATAAATAAAAAAATATATAATTTTGGATAGGTATTGTCTTATATTAAGATATATAAGATATCTCATGTTCAAATATAGCATCGTTTCCTTCATTCTTTTGTTATTTCGAATTTTTATTTTCCTTCTTTTTTTAAATTATTCTTTATTTATATTTGCTAAATTTATTATTTATAATATGATTATTGATTAACAATGTCAAATGTTTGCCTATTTTTTTCTAATACTGGATAGTGATAATTCATAAATAGGACAAACCACCTGGACAGCCATCAAGGAACGACATCGGTAACTATTGACTAACTAACAAAATTGTCGTACGTTTCGAGGACCCTAGAACGGCGTCCTACATTATTTATATACTAATCAATACGATACATATAATTAAGCTTTTTCATATACAAGGTGTCACAATAAAATGTATACAAATGAGGCAGGAGTTCCAAAATCGAACATCCATTGTATTTTAAAGTGAGCCTATTGGAAAAGTTGTACTCGTTAATGAGACATTTTATTTCTTCATTCTTCGGACTTCGCGCCATTAAATTGATGTTGTAAAACTGACATAAATTAATGAGCAGTTGTTAAGGTGCAATGCATTAAAATATAAAATGTTTGTCAATTGGTTTATTAAGAATATCCAGTTTAGAATGGACGAGTTCGAACATTTACGATAAATAAAAATATCTACGTTTATCTTCTTTGAATTGAAATAAAAATAAGTAAATTTAGCTCAATAATTGAATTTATAACAAAGCGTTTATACTCGTACATTTTTTGGGACACTCGTTATTACGAAGTATTGAGGGTAATTTAAAAATTAACTTTTTTTGCGTTCATTTATAATAGGAATTATAAAATATATAATAAAATAGAACCAACATTTGGAGTATAAAGTTATTCCTTTTGTTCCATTTCTCAATAAGTATTTATTATCTTTCTTCTTTGACATGAAATATGTTCGAATTTTGTCTACTTTTTTGTAGCCAGTTCTTTCAGTTCAATAAAACTGGTCAAGAAACAAGTACTTATACGGCACTCTTCCAAAAGGTTTTGTTTCATCGCACGAATTTATATGGTCTTGAAAATATGATTTTTTTCTTTTTTATTCAATCAAGGTCAACTCGGAGATTTCTTCGGTGCGCCGGAGGCTGCTTGTTTTTATTTACCGAGTATCAATGGCCACTCTTTTTGAAGAAGGTACCTTATGAAAGTCCTGCCCATATAACTATATGTTATTTAAGTCTGTTTGCTTTGAAACGAGGCAGGCCAGGGGAGGCCGTGTTTTGCCTTCATCTCTGGATAACGATCAATTGTCTGGCATTAAATACAAAGATGCGTCGATGGCATATTTGAAATCAATATTTTTTTAAAGATTCCAAAAGATAAATAAATGTATTATTAATAAATGTATTCGATTTAACAGTGTATTAAAATAAATACTTTGTTCCTTTTCTTTAAATAGAGTAATAAAAACTTAACCTAAAGATAAAACAATGATATTTTCTTATAAACATTCAATTTATAAAAAAACCGTTTAAATTGATTGTGTTAATTGTATATATTTTTACTGAAAAAACACTGAAGTTAGTAATTTTTAATAATATTATACAATACACTTTTTCCAATAATTTTGGATCATTAAAGTTAATTTCCCACACCTTTTATCATCATACTAATTAGCTACATATTAGAAATATATTTTAAGACCCTTTTTTTAAAAATAAAATACAATAATTTTATGTTTAGGTTTTGTTTTTGATCATCCTGATGCAGGAAAAGAATTTTTCAAAACCGATAGGAAACGAATTAAAAAAAAAGAAAACTTATCGTTTATTGTATAATTATATTAATAATAATTCATTATTATTAATACATTTATTAAAAGTTAAAAGTAATTTTTCATTCAACTACAAAATATGCATCAGAATATCAAATGGATGAAATTGATAATATATACATCATGGATCAGAAATCCCGGTCGATACACGTTCGCAAATTATGATTTGGTCGCGTTTTGCTTTAGTGTTTACTTTTGATGCAAGCGGGCGCATCGTGTAAACAAACTGCAAATAAGTCGGTTTGAGTGAGTCAATATTTTAATACAAATTAAATGTAACAATTAGACAAATCAATTTATCGAAAAAATATTTTTGTTGCTTACTGAGATTCGAATCTGGATTTTTTTCTATCCGAGTGAAAACGTTTCCAGTTACACCACGCCAACAGATAGTAAATTGACGACATATTTTAGAACTTATGTGCTGAAGCTCATTCAAATTAATACAACTGTTGTTCCATTTTTATAAGCAATCACTTTTTTATTGCGACAAATCTTAAATACCTTATATAATCTACACACGAGACGCCAAAAATTAAATTAATTCCATTTTATTTAATTTGGATTAACTTTGGTACAACTAATATGTTATGGAGAACACGTGTAGCGCCTAATTACAAAACACCCTAGAACGGATTTCGGATAATTTGAGTTAAATATGCAGTTTCGTAGATTTTTTTGTCAGCCACGTGCAGAACACATTGTTTTTCGCAAAAGCCCTTTAAATCTATTGATGTTGCTTTTTAAAAATCAGGGTTATTTCCAAAATATTTCAAAGCAGTATAAGTTGCAATTCGCCATAAAAAAATGAAAAACAATAATTTTATACATTTGTTTTCAAAATATACGTTTTCATTAATAACTCAAAAACACAAAAGTCGTTTGAGGGGGTTTTGTAATTATTGTGAAGTTGCAGATTTTTCGGAACATGGTTCAGTGATTTTTTAATACAATTGCAACTTCACAATAATAATGTGTTTTCTTTAATTAATGAGTCAATATTTATTTTCGTTTTATTCTATAAGTCTTGAAATTATTTTTATAATATATAAATATTTATACCGTCGATGTAGTTGATTTTTGTTTACTAGTTGGCGCATTTTAACTACCTAAGCGTACCTGTGTATTGTTTGCCCTATTCAGCCCGCGGTATTAATGCCTTTAATGAAGTGACACGAAACACGCCTAATCTCACGTAAGAGTGAGACGGTGTTAATCAATTAGTATACATGTTTATTGATGTTTTTAAACATTACACTTAAATTATCCACGGCACTGTTGCCAGATTGTGTATTCGGAACGTTCTTCGTGCCTACGTAATGTATTGTTATAAGATGGCAATTAAAATAAGTGATGTAGTGACCGTGCTTTCCTAAATCTATTTTAATTAAGTAATCAGTAGAAAATGTATTACCGCGGTGTAATTTAGTTACGTTTATTTAGTACTCACCTACCCTACAACCTAATAACATTTTTTCTCTGTCATATTTTTTAGTTTTGTTTTGTTATTACTAATATTAAGCCAAGAAATAATGTTGTGTATGTGTAATGATCTAGATTATAATTTTTCAACATCTTCTATAAATATAAACGATTTGAAGAACGTATTTTTTTATATAGTATGTAAATAAAAATACATGTCCCTACATACACAATAATTTTGGTATTTTTTTTCTGCCAGTGTGTGAATAAAATGAGAGGATGTTGAAAAGTATTGCATTATTTTTTTGATATAAAATATATAATATTTACTTGTCATGTAAACAGCCAATAATCCTTGTATATAGATGAATAATTATTGTGGTGGACAAAAAATATCATACATACCAACTGGGTAGTTGGCTGTATGGAAGTGAGGCCTCGAGCTGGCAGATGAGGAATGAAAGTAGACTGAATGCAGTGGAAATGAGATCACTTATGTATATCTGACAAATCTATTTATGACAGAGTAAAGAATGAAGAAATAAGAAAAGAATGTAAAGTTGATGTTAGTATAATAAGTAAGATTAAGAAAGGATCACTTAGGTGGTTTGGTCATATGGAACGGAAGAATTAGTAGAGAATGGTAAGAAAGATATATGATGCAAGACTTGATGACACAAGAAACAGGGACGTATGCAAAAGACTTGGCCTGATCAGGTAAACCAGATGATTTAAGATAGTTCTGTTAGAAGCCTCAACAATCGGCGAGCTTGTATGAGAAGATGTACGAATGTGGATGAGGCGAAAATTGTGTGTCAGGCAGAGGGTGTGGCGCTCTATCCTGTCTGCCTACCCCCGCGGAGAAACGGCGTGATGGTAAGTTAGTTGATAACTCAAATATTTTAAATTACTACGGTAAAACATTGTGATGAAAATATATTTTTACTAATTTAAATTAAATACCATACCATTAAATACATATACCAATTTTTTTTTAGAAATAAATATAAAAATTGTAATAGCTGATTTCGAGTTAATTAAACTCAAATTGTTATCAATCTTATATTCTAGTTAAGTAATTTCCTATCCATTTCCTCTTTACGCTTTTACATTGTATCTCGATAATATTTATTGAATTATTTCAACGCTGCAGCATAAAATAAAATTCCCTATTCGTTAATCCCTCCTGACATCTCACTCGAGTATCGGATCCGAGGAGGCGTCGTGCGAAGAGCCAAGAGACGGGCGGTGATTAGTTTTGCTCCCCGACAGTCCCCAGACGCCGGGCCGTGATTACCCCCGCCGCTGGTGTATGTTCTTTTTCACACGGACGTAATGAAATTCTCAATTTCATTATATTTTCAAAAAATCTGACCCCTCTTGTATTTTCTGACTCTGCGTGCTCAAAGTCTCGCTGAGTGTGTTTTATTTTGTAATTTGTAGACTTCTTTTACTTTCAGCGAAAACGAGATCTTCTCTCTCTTTTCCTACCACCTTGGTGTCCATTGAGAAGTTGCTGCAATTTTATATGAATGGAGGGACTAGAATCGTGTTTCATGTTATATAGGTCATCACTGTGCTTTAATTCTCCAAATTTCTTCATCCCGCACAGATCCCTAAATTCTCCGCAACACTTTTCTCTGTTTGTCTGTCCAAAATTTATCCTGATTTTGCAGTAATATCAATACAGTATGAAGTTTTATAGTATTATTTTTAAATGTTTTTTGTTTTACTAAGGACATTCTCAAAAAATCACTTTTCGTACAATTCTTTTGAACTTATGAGTATCTTTTATACGTAAAAATTTTTTTTCAATAGTCCTTGCGGTAGTAAATTTGTAAATATTAACTATTAAAATGAGCATATTTAACATACGAACCATACCCCGATCGATGTTGTAGCGCACGTTTAATTGAATAGCAATAGTAATTTTCTTACGATTGTTTTGGAAAACTGAGAATCATTAATTGAAAATTTAACAAATATCGTTCTGTAAAAATAACTAAAACAAGCGGTATTCGTTTTGTTATAAAAAATGTTAAATGTGAGCTACTTTTGAATGGTTTTGACGTTTCCTTTTATAATTTGAATAGTGAGAGATTTTTGAACTTCTGCGCATGTGAGCGGAAGCGAAAAAGTACACTGTACCTCAACTGTTTTTTATTCTATTCATAGTTGTTTATGTACGAGGGAATCTTTTTGAAGATTGAGTACGACAACTCTTTGGGAACGTCCTTAATCACATGTAAACGGTGTTGGTTTTAAATTATTTTAAGTTTTATAGTATTGATAGAGTAGCAACACATTTATAAACGCATGCAAAAAAAGTTTAATGTACACGAAAATTAATTGAATAAAGTAGTATAAGTATGTAAACTAGGGTGTACCATTAGTCTTGCCAAATGATATATTATTAAAGAGTAAAAAAATCATCATTAAAGGGGAATATTAAAAAATATTTCATTTAATCTTTGTTGAATACATTCTTCTTTATTATTTCTCTTTATCATTCATAAATTCCAATCATGTATGAAGAATCATACTTTATTCCAAAACTTAGGTAAGTTTGTATAATATAAATAAATCTAGTTTAGATATTGAATGGTGTTACCTGTATTGTGTGGATTCCTTCATTTCAAACGTGTTCGCCAATCGTTCAAAAACGTTTAATTGTACATCTGTAATACCTATATCGCCCTCATCCCCAGTCAGATTGCAATGGCATTTGTACAATAAAAAACTAAAAAAATTGACTATGGCTAGTATTACTTTGAGGGAAAATTCATTCTGCATTAGATAAATACAAATTAAAATTCGATCGTTATAGAACATTTTGATTCATGCCATCGTATACGAGCGACGCACAGCCAATCATTAGTAAGCTATTTTAGATTGTCGGTATTCAGTTTTATTTGTCAATTCTTTCTGAAATTTAATGAATATAAATAATTTTGTAATCTTGTTTGCAATATTATTTTAATTTTATTTATTTCACTTTTTCATAGGACAATAGAAGGGATACATCGCTCAAGGGATATATGACACAACATAGATGATGGTCTTTATTGTTTTATCAATTTATAATACAATTGTCGTTTTACAATGCAGCCGCCGGCAGGGCGTGGCAACAATAATGTGCGAGGCTTTCTACTTTTTATCTAATGAAAGAAAATATATCTTTCTTCAGGGTCGGTAAAAAATATTCACATGTTTTTATGCCCCAATATACAAGGTGTCCCAAACGTCTTCTTTATAATAAAAATTCTGTAATAAAATAATGGATGGGTTTAATAAAAAAATATTTATTTTATATTTAAATACAGTCCCGGGGAATTTATTTCGTAAAAATTATGTTTTCTAAATGTGATCCGTTATTTCGTTGGCAGTTTTCTAAATGGGAGAATAAATTTTTGAGACCTGCTCGGCACGTATTCTCCGTGATCGCTGCCATTTCTTCTTGGATATTTTCTTTTAATTGGTCCAGAGAAGGAGGATTGTTACTGTATACCTTTAATTTAAGGTAGCCCCATAGGAAAGAGTCCATTAGTGTCAAGTCGGGACTACGTGGAGGCCAGATTATGTCACCTCGTCTGTATATAAATTTTCCAGGGAAAATTTCAAGAACAACTGATAATAACACGTTCCATAGCGATTGAATAATCAAGGACGCGGCTAACGATTGGCATACCCCTCCGTCTATCTCCCGCTCGTTGCGTTGGTGCAGCGAATGAACCAAAATGAATAATACTTTTGAGACAAACTGTACTTGACTATCGTTTAACTTAATTCAAAATCAACCTTCTTTAACACACAAACATAAATTTGCACTGCCACCACTGATCCAGCTGCGGTTTGGTATTCTTGATTGCATCTTATTCATCGTGGTGATTGTATGAAAACATCAGACTTCCTCTCGGCAGTGAGTTCTTGCCGATGGTGATTGATCGTCCTGCCACCGACCGTAGTCGGGCTTTAAAAATGATGATCATCCACCGGGTCCCGTATTGCGCCGATCGTCGGGGTCCACTCACTCGAGGCTGAAGAATTGACAGGGAGCTATCACTTATATCGGGCTGCGGTATTGGCCGAATTCCATACGGCATGTTTGATCAACGCCGTATCTAGTGCCATTTTTTATATTAGTACATTTTCGTAAATATATTTTTCAAACAGGTGTTTAGTACATAATTTTTTTTTTTTTTTTGTTATCGCATCGATGTGCCTTTCAAATATTTACAAGACACCAGATATTACTGATGTAGCGTTGCGGTTGCGATATTGCGCATGCCTAATGGTTTCCTTCATCTGTTGACTCACCGCGTGCAACGTTAGATAAAATCACATAGTGTAGCCATCTTGTAGTGAGTGATTGAAATGTTCAAGACACTAGATCAGCCCGCCAACTGTGAGATACGGTCCGTGATACGTTGCTTGAATGCACAAAACATGAAACCAGCTGACATTCATTGCTAAGTGTGTCGTGTTTTGTCTTGATTTGGTGCCAAGTGATTTCCATCTTTTCCTTCATCAGAAGCGGTTCACGGTGAAAGCGTTTTGATGACGAAGATGAACTTAAAGATGGAGTACAGACATGATTTTCATCTTAAGCGGCGTCATTCAATGACAAAGATATACAAAAATTGGTGCCCCGTTATGACAAGTACCTTAATAATGGTGACGACTATGTAGAGAAGTAGTTTAAGGTGTGTAGTATCCGAAGAAAGTAAAGTGTTGTAAAAATGATGTTTTTCTTTTAAAAAAAAGATCCAGTACTTACTTAAAAACCGCGCTTCGTATGTAAAGGATGGGCCAACCTGAGCTGACTGCTTTTAAAAATTTATAACTTTGGTGGGGTTTCTTTTTAATTAAATATTTTTTTGCAAATAATAAAGAATTTATGTAAGTTTATAATGGTTACATATCCAGTGCAAGAGCGCGTTAAAATTATTAAATTTTATTATGTTTCGCGACGATCTACTTTTAGTGACTGGCTTATTTAAAAAAATGCAGAGTTTGCTTGACCTCCGCGTTCCCAAGATTTGACGGCGTCTGATTTCTTTTTGTGGGACTACTTAAAAGTCTGACTTTACATGAACCAACCGGCAACAATTCAGGAGCTTAAACAAAATATTCGTGCAGAATAACAGAAATAATAATAATGTAATGAAAAATACTTTAAAATGAGCAATTATTTCTCAACAAGAAAATGGAGGACATTTAAATGCTGTTATTTTCTACACAGATTAAAAAAAGTTAGAGTACACTTTCATTTAATAATATATTTTTTAATAATAATATTAAAATTACATAAGTTGTCTACATTTTAGATCAGTCAGTCCAAGTTGGCCCACTGTGTATAAGCTATCGTTTATGGCCTAAATGTTTTCGGCTTGATGTCCAACGTAATGTTGATAAGTTGTTACACAATATAACTTTATTATGGTTGCGCCTCTGGTTAAAATTATTGGGATGCAGCGTAGATAGTGCAGCATAGAGCTTTATATAAAAATCAAAGAGTGCAAGGTGAATATTATGTTCCAGGCCAATTATGTGCGGCCGCTATTTTAGTTTGGCAGATATTTGTCAGTTCCCATTTAGTAGTCGTAGAGAGTAGTTGATTACAATTTATTAAGGAGAGGAGCATCTATCGTCTCAACAACGTGTTGAAGTCATTAAAACATTTTATCTAAATAATAATGTCAATTCTGTAACCATTGATGGTGATCGAAATCGTCACATGTTGGAAAACTGAGGGTCCGATTTCAACAGAACGGTACCCGAGCTACGCTTGAAATTTTGATGAATGAAACAACATCAGCCTGGAACATAATATTCATCTGTATAACCGTAAATACATTTGAGCTTCTAAGCTTGGGTTTCATAAATGACCACCAGGGTGCTTACTATACGGTGCTGCCGATAAACGCGTTCCAAACTGACCACTCTGTTTTCGTGTCTAGCAAGTGGCGGTTGTTCCACTCTCACGGCGCTTTAAATATCGAGCATCTAACTTAATTGTGGATTAAATATTTGTCTTGTATTCTTATAAGGCATTCAACTAAACAGGTAACGTATATTCATATCTAACTTTTTATTTAGTAATACATCGTGAAATACAAAAAAAATCGCTAAGGTGCTCTGTAATTTATTACCATTATGATCTACTATAACTAGCATCCGTTTAAAATATACAGCAAAGTAAAACATAATTTGTTACACCTAAGTTGTGGTCGAGGCACCTTCCCTTTATCTCATTGGTATTTATTTTAGAAATTATCGACTAATATTATTATATATTTTTTATAAATTAAATCACAGTTTTGCGAACTTTCTCCGGGAATATTAATATAAGCGTAGACTCAGTAGGTTTATATTTAATAGTTTGTAAATTATTAATTGTTACTTTGGTAAATTTGCAATATAATCTACGTTTTTAAATCATCAGATATTTTTTCCTAATCTTTTTGCTAATTTTTTACTACAATGTATTACATTTAAGTTTACGAAAAGTCTAAACCTATGTTTACGTTTACATAACTCTACAGTAAAAATAATTTAATATTTTATATACGTTACTTTATCTTTAGTGACATATATATCCTTTTTTGTTACATCAGAGGTGAATATAGATACATTAATAAAATACACTTGATAAAAAGAAATTGCTATGAAGTTAACATTTTTTTTAGAATGCAGTAGGTATCACTTCTGACAGGTAGCTTGTATATGCTAGACTTTTATCTATGTGAAAGTAGCCAGATTTTTTCGTGCTGCTTAAATGATGTCATTTTATTAATCTTTATAATTTATTGATCCAGTTATTTATGTTTATTTGATGTTAATAATGGCCGACGGATCATCTTGACTTTGTTGTTTAGTTGCATCCTTCAGTATCGGCCGTAATGGGTTTGGATGTTGGTTTAATCGAATTTGTAATCGTTCGATATGAATTGATCGGTTCCAAAACGAGTGTGGGCAATGATTTGGAATTATTATTAAATGCTTGTTTGTACAGCCTGTTTATTAATTTATTTTGTTTAATTGGAAGATAAATAATGTCATTCAATTAGTTTATATAACAACACGTGTATTGATTTAGATTCAAAGTTGTATATTACTATCGATCCGTGGACACGTTGCCCGCAATTCGGGGAGAGAGACTCGAATGCCTTTTTTGCGCTGGCCTTAAAGAGTAACGATATAAGTACCCAAAATTTGACCTAGGTAGGAGTAAGGTGAGATATTTAGGGGACGGGATGGTGAATATATTTTTTTAGGGATCCTAAAGTGCAACTACACAAAATTTCTAACGAATGACATTTAATAATATTATAATACAGATTTATATTATTGAGGAGGTGATAAGGTGTTCAGGGTGAGGGTGCCTACGTTTTGCGCAAGACCCTAAGGAGTAACTATGCAATATTTGATTTTTAGATCAGCTTAAAAGTATATGATTGCATAGAGAACAGATATTTATAAATATAATTTAAATGATTGATTTCACAACAAAAGTCAATTATTATTCGTATCATACAATATTTTTTCTCAATCTATATATATATATATATAAATGAATGTTTGTTTGTTTGTTTGTTTGTTTGTTTGTCCCGTGTGCGTTCTTATACCATTCATCCGATTGCGATGAAACTTTGGTGAGTTGCTGTACACACGCCTGCGAAGGTTTCTGAATTAGTACAATCATTTTACATTAGGTGGCACGTTAGTCGTTTCAACAAATGTATGTATTTCATATAGTTTATTGCCATGAAACTTTGGTGAGTTGCTGTGCGCACGCCTGCGAAGGTTTCTGAATTAGTACAATCATTTTACAATTAGAAAGTTCGCCGAAGAAAGCGATCTGCGCACCACGACTATCAGTTTCATGGCAAACCATATGTCGTGAAATGTAAAATACGGACACGTTGATTGGCTATTTTTAGGATTCTCTGTGGCGAGTTTTCCAAGAATTATCGCTTTTTTGGCGACTTTTTCGTATACGCAGCAGACGGAAGAACAAGAAATGTTGTGTATGTAAAAGCACTTCAATAATTAGAATAAAAATACAAACATTATCTTTTTTTGAGTGGCATTGCAACGCATGCAGGTTATTCGCCAGTATTGAATGTGATGCACATATATAGATAAGATTAATTCAACGTATAAAAAGAAAAAAAGTAAATCTATCAGATGCCGATATACATTTGTATCTAATACATTGAATGATTATATTGATTTTTCACAAGACATCTGATATTATGTCTAAAGTTAATACGTAAGATGTAGATTCTACACATATGAAAATAAAACACTCATTTTATGTTTTTTTTAATATACTCGTTTAACTTACATGATACGCGTTTCGCCTCGTAAGGGCATTATCTATCTAAAAATTTAACTCAACAACTTGTATTTATATCTATAGTGGAGGACAGCTGTACAATTTTATTTGCATGAGATGAAAAGGGACAATATTATTCATTGGAATTTTGAGGATTTCCATAATTTTAATGCTTCTAATTATTATTCTATATAAATATGTATCGATCTTATAATGCAGGCTTAACGCACTTTTGATGAGATTGAGCGTGCTCAAATATCTTGAGGAAATAAAAAAAACATATATATTTCCTACTTGATACTATATTTTTATAATCTTACTGTTGATTATCTATAATATAGGTATGTATGCTATATTTGAACATTTGATTTAACTGTGTTTATGTACTACGTTTGTTTTCAAAACATTTCTTTCGTAAATTAATTAATAAAATATACACCTAGATCTATCCGGAACACCGTGAACTTCGTCTAAATGTAAACAAATATTGAAAAATCTAGCAGTTATTGCCCCAATAGCGCGTTATTGTCAAATGTTAAATAGTTCTGACTTGTTGCATTATTTTCACCATTAAAAATAAATGAGGCGCGCTCTGTAATAATTTAATCTAATTTAAATAATTTATTTTTATCTACTTACGTCCTGATGCAGTGTTGAATAAATAATAGTTACTTGTCTAGTATTTTTATTTAATTTATTTCAGACGTTTACCGTTATAGATATCATACTATGTACTTAGAGGCAATACGAGCAGGTATATGATTTTATCAAATTATAAGAGTGTATTGGTAGGCTAACGGTATTAAGTACGTGGTGATTATTTATAAACGAATTAATATCAAAATACATATATAATTTCGGTTTCAAGAATGGGCAATCTTTTAACCAAAATATATGTTCCTGTTAGGGAACGTCCTCATTGCACCGATCCTTAATTAATTTTCCATAGTGGAAGCAAACCAGCTTGTCGCTGCTGCCGATGTAGAAGAAGCCCGCCCCGGCTAGCGCCGTGGGTGTTTGACGCATGCTCCGAGGCGATTGTTTGAAAGCGCGCTTGCGGGACCATTGTGTTCTGAAATTGGAGTATTTAGGTTTGATTAAAACCTCCTCAGATATGTTCGATCGGTTGATTTACAAGATACAAAATACATATAATAAATATTAAATACCGTTTTTTAGATTATGTTAATACGTATTGCATACTTAAATATATGAAATAAATTTATAGCTAAACCCTCAGCATATTTTTAAGTGTCGTACTTACATTATATATGCATATGTTGGTAAAGGTTTTACTGTAAATCTTTTATTTCCAATAGTCTCCAGAGTTGAAGTGTAAGTGTTACTCAAAACCTTTTGTCTCGTCCACTGTCCCTCTTTTGGGAGTATTTTTGATGACTCGATCCCTGAGTACTAATGTACAATCATTTACCTATTTTATTTCCAATAGTCTCCAGAGTTGAAGTGTAAGTGTTACTCAAAACCTTTTGTCTCGTCCACTGTCCCTCTTTTGGGAGTATTTTTGATGACTCGATCCCTGAGTACTAATGTACAATCATTTACCTATTTTATTTCCAATAGTCTCCAGAGTTGAAGTGTAAGTGTTACTCAAAACCTTTTGTCTCATCCACTGTCCCTCTTTTGGGAGTATTTTTGATGACTCGATCCCTGAGTACTAATGTACAATCATTTACCTATTTTATTTCCATCTACGTGTTTGTTTGACTCATGTATTTGTACCGCTCTATTTTATGCTAGATCTTATGGAATGACATATATTACTTTGTTTTCTCTTCTCCTTGGTTTTATAGAATATGATATTTATGGTTTATTGTTTTTATTTTATTATTTTTTAATATGTTATCAATCAAAATGAACAATGTAATCGAACAATGTTTTTGTATGGAATTATATTTATAACTTTTATATAAATAATGACAGCACTCAAGGGTCGTGGAAGGTCTTAATTTTTTAACTTTTGCGAAATTGCTAATAATCTCATTAAATGTCTGTTGTTTTTTCTTTATTTTTTTCTTTAATGAGCAATATATTGCATTAAAAATTGCGTAGTTTTATTAGCTTGGATGAGCGAGACCGACAAGGGAGCTCTGGTTTCTAAACCAGTCCCGGGTAAGGGTGGGTTGCCGCCCCCCCCTTTCCCTCCATCGAGTTAACGGAGTTGATCCTGAGTGTCAACAGTTTCTATGTTGTTAAGTGCGCCTGCCGTGTAACTGGTAGGAACGATCGTTAATCATGAATTCTGTCTCTTCCCTGTTTATTTGATGATTAAGGTTCCGGCTTTAATTTTCAACATTTCGCAGTACTTTCACCATGTTTGCTTCTTTAGAAGTTATTAGATTGGAGTCATCTGCTTAACTCAAGATCTAAATTTTCCTAAACATTTACAAGAAACTCCACTGTTCCAGTTCTGTAACACTTTGCGCATGACGTACTCACTCTAAATATTGTTTAGTTAACAATGGGTAATCTGCTCCCACTGTAGCAGAGCTCGCCTCGTACAAATTCTTGATTACGTCCATAAGATGATTTTGAACTCACATTTTCATAAGCACTTTATTTAACGCATGAATGTAATTTTCGCTTTGTATTGAGACCTTTTGTGGATCGAAACGCTTAAATCTGTTACCCTACTGTCTTAGTTTACACTACCATTTTACGTAGTTTGTTTCATATATCCCTTATCAGTTCGGCTCCTAGGTCATTGTATTTCTTTAAAAACACATATTTTTTTAATCGTTTATTTAATCTTGTTTAGTAGGATATCGGGTTCTGGTTCTGCGTTGTTTGGTCCATATCAATTAAGTATATATCGTCTACATACGCTAATCAATACCGTTGTTAATTTGTACAATATCGAAGTTTACTGTTCCCACAGCACACACTTCAGAATATGGTCAGTGGTAGATCTATGGGTTAGATGTGTTGTGACATGTCATCGACACTGTGATTATCAATCACTGGAGAGCTTTAGGAGTCCTTCTATTTTTTTTTTCGGAAACCTTAATTCAACTAGTACATTATCTTGACTTCTTAGTTAGGTCTTCTTAGATTTAGTTAAAAATTTCACTGATTATTTCCTATTATCTCCTCAACATTGGGTTTTATTTTCTACGGACATCCTCGATAGAATGTTCTTTCGATAGAAGTATCGATATACTCGTAGCTACATTAACGACTAGTTGTAATATTACCCTCGATAATAGCTTATTATAATAAATATATAATTTTTGTTTAATGGTGAAATAGGGAGTACAAAATAGTTTATAATGCCTCACTTCTCGTAAGTATTTTCAGCGCACTATCTTCATTTTCATAGTAATTTTTTACTATAAACATTGAACAATTTGGCCAGATTGATTAATGCCGCTCGTTTGATGGACGGTAAGTGATTGATCGTCGAAGGCGGCGTCCTTGGGTTCGATGCCAGCCAAGTCAGCCATACTCCAGACTTCGTGCTTCACAATATTAAGTGGGTACCGACATTTCGTTCTGCTGCATTTTATCACTGCGTTGAGACGTCATAAAGTGTTCATCATATTCATTTATTTTATCCTATTCTTCGATATCCTGATTTTATGAATGTTGCTAATTCTCATTTAATTTTTATTGTTTTTTTATTTTCGTAGAAAGTAATCACTTTGTGGTTTGACACATTAGATTTAATAAAATACAATCACTTTGTATGAAACCACGAAATTTATTATACGTCGACCGGTTTCGCTTATCTCGAGCTTCATCAGGACGTATTTAAAACTAATCATACATACAAAAATAGTGCATTTATACATACATAAAGAGGGAGATAGAATTTAAAATTACACGTGAAAGAGAGAGACAAAATATATATACATATAGGCGAAACATTAAGGGAAGAGAAAATACAATGTTGATGGATATTAAATTGATTTTAAAGGAAACATACCTAGTATGGGGCTAATGGTAAATTTATTTGATTATTAAGAATTTGAACTATTTTTCCTTTTTGTTTTCAACATATAATGCAAATAAGTAATAAATGTATTATTATTATTTTTTATTTCAAATAAGTCTATCTTCTTTAGTAATTTATTTAGAAATTTTATTATAAAATACGTTTAGTATTTAAAAGATATTACATAAAATACAATCACTTAGTATGAAACCACGAAATTTATTATACGTCAACCGGTTTCAAGCTTCATCGGACGTATTTAAAACAAATCATAAATGCAAAAAGAGTGTACTTATATATACATAAAGAGGGAGATATAATATAAAATTATATGCGAAAGAGAGAGAGACGGAATACATATACATCTCATACATACATGTCTCTTTTAATTACTAAACCTATTTTATATTATAATTTCTAAATAAATTACTAAAGAAGATATACTTTTTTGTGATAAAGTAAAAAAGTACTGTTATTACTTATTTGCATTATATGTTGAATACAAAAAGAACAAATTTTTTAAATAACGTTGTCCAATTATATGGCAGAGATTTCTGGATTCGTTCTCATTCATGTTAAGGTTCTTATCTTAATAACAGTAAATATAAAAATTGAAAAATAATCTCTTATATGGATACATATCGATATATAAATTATTTAATAATTCGGGCCAAATATTTTTTTTTTTTTATAATTTTTTTGATAGGGATTGTACAACTCTAGAAACTGTAGTCATTATCAAAATAAAAATTCTATTGTGTATGTAGTACAAATTTTATTACGCAAAAATATCACAAAGCAACTAACTGCACTTTTATTTAATGACTTTGTTTTTCAAAATTATGGAAATCTCGTAAAAATGCAAAAGTAATTTTACAGCCTACACAAAAATTTAAAAGCTTTGACTAGGTATTAGAATTTGTATTATTTTAATCGTAGAATTCGCTCGTATCGTGAATGTACAATACACATATACGTACATAGTAGGTACATTCATAACATATTATTTGAGAAATGTTGTTTTCTTTAGTTAGGCTTTATAAACGGTAGGTTGGTCTTCGGCCATCCTACAGAGATTCCACCCACGCGATATTCTAGCTGAAATGATTGACGTGCCTCATTTACTTTTAAATATCGAAACAGCATTCAGTCCACAACTCGCCGTTTAACACTGACGTAGGCACCATTTACATTATGAGACATGCAATCATGGTGCAGTGCCTACACATGTAAATTTATTATACTTAAGTAGTTTTTTTTTAAAATAAAATAATGATGGTGGTAGAGGGGGATGGAGTTTGTGCATCATTTTCAAAGTCCTATACTGAAGAAGATGATGGGGATGATTTTTGCTTTTATCATTGGCCATCTCTTATTTATTTTTTCACAATAGTGCTTTTTATTATATGTAAAGAATATTCTATAATACATTAAATAAATCACAATGGTAAATATAAAATAAAGTTGTTGAGAATAGGTTCGTAATATCAAGTAGAATAATATGTCATATTATGATTATTTTTTTTAGAATATCGATAATTTCTCAACGGCTTAATTAATGTATCAGAATTGGATAATTTACTGCAGTATTATTTAATTATAAATAAATCGACCATCTTAATACTCACTTCTAGCTTATTTCACCTACTTTCGGAGGCTTCTGATTTTTTATTTAAAGCGTGAAAAGTTACGTCAAAATGTATTTTCGTGTTATTTTTTTTTTGCACACCAAAAAGCTCTCTAAATCCTCAATCCTTTGGAAAATTCCTTCTTAATTATTCAGCTTTGTCGCAGCTGGCAATTCTCAATTTACCCTACCAATTTGCCTGGCATCCGAAATATATCCACACGCTGGCTTTTGCGTGTCCGACACGGTATCTTCAAATTTAGGGTCCCTCCTTGGCAATGAATTTCCCGAAAGACCGTGTAACAAAGGAATACCACTCCTATCCCCGTCTCTCGTCCTCTTTTTAAGTACACGCAGAGGACCGAGGTAAGGAAACAATAAACTCATCGCTGAGAGCAATAAAGTGACCGCGACGAGCGAGCGACAATGATCCACATCGCGGCGCAGGTTTTTCTCAAACAATTCTAGTTTGTTTGTTTGTTTTTTCAAGAATATAAAAGATTTAATAAAACTGGTGAAATTGAAGGCATAATTCTCAATTGAATGTTAACATTCGATTCCTTCCATTGAAATAATAATAATATATTTTATTCGAGTTCTCTTCCTTCTTTTCAATAAGTGTTTTCTCTCTTTCATTATGTGGTATTATATAAATTAATATTATTTCTGTTTTCTTTTGTATTTATTATTTATAAATATATTTATTTAGTTTGTGAAAAAAGTTTAGTAATGCGATTTTACTCAAAATGTATTTTCATTGATTTTGTTAAATTGCAGTTTTAAAACCGATTTGTAATCGTTTGTGAATAAGTAATTTTATTAAAGGAAGCAAACATTTACAAAAATATTATGAGTTTGTATCTATATAAATTGTCTAACAGCAATATATCTCACGGAACTATTAATAAATTAAATTAGTAGAAAATAATTAAAAAAAAAAAATGTAGAATTCATCGATAAAATTAAATAAATGCTGAATTGATTGCTAGCTTTATTTCGTTTATTCATTTTGGGCTATGTACAATTATAATGTTAACAACTAATTTGTAAATTTATCACCTTCACGACTGCTAACGGTGCTCCGCTGACTTAATGTGTTCGGGTACCTACTTATATTTTGTTTTTTTATTCATAAAAATATTACATAATCTGATGTTTCATACCTGTCAATATGATTTACAGCTTAGTTAGTACGGCGCGATGCATTTAACCCTGATTCTTACTTTTGAGAAGTCAGTACTTAGTTATTAGATGATTTATTCATTCGTGTTCTTATATCTTATCAAATCTTAGATAGTTCTACAAAGATCGCACTTTTTGTACGACTTTATAAATACATTTAATTATTTATTGATTTAATAAAGATTTTTTTTTGTTCTTGTTAATTTGTTAAATTTTTATGATCACATTGAAATTGTCCAGGTACGAATTCCGGTAGCGAATAATATAATTTTTCGATAAATTGTTTTTTTTTTTCTGTAAATTTTTCTAGTTGATTAATTTAATGTGTATTAAAATAAATTAAATGATAATTTGTACGTAATTAAGTTTTTGTGATGATAATTATTAATTTATCGTGTACATGTAAAACAGATGTAAAATATTTGTTTTAGCATGGGTACAGTCCAGTGAGGCTGGCATTATAAATACAACTGTGCATAACGATGTATAATTATATATGTATTGTATGTAACAAAGATTTGAAACCAACACATCATTAAGATTTAAAAATAACTTTAAAATCCCTAAATGTAACATCAAACACTATCAGCAAAATTTTACATATTTAGGGATACAAAATTACAATAGCCTCCCTACACAAATTAAAGAAATAAATGAACACTTCAGAAACAAATAATTAGAAAATAAACAATATATATATAAAACTATTATATTGTAACTCCCACTCCAAGCACTAGAGCTAGTCTCTTTTTTGGAAAGGTAAGCGAAAAAAAACCATGTAATTTTAATAATGTAAAATACTTAATTCATGTTATAAAAAATTTGTAAAAATGTGTACTGTGTACAAAATTAGATAATTACAGATAAAATAATATATACAATATATGTATTGTACACCGGATGTCGGATATTTTAGGGGACTCCGATGCTCAACAGTGAGCAGACGAAGAAGAGAGTATATGTTAATATATAATTTAATTTATTTTACCTAGATGGGCCTATGTCCATCCTATTAGGTGAACATATTTTAATTTTTTTTTTGTATAGGTACAGGAAATTAAGTGAGTTATACTCCCAGACCATTACAAGAATTGTTGTGGAAATATGTAGGTATTTATGATGGTAAATATTTATAACTGATACCATTTTATATTTTTCTTACGAATTGTTTTTCTTTTAAGAAGAACACATTTTTGTTGTGAAGTTACCATTTTTCAGAGCATAGTTTTGTTGTATTTTTAATACAAATTAAATAAATTAACTAAAAAGATGTACATAAAAAATCTATTTGACCGAAAAAATATTTAGTTGCTACTGGAATTCGAAAATAAACCTCTTTCTATCAATAATAGATGTAGCAATTGGAAAGATTACAGAATTTGCCGTAAATATATTTGAATTTTTTAATAAATTCGATGTCTTTGATATTAGACAAATATACGCTAATATTACTCTCAAATACATATATTAATACAAACAGACACATTTTAAAACAACTCAAAACATAATTTCCACACGTACAAATACAAATAACCTACAAACCCCAAGAGCATATACTACATTTGGTCAAAGGAACTACAAATATTTTGGACCTAAACTATTTAATAGAATGCTAAAAGACTTAAATCAATTGAACTGTCCCAAGAACACATATTAAAACTTGGATTCGTAATGTGGGTAGAGCCAGTATTGGCGCACTCACCCAAACATATTGACTCATACCTACGAGTATATTAATTATTGCTACAAAGTGATCCAAAAATTAAGTCCATTTTAAAATTGTTCTTCATATACACTTTTTATATAGTAATAAATGTAGTTCTATATACTTGTAATTCTCATTAATTGAACAATTGCTTGTAAACTATGCCCGTCTCGACACAGAATTTCTCTAGTGACACGGGCATAGTCCAAACAGATTTTTACATAGTATTATATAGTTACTAATAAAATAAAATAAATAAATAAATGCGATAATGAAAATAGATTTTTTCTGTATATCTTTCTAGTTGATTTACTTAATTTGTTTGTTTACCAAATAAAATAGACTGAGAAATCTGTCCCGTGGTAGACTGTGAACATTTTTTAAGTATCATTTCGACCCCTAAGAATAACCATTTCATCTGACAATGATACTGTTTTAAGATAATGATCTCAAAAGTGTTGATTGAATTTCAACATATATTCATGGATATTTTGTTTTAAGTATGCAAATATGATCAGTTTTAAGGTCTTCACTTATTTTCAGTATTATCAATAACCACTGTGACATGAGAGAAATTAAAAATAAATTAAAACATTGTAAATGAACAATAATGATCTATATATTGAAATAAATAACTAACGCAGTTGGAACTTTCAGCTCTTGCTATTTTCTTTAATATCCGTTAAATAGAGTTGGTATGTGTGGAAAAAATAAAGAATAATGCATTTGTAACCCATTTCACGCAATAACTCAAATTAGCCAAAAATATTAGTCGGAACCTTGTTATTCTAAGGGGTCAATTTGTCAGTGTACATACTTATACTTCTGTAAACAGTTTTTAATACAAATAGGACAGCTCAAAAATAAACAGTTACATTTTATAATAAACAAATGTTGAGCAACATCTGTCTTTCACAATATAAATACGCATACTGAAATTCTTCGGACACGGTTACAAGACGTACGGATACAATGAATAGACTGGTACAAGACATAGTTGAGAGAACCCACTCCTGTGGTAGATCGCCGACTAGATAGACGGATGAAGTCTGCAACCAATGGCTCACTTCAAGAAGCTGCAGATCGGAATAGATGGCGCCGAATAGTTTGTCATCATTGTCATAGCGACCACTACTGCTCTGCCATGAGCATAATAAAGGAGAAGAGAAAATTAATTCGATTTTTGCATGCAACAGAAGATGAATGAGAATGAAGAATCTGGATTAGCGCCAATCCCGCCTAGATTGGGAATGCGGAATAATTCATAGAATAATTTAAGAGTGGTGCGATGTCTTTGAGATCGGATATATGTGTGTATGTGTTGGAGCGCCCGCACCGCCGGGGCGAGATGTATATGTGTGTGTGTGTGTGAGCGGGGATAAAAGGGTGACGCGCGCAAGGCGCGGTCTCTTTTGCGTTACCGTTAGGTTGTAGACTAGTTATATACCTTGTACCTCAACTGAATTATTCATTTATGAATATTTTATGTATTATTATTATTGTTAAAATGCAAAATCACCCAAAACAATATTTTGGTGTTCAAGGTTGTAAAAGCACTTAGCCAAAGTAAGGGACGAACCAGCCATAAAAGTCGGTATTTTTAGACCCCCAAGGCGGCGTGGGAACGCCAATAAAATCCGGCGTACACGATTTTCGGCACGTAGTGAAATGCACCATAAGGGATGCATCACCTTCATGTGGCAGTCTTTCCACCAAGCTCAACCGGGAGAGATCGCTCCGTAAATGCGATCTAATTTTCAGTTAGAAAACGAAATTAGGATCGTCTCTGTAATTTGTAATTACGGGGTAAATGTAAACTGTGCGCCTCGAGTTTAAGCTTAGACTATGATGTTCTCTGCGTTTAATCGTTTGTGTGAAAGCACTCAAGTTTCATGATCCGATCAAGTCAAGGTCCCGTAAAAAGCCAAGACAAATCATATACGGTACGCGCAAATTGTGATTGAGAAAATCGCGTCCAGAGTCCCGGTTTGCCTAGTTAATTGGACATCGTCTGGTGGTCAATCCCGAACTTCGTCACTCTACCCTGGCATCACATCTATTGGCGACAAATTACTTCAAGGACCATCATCAGCACGTGGAAGACATCACCGGAAAGGTAATCCCTTACGTGAGGGACCTGCAGTAAATATTAAACAAGAGTCACACACAAAATTTGGCAATTAACTTCATGTTGGCATGATGGGCTCGCAAATAGTGTTGAATTAATAGTTATCATTTTTTTAAATTTGTATTATTAATAATAAGTAGGTAAAATGTGTTTTATTGTTTTAATTAATACATGCAAGTCACAAATACAATAAACTTTATTATAAATATAATTTTTTTGTGATTTCTTTTCATAACCAATTGACTTGATAATATTTTTTAAAAAAGAACCATTTAGGCTATATGCCTCCCCCCTGACCATGAAGCCGAGGCGAAGGAAGAAATTACGTAACATTATGACCACCAATAATCTACTACGAGGTGTACAACTTGAGACGTACTACTTACGCAAGTATATAATACATCCAAATATATGTATAAATATAGTCGATTAATATGTAAATAATTATTTACATCTAAATAAACGAACTATTCCTAATTTATTGATATGATATTTTTGATTATTATATGTGCCCATTCGAAATTTAAAGATCTGCGTTTGAATTGATTAAAATATATTTTTATATTGCACAACACAATGTTTCAAAATTTATTTAGTGTACTAGATTTGTAATTTATTACGACATATAAATGATCCATATACCTTAAATAGGAAATAAAACATTTAAGGTTGAAATTATATATTATCAAAATAATTACTAGCGAAGTACCGTTGAATACACTGAGTATAACGCTTCAAATGTTTCACAATTGTTACAGTTATATTCATTTAAAACAATGTGACGCGAAATAACTGACCAACTCATTTTTTTAAATTTCTTGACTTAGACCACTTTCATAATAATGGGCACATATAATAGATTATATAAATCAGTTAAAGTGGTAACTGAAAGGCATGCGTGCAACCCAGCTTCCATCTTATTCGTTTTTAATTTGCAATTTTAACATTAGTTTATATATTTCTTTTAAATTATTTATATTACATTTAACATATTAACAACATCTCCAATAATAAATTACGAACAAATAAATCACATATCTATCTAATCCGTTTTTCAAAGGAAAGTGACACTGCACTCTAGTGTAATGTATCAGTTTACTTTCAAATTTTCCTCATCATTAAAAATCGTTAAGACATAAATCTGAATATTTATTATGTTTTTAAATAATTTTAAAAGTTAACAAATTAATATACTGAGCGGTTTTGTAAAATGCCTTATCAGAAGTGTTTATTTGACATTCTGATGAAGGAAAAGGTATTTTACGAAACCGGTTGGTGTATTCAATTTAACTTTTAAAAGTGGTTCAAAAAACAAAATTATAAATAATTTATATTAAAATAATTACCACTATTTAAAGTTTTTTAACCACAATAAATATTAAAATAATATTAATATATATATATATATATATATATATATTTATATTTTTCTTTTTATTAGATTACCATGTCAGGTCCCTCTGACGTCGCCGATTGTCCTGGCGCAGGTTTCCCTATTCTGTGCTAGACGGAAGATAGCATCTCCTCCTCCCTTCTGATTTCTTTAGCCATAATGCCTAAATTCTGCTAATTCCCTTGCATTCTGTTATATTTTCCTATATTATACGGTGTACAAGTTAATACTTTAGGTCTCTCAACTAAGACCACGATAATCATTTTTATACTGTTTGATCGTGAGCATATTTGTGCAATATAATTTCTATAATGATTTCAATTACCATAATAAAGTCACGCCATGTTTCATAATAATATTATGCTTCCCCATTTATTATCTATAATTTTCTGGATTTGTATTTTGACATAGTGTCAGTGTGGCTGTAAAGTGCTTGGTTAAACGGCCAGTTCCGCGAGGTGCGTTCAGAGCCAAACGAACTTGTTTTTAATATCTCTAGGTTAAGATTACTCTGATTTATATATTAAGTTAATTGAAAAACATGTACATTTATAAAAAAAAACTTTTCTTTCTACTCCCCGCAGTTTTGTGTGGCCACGAGACGTCTCTGAATTGTTTTTTACTGCTGTGGCACATTTTCACCCCGAACAAAGGGGTAACTTGCGTCTATCTTTTTTAGAAACATTTAATTGCTTTTTTAAATATATTTATAAACTGAAAACTGACGAGTGTAGCTATGTTGCAATTAATTTTCAGCCCAATCCATTAAATATAATATAACATATCACATGAAAATATCTGGCACTTCGTCATCCCGGTTGACGTTATATAATGAACAATTATCTTTCCAACCATTATATATTGACAAAGTAATATACATCTCCTTGCCAAATTATTAGATTCACTGTAAAATTTTTACGTATCGGAGAAATAATCGATATAAGATGGTCTCACTTCCATACATCAGTGTTGATACCAGGATTCCATTGTGCACCGCTAGTCTTCCCTCGGTTGACAAATTCCCGTTAGATATAATTCCATTCAAAGCGCCGTTCACTTTATTTCCTGCAGTCACCCTCCTTTCTTCCCTAATATTAATGCTTTAAATTTGAGTTAGCTATACGATTTCTGTTGAATGCATACTTGAGTTTTATATTATTCGAGTGCGTTTCATGGCACCGTATGTCTTTAATCGATAGTTAAAGAGTTGTGGATTTGAAAAGAGCATATCAATTTAATGATCTCACTGGACGGTCGTTATTCCGCGAAGCGAGTCCCTCGAGTGCCCATGCGACCGTAATGATACCGGGTAATGCCGACTATTCAAAATAGTAAACAAGAATATTCTGAATATGGTACGGATGATGTGCGCAGTTCACACGTCGATCAGTCAAACAGCTTATTTACCGCCGTCGTGAATATCTGACCCCTTGACCCGTTAATGCACTATTGATTAAGTCCATATTGTGGAGAGGAACCCACTCGCAGATTTAATACCACTTGTGATAAACGCCTCTTGGGAATCGTTTTTTTTTTGACATCTTTAAAAAGTTTTTTTATTTTTTTATTTAAGGTTTTTCTCTTTTGACAAATGTTTAAATTATTATTTTTTATTTCTTGAAGGGAAATACGCAAAGGGTTTTAAATATTTCGAGATATAATTTGAATACAAATTAAAATATTACACGTGTATATTCTGAAAAATTGCAACTTCACAATATGATGTGTTCTCCTTAAAAAAAATTGAATGAGATATAATTTGAAATAAATTTGTGTTATTTTTATTTTCATCTGGTGTTATAGATGAGTGTACTCGTTTATTTGAATTTGATTAGCACTTAATGAATATTTCATGTAATATAAACTATAATTTTAACGATATTACTTCATCTTACACAGACTAATAATTGTTGTATTAAAAATATCTTTAAAGTATTAAAAGTTTATTAAAATTTATTTTTAAAATATTGCTTACCTATTTGAGACTTTATTCTTGTTAGCTAAATTTCGACAAAAAATCTCTCAATCACCGTGTATTTTAGTATCATATCGTTCTTCACCAGCATGTATATCTCCGAAGTCTGGTCAAAATACAATCATTTGACGTACAATCGTCTCCGAATTCAGTACAACTCATACAGAATGCTGTTTGGATTGGCGCGTTATTGCAGAGCATCTACAATGTTTACCGAAAGCCGTATAGATAGATTTGTTCCGCTTCTGAGACATCAAGTTGCTAACGTAAAGCTGCGGCTGGAACTCAGCATCAATTCGCTAGTGCAAGCGACGCTCTCATGAAAAGCTGGTTCGCTAACCAAAGAATGGCAACGACTACAGAATAGCTACAGATACAATAATGCCTGTGACTGAAATGTAATATCTATATTTTGTTTATATATAAACGTGTGAACTTTTTTTATTTATATTTTTTTGCTTTTATTTTCATAATATAAATAAATGTCGTAACTTTAATGTATTATCTTTATGGCGAATCGGGTTTTCACAAAAATAATCCGATCACACTGGAATAAACGTATTATTATTATTATTATATCAGTATTACAATCCACAGTGAGTTATAGCTGTCTCCAGAAGACGTCTCCAGTTTTTATTTTTTATTTATTTGACATTTTTACAATTTTTTATAACATGAATTAAGTATTTTACATTTTTTAAATTACGTAGTTTTTCTTTCGCTTACCTCTCCAAAAAGAGACCAGTTCTTGTGCTTAGAGAGGGAGTTACACTACAATAATTTTATATAATACCTTACATATTCTATTCATTGTCCATTCGTGTGCTTCTGAAGTTCTCTGTAATATTGTTTGTTTTCCAATTATGTGTTTTTGAAGTGTTCGTTTAGTTTCTTTCTAAGCTCTTTAATATCTTTTATTTCTTTAATTTGTGTAGGGAGGCTATTGACATTTTTTATCCTTAAATATATAAAATTTTCCTGATAGTGTTTGGTGTTACATTTAGGGATTTTAAAGTTATTTTTAAACCTTAATGATGTGCTTGTTTCAAATTGTACAGTGTTATTTTCTTTAATTAATTGAGAATTTTTTGTAAATGTTATCTATTTTGGGAACTGGGAATTTTGCAAAAAGTATTTGTGTTGAAAAAGTTGATCTTTTCTTAATATTACTTTGATGATTGTTCTCTGTATTATTTTTACCTAGTTCATTATATTATTGTATATTCCTCCCCACTCAATTATTCCATACTGGAGTAGTGAGTGAACAGTAGCAAAATATACCTCTTTAAAATTATTTATACTTAAAATGTTCCTTAGTCTTATGAATATATAAATACATTTTCTTATTCTTTTCACTAATTCGCTAATGTGACTGTGCCATTTTAAATGTTGATCAATAATTACACTGAAATATTTGATTTCTTTTTTTGGTTTATACATGAGTCGTTACAGGTAATTTTGTTACGGTTGTCGTTATGGATAGTAATTTTTATATGGGACGGTGTTTTAAGACCTTGTACCCAATGCTGTGATATCTACGTCTACGCTATCCGTTCATTTTATTTTGGTCCTTCCGATACTTCTTCATCTTTGATCGGTTATCGTTCATTCTTGGTATGTGTCTGTCTCAATGGAGTCGTCTCAATTTAATGCACGATTGAAGGCTGTTGAAACAATTTGTATAGATCATGTTTATGTTACATCTTGTCCACCATGGACTATTTTACTGTACTACTCCGATGATTTGTTGTTGATATAGTGATCAAGAAACTCGCCTAGTGATTCAATAGTCGGAGGTTCGAGACACATTCCAGAAGACCAGCAAGTTAGTTCAATTTTTATAGCACTAGCGCATTTTGAAATTGTAGTCCAGTATTCTGAGCTGGTCTGATGAGTGTTTTGAATTATTTGAATTTAATTTGTGTTGAAATGCATCTTAATTTAAAATGACTTTGAAGACCATTGCAAGGCAGTATTGTTGTAGACATTTTAATAATTTTTATGCGTTACACGTTTTTTCAGGTATATGGTTTAATTTACAGTTTTAAATGTATAATTGTCAACAATTAGCAGTGTAATGGTGCAGGAGTCATACAAGCAAAGCAAACATGAATATTCTTTTCGATTCATTCACTTTAAAGCCCAGTTCATTTGTGATAGCAAGGGATGTCTGTTATAAGGCACGTTCGTATCTAGCTTCTACGAATATATCTATGTCCTATGCATATCCGATAAGTCGCATAGATTAATATTACCTACATGGTTCTCGTGTTTTAAACTTTTTAGAATTTCTGATAATGTGTCTTTTATACCATATTTAAATATAATTAATTATCCTTTGATGGACTTGAATCGTTTAATCCCTCACGGATTTTCTGACGCGCATACGAATTCTCTGAATCATTTACACATCCTCTGCGGTGGTTGGTCAGATTTGAGAGTATTCGTAAAAATATGAATTACGCTACAAATTTTCGTTTAATACTGTTTTCCTTCTAGCTAATCTTTTATTAAATATTTCTAAATAATTTGAGATACAAATAAATGTTATTGGACGAGATTTAAATGAGTGTTTGATAAAAATGTGAAAAAGTGCTCAAAATCTGATCTAAGATAGTCGCTTTTACGAGATTGAATCTCAGCGCTTACGCCAAAACATATACGAGTATTGTCAACATTTTGAGCAGGTAGACAAAGGGCGCCAGGTATGCGTCCATATATTTCTTTTGAATTATTTTCATTTGGCGGCCCCTAGACAATGCCAGTAATATAAATATTTGAAGGGCGTTGCGCCTACCTGTTAGTTTTATAACACTACCTGGTCGGGTTCCGGCGAGAAGACAACATGTTCAGTGGATGTTTGTATTTTGGTTGTGTAGGGTGTCTGTTGATTCGTGAGAATATGTACATTATTCGTAATATTTTTTAATTTTTAACTTTATTTTTTTAGCAGAAACATTACGGCACGTCATGCCATTTAATTAAATCATATTTAAAATGAAATATCTATAAAAAATCTCCCGCAAAACGGTTATAAAACCGAAAATTTGATGTTGGTCTAAAATGACCCACCACCGCCGGACGTGTTTTGTTTTGACTCACCGAGCAGTAAGTGTTAATGAGTCATTGTTTTCCTTTTTATAATCCAACAGTACATATTTACTGTTTCTGAGGTAAGTTTGTAGAACTCCATAATCTCATATGTGAAAATAAAACACTTGTTTTTTTATTCTACTTGTTTAATTTATTTGAGACGCGTTTCGCCATGCAAGGGCATTATCAATTTAACAATTTTAACTCAAAAATTTATATTTATAACTATAATAGGGAACAGCTATGCAATTTATTTACATAAGATTATTATTCATTTGAATTCCGAAGATTTTCATACATTTTGAATGATTTTAATTATTATAAGTAATCATTTGGTTTCAACACTAATAATAATTTAATTTCATGTGTAATTTATAGAAAAGTATAGCTATATAATTTTATAATCTAAGAAGACAATACGGCAAGAGAGGCATTTTTAATATTCCGGAATTTATATGTTTGCATGATTCTAGAAAATAATAATGTTCAACACGACACATCTCGCGAGTGACTAGGGTTCCATCCTTAAGCGAGGCACGTCTCTTGTGTGGATTATTTATAAATAATTTAGTACGTAGGTATGTATATATATATATGTGTGTTTTTATTCATTTAATTCTTGCGAGAATTCTCAATAAATTGATATTGGTGTTGTGTTCTTCTCCCGATGCCATTCCGTACGGACGCTGACGTGAATAGTACACCAGCTGATATTTATTGTGTATTTCCCGAGCTTATTTATGAACCGGAATGTAAATGAAGTCGGAGCGATGTTAATTGTGCCCGCGCCGCAGTCTCGGAGTTGCCGCTTGATGTACGGTAATTTCCATACTTTGTGAACTAACTATTTGAGATATTTAAATGAATTCTATACTTTCATAGAAGCCGCTCCGCCGTCCGCCCTGGCGTCTCGACAAATTTGTGATGGCATAACTTTTTATACGTCCTCGGGTTAAATTATTTGATTGCTTTACTAATAAGAATCATACACATATACGTATTAACGAGTCCGTATGAAATGAGTTTAGATATTTAATTTACCCATCATTTTATAATCATGGAATAATATTTGAACGGAGTTTTTTTTCTTCAAGTTTAAATGATTATATCGTCTTCATGGATATCACGAATCTCAGCTAAATGTTCATCATACGTATGGATTAATAAAAGTTTATCCCTTAATTATGTAGCATACATGATAATATGCACTAAAATCTTATATGTAATAAAAATGTTTGTTTGTATGCCTTTAATACCAACGTCGCTCTCATATTTAGTCAGGTATAATAATGCATGTACAGAAAAATCACTTTAATTGATTAAATTTTTTTATGATATTTTAGATTTTGAAAAATAGCTTTTATTGACTATTAATTTTATAAAACAAGGTATCAATTCAGGTTCTGCTATATTTTATAGATGTGTTATTTATGACAGAGTAAAGAATGAAGAAATAAGAAAATAATTTAAAGCTGATGTTAGTATAGTGAGTAAGATTAAGAAAGGATCACTTAGGTGGTTTGGTCATATGGAAAGGATGAATGTGGAGAGAATGGTAAGAAAGATATATGACGCAAGTGTTGATGGAACCAGAAATAGAGGACGTCCGCGGAAGACTTGGCACAACCAGGTTAACCAGATAATGGAGGATGGTTCTGTTAGAAGCCTCAATAATCGGCGAGCTTGTATGACAAGATGTATGAATGTGGATGAGGCGAGAATTGTGTGTCAGGACAGAAGAGTGTGGCGCTCTATCCTCTCTGCCTACCCCCACGGGGAAACGGCGTGATGGTAAGTTAGTTAGTTAGTTAGTTAGTTATTTAAAGCTTATTTTAATTTTTTTTACTAGACTTGCACAAGGGATTATGGACAAAAATATTTTTTTCTGAGCTAAACTTAAATTTTATAAAAACGTGCTCGATACATTGGAACACGAATAAATAATATCGTTTTATTTTAAAATAATATTATCGTTAATATTATTTTATTTCACGTAAGCACCTCGCGTTTAAATATTTCCGAGTAGTATTGGAACAGTAGAAAGGGATGAGTATTAATCCCATATTTCATGTCATGTCCAAAGAAACATGTATTAGATTGCGAATATCCGTAAGTTGTCATAATCACAGGTTACTTCAATAATCATGCTGTAAATATGGTACATGATGTTACTGTTCAAGTGTGCAATTCTGGTATTTTACATATTGACTAGTCATTTCAATTGAAATGTAAACTAAACTCACTAAACTTGTACCATTTGGAATATTTTTTATTAATTAATTATAACTTACCTTAAAATAACTGCATTTAGTTTTTATAATGATATTTATTATATAAATTACTCATGTTTCGAACCAGGTAATGTACGAAAAGTTAATATAATATAATAATCTTATTATTTTAGGTTATCTAATCATAAAATATCTAATTATATCATATTGAGATAGATTAAACGTTAATATTTAAAATAACTGTCATTTTGTTATCAAAGTATAACAACAGTTGATAACAATTTGCGCTCTTCGTAAGCGGTTTTAAAAAATTTAGTACTGTCGTTATAGTTATGTAATAAATATTATTTACTAATAACAATTCTCTGTTCCATACTATATACATTCATTATACGCTGACTTTTTGTTTATCTTAAATTATAATAAAGGAAGACTTGGCACGACCAGCTAAACCAGATAATGGAGGATAATTCTGTTAGAAGCCTCAACAATCGGCGAGCTTGTATGAGAAGATGTATGAATGTGAATGAGGCGAGAATTGTATGTCAGGACAGAAGAGTGTGGCGCTCTATCTGGGAAACGGCGTGGTGGTAAGTAAGTAAGTATAATAAAGTATTTAATAAAATAACGGATTTCGTACTTTGACGATAACACATAGAGGAGACTCAAGCAATGGACATATGTCAAGATAGTTAGCAAGTTATTCAATAAGATTTTCCTTTCTTAGCATCCAGCATGGCATTAAACGAGCACAATCATCGTGACAACCGAATGTTTTCAACTCTCTCATTTCCTCATTAGACGAGAAGAAATACTTACTCGTGTAGATACGTGTTAGTACGGGTACCAGTTTCATGAAGGGTTCTATTATTGTGAAAAGTACATGGGAGGTCATGGTCGTGGAATCTGCATATCTTCAATATTGAATACCTTTGAATGCGATTATTTATTTAAATATTTTATTGATTTCAAACTATATATTGAATATAAAATGTTATGTCTGTGGATTGATGATCGAGTGATAGGCGCTTGCACGTTAGACTCTAACGTGTGTGTGTGTGTGTGTAGTGAGCATGATACCAAGCTTAGTCAGATATCCACCCATAAAATGTTGTGGCCTATGCCACAAGTCCACAGGTCTGTTACACTCTGTATATGTTATTCTGATAAAGCAGCTGGACGAAATTTTAAGAAATAGAATTATCACTATAATGGCTAAAGTGTTTAGTTAAATCATGTTTTTTATTTCTATATACTTTCACGGAGAAGAAACGTTAACATTGAGAGCAAGAATTTGACGCCTTTGAACTGCGGCGCTGAAACCGAATGATTAGAATTATTTGGACAGCAATTCTTAATAATATAAAACATAAATCCGATAGATTATGACACATTTATGTAACAGTAAAAGTATTTACTCTTCGAAAAATAAATTTTTGTGTAAACAAGACCTATTTTTAATATTAATGCATTATTGTCAGCGTTTAAATTTTCGTTCCAATCTAGTCATATTTTTTTTTTAAATTTTTGGTTGTGTAAGTGGTACCAAAGTGATCATGGGGGTGACACCAAAATGAAAATATTGTGACAAGGAATTCAAAGTTCATGTCAATATATTTGGTGGTCTGTGGAATCTTATCATCAACCCGGTGTCGCCAGACTCGTCTCGTAATTCGGACTCCGGTGAACTCGCGCTTACCAGTGAGTGTCGTCATGTTATTCGGGTTATACTTTATAAATGGGATTCGTTCCACGAATATGCGCGCGCCCATATTTTAATTGAGATTTGACTCTTCGACAATGGTGATTTTTTCACGTTTCCTCATTTGCCCGGGTCGCCGGTTCACGACGGCGTAGATTATTCATCCAAACATTAATATTACCTATAACTTATATTGAAGCGAGATCGATTGCCAAACGGTCCACACGAATGCTGGGCCCACACGGTGGGCACGTGACATGTGCTCTCGCGCGGTGGAGATTCGCCGATCTGATTGCTGCGCCTGTCTAACTTTGGACGCCAGGTTCAGTTTTCGATTTATTTTCCTTATCCTGCAAAGAAACACTTGTGTTATAATCTATTTAAAATTATTAAAATATATCATGACACTCTTTCTTAACTTAAACCCATAGAAATCTTATTCTAAATTTATAGGTTTGTTTTGTATATTGCTGTACGCATGTTTTAGGTATGATATAATCATACCTACATGTTGAAAATAATTACTAAATATGTATTAAATACCACTCCGCTTTTATGTGCTACATACTGCTTTTGTGCATTAGTAGATAGGTATTAGAAGGTAGATAGGTTTATTAGATAGGTATTAGCTAATAGATAGGTAGTAACAAGTAGATAGGTAGGAGGTAGTAGTAAGTAGATAGATAGTAGCAAGTAGATAAGTTTTCGTTTTCGAATACTATTCGTTCAGATTTATTTTTCTTATGGACCTACGTTGGCGAAACTAAAGCTAGTTTTTAATATACTGATGTACTAAACTTTTGCGTTCATGATACGCGGAGCAGATTTGTTTAATGAGACGCGACATGTAACATGATTGCGTAAAGTGCACGGCTAATACACCATTCTTGAATTTGTTTATCAATGCCATGTCTAAGTTCTTAACTAACTGGCGAACGATACTCTTGTATTGAATAGGTGTACGTAAATACGTATTTTTTTCTTTTTGATTTTATTAAAATAATATATTATTGAAATAATTTTCCCATAAGTTTAAGAATCTTTGTTAAACGGTGGTTCATTACTATTGTCAAAATATTTTTATCTTATAAAAATATCTAAAAGTGAATAATGATGAAACAAATTATTCATTTCTTAACGTTCATAGGTCGTAACATTGATGAAAATTACGTTATTTTTCAGAATTAAGGTTAATTTTTTATTCTGTCACTCGTATGTTTTGGCAACTATTAAACAAAAATGTTTGTTTAATATTTGTACATAATATGTTCATACAAATATGGTTTTGGTTCTTATATATATATTTTTTATTTTTTTATTTTTTTATTAATATTAAAAATATAATACAATTTAAATAATCAGTGGATATATATTATATATATGTTTTAACATTTGTTTCTTTTCTATGAGAGTAAGACTCGTGTACAGAGAAGGAGTATATTCGAGTTAATTTATGTTTCAGTTAGTCTGTGTACATATTTTTTTTACTTCAGATACAAATTTATGACAGTCCGTAATTTTGCTAATTGTGGTGGGGAGATTGTTACAAAATTTGATACCCTGATAAATATATTGATTTTGAGTTGCGGTATACTTTAGTTTTGGGATATCAATTTGATCTCTATGTCTTGTAGGTCGGAATTTGCTTCCAAAATTTAATTGATTTTTAATTTTGAAAATTTGAATTATTGATTTTTTTTGTATATGTCTACTATTTTTGGTACTTAAAAATCTGTGAAAAGTTGTATATTTGGATAGTCTTTTAAACGTTAACTCATCGACGCCTTAGAATAATAAGGTTTCAACTAACATTTTTGGTTAATTTGTGTTATTACGTGAAATGGGTCTCAAATGCATTATTCCTTATTTCTTCCATATACACCGACACTATTTAACGGATGTTAAAGGAAATAACAAGAGCTCAATGTTCCAACTGCATTATTTATTTAAATTTTAGGATCATTATTGTTAATTTAAAATGTTTTATTTTATTTTTAATTTCCCTCGTCTCACAGTGGTAATGGATAATACTAAAATTAAGTTAATACCTTAAAACTAATCTTATGTGCTTACTCAAAACAAAATACACATGAACATGTGTTAAATTACATTTAACACTTTTGAGATTATTATCTCAAAACAGTGTCATTGTCAGATGGAACCTTGTTATTCTGAAGGGTCGACGTATTGATTCATAATGCCACACAAAAGCATACAATAATAGTGAAGAATCATAAAAATGATGTTCGTTGTGTGTCAACAGTCACCCTCAATCTTCTAATTCTAATTACAATCACATTGCAATTATATTTTAGTGATGTATAATGGTATATAATAGTATACATACAAATCTGTAATCTTCTAAAGATGAGCCCTCATGTTTATAACCCATCTATTTTGTTATATTTAAAAATAAAGAAACAATTTTTTTTCACTTACATAGATTAATTCAATATCGTAAGGTATAATAACATTATTCGTAGATATAATAAGCTACTTAATAATATTATTTGAAATTATGATTTCAAATATAGTTGTACAAAACACAAAGGTACGTGGTACATTTGGGCTACTAGTATTTAAGAAAACACTTAAAAATTACGTAAATTGTAAGAAGTAAATAATAAGATAGTGAGTAGCTTGTTGGTGTAGTGATAAAGAGGTTGGCCTAGTGATCTAGTTGTCGGGGGTTCGCGCCTTATTCCAGGACACCAGAAAGTTAGTCCTATTTTCATTTCATAGTACAAGCGTTTAACTTAGTTTGAAAATAGTAAGAATATTGATGGGATATGTATTCCGTGTACGCATCTTTATTTAAAAAAAAAAAAAATAGTATATTTAAATATTTATCGACATGAGAAAATACCCGTAGGGTAGGACTTTTAACCTGACTATTGAAATTACCCAGAATGTAATGTTGTGAGGGGTATTAAACCGGGTAATGTTAGCCTACAGTGATAATGATGTGTTCGGAATGATTCCCTGAATGGCACCTAGGGACGACAAGCATTCAAAGGCTCGTCCTTAGCGTCTTTCTTCATTTTACGACTATGACTGGAGGATATTTAAATTCTGAAACATTTTTATTGCCATCGTTTTGCAGTCGTGAAATTCCCTACAGTGACGGAAATACTCAATACCCAATATTCGCGGCATAAAAAAAAACACAAATTATTCGTACTTTGTATTTCATTTTTATTCGTTGAACTTATTTATGGAGAACATGAAGCGTGAATACTTGGAAAACTCCAACTAGTTGTGGTATGCATTCTCTGTTTTGTGTCTGTCAAAGTATTCACAATGTTCACTTAGCGTACGGTATACTGAAGTTGCCATATTAAAAAAAATGTTTACTTATTTTTGGTAAAAATCTAACATAGAAACCGATATTATTTTCAGTGAATATAAAAAATATTTCTCAATAAAAATATGCCCACGAATAGAATAAAGTAATCGTTTTTTAACACGTGTAATTGTTACGAGTTTGCAATTTCTAGTAACATTATTACCGGCAGTGGAGTGCGTGCGTGTTATTATTGTTATCCGACGTAACCTCAAAGTTTCAACATAAATCACATTTCTTTTCTGTTATTCAACTATAAGGTATGTAAAATACAATGTGCAACCTATAGAAATCATGCACCACCAAAAGAAGAGGGTAAACTCAAAAGGTTGCGGAGCGTTCTCAATTGAAAATTTCAATTAGTCAAAAGCAAAGAGTTTTTCAAAATACAGTTACTTATACGTGTATAGTGTTCGCCGTCGTGGCTGGCTGGAGCTGCGCATAGCTCTCGGAGGACGACACCTTACATCGCTACCAACACGGCATTGTTTGCAAATGGCGGACCGAGGGTAACGACAAGTCCCGAGGTGCAATGTAGAAAACTTTTGTTAAATCGCTACTTAGATACGCTTCTAAATTATATTTCTCTCAATAATATATTTTTTTTGTTTAGATTTATATTTGTCTGTGAGTTTTGTAGTTTAATAATTATGGTAATATTTTATTTTTTATTACCGATAATACCCGACTTTTCTCGAGATTTATTTAAAATATGTAGATAGATAGACAGTAAGCGCGTGCGATTCATACATTCAAATAAGCTGAAGACATCAAGAATTTCTTAGAATCATAATCACATATTTTTCTGATAACATTCGTAGCGCAATAATAATAATTCGTAGTAATTATTCGAATTCTAATTGAACATAATATTCTAATAAAATAAATATTTCGTTTTGATTTATATTGTAGAAAGGTACGAGTAAATATGTGGATTATTTTGTGGAGTAATATTGAGCATTTTCGGTTTGTTTGATTGTTGTGATTGTGATTGTGATTGTAACCGTGATTGTGTGTGTGATTGTGACTGTGATTATAGTGAATTATAGTGAAGTTGTGAATTTATTTGTAATTAAAAAATATATTTTAAAGAAAACACATTATATTTGTGAGGCTGTAATTTTTTCAAAACATAATTCTGTGGTATTTTAATTCAAATTAAATGTATCCATTTGAAATATATACGTACAGATAAACTCAATTTATCGAAAAAATATTTTAGCTGTCACCGAGATTTGAACTAAGATCTCTTCCTATCCGGGGAAATACGATAACTAATTATACTACCACACATTCGCAAAATGATATCGAAAGTGTTGACATATTAATTGATATTAAATAAGTGCAAGTAAAATAAATGAACACACAGAAAATTAAATATTTTTTATTATAAATTACACTTATTGTTATAGATATCTACAGGCAGAACTCAAGAAGATATCGTTACCTATTCCTACATTTTTATAATAACTTTGATTTAAATAATTCTATTTAAAAGTGGCTTAAACAAATACGCAAAATATGTTTGATGTTTATAGATTTATGTTTAGATATAAATTTTAAAAATAACATACTTTGTATAAATCATTTTGATTAACTTAATGCTCAACGGTTGTCGACTGCCGAATGTACAGTGGAATCGAAATTAACCGACGTTAAATTAATCAATATGGTTTATGCAATATTTGTTATTTTAAAATAAATCAATGCGCAACATTAGATTTAATCCACATTAGAATATTGTGGTGGTGGATACACAATTTAAATTTTTTAAATATAAATTTACAGAGATCTATTCCATAATATTTTATGTTCCATTTTAAGGTAGATGACTTATGAAATGTAATAGAGACTTTCACAAATTTTTACTTATTAGTCACATTTATTGTATAATACCATTGCTTATAAGCAACCAAGTGAGGTGAAATAGATACATATAATATATAAGAATCGGTATTTGAAGATTCGAGATCAGAATAAGAAATGAGTGAGCAAATGTATTCCAAATGTTGATATTTCGACATCGATAATTTCACATCATTCTAATATATGCTTATATGCTGAACTCTAATAGCTTCCGACGTTTGACCACGCGGCAGCCGCCTACGCGGACAATATAATGCCCACGGCCCCAGGCGATAGAGGGCCCCAATATAATGCGCTTGTTAAATAACGATTCTCCATAAATAGGATGCGAATCCATTGTCTCCTCCATTCCGTTTCCCTTTATCCACCGATCCACGGCTATTGTCTGCACGGATTGAATCTTGTCTCTTAAGCCCTGTACAATCTCCGGTAGATTTATTTTTATTTGCTTTGTAAATTATTTCATTTATTTACTCGCTTCTTTATTTAAGTTAATTTTTTTAACCTTTACACCATCAAAATACGCGCGTTATTTAAAGTGTATAATTAATTGTTTAGCCGTGCAGCTGCTACTTCAGTACTCATAATATTGTCATTTTTAAAAAATTATTACTATTCATTACTTAGCTGCAATTTATTATGTTTTTTTTTATTTTCAGGTTAGTGAAGAAGAATTACCCAAAGGAATCTATCCTAATTTTTCAACTATACACATGTATGTATTTTTAAAATGTTGCCTTTTTTATTTAATTTTATTAAGGGATTTTGACAGTGTAAACGTAATAGAACTAACATAATAAATATTTAACATGTGATATCGTTTATGAAAATTCACAGAAATGTTTAGGTACATGAGTTTGTTTAGGTGCACAAGATAAAGAAAAAGAAAAAAGGTGGGAGAAATGGTGGGGAGGTTGCAACTATTGTTGTGGTAAAAGGAGAGCAAGATATGTTTATAAGTAGAATGATTAGTCAAAATTGAGATTGTGGTGGTTCATTAAAATAACTCTTTTAGCGTATTATCGTATCGTATCCTCAATTCTGTGTGCTTATAAAGGAATGGCTCTTCAAAATTGGAAGAAGTCAGCTGGAAGAGTCCCTTAAATGACCAAAAGTACTCATTTTATGTAATTATTTTTATCGTTTTATTCTACCTCGTACGTTTCATGTTTTGTTTGCTCCCTGCTTGTTTCTTTTCTTTTACTTCTTACATATCTTTAGTCTGTATCAAAAAATATACTTTGTTCAATTTACTTATTATCTCTACTTGTCTCCTTTTGATTTTTCTGTGTTTTACCATTTAATTGAATTTGTTTCCTTACTTCCAACTAGTATTTTAGCTTATGGAACCTTATGACTACTTACCTCAGAACAGGTACTTTATATGTGCCTAGCGAGGTAGGAAGCGGCCAACAGGCATGCATGTAAATGAAATGAATTATAATATTTGTACTAAGGATTTTTATATTGATGCAAGCTATAAAAAAGAATGTTGTTATAAAAATAAACGGCACTGAAATGATAAAAATGAGTAAGGCTAATGTTGATAATGTCAATTTCTGTTAATTTCTCATTATGATATTTGCATGGCCGATGAATGAATGAATTTTGTATGTAAAATGTTCTACTTCTAGGAATGCGGAGTGCAAATATACAATTTATCTATTGACTTATAACTTGTTGTCAATAAGCATCGATTAAATTTTATTTATTTTTCCTCTCCATGTACGTATTATTTACCATTTTTTCTTCGCGCTGTATATGGACAACACTTTTTTTAAAGTTCATTGTTTTATATAAACTCATCTGGCTGCGACATATCGAGGCTTCTCTTATTTCTTCGACGACCGCTGTTTATATCGGCCGCAATGAATAAATGTATGCCTCACTCGATTTCAGATCCGAATTCTTTACGATGACCACCTCGCGAAAGGCTTATTGTCCGTGTACCGGAGACGCATAATCCCACTTTGTTATTTATTAAGTGTCGGCCATTGAGGATATATATCTTGGCAGCCTATTATTCCTCAAATGAGAGAAGGACCGGATCGAGGATGTAAATGCTCGTCACTTTCTTCACAGGGTTCGTAATGTTGGGAGGTCTCATTCTGTCATTTATCATGCGTCAGTTTATAATTTTATACCAACAGGCAGGACCGTACCGAGGAGTTAAGCAATCACACGATTGCATCTAAAAAATAATAATTTTATGGATCTTGCAATCTATAAGAAATATTCTTATCCAACGTTCTGAAACATTCTAAAAATATTAAAATGATATAAATAATATTTTTTTTTACAAAAAATGATTTTTTTAGTTAAAAAGAGTAATGAAAAATATTTTTCTCTTGGTTATCTATAAAAATATCAACAGTAGTGGGTACTTTTTGAGGGAGGTCCTCTATTTGACTATATATGGTAGATACTATTGAATCGAAAGTATAACATTTTAACAAATGATATCCCTACCTGTAGATTTTAAGAAAAAAATATTTCGTAAATAAGATAAATTTAGTTAGACAGAGATAACTTAGATTGACATGTTTTTTAGTATATTGCTTAATTTTCCTAGTGATCCAGAGGTCAGAGGTTCGAACCTTATTCCAGAAGACTAGGAAGGTATATTTTCATAATAATAAAAATTTTGGTGTAATACGTATTCCGTGTGCACAACTCTATATATATTTTAAAAATAAAAAATTGGCCTACCTATGCGTTGGTAAATGAATTTACTCGGACTTTAACTTGTCCACTAGTTGTAAAGATTTTTTGTAGTATATTTGGATGGGAATATATTAATACTTTAAAAAAAAAAAAAAAAAAAAATATGGAATATATTATGTTTATTAATAAATTAATTTGTCTAATTATAATATTTGTTATTAGTTTATAATAGAGTCCACAGTTTTTAATTAAATGATTGATTTTGTGTATTTTTAATAAGGTTTACAATTTCGGGAGATTTGGGATTCATTGAATATTAGATTGCACCAATGAATGTTTTACTATTGGAATCATTTAATGGACACTGTTTTCAAATTTATCGGTTTGATATTTTGTTTTGAATGTTGTGATCGCTTTTGAGGTGATTTTAGGTTTTTTTCTAATACTGTTTCGATGTCTGCCGTCACATTTATATTAAAATTTTTTGTTTTGTATTAATTACTCGTATGATTATTACCTTTAATATATTTTTTGATTTCAATTGGCAGAGATTATCCGTATATAAAACATAAAAAATTAATTTGATTTCAAATTTTTTTATTTACACTTTTTAGAACATTATTTAAACCGTGCTTATTTTGATTTCGAAGCGGAACAGTTAAATTTGTCGATAAAAGTCAAAATATATCATATTCGTTTTCTTCTCTGCGCACAAAATGCATGTACTGATGAATCATAACTCGTTTCACGTTCAAGTCTATACTGTCCTTTACGCGCAATTGAGAGGAATCTCCAAGAGAAATATTATCAATAATGGTGGGTGAAATTAATAAATTAATTTAAATAACTTGAATTTCATTCTACAAGGATTTTAAACTTTCAGATGATTATATCAGATATTAGACGATAGAGGCGATCTAAATATACAATACAATCACGAAAAATATTCAATACGATAAATCTATCAAATTGTTGTAATATAAATAAGATATTAAAATAAAATTCTATAGAATTTAAATGCGCGTGATTTTTTATTAAAAAAATAAATGAATAAGTTTTGAAAAGGCGCATATTTGAATAAATGAAAATATTGCCAAATCACCAAAATAACGAAGTGACGACGTTGAAGCAGAGAAGATATTTCACGAGAGAGACACCTCGAGATATCTAAAAAGTTGACAGCGATGGTCGAGCAGTTTCTCAACTGCATCGTCAGCTTCGTATTGGGCAGTTTTCTTTGACAAATGTGTATATAAAAACGTTTTATCCAACGCCGCAATCACCGCGCGCCAAATCTCGCGGGCCTAATTAAGCGACTCGCGATGTGTTTTTCGTCCTATTAAATGGATACTATAAATATTTTTTTCATTTCGTTGCATTTTCTCAGGCGTCAACTGGGGGAGAAGTGATGCGGTAATTTTTTGCCGTTGCTTTGGAACAATGCTGATATAAATTGCTATATTATAATGTGGATAAAGTGCCTACACCCACCCACCTGTACACATTTCTCACAGTGGATACATTTTCGTTTCATTAATCCCGTTTTTTCGTGCATGAGTATTATTATATTATATTTGCATAATATAAGTATGATTACATACAAATATGTAAACATAATTAATAGTTCCTGCTCACCAATACAGTTTTTAATTTCAGATTCGTTAAATATATGTTTGCATTCATTCTGTATCTACCATCTGTAATGTGAATATTTTAAATTAAAATACTAATTAAATGTGTTAATTTGAAAGATATACATATAAAACTAATTTTATCGAAATTATATTGTTGTTGTCCTACCGGGATTCGAACCTGGATATCTTTCTAAGCCGGGGAAGGTGCATTATCCAACTATGCTATAGCGACAGTACTTTTTTACGACGACTAATTTTCGAACCTATATGTTACATTTTCAAATTAATACATCTGTCGTTCCATTATTTGAAAGAGCTTTCTAAATTGTTTGGAAAGAAATCCTGGTTCGAATCCCGGTTGCGCAACGACAACATTTTACGATAAAATTGATTTTATATGATTATCTTTCTAATTAATACATTTAATTAGTATTTAAAATATCACAGACCTATGTTCTGAATAATTACAACTTGACAATAAGAATGTGTTCTCTTTAATAAAATTATATTATTATAACATACAGCATATAAAAATGTTTAAGCATAATAGTATTGAAGAAATGTCATAGTTTTCATAACAAAATAATACAACTTTAAAAGGTTAGCATGATCAAATAAAGGCGCATTCATTTTATATTTACAGATATACATGTAATTAAATAAGATAAAAACTTATTTGAGGAGGAAAAAAGGGTGGGGAATTTATAATTACGGTTGTGGTAGAAGTTGGGCAAGGAGAACGAAAGGAGGAGACGTCGCCAAAATAATTGGCTAAGATTGACAATGTAATGGTTTATAAATTATTTTTTAGTGTAATAAGGTGAATATTGAAGTATAACAATATCTGTTAAATTATCATTGATTATTACGATCGGTGAATGAATGAATTTTGTACGTAAAGGGTTCTAGGAATGTGGAAAAATACTGTAGGATCGATCTGGATGAAATGTGGACAAATATTACATATAATTGACTGGGACAGTCCTTGCAGTAATTTTAAAAGTAATATTTCATCAGCACATGGTGTTCGATGTTCCAATTCATTTGAATTCAATTTAATAAATCGCTATGTGGAAAAAAAATATGTTTTATTCAACCATTGTACCGTAACCAAAACAACATTGGCTCTAGTTATTATTATTATTAGAAATTTTACTCTTAATTACATTCTGGTAGTTAGTTAAAAATATCACCCAGGTACCTACTATGGTCTCACCACTTTACATGTAACATACTAACGGCGGGAAGGTTCGTTTACTTAAAAGTTTATTTTAATTTTAAAAATGTAATTTAATTCGATCATTTCCTTTGTATATCATATTGCATCGTGTAGATACGATGTCAAATTAATATTTATATTTTAGTAATAATTGTTTATCCGCATTACGTCACTCTACTGCAAAATGTACGCGACGGAAATGTGTTGAAAACTGTTCGCAAGATGTTAGTTTGTGACAAATTAGAGCATTTATGAAATGTGAAGGATCGTCGAACGTAGCTCTGAACCAAGATGAAAGAAAATCTTTTCAAGGAACGACATACAGTATGAAGCAATGTTAAACAATTGTTTACCAAATGCGGTTCCCAATCAGACACGCCTTTTGCAGCCTTCCATAGTTCTATAATTATATCGTACATTCATAGCATATGAATAATTTATGTTTATTTCACAGAATTTCTAATAACGCACAGCTTTTATGCGTTTGTGCAGTACACGCCCCTGGTACCTATGTTTATTGCAATATATCCTACCTTTTTACACAATACCCTCTAAAACGGCTATTTAAATATATCCTAATAAGGCGTCACGTTAATAATTTTTTTTATTCATTCCTGGAATTGACATCGTGTTAGAACTTATTTATTAAAGAATTGTTGAATTTTTTATATTTTTATATCCTCATCCCGAGGTAGTAAGCAGCCATAGATATATTATTGAGTGACGTCACGCAAAAATGTATAAAAAATTCCGTTACGTTCGTAAAATTTCTCCGTCCGAAACATATACTCTGCCAACAATTCGGCAAAGTGCGATCGTCCGCCGCGATGCGTGCCGAAGCGGCCGACCTTTTTATCGGACACCTCAAAATTATTGCTCTGTTTTTTTTTTAATTTAATTTTTTATTGTTTTTATTTTATTTTCATTTCGTCGACTCGGTTTTTTTTGTGGCCGGCGACGCCGCTAGGCTCCTCTCGGTAATAATTTCAGCGCCCGTCCTGCGGCCTGCGTCTCGCGCATTCTCTGTTTTATTATTCCGCTTCTTTGTAATTATGATTGTAATAAATTGCGGCGATTATAGATGGCAAGTAGCGCTAACCCACTTTAGTGGAATTCTCTTTGCTTCTTGTCGCTCTGCTTTGGAAATATGACAGGTTTTATGTACATCATTGTATTATATTACTGTGTGTGACCGCGCATTCGATAGTTTCAGTAAAATGAGATAAATACTACGCGTTGTTATACATTTATATGGATACTATAAATCATTGTTGATAATACATAATGAGAGAGTAATATTATTAATTAAATTTGAGATTCATTGATAGAATGGTCAGGTATAGACGACATTGTAGATCACTTGAAGAGAAGCCCAAATATTTTTCCATTAATAGTATATATATTTTTCTAATTGATTTTTAATCTTTTCAATGCTGATGATATATTTTATCTGCGTACTCCGGAACATCGATAAGGCTGTTATATTCTCCGACTCGCAAGCAGTTCTAGAATTCCTCTCTGCTAATATAAAAGTTTGGCTAGACAATGTGATAATTTGTTCCATCAGAAGATGTCTATTTAATTTATACAGCAACAATAAACAGGTATCATTCGTTTGGATACCTGCACACAAGGGAATTCATGGAAATGAATGTGCTGATGAACTAGCCAAGGAGGCCACTCTTTCCGGAGTTTTCCCCCATCAATTCCATATCCCGATGTATGACAGACTTATTATGCTAAAAAAACGTACGAATTCTATCTGGACTGCACAATGGATGGATCTAAATAATCATAAGGGTAATCATCTTAAAGTAATTCAAGGATCTATTCCCCGCAATCGCTGGCTCTCAAAAAGGAAAATCTTCAAAAGAACAGTATCAATTATCTCTAGAATGAAAATTGGGCATTGCCAGATGACCTTCCATTCGTTCAGATTGAACTTGATAAGATTCCCCAATGTGTGAGTGTGGTACCGAGGTGGAAACCCTTGACCATATCTTTTTTGCCTGTCCTTTGTGAATCACAGGTTTTTTTTACAGTGGTTTCGTCAGTGGTAATTTTCAGCTACTGGTTAACTTGTGTCACCTTCTTTCTCTTAACTCTCCACATTTAATCTCTATACGAGGGGCAAGTAAAAAATAAGGTTGCTACATTTTTTTCAGGTATAAGATATTTTTTATTGCAATAAATAAGTAAACCATCTGAAAGCTTGTACTTTATTCTATTTTTCTACATAGTCTCCTGATTTTTCTATGCATTTTTCCTGACGAGTTATCCACTTCTGAAAACCCGCTTCGAAGAATTCCGCCGCTAGGCCGCCGATGAACTTGGTGACCGCTTCTTTCACCTCTTCATCTGTATTGAAGCGTTGTCCACCCAAGTGTTGCTTCAATTTCGGAAACAAGTGGAAATCGCTGGGAGCAAGATCAGGGCTGTAGGGGGCATGGTCAAGCAATTTCCAGCCGAATTTGTCCAGTAGGGCGGTGGTCTGTCGAGAGACATGCGAGCGAGCGTTGTCGTGGTGCAGCCTAACGCCCTTGGTCAGCCTTCCTCTCCGGCGATTTTGGATGGCTCTTTTGAGTTTTGTCAATGTCTCGCAGTACCTATCCGAATTGATGGTGGTCCCTTTAGGCATAAACTCGGTCAGTAAGACGCCTTTTCGGTCCCAAAACACCGTAGCCATCACTTTCCCTGCGGAAAGCGTCTGCTTAAACTTTTTCGGCCTAGGCGATTCAGGATGGCGCCATTGTTTGGACTGTTCTTTTGTTTCTGGAGTGACGTAGTGACACCACGTTTCATCTCCCGTAATAATGGAGTCCAAGAATTCTTCGGTATTCTCGGCGCATTCTCGAAGAAACCCCTCGGCACACTTGACACGATTGTCTTTGTGGGTTTCTGAAAGCATGTGTGGGACCCACCGCGCGCACACCTTGCGACAACCAAGTTTATCGGTCAAAATGTTGTCGATGGTTTTTTTACAAACCTCAGGAACCTGGACAGCAAGTTCCCGAAGCGTTACTCTCCGATCTTCGAGGAGAATGCGCTCAATCTTCGCCACGACTTCGTCCGACACCGATGGCCTCCCACTCCTTTGCTCGTCGTGGACGTCTGTGCGTCCTTCGGAGAACTCCCTGCACCATTTGCGAACGTGTTGGACGCTGATGCAAGCTGTGCCATAAACTTCTTCCAACTGTCGATGAATTTCAACAGGTTTAAGCTTCTTCGCGTTTAAAAATCGAATCACCGAACGGATTTCACACCTGGCGGTAACGGCGATGGCGGGTTCCATAGCGGATGGCTGTCAGGCCTTTACTGAGCGTCGCAGCGTTTGCTCCCGGTAGTGGGGATATAGTTAAGGGACCAACAATCAAGGCAGTGTTGCCGGATTTCGCCTAGCATCTCGCGTGGCGAGTGTACAGCGTAGGGAACCTTATTTTTTACTTGGCCCTCGTAATAGCAAGTTTTTTGAACGACAATGGTATTGACTTGTAATATAGTATTTCCTATTCTACAATATTATTGTACTTTTTTCTATAAAACAAAGTTTTTAACTTGATCAATGGCACAAGTGCGATTAATGAAGGGTGGATGGCCTATTTAAAATAAGAAGATACATTGCTTTCCGTAATTTGTTCTGATCATTCGCCGTCAGATGCGCGGTTACCTACGATTTCTTGTGTTATTATACGGTTCCATATACAATAGCTACATTACATATGTATGTACATATTATCTGTTTGACTATCATCTATTCATTTTACGTGGGTGCATAGACGGGTCATATAAATAATATCAACAATGTCTTGCTTTTGTGGTCGAGTGGATGCTCGCTTTGTATCCCGCCAGCAGCCACCCAAGTTTGTTTATTTAAAGATCACTTACAAAATACTGATATTTATTCTCAGTATTGTTTGTACATTTACAAAAAAAACAATATTTAATCTATATTCTAGTTAAAATATCAATTTGCATACAAAGTGTAAATACAGCTTTAAATAATGGATTTCTATGCTTAAACCTGACCCAATATGGTATACTAGTTATGTAAATAAAATTTGTTTATTTCTGTATACAGTTTTCTGGGGTATTCTGCCATGTATCTCGAAATATTTGGCCGACGTTTTGGATCCATTACGGGGTCGGTGATTTCAAAACATGTTATATTTGATTTTTGATAAATTTAAGCAAAAAAAAATTGTATACGAATATGTTTGGGTTATAAAATAAAATAAAATTTCTAACTCTACCACTGCAATTTTTATTTATGCAATAATTAATTAACAATACATTTCAATAATAATAGGACTAGCAGAAAAATATATGATTATACAGAATAAAAAACATCTCTAATTCTATACAATCAGCGTTCTATACTAATAACAAATTAATTAATTTGAAATGATTGCAATCATTTTTATATAGGTTAAACTAAAAATTTCGATATTCGAATTAAGGAGCACTTGAGATGTTTAAATAGCAACAATTATTCTGAATTCGGAAATCATATTTTGGAAATATAAGACATTTTTTTGACATTATGAAGGGTTTATAAATTTGACGTACAAATACTAGGGGTTTTCAGTTAAATAATTATAAATTTTAAAAATAAGAAAATGTGTTAATAGCAAATTAAACATTATAAGTAACCAAATTCTTTTCACAAATAGGCACCTTTTATATTTCTTTTAAAAGTAGTTCCTAATTTGTTACCCATCTTTCCCCTTCCCTCCTCTTTCCTATCCGCTCCCTCCACTTATATTTACAGTTTTGTTTTTGTCTATATTTGTAATTTTAATTTTAGTATACATTGTAGAAGAAGGATATTGGCCCCGAAATTTGTTAGAAGAATTGTAAAAAAACATACAAATTCTATCTGGACTGCACAATGGATGGATCCAAATAATCATAATGGTAATCGTCTTAAAGTAATTCAAGGATCTATTCCCCGCAATCGCTGGCTCTCAAAAAGGAAAATCTTCAAAAGAACAGTATCAAATATCTCTAGAATGAGAATTGGGCATTGCCAGGTAGCCTCTAATTTGTTCAGATTGAACTTGATAGATTCCCCGATGTGTGAGTGTGGTGCCGAGGAGGAAACCCTTGACCATGTATTTTTTGCCTGTCTTTTGCGGATCACAGGTTTTTTTTACAGTGGTCTCGTCAATGGTAATTTTCAGCTCCCGGTTAACTTGTGTCATGTCTTTTCTCTTAACTCGCCACATTTAATGTATATAATAGCGAGTTTTTTGAACGACAATGGTAGTGACTTGTGATGTAATATTTCCTATTCAATAATATTATTGTACTTTTTTCTATAAAATATAGTTTTAACTTAATTAATGACACAAATCGCTCTTGCAGTGTGGATTGCCTATTTAAATAAATAATAAGTAAGAAAACATATTGTTTTTTTAAATTAATTACGTTCTGAGTTATGTGTTGTGAAATTTTACCGAAATTAAAAAAAAATCATTTATTGAATAAAATTATAATAAAATGCATAGTTATAATGTATATAACATACACATTTAGATACACCTCAGCTAGCCAGTTTATGTGGCGGTAGACAGATATAATAGAATGCTTTACATAATCATTTTGTACACACAGTGATTGGTTGTGTATTATATATAGAAGATGTGTGTAAAAATCTGATGCCGCATCAGATACCCGCGGATTCATCTCAGATCTCACCAATAAGCTACGAATCGGAACGATAGATTTTTCCTCATCCGTTTGAACAATAAAGTTTCGCGCTATAATGATATCTGCAGATTCTTTTGTTGTTAAATATCTACCACAACCAGCCGTAGTGCAGTCTCCTTATTTAACATTGATTTTTTATTTCCCCTTCCAGAATGTTCTCGTTCTCGTACGAAAATTATTTTCGGCGGAGTTATTACTGGGCTAAGCGCTGAAGCGTTCCACATATTTGTTTTAAGACGTGACGTGGATTTCGATGTCTGCGAGGTCCGGTCGCATCCGCGGCCCCGCCGCCTGTCTCGAATATTCGACGCCCTCGGTGAAAACATCCCGTTTCTTTGGATGCTGTTGCACGACGAGTAGTCGCCTTTTTACTCTGCAACATTGTATTATTTGCCAGCAAATAGTGTTGTTGAATTTTCACGACAGGCCCTTTAGGTAAAGGCGGGAAAATTGGGCATCGTCAAATATGCAACGATAATTGAGGGACTCCGAGGTATAGCGGTTCTGCTCAATTTTTATTTATTTATTCTCAAATTGTGCTCGCTTTTGGCAATCTAAAGTATATTCTATTTTAACAGTACAGGATAGCTAGGCCTTATTTTTAATTTAATATCATTTAGTATGTATATTTAGTATGTGTATCAATTAAAAATATTTTAATTATAATAAAATATATATTTTTTGTATTCATTAACGTAAAAGTCAATGGAAATTAGCAGAAATTTAATATTATTTTTATGATCTAATCATAGTAAGGTGGTAATCTGCTTGTATTATTTCAGTAAATAAATAATAAAAAATACACTATCTCATAATATATTTGAAGTAGGTATATAGTAAAAGATATACTGGAAAATTAATGAAAAAATATTTTTATTGCTACCATAATAAAATACCACAGAGCAATTCGTGTTCTGAAAAAACTGCAACTTCACAATAATAGTTTGGTTGCCTTAATTCAAATTTTCGACTTTGTTGTGCATTTTTAATCCACAATTTTCATTTTCTAGTGCAGTTTTTCATCATTTTTTTCATTAACGTTAATTTCAAAAACGGTTAATTTATTTTATTAATTTTGAGTAAAACAATACGTCACCCGTATATGATCACTTCTCTAATTATCGTTTTTTTATATGCGTTTACCAGCATATTCGACGGTATAAAAGTATAGAAGGATTTCAGTTCCAGCCAGAAAGCGAATTTTTAATTCTTCAGTTGTCTTACTTATCATGTTCTAGTTAGAGGTATGGTATACAAAATTATCATTTATCTTGGGGAACCTCCTGTTCACGTGTATTAATCATTCATTTCTATTTTAAGGGCTGATTGTGTGATCAGTAGTAACTTTTTACTAACGCCCTTAGTAAAGTCCTTTGCGGGTTGTTGATATATAAAATTACTACTATCAAAGCATAGATGGAGATGTCTATAGGTGCGACAAATAATTTTGAAATATGCATTCTTTTATGCAATATCTATAGATTTTTTTTATCTAGGCGGTCGAAATCTGTCATCGAAATTGGTGATGCAATTACTAAAATAGCGGGATATTGAATGATTAACTGTCTTATACTGCAACTTTCAAAGTTTCAAGGTGTCAGATGACCTTAGGAACAGCTATGAAAAGTCCGCCATATTTTATTATCAATTCTCGTTAATACCATCGGATATCATAAAATGAGTTTACTACGGGATGTACTTTCGAGAAGTAAATATTTTCTTACAACGATCGAAAAATATAGTAACACTATAGTAAAAAGTTACTACTGATCATACAATCATACCTAAGACGTTATTTGCAGTCCGATAGATAACTCTAAAAAGTCAGTTTAGACTTCATTCGTGTATCTCGCTTCTTAATAAGTTTGCCTTTCGTACATTTAATGGCAACAATTGCTAGTTGTCGTACACGGTCTTCTTAAAAATTAGCATTCACATACTGTACATTCAAGACGTTTGAGAGCGATTATTTTTTTTGAAAATATGAGATAATTGATGAGAATATAAGTCGAAATATGAGTATACTAGTTCTTAGAATGGTGAAACATTATTATTATTTTTATCGATAAATTATTATCATTCTGAACCTTTCGATACTCGATGCATGCATTTCGTATGGTCGTTTTCTCTTTCGTTCGAGTTATTTAGTACCAATTGGCGGGCTGGTTGCCGGCGCAAACGGTTATCACAAATCAAACAGTCCGAGGGTATCTGCTCATCCGGTTATCCCGGGAGTGATGGGAACTGTGATTGTTGGAAATTAAAGTTAACAACATCCAAAAGGTTAGAAAACAATACAAACGAAAAAGAAACGAAACGTAACCCTAACAAGCCAGGTAACTTATTTCTCGGCTTCGTGGTAGCGCTAAGTAAGTTATTTGGTTTATGAAATTTGTTGCTTTCCACACAACTATTTATGATAGCTTTATTAATCTTTCGGCCAGATTTTCAACAACACTATCGTGACAGAAGATAAAAAAAATAATTATCTTTTGTAGCCAATATATTGGCAAAACGATACTGAGTACACGAAGTAAATTTTTACGAGAACATTTCAGTGAAATAATAGTCGAGTTTTTATTTATTAATATACCCATTTTCTTTTTCTCCGGTCGATTCCCATATTACTGAGGATCATGAACTACGGGTTTTCTTTAAAAAAGGGCAGCTGTAAGGAGGGGACCCACCCTTTCCCGGGAACGGTTTAAAAGCTAGGGCTTCCTTGTCGGTCACATTCATCAAAACTAATAAAAATACGTGACTTTAATTCAATAACATATTCAAGTGTATACAAAACGAAAAAAGACAAGAAATTCAATATGGTTATTAGCAATTTGGCAAAAATTTTAAAATTTAGACCCTCCAGCGTCTCTTAAGTGCTGTCTTTATCCATAAAAACATATAAAATAAATCTATAGAACATAGTTTTACATATAGATGAAAAATTAAGGTGCAGTAGTTTAAGGCAGATACTCAAAGATCTATTCATCAAAAAACATTCCCAAAAGAGGGAAAGTGGACGAGACACAAAATTGATTAAGTCACAGACTAACGGAGTGGCAAAACACGAGGTACGGAGAGTGAGAGGTAGGCGTGGAGGTGGAGATCCCACGCACGCAGGCCGGCTTAACTATCTACCTAAGGAGTTCTAACGTGTCACCCATACCCGAATAAATTCCTTATATAAAACAAGATTCGTCCCATTACTAATTAGGTCTGCATTCCTCGGCAGTGTAAATTAGGCGGTGTAAATCCAATCAAACCACCAATCATACGTTGACGTGCATCTCTAAGTATCTCACAATTCCACAAAATATGGTCAGGCGTCTGTTCTACTTTCCCGCATGTACCCCACGGGGCATCCACGGGTCTAAACTCAAACAATTTACTCCAGACTGCTGGTTGTAACCTCTTAGTATCCTTGATGATTTTCCTCCTTTCAGTAGCATCCTAGATCTAGTCGGTCCATAGATGGCTCTCTTCCTGTCCGGTCTTCTACAGTCGTCCTCTCTGCGGGCGAAACACCTATTCTAATTATCTCTGTATTAATCCTTTAAATCATACCCTAGTAAAGTGTAACAGCGGGATATCATCACGAAGAAGTGTCATTTTAATTAATGATAATAATAAAAAAATTATCTCTGGAATTCAACGGTCTCTTTAGTACTCACCAATCGATGTGCAGAATTGACGATGGATTGTTTCTCATTCTATGACATTTCATCTCATTTCTGTGGCAAGTGCCCATTGAATAGAGATATTTTAGTTTCCTTTCTTTTTCCTATTTCCAGTGAGGTCGCTATTATTATCAATTTTCTCAATTTCAATTTTATAATGACTCCTGTGTAAACAAACTAAAATGAATATATCGGAAAGCCTGTATTTAAATCTAAATAAAAAAAATTTAATTCTTAATCCGTTATCAAGATGATATGGAATAACATCTTAGGGAGATGACAATAAAACAAAATATATTTTACAATGATGTATAGATTTTTTTATCTTTGTGTGATATATTTTACACTGTTTTCTATTATTAAAAATGCTCTTACCAAACGACAGTGAATGAATATATCTTACAATGCAGTCTACTCCTAGAGTGTACAAGAAATCGTATGGACTCGAATAGGTGACATTAGATCATCCATGCCATCATTCGCTGATAGCTGTAGCTCCATGATGATGACTACTCTTACTGAGAGTAAAACGAAAAGGAGGAAGAAAAAAACGAATCTTACAACCACAGCCTTCCAAATGATTTTAAATTTCCTGCCTGCACCCGAATATTTCAATGGGCCAATTATTAAAAGCATATAAAAATAATAATTGGCCCCTTGAAATATGATAGCATTAGTTATATTCTATTCCGTTTTGTTATAAAGCGTAATTCATAAACTCCTGTATAAATAATTACTTATTCTAGTAAAGCAATGCATCCATATTCATTGAATACGTAGTTATTTTATTGTTATTGAATGCGTAGTTACATTATAAGGAATGTGTCTTATTGATAAAATATATGCCACCAGTATTACCAAGGCATAAAATAAACTTATTTACTATACCAACATGAAACTTGAATTGATTTATTTAAAATGTACATTTTGTATACCTCTGTTAATTTTCAAACCATTTTTCTATCTCTGTTGCAATGGAAAACGTGATTGTCGAATTGATGCAGTGATTGAGGCTCTAGAATAATCAAATCATAATGCAGTTGGCCTAATTGGTTCAATTCTTAGAAACTCAAGTGAGTAAGAACGTTTTAGGGTTTTTTCACTGACAACCTGATTTCGTTGATCGGTGACCAGCCAATCAGTCGGTATTCAACTTGAAAACTAAATCGATTTAGAATTTTTTCCATTGTTAGTTTTGATTTACTAAATATATTTTATCACCGACTAATTTGTATTTTAACACTGAATTCCTATATATAAATACAAGCGTCAAACATGACCAAACAATTTAATTTAAGTCAATTAACTAATAACATACGTTGAAATTAAAATTAAGATCTTTTAGTGGTTATGCCATATAATATATTTGTATGTTCGAAATAAAAAATAATACAGATAATATATTTAGATAAGTACGTACTCATAATGTATAATTGCTTTAAAAAAGAGAGAAGGAATATATTTCAAACAAGATCAAAAGGTTATGTGCTATGGCGATATAATATTGTATATACCCTTATTACTACGCATACAATGAAAACGCCTTTTGCATTATTTGTACCCACTAGGCCCCAAGCGCAGTTAGGGTTAAAACAATTTTATTATTTTATCGTTGCTCTGTAACTGTCTATTGCTATTTCTTATTTTAAGTATACCCAACAATAATTATGTGTATTTAAATCATTTTGATAATAAATAATTAACGACAGGCTCATTAGTACAGCGAAATACACCACAGAAACACCCAGGCTTGAGAAAGTCACGTAGATGTATTGTGACCTTACCGGGAATCGAACTTGTTCACTGGACTACGAAGGTCGCCTAATTTACCAATATCGGTTTTAATTTTTTTTATTCCAACTGGCTTCAGAGTGTCCATTTCTTCAAAAGGGCAGAATAAAACTAATTATAGATAAATATAAATATTAAGAAAAAATACTTTGTTTAAAACCTCTAAGACCTATGGTCCTTTTTTAAGGAATAAATGTATACTTAAAAATGCAAGCATAGACACAAATAAAACTCATTTTGAAACTCAATTGGAAAAAAATAATTGGAAAATATAGGTTCGAAAATTTGTCGATCCTGTTCCTGGTTCGAATGCCGGTGGTAACAAAAATATTTTTTGATATGTTGATTATATCTTTCTAATTGATACATTTAATTTTTATTAATGAGAACACATTATTATTGTGAAGTTGTAATTATTCAGAACATAGTTCTGTGATATTTTAAATACTAATTTAATGTATATCTTTCTAATTAATACATTTAATTTTTTAGAAGTAATATTAGTTCAATTATTTGAAATGTATAACGACAATGGTACTGGTTTCAAATGCTGCGGTTTATCACTATATCCGCTACTTCCACGAGATCCTCCGAAGTCATCCTGTTCATATCAATGATCATAGATCACGTGGGTACACAGACTCGTCGTTTTTTAACAGCGTGCATGCATGGAAGTTGAAGAGCCGAGCAGCGATGGCGCGCTGGAGATTGCGCACGATTCACGTTTTCAATATTACGATTTTATGTGCATTATTTGTAACTTGCCGTGTTCTTTGTCGCGAAGTCTATAAACTTCTGCAGTATAATTTATTCTTATCCCTTCATTTATTTCATTTTAAATATGGAGTATTATCTGTCGTGTTGTGGTATAAATTTTAATCTAAATGAATTCATAAACTGTATTTTCATAAATAGATTTTTTATTTTGTAAATTCAATTCGTGTTATGATAACGATACCAATTGAATTTGTGATATTCTGGACGTATTCTGATATCTAGCGACGATGATGCATAACACGTCATAGCTACGTCACCAGAGTAGCCGACACAGTGGCGCACGCATCACACTCAGAGTGGGTATAGCGGCCACGCTGCGCGGAACTTTAACTTATATTTCAATCTTCAGCCGACAATTGCTTTTACTCCGGTCTTCACCTTGCTAGTAAAGTGTAATCGAACATTATATTAGCCAATTCTGTAATGCAACCTGTATCGAATAAATCAGGTGTTCTCAAGTAAGTAGTTTTTTTTTTACGCCATTATTTCAATTTATTGTAAGCAATTAATCAATTTGCTTCAAACGAAATTGTTTTCATAGTCGGTTGATAGTTATCTAAACGCTTACATCAAGCTTCAAATAACACGGTGAATTTATAAAAGATGCTCGCTGGGTTCTATTAGAAGAGATAGAAGTTTATGGAAATGAGCGGGGTATATAAGAAAATATGTATTTTTACCTAATATGTATCATATTTCTATTTTTCTAGAACATCTAGCTAAGTTTATTTTTTCTATCATTCTCACTAGTTTTTTTCTTCAATTATTATAAGTGGTATTTTTACTTACTGAGTTAAAAAAGCTCATGTTCGAGTTAAGTTTAAGTTTAAGTACTTAGTCCATAATTATATCTAAGTTGTTTTTGCAAAAACAAAATAAACTTTAATATTTTCAAGATTTGTACAATAACTTTTAAAAATAATATCTTTTAAATTATGGAACGTTCACCAAGCTAACCACTTTTGACTATATTTTTCATGATTTCTCGAGTTTTTATGTTTATTGTCAAAATTATAGACCGAATATATTTTTTAAGGTGTAATGTTTGTGGTTTATTCACGTAAACTTTCTCTTTCAGATAACCCCAGAGAAAGACGTCTGGAGCCATTTTTTCATATCAAGAAATTTGAGAAATGCTCTTTGAGGAGGTTCATTATGACTTTCGTTGTATAACAAGTGACATCATCTAGTTGAAACTAAGATTACTCAACTTATTCTCATAATTATAGGAATAAATAATTTTTAATCATATTCACGTATCGGGCGCTATTTACTGTAGCCTGATGATCACTCTTTTCAAAAAATTAGGCCCAATAATTTTGTAGGATGAAACTGAAGACCACACAGTAACTTTTAGAGGATACAAAGGACGTTGGTGGAGTCTTTAATATTTTAACATTTAGTACAAAATAATAATAAACGAAGTAGTTATTAAATTATAAATATATGAATAAATTGATGGGCTACGTTTGTTCATCGCTGATCACTGTGAGAACTGTTACTTTGTAAATGTATGTATGTATGTGTGTATGTCATGAAAGTGAGTAGATGAATGGTGGGAGGCGAGCCTTATAAGGGGCTGTCTCTGGGGGAAGAGCTCTCTTCTATCACAGCTTCTTCTGAATAACAAGTCTATCTCTGAAATGTATAATTTATATTTACTGTAATAACGTGTTTTAATAAAATTAATATTGTTACCTGGAAAAGACTGAGTTTCACTTCCACGGAATTGGGACCCCAGAAACTAGACAGTAATCAGAGGATAGAACCCCAAGGGAATCTGTGGTAATTTAAGATTTATCATAGTTGTGGGCATTCCTTCCTTTAATTTTGGTTCTACGAAATTAGAGAACCAAGGTAGGCATATATAGTCCATCACGAGCTCGCAATTGGTTATTAAGATTGAGTTGGATCTGTCGTTATATTTTTTATATTTCCGGTCAACATCATCATTTTAGTTTTTTGTATGTTAATTACACTATTGTGTTCCTATTATAATGCCATTTTTTTCCGCCAATAATCCCTTAATTATAGTGTGCAAATTTAAAAAAAATACAATTGAGAGGAATAATTATCTAAGTCCTGTGCGACTTAAAAATACCGGAACAATTGATTAGCTCGTGACATACCTAATACTGGCCATAATGACGCTTTTAATTTGTTACAATACAACGACAAAAATGTAAAGGTATTAAAATATTTTTACATCGTAATTATATGAAATTGTGAGTTATGTTTTATCTATAAATAAATCATCTACAATATATTATATTACACATAGGACTTGCTTACGTGTAATCCTTATTTATAATTAAAAAGGCCAAAAAATTCTATGATTTCACATAAATTCTCTTACTTACATACTTAACATCACGCCGTTTCCCGAGGGGGTAGCCAGAGAGGATAGCGCGACGCACTCCTCTGTCCTGACACATAATTTTCGCCGTATTCACACATCTTCTCATATAAGGTCGTCGATTATTGAGGCTTCTGACAGGACCATCTTTTAGTATCTGGTTTATCTGGTTGTGTCAAGTCTTCCGCGGATGTCCTTTATTTCTGGTGCCAGCAATACTTGCGTCATATATCTTTCTTGCCATTATCTCCTCATTCGTCCGTTTCATATGACCAAATCACCTAAGTGATCCTTTCTTAATATTATGGACTACGCTACGATCAAGTTTACATTATTACCTTATTTTTTAATTCTTTACTCTGTTATAAATAGATTTTCTACATATATATCTAAGTGATCTCATTTCCACTGCGTTTAATTTATTTTCGTTTCTCTTCTGCCAGTTTCAGATCTCACTTTCATACACAAATTCTCAATAATTATATAATACAATACATCTTTGACCTAATTTCAGTTACAGTTCAGTTCAATTAGGCATTTGTTCATCCGCAATTCTATTCCGAGCGTTCGTTCTTCCTCGATAGGTACATTCGTTGGATTACTGCACACATTCGCAACAACGCAACCGATATAATTTCATCCTTCTCAACTTTCTCGACACTTGTGCCTGAACACAATAATCCAGCAAGTGTGAATTGCCTACGATCGGACTCGCGTATTTTGAACGATGACCATACCTAATTGGTATTCATAGTCCGGACGGACGCCTGACGGGAACAGTGTTGGGGCGTAGGTGTTCCTCTTGTAAGCTGTCAGGGGCCTCTTTGTCTTGTCACGGGGGGACCGAGCGCCATCTATTGTCTTCTCGTGTGCCCCATCTGCATCGTCGGGAAGACGAGACGATCGCTATGAGCGGCCGCGGGTAATGCGATGAATGGATATTTCAAATCATATTAACTCCCACGATGGTGATTCCTCGATGGCTCATTTTTTTTTTGTATTTATATTATAATATATTTTTGGGACACATGTCCAAGACGGTTGGAAAGCAATTTAGAAAGATAATACTTTAGACTGCGCTTATAAAATCAATAACATTTTAAATTCGACCCTTTTATTGAAAATACTAAGAATTCTAGTATTATACAAATTATGAACTCACATAACGTCTTCCATAATCATCGTTTTTGATTGTACTTTTTTGTACTGTACTCATATCTATAATTTAGGTTTTTAAAATTATTTTCCTTGGCAACTAAATTTTATATAAGAAATGTAAACTTATTAATGTGTTAAAAAATCTCGTTGATAATTATCATAATTTTTCTACTTGTCCATTTTGTGTTAACATATCGTTTAGAATACAACGACGTTTTGTAATATGAAACATCTCTTCTAAATCTTCTACCATTTTTTGCTACATTTCTGTTGTAAATGGTATCTTCTATTCAGGATAATGGATTGATTAATGCGATGTGATGACTGATCGCGTCGCATTTTACGCACGCCAGTGTAAAACTAACTATTTTATAGCTTTCATATAACTTCTTCGCGCCCTATTTGGTGATTCTCTCTTGACTGTTTTATCTTAGCTGTATTTTTAATAATATTTATATAAGCGCCGGTGACCGGGCGGTTTGACATCACGGCAGAGGAATGAGGGGTATAACAGCCCATTTAAGTGGAAATTCTTGTCGAGGTATTTGTGTATATTTATCATTTATTCTAATTTATATTACCTACGCCGAGTCTTGTTCGAGTTGACATTGAAATTTACTTACCTTGCCGTTTCGTTACAGTAGTGGTAAAACACTTGCCTACTAACTTTCTGTTGGTGGGTTTTTATTCAATTTTCTTCAAACTTTTGGCCTATGATTAATACATTTTTAATACTTTTTATTTTTATTAGAAGAACACATTTTTATTGTAAAGTTGTAATTATTCAGAACATAGGTCTGTCATATTTTAAATACTAATTGAATGTATTAATTAGATATGCATAAAAAAATCAATTTTATCGAAAAATATTGTTGTTGCGCTACCAGGATTCGAACCTGGATCTTTTTCCAAACCGGGGAAGGTGCATTATTTAGCTACGGCAACATTATTTTTGACGACAAATTTTCGAACCTATATGTTACACTTTTTCAAATTAATACATCTATCGTTCCATTATTTGAAAGCCATCTACTTTGTTTTTACGGAATCTCAAATACCTTTAAGTAAACCGATAGCAGACGCCAGAATTAATAATTATTTTTTATTAAATTTTGGACACATTGTCGTCAAAAATAATGTCGCTGTAACATGGTTGGATAATGCACCTTTCCCGGTTTGGAAAGAGATTCAGGTTCGAATCCCGGTGGCACAACAGCAATATTTTTCGATAAAATTGATTTTATATGTATATCTTTCTAATTAATATTTTTAATTAGTACTTTTTATTTTTAACTTAATGAGTGTTAATATTATATTTGCTGCAAAAGTGTATTCGGCTTAGTTAAGGTGAAAAATAGGAATTTATTATGCCAGACTGAATATGTATCTTGTATATACCGAAACAATGAAAATCGCTCTGGCGTATATGTGCCATATCCGTTTATGACATAGTAAATAATGAAAAAATAAGGAGAGAATGTAAAGCAAATCTTAGCATAGTGAGTAATATTAAGAAAGGATCACTTAGGTGGTTTGGTTATATGAAAGAGATGAATGAGAAGATAATGGTAAGAAAGGTATATGACGCGAGTATTGATCGCACCAGAAATAAAGGACGTCCGCGGAAGACTTGGCATATCCAGGTAAACTAGATACTGGAAGGTGGTCCTGTTAGAAGCCTCAATAATCGACGTCCTTGTATGAGAAGGTGTATGAATGTGGATATGCCGAGAATTGTGTATCAGGACAGAAGAGTGTGCCGCTCTATCTTCTCTGTTTACCCTCTCGGGAACGGCGTGATGGTAAGTTATTTTAATGAAAATCAGTAAACATATGTACTTAAACAATTGATTTTTCAAATTTATAAAAAATTACCTTATCGAGACACTTAATTGCGTAAGTTATTATTGAAATGTTATAGTTAGGTACTCTTGTAATATAGTTTTTATATTATGCACGTAACACTACACTCAATGTATGTATTATTATATACACTTCGAATTTACATATCACCTGCTGTACAAAAAAAATAAATTAATGTAAGAATTACTATAATATCATATTGCACCTCCCCCTGAATCAGTCTCCTATTATAAGATCACGACTTCAAGCCTTGACACACAACATGAATAGAAGCCATCCTTTTTGTGTTCCTGCGTTGGCCTAACTTACACATATGATTGAAAGGCTAATGTTTGGGCCGTTGTTCTAGAGTTCATATTGGCAGGCGTGGGCAGACAACCGTGAGCGCTTCTACATACTCCATTCGTTTTATACTTTCTCCATTTATTGCCATAAATTAATTGATTAGCAATTCTTTTTATTATATATTAATTATTTTTCATTTATTACAGATCTAAAGATAAAATCATTTTCATCATTATGTTATCGATAACATTTATTCAATTAAATTATTAAATTCATTGTTTATACAAAATATATTTTTTTGTATAAGCAATGAATAATAATTAATATATATTTTATCCAAATTATCTTTAATTTAGTAAAGGAGAAAGATTTCATAGCGGTGCCTTAAACAATTGAAGCGCAAATCCTACGGAGCGTGTGTACCGTAATTTACGAAATGAAGTTATCCATGGTACTACATAGCATGTACCGACACAGGTAGCTCTTTATAAGACATGGATCAATAATATTACTAAAATTTCGCCAAAGAGGGCACTAGGTAGTCGAAACACGAACATATGTATGTTATATATAAATCCTATGTACGGTATGAATTTCATTTTCATGAACAATCACATTTAATATAGTAGGAGCAATTCTTGTCACTGCATATTGCACCGAGCTACTTTTTTATTTTATTGATTTTAATTTATAGGTTGTATTTTAATTTTAATAAAAATATAATTAAACAATAATTATTAAATTAAAAATCAGATATTTTTTTGAAAAATTAAAATCTTTAAACATAAAGCAGTTTTTAGTGCTTCTCATGCAATATAATCTTTGTCACTGACTGTATGTTGTTATTTTACTATACTCATTTTAGCATTCATTGAATTCTTGTAAAAAAATTCAGAACATTATCGCCGATCTCGTTGTATTTATATGAATTTTAGCAGCATAGATTTGAGAAGATAATTTTTCTCCTCCGTGATTTGAAGATAGCGTGGTAGCTTTACTACTAATTACGTATTTATCAGATGTGTTTGTTTACATCTGTCAGATTGTTGTGCGTTGGTATTGCCTAGTACTCTGTATTTCCAGTTGTCACGTATCTCTGATGGTAGATTTTAGCACATCTATAGAGATCTTTTTTTTTTAAATCACACAAATATGTCATCATTCATGAAGCTCATGCTTCGGTATTTTTTTAGAAAACATACAATTTGTCAGTAAATACGAAAATTTCAATAAAAGCTAAACCAGTTACATGTTTTCTCAGACTATTCAAAATACTTTATACAGTGAGTACAATTTAAAATTTAAGGACTATAAAGCAGAAAAATGTGAAAAAAAAAAGTTGAGAATAAAAATTTTAACATTTAGAAAAAAGTTAGAAAAAAGAAAGTAAGAAAATATTCGAGGGGAAAGAAAAATGGGATAGGGAATAAAATCTGAGTGATAAAAATAAAAGAAAAATAAAGGCGTTTAAAGTTTTAAGTATTGAATTTAGATTTAATTGAGGTAACTGAAGTATCGAACATGTCAAGTTCGTTCAGGTGTGAATTGAAATATAGGGGTGCTCAATAAAAAAAATAGTTTTTTTTGGCATTGGTGTTGCAATGTGGAAGATTAAATGTAAGATTAGTTCTGATTGACCTGGCTGGCACTCGAATGGATATGCGTCTGAGTAAATCAGGACAGTTTTCCTTAGGGTTGGCTATTTTGTGTAGGAAAATGACATCGGCCATGTCTTTTCGAGTTTGTAATGATGGAACTTTGAAAAAGATAGATTACTCAGCATGTTCGGTAACTACGAAAGTTAAGATATTTGAGGAAGCTGTTGTATATTTTTTCGATTCTATTGACGTATGTGGTATATCTTGGATTCCAGACTTGGGAGGCATATTCGATGATACTTCGTATATATAAGAAGTCATCAAACAAACTAGAATTTGGCGGATAGTCGCCATCTTGATTCATCAGCCTAATGAATTGGGACCTTATGTGTTTCACGGCTTATTATCATCTCAAGTGGTTATAGGTTGTCCGGGAAGTTAGGGATTCACTACCACATAATCGATATTCTTTGTATTAAATTTTGATGAAAAGAACTTAAAAAACAAACATTTAAATAAAATCTACAACTCATTATTACATTTTTTCGACTACTATCTATTCATGTTATAAATATTATAGAACTACGCCATAATTTTTTAAAGTCTTATTTATAATTTATTTTTATTTAATAATATATATTTTTAATAAAAATAGAGACATGTACATTAAATATATATCTAAATATAAATTCTTAAACTTTTAAAAAAGGACTAATTTGATTATTTACGAGGACTATTTTCAAATATTCGATCGTTTTATCATTAATTGAGTGTTTTACAGATAGACAAACCATGCACGTAGAGTTATGCGTTCTGGTATTTCGGTGTCAAAATTAAACTTTAAGCATATTAGGTTTAAGTATTATAGTTGCACGTATCGCTTACAGCTTCATGTTTAAAAGTACGTTTCCGTTGGTAATTGTTTGCTTTATACGGTAGTCCTTAACACGCGAATATTCAACTTATGAACTTTCAAAGGTGCAAACGCCTGGGTCTAATTATTTAAATAAGTGCAAAATTTAAATTTGGACGCATAAGGTTAGTTTGTGTATCTGTTGTTTGGCTTGGCACGCTTTCAGGAGTCACGTATGTTGTGTGCTTTTCAATGTAGCTACATTTTGTTTAATTACTGTGGGATTAATTTTAACCCCAGCACTGTATGATGTAAGGCGCCAGAATAGTGGTGATTATTAGAGTAAATGCTGAATCCCTAGGCTAACATTGTTCGTCTTGCAAACAAATCAACTTGCGAACGTGCTATCGGAACGGAACTCGTCTGTATGTAGAGGACTTACTGTATGTTCGATCTTCATAGCTATCCAACGATTGGCGGTCGATATGAATGCCACAAATCGTGATTCCTGTCCAATACCTACCCACTACCCCCTCCTCATATACCAGAACACGACCATTCTGTATTATATTCTCAATGGTTTTTGTATCAGTTGAAGCTGTACCTTCGAACTGTCAACCATTGGGTGCATTTATTGCCGCCAAGTTTGCCGCGGCTTGAATTATCGTCCTGTTGTATAGGATTGATAGTTTATTGTGTTTGTTTTGGTTCCTTGCTACCGTGTGTACCTAAACCTGTACATTGTACGATTTTACAAGGTGTTACTTGACACTTTCGCACTATCATCGAAAGTGTTTGTTCAAGTGTACTACTTAGTACGGAACAGCGTTGTACGTGTATTGGAGCCGGAAGACCTGCGGATTCAGTGGAAGATCCAGATACCAGAAAAAGCATTTCACTGGTTAGTCGTGTTTTCTGGTTCTGGGTGGCCCTTCACCCAGTCCCTGTTTTCTATTCCTGTCCATCTCTCGAATTCTTTCCACCCTTCTTGCATCCCTTATTTCCCCACCCCCTTGCGTAAACACAATATATGTACGTAATATTCTCTTACTTAAATTATAATTTGAAATAATGTAATATCACGTGCAAGTTTGTACATCGTTTTAGTGAGACTGACTTGAGGAAATTTTTGATTAATTTTATAACGTTCAAGCATATTTCATATCTTTGAAGTCTTCAAATCATGCTCGTCTTGAAGTTCCTCTTGGCAGATATCCCACGGTTACATCGTATACAGGATGTTTCCGATATAACCGTGGGATATCATTTATGTAAAACAAATAAGTCAACACATGGGGGGGAAAATCGCGTGATTCTCACATAGTTGTTTTATTAAAATTTCTATAACGGCGAGTAGGTAGGTACCTAACTGTTAATGGCAGCTTACAAGATGGACACCGGATTGTCTCTAGGAAACCACAGACAAATGGCCGCATGTGACAGTCGTCAGAGCCGTTAGTTACATCTTGATTATCCGTACGCGTTAATCGTATAGAGTATGGAGTAGCGGCGGCGGGCAGCCGATGGTACGGGCGTCCCTGATGTAATCGTGGCGTTTTATAAGCCACGACAGTTGACATGCTGTTTGAGATTAGTCAAACCTGTATGCGAATGATGTTTCTCAAACCAAATGAAAATGTCACGTTCTAAAATTAAATATACACGTCAAATTAATCTATAATCATTTTTATTAACGTGGTGCCAAAAAAATAAATTTGAAGAGTGACTTTTCAAAAATTAATTGTTTTTTTTTTACGAAAATGTGTGTTTTTATTATTATCTTATATATATCAGAAGTCGTACACTAGATTTAAAAAAAAATAATAACTTAAATGAAATGAAACTGAATATTATTTATGTATAATTTAAGACACTAAGCCTTTTATAGAAATTACAATTGTGCTAAAATGGAATAAATCTTAGGAATGATATCTAACTGACTAATTTTCACGCTGTTTTTCCGCATATGTATGCAGAAAATATATAATGCCGCACTTTTATGTCCTGGGGCAGGTACCACTATGGACTAGACTCGTTTATGGCTGAAGCTTCTAATAATTCCAATATCTGTTTAATCTGATCATTCCTCATCACTCATAAGTTCCACGTGCCCAAACCATCTCAATGATGTTTTACTGATTAAATCAACTACGCTATATTCGATAAAGATCTATATTCGCTTCTAATTTGTTCAGTCTTCGCTCTTTCGTACACAGATTTTCCACACATGCGCGCATTTTCACTTTATTCTGTCTGCTTTTATTTTCCTTTTGTTATATACAAGCTTCAGTTCCACACATCAGTGTCGGCATTAGGACTCCCTTATGTGCTAGTATCAGATGACAAAGTTTTATTTTCCATAATTGCTTTCAGAATACCGTTTACTTTACTTCCCGCAGTTTCCCTCCTTTTGATATCTTTAATAAATTGCATATTTTTTAATGTGCTGGCTCTGATTTTGGTCAAGTGGTTCTAAAGAACTAATCTTAGAAGTATATCTTTAATATACCTACCTATAAAATAAAATATTTGCTTAAAAAATTGGTAGTAACTTGGTCCCTTTATACATTTTTCATCGAAAGGTGTTTTTTTAGAGGTTTGTTTTCCGAATTCGCAACATTTTTTTCGGCGACTGCCAATTTGATAGCTGACAGCTAATTTGTGCTCAGTTTGCTTTGCCATTTCACCATGAAACAACGCTAGCAAATTGTATAAATTTATTTATAAAATCGTGGTTCAGTTCGCGAAACTTACAGTGCGCTACGTCCAGTTTATGGTCGAATTAATCGTCCATCCGAGCAAGTAGTTCGAATAACCATGAATCGTTTTCACACCATGCATACCCTTATTGATAATACGCATTCACAGAGACGTCGTACAGTGTGCACTGAAAAAGCTGCCGCTGCAGTGTAGCGTAATATTGAGGAGGACCCTAATGAGTTGATTCGCCATCGCGTACAGCAATTGGAGGTGTATCCATCCACTTTATGGAAGATTTTGCGGAAAGATCTTGGTATACGAGCTTACAAGATTCACCTCGTTCAGGAAATGAAGCCGCTTGACCATCGTGTGTATCGTACGTTTGGTAAATAGGCCGAAAGTTAGATTGCTCCTTATTTTTAACACAAATTTTTGTTCAGCGACGAGGCTCACTTTTGGTTGAATGGCTACGTTACAAGCAAAATTGCCACATTTATTGAGAGGCTGTTTCATTAAAAAAAAGTCACTCTATGGTGTGCTTTATTAGCTGGTCATTGCTCCACATTGCTTCAAAAATGATGCCGAGCAGTCAATGGAGAACGCTATAGATCCACGATTACTGACTTTTTCGTTTCCCAGTTGAATGGTGTTAATATGGAAGAGCCGCATAACATGCCACATATCTGATCTCAAATTGTAGAAAAAATATTTTTTTTTGCAATTGCACAAAAAAAATTCTCGGACAATACTGGGTACAAAAAAAAAATTATAGTACGTTGTTTGCGGACGCAGAAGTTCCATCTAATTGAATAATAATCGAGGTACATTGCTGACGGAAGTCATGCCCGCGGATAAAAATAGATTACTAACTCGTCTACTTTGACTTGTCCATATTTATTAAATTAAAAAACTGATTACTTCTGTCACTCGGTATTATTATTCTATTTTTTATTGTTTCATTATTTTTTTATGATTCATTTTAAATAATTATATTTTATCTGAAACAGTAAAGTTTATGTTTTATAAGTTTTTATCGACACACTTAATTATCTATAACAGGATATGGACGTATATTTTTTAATAATGAATACGTAAGTTTTTGGCACTCATTCATAAATTCCACATTTTTTTATACTAATGCAAATTGCAGGACAGTGTAATTATATTAAGTCATGCATTATAATAAATTATACCTATTACTTTTTTATTCAATATAAATATATTAATTTAGTAGTAATTTATTTGAGTACCTAACCTTATTTAACTATTAAGAACTTTTATAAGTCTAAACATGAGATTATAACTCCTACAATAGTATCTTTATATTAAATATTGCATTTTCTACTCTTCTCTATAGTTGTGTTAGTATGCTATTTAACTGAACTTTTTTCAATTGTTTTATACAGAGCATTACAATTTTAGATAGTTTACTTCATATTTGTATATTATTTACTTATTTACTCTTACTTTACTTAGTTTTTTAATTTTTTATTAATGGAACATTGCATTTACTTTAAGTCTTACATTGTATTTATATGCTATTAATTGCATCCTGTTTTACTCTTTATATGATATTTATTTGTACATTGAACACTACACTTTGTTTATTACTGTACCGAAAAGGAACTGTCTGGTATAATATAGTAAAATACTAGTGTAGTAGGCAGGGTACCGATATATATGTCTTATTTTGCCGCAGTGTTATTTGATTATGATAATATAATAACACACTGTATTGCACTACGATTCAAAAAAAAAAATTATTAATGTTATTACATATATTATTTATAGTTTAATCTCTTTTTTGCCCCCAACAGTCGCCTCATATATTTTCTTTACCACATTCTCTTCATTCATATGTCGAAACCATCTTAGAGAACCGTTATTAATACTTTTCAATTTCAGCTTCATCTCTTTGTACAAAACTCACTGTCTGTATTTTTCCATACGATTCTTATATTATATTCTCTATACACCGAACTAAACCAAATTTTGTATAGATATATATTCTTGCCATCTACTCCGATATAAAATAAACATATATTATATTGAGTGCCATTCATTTAAAATTTTGCATAGTTACTCTTTAGGAGGCCTGTTTTCTGACTTTCAGTATTACATTGAACACAATCCAACTTTTGTTCAGTTACACTTTAGGGTTCTGAGAAAAATGTGGTTATCCCCCATCATTTCCCCGGACATATCACTCTTCCCCTGCCTGGACCAAATTTCGCATAAATTATTATTCAATATTTAGGGCCTGCGTTACAACAATATCTCCCTCTTCCTAAATCCCTGTTTTAAATTATAACTAAATCTGAATCGATTCTGGCACTGAACGCTAGTTAATTATAAAAATACATTAATAAGTGTTAAGTCCTTGTATCGGTTTGTTACGACTGAAAAGGATGATGTCATCTTGTACTTATTGTATTCTGGAATTCAGGTAGTTCACATAACGTGATGTAACAATACAGTTTATTACAGATTTCACAATTATAAGTACAAATATATTAGATATGTTCTCATCTACGATCCCGTGCGAGAGAGCGCGACGCTCTTTTATCCCTCCACGTTCCATTCTTGCCAACATGTGCGCGTCACACGTTCGCTACATCATGATATATTACAATAAGAAATCATCCGTCGTATTTAATGTGATGTCCTTTGAATTGTAAAGATGTGTGCGTGTGTGAGCGCCGCACCGCTAGGGTGGGATGCGTATCTGTGGGCGTGTGCACGGGGATATAAAGGGCAACGCGCTCTAGGCGCTCTAGGCGCTCTCTCTCTCTCTCTCTCTGCGTGCTCATCTGCTTTATAGTTTTACTTGTACTAGATATACACTTTGTATCTAAATTTCGTCATAATGTAATAAATGTATAATTGTCACATTGAGCTTCTCTTATGTACATTAAAGATGTACTTAAGAAGATAAGTACGTAACACATAATAATTGTCTCTGCTAATCTCTTTGATACTCCGCCATGTAACTTCCACTGCTCCGATATTTTTTTTTATCTTTTGGGTACCATTCAAAAATATTCTTTGTCCATTAGTTATCTCTGCATTTTTATGTATAGGCGCGCCCATTGTCATTTGTCCCAATCCATGTGAAAAATGAATGTACGTATCATTTATTCTTTACGTATTTTGAAATCAAACAAACACATTTAACGTTGAATCCTAGTTTTGAGTTTAATACAAATTGTACCCAAACCGACCTATATATTTTCTCCGGGTTGAACGTCTCGTGAGCAGCCTCGGTACACAATTAGTCACATTAGCGCCTCACGCGGGCTGGCCGAGTGGAATTAAAGAGCACTTGTCATTCATGAGAGGTAATGAGATATCCATCAATGTGTCCGCTCACGTTCGATGCTCTCGGGCCAGAATTATCTTTTTTTCTCCCGATTCTTCAGGGGCTCCTCAAGAAGCATGTAGATACATTTTTAAAACATATTATTTTTTGTATTTTTTTAACATTGTACATCGTCATCGTCATAATACAATTATTCATCAGTGACTTTTTATAAATACTAATATTGAATTTTTTTAAACGATAAAAATGTCATATTATTTGTTTTAGAAATCCATATCCTTCTTATATTATTATTATTATATTACTAATACTAGTTAACTATAAGGAAGCCACTCTAGAGAACTTTATAATATATTGTAGTTATCACTCTAAAAAGTATACTATTAACCGTTAAAATACATCGACCCAAGCTTTTGAGTAATAAAAAAAATGATGTAGCTATTTACATGCACAATAATAATATATTTTTTTTATTTGGTGTATATTTCGTGCCCTTGGAACAATAATAATTTATAACAAACTGAGATATTGAGCTTCAAAGATTAGAATATTCATTTTTCTAATTCTTTGGCGGAATTTAGTTCATCGCGCATGAAGTGAATTTTTTTATAATAATAGGCTTTATAATTTAGAGTAATAAAATTAACAGATTCCTGATTTCGGGCACTCACACATTTTTTGTGCAATCAAATTATCACAAAATTGTTTTTTTTTTTATCTCTTTAACTACTTGGAAATTTGGCTTGTTTAAAACACAGTTTTTGAGAAAATTATCGTATGCAAAAAAAAATCAATTTTGATCAGAATATCAGTTGTTGTTCCAAGGGCACGATGTATTATTAAAAATATATTATTATAAAATTCTACTATTTACTCTTAAATTGTGACATAGTGTTACGTTCGCTGCTACAGTATTATTTTTCTAATTATTTTAATATTTTTATCTTCAAAATCATACTAGTGTATGTTGACTGTGTTCCAGTCTTAAATACTAGTGTAGTTTTTGCTAGCACCATAATAGTATTACATTTAGGAAATATATTTGAAAGGTTTTTTTATCGTTTTAAATTTGAATATTGTGAATTTGATTTTAATGTGTAATAATGTAAGTTGGGAGTGAACTGTTTGTTGCATCGTGTTATTACTCATGCAGATATTTATTTATCATGTTTATTATTGTTAACCTTTCAGTTATCTACCAAGGATACGTTTTTATTATATATTGCTCTTCCTGGACGGAATCGGAGAATTTATCGCCATCATATTTTTTTTCTCATTTATGCAGTGCTGTATTCAAATTTAAATAAATCTATTTGTTTTTTTTTGTAAACTATCTATTATTATACTTTATCTTGCCTACGTAAAACATATTTTATTGTAGATAATTGGATTTATACCCTTTTGAGGAGAGCATTTTTTATGAATATGGTTCATTATTTTAATTTATTTAGACACATATAATATACAAGTATTGCACAGTTAAAAAAATACAGTTTGTTTCATATATTTTACACAGAATTAAAAATGCATGCCCAACTAGTAAAGCCTGTTTTAGGGCAAATTGGCAAACATATTATATTTCACAAAACCAAATAAACCAATATAACTCATTGAATACTAAGTAAAACACAATTAAATAGATAATTAAACATACCAGGCAAGTAAATGCGAAAATATATGAAATGAAAGAATAAAAATACTAATGTGCAATATATTATGTATAAATAGAAAGTAAACACATACAATGTAAAGGAAAATATGTAAGCAATATTTGAATATGTCCAAGAACACACAATTACTAGATTTTCACCTACAAAGGCACTATTATTGAACAAATAATAGATATCTCATAGAGACGAAGCTATTTTTTATTATATTTAATAGAAATATATATAAGTATGGGTAATTACAGGGCTTACAACCTGTTTTCAGCTGGCTTGAGTGATCACTTTATGTAAATATAACGTTCACCATTCCACCCACTCAACCTCCATATCTATCAAATTTTTAAAGTTGTATATGTGTTAATATGTGGAATTACTTCGAATACTACTACACTATCCCCATCTATGGACTAAATTGAAAATGTAATTATATTTTAATATTATTTAAAGCAATATTCTTTATCTGTAAAATATTTTTAACACATTATACTAGAATACGTATGAAAAATTAATATTTTTCAGTCTTTTGTATATTAAATACGAGTTTTGGTAGTTTCTCATTTGACAATATTTGCAACTGTACATATATTCTAAGAACTTATTCTCAGAAGTGAGTTTGGCGAGATGTAGTTTTTTTTAGTTCTTTGACAGATCATGCGTCTCTCGTATTTTATAATAGGTATTGATTACATACATTATTACCATCTATCGGACTCCACTTACCACTCGCACTTATGTTAGGTAAATCGTCTCCTTGTCACAATTTAAAAACTAAATGTTTATATTTAAGAAAGTCACATTTCTTATAAAGTTAAAAAATATACTATTATCGAATATATTAACACACGTTTTTCGAGTCACTATTTATTCCATTAAGATCCTGCGAGAATCAGATAAAGATTGTATATTTATTAATATATTTTTAAAACAACTATTGTCCGACCTTGAGCGATACATGATGTGAGTAGAACGACATTTGTATCTCGCATCAGAGCAGCACCATAAGCAGTGCCAGAAATCCTATAATGTCATAGTTAGTTATCTCATTCGATATTATTTATTATTCATCAGCGTTATAACATATTTTACAAAAAATTTCACACGTGCATCTTTCGCATTTAAATTCTTAACGGAAATAAATTAATTTGCGATGAAAGCTCAGGTGAGAAATGATGCAAAAACATGTATTACAGTAGAAGGTGACGATGTTAAATACAAATATTGTAACATACAATTTAAATATTTTTATCAGATCACGTGGTGTTCCTATTAATATTTTTTAATCTTTCATATCAGTTTATTTCAGATCAAAACATTTAAAAAAATAACATTCAATAACCCTTAAGTACTAACATGGTGTTTGATCATATTGTTACTGATACTTATGATTGTTTCACTTTATTTAATTTTTTCAATTTCAACTTCACCTCACTATTAGGGTGGACAAGGTGAATACAAATAAAATGATTTTTCATGATGAGATCAAAAAATAACAACATATTTCGGTTTTTAACATACACACAACTATTGTAACTAGTAATGTAAAAATATTATAAAGCAAGTTTCACTTTTGGAGATGTTGGTGCTTCGTTCACCAAATGTACTTTTTTTATCTCCATTGGTTAAGAAAGTAGCATTTAAAATTTAAATTATCAAAAAACATCGATAGTATATATTATCTTTAAAAACTATAAATGTTAAAACTAACAAGAGTGAGATTTCACCCGAAGATATTAGACACAATGATCAAGTGGATACTCCCGGAAATAGACCAAGGTAGAGGTGAAAGAGAATTGAAGAAAGTTTGGAAGGTAATTGGAGAAGAATATCCAGGGACATGAGTAGATCAGTGATGGCGAACCTATAACATGCATGTTAAAGGTCACACGCCACATCGTTTTGGGCGATACGCCAGCGTTCACTAATACAGGGTGAATATTATCTTCCAGGCCGATTTTTTTTTGGTTTGGCAGACATTTGTAAATTCGCATTTAGTAGTCGTAGAGAGTAGTTGATTACAATTTATTATGGAATATCTAACGCTTAATATCAATAAAGTGTTAAAGTCATTAAAACATTTTATCAAAATAATAAAGGTAATGCTGTCACCATTAATGGTGATTGTTATCGTCACATGTTAGAAAACTTCTTGGTGGCTGAATTGGGTCGATTGGGCCCGCAACACATGTGGTTTCAATAGGGACGCCAATATATATATATATATATATGTATAAAGTTCACCAATTCTCACCCCTCAATCTCCACATTTATCAATTTTTTTAAAGTTGTATGCTGGTATATGGACTCGCTTTGAGTACCACTACACCATCGTCATCTATGGACCAAATTTGATAATTCATTTTTCCCTTTTTTAAACAGCATAAATGTCATCACTATGAGATAACTGATATTCGATTAATAACAGTGCCTTTGTAGGTATAAATTTAGTAATGTTCTTGGACATATTCAAATATTGCTAATAATAATATTAATTATTAATTTTAAATTTCATATTCATTATTTTTTACATGCGAGATAAATAATTTGTGTTGGTATTTTTTTATTCATAATATGTATTAGGGCTAGTTAACAATTTCGTCAGTCGTTCCATTTATAAACAGCATTGATCAGTAGGTCGCGTTACGTTTCGTTGCGCCTTGTGTTGCGTCTTTTGCGGGTCTCGCGGGGACCGCCGGCCCGCTGCGCGTCGCTCCCAGCGGCCCGGGCAAACGGTCGAGGCCGCACTAAATATGAAATGATAAAAAGAGGAACAAAGGGAAGACCGAAAGTTATGACACAGAGGCCCGCTTACACATATCCCCGGCCGCGGGTTGTGATGGCATCTCCACGGACACGATGGCATTTAATTATAAAATTATGGGACCCGTTCTGTTTTTTTTTTTGCGCCGCACTGTATCGCGCCATCTCGGCGGATCAGATCCCGGACGGCTGCCGGGAGTAGGAATTTCTGATCCTTTATTTTTACAGTTTTTCAATACTTTATAAAAAATATTTATTTCGTTTAAGGTATGTGTGTTGCATTTTTTTGTCAATGAAAGGACATTCGTTTGGTTATCAAAGCTTATGATTTTCCGAATTGATCGTTTTTATGCAAGTAAATAAGAAATTCATAAACGTTGCTGAAATGACTAATATATCTCTACTGAGAATTAATGTTGTGACACGTCTGAATCATAGATAAATATTCTAGATCAGCGGTTCTCAAAGTTTTTCAACTATTACTAATTTACTATATAAATTTAGCGTAGAAAATGTTTCATAAGTAAAATATGTCAAGAAATTGCGTTACGTTCGTAATTTTTATTTTTGTAGACACCGACGAACAAAAAAATTTGGATAAAACATGTAAATGGGTAGTATGGTACACATGTCTTGAGACGTGTAACGCGTTCTTTTAACATTGTTAATTGAGTTACAAAAAATAAAATAAATTCAAGAGTACTTTTTTTTATATATTATAAAAACTTTAACAAAATGATTTTATTATTTTATTTCATTTTAATGTGAAGAACGGCGGTGCTTTTTCTATATCAGATCATTGATATCAGTGCTATTGTTTGAAAGTTTCACTCTGCCTGCAGCCGGTTTTTATATAGACGAAAAAACTTTTTCACAAATATATAAACGGAAAAGGCATAATTTCTGAAAGCGTTCACAGAGTTTTTTTGTGAACCCCCGTTTTATATTGTTTGAATTTCGAAATGTTTTGAAAGATGAAAAGATATTTTTTTAGCAATGTTTGAATATGTCCAAGAACACACAATTACTGAAATTTCACCTATAAATACATTTTTATTAAACAGATATCAGATATCTCATAGGGACGAAGCAGTTTTTTATTATATTTAATGAAAAATATATGGAAGTATGGAGTAATTACATGGCTTACTATCTGTCTTCGGCTGGCTTAAGTGATCACTTTATGTATATATAACGTTCTTTTCTCACCTCTCAATCTCAATATTTATCAAATTTTAGAAAGTTGTATATATGTTCGTATGTGAACTCGTCGAAGACAGGTAGTAAGCCCTGTAATTACCCCATACTTTCATATATTTTCCATTAAATATATAAAACAAATAGCTTTGTCTCTATAAGATATCTGATATTTGTTTAAATATTTTTTATTTAATATTCGCCTATAACAATTCATGAATGATTTCATGTATATAATGGTGCTCATATTGATATTGTAAATTACAATTGCTACATGGGACAAGTCATTTTTTTACAAGAGTGTCAATACAAATATAATATATTAAACTTTTCAAATTTTATCAGATAAGTTATAATGTTGATATTTTTCTCTGTAGTCTACATTCAATTTCTGCATACTCACATTGCTGCCTTGATAATTCTCCATTCTTAGCGGTTTCTGCTGTATATAATGCTGGGTGATATTGTAATTTATTTTATATAATCCGTCCATCCTGTAGGGGATTACCCTCTTGCTCTCTTACTTTTAATGATATCAAGTTTCACGAATTTCTTCATTCTGCGTTCATCGTCCTGTATGTCCGAGTACTTCTGAATTAAGCGGATATTTGCCTTTTGGATCGCCTGTTTTTTTTTCTTGACCTCCTGGAAAATGTTCTGGCGAATGTGTACAAGTCACTACGTCATCTAAAACGCATTTTTTTTTTCAGGATAAATGTTTCTACACCGAAAAATAGTTAAAACTATCATTTAGCATTTTTTTGGGAATCGTATATGCTTTAAATAAGAAGCAAAACATATAACAAAAACAATACATAACAACACGACATTCAAATAATTAATACATTTGTGAGCAAAATATGAAAAATACTATACGAGAATAATTGTCGAACATACATATTCTTCCTTGATATTAAGACTGCTAATAAACTTTGTGTTCGTATATGATATGATATAAGAAGTCTGTATATTTCCGATATTAACAATGTCACATTTTTACACTATACTTATATCTTACCGGAAACTTAGATGAAAAGTTTGGGCGCGGGGGCCTCAGCTTTATTTATTTATACATCTGATATTTACATTTATTCTGCATCTAATATTAGAAGGATATGCTAAATTTTTTCAAAATATTTCACACATATATAGCCCATTTAAAATGTTCTTATTTATTTCACGAAAAAGTTGCGCAATCGATATATTTCGTTTTAATTTGAATGCAAAATATTGTAGTGGACGAGCTCCATCACTTGGAGCCTACTTTATGAATGTATCACAAATCACACCTTCTATCAATGACAACTCTGATATCTGACTTATGACGGGTATAAAGATTACAGGTATCAAAAAAAGGTAGCTACTTGCACGAAGGCAGTAGCTGGTCACGTATACAAATAACAAGAATAATAGGTCGCCTATTTGAATTAAGCTTGGACTGAATAATTTTGCAGAACTAATTATTTATGTGTAAGGAGTGCGGAGTCTCGATAAGTATGAGGCTAGATGTGGTTGCACCCTTGCACCTTGTTTCTTTAATGAGTCACTTTTAAAAAGTGCTTTTTTCACGGTTAAAGATATGTAAGGACTTACAAAAAAAACGAATTCAACGGTATCTGTGGAGGTCTAGCGCCTACACAGTCATCATTACCGCTGACGACTCCTGAACACACCTTGCATTTACCGGTACGTAAAACCATAGCTCCTAACAGCCGGTAAAAACACACCCTGTACAACAGGTAACTGTGTAACATCGCCAGGAAACGCTTCTGCATATCTCTAATTTTTAACTGTGCTTAACAATAAATCCAGTGACCTAAATTGTTTCATGTTTTACAACCTGCTCTAACCACACTTCACTTATTCAATACACTCCGCAACTATCGTCAAACGGACATGTGAGTGATGGTTGATTAATGGGACACCCACCAAACCAAACTTCGAAAATCCTCCCGATTCATCTGCCATATGGCCCTCCCATATAAATATCAAACATTAATCCATAAAACACTATTTCTTAACTCTATCCATTTTCCACAAATGTTCATATGGTATATTCTATAACAATCGAAATAACTCCCTAGAAACCTATCACTCCTTCTTTATTATGTGCCACAATGTAAAGTCAAAACGCGTCCAGCTACAATAATTAACTAACAAATTATCGGTAGCAAATATGTCCGACGACATTCTTCTGTCTATATTAACTGCTTTATTTTTACCGAACGACATCCTTTGTCCACTCACCAGATCCTTTGGCTGCAGTCCTTGCCTTTAAAGGCTATCACTGATCTCTTTTGACGAGTCAGATTTCTGAAGTGCCTTTGTGGAATCTGGCGCACCAAACGTTTCTACCCTACGATGCTATCCCCAAACCTACATACCGAAGATATACGAGTATTTGCGGGAACCATCGCAGGTATTGAGATATTTAAGTTTCGTAAATATAATATCTTTCGTATTTTTTATTCGTATCTATTCTGAACTAATTTTATTAATACATGAATATTGTCTTACAATTTGTTTTTTATATAATACATTACTCCATAAGACACAACTTACATACTTACATTATAATTATCAAAATGTAATAAAATTGATTAATTAATTATTAAGGAGAACACATTCTTATTGTGAAGTTGTAATTATTAAAAACATAGGTCTGTGATATTTTAAATACAAATTAAATGTATTAATTAGAAAGATATACATATAAAATCAATTTTATTGAAAAATATTGATGTTGCGCTACCGGGATTCGAACTTTTCAAACTCGGTAGCGCAACAATAATATTTTTCGATAAAATTGATTTTAAATGCATACCTGTCTAATTAATACATTTGATTAATTAATTGATCCTGGCGTCTCCGAGCGGGTTTTTACTCAAAGGTATTTGAGATTCACCGCAATATAAACTTGATCGCTTTTAAAAATGGAATAATAGATATATCCATTGGAAAGATTACGGAACATAAGTTCAAAATTTGTCGAAAATGTATTTGATCGCTATAGCGGTTATTACCAGGAAGCGCATTCACCATTTCGCTTATACTTAGTCGTTACCGGAATTCGAGTTATTACTCGAATTCCGGTAACGACTAAGTATATTTTAGATAGATTTTTTTTTATATACATTTCTAATTGATTAATTTAATTTGTATTACTAATAATATTTTACTTAATATAATTTATATATATATATATTTTATTTTTTATTAAGACAAATTATTATTTTTAGGTATTTTTATTTTTGTAATATTTATCAAATCATTATGACACTTTATAAAATAGAGGAATACAATTTTCATATTATATTTAAATCTATGCCCTTCTGGTATAGACTATAGTGATAATTGTATGACATTTTCTCAAATTTTTGATCACTAGGATTGATTGATTATTTTACCTTTGGAACAAGCAAGAATGTCAATAGTATAATGAAAAATGAAGTGATATTCATTTTTAAATAATCAAATACATCATGTTATTTACTTTCGTGATTAAATATTTATTTAATATTTAATTCTCAAACTGGCATACATCAATATACCAACAAGTACATATGTAGCGCCTAATTATAAAAATCCCTAAAACGACTATATTTATTTTTTCGAGATCTTTCAGTGCATCGTTGAAGTGCACGACTTCCTAATCTTCGCCGTGTAACAAATAGCACGAGATATATACGAGTATATGTAGCATCTAATCCCAAATCCCTTTAAACCAAAATTGTGTTTTTGAGTTATGTATGAAAGTGCATATTTTGAAAGCAAATGTACAAAATGTTTGTTTTTACATCAGCGTTTTTAAAAAGACAATTCTATAATGTATTTTTTTTTGTATGTATCGTTCTAGCAGCCATAAAGAATTTTAGATCACGTGATCATTAACAAGCGTTGTGATTGGCTGATTTCATTCTAAAGGTAATAGCAACTTATACTCTGTCTGCTTTAGGGTATTTTGGAATTAACCCAGATTTTGAACATGCAATATTAATGGATTTAATTGGACTTTGCAAGAAACAATGTGTTCTGCATCTAGTTGACAATAAATCTACAAAACTGCATATTTAACTATTATTATCCCAAATCCGTTTTGTTGGAATTATGCGCTACATATAAACATGTAATATGTTCAATTTTAAAAACTAACTATATTTACTAATTAAATTATAAATTTATAAATTTTTTCCTCTTTTCGTATGTCCTCTGGAATTTCATTGAAAATCTTCATCTTACTTTATCAATTTCTGCGATATGTCCTTCTTCCTGAACGGCAGCCTCATTCTCTTCCTCTCGTATGTTACTTGTTGATTTGATTCTATTTTTCTTATAAATATATTATATTATATTGTTTAATGAGCATTTTAAAAATAATTACCATAACATTGAAATATGTTTTCTGTTTAGTGATCATATTAAGATCATTATTCTCAATATTTTTTTCAAGGCTTTACTATGCAGTTCTAATAAATATTGCATTTCTTCTTCATCAACTAAAAATAAAATGCTGCTGTAGTTTATATGAGAAAAAATAAGTATCGTTACTATTTTATAAAACTCAGCAGGTACTAATGAATCTTCTAATCCTTCGCAAAAATGCGATTTTTTAATAACCATTTTAATCGCGTATCTCATATTTAGCGAAATCTGGAATGTATTATGTATGACTCCCAAATATTTAATTTTAGCCACATTCATCAGTTTTTTACGACTTTGATAATTATAAGCATAATTTGTGTTATTTTATTACCAATATTAATGATTTTTTTTTGTTTTCATTAAATTTTAGATTTTATTGATACAAATTGCTCAAAAACTCATGCAACTGACAATATATAGATACTTAGTGGCGTGTATTAGGTATAGATTTAGGTTATGCTGTTACCAATGATATTATACAATCATAAATAATATATGTACTACAATGTATGTTGTATATAAGATTATGAACTTTCGTTTAACCAACGTTTTTAGACAAAATGAATCCGTCGTTTATACGGACATACCATGTATTTATTTGTGACTTTAGAGTATTATTAATAGTATTTTTAAAGTTTAAATTTTAACACAAAATAATACCTTCTAACCGATATAAAAATCAATATAATAAGTGTATGGACATTTTTAAGAACACATTATATGACTAAACATGATTATTTTATTCTTTGAAAATCCTGCACGTAATAACTAATCGAAATAATATTTTTTATTAAACGTTAACGTAGATAATGCAAATTGCGTTTTGTATTTCGCAAATCAGCGAAGTAGCGAAAGGAATTTTCAATTCAGTAAATAGCCAATTATATGACTTGTGTAATCCATTAACTTAAAATTAGTCGATAGTAATGTGAATAGCTACAATACATCGATTGTAACTACTAATGCTATGGCTGTAACGGTAGGTTGTTGTGATAATTTTTAGAACAGAGCCATTAATGTTTCTACCGGTGCACAGATGCCGCTAAATTTAATAAATTCGTAAATATACGTCCACGTTTCATAGTATAGATTATTTAATTTATATTTGTTTCCCAGAATTTTTAGTAATGCACAGCTTTTTTGCTTATATGCACTGCACGCCCCTACAGATACTACTATCCTCGCTAAGTCCTGTAATGTAAATTGCACCAGGAAATTCGATTACTTAAGTTAATCTGCTGACAATTGCTTGAATTACGTCCAGTTATGCTATATTTTATAGTAATGGTTACCTGTTACTCCATTATTGTTTGTTATTTTGCCATCACACTAGTTAAAGTTATTGAATTGTTATTTGTTGAATTATTCACGATTAAATAATTCATTTAGTGATCTGTTTCTGATTTATGCTTTTTTATCACGGCTGCGATACCATAAACTTGAAGCTTTGTTTAGTTTAAGCATTATATCATTTAGAAGTATACAGTTTAGAAGTATATAGTTTAAATATTATATAATTTAGAAGTATATAGTTTAAACATTATATAATTTAGAAGTATATAGTTTAAATATTATATAATTTAGAAGTAATAGCATTGTGGTGTGAGTGTACATTATTAAAATTTATGAATTATTTTTATTTATTTCATTACTTACTTGTACCATCAAGCCGTTTTATCCGCGGGGTTATGCTTGTTTTCTGCCTCATCCATATTTATACAATCTCTCATTTGTTGATTGTTGAGGCTTCTAATATGACCATCTTTTAATGACTGATTTACCTGGTGAAGCCAAATCTTCCGTGAACGTTCTCTATTTCTGTTGCCATCAACACTCCACAACCATATATATATATATATATATATATATATATATATTTCACTTCTCATTCGATCATTTAAGCGATCTTTTTAATCCTATTCACTTTGCTAATTTGTTAATTATTTACTTGTATTCGTCTAAATAATCTGCCAGCTCCACGCTTCGCGTATATTCATATACGCCTATATTATCTTGTTGATAATCACACTTGGCCTTAGCGGCTTACTCTATATTGTAGAATAATTACTTTTATATAATATATAATATTTTTATATTTATATTTTAATATCGTTTGCTATATCTTAATAAATGTATTATACAATCATTTTTATTTAGAACTGCCATGAATTTAAATTCAACAAAAGTAGCATTATTAAAAATATATATTTTTAAACAAATTTATAATCGAATAATATTCAAAATAATATGCACGTATTGAAAAATTTTAAAACAAATTAAAATTTTAAATTCGGATAATTCCTCAAATAGTTGAATCGGTTTAAAATCTTCTAAGTTGTATTTTTTTAGTATCTCAAAATAAAAACTTCAAATTGTATTATCCATATCTAATCAATCTATAATTGTAGAAAGTTAATTTGAATAAAATTATAATGCCTTCTACAATAATTGCAAAGTTACTTGGTGGCAACATTTTATTTTAATAATAAGAAAACAATTTGTTTATACCACTGTTTATTGATAACTCAACATGTTTCGGGGTCAATACCCCCTTCTTCAGTAGCTATACTAAAATTAAATCTACAAGTATAGACATAAACAAAACTTGGCAACAACTATTCATCGCCATTCATCTTTTGGAAACAAACCATTCTTTTGATTTCATTCCATTAACAAGGGTTTAGAAATTTTACATACAAATATCAGGGGTTTACAGTTCGATAAATAATAATATATATTTTTATTTGTTAACTTTGTTTTATTAACCACTTATTGAGTTTAAATACATCTACCGGTTTCGAAAAATACCCTTTTCTTCTTCAGGATGTCATAACTAACTAAAAATATATAGCATTGTTTCTTCACCAGAATCTATTTAAAAAAAACAACAATTATTTAAAAAATAAATTTAGTACCTAACTCAAATTGTTACTCGAATTTACTCGAATAATTTTTAGAATAGAAAAAATTTTAGAATGAGACTCGTAGTTAAATTTAGTTGGTTGTTTATAATTTTTTTGATTAGTTTTACACTCTTTATTTATCTCCAACGATATCAAATTATTTAATTTGTGACCAACACCTTTTATATGTAAAATTGACAATCCCAATTTTTTATCAAAACCATGACTTCAATTTAGAAATAAGGAAAAGTATTAATAGCAAACTAAACATAAATAACGAAATACTTTTTACAAATAGTAAAATTGTTTTTAGAGTAGTTCCGAATTTGTTAATTTGTTACCCCCTCCCCCCTATTCTTTATAATTTTCTCACGACATTTATATATTTTGTTTATGTTTATATTTGACTATACTATAAGGGACTATTGGTCCCGAAATATGTTGAGTTATTAATAAACAGTGGTATAAACAAAGTATTTTTTTATTATTAATATAAAATGAATTAGTTTATTTAAATATTTTTTTATAACTTAAAGTAATTAAATAATGTACAACGATTTTAAAATTTTAAACAACTTAATATAATATATATTGTCCACATTTTCATTCGTTTATTTTCCATTAGCCTGATTTATACGCGAAGTGTCGATATTACAATTTATTCCGAACTTCGTGTACCCTTTAAGCTGAACAAACTAAGAATTCTTCGCTGTGTTTTTTCTAAATACTTCTGCGTCTGGAGATGTAAGAATTTGTGAACGTAATAAATTGTCAATGATGATGGAAGGGACATCCTACGGATGGAATATCAAATGGGAAATGTCCCTTATTGGTATTCGCCAAAACGATACACGTCCGTCGTGACTTTTGCAAGAAATGGAAACCAAATACAATTTTAATTGATTTTATAATTTTTTTATTTGTGTTGATATTTTTCGAGGGGAATTTTATGTGAATATTTATTTTAATGTTAGGAATCTACGCATATCTACTAAATGTTCAATATTGTATTTGGAAACAGTTTTTAAATTTTTCAATACTTTATTTTACAACGATGCCAGCGTTACGCTGTTGTACATCTACATATTAGTGATAGTTAAATCGTTATTTATACCTTCATTGTTAAATCTTAGTTACCAATCATCGTTGAATCTCAATTACCAATCATCGTTGAATCCCAGTTACCAATCGTCGTCACAATCAGTCATTTAATAAATATAATCATGAATGTCACAACGTTGTATACCTTCTTGGGTATCAAAGGGCATTTGAAACAACCACGTAAAATAAATAAAAATATTGTTACATTCAATTTTTAAATATTTTTTCCTGCAACAGCATTATATATTTATTATCTATGATGGCCGATGCTATGTCTATTTGTCAACATTAGTAAAAATTGATGTTTAATATATTAACACTCTTTATTTTATTTAATATATAAATATGAGATTTTACAATAATAATAAAATAAAATAAATTAAAACATTATTCATACTCGTTATTTCTTTTAAGTATATGTACGATTATTTTTGTACTTGGTTTTGAATAACATTGAATACATAATTTTTTAATATACAAGGATATAAATTCTAAACATTACAATATAATATACGTATATATTTTTATTGACAATAGGGATTGAATTTTATAATTCTCTAATTCTTATAGAAAATTGTATTTTATGTCACTAGTCGCAAAAAAGGTACGTAGATTTATTATGCGTGTATCTTAAAATTCATTTTTCTCTAAATTCAATATTAACGAATATTAAAAAAAAAAATTGAATAGTTGCCATTTAAAACAGGGCAGAGGATTAAGTTTGTTAAAAAGCTTAGCCGAGATATTTACCTGGTCAATTTTTTATCAAAGTATAATTTAATAAAGTCTAATAGGACCTACAAAAGTTCTTATTAATCCTATAAAATCGTATCTACAAAAAAAAAAAAACAATCTTTTTACATTTCACTTAGTTCCCTTAGTATAGTGTTTAATATGACCGCGTTCGTATTTTATGTGAGAAAGATGCCTAGAACTCGGATACCTATATTTGTCAGTCCATGTAGGTACCTGTAAACATGAATGCAAATTGATATTATAATTGGATAATTGGTGAAAAGTAACGACGGGTATTTGGACTTGAATACATAATGACGCTGCATCACGCACTAGGCTGCAATTTACATTAAAGATGTGATCAACTCTTAGGCATACATTAAACCAATTTGATGTTAATAAGACCAGCATGCTGTATGACTGAATATTTTATGAATGATTTACATGACAACCTTCTGCCGGGATTTCACGGTTGCAAAGTTATATTTTTTGTTGTTGTTATTGATTGGTCATAAAATGTTTTCGCACTTTGGTTTTTTTCTACTACATCATTTTTTAATGATGTTTTCGAAATAAAATGAATTGTCCTTCATTTTCATTCTCATAAATATAATTTAGATGAAGGATGGAGAAATTATACGAATTTTAAATCAAAACAGAAAATTTTATTAAAGAAATCAACAACAATTGGATATTTAAATTATACTTTATTAAAAGGAAACATTTTTATTGTCAAGATGCATTTCAGAACACAGTTCTGTGTTGTTTTAACACAAATTAATTTAATCAACTAGAAAGATGTACAGCAGAAAAAAATCTATCTATCGAAAAAGTATTTAGAAATATCTACCCCGGTAGCAACTAAATATTTTTAATAGCAGCTAGATTTTTTCTATATATCTTTCTAGTTGATTAATTTAATTTGTATTGAAATTATGCTTGATTAATATAAATAGGTATGTATTTATTTGACCACCAAGAGGGGGTATTAAATAATTTACCAACTGTTTTATTATTATTTATTTTCTATTTAAGACCTTTTGTAACTATTATATTTAATAATTTATTTGACATTATTAATTATTACTAGCGATTAATGACAATGTCGCTCTTTTTAAGTACGAACAATATATGTATTTTTAAAAACACTTTTCGCAAGTACCTACCTATGTATATTCTTAATAGAACTAAAATATACCAAATGTACAATGTTAAAAATAAATAAATCCATTTAAAAAAAAAATCAAGGTTTTTGGTGCAATTAACTGGCTATATCTATCTGTAATACCCATACAATGTAGAAAAAAATATTCTATATCATTTATATTCTAAGAGAATGAACCTTTTTAAATGTTACAGCACAATACAGTAATTTAGAAATACACGTTTCGGCTGGAGGGGTTTGTCTAGATACAAGGATGCTTGAAGAACGTTTGTGTACTCGACCTTAGACCTGGATTGCTTGCAGCAAAAATGATGATTTAATCTTATGTAATACATTGCGTATCTAAATTTTGATAGTTAAACTATCATATTATATAAATATCACAAATTATTCGGTTGAAGTTAAAGAATTATTATATTACAGATAGTTCTCAATTTACGAACTAGTTTCATTCCTTGAGATCGTTCGTTATATGTTTTTGTTCGTTATGTGTTAAATATCATAAATACGCATTTTTTACGTGTACGGTACAATTGTATGTTTTACTATAACGATACGCTATGAACATAAAATAATACTAAGAACACAATATATGTTAAGTTAAATTATGTTTTTAATGTAAAACTGTATATTTTGTATGTATTCAAAAACAACTTTTATTCGTTAAAATTTTCATCAATGTTTGTTATTTTCACATGCGTTTCACTCTGCGCACTTGAGGTAGATAGTTGAATTTCCGATGAAATGGCTGCGGCTAGTTTGTTCGCTATTTTAATATATGATTTGATAGAAGACTGCACAATTAGTTTATTTTATTTTATTAAAATTTCATTATAATATGTCTGTTCGGTAGTTATGATATGATCAGATCGCTGGTCGCCGTGCGTGTGTGTGAATACTCCTTTATGTTGACGTTACCCATCTGTTTCCTCCCCCATCCTATACCCTATACCTCTGAGCACGACTTCTCTGTGTGTTGTCTATAACATGTAAACTGTCAAGAAGTGAACGTCCTGCTATGTGCTCGTTACGCCGATCTGTTACTCATACAGTTACTGTTGCTATTGTGTATTCGGTTTCTCGCAGTGCGTGCGTTACGTAAATAAACTTATGTTATAATTGTTATGTTTGTTATAGCGAATGCTCGAAAATAGAACGTTCGTAAATCCAGAACTGTCTGTATATAAATTTTGAAAATTTTTCAGTTGAAATTGAATAGAAAAAAGTTTAATTAATTTAATTAAAGATTTGCTCAATATATCACATTTATGTTCCTACTATATCTATCTCTCTTTCGGTCGATGTACTTATGTGCATTATGGTTCTCTATTCTGCTTCTATACCGTGAAATACTTATCTGCTCTCTTCGCGATTTTGGTCCATGTTTACTGCGTCTTGTAGCGAGGCTCCGGTCATGTCTCGAACTTAGTCTGTTCATCTTATTGGAGATTGACCTCTCGCCCTCCATCCTTGTATTTTCTTTATGATCACTATTTGTTTAGACTATCTCTATCTCTTTTAAAACAAAACAAATTTCAAACTAAACCCATGTATAAATTAAAAGTTTAATGTACATAGATGCCCTTTTATGTGATTGAATTTTCGACCTGAGCTCATAACCACACAGAGGAGACAGTTGAGCATTCGTGCAAATATTCTATCACGACATTTCTACCGATACAATAAGGAGGTGACGAGGATCTTGTTTAAATCGTTCTTCACCAGCATGTATATCTGCGACCTCTGGTTGAAATACAAGCAAGTGACGTACAACCGTCTCCGAATTCAGTACATCAACACATATAGAATACTGTTCGGATTGGCGCGTTATTGTAGCGGTTCTACGATATTTGCCGAAGGCCGTATACATGAATTCGTTCCGCTTCTGAGACATCGAAGAGTTTTTGGTGTAAAACTGTGGCTAGAGCTCAGCTCCAACTCTCTAGTGCAAGCGGCGCTCACATGGAAAGCTGGTTCCCTGACCAGAGAATGGCAAAGACTACAGAATAGCTACAGATACAATAATACCCGTGACTGAAATGTAGTATCTATATATTTTTTATATTTTGTGTATGTGTGTGAAATTTTTATTTATTTTTATTTTTTTGTTTTTCTTTTCATAACATAAATAATATTTTGTAACTTAAATATATTATATAATTTATATTATCTTTATGACGAATCGGGTCTTCATAAAACAAAACTAATCACGCTGGAATAAATGCATTATTATTATTACTCACATATTATAAATTAAAAGATATTGAAAATTGAAATATGAAGAACAATTCAAGAAAAAATAGATACTCAGATCAACTGAAAAGGATAACAAAGTAATTTGTATTACAATTTTCAATAAAATATGGTTGAAAGTGACTTTGTGAGAATTTAATTTATAAAAAATCTTCCTCTTCGAGGCGTTCGCTTTGGTCATTATCATGCATTACACGTTACACGATCCTGGCATCCCGCTCCTCGCCGGAATGGTGTAACACATTTTCTGTAACTTAGAAACAAACGATTCCTTTTTTCTTGCAATTCAAGAACGCCTGACAAGATGCGATCACTGCAGCCGGTGGCTTTTCAGCAATGTTGCAAACATTGTCAACAAGTCGGACCTGACCGTTCTGCCAAGAAAATAAATACTTTATTTTATTCATTTAAATTTATCGTTTAATGAAATATTTAATTATTAAAGCCACAACGCTGATATTAAAATAAAAAAATAATAAAATTTCCTTTCAGATTCCGATAGGTAGGTAAAGAGTTTCGATGCAAAACAATCTTTTTTTTAAAAATGAAAAATGAAAATGTCAAAAATAAATGTAATACAGTTTCATTCATTTCCTCCCTCCTCATGAACCGTACACATAACACACGTATGGACACACACGCACATACACACATACAATAATTATCCCCGAAAATACATTCATTGTAAAAGTTCAATTGTGTACCAGGCAAGTCACTGCAGTATTTAAAAGGGAGGAAAGTGGTTGTTGGAAGTGAGAAGCAAGTCTTTATTTTTATTTACTTTACTATTATTATTAGATACAATGCTGATATATATTTTTTCAGTTTCGCATTTTCATTTTGTATAAGGTAATAAGAAAGTTTAAGTTTTTCTTAAAAAAATTTAGTAGGCGCGTACCAAATGTATGTTTGTACATACACGTATGTTTAAAAAATGATTTCTATATATAATACATATTATATCACATCAAGCCAAGCTTCCGCCGAGATTCCGGCCAAATGCAAATTATAACGACCAGCTCAGGCTCCTATTGGTAGGAGATCGGAGAGGGATAACACGTCGGTGTCGTCCGGGCATGAAATCAATATTACAAAGTATTCTCATTATAATTTGAGGCACCAATTTAGATTTGAGATTGTGGGGTAAAGCGTTTAACTAACATGACAGCTCGGATTGGTGACTAGTGACTACTCCTCTTAAGGTGGGGCTGCTCTGATTTTATTATATCTAATATCGCATACCTCGTGTGACGAAAGTAATATATTTTTTATATTTTACTGAAATAAATTTCCACAATAATATTTTTTATTTATTTTTTATAAATAACTAATAATGAGAGAGTGAGAGATAGTTTGCTGAAATTCGGAATAGTGCTATATTTTAGTTGTGTGTAATTTGCAAACACTTGACACTTCTTCCAATTATATTTGTATTTATATATGATTTTTGTTTTTTCTATTCATTTTCTATAATTTTCAATTTCTTTTACATTACTTTTTTAAAAATAATTTTGATTATGAAATACATACTGATATTATATAATTTGTATCTTTATATTGCGCTTCTGTTGTGATTCACTATTACATAAAAAAAAAGTTAATGCCTGAATAGGACGTGAACAATAAAATAAATAAATAAATATTTTACAAACGGGACTGACTTATGAATGTGAAATATATGCAGACGATAGTAATGTAGATTTTTCTCAATTTTGATTATCATGATATGGACCTACTTATGTATGATATTTCTTATGTTTGTAATTATAAATATTGAAAAAGGTAAATAATTTGTATTTAATTTGTCTATTTCAATATCCATATTTTTTTTACAGATTTTATATGTAAGTAGGTAATATGTAATTCAATAGCAAATTTGGCAGAAATTTGAAGAATTCATTAATTTTAAATTATCAATTGACGATGTTGATCGGCTGTGTAAAATTTATTAAAACTTTTTAGGCAATGGATTTTTAGAATTTTGAAACATGTAGATTTCAGATACAACGAACATATTTAACATTGAGGGTTTTAAAATAGTATAGCATAAGTTAATTTAAGCTGTTTATACGGTGAACACTTTGGTATCGCTGGTGTAGATTATAAATCTTTTTTGTTTTCATTTTTGTATTAAAATGATAATAGATAATTAATTCGAAATAACAACGAGAAAGTTGAGTGTAGACAACCTCCACCTACGTCAACATCTAAGGCACTACTCGATTGTTGTCGTTTTAACAAATGCTACTGTCAAATTTGGGTTCTCTTTCCTCCACAAGTTGGGTTTCATAATGGAGTTTTTTTTTACTACGTAAAAGAATTAATACATTTTTCAAACAATGGATTTTTTTCTCTCTACGAAATACATCCATCAATTTGTATATTTTATTTTATTTTTATAGATTCGTCAAGATTTTTTTCAAAATATTTAGCTCATTTATTAATACTAATACCGCGTAATAGATTTAAATAATTATATATTTTTAGTAAATCAATACGACACTTAATCATTTTATGTATTCATTATATAATATATTTCGTTTCGATTATCCAAGGAATATTTTGAAATCTATTACGTATTATTTTATGATTGCTACTATTGGATTGTTGCACAAGTTCGTAGTTTTTATTAAAATTTATTTTTTAAATAACCAAAATTCCAAAAATAATCAATAATATATTCTTCTCCATTATTTATGATTGACTGTCAAAGTTTTGGCAGTTTTTAAATTCCACGTCTGAAGGAATTCGGCGATTTGTATGTGAAAAACTCCACAAGCTAATTTTGAAGAGCTGCGTTGTTATTAAAAGAGATTAATCGGAAATTATTAGATAGAGAACGGAAAATGTGAATTTTTAATAGAGCGAGATCATGAAAATAAGGTGGATGTAGAATAACTTCTTTTCTGATGTTTTGAATAACCGTTTTTATAACGTTAGCAGTATAGGGACGGGAAATATTTTGCTACAAATTATTTGATGCCATCTTCCCGATTGTTTTTCTTTGATTGTGGCCTCTAGGTGACGGGGTTTCTGACAATAAACATCATAAATGATGGTTCTTTTAATTGTAACAATTCATAATGTTATTAATAATAGTTATCAACTTATCGTCAATCTGTCTTCAAATGTCTTTGAGATTCCGTAAATATAAAGAATATGGCTTTCAAATAATGGAACGATAGGTGTATCAATTTGAAAGTGCAACACATTAAGTTCGAAAATTTGTCGTCAACTTACTATGTTGGTGTAGCATAATCAGTTAATGCATTTCTCCGAATATCCAAGTTTGAATCCCGGTAGCAACAACAATATTTTTTTGATAAATTGATTTTACATGTTGGAATATCTTTTTAATTAAAACATTTAATTTGTATTAAAAATATCACAGACCTATGTTCTAAAAAATTGCAACTTCCCAATAAGAATACAAAAATTGCAACTTCACAATAAAAATTAATGAAATAATTCATAATTATTTTTTGAGAATTTTCTTAAATGCGCATTATTTATATTGATGGGATGAGTAGTATTTTTTAATTTCTACATTTTTTGAATTTTGTATTTAATTTTATTATGAGTATTATTAATCTTCCGGGTATTAAATATGTTTCACTATTCCTGTCGTAAACGTACCTCATTAGTGTATTTTTTTGCAGTGAACTCTATCAAGTACATATTTAGATTTTTTTGTATCTTGTCACAAGTGATTGTTCAGATACTGTATCACTGTACGTACACATTATATATAATATTGTCATTTCGTCAGCAGCAGCTCAATAATAATCCAATTAAGTTTGCACGTGGGCGTCCGTATGTAGTTATGTATGCAATCACATGCCATTACTCGGTAAACGTGGACCTAATTGAATACCTATTGAAACATTTTTTTCCTACTTCTTATCCGACCAAACTATTGATTATTAATTGGATCAATTTTGCGCCGTTTATAGAATTCCAGGCACCCGATTCAAAATCAATTTGACCGAATCAAATCATTGATTAAATTTACCATACGAATACTACCCACGTTTTCATTTATCTGTATGCTTAATGGTATGCTGTGGCATTTTAATCTGAATTATTTTTTAAGGTTACGTAACGTGTCCCATCTAATTGGAGTCATAATAAAGATAAAAGGAAATACGACACACAGAAATTATCCCCGCGATGATAATTACCGACAATTTGTAGGGCGATATTTTACTACTCATCGTTATATTTTAATGGTGGCTCCGTAAGCAAAACACTGATAGCTCAATATATATTCAACAGAATCACCATTGGCATATTCTTTAACTTAATGACATACTCAAATTCAAAATACGCTATAAAATCATAATTTATAATATTATGTCTGGTTATCTTAAACCTGCGTTTGTGCTATTTCTATTTTATTTATTTACCAAAATGTCTTTAGTTATTGTTACCAACATATTTTTAGTAAATAATAATATTTGTTGATTTTTTGGAAACGTAAAAATATGTTTGATAATTATTATTTATTATAGATTGAGGAAAACGTAAAAAATATTTATACATCAATAAGGAAGAAAATAAATTATTCATAATTTAGACATTATTTAGCACATATTTTAAACATTTTATATTACTTTTAACATAAAAATACATTATGAAGTTATTTTGTCATTGAAAGCACCGATATAATCATGGTGTTATACCTAAATTTATACTCGTAGGTACATTTCTATTCGTGTTACACCATGTTCAATTTCGGATATGAAATGCTATTGGCTAATAAAAAATTATAGTCATTCTCCTCTTCAGTAGGAAATCATTGAAATGACATCATAGTGATATCACAATGAAGATTTTGACATCGGTGATAGAGGGATTTGATATACCTAGGTATCATAATTTAAAAACGCCACAAGTTTATATAACAAAATATTCATATAGGATAATTTTTTAACAGATTCGAATATCCCGTTAAGCAATTGTCTATGTAATGTATGCAAATAAAATGATTCAGATTTCTATATGGACTTTTAGTTTAGAAATCTACCTATCATTTACCTAACTTCGATATATCTAGTGTTGACACTGTTATATAATTAATTTATATTTATTAGGTTAGGTTAGAATGGACTGGAAGAGATCCGTAGAGGGTCGAGCAAACCAATTATTTTTTGTAAAACAAGATTTGTATCATTAGTTGACATGGCGGTTACTTTGTGGTGCAACATGTGGTGCAACAATTTTCAAAATAAAACTTTGTACTACACATACGTTGGGTTATTTTCAGTACTACTTTTGAGAGGTGCAGTCTCTGTTATCATCCTGTGATAACTAAACTAAATACAGAATTGTAGTATAGTCAGATAATGGGGCGAGACTCGAAAAAAGGGGGGAGGTTTCGGTCGTTAACGAGAATATGGACAGTAAAGGCGAAGTATTAGGTAATGTTGATTTGTGTATCTATGGTTTATGATGAAATAACAAGATGGGTTCTATCATCCAACAGGTACCTTTTTTTATTTTTCATTATAAAGTTATTTTTTAATCTAAAATATACTCTTCTTCATTTTTTACAATGCTCTTTCATCTTTCTGGTAGACTTGTAAGGCCTCTTTTCAAAAATTCATTTGTCCTTGACGAAAAATACTCCTCCAGTACTGTTCTGATCTCGACTATAGAATTCTTATTTTTTCATTCAAATGATATTGATAATTGCGGAATAAATGATAATCAGATGGGGCAATGTCCGGAAAATATGGTGGGTGGGGCATCGTTTCCAAAAAAAGGTTTATTTCTGAGACTCAAAGAAGAGCATACATTCTTTCTCTGCGCGCGTAAGTTTCTGAAAGACTGAAAGTTTGTGAGGGGTTCCTCACAAACTTTGTACGCAACACTATGTATACTTAGTTATTATTAACTATTATTTTTATTATTCGCATGTACTACTGAGTACTTATTATTAATTACTAAGTACGTATTTAAAAAAACTGTAAAAATGACATGTAATGTAATGTGCCAAAAAATATTTTTTTCTGTGATTTTCATCATTTATCAGTCAAATCTCATACATATTTTTTCCTAATCGGTGAGCCAACACTGTCAACAGATGGGATTTCACAAAATTTACGCCACACATTCTGCGACATAACCTCGGATGCATCTTAGTTCTTAAGGACTTGCACTATCTTCTTCCTCGAACGACATTACATCGTTAAAACGAGCTATTCATTTCCAATAACGCTTATCGCGGCCGGACGGGTCTCTGCCGCGCTAAATGGACCTTTATCGCTGTGTCCAATTTATGAAACAGCCAGTACAGTCGTAAAATGCGAGTAAATCGAGAGGGGTATGTCCCGCCGGTTCGATCGCACTACGGTGAATAATATTTATACGCGGGATTAAGATAAATCTGCGAGCGCGGCGCGCTTGTTAACAGCGCACTGTTATCGCCGCGCAACCGGAGATTGTCACTCGTCCTTTCATTGAGAGTTATTATTAACTACTGTTATTATTGCAATCGTCGCGGTGCACATCGTTACGCGCGTTATGCACATGCACAGTGAAATTAATACAGCAAATAAAATTATTGCGGTTTCATGTTTATCTCCTACCCTCTCAACATGTCTTTTCGCTCCATCTCACCGTCACCTTTCTAATACAGATATTTTTATATATGAGTTATAATTCTATTAGCACCATTTCACTAAAATCATATTGTTTTTTGTGCTACGGTTATTTTAACTGTGATTAAGAGATTTGTGAACGATTGTAGCCATCACCGCTACATTAGAATTAAACTACCAACAGATACATCAGTCGCCGGTCATTTACAATTGAATACCAATCACACAATCAGTCATAATAACGGTTTAGCTCATCAGTATATTGGATACTATACTCCAAGACCAAATGAATAGAAAATATTTTTTACATTCTCGTAGCATTTTTGACGATCCTTATATAATTGATTTCAAGTCAAGATGTCTATATATGAAAATTTTTCTTTATTTATATAATTGTTTAATTTTATATCACCAGTATTATTTTATTAACTTAGAAGCCAAGATTTTTATATTTCTGAATTTTTTATTACGGTCATCCATTTTGTAACTATACTATTTTGTTATCTTTTTATACGTTTTTCTGATACCAATTTTTTTTTTCTGTAAATTGTCGGTTGTCAGGACATACATATTTTAAGTATTGCAAAGATTATTTACGTTTTCTTGATAAAACATAATATAACAGTATTAATTTAAACCAATATAATATATTTGTCACCACTTTTACTGTCAATAGTTACCCGATGTATTTATTAATCAAACAATAGTTAATATTAAAGACTGATATGCTCAAAAAAATTGCAAATTCATCAATAAATCGTCAAATCATTCTATAAATTAATCTTTTAAAAAGGTTCAAGTAGGTACTATTTTTAAATAATATGAGAAATATATATATGTAACTTTACAAATATTTTGATTTAATACATACTACTGACGTTGCATGGTATGAAATTATTTGTCAATTGGCATTCAAATTACAAGTCCTTAATATTAAGATAATATATTACAAACCGATGTATTCAGACGAATATGTTAAAGAGATTAGGCCAGGCAGTGAATTCAGTAAGAATAATCTAATAATTATTATTATGTTAGGCCGTAAAAATGTTCCTTAAGGAGCATAACAATATTTCAGAAAAAAAATGAGCGGTCCATAAATTAGGCAACATTATTCTTATAATTCAGATTTCCTCCAATTTTCCAAATTCTCTCATATAACATCCCTTTTATAACAGCTACATTGGCTCCGATTCCCTGAAAGAGTTGAATTCAAATTGCGCTGGTTGATGTACAAGGCGACACATAACATGATGCCTCTGTATCTTTAGGAGATTTGTATATCAAACAATTTGAATGTTTGACGTCAAACTCTCAGGTTAGCCTCTACTACAGCCGCAGAAGGAATTGTAGAACGGATCAACCGTTGTCAGAAGTCTAAATTTAGTAAACGGGCAGGCCCAAAAGCGTGTAACTCTTTGCCGCCCATCATTAGAAACAGTGTATTAGACACTTTATTTAAGAAGAAACTAAAAACTCACCTTTTCAAAAAATCATTTCGTTAAGTGAAAATAACAATTTTTAATTTTACATACAAAAATAACTATACATAGTTTATGTGTAAAGCGCCCTTGAGGTGAAGGTTTCTATGAAAATGGCGCTGTACAAATTATCCAATACTATTATTATTATGCTTTAGTATTTATTATATTTTCAAATTTGCATTACCGAGTGAAGCTATTTTTTACCAAAAAAAATTTTGACCAACTGCGTAATATTTTTATATTACATTATTAATGATTGATTGACACGCTACTGGTTTCTTTTAAATGAAAAAAAATCTTAAGATAAGTTGTTGCAAAAAATATAATCATACGCAAATGACAGCTGAACACATCTGAATGATGAATTTCTAAATACTTATGATTATATTGATCGTGTATATAATACATCGATTGAGGCCAATATGAGCAATTATTTTTCAAATATTTTAAATAAAATGTGCTGATTGATTTTGCATTTACTTCGTGGTGTAACATTTTCATTTGAAAAAATATATAATTTTTGTTTTCACTTTTTACTACTCACACAAATTTGATTTTTTTGAATATTTCAAATAACTTGTGCAGGTATATCGAATAACATGAAAAGATTGTAACAAAACATACATTGGCCATACAGGGAGAAATTTAAATACCAGAATTAAAAAACGTCGACGCTGTCTGAAAAATGATAATTTCTCCGAATTTTGTAACCATATCATTGATACCAACCATTCCTTCGACAGGCACGATCTAAAATTACTCCACTCTGTACCATATAGGGGAATAATAATGAATAACCTAGAAATGATAGATATCCAGAAAAAATTGAATTCGGAGAAAACATTAATGAACAATTTCACATTTTCTAATCCTTCGCCGCTATTATCAATATTTCCTAGAAACAAAATAATTGAGCCACTCCCACCCTTACATGCCCCACTGCCTCAATAGCCAACTGTATTTAATTTTAGTTCAATTTACACCTGTAGATGGAACGGACTACTCTTCCCAAAACTAGTCGTGATACAACTAAAAAAAGTTGTGTGTGTGTGTGTAGTACGAAATAAAAAATTATATATTTTTTTAAATTAAAAAGTGTTCTTTGTATTGTAAATTATATTTTTTGGTTTCTGTGAAATTAAATTGACTGCCTTTTTGAAGTGACATTTTATTTATATTAATCGTTTAGTTGACGTGGTGTTTTCCATGCCAATAAAAAACCATAATAACTAATTTTTTTGTGTAATGTTAATGACATTCACCACCCACTCGTACGTTTATCAACTTTTTAAATCAATCAATTTTTTTTAACAATTTTATCAATTGTGGTTCAACAAAAATGGCTCCAAAAAATATTTTGTGATTTCAGACATAGGTGCGCTATATTCGACAATTTTTTTTAGTAACCTCTTTTAACCCTTTTCTGTAGGATGTCTAACAAGAAAGGCAAATAAAATTAATTTAAGGTTTATCTGGCTATCAAAATAAATAAAAAAATTACTATGAGGTTATTTATTGCATAGAATAAATTTGACACAAAATGCTTATTTAATTGAACACCGTCAAAATATGCAAAACCTTGTTTTGAAATATAATGGTCTCCTGCTTAAAATAATAAATGACATGTTCAATAATTGCTCTTTGTCTTGTTTTGAATTACCATTTAGAAAGCTTACAGCATTTTAATTCTTCAAGGCTCCATTGGAAGTTAATGGAATTTCTCGTAATTGCGAACTTCCGCGCAATTTTTTTTTTTTGTTGATTATTCGATTTACATGTTTTGTTCATTCGTGTCTTCGTTCTGTCCCCCAGCCAGCCTCCGCAGCCAATCATACGAACTGTTGGCTCATTGCATATCCGAACGAGCTCGTTACCGGCTAAATAGATTAGGCTTAATGTAATTTTTGAACGGGCCGTTATGTTTATCGTACTAACATCGGTTTGACGCCTCCTTGAGCGACCGCCGCTGTTGTGTTGCGTTGAGTTTTGTCAAATTAACTGGGACAAGATGATTAATGCTTCCATACATTTTTGACAGGCACAAATAATATGTTTACCTCGTCCAATTTGCTCCGTGCGGACGCCGGGCAACCGATGCCGGTCGGCCTGCGTTGTTCTTGGAATTTGGACTATATTTGATAACCGATAAACGCCTAACGGGGAGTGAATAAAATCGATGTATCGTTATGCCATGGTTTTATAATTATTTATTTATGTTCACTTAATATCGTGGTGTGTTCCTTGGAATTCTGACTAGACTATTATTATTATTATTATTCAAACTTATTCTAGAAATAACGAGTAATCATTATCATTTTTCTATGATGAATTTCAACATGTCTAGAATGTTTTGTAATATTTCAATTATTGTATACTTAAAGTTATCTGGTGATTTTAATGCGAACCATTGTTAATTCTTAAGTATGAATATAGTTTATGTCATTATATAATTTGTTTAATCAAGTACCTACCTATAATCCCTTGTCCTTATGAGATGAATATAATATGAACATAAAAACACTTTTAGATATGAATTAAATATAATAATTAGAAATATATACATATAAAATCAATTTTATCGAAAAATATTATTGTTGCACCATCGGGATTCGAACCTGGATCTCTTTCCAAACCAGGGAAGGTGTATTGTCCAACTACACTACAGCGACGATATTTTTAGCGACAAATTTTTGAACCTATATATTACCTTATTGATATTAATATATTTAACCGTTTCATTATTTGAAAGAGACATCTACCTTATTTTTAGGGAATCCCAAATTGCTGTCTATGGACTGTAAAGTGTGTTTTTTTTACATATTATTCTAGAATAAGCCTGAGAAATCAATATTTTTTCAATCAATATTATAATAAATAACAAAAAATTTCAAATCAATATTTAAATTTTTTATATATTTTCTTATTTTGTCTAGTATATTATAAATGTGGAGATTAAGGGGTGAGAATTGGTGAGCGTTATATATATATAACGTGATCACTTGAGCCAACCGAAGACAGGTCGTAAGCTCTGTAATTACCACATACTTCCGTATATTTTCCATTAAATATAATAAAAAATTGCTTTGTCTCTATGAGATACCCGATAATTGTTTAACAACAGTGCCTTTGTAGGTAAAAATCCAGTAATTGTGTGTTCTTGAACGTATTCAAATATTGTTAATAATTTGTTTATTTCGGTGTAACCGGGTTGTGCGTTCCCTGCTTTACCGATAAATATACAAATACGATATAAATATTACATACACATGTTTTTAAATATTTGAAAAAGTATTACATAACATTAATAACTAATAATAAGTGCTATATTCAGTTACGGCTATTATTATATTTACAACGACGCCATTCTTTAGTCACGGGCCCAGCCCTGCAATAATGCAAATACACTATACGCACGGCATAAAGTTTATAGATATTGATAATAATTGATCGAAATAATCAAAAATACGATTTGGCATCAATCAATCAATCGTAACAGTTGCAATGTTGTAAAATTTTAACTAATATTATCTTACAATAATGTTTGTGCATTGAAATAAACGGGGCTTGTTTAAACAATATTGCAGTGTTTATAAAATGCCTAAATTTTGATAAATATGATTATGCTTCGTCGCATACTCAATTTCTGTTAGTGTCATTGTATGTAAGAAATAATAAGAAAGTAACAAATATCTCAAACGTGTTCTTAATATCTCTATGTTAAGATTACTTAAATGTTTAATCTTTTATGTATTAACGCAAACACGCAAGTGCGCAAATATATATTAAATTTGAAATTAAGCTTACACTGTCTACATTATGAGCAAAAAAAATACGTATTATATTAGCGAAATCCTATAAATTTTTCTGACTGGCAAGTACACTATCCATCAGTCATCTCGCGTAATTAATCATTTGTCACATATATGTTCGCAATGTTTACGTTTGTTCAGTAATTATTTATTGTAAACATAATGTCAGTTGAAGAATAATTAATTAGGTATTAATTAGGTACCCATATAATTAAAAATTGATACTTGAGAACACCGTTTGTACAATTCCAGGCAGGGCAACACATAATACAATAGCTGCCCTCAGGGGCCGGTTTACAGCTTATAGTGGCCGCTACGCGGCTAAGACTTACGTAGAATCTATATTTTATTTAAATCAATATAATAATGGTGCACAATGCACTATTGTTAAAGTAATATATTACGGGCTGCGCAGCGGTCACCACTGGCCACATAGCGGCCACTATTGGCCGCGATGTGGCCATAATAGTCGTCCGCAGGACCTAGCAGAGATAAATATACAGTTTTGAAGAGAAATATTTTTTATATTTCACAAAACATCTGTTGGCAACATAACCGTCTTAAGCTCGTAAATATCGTTATATTATAGTAACAAATACGGCAGTGTCCACCTATTTATTAAACGGAAAAGACAGTTTTTGAAAGAACCAGTTAGGCTCCACAAATTTTAAAATAGCGGTCTTTTTGTATTCCATACCAGAGATGCAGTGTCAAAATCAATTACATCAAAACCGATTGTGTCCACATATTATCGAAACAAATCTGGCAAAATTAAAGCTCTCTTATTTCGTAAATAATAAATAATATACATTTAGCAAATGACAGGATATTAAAGTTGGTATACACTGCTGATATTTTTTCTACATACTTCAAATTTTCATCAATCATGCTGCTCGCACGATCGTAAAATTCACTAGAATACTCAAATACTAATAAAAGCCGAAGCAATTCACGTATTTCGTGTAAATTACCGAGCGCGTTTATGGCCCTCGTGAAATTGCGTGAAAACTGATTTTTGCATTTATCTTCCACCTTAAATCAAACAGTTTTACGTAGGCAGCTACTGTGAATTATGTATTAAAATAAATTATAGTCCGGGGTGTTATACTCAAGAATGCCTTTGACGCCTGAATTTAAAGAACTCTTTTAATTTTTCCAGAGTTCTTTCTCGGTCGTTTCATTTGAGCCGGGGCGTAATAAACTTTGCGGGTAATTTACTCGGGAAGGACAAAAGAGCACGCCACTTGTTACTGCCGATGTTTATCTACCTGAGTTAAAGTTGACAGTCGGATGTCTTTCTCTTATTATCGTCAGTGACAATCACGGGGCTCATACAACACACGCGCGCGCACTCGGTGCACTTAAACAAATTAAGTCGTATGCAAATGCAAACTTTTAAGTGCACATTATTTAACCACCGTGATGCCATAATTGCATTTCGGTATCTTATTTTCAAAACCTTTTAAAATACAATTTCTTTATATTAGTGTTGTGTATTGGAAGCGTAAATTTTTTATATTATAGTGTGGAAACAAAAGTAAATGTATGTAGTAAAATAGTCGGATTTTTTTTAAAACTGCCATGTTTGGTACATGAAATATATGCCGCATCAATGAGCTTAGTATTTTACGGATTAAATTAACTGCTTGTGCCATAAGCAATAGAGATATATTTAACAGGGTAATTTCTAGAATTTGAATATTTTATTTATTTATAAATATGTTGAAATTAATGGTTTACATAATTCAACGATTTTTTTGTAACGGAGAGATATTATTATTTTTTAGTGATGGAGATCGTTTAAATTTGTTTTATATAATTTCAAATAAAAATACAATTTTATATATGTACGTGTTTGTTGGTCTCTACTCGCCACTCGCCTAGTGATCTAGTGGTCCGGGGTTCTAGCCTCGATCCAGGAGTCCAGCAAGTTAGTCCTATTTTCATAGCACAAGCGTTTTGATTAGTTTGAAAATAGTAAAAATATTTATGTGACACGTATTCCATATAGGTACAGATTTCTCTATTTTTAAAAATTATTATCTAAGAATATTTAAATCAGAGCAACAGTCAATAATAAAGTTGCAAGTACCTATATACGAATTAAGTAAGTTATATACAGTAGAACCACGATTTTAAATGGCTGGAATTCAAGTTTTCTCTCCATTTGCGTGTATTTTTGCAGTCCCGTGTCATTTCAGCACATTAAAAATCCTATTTTACGTTTGTCTTTCCCGCAATTTACGTCTTAAATTAATGGAAATTCGTTCAGCCAGTTCGCTATAGAGCCAAAAGTGTGTTCGTCATTTGCTTGTCGTTTATTTTTTATTCTCATACCTATGCAATTTTTACGTCTCGTTTTTATATTAGTTTTTACAAGCTGGAATCAGCAAGAAGTCTAGAATAGATAACAATGGTGGATGGGAAAGAATTTTGAATAACCCTTGCAGACCTACTTAGACGATTCCAACGTAATAACATCGGACATAGTGAAAATTCATGAAATAGTGGACAGGTCGTGTAAACGAAAACTTAACAGAAGAAGAACCTTCCTGTTCATCCCATAGATCTAGTTTCTACAAGAGAGAATGCCATGAGACATATTGAAAGGTTCATAGCATATTTGACTAGTAATTTAATTTATAATATTGAAAAAACTATTTAAAAAAAATAAAAAATTAACGTTTTTTCAATACCCCCCAATTTACATTTTCTCTTTGTTTACATTTTTTTTGTTGGTCCCTTCAAGAACTTAAAATCGGTATTTCACTGTATACGTTTTTGTTAATAATCGAGATTGGTGGAATTTTGAATTCGAGTCTCAGTTGGAGTTATTTTTATAATAATATGTCGTGTTCATCTAAAGGGATTTGAAAAATGACATTATTTTTGTATACCTACATATGTACGTACATATGCATTTATTTAATTACTATATTTTTATATTATTTTAATACATGTGTCTATAATACCATCTGCCGAAATAAAATAAGTATTTTTTTAAATGTGTTTTATTTAATTTTAATTTTAACAAAAATATTAGCAAGACTTATCAGTCAGAGAAATTTAAAAATATTTTCAGTGGTTTAAAGATTCTTGTTATTCGTTATTATTATTATTCTTATACAACATCAATAGACTATCAGTGTTCATATTTAACATGAAAACATAAATTCAATAAAAACACGATTGATTTATTTTAAATTATTTCTTTAAAAGTTTTTTTAATATTTTCCCTAATTCGGAGATAATCTCTGTATTTCATTTCAATGTCTCCTTTTTGCGATATTTTAAAGTTTAATATCTCGCGTCTGACAAAAGTTTTCAATTAAAATTATTGTATCTAAAGAATTTAAAAAATAAGAATTCTTGTCTGACGAATTTCCCAGCGGCAGGTACCAGGGCAGGGCCCCGCGAGTGAAGTATTGTGTTACTCGATTGTTCCGCGTGCAGTATATCAAGGCGGCCCCCGCACCTGCCAAAAAACACCGTTTTCCGTGCTTTATAAACTATTGTGTCCCCCGTGCCTGGGCCCTAATTTAGTGCGCACATTTTGTTTTATTTTAGACTCACATTCTGTTGAGAGGCGTTGATTAATTGATAGTCGCCTCTGCGTCCGCCATCTGTGTGATTCACGTGGAACTGTTATTGCAGTATTTGTATTTATTACGGAACGGATGAATGAGGAGAGAATGGTAAGAAAGATATCTTCTTCCTCGTTACGAGGATGACGTCTGTCCTGGCAATCGATTGTGAGTCCGCATGTGGCTGATGAGCCTTATTCTCGAACCGCATACTATTATATTTTGCACGTGTACCGCTGGGCAGGGGGTTCTGAGTGACGGATCTTCCTTCTTTTTCTCCTTTTTTGGTAATTGCTTCAGTCCGCTTGTGTTTGCAATTTTCCCTGCACAATATACTTTTTGACGCCATTGTCCCTCGGTCCAGGGCCGCAGTTTCCCAGTGTTCAGGATATATGCCACGTCTACTCCGGATGAATGAGGAGCCAATGGTAAGAAAGATATATGACGCAAGTGTTGATGGAACCAGAAATAGAGAACGTCCGCGGAAGACTTGGCAAGGCCAGGTAAACCACATACTAGATGGTGGTTTTGTTAGAATCTTCAATAATCGGCGAGCTTTTATGAGAAGATGTATAAATGTGGATAAGGCGAGAATTATGTTTCAGGCCAGAAGAGCGTGGCAATCTATCCTCTTCGTAATAATAATAAGAGAACAAACTACTACATTCCCTTATCGCTGCCGAGACAACACAGACTTGGTAATGAGGTCAGTGAGTTTGTAGATATATTCCATGACAGCTTCACCTGGGGTTGATTTTGAAATATTGATGGCTTTGTGGTAACTTTTGTTAATATAATATTTTGATTTCTGTTTACAAATAAAAATATATTTATATTGTCTAAGTCTCAATATGTTAGTGAGTTACTTCTAAATATTAATTTTAAATATCGTTTTGATTTTTTTTTCTTTGTATATTTTTGTAAAATTTAATTAACCTGCAAGGATAATTCTTTATTTTGTTTGTACTGTACGCATAAATAAATACTAAATTTGTAGACACAGTTGATACGGTTTCAGAAAATTAAATATATCGGAGGAGAGTTTAAAAATGACTGCGGGAAAGATGGCGAAATTCATAGTGCATCCCAGCATAGGTCGGTGGTGAATAATCAGTGAAAGTTCTTCTAAACAGGCAGATTTAATTCAATCTATAAGTTCACTTTATCACATGGATTCACATAGAAAGAGAAAGGGGAAAACCTCGATATTGACTTTCACTTCTTTTCATACAGAGATGACTGGACACTTTTACATGTAAGACGACTTGGATAGGTAATTGATAGTTTTTCGATACGATCCCAGAAGGAAGGTGCTTGGTGGGTCGGTGTGAAGAGAGATTTGACCTACAATGCGCTGCATTTATCGAAACATCGGAAGAAGTCCATTGTTGAGGACCCTAGGAAAAAGGGTAGAAAATGATTAATTATAATAGACAAATATCAGATATCTCATAGAGACAAAGATATTTAATATAAAATGTATGAAAGTATGGAGTAATTACAGGTCATACTTCCATATATTTTCCATTATATATAATACAAAATAGCTTTGTTTCTATGAGATATCTGATATTTGTTTAATAACAGTGTCTGTAGGTAAAAATCCAGTAATTTTGTGTTCTTGGATATATTAAAATATTGCTAATTATAATATAATTATTGTTATGGATCATTTTTCTCTAACTTAATTAATTGGTGCTGTGTTTGTTTGATGTCGTTTTATTTGATATCTTTGTTTATTTTATCTTTTATTTTATAATTGTTATATTTATTAAATTTATACTGTAAATATTTTTATTCACTATTTCTATTGATTTAATTATCAATTGGTATGCGTCGCCCGGCCATATTTGAGATCGATAGTATGAAAACAGAATTGTATTCCTAGTATGGTGGTAAGAAAGGACTACTGCAGTCGATCGCACCGAGATAATCTCAAGTACGGCTTTGTGTTCTTTACAAACATCTTTAAAATGATGAAACCGATTCTTGAAATAACAAAGAATATAATATTCGCTCATTGTTTGTGTTTTCATAAGAGATCATTGATCATGGGCGCCATGTCGAAAGTAAGGTAAAGAGGCGACGAAGAAAATGTGTGGGAGCTCAAATAATAATGTTCAAAATTTTGATGACGGTCGTCCATGATTTCTGTAATTTACTTTTTAGTGATCCTGCAGGGGCACTTGATATTGATATTAACGATATATTATGGGAATTGATATTATTTTATAAATAATTAGATAAAATATCTTGCTTAAACCACTATTCATTGATGATTCTACATATTTTGATACCTATAGTATCTTCTTCAGGAAACAATGTATACTGAAATTTACAAAAAAAATACAAGCATAAATAGAAACAATGTATACTGAAATTTACAAAAAAAAATACAAGCATAGATAGAAACAAAACTATAAAATGGTGAATAAGTAAGAACTAATATGAAAGCAAAGTTAAAAGGTGACTATTTGCAAAGTGAATTTGGTTATTTATAATATTTAGTTTGATTATCTTACTTTATCTTATTTCTAAAATTTCAAATTTCTCTAACTGAAAACCTCTAGTATTTGTATGTATAATTTCTAAACCCTTGTTAATAATTAAATAATGGTTAGTTTCCAAAAGGTGATTGGAAAATTCTGAATAGTTGTTATCATTTAGGCATCTCAAGTGCTCCTTAATTCTAATATCAAAATTTCTGCAAGTTTTACTTATATAAAAATAATTGCGATCATTGCAAATTAATTTTTAGACCCCCGATTTCTTTAAAATATCATCCTTATCCTTGTTTTTTAATATATAATTCTTTAATTTGATAATTCTATTTGCAAATAGTCACTTTTTAAATTTTTTTTCATATTAGTTCTTACTTATTCGCCACTTTATAGTTTTGTTTTTATCTATGCTTGTATTTTAATTTCAGTATACATTGTTTCCTGAAGAAGATACCGTAGGTATCGAAACATGTTGAATATTCAATAAATAGTGGTTTAAACAAGATATTTCGTCTAATTATTTATATAAAATGAGGTCACAAAGTAATTTTGCTAATATTGAAGAAGAGATATTATTTTACATAGAATCCCTTATTTCTCATTAAGCTTTCTAAAATACTATTATAGATTATTGAACTTCGAAAATTTATCATGCCCGTTATTCAAGACTATCGAACATACTGAGATTTTGTCTCCGTGGCCAGTCTCGCGAAATAATAAATATCCAGCTTACATATGTAGACTGTCAGTGCACCCAGCCGGCATCCGCGTGCTGTGCAAGTGTTATCTTTCATTTCTGGCTCAGAAGCTAGTATTGAGACTCAACTAGTCTAAGTACCGTTGTATTAATAGACTGTTATTTTATTCCCATATCGTAGGCGTACCTGGTGCGCGGCCAAGTGACTTATGCATACCTCGTTGTGAGTGAACGTTTCCTCAAAAGATTGGTAGACAACCACTGCGACTTCCATTTTCTCGCCGTCTATACATAATTCTCCTTATTATCTCATCAGAGGTTAAATCCCATGAGCAGAATTACGATCGCCGTTAACTTCATACGACCAAATTTGGGTTGGTTCTGTTTTAACGTAGCCTTTTAAGGTGTGCACTTATATTTATCATTTTCAACGCTTTTAAGTTACTTCCTCTATTTGTTTTATGTACCTGCCAGACGTACATCTAATTAATTCTTAATTTTAGATTTTAATGTATGTATGTGTTATGTGCAAGCGCCTAATTCCAAAACCTCCTAAAACGACTTTATGTGTTTTTGAGTTAAGAATGAAAACGTATATTTTGACAGCAAATGTACAAAATGTTTGTTTTTACATCAGTATTTTTTAAAGAAACAATTCTGAAATGTACTTTTTTTTCTATATGTATCCTTCTGGCAGCTATGCTGGATTTTAGATGATTCAACAAACGTGATTGGTTGATTTAATTGTAGAAGGAATAGCAACTTATACTGTCTGTTTTGGCATATTTTAGAACTAACCCTGATTTTGAACATGCAATATCAATAGATTTAAGTGGATTTTGCAAGAACGATGTGTTTTGCATGTAGCTGACAAAAGAGTCTACAAAACTGCACATTTAACTCAAATTATCCGAAATCCGTTTTAGTGGGTTTTGGAATTAGGCGCTACATGTGTTCATATTTCAATCACACGCCTACACTCTTTTTTCCTTCCACCTTTTTAAGAGTTACTTCGGATGTAATGAAGTAATCCGTCATGCTCTTCTCATTATTGGTTGAGGAGCCATAGCACTAATCACCCTCGCAGTTCGTTTATTACAATACTATTAACTTGAAAACGAGCCTCACGTCAAATTGATACCGTATGGATGAATATTGCACAGGTATGGCTTTGGTACAATGATACCGTAGCCAACCTATATCAGTAAATAACCAAATATTTTTGCTAATTGTACCATATATATAACATAATTTATCGAATTTAAAATCATAATAAATTCTAACAATGCTTTGAAGATTCTAATTATTGCACGTGTTGCTTTGTTAAGTGGAATCGAAGCGGGAGTGCACAACTATTATAACGATTCCGGGATAGAGTAGGGGACCCTTTGGAGTTTCCTCCATTCAATACACTTAACTTAGAGGCTGGTGTGGACTCCTGTCGTTAGGATAATTGGCTGTGTTCTGTGCTTGATTTTTTATGAAATTAAAAAAATCTAATATTAATAAATTTTGTTATTGAGTTCTGCTAGTTTGCGTAAAGTATTATTTAAATGTTACAGCTGTCTCGGCAGTTAACACTATTTTGAAACTATACTATTCTATACTATATATAACTATACTATACGAAAGAAAAGGTATGGGACGTGCAAGGGGCATTTGTGGGTGGAAGAGGATGCATGGATCAGATCTTTTCTCTACGAGTGATGACGGAAAAGTTTTTGGCGAAAAACCTAAAACTTTTTTGTGCCTTCGTAGATCTACAGAAAGCATATGATAGAGTTATAAGAGAAAAGTTATGGAAAGTACTTTCTGATCACGGGGTGAATAGTAAACTTATACGCGCAATCGCATCCCTATACGAAGGAAGTTCTGCGTGTGTAAGAATCAATGGAGCACTCACACCATGGTTTGACATTACAAAGGGTGTCAAGCAGGGTTGTGTAATGTCTCCATGGCTGTTCAACTTGTATATGGATAAATGTGTGAAAGAACTAAAATATATGAATGTAGGAGCAAAAATGGGCGATTTGATTGTATGCTGTTTATTGTACGCCGATGATGCAGTACTAATGGCGAATAATGAACAAGAACTACAGAATCTGGTGAGTAGAACGTACGATGTATGCAAGGAAAGCGACCTCATGATGAATGTTAACAAGTCGAAAGTGATGGTATTTGAGAAGGAGGAAAGCAAGACACCATGCAAAATACTTGTAGGTAATGAATGTTTGGAACAAGTAGATGAGTTTGTATATTTGGGAAGTATGTTTGATAGAAACGGAAAGGCTGAGAATGATATCGAAAGGAGGGTGACTGCAGGAAATAAAGTAAACGGTGCTTTGAATGGAATTATATCTAACAGGAATATGTCAACCGAGGCAAGACTAGCGGTGCACAATGGAATCCTGGTACCGACACTGATGTATGGAAGTGAGGCCTGGAGCTGGCAGAAAAGGAACGAAAGTAGACTGAATGCAGTGGAAATGAGATCACTTAGGCGTATTTGTGGCAAATCTATTTATGACAGAGTAAAGAATGAAGAAATAAGAAAAGAATGTAAAGCTGATGTTAGTATAGTGAGTAAGATTAAGAAAGGATCACTTAGGTGGTTTGGTCATATGGAAAGGATGAATGAGGAGAGAATGGTAAGAAAGATATATGACGCAAGTGTTGATGGAACCAGAAATAGAGGACGTCCGAGGAAGACTTGGCACGACCAGGTAAACCAGATAATGGAGGATGGTTCTGTTAGAAGCCTCAATAATCGGCGAGCTTGTATGACAAGATGTATGAATGTGGATGAGGCGAGAATTGTATGTCAGGACAGAAGAGTGTGGCGCTCTATCCTCTCTGCCTACCCCCACGGGGAAACGGCGTGATGGTAAGTAAGTAAGTACTATTAAGTAAAAAATAGTGAAAACTTGCAAAATTGTATTTTACCGTCTCTCCTTTCTATCATACTTACAAGTTATACCACATATTTATTACATAAACTTTATGATAGTTAATTAATCTACCATCCATAGTTTCCTCGGGAGTAGAGTGCCACACTTTTATGTTCTGACACGCAATTTTCGCCTTATCTACATTTGTACATTTTCTCATGCAAGCTCGTCGATTGTTGAGACTTCTAAAAGTACCATCTTCCATTATCTGGTTAACCTGGTCACGCCAAGTCTTCTACGAATGTTCTTTATTTCTGGTGTCATTGACACTCGCATTATATTATATCTTTCTCACTATTGTATCCTCATTTTATACAACTAAACCATCTAAGCGACCAAATATAAATATCCTCGCACTTACATTTTTTTAACGTAGTTAATGTCATACTTTTAACAAATATCACTAGATGGTGCAAAAGTACACTTAATTGATTATCTTTTTTCGATTCCGGTGAAATTATTATTAAATAATGTAAATTTTTGAAAATCTTTAAAAGAACTCGTAATATTATTTATGGAAAACACAATATCGCTTTTTATCTGCTTAATATAAAAAAGCTTGTTTGTTTAAATATTATTTTATTTATTATGATTATAAATTAAATGACATTATTTTATTAATTATTCTTGGTTTTTTAAAGACAAGGTATCTGCCTGGTAAATATATTTTGACTTATATAAATTAATGTCTTCGGTAAATAAGTTTCTAACTTATTATTTTGTGTATGTGTATCTCATTTTTATACGATTAAAAACATATTTATTTCTTACTCGAAACCAGTGTGATTCTGATTAATGGTAGATAATTGTATTTATTTCTCCGTAATCATTTAATTTTATAGAATATTTTATCTTTTAAAATTATCTTATCACACCAGTTCCTAGTAATTATTACAACAAAATATTTTCAATAATCTATCTTATAAATGACTCGTTGTCGCTAGGATTAATACATTTATTAATCACGTTTATTCATAAAAAAAATAGTTATGCGTTGTCTCATCAATATTCTTACAATTTTCAAACTAAGCCATGCGTTTGTACTATGAAAATAGGACTAACTTGGTGGACTCCTGGAACAAATGTCGAGTGCTGACCACCAGGCGAGTGTATTGACACTAGACTAATAAGGACAAATATAGCTAGAAAATAAATTGGTCTCCTAGAATCCTCAAAAAATCACATAAAATATTTTTTTTTGTGGTTTTCTTACTAAATAAATAGATAAGTATTATAAGATTGAGGAACTACAAGAGCTACCATTTTATTATTCATATAAACAGTCGGGAAACATGAATGCCTCAGGGAAGCATCTGAAGCATATATATATATAGATAAAATCAGATGCTTCCCTGAGGCATTCATATTAAAATGATGAGATATATATATATATATATATCATTTTAATACAAATTAAATGCATCAATTAGACAGATATACTCAATTCATCAAAAAAATATTTTAGCTGCCATAGGGATTTGAACCACGATTCAGGTACCCAAATACTCATAGATAATTAATATCTTAATTTATAACCAAATTTTTAATTTTCATTTACAGAACAGGGGTAGCACTCTTAACAATCAAAAAGCTGTGCATAACTGTAATTTCTGCGAAATAAATCTATATTAAATATTGATTTGATATGTAACGGGCGAATTGTTCTCATGCTGAGCTATCTAGTGAAAGAATTTAGAAGTGAAAAATAAAGCTGCTCGCGTATTTAGCATTATTTTTCGCAAAATCTGCCCCGAAAGTACCCCTTACTAAACACAATACTTCTCTTGCACAATGCGGTGTTCTAAATATTCGTCTAAATGTATACTAATGACTACATTCCAAACGTGGTATTATTTGAAATATTTGGATATGTCCAAGAATACATAATTACTGAATTTTTACCTACAAAGGAACTGTTATTAAACAAATAATGTATATCCCATAGAGACAAAACTATTTTTTATTAATGGAAAAATATGGAAGTATGGGTATTATTTTTTATTATAAAATATTTTCAGCCCTCCACTTAATTTGAATAATTTCCCTATAATAACATTCAATAAACTTACACAAATGCTGTCTTAAGGTGTATTTCGAGGTATTACTGCGTCTGTGTGTTTCAATTGAATCTGAAATTGACATTCAACGAAGATTGAGGTTTGGTAGTCTTTTTACAAATATAAAAAAGTTTATTTTGAGACGAAAATGTGTGTTAAAAGTATGACGTATTGAAGTTTATATTGTGAATGTTATACGTGTAACCAGATCGTAATATTATATAAACAATATTGGCAAACTTGGCGTTGAGCAGCGCAACACTGTCAACCTACTGTAAACGGTACTAATTGCTTGTGCATTTGCATTTGCTTTTGCTATTATTATTATTGCTTTACGTGCCGCAACGAAAGGCAAACACTGCTTCTTGTATATTGCGCAATCTGATGTAAATTCACGAGTTGTATTCACGATTGGGCTTAATTTAAGCGTACGTGCATCCGGATTCCCGGTAGCCATTGTCACGCAACAGCATGCGCTTTGTTCATAAATCTCAAATTCATTTTCAACTGTAATTATTCTTAATACATTACTTCTTTCTCAATATTTTTAAAACGTGTAATTGGTTGTTTTTAGATGTTGTAATCTCACATAATCTTTCGATTTTTCATCATTCATACGCCTCGTTTCCGATCAAGACTACTCATTCCTCCTCTAAAAAGTTTGTTACGTTTGTTTCCTTCAAATTTTTTTGTTATACATACATGTGTTATTCGCTACATTTTTCTTTCGTTTCTATTTCGCTCATATCGCTTTAATTTTTTCTATGTATCCATGAATCGTTTATACTTGAGTCGGTATAGTATCGATTTTCTCAGCAGAATGTTGGGCAATTAAAGAGGCCTTGGACATCTGCGTACTCCGGAACGTCAATAAGGCTCTTATATTCTCCGACTCGCAAGGAGCTCTTGAATCCCTTTCTGCTAATATGAAAGTTTGGCTGGACAATGAGATAATATAAATATGAATTAAATATATTAATTACAAAGATATACATGTAAAATCAATTTTATCGAAAAATATTGTTTTTGCGCCACCGGGATTCGAACCTGAATCTCTTTCCAATAATAATAATAAAGTTGTATCAATATGTCCAAAATTTAATGTAAATGAATTGATAATTCTGGCATCTGTTATCAGTTACTCAAAGGTATTTGAGATTACGTAAAAATAAGGTGGATGGTTCTTTCAAATAATGGAACGATTAAATGTATAATATCAAAAAGGTAACATATAGGTTCGAAAATTTGTCGCTAAATATATTGTCGCTGTAGCATAGTTGGATAATGCACCTTCCCCGGTTTGAAAAGAGATCCATGTTCGAATCCTGCTGGCGCAACTACAGTATTTTTCGATGAAATTGATTTTGTGTGTATATCTTTCTAATTAATATATTTAATTCATGTTTATAACATCACAGACCTATATTCTGAATAATTACAATTTTACAACAAAAATGTGTTTTCTTAATAATGAGATAATCTGTTCCATCAGAAGATGTTTATTTAATTTAGACAGCAACAATAAATAGATGTCATTCGTTTGAACTCCTGTTCATAAGGGAATTCATGGAAATGAATGTGCTGATAAACTGGCCAAGGAGGCCACTCTTTTCGGAGTTTTCCCTCATCAATTCAATATTCCGATGTATGACAGACTTAATATGGTAAAATACCGTACGAATTCTATCTAGACTGCACATTGGATGGATCCAAATAATCATAAGGGTAATCGGCTTAAAATAATTCAAAGATCTTGTTACGTAAAAACATTTCGTAATCTTAATTTTATATAAAGTAACTCCGTTAGAGTCGAGGAGAGTCGGCATGTGTCAAGGACAATTCGGGCTGGATGGCGCATAATAAGCAAACCAGGCGCTGGATAGAAAGGTTTTAACTCTCGCGCGTCATTTTGGTCTGAGCGCTGATCACTTTGGATGAAAGGACGCGAAATTGACTTACACCTACTTGAGAAAGTTCTGCACGCAATCTGCAGATACGCGTGCAGGAACACTTCCTGCCAGTAAGAAATATAGTGTCCGACAAGGTGCTAATTATAGACTTTCTCTTTCCAAAATCAGTATGCGTAAGTGAAGGAGCGCGAATTTATATCCCAAAGATATCTTTTTGACGGTACAAAATCAATCGCGTGCTCATCTGCGAGGGCTAGTTCAGATCTAGCACCGGGGCAACAAAGAGGTTCTTCAAAAGTTCGGAGTAACTCGAAATATAGTACGCGCATTTCGGCTTTCACTTTTGGGTTGACCTTTCTGTAATCCAATAACATTAAGATTGATCAGTTGAATAACGTATATTTAAACCACAGCCATTTTAATGACTGCAAGTCTTGGGATTTGGAGTGTTACCTAGCTAATATTAAAATAACTTATTAATAACGTATTAAGTAAAATCAAGTGAAACAAATGGTTACATCTGGCATGTGACCAAGAAAGCCACGGAAACCTTGGTGCTACAATAATAATCATATTGTTATATATATATATGTAATTACGCGATAAACACCTGTTTTTGGAGCCACGTCGGACGAAACTCCACCGTCAGGCCTTGTTTGAGGCCACGTCAAAAAGCTTGAGTAGACCATCGCCACCCACCTCAGCAGAATAAAGAAAGGTACTTCTAACTCACACTACCGACATTTATTTACGGAGCGCGCCTTGGCACAAGTCCTTCCCTCCTGCTTAAAAAGTCCCCACTTATTTTAATTAACGTTGTAATATAGTTGTAAGACTTTTTAGTTTAGATTTAAAATGGTGAATGTCTTTAAAATTATAAACTGGTGAGGATACTACCTTGCATGTAACCTCTAATTTTACTTTATTTTTTATCTAGTTAAGTTAGAATAAATGATTATAGAAAAATCCCAATATTCATTTTCATTGAAAATTCCTTCTTCCCCCTTGATTGAATGATCGATGCAATGAATCGGATCCATTTCGGTACATCCGAACGACCTGATAAGGGTACCTCATGTTAATTAAATAATATATTAAATTGTGTTGGTTTGGTTACGTAACAATCTATTCCCCGCACCCCCTGGTTCTTCAAAAAAAAAAGTTCCCAAAAGAATAATATCAAATATCTCCAGAATGAGAATTGGGCATTGCTAGGTAACCACACATTTAATCAGATCGAATTTATAGATTCCTCAATATGTGAGTATGGTGCCGAGGAAAAAACCCTTGGCCATATCTTTTTTGCCTGTCCATTGCGGATCACAATAATCTTGTTAATGGTAATTTTCAACTCCCGGTTAACTTGTGCCATCTTCTTTCACTTAACTCGGCATATTTAATCTATATAATAGAAAATTTTTTGAACGTCAACGGTATTGAGTTGTAATATAATATTTCCTATTCTATAATATTATACTTTTTCCTATATAATTAAGTTTCAACTTGATTAATGGCATAATTCACCCTTGATTGGTGGATTACGTATTTAAAAGAAGAAGATTTAATATATGATTTTGATTATGCGCTATCTTACGCGACTGTATCAATTCGCCTTATCAAGTTTACACAGGTGAGCCAAAAGTCATCTTACCACTTAAAAATTAAAACCTTTTTTTCTTCTCGTTTATATAATGTTCTACATGTTTAAAAAATATTTTTTTAATCACCACAATTTTCATTTGCACAAATATGAGCTCTTTCAACTATGCTCACCATAACTGCAAATAGCTTGGTTCGGCCACTCGTACTTTCCCACGAATATTCTATGTAAAATATTATGTAAAAGATAAATAATTTAAAAATATAAAAGCTACTTGATTTTTATGATGACCCTTGACCCATACATATTTTAATATTATTTCTATGCACTTCATAATAATATACTTATAATAATAACTATATTATTTTTGATATCTCGAATCTCATTTTTACTTAATGTATTTTTTTTCAACTAGATGTTATTTTCTCTATTATCATATATTCATGAGGATCTAAAAATACTTTTTTTTAATATTACAAAAAATATAAAATAAATACAAATTAAATGTATTAATTAGAAAAATGTACATGTAAAATCAATTTTATCAAAAAATATAATTGTTGCTATCGGGATTCGAACCTGGATCTCTTTCAATCCAGGAAACGTGCATTAACCGATGTATTACTCAGAGGTATTTGAGATTCCGTAATTATATTCTGAGTGCATTTATTTATCCTTTTGCCATTTTCAGATTTCTCTGGCATACAAATGTAAGAGAATAACCGAATTACTGTTCATTATAAGAACAGCGGATTATCAGTCGGTGAGAAAACTCGACGATATTCAAAATGATGGCTGCAATAAAAGCAATAATTTAAACGTTCGTCGAAACGTACTCCGTAGAGTGTTGGTTTGTTAAATTGAATTTACGACGCGCACATCTCAGCGATAAAACCAACCAGAAAACATTTATTGTTTCTCAGGAAATTTCGTGCACTTACTTACACGTGCGTTCTGCGCGAGATGTTCATCAATCAACATTTACAGGGAGTTATAAAACAGAACATTAAAAAGGCTTTTCTGCACGACTTTAATCATCATCCTCTTTTATAATGTCAAAATCAATATAAAACAATACGGGCGAAGGCTTTGTGGTGTAAAGTTAAAGATATGGCTAACTAATCAACGAAATCGTCTTCCGAGGAAATTTTTTTTATTAAGAAGAACACATTCTTATTGTGAAGTTGAAATTATTCAGAACATATGTCTGTGATATTTAAATACCAGTTAAATGTATTAATTATAAAGATACCCATATAAAATCAATTTTATCGAAAAATATTATTGTACTACCGGGATTCGAACCTGGATCTCTTTTCTAATCCGGGGAAGGCGCATTACCAACTACGCTATAGCGACAGTATTTTTGACTACAAATTTTCGTATCTATTTATTATACTTTTTCAAATTAATACAATGTAGATGGATTTCAAATAATGGAACATATATGTATAAATGTTATACAAAATGTGTATCTTTATAATTAATTCATTTAATTAGTATTTATTTTTAAATTTAGATTTAGGCTGTCAAATGAATTTTAATTAAGCTACGCAAACTAATAACTAAATATTGTTTTTTAAAGTGAAGATTATATTATTTAGCTGTGTTGAATTTTTATGAAAATAAATTTATTTTAACTGTATCTTAAAAACTAATACGTTAATAATTTATTTTAGTTTAAATCACGTTTAAACAAAACCGGACGACGAAAAAGGATAAGCGAATAGCAAAATCTCGCTCTTTAAAAGCACAACATTGTATTATATTATGACAATATTTGAGTTCTTTAATATTATTAGTAAGTATTATTGTGTAATTGATAAAAAATTAAACTAAAAATGCGCAATTTTTTGCACCTCTCGAAGAAACATATTGTAAAAATATAGCCGCTTTTGTAGGCGTAATGACAATAAATTCTATATTCTTATGTGTAGCGAAAAATACAGAAACGTACAAAGAAATGCGCGGACAAAGATTTATCACACGAATTCGCATTTATTGCTGCACGCGGCAAATCGGAATATAACTTTTAAATTCTTAGCAGGCAAGTAAGTACTTATTTATTATAATATAATATTATATATTATTATTATAATAAATATGGTAGAATAAATATACGATTTTGATTGTTTTTTCTGAAATTATCCCGCAACATAATAGTTTTCATAGAAATTAACCACTTCCGAATTAATCACTCGTCGCGTAGATTTGTTGATACGCGTATGTATCAGTTGAAAAAAATACTGAAATACGTTTTTCAAACAGCTCATTTTTCTAATTAAGTACCTACATACTTACCTAGCGTATTTTTCTCTTATGACATAAACCTTTTACGTGTAGATTATTAAAAATAATGAATTGTTCATCTTTAATTAAAAATTAAAAAATCCATCATTATAAATTACTATATATAATGTTAAGTAAAATGAACATATTCTTTAATACACATATAAATTTTACTAAGAAACTATAGATAATACAAAAAAATTATACATATTTTGAAAGTTAATGAAATGGAATGTAATATCTTCATTTTCATAGTAGGTATATCGTGAAAAATATTTAAAATAAGCCATAAAAAAATATAAAATAAATAATGAGCGAACGGATTTCTTGTTTGTCTTTTCTGCAGCACAACAGTTGCCACATATTGGCCAATAGTGATCGATGCTGAGTCCAGTGCACAGTGGACTCCAGCTGGTCATGGCCGCTGACTCACCGAACGAGGGCGCAAGGGCTGAAATAAATACATAAATCTACATGTAATAATTTGGTTTAACAATTAATAAAAACATTTCACAACGACCATTGGAATATTTTACAAAGCTTTGTCAAATCTAATAGCAATAGGATACTGTAATATTGAAACATACAATATATATTAGAATATAACATTAATTAAAATATACATAAGTTAAAATTATATTTACAGTATTAAAATGAATAAAAAATATTTATAAAAATAAAAAACCGAGGGCAAAAGATTTTTTTTTGTATATATATTGTATATTTTAATAAGATTAAATGTATTAATTAGAAAGATACACATATAAAATCAATTTTATTGGAAAATATTGTTGTTGCTACCATTATTCGAGCCTGGATCTCTTTCCAATCCGGGGAAGGTGCATTAACCAACTACGCTACAGCAGACAGAAAATTTTTGAACTCATATGTTACACTTTTCAAATGAATACATCTATCGTTTCATTATTTGAAAGCCTTTGTTTTTACGGAATCTCAAATATCTTTTAGTGAACCGATACCAGACGCCAGATTTAACAATTCATTTTTATTAAATTATGTACATATTGATACAACTTATGTATTATTAAAAATATTAAAATGTTGTTTATTTTTCCGTACTTTTGTCAACAATATAGTTTTTTTACGTAACGTCTAAATATATATAGTATATTTATACAAATTGCTAAACCGTATTCTGATATCTAAGTCATTAATTATTTTTAATTATAAATTAATTACTTACCATCACGCCGTTTCGATAGAGCGCCACACTTCTCTATCCTGGCGCACACTTCTTGCCTCATCCATATTCATACATCTTCTCATACAAGTTTTTTATATGTATACCTTTCTAATTAATACATTTAATTAGTATTAAAAAATATCACAGACCTATGTTCTGAATAATTACAACTTCACAATAAGAATGTGTTCTCCTTATAATACAATAAGATTGAATAATGTATATATTACCATTTTCGTAAAAGTTTTACCTTAGGGATTCTTTACCCATAAACTATATATATATATACTAGTATTTAAAATGAAATATTATATTTAAAAATGATATAGATATTTATACTGATTTTGTGAAAAAGTACGTTTGCAGACTTCTTTTAAATATAGCTTCTGATGCATTATTCCTTATTGCCACAGCAAATGCCCAATAAATTATTTTTTGTTCAGAAAGTGTCGTACACTGAACTTAGTTTTCTAACAGTGGCGGATGAGTTCGACGTCTCTTCCTAGGGCCGTCCTGAGAGTTAGAAGTCTTATATTCAAATTGTTTTGGATTCAGTATAACAGTATGATACGTTAATTTTATATATTACAAAATATCATTTTTTATTTGTATCCTACGTTTCATTTCATTGGAAGAGATGTCAATTTCCTTTAAAAAATTATTGTAACGTTACGAAATATTGGTTATTCAAAAATGTTTTGGTGTTTATTTGATAAATATAGAAGAATATACAATTCACGAAAAGCGACGCATAAATGAATTTTAAACACTAGTTCTAGATTAAATAATATATTTTAATTTATTTTTCTACACACTATATTTTTATATTTATTTAGTTATATATTTTAATTATATATATATATATATATATATATATATATATATATATATATATATATATATATATATGTTTTATTTTTTGTCGAATAATGAGTTTTTTTATTCATCATTGCTTTATGAATAATCGTCAACCCTTTATGCGTCTTTTGCAATTATTTTCCATTGTGATTATAAAAAATTACGACAAAGGGTCAAAATAAATACGTCACCGTTGATCCCACTCATCCATCTCGGTAGCCAATTTAATATTCCGATTCTTTCCGCCCTTGCCATTTAACACGGCCGGCTTGACGGGGCGCGCGGTCCATCAATCACCCCGCGTCGTCGTGTGGTCGGTGCCAGAGTGGACGGATGGCTCGCCGCGTGCCGCTCGGGGTCCATCTATTGACGCATAATTCATTCGCAGTACTTGGGATTCACTAACTTGTCTACGACTAGTAGTATTCCAGAATTTGATTACTAGCATCTATAGGTTTAATATTAACGAAGTGTAAATTTTTTTTAGTTTTTGAACAGCGGTTATCTTACAACAGAACGTCGGAATATACTAGTTAACAAAATACATTAAATTAGTATTTAAAATATTACTGACCTGTTTTCTGAATAATTACAACTTCACAATAAGAATATGTTCTCCTTAATAATTTGTTACTTTGTTTACTTTTCTATTTTTTTATGTTTTAATTTACCGAAATCTATCTAACTTACCATCATGCCATATCACCGCGGGGGAAGGCAGAGCGGATAGAGCGCCACACTCTTCTATTCTCTCACACAATTCTCGCATCATCCACATTCATACATCTTCTCATACATGCTCGCCGGTTATTGAAGCTTTTAACAGGATCATCTTCCGGTATCTGTTTTACCTGGTAATACCAAGTCTTCCGCGGACGTCCTCTATTTCTGGTGCCATCAATACTTGATGGTTTGTTCTTGTTTCATTTGACCAAACCACCTAAGTGATCCTTTTTTAATCTTACTCATTATACTAACATCATCTCTCCGTATTTCATAATTATTTACTGTCATAAGTAGATCTGCCACATATACATCTATGTGATCTTATTTCCATTGTATTCAGTCTATTTTCGTTCCTCTTCTGCCAGCCCCAGGTCTCACTTCCATACATCAATGTCGGTACCATTATGCACGGCTAGTCTTGCCTCGGTTGACAAGTTTGCCGTATTAAATAGTGTATATTTCTATATAATGTATATTTGAGCCACTAGTGCAATCTAGTGCAAATGATAAAAAAAAAACAAACGTACATGATATAGAATAAACGCCGTCCATCTTGATACGAACTTTTAATTATTGAGGCGGGCAGGGAATACATGAAATATTGAATGTATTGAAGTTTTAAATAAATAAATAAATATAATTACAAAATCAAAATTCTTTAACTCATCACAGAATCACATTACGTCTTTCATTCTAAAACATCACACTATTATCTAGTACACTTTAATACTATTATTAATAAATATTATTATGTAGTCCACTTTCAAGAAAACGTCCGCTTAGAAGTCGTCCATTAATTATTTAGTAATACGTTGTGTTTTATGTTTTACTTTAGTTCCGTTCACAACGGAAACGTACATAATAATATTCGTTCATCTTTGTTTCATGTTATCGATAGATCTTGAAATTTTGTAGATAAATTGGATAACAAGGCTAGGTATTTGTTATGACTTGCAAATGTTATTTTTAACATTATAATGGCTTGTCACGCGTTGCCTTTTGCTGTTGTTTAAATTAAATACAATTTACGATAATATTAAAGACATGCCGTACGAATAAGAAGTGGAGTGAATCAGAAATGTGAGTCGTAGTAATATTTAATTGTGATAGTGGTAGTAGTGATAGTAAATTGTTATAAAATAACTAATAAATATCGCCAGCGGTTGGTCCCCTCGTTAGCCACGATGTTCTCCTTCTTACATAGCCCCGACTTCCAGCAATCTTTCCCAGCATTATGAGGCAGAATATCTTGTACTTCTCAGGATGTCTCATCATATGTCCGAGATATTGAAATTTTCGTATTTTTATTATTTTAAACACTTATTTTTCTTAGTGTTATTTATTTATCCGAACTATAATATCTTCATTCGTAACTCTATCTATTTAGATTATTTTTAATATTTTTCTGCAGATCCTCATCTTAAATGCTTCAAGCTTTTGATGCCACCGTTCAAATATTTTCGGAAAAAATCCCTGTTGGAAATATTTCTAACGGAAAAAGATTTCAATTTGACATAATTTGTATTTCCCTACAGATGCCAGTGGGTTGTTTCATAAATAATGTAATAAGTCATTCGTTTGATGAACAGGCACAGAGATGCATCTGATGCTTGACGCAGCGTGTTATTTAATTTGACGTGGACGAGATAATCTAGCCTCGTCAAGAGGTTTTAATGTGAACAAACTCATTTCAGTCCGTAATACCTTGTCCAGAATAGATTTACTTTGTTGCGCTGGGTTGCTATGCAACTCAGGTGGTGTGTCCTCGATGTGATCGATATTACATTTGCTTATCAGTCATTTTTCTTATCAATAGATACACAAGGTATATTAATCAGTGTTCCAAACAAAATACGACAGTTTAATATTTTTTAATTCCAGAATATATTGAATTATTGTGTCGTATTGAAAATTTTAATTATTTCATATAATTTTTATTATATATTATTATTTGTACCGCATTCTATGTTCAATAATTATTTGTTGTATTGTATGTTTTGAAAGCTGTTGGGAGCACAATAGTGTGCCTTGTACATCAGCAACTATATCACATTATTATTGATATTTGTCACTATTACCGTGTGTGACTTGTACATCAGCAACTATATCACATTATTATTGATATTTGTCACTATTACCGTGTGTGACTTGTACATCAGCAACTATATCACTTTATTATTGATATTTGTCACTATTACCGTGCGTGCCTTGTACATCAGCAACTATATCACTTTATTATTGATATTTGTCACTATTACAAGTAATTGTTGCATTTACGGTTTAAAATTTTTCCCACGGAAAATAACATTTGAACTCCGCACTACGAATGATTATCATAATATCATGTTTTAGATACTACATTAGCTTATCAATCATCTTTGGTCTATCATAACAGATCAGTTTTGAATCGAGAGACATCAGTTCGAATTACCTATATTTAACAACATGCATGATTTTTGTTATAAAACATTAGTATCTCGAAACGAATTGATTAAATGATTGTTTTAAGCTGTTTCGTTTTATCTTCTGACCGCAGTCCTAAAATCTAAAAATTATTTATTGACCTCCGTTTTCATGTTAACGTACGTTAAGTGATATTATGATGAAGCTCTTTGCTTTAATGCTTAACGTATGGCTTAAGGAGAAGCTGTGTGGCTTATAATGAAGCTTTATGGCATGATATAACTTATAATCGTCGTACCAACCTCGATGATAACTTCAAATTTTCGTTAAGAAAGGTAAATTAAGTAATTGTTTTAACTTATTTTTTAGTTTTCCTAATCCAACAATAATATAAGTAATTCTACTATCCATATGAAGTAAATATTAAAATTTACCAAATAGCTTTCATGGTATACATCAGAACCAAGAAACGTGTTAAATAGATAAGTCATTGGCGATAATTTGTAGAATCAGTGAATTTTCTTTTCGACGAATTTTCCAGTTTGTGAGTTGTTGTCGGTGAACTTTCCATCTGTGAATTGCAGTCGGTGAACATTCATAGATCTCCCTCGAAGACCTTTAGGATGGTCTTTCAGTTTTCGAATCTCACAACGCAGGTCCGCCAATCTCAGCCTTCTTAATCACATAGCTGTCGCTAGTTTGATCTGATTGAATATCTCGTAGTTGGTGCGAATACGCCACCCATTTTTTTTTACTTATAACTGGTCTAAAGTATACTGCGGGAAATTTTGTTATCAAATATTACTTTGATAGTTATTATTATATTATTTCTTCGTATAGTCTCAACTATATAGCTTTATTGGCTTCACCGTCGGATTAAAGTCCTAGCTTATTTAATTATTTTAAAAATTGATAAATAGTTAGCAAAGTTGATTGGAAAACATTATTCACTTGTTAATAATGAATTGATAATTCTGGCGTCTGCAAATCGGTTTACTCAAAGGTATTTGAGATTCTGTAAAAATAATGTAGATGGCTTTCAAATAATGGAACGACAGGTGTATTAATTTGAAAAAATGTAACATATAGTTTCGAAAATTTGTCAAGAAAAATACTGGCGTTATAGCACAAAGGTAGTGCACTTCCCCGGATTGGAAATGAAGATCCAGGTTCGAATCCCGGTGACGCTAAAACAATATTTTTCGACAAAATTGATTTTATATGTATATATTTATAATTAATACATTAATTTAGTATTTGAAACGTATTAATCTGAATTGAATGACATACACATTATTAAAAAACACAAACGAAAAATAATAGATCTTATACAAAGATCTATTATTCTATAGATCTTTGAAATTGATCGACGTTAAACTGTGCATAAAATTGTGTTAGTACTGCTCTATATATCTATCTATATCTGTGAGAATTGTCACTTTAGACGTGTTTGTGCGTGCGTGCGTGCGTGCGGATCCCTCTTTCCATCGCCACTTATTTTTAATTACTAGTCTATCTCTGAGTTATATATTTGTTGAATACTTATTAAAAATAAAGTATAATTGTTACAATTGGACACCGAATTATTACTACAAGGACTCAACCCAAGTAACTCGAAAGTAGCAAGAGAGGATTGAACCCAAGAAAATCTAGTGGTACTTCTAAAGTCACCACAGTGGTGCAGTATCTACTAAGAACTTTTAATGTATTTCATTTTCTTTTCTTCTTCATGTCAGTTTGACGTATAGCGGCCTCAATCATATGAGGCTCGTAATGCACCCCCACAAGTCTCAGTCCTGGGTCGCCCTCACAGCTGAGTGTCTCCAGCTAGATATAACGCGTTTATCCACCGGCGTGACACTCTTCCAAGTCTAGTGCTTCCTTGGTTGAATTTTTGCTGCAGGATCGAGTCATTTGTGCGTCGTGCTGTCCACAGGATTCGTGACGTCCTTCTCTAGTAGTACATTTTAAAGGCGTCTATTTTCCGCTTGTACCTATTTTATGGACTATCCAAGTCTTTGCTGCATACATGAACATTGGAAAGACAAGAGTGTGAACAAACATAATTTTAGTTAGTTGCTTGATGTCGCTGTCTTTCCATATTCTCGCAAGTTGGTTTTTAGCAACTTTAACCAGTTAACGTATTTACCTGCACTTAAATGAAGAATGTCTCGAATTTATTTAAAGATAACTTCAATTGAGGCATGCATTACAATAATTACTTGTACATATAATGTTTCAAATAAACTATTATTTTGAATATTTTCAAATTCAACTTTGCGGTAAATGTTTATTTTTATATTATTTAATTATGTTTTTTAACCACCGGTTTCGGTAAACAACATTTCCTTCTTCATGATGTCAAATTAACAAACTAAAACTATGTATATCACGTTATTCTAATGATATTAAAAATTTATTTGAAAAAAAATATGAAAATAGATCTAGTACCTAACTTGGAACTAACTATCTAATTAACTTGGTGGAAATTGATGTAATAATACAAGATTATTAGAATTTTTTTAGAATACTTGTGGTTAAATTTATTTGGTTATTTATAATATTATGGTTACTTTTATACGCTTTGTTTATTTTTAATAAATCTCAATTATTCAATTTAAGACCAACATTGTTTATATGTGAAACAGACAATCCCAAATTTTTATCAAAAGTATCATCATTTTCTAATAAATAAATAAACACCATAAATGCTCTTTGACTCTTATAATAAAATTTTATAAGACATGTTTTATTAATATATAAAACAGTACAATCTTGCTAAGTTTATGAACACCGGAATTATTAAATTTATCATCTCTGTCTTCGGAATTTATGTATTCATAAATTCATGAACACACACAATGAATTTGTTTTAAATATTAAAAATATTATTATTATATTTAATGTATGAGTAAGTAGATTGAATCAAGATTGAGTTAACCCCGCAGTAGCAAGTGTTGTCATTGGACGGGTTAATGCAGCCATTGTGCGGTGCACAGCGGTGTCGAGCGGCGGTTTCGCGTCACGTTTCCCTTGAAGTGTCCATCAGAGTGTCACACGCAGATTTTATCAACCAGCTTCTATCAAAAGGAGACACTCTTAAAATATTCCTCCCGACCAGTGCGTTAATACTCCGGGTCTTCATTTATAGTAATATATTAAAACATTTATATTCATATTAATGTTGCCTTGCGCTCGGACACTAATGGCCGTATTAAAATGTTGATCACTGGAAAATATACGCTTGGAACATGCTTTACGGCACACAAAACGAAGCTAACGTTCCACTAGATTTGTAGATTTTTTATATTGGATGCTTACATAAGATAGTTTAGAAATTTATTTAATTTTTGATGAATTAATTTATTCAATAATAATTAGTTATTAGTATGTACATAGTTTTAATTCTTCTAAATGTAAAAAGTAGTCTGTATTTTTTAATAATTTTTTCATCAGTTTCCGGTTCGAGGGTATGAAATGTGTAAGTATTATTGAATACAAATAGTTTTTATACTTTTTTTTTGTATCCAATTAAATGATTAAAGTAAATTTTCATGAAAATTAATTTACATATTTTACAACAGTCAAAATGACGTCGTAAAATGTGAAAGACAGTTAAAATATTATTTTAGACTATGGAGTGCAAAAAATTGTTAACAATAAGTAATATCGTATGAGAGAATACATTATTTTTATTCAATACAAAATTATATATTACACAATTAGTTAACATATTAGTTAAATAAAGGATGTAATAAATAAATTAATATAAGAAATATTAAAAGGCAAAACATAATTATTGCGTAATTAATTTAGCCATGGATTTGTTTTCTGAAGCGGTGCCTGTGTATATTATAAAATCAAATATAATGCCTATTAAAAAATATTTTAAGCTTTGTACTAGCGTATTAATACATATTTATATATGTATATATATACATATTAATATTTTATTTTATTTTATTTTTCTATTTACGTAGTTTTATAAGAGTGACAATGCCTTAAGAGTATGTTTTCTCATGTGCAGTCAAAATTAACAGTTGTTTATTTATAGTTTTTAATTATCAAATAAAATTACATATCATACTAACCAAATAAATACATATATATAATTTATCAAATGACTATGTAAATATTTTTGATAGATAATTATTATTTGATAAATTTGAATGTCAAAAAAACATCAAATCGATTTTCGTTGTTATAAAATATTACCAGATTAATAAAAAGATTAATACTATCAACATATCTACTTATTTATTTGGAAACAAAGGTCACAAAATAAACAATCATAAATTTGATTTATTAAAAAACATTGTGTACGTACTTGAGCATTTATTAATACTTAACTAACCAACTTATGTGCGCCTAGGATTGAACCTTTAAAATATATATTATTAATTGACATGGTGATTACTTTGTGGTGTAACATAATTATTTTAATTCTCTCAACTAAACTTGGAGAAAACACTAATTAACAACATAACATTCCCTAACACTTCACCTTTACTGTCTATATTCCCGTTAACGACCGAAACCTCATTTTATTCCCACGCCCCGCCCCATTACCCGAATAGACTACAATACTGTAATTAGTTTAGTTATCACCTGATGATGATAGGAATTGCACCTCTCGAATCTATAGTAGTTACAATAACTCAACGTGTGTGTAATACAAAGTTCTTTATTTTTTTTTGTGACTCGTCTGCCAGGGTTAAATCTGCTACTAATTCTAATTTAAAAACCTGACTCTAATTTAAATTCTAATTCAAATATAGTCACTTTTGAAAAGAGGTATACAAGACTTGATCTGCCATGTAAATAATACTATTAATTGTAATCTTAATAGTTTTTAAAGAGAAGACATTCTTATTGTGATGTTGCAATTTTTCAGAACATAATTTGTGTTAAAAATTTTAGTAGTGTTAACATTTCAAATAAATAAAATTATTTTAAATATTACAGATAAATAAAATATTCGGTGCCATCTGTTCTGATCTGAAATATTTCTGACAGTTTATAGTATCAACATTATAGATAAATTAAATTATTACAGATAGAATAAATTATATCTATTCCGATCTGGCAGATTCCAGAAGTGAACCATTTCACTAAATCTGTCCACCCTGATTTAGTAAAATCCAATCCATACCAGTACATTTCACAATAACATTTTTGTTGTTATTCATTAAAAAAATGATTATGATCGAAAACATGCCACAAAATTATCACATTAGCCTTAAGATTGTTACTGACCGGAGGTTCTGATTGCGTGTGCACATTATTTTAAATTTTTAAAAGCAAGCCTTTAGTGTAATTTGAAAAAAAGGAAAAATATTAATATGACATGTCTTTCGACTACGCACTAGTATTTAAAAAAAATTAACTGAGATATTTAGTTTATGGGTTTATAGGTTTTTTGATATACCTGTTTATCTTAATCTACCAATTGATTTATAAGATATCTTTAAAAAAAATGCCTTTTTTGAGTATTATTTATATTTTTAATATCTGTGTCTTAAAATTAAGTCCATAAGGTAATCTTATTTTTATAGGTACTTTATTAATTATTTGCAATGTATCTTAAGTTTATGTCTCTTATCTTCTCATATACATCTTTTATAGATAAGTTTTTATATAGCAAACATTATCTATACCTAGAAGTGGTGTACTAAGACGAGACTTCTTACAATGGTGTCCTACCAATGTAAGAGTATATAACCTCAGTGGCGTCCTTTACATGTTCTTTTTTCATTCCAAATGAGGATTTTTTTAAATTATAAAACTGCCTTGATTATCGTTATTATTTTAAGATGATCTCAAAAGCAATTAAAAATATCTGTAAATGAATTCATAAATCTAAGTTATCGTAATTGTTGTCACTTTACTATCAGATAACCAATAATTGTAAAAAATATACTGTTATTCAGTCTAAAAAGTATTATCTTGATAATTCAAAGATTGGATCGTAATTCTTTATCACTTTATTTTTGTGAAGTTTTGAACCAATTCGTTGTGTGTATATGTGACTTCGTGAGGCTCAATAATTAGCAAATAATTAGGGTGAGTCGGGGTAAGTGCATCTATGGGGGAAATGCATCTAAGTTGCCTAATTACGTTAGAAATTGGATTCCAATGCCGCAATCTATTAAGAAATATTATAAATCAATATTTGAAGAGACAGTCTAGAGATCGTGCAAATTTAAACATTAATTTGATTTCAATGCCATTTCAAATTATGACAGTTTTTTGATGTCAACAACGAGTTGTGTGTGCCTTTTCAATTCTTAGTATATTCCGATAATGTTTTATGTCAGGACGCTGATATTAGGTATATACCTTTATTTTGAGTTGTAGTTTGTGATGTATATATTAGTTTTGTAATTATTTCCGCGGATTACGATTTTTAAGACCAGATACACTTACCCCATAAATTTTACACAGTGGGGGAAGTGCAACCACTGAGTAGATTGCACTTACCCCATATATTTTACACCATGGGGCAAGTGCAACCACTGAGTAGATTGCACTTACCTCATATATTTTTGTTTGGAATTTTGTCAAATAGTGATGTATAGACAGGTTCATTATGTTTTTTAAATATATAACCAATTTTAAAAGCAATCGCTGTGAAATATTGCACTTCCTCTGTCTAGGCAATTTCACAAAATTTTTGCACGTTTTACCCATCATTGAGGACAAAAATAACTCATTCGTATTGTCGTTAGGCAGATCAGTAAAGATATTTTCATTATTTTAACAATTTATCAGAAATAATACAACTAGATGTTCTTACCCCAAACTTGGAGTAAGTGCATCTACTCGTCCAATTTTCATAAAGTGCTTTCAATATCAGGAATCTTAAAATATTACATTCTGATATTTAAAGACTTAAATTAGAAAATAGTTAATAATCTTTCTATCAAAGTTTCAAATGCATTATATAATCTTATGAGCTTTGAGAATAGTTCAAAGTTTATGTCGATGATTTATATGTCGCATGTATCGCGCACTAGCTCAGTAATTTCTTATCGACTATTTTCAAATTGTAATATAGTTACAACGGTATTGATTTTGAAATGAATTGGTTTGATATCATATGCATTTTTTCATTCACGAGGCTACGCCTAGGTTGATCTCTATTAGTTTTATAATAATTATTAAGCTTATTTAGATTATTTATTAGAGTTTTTTTCATTATATAATCCAAATACATATCTAATAGACGTATTTATTATGTTCATCATTTTCCAGAATATTACATATGTATTAATATAAAAATACTTGAAGCGCAAACCTTGAAACGTTAGCCTAAGATGTCAGATATGCGAGACAGACTAGTATAGAAAACCCTGTTAGTACAGATTTTGAAATAATGTAAATATTTAAGAACTTTTTCACATTATTTAGTAAATGTACCACCACTGGGCTATGGCGACAGGGTCCGGCGCCGACAGCCAGTATTAAACACTTTTAGTAGGCAACAGTCGATGGACGAGTAGCTTTTTCTTCTTTATTGGAAGACACTTCCTCGCCAACATTGTTTTCACTCTCCTCGTAATAAACAACGTACCGGTTACAAAAATGTACCGACAGTCCTGATTGACTTTAAATATACATTTAATGGAAATGAATTAACAATGTAATTTAATTAAGAATACATTATTGTGTTAGTTATTGAATATTAATAGAATCTTTCACAGAGCTGTAAGTTTTCACGGCCAAAAGATAGTAATTAATATGTAGTTATTCTATCTTAGGTGGTGTTTTTCGTTTCGGGCCATAATTATGTGGCAATCATCAAGACTGATTTCCCCCTTCTATAATAATATTTAAAAATAACCGCCGAGAGAAACTATTTTTTTGCATTAATATTACAAATGACAATTTTGAGTAGTTTGGAAAGAGTACATTAGGAGAAGTTGCAATCATAGACAAGATATAAGGCGGTGAAAGAAGCTAGGTTGAAATAGCATGGTTATGTGATAAGATAATATCGTCTAAATTGTGATAAAGAGTAATTACTAGTAGTATACAACGAGGAAAAACTAAAAGATTCCCGTATTATTCGAGAAAGCATCCAGGGTATAGCATCCTGGTGCACAAGAAGTGCCGACCTCAGATAAACATGAAAAGGATAAACTTATGAAGAAAAAGAAATATTACAAATGACAGTCACTCGATTATTTGTCTATTATAATACTTCCTACACTGCCGTGATGAATCTTTACAATTTTTTTAGACGGAGAATTCAAAAAATGCTGTATATCTCTGGGATTTATGGTGTGGTGTTAAAAAAATGCAAATAAAACTGTCAGATATAAAACTGCGATGTTGTGTAATTATTATTTTTTTGTTTTATCTCTTTCTTTCGTGATGCGATTGTTCTGGATGATAAAATGGATACCGAAGGCACTGCTGGAAATTTATTCCACGAAAAGAGTAATTCACCACTTCGCAGGACACGACGCCATACACGCTTAATTGTGTGTGATGCGAGTTATGTGAGTTAGTTTTATTTTCCATTCTAAGTATCAGGACTATGCGATCGAATATTCTCTGACGTATATTCAAAAATTTAGATTTGATGATTTTTGATCAATATTTTATTACAATATGCTCCGATGTAGATATATCGCACACCTAGATCAAAACTAAGACAACTCAAAAAGTTATTTTTCAGTAGACAAAAAATAATAACATTTTTCTCCATTTTTTGTTACAAAGTTATGAAACTAAATAATATTTTAGATCTTAAATGTATCCTAAAATGGCACTATTCGAGAACTGGGGCTGATTTAGTTGCGTGTATGACAGAGTATCCGAATATAATAATAACTGAAAGTTCTTGGTTTTTTGAGTTGAGTGTGCAGTTTTTCCTGTTATTTGTAGATTATGTATATATAGTAAATAATTTAATTAAGTTACAATTGATTTATGGGGAAATGAATTCGAATGTGGCCTTTCCAAGGAAATTTAACGACATATCACTAGATAGTCGGCAATAAATGAAAGCTTTAAAATGACTAAATTAATCAAAATACCTTCCTAAATTGAATTCATGTCTTCTTACCAATGAAATAATATTTTTATTAATATTACTATTTTAATTTTTATGTATATCTACATTTGTAACATGTATATAAATCTCATCTGCTAAGTATGTTTATTTGTTTAAACATAAAAACCTAATATAGTTATATTTAAACATTGAACATAATATAGACTGCCACTGAATCATACTATTATCTATTTTATAGAAATATTAGGAAAGGAAATCATCTGGTATTGCATAGGTACTCGTATAACATTTTAACTTAATAAACTCTCGAGAACCGCTTAAAATTATTACGAGTCTTTTATAAATTATTTCTTATTATACTTTGGCTAAATTTGAAACAAATACTATACATTTACTGTACTGTACTATACTGTTCATTTGAAACAAATAGTGTACTTATCTCTGGGGTAACAATATATTTTTCTTAGGAGAAGACATTCTTATTGTGAAGTTGTAATTATTTAGAATATAGGTCTGTGATATTTGAAGAATATTTTTAGATAAAATAGATTTTATATGTATACCTTTCCAATTAATATGTTTTATTTTTATTTTGTGTTATAATATGTTAATCTTAGTTTTTTTACTCATTTTTTTCTCGTACACTACATACAGTTCGCTAATAAGTGTTCAAATTTTTATTCCGTTGTTTTCCAGATGAGTTTTTGCTTTAAACATATACTTTTATTATTTAATTATGAACATGTGTATATTAGGTATAGGTAAAAGCATAAAGAATGTCAAATTCGCCTTAATATTTTTTATTTTTAAATTATTTTGGACAATATCAATAACTATTAATCTTTTGCACCAGATCGTTTCAAATAATCGGCAACGTCTGTACCTACCGTTTTGTAGTAAGGTCCGATGCTGACCCTCGCGAGGGGTTAACGAAGGCTTTGCTCCCCCCTCCCCTCCGCTTGTATTTCCTCCCGTATTCACTTGCACGAACTCCTTAACAACTCTGTGCACAATAATTAACACGTTAGTCTGACGGTTTATCCCTTAAGCTCAATCTCGACGGCGTAAATTAGAAGATTAAGTCAACAATTTGAGGTGTAACAGTAAAAAATGATAATAGTGTTTTGTTTGTTAAATGGAACCTTACAAATAGGTTTTCACTTTTTAAAACCAAAATAGTAAAAGTTTTTCAGTACGTTTACTTAGTTTCAATTTCAATTTCAAACAAATTCAACATTCCAAAGAAAAGTTTATTTTAAAGGTCGGTTCCTAATTGGAAACATCTCGTCGGAGCGATAACATTAGGACAGAATGTGACGTCCAATGGGTAATATTATTGGTAGTAAGTAAAAGTACGTAATTCAAATTATACGAAAATTTTAAATTATTTTTATTTTTAATACTACAGTAGTACACGACGCTCAATTACTTACACATCACAAAGACACCAAAGCTTGAGGAAATCACATATAGATGTATTGCATTCTCACCTCCGGGAATCGAATCCGGAGCTCCCGGTATGAGATGCTAGTGTAATGATCACTGGATTACAAGGGCCGCCTAAATATTTACGTATATTTAATTAAAAAAGGAGACATTTAAAAAAATTTGGCATGATTTAATTAAATCGATTGGCAAAGATTGAAATTTCAATTTTTTGGGCGGTTAGCAAGCGCTCTACAAATACCATCATTCTATCTGTTAAACTATCGTTATTTTATTTTTCTGGAACAGGCTCATAGGGCTCGAATTCATGAACGCACCATTACAGAGCGTCATCCATCCTTTGATATAGCCGTTGTGGTCCAGTTTACCTTTTACAGATTTGTATTGATATCATCTGCCCATTTACGTCTCGGTCATTATATTGTTTTCAGTTAACTTGGGTAGAATAATCTTTTCTTTTTTTTTGCTAATATTAAAAATAGAATAGTTTGTATTTATATTGTTGATTGAAAATTATATCTTCGATATTTTTTCCCTCAACTATTTACGTAATATATATTTTAATCTATTTAATCTAATGTATATATTTTAATCTAACTGCGTTGTATTTGTTCAGTTCGCGTATTGTAATCTTAACATAATTTCTCATCGATGTGGAATTTTGATGTTAAATAGTTTTATTTGTTTATGCTTCTGATAGCCCCCATGGTTTTAATCCAATGTCACATTTATTCACCGTGCAAAAATTTCACTCCTTATCACGACAGTTTTCTACGTGACTTACGAGTAGGTATATGTTGGTATGTCTGAGTGGATTCGGACACTTTTGCAGACATATGGTAAATGATCTTAAAATATATTCAGTAGGCATAGCTAATTAATTAATAACCGTGGGTATGTACCGTTACATTTTTTTTCTATTTTGATTTTAATATGACAAATATATTTTCATCTCCAGATCCAATAATTACTTTTCCATTTGTCTAATTGAAAAGATTAATGCCGTCAATCTTTGACATTTTAATGCAGACAGATCATCGGGGAAATCTTATCCAAATGTATCTCATCTTAATGTCGTAACACACCATTTCCCAATCTTCGATAATATTATTTAATTATTGTGTTAATTATTTTATGTTTCTTTTATTTTTTCTAACATTCGTGCATATATCTGTACTAGCTTCATCATAATTTTCTTTCTTTATTGTACTTGTATTTATATTAAATTTTCAATAATTATATCCACAAGTTGTGTAGACTCACCCTGTTAAATTTACTCATGCGTAATCCACATTCTGCGTCATCATTATTTAAAAAATATATATAGACTCAAAATTATTATTAATGTCTATTCTGCGGTAGCCTAGGTTTCTGTGCATTTTTCGGTTAATTTTTACTCCCTTTAAATTTATGTATAGAGGAGTAAATTTTTGACTAGCAAATAAAATATTTTTTTAATACGTTCAAATAAAAAGTCGGTGACGCCTATTAATAATTTGAATGTGAAAAACTTGAATTTAGCAGTACTTATGAATTAATATACGAGTATATGTTTATTAATATTATTTATTTTTGTACATTGGTTAAATCCTTGCATAGGATATTTTTTTATAACATAATTAAAAATGTGTCTCACAGTAATGTCGAATCAAATTAGATAAATCATTTTGAAAAATACAAAAAAAATATATAGTTTCTGCCGAGATTCGAACCTGGAACTTTGCAGGTGGAATATTTTGCCAATTATGCTGTAGTAACCCAATGTTTTTTACTGAGGCATCACAACTAAGTAGATTCATTTTTAAATGAAATCATATTTAATTAAACTATATCGTTATATTGTGTAATTTATTTTAATTATCGAGGAATGATGTTCCGAAAAATTTGCAATATGATATAATTTAAAAATAATATTAATTTTCTTACTGACATAAATGTGCACATAAATATCTTTCAGTGTATTTTATGATTAATTTACCATTTTAAAAGAGTTATTTTTTCTTCTAGAAACGACGAAGTATCTCAGGTGACATTTCATCAGAAATTGTCACCCGTACTGCCGTGTTAACTGTCACGGTATTTGGTATTTATTCTTACAGAGAGGACACGCTGCTAGGACCGGTTGCCTTCGATGTATACATTTGAACATTTAAAACTATATTTATCTAGCAGTGATCTGCCCGCTCGGAGGTTTGATGGGGACGATCCAATCTAAAGATTTAAATTTGATTCTTTATCTATGCGAGCTGGATTTTTGAGCGTATTCTCACATCATTGGGTTCACATTTTTAAGCGCAACTTGGAAATATTTTTCTTAATTTTTATCGTTTGTTTAAAAGATTTTTTCAAATATTTTCTTTTATTTATCAATATGATAAACCATTTAGTATTTTGTGTTATACTTATATATTAACGTTAACTTAGATATATTTTTCATGACAGTGTTTAAAAGCGATTAATAGACATTCGAACGTATAATACACGGTGATGAACTAGTCTACGGCATGTTAAGTCTTCGTGGTTGAACTTAGAACCCACTCACTTCTGTATTTAAGAGGTACTTTCCAATATCTTGTTTACTCTTATTAATTGTCAATTTGTAATAATACTTTTATTTAATTTTTTTCAGTGTTTCTAAATTCTCAACCATAAATAGTGCTTTTAAAAATGGAATAAAATAGGTATGTATCAATTAGAAAGATTACAGAATATAAGTTTAAAATTTGTCGAAAATGTATTCGATTGATATTGCGTAATGTTGAACGCGATATTTCTCGGATAGGAAAAGGTCCAGGTTCGAATAATAATTATAATTAAAACATATAAACCAACCCTTTTCACCGCGGTCTCAAACCAGAAATTAAGTAAAGCACCATAATATAATTTTGAAACACTATTAACTTAAGTACTCGTACATTAAGCGCTATATATAATTTTTGGTTGATGACACGTGCAAAACATTTTTGTGTATATGTTATTTATTCTTTATTTGTTATTTTTAGTAGTATAGTGTACACGAGACATCTACCGCATCTCGCCCGATACGGATCTCACGGCGTGTCTCTCTTAATTGAATCCCACTGAGATCGGTCGCTTATCACGTGACGCTGAATTAAGATCAACCGAGGGTTTGGCTCACGATTCCGCCATTTTGCGATGTCCTCAGCCCTTTTAGTTGCCGGTTTGCCTGTTGCATTACGGACTAACTGCTCTAAAGCCACCCATACACGCAACGGTATACCTGTTCAGGTAGACATGCCAAGTACACATGATAAGTTAAGTTAGGTATACCTGTTCAGGTATAAATGATAAGTTAAGTTAGGTATGTCTGCCAGTTTTGTCACATATACACTACGATTTGTCTGTACAGGTGACGTGAACAGGTACACCGTTGCATGTATGGCCGGCTTAATGGTATACATTACCCATTGGCAAATTCTCACTTAAATTTTTTAAAACAAATTAAATTAATCAATTACAAAGTTAAATTGAACAATGTATGTATTAAAAAAATAATTGGTTATACCAGAATACGAACCCAGAACTTTTACTTGTCGGGATAATACTTTACCATGAAGCTGTGTTAATTATTTTAACTTACATTGAATATTAGACTCACAGTTGGAGTGTTTTTATAAATAATAATATTAAGGAGAACACATTCTAATTGTGAAGTTGTAATTATTCAGAACATAGGTCTGTGATGCTTTTTTAAATACTAATTTAGTAATTATAAATATATACATGTAAATTATCATTATAAATATATACATATAAAATCAATTTTGTCGAAAAATATTGTTTTTGCGCTACCGGGATTCAAACCTGGATCTCTATTTCCAATCGGGGAAGTACACTACCATTGTGTTATAGCGTCAGTATTTTTCATGATAAATTTTCGAACCTATATGTTAAACTTTTTCAAATTAATACATCTGTCGTTCCATTATTTGAAAGCCATCTACATTGTTTTTACGGAATCTCAAATACCTTTGAGTAAACCGACTGCAGACGTCAGAATTATCAATTCATTTTTTTTAAATTTATTAATTTATTCCAGATTTATTAATTTATTTATAAATTTATTAATTTATTCCAGATTGGAAATAGAGATCCAGGTTCAAATTTCGGTAGCGCAAAAATAATATTTTTGACAAAATTGATTTTATATGTATATATTTATAATTAATACCTTAAATTAATATTTAAATAATAATAAATTACATAATAAATTTTACATTAATGTACGCAATGAATCGCAAATACCTTTTTGTAATATCTCCGGCATAACTACCTACCTACTTTCGCTGTTTTCCGCTTTTCCAGCTCGAGATACCGACTGTATGAGCGTCCTGGGTAACGCCATCCAACCACAGCAGTACAGGTTTTCCAGCACTTCTTCAGCCAATACGTTTTGCATTAAACACTTAAACGCTAGTCTAAGTCCATTTGTTGAACGTAGCCAATAATGAGGGCAGACCCACCGCTTACCCAGGACCGATGTAATACGTTCAGGGCTCCTATCTTGATCCTACTAATTCGCCGCCTGATTGGCATTTTTTAATATTACTACATAGCTGTTCGATAGCGCCTCGCACGTTGACAGGGGGATACCGCACAGTTGCCAAAACAAGATTTGCCCTCACTGCCTTCGGTTGATTCACTTTATTAGTTAATAAATAAATTATATTTATATAACATAAAGTTAATATAAAATTATACAATTAACGAGGCCGGGGAACGGGGAAGGTTAGAGCGCCACACTCTTCTGTACTTACACACAATTCTTGCTTAATTCATATTCATACATCTTCTCATACAAGTTTGCCGATTATTGAGCCATCTAACATGACCATCTTCCAGTATCTGGTTTACCTAGCCATGCCAAGTCTTCCGCGGACGTCCTCTACTTTTGGCGCCATCAACACTTGCGTCATACATATTTCTTACCATTCTCTCCTCATTCATACGTTCCATATGACCAAACCATCTTAGTGATCCTTTCTTAATCTTACTCACTATACATTCTTTATCATCAGCTTTACATATTTTCCTTATTTCTACATTCTTTACTCTGTCATAAATCGATCTGTCACATATACCTTTAAGTGATCTTCTTTCCACTGCATTCAGTCTACTTTCATTCCTCTTCTGCCAGCTTCAGGCTTCACTTACATACATCAGTGTCGGTACCGGGACTCCATTGTGTATCGCTAGTCTTGCCTCGGTTGGCAAGTTCCCGTTAGATATAATTCGATTCTAAGTGCCGTTCACTTTATTCCTTGCGGTCACCCTCCTTTCGATATCTTTCTCAGCCTTTCCGGTTCTATCGAACATACTTCCCAATTACACAAACTCGTCTACTTGTTCCAAAAATGCATTACCTACAAGTATTTTGGACGTCGTTATGCTTTCCTCTTTTTTTAATACCATCACTTTCAACATGTTTATTCGAACATTCATAATAAGGTCGCTTTCTTTCATTCTTTTAAAGATTTAAATTTGCCTTTTAAAGATGTAAATATCGAAAGTACGTCTACAATATTCGTGTATATATGAAACACACTTTTGACGTGCAACTTTGTATCGCCGTGTAATATTCATTATTGTTGTATTTTAGTTCCCTTCTCTCAGTCCTTCGCCCATCGTGCTCCACACGCCAGTGTAAAGTTAATTCTTAACTCTATCATGTGATTTTTTTCTCGTCTGACATTTGCGAACGTCATTTTACGTTTGATTTGTCGGCCTTATCAAAGGCAATAAATAATACATTACGTGTCGGAACAATTCATCTCCGATGCAATTGTGCATTGTATTTGTGGATAAATAACATCGAGGGTGATTTTCAAGATTGCAGATCGTGGTGTTACAAATCTACTCCTTGTACGTACGTGTCATGGATCGGCCGTGATGCAAGAAGTGTTGACCAATTTGACAAGTGAGACAAGAGGTTTCATTGTCGACCATTGTGATTGTATTTAACCTTTACCATATCGTTATATAAAATACCCGTACGCAGCCATGCTGTCAACTCGTGTTACTGTAAGAGTTTACAGTTATTTAACCTCTAAAATGTGAAAAAATGTTTTTCTTAGCATAATTAACTTTAAAATTGTTCATTTACTCAAAATTTTGAGTATTAAATGTGAAAATAGGATTAATATAATATTAAAATGCGGAGCATTCATCAAAATCTATACAACCTCCTTTCTTATACCTCTATATTTAATTAGTTAAAAAGAGACATAATTACATTTGTATGTTTGTTATTCTTTTCACTCTGAAATTATTGTGTGATTTCTTTCTGTATTATCACAAGTGTTAGTTTTACCAACGTATTAATTATACAATGGATTGAATTGAAAAATAATATTTTTTCTATGATTCGCTTTACATAATTGTTTTTCACTATTTATTTTTAAGCGTAAATGTTTTCCTTAGTATTAACTAAAATATTCATATTATGTTGCGTGTATTCACAGAAATATTGGGGCGTAAATTGTGTTACTACATGGTTTGGGAAGGGTTAAAGAGATTGCCGGGCCGGGCCCCCTTAAAGTCCTTGTTTTATTCGGCGTGAATGGTGGAGTTCGCGCAGCCTGGGGGATACTATTATTTTGTGAACATTATATATTAGATTTATGTGTGTGTTAAGCGATGTTGTCAACGGCGCCATAGTGAAGAACGATCGTGCTATCAATATACATCATCGCATGGTCTTTGGCGGTGCCTCAGGGATATCTAGCTATAGAAGCTGCCGTCATTGCAGGTGGGTCGAGCTTCTCGTTCCAATGATCTGATCCTCCAATTATTTCGATCCAATTCCATAACCTACATTCTCTTTCCATCCTCCCATTTCTTTCGTTCATATAAACCGGATTATTGTACTATTTCTCGGTCTTACAATATCGTACATTTTTTTAACCATCGGCTGGATGTAGTAATTCAGCAACTCCACAATACCTTGATATGTACTGTTAACATAATATTAATATACTGTTAACATAATATTAATATACTGTTAACATTAATATTATCACTAGGTATTTATTATCTTGTGAATACGTCATATATTTCCTTATTCAGGTTTTTGGTTGGTAGTTGCGATCGTTGATCTTTTAGATACCTACCGCAAATAACATAATAAGAAATCGGAAATAAACTTTATATTTTCACTTCTTCAATATTTGCAAAATTACTTTGTGGTTTCATTTTATTTTATTAATTATACAAAATACTTTGTTTAAACCACTATTTATTAATTATTCTACATATTTCGATACCATAGGTCTTCAGGAAACAATCTATACTGAAATTAAAAATACCAGCATAGATAAAAACAAAACTATAAAATGGTGAATAAGTAAGAACTAATATGAAAACAAATTTAAAATATGACTATTTGCAAAGAGAATTTGGTTATTTATAATATTAAGCTTGCTATTAACACTTATTCTTATTTTTAAAATTTCAAATTCATCTAACTGTAAACCCCTAGTATTTGTATGTATAATTTCTAAACCCTTGTTAATATCAAAATGATGGTTTGTTTCATTGTATACATTGTTTTCTGAAGAAGATACTAAAGGTATCGAAACATGTAGAATAATGAATAAATAGTGGTTTAATTCATATTTAAAATATCACAGACCGTCTGTTCTGAATAATTACACAACTTCACAATAAGAATGTGTTCTACTTAATTTTTTTTCATAATTCAATTATTTTTTATTTATCAATTGATATTTTCTATAAGGTCAAAACAAATAAATATGATTTTATTTATTAAATTTCATATTGTTAAAAAATTTCAAATAATCTTTTATGTAATTAATTGTAAATAAAATTATTTTTGAATGTACGATATTCAATATAGATCTAACGGTGGTATTATACTGCATTAACTATCTAGAAACTAATTATCAAATTGACAAATAATGTGTACTTATGCAAAAATTATTGTTATTAATTTGTATTGAATAAATCATTTAATACAGTTGTTGTTATATACATGTTGAAAATATTTTAATTTAAAAAAAGATTATCAGTCTGTTTTATTATCAACGCCACTAATCTTAATATCCTCGTACTGTCAACATGGACGAGCTATAATCCTTGATGTTTCAATTTGTGGTTCACAAAAAACATCATTAACTAATGATAATCTTATCCATTGTACTTTTTTTACCCAGTCTACCCCTCTTATGACCAGATATGTTATTTTACAGATTCGTGGTTTTCAACCAATTAAGCTAATATTTCCTTTGTTACTTTCCGAAAAGAGAAATGCTATAAGATAAATGCGCGATAACTGCTATATACTGAAATACCTCTTACATGTCTTACTCGAAGATGGTCTACTTACATATAAATATATTCTGATGAAGTAGGTACTGTACACTTTAAAACCCCTTACATCTATAACTACGTGTTGAATAATATTATATCATACTCATTAAAAGCTCTCGTCCATAATTATGATGGGGTTTTTCAATTCTCTATTTTTTTCGAGCATAAACAAAACCACGTAGGAGCACCAGGGGCGGAGTCTTTAGGTTATCATTATTAGTTCGTAACTTGTGAATTAGTTGCTGTTACATGTTTATAAATATTTATTACAAAAATTGCTGTTTTTGGAAATTATATGGTAATTATAATAGGTGTAAGAAAATCAAAGCTAATTTACTTACATCATCATGCAGAAGTAAGCAAAGTGGTTAGAACGCTACACTGTCTTCACGTACCACTCTTACCACGTTCACTTTCATACGTTACTCATGCGTGCTAGTCAAATCAAATATTGACCAATTCTCGGTGGCAGTTTTTGAAATAAATATTTGTTTTTTGCATATTTTCCAAGACTTACGATACTTAAAATAAAAATAAGCACATTTATTTTTTTAATTACTTTGTTTATGATAATGAAAGTTTAAAAATGAGCTGGAACCCTTTTCAGGCCAACACAATCAAAACATATTTTTATTGAACAAGAATTAAACAACCGGGTTTATTTTTCAGAAATGCACGTCAATAAAATTATTAACATCTTCATTGTCAGTACTAAAAAGGCATTATTTAATTAACACGTCAACACAGATTGTTGTCTCTCTCTCTTTTGCAATTTTCTTAATCACCAAAGCCTTTTTATTTAAAACATCACAATGTGCAGAGCGCAGCTGGCGTTCTTCAAATTGAGTCATTTTTTACATCCAATAAAGACACGAATCGAACAAACACATCGTAAAATTTTAAAACACCGCTTTTAGGGCTACGTTTTTCGGCTGTGGTCATCCGAGACATTCTTATCGCACATTTGAATTGATAGTTATTAGAACCCTCGTCAGATGTCACCGTGTAAACTACGCGACGTGATTATCATTTGAAATTTGTCCGACGGTCGCCTGGCCGAAGATTAACCAACCACTTAATAAGGTGGCCGGTCGTCTTGTGATGATGTATTTGATCTTTAAACCCAGCGGATAAATTTATCTGTACGTATTTACCTTCTCATTATACATGTGATAGTTTTGATGATTTTTCAATTTAAAAATTATTTTTCAATTTAATTAATAATATACATATTTTTTTGGTTACATATATTCATGGTAAATAATTTATAATTGAAATTAAATAACGACTTAGATATCAGAATACAGTATAGCAATTTCTATAAATATACTATATATAATTAGACGTTACGTATAAAAACTATATTGTTGACAAAAGTAATAATTTTTACATTAGAAAATTTTGAAGGAAAAATAAATAATATTCTTAATAATATATAAGTTGTATCAATGTATCCAAAATTTAATAAACATAAATTGTTAATTCTGGCGTCTACTATAGGTTTACTAACAGGTATTTGAGATTCCGTAAAAACAAAATAGATGGCTTTCAAATAATAAAACAATATATGTATTAATTTGAAAAGTGTAACATATGAGATAGAAGATTTGTCGTCAAAAGTGCTGTTTGCTTTAGCATAGTTGGTTAATGCACCTTCCTTGGATGAGAAAGAGATCCATGTTAGAATTCCGGTAGCGCAACAACAATATTTTTCGATAAAATTGATTTTATATGTATGTCTTTCTAATTAATACATTTAATTAGTATTTGAAATATCACAGACCTATGTTCTGAATAATTACAACTTCATAATAAGAATGTGTTCTCCTTAATAATATTTTTGTCGCTCAGAAATAATTTTATTTTAAAATTATTATTTATAAACCAATTCTTAAATGGTAGATTTACAAAGATTTTTTAAAAATACATACAATTTCATATATTAATAATAAATTACACATCTTACCTACTTTTCACATGCACATACAGTGACTAACTCAATATTCTAGAAATAAAATGCATATAACTCAGTACTATAAATAAACCATTTTGATAGACTTATTATTTTTCTTTGTAAAAATCTTTCATCAACTCCCCAAAATCTAAATCTAATAACTGCGTCTTTCTGAAATAGGTAACATCTCATTTACCAAGATCGGGACACGGAAGGATTGCATTTAATTTTAACTAACAGGCGTAAAGGCCTACGTAAATAAATTTTCAATCCTAATGCGATAGGATTAAATATTTATTAACAGTAATGGAATACTGGGATTAGATCCTCCAATCTCGTGGTTTATAGACGAGTCTGCTAACAAACATGGCGTGTATGATGAAACCTTTTCTCGCAAAAAAAACACTGATAACTTTGGAATGACTTTGTGGTTGTATTTCGTTTACAGATAAGTTTTGCCGTAAAAAATATTTGTAAGAATGTGAATAAAAAATCTTACTGACATAAAGATAGCAGGTAAAAAGAAGATAAAGCGCGTCGTTAATAATTAGTGATAAAGATGTATTTGTTTTTGAATCTGATCATCAACAATAACATGAAAGTTCTATTTAGTTTTTTATATCAAAATAGCTATCACTTTCAGAGTTTTTATAATTGTTATCTGTATTTTTTTAATTAGTCCTATACATGTACTGATTGTAATCTTATTGTCAATTTTTGTTATAATTATTTAAAATTGCTATTGACTAATCAAAAAAACTAAATCAAGCAACTAAAATTATGATTATGTTGGTTCACAATATATAGTGAAACCTCGATCTATCGTTTTTGAAGGGACCTATTGAAATTAACTATAAATGCGGGAATATAGATAAAAGTTAAGCACATTTTTTATACTTAAATGTTTAATACATATTCTAAAATATATATATATATATATATTTCACATGTAAATGAATGTGTTTAAATAAAAATAAAATTAGAAATCTGCACAGAAACAAACATTTTTAAAATTAAACTTGTATTGTATAATGTCAAGGGGCAGTCAGTAGCAGCATTCTCTCTCTCTCTCTCTCTTGAATGTTCCGCTCATTTTTTACAAGTATCGTTAATCGAAACCAACCACACGAAGTATGCTGCGTAATTTAAACGATTAATGCTATTTTTCGATGTTTTGTTTGAAATTAATTCGGGACTGGAAGAAATAAACGATACATGCGGGTAAACGATTATTCGAGGAACGATCGATCGAGATTTCACTGTATTTCCAATCTTCATGTATATAGCGGAGACCTGGATAATCCGCAATAGCAATAAGATAGATGTACTTGAAATGTATTGCCGGAGACGAATGTTACGCATCCCGTGTACAGTACGACGCATACGTGTCTCAATCCCGCAATGTTTTATAATTTATTCGGGTATGGGTAACTTGTTGGAGCTTCTTAAGTAGGTAGTTAGGCCGGCCTGCGTGGGTGGGACTCCACCTACGCCTTACTCTTCATGCCTCATGTTTTGCAACTCCGTCAGTCTGTCCGTGTTGTGTCTCGTCCACTGTCCGTCTTATGGGAGTGTTTTTGATGAATGGAGCCTTGATCTACTGCACCTTAATTTTCCATCTTTATGTAAAACTATGTTCAATGGATTTATGTTAAATTTTAAAACTTAGTTGCTAATAACTACATTGAATTTCTTCTCCTTTTTCGTTTTGCTTGTACTTAAATGTGTAATTGAATTAAAGTCGTATATTTTTATTAGCTTCTATGAGTGGGACCGACAAGGAAGTCCTAGCTTTTAAACCGATCCCGGGAAATGGTGGGTTATTATCCATATATCCCCCTCCATATATCCTTTTAAAAAAAAATCCTGCAACAAATCCAACCAGCAGGGAACAAAAGATTTTTCCAATTTTTTTGACTACGTTATGCGTCAAAGTGACAGCCTACATAAGAAGATTAACCCGGAAACAACAGCTGGCCGACTTTTACTACTATATCTCCGAAACTTGAGAGTAAAATTCGAACTGATAGTACAATGATGCAGTTCTCTCTTTGATATATCTTTGATGTGTAATTGATATTATTAATATTAATAATTATAATTGTAAACGCCTTCCAAAAACTTGCTTTATCAGCTAATTGAATGAAAAAAATAAAAATTATGACATATCTTTTTTTTTTTAATTCATACCTCTACAAATTGCATGGCGCGGCTAAATGCGTACAAACGCCATCAAGCTTGAAATGCTCTCCAGCATTCTCGTGTCACTCACAGAGAATGCATAAAGTACCTATTAATAGTTTATTCGTTTTTTATGTGTGCTTTTATTTATTCTTTGAATAATTTACACTACTGTCCATCCAAATAACGCAGTCGTATAATGACTGATTTTTAAGTGGTGATTTTATTGTTCACAGTTGTAATATGTCTTCATTAATAAAAATTATTTGTCAAAGTATTAGAACACTAGAAGATTTTGTGTATTTGTATATTTTTATTAGCTGCACTGCGGTGTATTCACACTAGGATTAGAATAGAAAGGAACTAGTAGAATATTCTAATTTCATCGTGGTCTAGCGTTACGCATCCTGTTTCTGTGATTTACAAAATACCGCAATGAATTCAATTTGAAACACCGAAAAAAATACAAATTATATATGTCTACATATAACGTTATATTCTTTTAAATTTATGTTTGTTTTATAAAACTGAAAATAAAACTCAGGCAAAATTAAAAAAAAAAGAGTTTTCTTCTTGGCACTTAAACAGATACTTGTATTTCAGTTTTATTATCATAAATTACAACTAGCTTTATTAGCCCCGTCCAGGGCCACCACCATCTAATTGTACGTCTAAAATTACGATCTTAAATTCATTTATATTAAAATATATTATAATATTTTGAAAGATGTCAGGGATTATCCGCAAAAAATCTCTAGTCTCAGGTTAAATAAATATACGTTAAGATTATTACATATGTATGTGTGAGACATACAGGAATAGGTTTAATACTCTTGATGCAGTAAGCTTCCTAGGTTACCCATAAACCCAGTTAGGAATAAATAAGAAACCTGTTTTAGGGTGGTATCTATTCAATTAATTGTTCCTTCTCCCATTCGCGGAGACTGCTTATCAAGGCTCAGTATCTACCCTCCGGTCTACGAGCTGTGGGCGTACCGCGACTGTTGATTGCTAAGGGCGGCCGGTTTTGTAATTATCTCATTTCCGGTGCAATCGCTCTGACTGACGGACGAATGGAGGGTCGCCCTACATATGATACATTCCTGTAGTGTTTGCAATACCTATGAGTCCAGTACTCACTTAGGATATATATTTTTAAATTATTTTTCTCGGTTTTATGCGGGTTTTTTCCATTTTAGTACAACACTGCAAGACTTAATTACTAATTAATTATTAAGGAAAACACATTCTTATTGTGAAGTTGTAATTATTCAGAACAGACGGTCTGTGATATTTTAAATTAATGTATTAATTATAAATATATACATATCAAATATATTTATAATTAATACATTAATTTAAAACTAATTAATTAATTACAGAGATGTCCGGAGTGAAAGAACTTTCCACTTATCTTAGTTATTGGTTTTTTTTTTATTTATTTATTTTGATTTAACTTTAACAGTATAATAATCATGATTTTAGTTATTTATTATATAATATGTGTACCTATAGTATTGTTCTTATAAGACATTGAGTGCTTCTCTCAATATTTATTTATTTAACTTTCAATCGGGCTTTTTAACAGGGCCGTTTTCCAATATTTGATTTATCAGACTTTCGCAGCGACCTCCGTTTCCGTTGTCTCCCACATATGTTTTGTATCTAAATTGACTTTACTATCCTCTCTCTCTCCATGCTTTGTCCAATTTTATGATACTTTCATGATTTTATCATCTATTCTATAATCAGCCACGGATTAGATTCTCATTTATTATTTATTTACTTCATCACGTATATATTTTCTGCAAAAACATCGCATTTCCAATCTTTACAACCGTGTGTTTATATTATATATGTATTTAAAATTAAATGGTCACAATGCAGTATATATTAAATACTGAAATTATTTTAATTTATTAATAAAAACTTCTTGATAAACCAGTAAAATACAAGAGCCTGCTCCATGAAATTTTAAAAATACATCCTTAAATGTGATATAGTTCTATTGGGAATATTTAGATGAAATAGATAAATAAATCTAAATTAAAATGAAATATACCATATAAATAGCTATCATAACTTAAGAAAAACCCTTGATTAGATTTTGTATCTATTGAAAGCGAGCTTTTCAAATAAATACTTTACGTAAATCAAATTGGAAGATTGGTTCATTTAATAGTTTCAGAAGTCCTAAAAAATTTGTTATTTGATTATGTATGAATTAGTGAGATACGTGACCGATGTTTTACACGTGAATTATTATAAAGATTCCGTCGATCCTTGGTAATGAAAGTAATTTTAAAACTCATTAGCTAAATATCCGGTATGTGAGAACTGAGAACCGATCGATTCTACAGATGAACTAAGTGGTTTCAGATGTCCAACTTCCCAATATAGTGGAACGTTTATGGTTCGTGTAGCGCTTTATCAAGTTCTTTGAGCCACTTGTCGTTCGTTCATCAACGCAACGGGAGTCCAAATGCGTACGTAGCACGGAATCGATTTCGGTCATTCTTCGATGTGACTGGTTTCACGGTGTGCGCGGAACATTTTTCACATTCCGCATGATTGCGTCATAGACGCTATAAATTTAGCCACATTAATTACAGACATTTTTACAGTTCACTTATATAATTTATTCATTGAAAACGTGGATATTTGTAAATAGAATAGGTACCTGTATAATATTTTTATTTATTTCATTATTGCTATAATAATTGTTGAATTAAACAAAAGTATTTATTAAAAGTAAGTATTATTCGAAAAATAATATTCGGTATTGCTTTCAGATGTTTTTGCATCCAAATATCGTATACTATATAATATCATAATAAGCGAATCTCGGTAACTAGTATTTTATTCACCATACAAATCATGTGTGATTGTATTTTTTTTTGTGTGACACTTTTTTATTTTTAGTATCGTTTATGATACATATACCTACCTTTAAAAATATTTTTTTTTACTATGACAATAAAATAAAATAATATTGTTCATTTGAATTTAAAAACAATTCAGTGCTTTGAAATATTATGTAACTACGGAATTGTGAATAGAATTCTGTCGTACGATTTATGTTATTGATGTAATTATCTGTTCTTTATGGTAACTGGATATGTAGAGCTTGTTGAATCACCTAGTTAAACAAAAAATAAATATGTTTTATTTTATTATGTCTATTTCTACAATACATAATAACAAAAAAAAAATTTTTGAAATTAACCATATTCGTTTCCATGTCTACATAGTCTTCGTATCGGATAATTAAAATACTAGATGACTCATTCTCGCGGTTCATTCATTAGATTGATTAATTTTCAACTGAAGTTTAAACTTTACAGAAATTTAAATTTCCAGGAGATTCGATACTATTTGATATCTTATCGCAAAAATTTCGATGAGTAAACCATATAGAAAAACGATTTCAATTCTATCGAATATTCGTTATTTTTACGTATTGATAATATATGTAAATAACAATCAATTCTAAGAAACTGCGTAGTGACCAATTATTTAAATGTGTGTGAAAAAACAATATGATTAGTCATGTTATAATGACGTCCAAGTGATGTGTTACGAGTTATACATACATTAAAACGGTCAATTAATACTATATAAAACTGGAAAAAAATATATGGGACACAAAATGGAAGAAATAACAAGAACCAAAAGAATATTATAGAAGGAAGAATTTAAGAATGACAGAGGAAAACCGAGACACAAAATATATTGACTAAATAATGAATACTAAACATTAACAGAATCTCTCAGCTATTAGAATATTAAAATATTACTCAGAAAAAATCACTGTTTATGTTTATAACAGATTATTTCTTTAAAAAATGAAAAATATTTAATTTCGTGTGCATCGTAAATTGATAGCATTTAGCCTATTTATACATGGATGCATTTTGTAATACACCGGTTTGAATTGTAAGAACCAAACAAGAAGCTTAGATAGAACGAGGAGAGCATAGTACCTACATCTGTATAAAAAAAAACAGAATGAATTAAGTCATCAAGTTTGTATTTAAAAATACAATACAAACAAACACTCAAAAAATTGTTATACAATAGCCCACCTTTTTATAAGGTTATCCTAGTGAGGATGAATTATCTTATTCTTCTTCTTTTAAATAGGCAATCCACCCTTCAAGAGTGATTTGTGCCATTAATCAAGTTAAATACTTTATTTTATTGAAAAAAGTTCAATAATATTATAGAATAAAAAATACTATATTACAGGTCAATACCATTGTCGTTCAAAAAACCCGCTACTATATAAATTAAACGTGACAAGTTAAGGAAAAAAAATGAAAAAGAAGATGACACAAGTTAACCGGGAGGTGAAAATTACCATTGACGAGACCACTGTAAAAAAAACCTGTGATCCGCAATGGATAGGCACAAAACACACGGTCAAGGGTTTCGTCCTCGGCACCACACTCACATATTGGGCAATCTATTAAGTTCAATCTGAACAAATGAGAGGCCATCTGGTAAGGCCCAATTCTCATTCTAGAGATATTTGATAGTTTTCTTTTGGAGACTCCTTTTGTGGAACCAGGGGATCCTTGAATTACTTTAAGTCGATTATCCTTATGATTATTTAGATCCATCCATTGTGCAGTTCAAATGGAATTCGTACGTTTTTTTTACCATATTAAATCTGTCATACATCGAGATATGGAATTGATGGGGGAAAACTCCGCAAAGAGTGGCCTTCTTGGCAAGTTTATCAGCACATTCATTTCCATGAATTCCCTTATGTGCAGGTATCCAAACGAATGACACCTGTTTATTATTGTTGTACAAATTAAATAGATATCTTCAGATGGTACAGATTATCTTATTGTCTAGCCAAAATTTTTTATTAGTAGAGAAGGATTCGAGTGCTGCTTGCGTGTCGGAGAATATAACAGCCTATCGACGTTCCGGAGCACGTAGATGTCCAACATTCTAGGAAGAATTATCAATAATGTTACGATATACTAAAAATAAAAAAAATATTTATTAAAATGAACTATTACTCTAATTGCCTTTTAATTCTATGTAGTACTATTATGCTAACTGTTATTTTAATAAATATTCTTGGACGACCCATCTAAACACTCCGTTTTGTTACACATATTTAGTTTAATAATTAAAACTTCACATTTTTTCCCCAATGTCAAATGTTCTCATTAATACCAGTACAAAGTAAAAAATATGTATTATTTTGTTAAAATACTTTATATTATTTTATTAGCTGCCTGGACATTGGAAGAAATTATCGCGAAGTTAATAAATCAGTCGTGTGACTTCGTGAACGCTCACAATAAAGGGTCAAAAAAGATAATCTCCGGTGTGTGTATTGTGTAATTATTGTTCGTGAGGAATAAGACTCGACGATAATGCATTAGTATTATAATATCACTCTGTATTTATAAATTCTCGAATACCCGTGTCGCATGCGAGCTGAACAGACGACCTCATAGTCGCGAATGAGTTATAGCATTAACACCGCTGGCTTGTATAGGATGTCCCTTTTTTAATGTGGCAATATCTTATACAGACACACCATGGACCATTTCCAGTGGTAGTTGGTAGATCGTTGTATTTCTTTGCATATTTATAAAAAAAAAACTCGTGTACAACTTGTGAATACTATCTACAACATTGTTATAAGAATGAAATATTCGAAGCAGTAACTTTGTCAATTGAACATTTAAACAACTAAAAATAGTTGTGCCTGCTATGTATATACGTAATTATTTTTTTTACATAATTTATTAAGGTTTTGTGTATTTTTTAATGTTCGGGATTATTTTATTATTTATTCTCCTTATATTTTTGGGGATAACATATGGCCTTTCTGATAATTTAATCAGGAACTTTTAAAGATCTACTTGTGCGACTATTGTACTATCAAGCACTAACTAATTAATTAACTAACTAACTAACCAACTTAACATCACGCCGTTTCCGCGCGAGGGTAAGCCGAGGGGATAGAGCGCCGCACTCCTCTGTCCTGACACACATCTCGCCTCATCCACATTCATACATTTTATCATATAAGCTCGCCGATTGTTGAGGCTTCTAATAATAGAACTGATCATATTTTTTGAGATTGTGATGCCAAGTAGACTCAATACACGATACATGGTTTTATGGGAAGGAAAAATAAAGAATAACTCGTACAAATATTCAATTATTGTGTGAAATTAATACTGTATGTATATAAATCGACGCGGTTTCAAATTATTATATATTATGGCTACTATTATAAACACATTTTAGGAATAAAATAAGTAAAAATATATAGGGTGGAGTGTAAAAATAAATAGGGGGAATTGCCAAAATTCGCACATCATCTTTAAGCGTTACAGGAGTGAATATAATAGTTGATACAGGATTCAACAGTATGTATTTATTTGAAAAAAAAATATTATGTCCATTTAACTATGAAATAATTGTAGATATTTAAATTTTCTTGTTTCTGTGCGCCACTGTTGTCTGTTTAATTCACCATTTTATTGAACAAATACGTTATCATATCTAGCTTTAATACTCCTTATTATAAATGTGAGGTTGTTAAAACTTGCTTTTTGTTGTTCCCGATAGGGAAAAGATTTATTCTCTCGCATTTCGATAAAATATTACTCCACAGAGGCTATCTATTTAACTGCGGGACCAGTTGCTGTCGCACTGTATTAAGCTTGCACGCCGATTCCCATTTCACGTCGTGCCAATATCAATATCACAACATTACTATTTTCATTGTTGATGCCCACTAACTTTTGTTGCTAAAATGGATTTTACTCGAGTTACTTTCTTTACATTACGCCGTTTCCTGAAGGAAGTCACACTCCTCTATTCTTGCCTCATTTCATGCAGGCTCAACGAGTGTTGACTAACAGTGCCGTCCTCCAATACCTCATTTACCTGATCCTACCAGGTCTTCCGCGGACATGCTATTTTGATCGTACCATTAACTATTGCATTGTATGTGTCTTATTCTTATTTTATCGATCATCTTCTCACTCATTCTTATTACGACACTTCTGACGAAAGTGTTGATGGTACCAGACATAGAGGACGTCCGCAGAAGACTTGGCACGACCAGGTAAACCAGATACTGGATAATGGTCCTATTAGAAGCCTCAACAATCGGCGAGCTTGTATGAGAAGAAGTACGAATATGGATGCGGCGAGAATTGTGTGTCAGGACAGAAGAATGTGGTTCTCTATCCTCTCTGCCTACCCCTGCGGGGAAACGGCGTGATGGTAAGTTAGTTAGTTGTCGCTCATTGTTTTATGGAGAATGCACAGTTATAGACCGGGTAAGTCAGATTTTGAAAAAGGTTACGTTAGAAGCCTTAAAAATTAATGAGCATTCACGAGAAGGTTTGTGGGTGTAGATTAGGCGATAGATGTCAGAGGACAGAAGAGTCTTGCGTCTTATTCTCTCTTACCTTCCTTTGTAAACGGCGAAAGTTAGTTTATTTAAATTATTAATGTCATGGCGGTCACTTTGTGGTTTAACATTATTATTTTAATATTCATAATAAAACTTTATACTACATACACGTTGGGTTATTTTCATTACTAGTTTCGAAAGGTGCGGTCCTTTTCTTCAGCATGATTATTATAATAATATTAACAATGAAACTTTTTACTTCACACACGTTTACCACCTGATTATGAGAGGGACTGCAACCTCTCAAAACTAGTAGTGAAAAATAACCCAAAGTGTGTGTAGTACAAAGTTTTATTGTGGATATTAAAATAAGTTAGTTTATTTAAGTTACTCATTGAAAAAAATCTCAAAAATATATTTATTATTCTTGTGAATTTATGGTACTTTTTATAAAATGTATGTAAAATTTCGCCACAATTTTAATTTTTAAAAATGTAAAAATACTTTTATAGTCAGCAGAACTACTACTTTACATGTAGTGTAAAATTTTGAAATAGTATAAATATAAATAATATATTATTGATCATGAATAATATTCATACACCGAATAGTTTATCCGTGATATTTGACTAACAATAATTCCAACGATGGCTTGTATGCCTCTTACTGTACTTGAAGTATTGTAAGTAGCTGGTTTTTATATCTCACATCGTGCATTCCATTTGCAGCATACCTTCATTCGGCTCTGATCGTAGTTCCATTCCTCATGAGGAATTCCTCATGCAGTGTCAATATGTCAAATCAGATGGATTGATTAAAACTAACCATCCTTTGTATATAGCGCTTATCGAGTCTGACCGCTGTCAGTTTATGCAGATGGTGGAGACTTCATATTATGTACTTGCTCCATAATCGGTACAAATAATTTTGTATCATGCTTAATCAGTGTTTCGTTTAAATTTGTTAGACATACCCAAATGATTTAAAAACGCTAATCAAAATCTTGAACCAGTTTCGAAAGTTTTAATTTGCAGTTGTCTATACGACTATATTACGAATTCCTCATCAAAATAATAATATTCAGGTATTTGTTTTAACTTTATTTGTTTTTATCAGAAATATATCATATTTACATCTTTACACACATTTAAATACATTGCCCAGCTAGACAAGCGTTTACGTAATTTGTTTGTATAAATATCATTGCATTCTAATTGTTGATGAGGGCTGGTGGAAAATAAATACCATGGTGGATTGTATCTCTGCTGGTTATTGTTCGTTTGACGTAAGAAAGGTTTAAGGACAGAAGGAATCTGTTCAAACCATGATTTCAATCTCATGAGCTGAACGCCATCTTGCACTTTCCTCGACTCACATTAAAGGAAAAAGGTTTCGCTGCACTTCGGAGAGGATCAGATGCTGGCGAATTCAGTTTCCCGGTCCGGATAACGTTAAGATACGGCGATAATCTATCTCAGCAGAACCAAGCATGTTGACCCTCAAATTTGGACTGACGACCATACATTGTGACGAAATTATTAGAATTATCGCAGACGTATTCGGATTAACATACCTCCAATCTTTATTTAGTAGAAGATTGTATATTTTTCATTGTTTAATTGTTCTTTACTATTTATTTTAATCTTGCATCTTTGTATTATGTGTATTTGTAGTAATAAATAAATTAAAAAATATAATTAGTATTGATATTTGTTGACACAGTTGTTTTGAGATAAAGATATAGGTACTTAAGATTTTTACGTATAAGATACTTTTATATATACGCATCATATCACCTTCAATTACACGTACTACTTCACACGTAGTATTGATTATTTTATAGAAAACAATTATGTATTTACAACAGGTATTGAGTGATATAAAGATAAACGCCATAAATTAATAAACTTAAATTTATTAAACACTAGATAGATATCTTGAACATATGAATAATATTGAAAAATATGAAATCGAAAATGTACCTTCAAATACCTAGGTTTTATCAAAGTGTGTGAAACTTTGTTATTTGTTCTCTTGATGATCGTGTTTTCTCCTTATGCACTCTACCGTTTATTTTCTTATTCGAAAAATATTCAAATAAACGTATTAACTCGATGACAACATTGCGATGTTAAATTTTTTAAGAATATATTCGGCACTGGCGTAAATTAGAAAACTTGCTATATTAACATATTAAACTGCTGCGGGGATGTTATCTCAGAAATCTCTCCATATTCTTATGGCGATCCTGTCTATTGTCCGTGAGTTACAGTGATGTGCGAATTAATTAGGACAAGCATTTTTTTCAACACAAAAAAGCAGTAGCGCAGTTCTCTCGATGATTTTCAATAAATTTAATGCATTTTTAATTTAATATTTTTATTACTTGTATTGTACACTTTTTTTTCATCCTTATAATTTCAATTTCATTTAATTCATTTACAATCAATTATTTTTTATTATCCTTTTTTACCTGTGTAATACCAAAATTGTGAATGAAATATTTTTACAATTGTTAAAATTCTGACACGAATAAAACGTGTTCGATATTAATTATTTTTATTTTGTAGTACGTAATTACTTAATAAGGAGTAGTTTATTTTTTTATTTATAGGTATATTATCGTACGAATCGTAAGAATTAGTGATTCAATCACTGATATCTCAAAGTGATAATCACTAACAGTGATTGAGTTTCTGAAAATTTCGTGATTCGTGATTCTTGTATGAAAATATTGTCAACTTGATTTTCGCTTAGCGTAATCTACCAAAATAATCTGGCATGGCTTTGATTTGCTTGCTATTATATTTTCAGTTAGCATTATTATATGAAGTTTATTTTTACAACGATCAACGGTGACGACAACATTTGAATTGATCATACTTATTGAGAACTGAAAATGGCTTGTAATTATAAGTCTCAAATATAAATAATAAGTCTTTAATAATGAATAACAATAGCATTAAAAAGATGATCACATTTACAATTTACAATTACTGATATCCAATCACGCTCGTACCATTAAATCAGATACTGGGCCTCCCATATACGTCACATTCGAAGCGGTCTGGTCCTGTTGCGCTGACTGGTTCCATTGTCGCATAACCACGGCTCGTTCGCTCGTTCTAGCTCGTCTAGTTGCGGCGACCGTCAGCCCGAGAGCAGATACTTCTCCAACTCCCACAATCACGGGCTAACTGCTCCCAGTTCTCGGGTGATTCATACAAATTCAGCGTTTCGCGGAGACAATCCTTGAACCGCTCCTCTGCTCCACAGCTCTTCGCTTGTCCACGATGTCCCCGTACATGACACGTTTGTAAGTTTATGATCGCTCATGCGTATCATCTGCCCGCTTACCTTAGTCTCGCCTCCACGATGATATAGAACTGTGACATTGGACATACAGTTGTTCCAGTGAATCTGAAGATGCGATGAATGAAACATCGGTGAAATATTTTCAGAATCTTAACTAGTGACGAGAAAAAATGCTACCCTTGATTCACTGGTGTGATTGTGATTTGTATTAGATAATATCAGTGATTAAAAACTGACTTTACACAATACACAATATATAATATAGTTATCACAATACATGAAATAAATAACAAAAACGTATGTTTTGTATTATTAAATCTTAATTTGCGTAAAAAATATATTCAAGTATAAATAATTATAATAATTAGTAGAAAATTACTGCACGTACGTACACATTTATAAAAAATATTTTAAAAAAAAGAACATAATTAAGTTACCAGCAAGCTAGCACAGATATTACCAAAAAAAAAACAGATTTCAATAGATAGCGCTAATCAAATTACGGAAAGTCCGGTAGATGGCCGATTCAAGTGATAATCGATTTAAACAACAGCATCAGAAAATCAATAGAATTTTTAACAATGAAAAATGTGAATCACTAATCACGATATTCCCAGATATTCAATCACTGATAGTGAGTGTGACTCAAAGATATCAGTGACTGACACACAGTTCATTATTTTGAGCTCATCACTACTCTTAATGTCTTATATAGTGTACTCAAACCTCGGTCTCATACAAAAATATGGGAGGAATGATAGGTTTATATACTGATATCTTAGGGCTGAAGAATATCTCTGCTACTGAAGACTATCATTAAATTTGGCTGCTGTTGCATTCCTTAAACTTTAGATCGTCATTAAGTGATGATCTCTTCACTAATAGAGATACAGTATGTACTAAAATTTTTTTTAACACCTCGATTGTCATTAGTACCGTCATCTGTCATCATAAAAAGAAACGAAATGTCCTGACTTACCTTAAAACCATACTAAAGAAGTTCATTTTAACAATCTTAAAATACATGATTTTTTTACACTTTTAAGTATGGATGCATGTCAATGTTTTAATATAAAAAATATTGTTATAAGATAAAAATCTTACTTTATCTATCTATAATTATAGTTTTAAAGATATATTATAGGTTTCTCGATGACAACGACTCTGGGGATAAATCCAGTAATTGTTTTTTAATTAAATTTGCACACACTCTAAATATTGTGAATATAATAAAGATTTTTCTGTAATTAATATATCGTTTCAATAATGGTTTATATACTAAAATATCGATGTTTTATCTATCTACACTCATGAAGGTAAAAAAATAATAATAACCTACATATTATTTTGGGTAGATTATTTAACTTTGTTTTTTATCACTATGAGTTATTTTAATACGCCAACCGGTTCAATGTTTTATTTAGAAATATTAAAAATAATAATATATACCCTTTCACGTGTGCAATTATTGTTTAATTATCTCAAGATTTTGTTACGTTCAGGCTATATATACATTCACGTACACTATCACCTCTTTACCCACTAATGGGCAGAAATGGTAAACTGTTCATTGACAACAAGCTCCTGCTACACATGGCCATTCTCAGGCCTATTCTCACCTATGCAGCTTCCTTCTGTGGTTACGCCTCCAAAAGTCACATAACAAGACTCCAAACTTTCCAAAGTTAAACCATCCGGTTAGGGCTGGGTGCGCCTAGCTGGTCGAGAGTTACATTCATCCATAATGATTCAGATATTCCCCTAATCACATAAAACATCTCGCAAAACATTTTTATGCCGGGCTCCCAAACCACCCGAACCCAGATTCAGGTGACCAAAGATGGTTCTAGTAGATTATTAAAAACTCTGCCCCAAGAAAGCAGATCCCTGCCACATGCCATCAGTAACTTCTCTCTCTTCCCCCCTTTGTTGACCATCACCTAACCCAATTACCGCATCGGTTGCTACAGTGCGATGCAGGAGTTAGGGGTCTCAGTACCCGGGATTCTGTTTGCCATGAGATCAATGTCAAAAACATGATGTTATATATTTTTTTATTTAAACACTTTACCGAAAATCCACTTCGATCGCTGCATGCCATCTGTTAACTAGTAGCAACACTGTTTTGAATGTATATATTATGTTGTTTTCGCTATTACGAGAGAAATAGCTTTCTTGAAACTCAAAACGGATTAAATCTATCATGTATAATAAAACACCCTTTGTTTTAATTGGTCATTATTGTTTTGACAGTTCTCTCATTTACTTTTTTTGACGCGCATATCTACGCTTCTGGAGTCGTCTTCATTTTGCTACACCACTGGAGGTCAAGACGGAGTTGTCCATGCAGACAGAGTATTTTACAAATTTTCTACTATTATTATTTCGATTCGAATATTATAGCACAACTCTTGTAATAATAAAAAAAATGCTACAAGTCATCATACATAGATAAAAATTAATTAGGTGTTAATTTAATCATTTTTTTAAGCGAGACGTTAAAATTGTTTTAAGTGCCTTTGATTAATGGGAAATATTTACCGCGTAAAATTTGCTAATTTGTATATTAGATTTATTTTTGTATTCCCGCATTGAGCTGTTATTTATTTTTTGTTCTTCAGATTTATTTCTTTTAAATACATATTGTGATTGAAACAAACGTGTTTGCTCTCTAATTTTTTTATACTTCAAATAAAAAAAAAAACATGATCTCAAGCGCTGTCATACCATATTTTTTTCGTAATTGTGTTCGTTTTTTTTGATAAAAAAAACTCCATTTATTCTTGATAATTTAAAAAATAAAAATGATACTTTTTTTTCTTATCACCTACAATCTTTGAGTATCTACTTCAGTAGTATCTTATCTATTCTATCCTCTAGATCAGCAGTATCTCTAATGTTTTATTTGACGCGCTTGTTGGTTTAGTGCTTTAGACACTAACCTAGTTATCTAGTCGTGAGTGTCTTTCCAGGAAATCAGCAAATTAATCCTATTATCATAGCAATATTTTCTGTGTACAAATCTTTTATTAATGAGTAAATTTATTTTCTCACTACTGGTACAAGGAATTATTGTTTTATGTAAGATAACAAATTCAAAAAATTAACTTTTCTTTACCAAGTGAAATAATTTGTAGTTCGTGCATGCGAATGTGGCATGCGCTCTCCTAACGGCGTACCACTATGTATCAAAATGAGATGCCTTTATGATTCGGACCATTGTTCGTGTTCAGATATTTCAGTATTCAACTTGACTTTCAGTGAGGAATAATACAAAAAATAATGGCTTGACTTATTCAATAAGAGATAATATTATACGACTAAGAATAAGGTGGAGTACTTCAGGTGAAAGCTGTAGTCTAGTTGAAGCTCGATGAAGAAGTGAAGGGCCGCCCGGAGGGGGCAGCTGCGAAGCCGCGATCCTCCACTCCGTGGCGTGATGCGCGTACTGCTGCGACAAGCCACTCTTTTCTTTTCTCTTTAGGGAGTGATACAAGCTTTTTTGTGCATTTAACTTGTTTTCCTTTATATATTACCTCGTCCTTGAACAGATCTATTGTTTTATTTTTCTTATTTATACCTGAAATAAATTCTCTCACTACGTACTTGTTTATTTGTCTTCTATTTGGCTATTTAATATTATCTTAATTTTTATTTTTAAATAGTTATGCGTACACGGAATACATGTCACATCAATATTCTCACTATGTTCAAATTAAGCTAAACTCGAACCCCCGACCACTAGGCCGGCGTCTTAACCACTAGAGCAACATACTTCTCATTATTTATATATATATATATATATATATATATATATGTATGTAAAAAAAACTTTATTTAACAAACACTCTCGGGTGCAAACACTGAATCGGATAGTCAATGATATTGCCTCCGTTTTTGCTGTGGAATTCTTAGGCATAACCAGACGGCGAACGAATAGTTTTTACCTCAGTAGTTTATTTTATTAGATATCATTTTGATGTTATCTCATATTTATTAATGTTGAATCTGCAAGAAATTATGTTCAAAAAAGCATAATGCTTCCTAATAAAACCAATATACATAACTTTATTTATTTACTGAATATGTCATTTGTTTTCGAGTGAGTTATATTTTATTTTGTGCACAGACAGGCAGATGATATGTTAATCTAATATGCTAATATTTCCATTTTATTTTGGCTTCCATGTTAATCACCTTCGAATTTGAATATCTTCGTTTTTGCCTGCACCAAACGTGCAACCTCCGATTAATCTTTATAGATGTTTTGTATGGCAATGTGAATATAAAAATTCCTTTAAATTTAAAAATGTTCTTAGGATTTTACGGCCATTCAGAATCTTCTGTGTAAACTGAAAACCGGACTGTAAACTGTGCCCAGAAAACTGTACACGAATGATCCTTTAAATTTAACTATTTTAAACTCATTTATTTATTTAAACTATTTATTAAAAGATATATCGGAGATGGCAGGTTCAATTTTTGATACTGACACCTTCGTTTGTTACTGATGATATATACATATATGTACCTATATTGTGCTTAGTTTTGATGTTACTGACAGTGTATAGTGTTCTTCGCATTGCTGATATTACTGACGTAAGTACTTTCATCACGTACCAGAAGTACACAAATTGATTTTCATGCTAAAACGTAGATAAGTAAATATAATTAAATTTGACATTGAATTAAGACAACGATAATATACTTAATATTTCAATCTAATTTTTATTTTGCCTGATTTTGGCAAATTATATTGTAAATATTACTTTAATACGTTTTAATGTCATATTCGGCTGACAATAATGGTTCCTATCATAATTTGAATGTTCCTAGTTATGTTTTAAATTGTCATTGAATTGGTCGATTTTTAAATATATAATTTACGCGTAAGGTGAAAGTTACCTTACATTTCAAATGATTTTCAAAATATCGAGTGCCAGTTCTAAATAAATAAAAAATTGTATATAAAGTTAAAAATTAATTACGATTCTGATTCTACGAAAGGTTGTGTTATTGCGTCTCAATTTCACAACATTAATTATTAACGTCGATTCTATTCTATAAAAAAAAAATTAATTAAATAAATAGGTATACGTAGATTATAGATAATGTAGAAACAACAAATATATTGCGTGTACATATTTTCTAAGAAATAAACACATTTATTATTTGTATCGCAATACTTCCTTATTCCTGAAAAATACCGCGTATTCCAAAACCGCGAAGACTGCATTGCATCTTAGTATTTGCGGCTTCTTTTTTGGATTTTTCTATAAGTGCGGCATTAATATAAATTTGTTGCTTCGTTCACAGTTAGGATCCATTTCCACCACCTTGTATAATAGTTGTATGGAAAGGGTGAAGATATTCTTTAATGATCTGATACTTAATTCTGGTATAAAAATATCGAGATTCTCAGTATCACGTTGATTGTCATTTTACCTCGTAATCAGTGCATCCGACTCTTTTACTGTCAGTTAATCTCTTTTTACTGTCAATTCATCTCCACGCATATCTCAATAATTATATGAATATCAATTGAATCTATTTTTTAGGTAATTCCTTAAATAAATCAGTGATCATGAATACGCGTAATCGTGTACACGGATACCGCAGTTGAATAATTTAAAGATTGCTTGTGATTTTATGAGCACCTAGTACAGTGGCGTAACTACAAAAAATGGACGAATGGAAAAAGAGGCACCCTAAATAAATATTGTATATAAGATATACTTATATTAGTATTACATGATTTATTCATTAAGTAGTAAGAAAGAAATAATTTTGTCTCATATAATCACGACCTAAATTTGTTAGTGTAGATAGAAAAAATGCCAACCTGGAGGCGAATGAGTATGGCTGATATGGGAGTGTTTGCTCATAAAACGGCCCTGAGTAAGCGAAGAGTCGGGATTCGCTGTCTCATATAATATTCACACTTTCATGGAAAAAATATAAGAATTCTTAGGTATTTACATATACTTGCAATTTAAAAAATATTTGTTTCGTTTTAAGGCGATTATCACTTTATAGCGATGATTTGGTCCATAACTTGACATATTAGCGGGTTACCGAGGAGTGTCCTAGTTGTCTCAAATTAAATTGACAGCCAACGGAATACATTTTAACTTATCTGAGACCGCTATTATGACCGACGTCATACCGCGGTGAACTCCAGAATCTTTTAGCGTCATCGTTCGACGCGTGTTGAAGGTGTCATCCAAAGTGTTCAAATTATTGTTTTGAGTAAAAAATAATTATCTTACAATTTGTTTATTATCTCAGTGAACTAAAAGTTTAGCTTAACAGGTATGTTATATTTATGTACGAATACGTGTATATAATTTGATTTAGACTACTTAAATTGCGTATGACCGTTATACTTAATGACATTTTGAATATTTTACTTTATTTCGTTTGTGTACTGGTTTATATTTTGGGGGTCCAGTTGTCACATGAGACAACTAGTCCTATCAATATTATAGTTATGTAGGAGTTTATTTTTTAAATAATACAAATATTATTTTGTTAATTTCCAGACTATAATGTTTTCACGTATTTTCCTAATGCAGTGAGAAATATTTTTTTAATATTTTGTAGTAATTTTTCTTGCTGTGGTGTATTACGTGAAAAACGATTTTTAAAATTTGATTATACCATTTCTTGTTGTAGATTACGATTAACGCTAAGAAAGGTATGGATTCGTGCAAAAATGTCAATGCCAAATTGATTGTAGGGCGCGAACTTTTTGGTCCCCTATCTAACGTGGGTCCCGATGCACTGCATTGGCATTGTTACGCCACTGACCTAGTACACGTTTAAATTGAGTTGTTACTACGATGAGTAGTACATACTCATCGCGATAAACGGTGTCGCGTGTAAAAGGGATGGTGTCATTGTGATAAACAGATTATTTTGATTATTAGATTAATAGGCAATAGTCATTATAGATACGTTCAGTTTACTAATTCATCTCCCCCTCACCCGTTGCTGGTCCGCTGTGGCGTGCAAACTTGCGCGCGCGCAAATTTGCGTTAAGTCAGCCGCTGGGGTTAGTCGAATGCCGCAATTAAAATAATTCCTCTGTGCCATGAGCTATTAAAATTTACTTTCCATTTAATTCCATTACCTCGCGGTGGTATTAATTCTGGAATATTCCTCGGGAATACACGCGGCAGCAGGAAGGTATAATAGCGCGGGGGATATTTATGTAGGCACGCAGACGATTTATCCTCTCGCACATAGCTGACTATATTACTATCGTATAATTATCTCAGACGCCGTAATTCCCGCTATTTATGATGCATGAAAAGAGAGAGACGTGATTAGGGATTCCGGTCGAAAAGGGTAAACAGGAATACAATGCAAAAAATAATAATACGGATATTCAATCCAATGTACGAATATAAACCCTTTCGATACGCAGCGATGTGAAAACCTTTTAGCTTACTCGACCAGTTACCTGCCCGGTATAAACTTATTTATTTCACCCTGAAGCCAAAATCTTTCGAAAATACTTTCAAAAATTCTAAAACAATACGCAGTGATTTTTTGAGTATCTATCTATATGTATGTATTTGGATCTTAACTGGTCAAGACTGATGGCCACACTTCATCTGTATCGAATATTGATAATATTATTGTTCTTGTAAGTTCTTATAAATTTATGTATGATTTCAAAAATAATGTTATTATTTCTAGAATCGTCACGATAATATATCATTTTGTTCTAGAGTATTGATTAATGAAGACAGCGATTAATTTTCTGTGATTAATATTTAAAATATTGTGAATTACTAAATATTATGTTATCGCTTATAGAGTACAATGTAGTATTTAGCCTGTATTACTTAGAATTTTTTGCTACATTTACTTAGAATATATCACTTGAGATTTGCTAGTTGCAAAATATGATCTGTTTGTGCGCATTATTTAGTAGTAGTCTAGTGCATGATTAAGTTTAAAGCATTAATCTAAAGAAAGCGTGCACAGAAAAACATTACAAAACGTTTTATTATTATTTAGATTTAGTATTATAGTATTATAATATTCAACCATCTGAAATAAATTAAATTATTTTTCTTTACACATTAAGACATTAAAGGTGACAGAGCAATTGTTGGAGGCAAAGCACAAAAAACAGGAAACTGTAGAAAGAGGAACTGCTGTTTGGCCGACGACTTGCCTGAAGTAATCTAACCATACATATTTATTTAAATCTAAAACAACCCTTCTAAGATGGCTAACTATAATAATAATTGAGTTATGTTCTAAATGGTATTGTTAGTTCACGAAAATGTAAATAAATCTGAATTTTTCCATAAATTAAGGTTATTGATCTTTACAGTGCTACGATTTGGAAAACGTAACTATTTCGTAGATTGAAAAAATATAGCAATTCCAAATAATTAATGTAAAATATTGCAGCACTTGTGATATAACAGTTCCCCGGGTAAAGATTCATGGCGAGCATTGCCAAATTATTTGCATACGAAAACATTATGTATTCATCTGATCAAGATGAGAGATCAATTTAAGTTGATTGTTATAAAATTATAATATAATGTGATATAATATCATCTAATGTAATAAAATATAATTATTTGTTGATGGACCGTCTCAGAACTGAGACGCTGACAGAATCTGAGCTGCTGTTCAGCCTTAGAGCTTTGGTTCTAACCCGGGGTAAACAGTAAAATCTTCAGGTACTAGTTTCACTCAATGGCGAGAGATGGCACTATTAAAGCGATAGGGAATGAACTAATAATAATTTATAATTTGTTATAATTAGTGGTTTTGTTTCTCATGAATAATTCGTAGGTTAGTAGGTTTGCTAAAAAAATAAAATATACAATTTTCTCATACATATAACATTTGAGATTGTGAATAATTATGATTATCCTTGCGTTTTGATTTATTACAAAATAATAATGGTATATCAGAAAATCAATCGTAATATTGGTATGTAAGACTACATCCGATTACATAATTTCGCTTTTGTTCTAAGTAGGTACTTAAACTTATAATGTTTGTCGATGAGGATTTTATTTAAATAAGTTGTTAGCCATTTCGTATAGATATTATTATAATTAATTATTCTGTATTTTACGTATTAAAATTAATTATCTTCGTGGTTTCCTGCTCAAGGATGGATCCAGGATGGGGAGGGATGGATAGGAGCGGTCGTCCTTCCCTAATTTCAGACAAATTTGTACTTATCGTTCGAAACTCGCAATGTGTTTTTTCCCCGAGCGAAAATTTTCATTTTGTTTGAAATATTTATTTTATGGTAGCGGGCAGTTATTTTTTAGTCACACGGCTAAAGTGTTTACTTCTCGGATACCCGAATGATTTCTAGCAATATCCCCCCCCCCCCCCCCCCAACCACCTGGAAAAATTCCTGGATGCGTCGGTCCTATTCAGATAAACATTGTAATGTAGGTATTTACAAGCCTGTTGTAACAATGCCTTATAAAACTTTGTCATCGACTGACAAATGTAAATCTAGGTAATCCCCTGATTCATGGTAAACAAATAGAAGATAACATTACTGTACGTTTATTGACGTATTAATTAATTTAATACGATGAAAAAGTGAGTTTTTAAATACGCAATACGTTTGCTATGATAGTATATCTGATAGTAATAAATGCATTGAACTATTACTTGTAATATACACGATTCTACAATTTAGTTTCACATTTTTTCGCGATGTACATTCCTAAATTTAGTTTTATTTCTAATCTATTTATTATTTATCATTCGTTCAGATAAATTCATAGTCGACGAACTTGCTTTACAAAAGTGACACATATTATATTAAACTACTAGAAAGGCTAGAAATAACCCGCAATGACGGAAAATTAATTATTTTTACATGATTCATTTATTTAAAGAATCAACAATAATATACCAGTCTAATAATTTACTTTGACGCGATAATTTACAGCAGATCTTGTTTAATTATATTGCCATGCGACACGGAAAGCTGACAATATGTATTTGTTTTATGTTCATATAAAAAAAATACGTATGTAGGATACTCTACTAATACACTACTATGTAAACTGTTTTGAAATAATATGTTAATTCTATTGGCCACGAGTAATCTTTCTTTACTTATGAATTTTTCATAATAAATTTAGGTAGTGTCGTGTAGTCTAGAATATTGCTCATAATCTCAATTCTAAGCACCTACCTTATAATACTTATTTTACGAACATCGTTTCACGCTACACAATAATCGTTCAAGCCGTTGATAAGTAAAGCGATTAAAAAATACAGAAGTACATTTCTCGTGGTGTGGTCACACCATACCACGAGAAATGGATACATTTTGTTATAAACAGAAGTTGGAAATCTTTTTTTCGGAAAATCGGCACATTTAATGCTATTAAAAAATAAAAAAAACATTCAATGCAAAGTCGTTTTACATAATTTTTCAAATAAATTTACTTTAATTAAAGATTTGCATATCTCCGACATATACACCAATGTTTCAGCTAGATAGATTACAATACATTCTAAATGCGGCTGCACGGATAATATATGGAGTTTCCAAATTCTCTCATATAACATCATTTTTACATCAGCTGCATTGGCTCCGATTCTCTGAAAGAGTTGAATTTAAATTGTGCTGGTTGATGTACAAGGCGTCACAACACATGGCGCCTCTGTATCTTCAAGAATTTTGTATCCCAGACAATTTGAGTAGTAGACGTCAAACTCTCACGTCAGCCTCTACTTCAGCTGCAGGAAGGGTTGTAGAACCGACCAACCGTTGCCAGAAGTCTAAATTTAGTGAACGGGCATTTGCGGTGGCAGGTCCAAAAGCGTGGAACTCTTTGCCCTCCGTAATAAGGAACAGTGCATCAGAGACTTTATTTAAGAAGAAACTAAAAACGCACCTTTTCAAAAAATCATTTTCATAAGTGAAAATAACCATTTTTAATTTTAAAGAAACAAAGATAATTGTAGAACTATAAACAGTTTATGTATAAAAAGCCCTTGAGGTGAAAGTTTTTACAAAAATGGCGCTATACAAATTATCCATTATTATTATTATTATACATTTTTATAAAATGAATTTAAAAACATTATTGTCATTAATATGGAAAAATATTATAAATTATTTATTATTTGCGTGTAGCCAATATCATGTTATAATATTAGTGATATAGAGGAGTGTTTTTTCCGTATAAAGCGGATATTTTCCGTATAAAGCGATCGATGAAGGGGGACTATCTGTTTGAGATATGAAGTTCTCATATTTGAGGTTGTTGTTTACTCTTTGATTAGATACGGTTAATCTATTCATGATAATAGTAATAGAAATTGTGAAAACTGTGCCAAAACCACAGAACACAATATACAAAATGATTTGATTCTTAAATGGCCTCATGACAACGGAATAATTTTAAATATAAAGAAATCAACATATTTACATTATTATTATCTGATCACCACAAGCTAAACAAAAAACAATTAAAATTAGTCTTGTATGATTACGAACGCTTACATAAAAATCAAATTAATTGCAAATGTAACAAAATTGAAAAAGTGAAGTAAAATAAATGTTAAGGTTTAATAATTTATGAAAAATTTTGATAGAAACCACATATTGATAATATATGTAAGAAACTGAGATCCATGTTAAGTGCATTTTATTTGTTAAGGTTATATGCACCTCTCGGGTCACACTATACTCACTGTACTTTGCGATGGTCGACTCTGTTATCAGTAATGGAGTGAGTAGCTATGGACTAACCTATAAAACATATACTGATAAAATTAAACAGTTAAAATTAAGATTTTTAAATCTTATAGTAGATAACAAAACAAAATGTTTGTATAAGGATGATTATTACAAATTATTTACAATATGCAAAATCTTATCAGTTGACAAAAAAGTAACATGTAATATAATTTTAGAAGAGATGATAAGCAATATAAATATGAATACTGATTTCACCATAGCTATTCTACCAGATCCTCGGGACGAATCGTGAGAGTACCGTGTGCGGTGAGAGAACGAGAGAATGTTGTGCCAAGAATTTTTAATAAAATCAGTAAATAATTATTAATCATTATGGAAAATAAAGAGACATCAGTGAACATACGAAAATATAAAGTCAGACACATTCTTACTTAATTATTTGATTTCTCTATTGGATTACATTTTTAAACATTTTTTGGTGCTGATAAAATTTTAGTTTACTTTTACTATGTTACTTACATATATTTATATGTTTTTTGTACATACTTTAACTTTAATTTACTATGTTAATTACTTTAACAGTTTGTAAAAAAATAAAAATTGTTATATAATGTGTATAAAATAAAGTTGGAATAAAAAAAAAAATAATGTACGACTTTATAAAAACTTTTCCAGATTATATTTATATATCGTAATAGATACTGGTAGATAATAAATTATAGTAATAAGTATAAGAATTTGTATACTTGGGAAGCATGTTTGATAGGAATGGAAAACCTGAGAAATATATCGAAAGTAGGGTGTTAAAATACAAACTAATCACATTGTTTAACTCTGTGGTTTCCAAAATTTTTCAGTTCATGGCGATCTAGAATTAGAATTATTCTATGGCACTCCAATTGTCCTTTAGCTAATTTGTTTTAGTTCCTCTTCGTGTTTAATATTATCTCATTGAAATTATTTTTCAATCCAGTTAATAAGGTCCTATAAAGAAATGATATTAAAAACAGATTTTAAGTTTACATTTTTTTTTTCTGCGGAAAATAATGTAAATGTCACAGTTTTTTTGTTTTTGTTCTTATATATTATATTAAAGAGATCTTATATATTAAATCATTTGACCTGCCGATTTTATTATCCGGTGTTTAGATGGAATTCGATTTTCTTTCTGGTTTTTGAGAATTCATCGCCTATTTTAATTGATGGTCCTGTCTCGTATCAGATTAAGCTTCGCCAGCTCATGACAAATGACCACCGTTCCTGAACATCGCTTCGGCCGACATGACTAGTTTGTTAACAAGTTTCAAGTGTCAAGAAGAATTATCGACAGATTCTCATGTCTAAAAGTACAACATGTATTTTTAAATGGATAAAAAATATACAATAAATATATAACATTGTTTTTGACGCAGTTTGAAATGTGAGAAGATTTTATTGCTCTGTAGAAAAATGGCAGAAGAACTCGAATGTGAACGCGCCTTTATTTGTGTTACGAAAATAATTAGTAACCTGCATAAGTTGTTGGTTTCTGTTGAGGGATTGTAATAATGTTTTTTTTGTTCAAATTAAGTTTTTTAAAGATCTCAGAAATTTTTCACATTTTGACTTTAAAAGGAAATTTGATTAGATTTTATAATTTTATACTGGCGATTCACGATTCGAGAAATAATGCGTATTTTGTAGTAGTATTTTGTTTTAAACTTAGATTGTGTTAAAATTTTTAATTTTCAAATCAATTTTAGAATCCCTGGTGCAAATATATTCGCACAATCAAATCATTCGATTTCGCGTTGCTTTTTATACTTTGCGCTGCTTCTTGCTATGCTACTTATTTTCCCTCACTCGCTTCCGTTAATATTTTGGATGTAAGCGCTAAAAAATTATTATATTTTTCAAATTTCATAAGTTCTTTTAGCCAATCGAGACATACACTTTTAAAATGTTTACTTACATATCAACATTTAGTAGTAAATTCATTAAATTAATGAATCATGTGTTATTTTATGTAATTATAATTAACTAAATAATTAATCAGTAGGCGTAGATGATAGAATGCTACACTCTTCTATCCTAACATACCACTCTTAATTTGCTCAGTATGTTCTCATGCACGATCCTCGATTATTGAAACTTCTATCAATCCAAGTCATTCGCATATATTTATATTTAAATTGTAATTGCTGTCTGACTTCATATAAAGTAAATCTTGACGCCCCATTAATTACATTAATTATAGGAAAACAAATTCCCACAAACCTCATACAGATATATTAGTGCAGAATTACTTGCGCTAATTGTATACATTAAATTAAATCACGGCAGAGCCACGTATATCAAAATTTCATCGAAGGAATGTATACAGGTGACCCACGTATAGTATTGAAGAACTTATATATTTACCGTTTTAGTGCTAAGCAATTTTGGATACAAACGATCGCAGCGCTTTTGCGACGCGTAGCATTCAAACGGTTAAGGAGAACACATTCTTATTGTGAAGTTGTAATTATTTAGAACGTAGGTCCTTGACATTTTAAATGCTAATACGATATATTAATTAGAAAGATAAACATATAAAATCAATTTTATCGAAAAATATTGTTGTTGCGCTACCGGGATTCGAACCTGGATCTCTTTCCAAACCGGGGAAGGAGCATTATCTAACTATGCTACAGCGACAGTACTTTTGATGACAAATTTTCGAACATGTATGTTACACTTTTTCAAATTAATACAGCTATCGTTCCATTATTTGAAAGCCATCTGCTTAGTTTTTACGGAATCTCAAATATCTTTGAGTAAACCGGTAGCAGACGCTAGAATTAACAATTCATTTTTATTAAATTTTGGACACATTGATACAACTTATATATTATTAGGAGAACACATTCTTATTGTGATGTTGTAATTATTCAGAACATAGGTCTGAGATATTTTAAATACTAATCAAATGTATTAATTATTAATTGTAATTCATATTTATTTAAATAATAATATAAAATACTTTGTTTAAATCACTATTTATTGATAAATCAACATGAAAATTTGATACCTATGGTATCTTCGTCAAGAAATAATGTATTCTAAAATAAAATAAATAAAAATAAATAAAAAGCATAAATTAAAACAAAATTATAAAAGTATTTATAAAAGTCACATTTTAAATTTGTTTCCACAGTAGTTTCCAAGTAGTTACGCATCACTTATACGTTTATAGTTTTGTTTTTGTCTATGTTTACATTTTAAATTTAAGTATACATTATTTCCTGAATCAGATACTATAGGTATCGAAACGTGTTGATTTATCGATAAATAGTGATTCAAACAAAGTGTTTTATCTTATTACTTACGAGTATATAATACGTAGACACAAAGTAATTTTGCTAATATTGAAGAAATATATTTATTTATTTATAAATCGAAACGTAATCGGCGATTGTCTTGTGTTATTGGGCCGACTATCCGGACAATTGAACCATTATACTGTCACCGATGCAGTTGAGCATTGTGGATCTATAGTGAACTATGAAATTGACACAAATTTGATTGAAAATTGAACTTAATTCAAAATTGATTGAGATTGACAGTCGTGAGAGTGCAGTGCGGTAAGCCAAAGTTAGGTGCAGAGGATTAGAGAATCTGGAAAAGAAAGTATTTCTACATGCTGTAGTAAATATCGTGGTATAGGTAACCTAATAACAATTTACATGTACTTATATAACCATGCGTTGAACTCTTATAATTTTTATACCTAAACATAAGACAAAACAATGTGTTGAATTTACATTGGCTTTTATATTCGTTTGTTATATTTTTAACCTATATTTAGTATATAATATTTTTTTTTATCTTTTATTTTGTGTAGTGCTATAGTGAACGAACTGTTTTGAAATGTTTTTATAGTAGGCTATACTCCACGAGTGATCGGAGAGACCGAAACTGAAATATTTAACCCGCAAATGTCTCTGTCACGTACTCTACGCCAGGGGATGCGCGCAACCTTTATTCTAGATATATCACAAAAATTCACAAAATCTATGGAGTTGAAATTTTTTTGCAATGAGTTGGAAACAAACGACCTCGAGCAAAAACAAGCGGCCCAAGCTGAATTTGAATGGAGAGGAATCTATCCCTTCTCCCCCTGATGATGAGATCTAATCCTTGTCTGTATCAATAATAATAATAATATGTTTATTTCGTGTGTGTATTGAGGGATCTGATTACTGTGATCAGAGAAGCTAATCGACATTTCCTCAGGAGAAAAATCTCGACTTATTGCAGAGCAAAGATATGGAATGTCTAGATTGCACATGGACTTCCTAATTGTAGTGTGCGCACTCAAAACGTACTACCTCCAGCTGAATATCTGTTAGAAGGGTGCCAATTTTGAGTTTAAGAGGATTCCGGCACTCACAACGACCATTAAGTCCAGGCCCTCCCAACCGGAGATTCAACCCTAAGGTGCTACGAGCTATGCGGCGGCTGCCGTCAATTTCTCTGTGACGTGGAACTGTTAGTTGGACTATAGTTGAGTATTGATTTATCCATCAAAGCTAGAAGAAACGACTGCCGACAATATCAAGGGGCCCATTATGGCGATGATAAATCCGAATGGATAGTTTCCAACCGTTCAAACTAAAGAGTGTACGAGGAGTGGATGTTCTATTGGAAACGTCATCCCGCGAAGGCCTTTTGGTGTAATAGTAACACAAGCTCGCCTTGAGGTCATGGGCCTCGGGCTTGTGGAACCTACAGGATGAAAATTGTAATCTACGATGTCTCCAAGGACACAGAGGGACGATATTTTGTAATGACTATATTTGACATAAATCTATCACGTATAGTTAGTTAATAAGGATAAAATTTTAAGGATTGCTGCGATCGGTTGTATGAATGGTCAATTTTGGGTACACTGTACTTTATAATCTGCTAAAATGACTTTAATTGAAACCGGTTTGCATAAGAGTATACGTTGGTGCCATTAAATTTCATATAAAAATTACTTATAGTCTTCCACGTTTTCATATATACGGTGAATATTATGTTCCGGGCCGATTTTGTTTTGCCACCATTTTGGTTTGACAAATATTTGTCAGTTCGCATTTGGTAGTCGTATAGAGTAGTTGATTACAATTTAATATGGAGCAGCCAACGCCTCAGTAATTTTAATTCTACAACCATTAATGATGATATTTATTGTCTTATGTTAGAAAACTTATTGGTGACCAAATGGGGTGTATTGGGACTGCAACACGTATGGTTTCAACAGGACGGTGCCATCTCACACACAGCCCGAGCTACGATTGATATAATGTTGACGTAATATAAAAAAGTGATAATATCGACTGGCCTCCTCGATCACCTGATTTGACGGCTCCCGACTATTTTCTGTGGAGGTACTTGAAATTAAAGGTTTACTACGCTAATAATTTCGATGTTACAGGACAATATTCGAAATGAAATTGCTGAAAATAACACGGCAAGTGTGCGAGAATATTACAAAAAATATGGTTAAAAGAACACGCATTTGGGCCGTTGGTAGAGGCGGACATTTGTCCGATGTCATATTCCATACACAATTGTAATAAACCAAATAATCGATAAATAAAAACCAAATTAAAAAAATATGTTTCATTTCCTAGTTATTCAAAAACAACATCGGTCTGGAATATAATATATACTCTGTAGTAGCTATCATCCTGCATTAAGTGCTTGTTACTATTTTTTAGTGCTTTACATTTCATATTAAGATTTTCCCCCTATGTTCGTTTATATGTGTATTGACTAAAAAAATTGTATGCAGAGAGATTGCAACAACGAGAGAAACAACGTGCAAATGAACCAGATGTAAAAGAAACAAAGACTTGTGCAGCTCAATGTGATGTAGTAAATAGACAATCTGCGTGATTGCCATTTACGTGTAAACTAACCTAACCTAACCAATAAATTACTAAAATAATATTAATGAAGCTCTACAAACGCAGTATCTACAAAATATTCAAGATTGTCAAGAATGTTTGTATCATATTATAATTACCATAATAAAAAATATTGTAGTTTATCAGTATTTTGTTAACATATGCTTTATCGAAGTAATAATAACTTTTTTTTATATTCCGAGACCTAGAAGTTTCACTTTAATAGTGCGTAAGCATTACACAATATTTTTTTAAATTACTATTGCTAAAGAAATTATTTTTATTTTTGTATTTTTCAATAAAAACATTTATTATCTGTATATTATAGGCCTTATCCGTGAATCGCATTCATTATTTGATAAATAATATTATCACGGTACACCTGGCCAAGGTGTTGAGACACGGTTGCACATTACAGTGGTGAACTTATTACTTATAGTGGATACTAAATATAAAATATATTTTTTATATTCTGATAATAGAAAATATTATTTATGTCGATCATGGTCACGAGTCAACTGTCAATCATATTAGTCGACTAATAATTTTATTACGATTATTACATTTTTAAACTCACTCATATCTAATCCATGTAAAGAAGTAACTTTCAAATTAAAACATGTTACATAAAATCTGTTGACTGCCTTTGCTAAAATACAAGTGTATTTTTATTGTGAAATAATAAAAACTCAATAGAGCACTCCTTAAAGCAGAGATGTCACGAGACATTTATTTTTTGTTTTTTATTTCTCCAAAATGACAAATAGCTTAATGTTTTTTTTTTCGTATTGTCACGTAGTCTCTTTATTTTCTAAACAAAAATATATTTACAAAGTAATAATTAAAAAATATTTACAAATAAATAAACACACCATCTCATTAATCAATTATTTCTATTTATCTTTTCTTCGTGTTTATTTCTTTTTTAAATTCAGAGACAATAATTAAAAAAAAAAAACAATTTCAATTGGTTACAATTAAAATATCAAATCGAATTAAATTAATCGATTGGGAAGATGTATACAAAAAATCTATTCATGAAAAAAGTGTATATTTGATTACCACTTCATATCCCGAATATTTTTTCATTAAAATACAATTTGTTTTTATGTAGTTATAAAATGTTATTTTCAAATATTATAGTAACATTTTATTCCTAAATATTGTTATTCGAAACGCCACTATGCGTAGGTAGGCATCTGCCTTTCATTATTTTTAAAGTTACATAAAAAATGTGCTTTGTCTATAAAACATTTTTTGTTGACGTACAAAATTTACATAAAAACATTGTAAATTGTTCTATTGTCTCAATATTTACTTATAGTCTCCAAATAACTAATGCTATGTCTTATTCACAGTGAAATATTTAAAACTTTTTTATTTACGATCGGTAAATATATATAATTTGGTGGTAGGTTCGTATTAATTACACAATTATATTTTTATTTAATTGGCAACTTCTAAAGTTTATTATTTATAATTAAAATGTATATATTTCTTATGGGCATTGTAGTGATTTGTTTGCGGACTAGATAGATTTCGGTAGAATTTCTACTATTGCAAAGGATCACATAATGCAACTTTCGAAAAATTACACATTGATTCTATGCACTTTTTTCTGTCATGACTAAAAGAACTCGAAACTTTTCTCGAATGCTGTATATAACGGATTGTGATTCTCTGTATGTCTGGTATATAACGAATTTTGTGGACACTAATAGCTTCCGCAGTTTTTATAAGATTTTTATGAAACTTTTATGAATATCTCGACTGTGTTCGTTAGTCAACCTGATCGGTCATCTTGTTTCAAAATAGCGGCTGTCCTAAAATTAAATTCAACCTAGAGAAACGAGTAATAAACTCACCTTCACACACAGACGGAATCTATCTAATTTTTGACACGTATTTGATTTATCAAAATTACAATTTATTTTTAAAATTCCCAATCGTCATAATCTTAATATTGGTAAAATTTCCAATCATCACATTCTTAAATTAGTATTCGATTTCCCATAAATTTCGTTATCCATTATTTTTTATTTTTCTACATTTATTATCGATACCTATCACAACCTAATGCCATAGAAAGTACAATTTTGGACCAAAGTAAATTTTTTTTTATGGTGTGTAATTAATTCAATATTAAAAAGAATTAGATTAACGCTTGATTAATTTATAATCACAAAGATACAGATTACGAGATTAAATATATAGGGTTATTATACTTGTTTGGTTTTTAGACATGACAAAACATGAAACCTCAGACGCAACGGTAAAAAACATGGATATGATTTGATTGGTAGAGAAGTTAACAGTAAATTTATTTTCTAATTGTTATAATTGCATCGTCCACATCGAAGTTGGATGAAAAACTCGACAATGGCGATAAAAATATATAATAAAAAAATGCATAATGAACTAGAACACAAGAAATTCCTGGAACTTCATAGACTAAATGGACTCGTAGTACTCGAAGTACTTGTATGTGTTGATATTTATTTGCATATATTTAAGAAAAACAAATACATATGTAGATTTGTATTTGCATATTTTACGAAATCGAAATTTATTTGTGTAAATATGAATTTACACATTTTTACGTGTATAAATTCTTCGGCCAATAAAACCGATAAAAACTAATAAATTTAAATTTAAAACAGAGTTCCAGACTATTCCAAATAGGTTACCTATGGATTATCCATTCCATATACATAATATAATACTTAGAAATTCTTTTGAATATTTTGGCGTGTTAAATTTAACTAATGTTTACAAATATTATATAATCTTATTTACAGGTAACAGTGTAGTCGCTTAATAGTAAACATATAGTAGAACTGCCACAATTAACCAGATTATTAGAAATCGTATCAGACATTAATTTTTTTTCGGAAAATAGCGAATATATGTATACATTTGTTTCGGGTAACAAAAATATTTATCACAGTAGTATATTCAAAATATATAATGATTTACCACATCAGAAGATTCTTTGAATATTGACAAATTAAAAAAAATAGTGATCAACACACTAAGACGAGCGTATATGTACGTAATAAACACAAAAACTCGAATATTTTTTTAAAATTCCAATATGTAAATTAATTGTTTTTTTATAGCCCTTCCGGATTGTTCGTTTCTCTTATAGCCCAGCCCTCTCGTTCAGTTTAAAAAGATTTTGTTTCTTTCTTTCAGTCCGAAATGGTTACTCGTGCGTACCAGTTGCCCTGTCCGAAGGTCTAGACATCCGCCTGAGCACGGCCGCTTCGCAGATCAAGTATACCACCACCGGCGTGGAAGTAGTAACTTCAAGTTCCAGAAATCCTGCAGCAGCTCCGGTTATCTTTAAGGGTGAGTGAAGTAGTAAAAGAATTTTGCTGTGGCTATTTATTTCATTACATTTTATTATTTTACCTGTATATCTCTTGATGTCTTCCTATTACTTCTAAATCAAGTTGAAATATCAATCAGGAGATTGTCTTGGCAAATTCAAATCGGAAATTTTTGGTTGTTTACAACATCATCATTTATATATATATAAATGATGATATTTCCTGCATCATCTTTTATATATATATATATAAATATATATATAATTTCCTGTCGTTATCAGGATTCCATTCTTATAATGAAGGAACTTACTTACGAATAACTACATCATCAAATTATTGCCTCGTATCCTTAACACATCAATTTATTGGCGTCACTTAGGCGACCTTTGAATCCTGTACGATATAATATTGTTAGAATCATACGCTCTATATAAAATCATTATTTGGGGTAGTTCCTTACGCATTGAAGTTGACACCCGTAGCCGCGAGTGAGTTGGCGAGTGGAAATTGTACAAATTTTAAACATAGTATAGCTTTTCATAAATTTTGTGTTGTCAAATTTACATCTTAGCCCGTACAACATAACGTTATACCAAATTTATTGAAACATTTAACATCAATCCATTTTAAAATGTATGTGGTGAACGTTAATAATAATTTTACTAGTTTAAATCTAGTACAGTTGTCTTACATATCAGTACGCATGCTAGACAACTGTATGTTACAACGACTATAATTATATCAGATTGTTAATGCAGAAAGCCACTAAATAATTTCAGAAATATCACATTGGATCTCTATGGAACATAATTACTATTATATTAATTATTTATCCTCGTGTTTAACTCACTTATTGTTCGGAGTCTCAGGCTAGTAGTCTAGAATTTATACAGTAGGCTCTCCATTATTCGGGGTATGGGAAAAAAATGATGATCTGTGCAATCTCTACGAAAAATAAATAAATCGGAAAAAATATTACAACGGTGATCACAAAAATACAAAATAAACGAAATAAAATACGAGTATAAACAATTAAAAAGGTCAAATTAAATAATAAATCAACCGCCAAGCACGCAATGTAATTGGTTGGACCGGGGTTAACAGTCGATGACTGACGTCATCGACTAGAAACTTTGGGTCGATGGCGTGTTATTTTCTGTTATATATTATCAATTACGCCAGTTTGATTTTCTGATACATACCTATGTAGTTGAATGAAAAATATTTTTTTTTCTACTACTATACAGGTATTACTCGTTACACAGAAGTGTTGTTATCAATAATTTTTCGCGCAATTGGTTTTGTATTGGTAATTTTTGCACATATAGAATTATTAGGTTTTTAAGTAATTTTTATAAATTTATAATAACAAAAGCAATATGTAGGTTTTAAATAATTTTTACATATGAGGCACCCATGTATCAAACAATTATTATTACCCTAATATTCCTATAAAGTTAATCCTGGTAGCGATATTAAAAGAATAATATTAGGCAGCAAGGTCCACCGAAACATTTAAGTGCCATCTGCAACAGGGCGTGTCCGTCTAAACATAAAAATTACCATCTCGTTATAGTTTGGAGCATCTTGTTGTGTACGTATTTCGACAAACGGTTAGCGAAACCGCCAATTAATATCGCAACTTACGACCCACGTATTATAGCCGACTCAACGAGAATGCATATATTCCAGAAATAGCCAACCGTAGGTTGTTTAATTGGGAAACGTTTCGAAGAATCTTATGAAATTCGATATTTATGAAATATGTTATTTTTTTTAATATTGAAGATAATGAGCGTAATGTATTTTTTAATAATTATTATAGATACTCATATTTGTTGTGTACAAGCAATGAAGCAAGCTGGAAGAATTCGTGATACGGAAGGAATAGGCACTCATCATAATCTAGATTCTGCAGACATCTCTAAATGTGGACTGTATCACTATTTCGTCTTAGGTTCCTTTAGACACTCTATAGACACTCTACAGACGCGAAGTGTCAAATGTATAATATTGTAATCCTTTCGATTCACGTATACCGCACTCATTCAAGGTCGCTAATCGACCGATCGGCGGCGTGCTAGAAAGGAAAGAAATGAAGGGAAATGCACAATGCATTATTTTCATTAAAAATTAATATTTATTTACAAATAAATATATGTCGCAAACCATATTAATACATAAATCTTGAGGTAGTACGTGACTGCAACTAAATACAGTGGTACCTCGGTATACGTCTGTTTTGGTATAAGTCCAACTTGGCATATCTAGATCTTTGTTTGGTATACGACCTTTATTTGGCAATGACTTGCGTGCGTCAAATGCTGTGCGCTTACGTTCTTGGTCTCTTCCGGCTGAATTTGGCTTCTGCCATGACTGCCCACGAGCGTCAGTATGACTGTTTCTACCATTCAGTGAACAACGCGCGCTATAAATCTGTGAATTTCATGTGATTTTGTGTTTTTTCGAGATTTTTCGCGATATAGGTACCACTCCAACAATAGTAATTGCACTGTCTGCAATGAACAGACAATGTCACATTTCCAAAGCATCCCGAGGAGAAGGCAGAAGCGAATTTCTTTGGACAGATTTTTAGTACTTAAACATTAAATCTGTTAAATTTTAATTTATTTATTTTAATTGCGTTTGTATTTATATATTTTAGTATTAAGCAGTGTTTAACATATTTTATACAACACTATCAATGTATACTATGCCAATAACAATAGGATTTTTTTTTCATGGGAACGGATTGATCATTTTTTCTTTATTTCTTGTGGGAAAAATTCGTTTGGTATACGTCTTGTTTGGTATAAGTCCAAAGATCTGGAACGGGTTAAGAACATTTACCGAGGTACCACTGTACTTGATAACTTATGCGCTATAATTTCAATGCCTAAATAATTTAATATTAATAAAAAATACGTTTCGGGTAATTATATTATTTGATTTCTTTATTTTATAAATATCCTAATTTGCTAATGAAATATTTATTACTAAGTATTTAAATGTAGTTGTACTCTTTTTTATCACATATTTTTTTTCTTAAAACAGGTAGGTAAATTAATATAAGTAAATGTACGAAACTAGTTAATTATTGGTTTCAGCATGTTCATTGAAAAATCTTATGTCGAAGGTGGCGTATCAGAACATAAGAAGATAAGCGTAGACTTTAGGAAGAAGTTGAACAGAAATCGAAGGTGGATTTAAAACTGGATGCGAAAAAATACATGTAAAACTGCTAGGAATTAAAATTGATGCTGATGATGTACATAATCGTTTAGTTTTCTAATTTGAGATATTTACTTTAATTTTTGTAGTTAAAGTAAAAGGTTTTAAATTTATTATAGGTTAATTGAAAGATTGTTATAATAAGTACTGCTGCGTTTCGGTAGAAGTAAAGATCTCGACAGAGGTAGAGTACAAAATTTAGGAAAGATTGAATCAATATTTAGAATACTCTCAGGTGGTGGGTAAAGAAGAATATTAAAAGGGCTATGACGTATCAAAATGCGTAAGGAGGATAAAGCAAAGATATACAATTTATTTGCTAGGATGGATGCCCTAGAAGAATTAAAGAGAAGGCTATCATGGTGGCTCAGTTTTTCATATGGATTTGCACATGTTTTCAGAAGAGAGGAGAATACATAAAAGAGGGGGAGATATACATAAGTTAATTAATTGTAATTTCAAGAACTAATTAACTATTCAGGAAACGTAGATATCTTATCTTATGAGCTTATTGGACTGCAACACCTAGAAGGCAAAACTTAATACAGGAATCATTGTCTGCGAATGTTAAATTTGCACTTAAGTTGTTGGGCGTACATATTGATTCAGATCTTTCAATGAATACACAAATCAGTAAAACTGTCAGTGCATGCTGCCATCAACTGAGACAGATTAAAAGTATTCGGAGACAACTTCCTCTTGAGGCACTCCGTCTACTTATAAATGCATTTGGTATGTCACGTGTAGACCGTTACCAAAAGTTTAAATTTAGTGAACGGAAATTTGCGGTGGGAGGCCCAAAAGCGTGGAACTCTACCCTCTGTTATAAGAAACAGTGCATTAGAGATTTTATTTAAGAAGAAACTAAAAACGCACCTTTTCAAAAAGTCATTTCCATAAGCAAAAATAACAATTTTTAATTTTAAAAACAAAGATAATTGTAGAACTATAAACAGTTCATTGAGGTGAGTTTTTATAAAAATGACGCTATACAAATTATCTATTATTATTATTATTATGAGAAAGTTAAAATGTAATATAAATAATGTTTCACGAATTTTTTCGCATACTTTCGACTTGTCACTTGAGTAATACTTAAAAGAAGGTAAATGATTCCAATACCAAGTGGTTGATTATCCCAGATTTTTTAGTTCAGAATATAATGCTGTGTCGGATTCTAGTAATGACAGGGCTGTAAAACCGGTGTCTCGCAAGACCACTAACTGTTTGTCTGCATGTTTAATTTTTATATTCAATAATTTATTCAACATTTTTTGTCACTTCCGTTATAGCACGACCGTACCTTATAATCACGCATTTTTTTTTAAATTTTCAATCCCACACACAAAATCTATAATTAATATAATATTTTACTGATTCAATCAAATTTTTATCTCTTCACAGGTCAAATCATTTATATCTGATGATGACAGAGACGACACTATAGTAATGACAAAAGTTTATCCTAAAGTGAACAGTGGGAAGTTTAGTTTATTAGTAATTGTAATGTATCATGATGTAGCGATTGTATGACGCGCGCAAGTTGGCAAGAGTAGAAGCGTGGAAGGGATGAAAGAGCGTCGCGCTTGGGCGCGTGCTCTCTTTCTCTCCGGAATCGTAGGTCAGAACACATATCTTATATTGTATTCATACTTGTGAGATCTGTAATAAACTGTATCGTTGTACATCGAGTTCTTGACTACTTGAATTCCTTCACACAAGAAAACACCGTTGTTAACAGCCGTAGCAGTCGGGTTAAGGATATAACATTAATATTTAAACAATCATATTATATCACAAAGTAACTGCCACGTCAATTAATAAAGTTTGAAGGTGCCAAAATTAAATGCAATAATAATTTATATACCAGGTGTGGTGGAGCGAACCAAAAAACCACATTCTATGCAGGGGTGGTGTGATATATGTTTGTGTTTTGAGAAATATTAAATCTGTTTTGTTTTGTAGTTATTTGACTTTTTTATGTAGTTTTCTTAAATTATATTGTATGGGAATATAAATGCATGATACAGAGCTCAGTTTACAGTCTCCTGAAGAGCTTTACAGATATGATCTGTGCTTTTGGGATGATGCATATATGTAATAATCTCTATGAATATTATCCCCATTATTATGTTAATTTAAATTTATTATTTCAGCCATAAATAATTATCTATTTTTAAAATGTAATAGTGAACATTCCAGTGAAAAATTTACATTTCTTACGGCATAATTGGTTCGTATTGATTTTTTATTTTGGAATTATGTGTTTTCAATTAGTCGTCAGTACATAGGTATAAATAAGTACATAATATATCCAGTAGAAAAAGTACGCTTTTACTGTGTCATAAAAATATTTTCATAAAAATTTACGCGCAATTTCTAAATATAGTATATATTTACACTCTTACATAACTAACCCATTTATTATTATCTCATTCGATGGAAATGTATGCTGTCTGCACAGATATATAGAAGTTGTCATACCAACTCCTCTGTCACTGTTGCCTGGAGTGTCTCGAGATCCTTAAGACACAAAATACCCTGAATATCACCAGGTTATGTAAGGTTATTATGCGTTACTACCGTAACTATTTCGCCATCATTTCCAAACTCCCCAAACGCATTGTTTATACCGCAGAACATAAAATATGTGATAGTATATTTGAATTTTAAAAAATTGTCATTACAATATTCTGTGCCAAAAATGATTTAATTAAATATATTTATTCAAAGTAATATCAATTATTTCAAATATTGCGAAAAAATTTCAGAAACGAAAAGTAACTCATTATCTACCAAAAACGACAATATTATATATCTAAACAAAATCAGAATCGAGTGAAATATATATAAATAAATAAATACTAAGGATTGACAGTAAACCAAAATCCAAAATGATCTGATCAAATAAATAAAACAATTGGTAGAATCGATTGAACTCGTTTAAATTTTCCCAAAACTAAAGGATCTACCTTATCAAAATTTCGTTAAAAATGCTGCTTTAGTGCATATTAAAATGTTATTCTGAAAAAAATGATTAATTGATTGATTGATTAATAGGGTAGGGGGGTAGGTTACATTTAATTTAATGAATTATATCAATAAAAATACACATTTCACGGATTGCATATCACATCAATACTATTTTTCAAGCTACGAAGCTTTGCGATTGTGCTATAAAAATAGGTCTACCTTATTGGTCTTTCGAGATGAGGCTTAGAAGCCTTGCTCAATAGGTGAGTGTCTTGCAGTTATACTGAACACCTGAAACTTAGTACATTTTTCAGGTTATTTTTAGTACATACTTGTATTTCATTTGATATATAAATATTTTATAGAATCAAGCCAAAAACTGTCCCAAATGTCTGTTTCATAATAAAAATTCTGTAATATAATAATGGATGGGTTTAATAAAAAAATGTTTATTTTGCATTTAAGTAGTCCCTGGGAATTTATTATTGAAAAATTATGTTTTCTAAATATGATCCGTTATTGACACTTTTCTAAACGGGAGGTAAATATTATTATTGCGAACTTGTAATTATTCAGAACATATGTCTGTGATATTTTATTATATCAATGTGTCCAACATTTAATAAAAATGAATTGTTAATTTTGACGTCTCCTATTGGACTGCTCAAAGGTATTTGAGTTTCCGTAAAAATAAAGAGGAGATGGCTTTCAAATAATGGAAGGATAAATGTATTAATTTGAAGTCTGTGATATTTAATAATATATAAATTGTATCAATGTGTCCAAAATTTAATAAAAATGAATTGTTAATTGTGGCATTTTCTATCGTACTACTCAAAGGTATTTCAGATTCCGCAAAAATAAAAAGGAGATGGCTTTCAAATAATGGAACGATAGATGTATTAATTTGAAAAGTGTAACATAATGGTTCGAAAATTTATCGTCAAAAGTACTGTTTGCTGCATAGCGTAGTTGGTTAATGCACCTTCCTCGGATTGGAAAGAGATCTAGGTTTGAATCCCGGTAGCGACAACAATATTTTTCGATAAAATCGATTTTATATGTATATCTTCCTATTTAATATATTTAATTAGCATTTATATAGTTACTTAAGGATCTATGTATGTATTCTAGGCGTCATCAATTTACTGGTAGGAGCTCAGTGCAGAGGATTATACAGCCAAGGATAATGATGATAATGATGAATGTATATTTTCTAATTTATTTTTAAATTTTTATAGATTTGGAATCAACCGGAGATTTATCAAATCAAATATATGAATATCTGAGTAACCGCTGGTTTGGCGGGCGTCGCCACTTCACTAAAATTCACATGTAAATTCAAGATTTATCGCCGCGTTGACGTATGTTAGGCGTAATAAATTTGATTCTGCCTGTATTATTGGTACACACCTACCTTGTCACCGTTTAAAATTCATCGTTTTATATCTGAAATATAAATATGTCGGCAGAGTTACAAAAAAATCTCTTTCTTGAACTACTTGCATTAAATAATGTATTAAATTTTTTAGATTGAATATATATTTCGCATCTGCAAAAAATGTAATAAATAATGAATGTGTATTTTTGGTACCGGGTACACCAGAAGTAGTTTTGTCATATGAAATTATATTCATTATATTCTTTGCTTTTATGATAACTAGAGTGAAGGTAATTTTTTGCCTGATATATATTTTTTTTTACTCTCGAATTTATTGCTTTGTTTTTAACTATAAAATTTGTGAAAATTTGTGTTTATATAAAATAAAATAGTTGGTATATTCAATTAAATATTACACTTAAAAAAATAGTTTTGTTTGGATAAAAAATAAGAATATATTAAAATATTTCGAACTACTCGACCAATGCTTCTCAATTCTCCGTAATTTTTTGCGTTTCACGTGTAAAAACTGTAATTGCGTCATTGTTCTCAAAGTTTTGTCAATTGTGTAATGTTTTGAATGATGATCATTCTCATTATTTATTATGATGATTCAGATTCCTTTTTAATAGGATAATAATTTTCAGGTGACGTTGTGCTGTGCACGCTGCCCTTGGGGGTGCTGAAGATATCCGTCGCCCCGGGATCGCTCCAGCAGAACTGCGTCCGATTTCAGCCTCCACTACCAGATTGGAAGGTGCGGGCTATCCAACGTCTCGGCTACGGGAACCTCAACAAGGTTGTTCTCTGCTTTGAGAGGATCTTCTGGGATCCGAATGCTAATCTCTTCGGACACGTGGGTACCACGACTGCCAGTCGAGGTAAGGAGTCATCTTCACACTATATATAAGATAATTTACGTCATTTTATTGTGTGATATTATATTCGTATTAGAATAAGAGAAATCTCGCGTATCAATTAACATTTCCTTCTAGTCGACATAATATCAGTAATTTCTAGCTCGTAAACTGGCCTACGTTAGTATTACGACTAGCCTTAGCAATAACTCCGAAGCGATAACTCTATGCTTTGCCATTTTAATAATTAATGTAAATACCTTAGTATAATTACAGTAAATTCGTATTAAGTTATTCTGTTACCGACGTAACCAAGTATACAATAGGTATATAAAAAAATAAATGTATTTTTGAGAACAATTCCATCAACTTAAATTTAGAATAAAATTCATTACTTTAAAATAAGCAAGTGCTTGGTACCGTACTCTACTTTCAATTTTGCTTAAAATATTTTCTGCGATTTCTCTTTCGACAACGTATTTAAAATGTTTCATTAATAGTGTTCAAAAATATTTATTTAAATAACTAGCTTTCAAATTAGCACAAGCGAAACTCATAACATAAATATATTTTTTTAAACATTTAATTAAATATTAGTAATAATCTAACTTAATAATATCTCGAAAATGCAAATTCGCTCGCTTGACCTTGACTTGAATAAATTATAACCTATATCTTTTATCTACTTGCGTAGTTTGCGTTGCGTGTTTGCACACCAAAAACAACAAACGAAAACAAAAATATGGAAACAATATTTAGTTTGTAAAGTAAAACATGCATAGAAATGTCATTCCACGCAGTTTTTAGTAATCATTAATCCCTTTTGAAGACAACAGAATTAAGCACAAATTGTTAGAATTATGTTGAAAATTTGCAGACGTAAAGATGCCTACATAGCTTCAGTAAGAACATATTTAGTTCAGTAAAATTATAATAAGGATTGAAAAAAACACGTTAGGTTCAAACAATACCTTAAGTGCTAGAAAATTGCGGACGAGCATGCATATGAAGTTGTTACAGATGGTTCGCATTTTTTGGCCATGGATAACGTCATAGACAAGGTTACGCCTTGTACCGTACCTTACTTTGTAATAACCACTAGAATTTTATTGGGTCTTTTCATAATATAAAGATTATTTAATTTATTTTTATTTCCCTGAATTTTTAGTAATGCACGGCTTTTTTGCTTATATGCAGTGCACTCCCCTGACATTATGGTATTGACCTCTATGTAATTATCACTTTAAAGCGACTTAAAGTATGACTCTTAAGCCCCATTTATCGGATGGGATTCGCAGACGACTTAGATAAGATTTGTATAAGATGATTGATTTAATAATTTAATGATTTTAATATGATTGATTTAATTTTAGAGGTTACCGCATTTTAAATGGTAGTTTTTATTTTAAAGTGAATTAATATTAAAATTACTCCCTCAGTGCTTTCACAAATACACTTAATCCCTGTCTGATCGCTGTGATCTCCAACCCTACTTCATACAAATTTTCTCAATATCAATCTAGGTTATTTCTCTTCCATGCCTAGAATGTTTAATTTCTACGAGATGTCAACCATCAACGCTACCCTGAACATATTATTCATGTCAGGCTCAGTTTTATATCGAAATTGTATTATATGTAGATACGTGGTTACTAGTTATTGATGTGTATTGTGGGAGTCACCTGGATGGAGTAATTGATATTGGTAGGTTATGAATAACAGAAGGATTTGTTTAAGGTGAGTCTGAGAGCCCTAATCCTCCTCGAATTCTCACACGTGTATATGAATTTTGCAGTGTATATTAGTGTTACGGAGCGTGCGTGTGAGTATAGGTGTCGGTGTTGCGACTAGAGCAGGTTGATGAAATTAAATAGATCTTACAATCGGTTGACGTTTATTGTCAAATGATGCACAAATAAATTTACACTGTTTGAATGTTAAATTGCAAGTTAAAATTCGCGGATAAAGAGAAGGTGGCCAGGGAAAAACCATTCGATTCAGCTGGCTTCTCGAACCGGTTGCGTCGCGATGTATTGTTGTCTAGATTTTCGGGCGGTACTGAGCGGCGAGGTATGGGTGTAAAGTGTCTGGTTTGACAGCCAGGTCTGTGAGGCTCCTGCAGGCCCTTCACGAGCCAAACTTACATTTTACTCACGAACGTAATATAATATAATTCACATATCTGTGATTAAATATCGTTAACATTTATGTATTTGTGTGGTAGTTTTAATGTTGAGTTTATTCTTCTTATTATTAATTTACAATGTAATATTTTCTTTTACTTTTTTGCATGATTTATAATTTCTCAACCATAAAAAAATGTGTTATCGTTTAACGAACTGTTAATAATTTTCACATTATAAATAATCTGGCAATCTGTTATATCAACTTTTTTTTAGGTGAGCTCTTTCTGTTTTGGAATCTGTATTCCGCACCTGTTCTTCTCGCACTCGTGGCGGGCGAGGCAGCCGCCATAATGGAAAATGTCACCGATGACGTCATTGTCGGGAGGTGCATTGCCGTTCTTAAAGGGATATTTGGACAGAGTGCAGTCCCGCAGCCAAAAGAATGCGTTGTCACTAGGTCAGTAATCATACATGTAATAAAAAATATAGCTCTCATCCTTAGTCAGATTGTAGCGATGTTTATGCAGAGTAATATGTAATCCTCTGAAATTCAGACCCAATTTTTTATTTTTTATTGCTGTAAATAACTACATATTGTTTTTTCTTCGTCTTCTTCTTTTAAATAGGCAATCCACTCTTCAAGAGTAATTAGTGTCATTAATCAATGGAATAGGAAATATTATATTACAAGTCAATACCGTTGTTCTCCGAAAAATTTGCTATTATATAGATTAAATGTGGTGTGTTAAGGAAAAGAAAATGACACAAGATAACCGCGAGTTGAAAATTACCATTGACGAGATTATTGTAAAAAAAACCTGTGATCTGCAATGGACAGCCAAAAAAGATACAGTCAAGGGTTTCCTCTTCACACCACACTCGCACATTGGGGAATCTATTAAGTTCAATCTGAATAAATGTGTGACTACCTGGTGATTCCCAATCCTTATTCTAGAGATATTTGATATTTTTCTTCTGGAGACTTTCCTTTTGGAGAACCACGGGGTGCGGGGAATAGATCTTTGGATTATTTTAAGCCAATTACTCTTATGATTATTTGGATCTATTCATTGTGCAGTCCAGATAGAATTCGTACGTTTTTTTACTATGTTAAATCTGTCATACATCGGGATATGGAATTGATGGGGGGAAAACACCGGAAAGAGTGGCCTCCTTGGCGAGTTTATCAGCACATTCATTTCCATGAACGTATTGTTTCAAATATGTTAAATCTTTTTTAAACAGTATCAACTTTTTTAAATAAAATTCACATTATATTATAATATACACTTTAATTCAAAACTTTCAATTTAAATTTTATTTATTTGTATATTTTAAATTTATATTCATAGCCACGCAGCGGCGATCATCAAATAGTCGCCCGCAGGTAAAACAGGAAAAGGTATATGCAAAGTAGCAAAATCAATTGCTAATGTGACTGTCAATTATACTGTCATTGTGACACTTGGAATTATTATATTACGGACAGGCCGCATAGTAATGATGTAGAATCTATACAGAGACTACTCTAACACTTACAAAGTATTATATTTGTTAATGAAACTTAAAAAATAAAATAAATAGAGATGTTATCATAGAATACATCTCACATCATATGAAAGTAGGAATGATTTGCTGGTCTCTTGGAACCAGGCTCGAACCCCAACAACTGGATCACTACGCGAGTATCTTAACCACTAGACCAACATGCACGTCATAGATAAACAGATTCTGTAAATTGTATTTTATGAGTAATATTATTTAATACTTAGTAACCATTAATTACAAATGTCATCGATTAAGTACACAATTACATCGTTATTTAATTAAACTTTAGCCTTTTAATCAAAATATATTATAAATAATTTTTTTGTGTATTCCGAGAAATGAAAATACCTAATTCATTGTATATTTATCTCCTCTTTATGACGTTTTACTTATTATTATAATCACTATGTTGATTGTTTTATAAAATTTAATCTATTTAAATATTTTTATTATATTTCTTTATTATCTGATCATCGTCTTTCATAACAAAATTGATAACCAAAATTGTTTTCAGTTGAATCATCAAAACACTTTCAAATTTTTTTATGTATGTATTGTACATATACTCTAATAGTATCCCGTTAATACTATCCTACTATTCAGTTATTCAGAATAAATACTAGACATATATGATTTATAACGCAACACATATTTTATAATATTTAATTCTTTTTTCTATTTTTTTATAATTTATAAAATAGTTTAATTCCATATCGGAACGTAGGTAGATGCAGTAACAATATTATTTTAAAATACGAGGCGCATTTTTAAAGTAAATACCGAATATATTTTTTCAAAGAAACACAACATAAATACATAATAACATCACAACATAAAAAACGACAGATCATGCTTTCGACACGGTATTGCAAGCCAGTACTTAACCAAATTACTAAGTGTCGTATATAACATTAGGCCTTATGATGGACCCTGCAATGGGTTCCGAAACGACGGCCAGAAAGTTCAGATAATCGCAGGAGATTAGCCCAGACAACTATACACAAAAAACACAACATCATTTTATTTTCTTCGGACGCTACACACCTTAAACTACTTCTTAACATAGTCGCCACCATTATTAAGGTACTTGTCTTAACGGGGCACCAATTTTTGTATTACCTTTGTCATATAACGACCCCGTCTGGGATGAAAACCATGTCTGTACTCCGTCTTTGAGTTCATCACCGTCATCAAAACGCTTGCCACCAAGGAACCACTTCAGATGAAGGAAAATATGGAAATCACTTGGCGATAAAACAGGACACACTTTGCGATGAATGTCAGCCGGTTTCATGTTTAGTGCATTCAAGAAATGAATCAGGGACCGTATCTCACAGTCGGCGGGTTGATCTATTATCTTGAACATTTCAATCACTCAGTACAACGTGGCCACACTATGTGAATATCTCTAACGTTGCATGCGGTGAATCAACGGACGAAGAAAACAATTGGGCATGCGCAACCGCACCGGGAATAATAAATAATCAATAAATAGTGGTTTAAACAAAGTATTTTGTCTAATTATTTATATAAAATGAGGCCGCAAAATAATTTTGCAAATATTGAAGAAACAAATTACTACTGATAACGGTTATAACTGCACGCTAATAGGTTAAATGCTAAAAACGAAAACATATAATATACTTATGGAAATATATTTATACTCAGCCCATACATACATACCATTAGAACTACTGATCGTACTCTTTGGCAAAAAATTATACACACGGGTCCGATTTCTACTAAAATTACGCATTATTTCCTTACCCACATTAGCGACTGCCAAATCAATGAATGATGTTAATAACTTACTCTTTGATCATTCATGTATTAAATACAGAATACAATATTATACGTAAAATTCACATAGAACAACGTGTCGTCTAGATGTAGTTCGGTGGAGAAATGACGCGCCGAATGACATGTCCGGTGAAACGCCCAATTCGGTGGCGCTCGGAGTACTCCGCTCAGGCGGCGCACGCCGGTAAATATCACGAATTTATTGTGTACTTATGTCGACAGATGGAGAGCGGATCCGTACGCCAGGGGTTCTTACTCTTTTGTAGCTGTGGGATCCTCCGGCACGGATTATGACCTGCTCGCGGCTCCCGTCGAATTAAACCCTGGAAATCCGACACTCTTCTTTGCAGGTACCTACATTTTAAATTTTATTTTAGATATTATGTTTATTCATTTTACAACTTATTAAAAAATATTATAAAAATAATATTTGTTTAATGTAAAAAATTTAAATAAAAAAAGCACTTGTTTTTTTATTACACTCGTTTAATTTACTTGGTGCGCGTTTCGACTTGTAAGAGCATTATCTATCTAACAATTTAACTCAACAACTTGTATTTATATTTTCCCATAAATCTTACTCCGATCTTCCCAATATCCCCAATCCCACCATCAATTTATTAGATTTTCAGTATCCAGACTCCGACCCCTCCCTCTTATATCCTGACAATGTACCCTGATGGGCGGCAAACAAAAAATTGCGATACAGCACAACAAAAAAATATATGATTTCTTAAACAATATAATTTGTACAGAAAAAAAAACGATACAAATTTTACACTGTAGAGTGGAAAACATACAAAAAATAAAATAAAACAATACCGCTGTCCATCATCTACAACTACCCGTCCATCGGGATTCCAAAATTCATCAACCGGTTGTTGTACTTGAGACATAGGAGAAAAGAGATCGTGATCTCATCCTTACATGAAGTAGTTATCGCGTATAGTGGACGACAGCTATACAATTTATTTGCAGGAGATGAAAAGGGATAACATTCAATGAAATTCTACGTATTTTCGTAAATTTTTGAATGATTTTAATTATTCTGTTTCAATACTTATAATATTTTAATATCATAGATAATATGGAGAATAAGCCAGATATATATATATATATATATATATATATATATATATATATATATATATATATATATATCTGGCTTATTCTCCATATTCTATAATAGTTTTTCAACATAAGAAGACAATACGAAAAGATAAATAATATAAATACAAGTTGTCCTTATGTTATGCCCTTACAAGGCGAAACATGTCTCATCTCAAGTAAATTAAACGACTAGAATGAAAAATACAAGTGTTTTATTTTCATATATGTGATTATAAAACTGTATAAAGTTACCTCGAAAACAGTAAAACAGTTATTTTTAATTATGTTTATTCTTTTTTAAATACTTTTACTATGTTTATGTATTTTTTATATAAATAACTTTGATACGCTTGTCATTTTTAATAATCTGACTGTACGGATGTTATTGTTTTTATAACCCTTTTGTTAATGGTGTTACACACCGTATATATATATAATATATAAATATTTATAACAAAATAAAAAATAAATTTAATGTGCTATATTATTAAAATAAGTTGTTTAAAAAGACTAACAGCAGACCTTTAGGACTACGCTGCGTGCTCTTCATGCGTGACTGCATGCAAGCAAAAAAAGTGTGCATTACTAAAAGTTCTGAGAAACAAATGTAAGTTAAATAATCCATATGTTATAATTACGCTAATGCCCACCGTGTATAAGTAGAATTGTTAGTTGCGTAGTTCTGGATTTTACCGTGCGACGCTACCGGAGTGGTGTAATCCTCTACTGGGTTATTGTTAATTTATTGCTACTACAATTGCTAGCTACTGTTTTAATCTATCGTTCTATTCAAGCCATACAAATGCTATCTATTAAATTGAAAATACCACTCGGCAGACTCAGAAATGTTCTTATGTTGTTTTCTAACAGATATTTGAATTATTTTGAAATTGGATTAGAGCTGATCGAAGTATCTAATTTCTCATTTACTAATTCGAAAATTTTATTACCTAACTAAACGTGTTGTTTTCATGATTGTTCTTTGCGTTCGAGGATAATGCATTTTTATAATGGATAGTCGTGGTAGTTTTTAGAACTAAGCAATTAATGATTTGACAGGTACATGGCTGGCGCTTGCGTAATTATAATAAATCGTCCGTTTATAACATATGAATTGTTTAATTTATATTTGTTTCCAAAAAATTTCTTTTTTGTTTGTATGCAGTGCACGCCTCTTCAATACATTCAGTACTTCTTCGGAAGCTTCCGTTCAATGAAAACATAAAAAATAGTAGTCCCTTTTTCACGTTATTTTCTCATCCAGGCGAGCACACGATGCGCAACTATCCGGCCACGGTGCACGGCGCCTTCCTCAGCGGCTTGCGGGAGGCGGGCAGGATCGCCGATCAGCTGCTGGGCTGTCCCTACGGGCCGCCCGGGCCCCCCGGTCCGGCGCGCCCCTAGCGCGGGGCCCCGCTCTCGGCCGCGTCCGCCGCTCGAGGATCACACCAGCTGGAGAATATTCTAGCTCTTTAATTTACTATTCAAATATTACCACTCCATTTCGTATGACAAACTCTTGGACGATGTTAATAATCACATTCACAGCGTTATGTAACGCTATTACAAAAACACTTTACTATTGGATTACCTGGTAGATAAATAAATACACCACGCCTTTTGTAAATCGAGCATTTCGCTCCGATTTAGCTTTTTCACCCCGTTTATGAACATTAGTGTGGAATAAATAATGAAGTTTTTAATTTGAATGATTAATAGCAATATAAACTTTCCTTTGACCACTATATTAAATTATGTAAAAAATAAAGTTTTTATGGTGGCGCAAAACATTAAAGTTTAATATTTTTATAAATATTTTCATTTAATGTCCCTTTTTTAAGAAGATTTTTTTTTTATATAGACTAATATTTAACTGATGTGGTCGAGATGAAATATAAAAATAATAGTTGTAATATTTTGTATTTTTTTACTTTAAAGATCATCTATCAATAATCTTGCGGCAACTCGGTTAATTTTCATAGAGCCTTAAAAGTTTTACTGTTATAAACTAGTACCAAAAGGTAAATTTTTTCCCTACTCAGAAAGCTATTGAACCTCAGTTTTCATTCCACCCTAATTAGTAGAGTACTAAAGTTGTAATTAGCCTATTGATAAAAATAGAAACATTCACAAAAAAATGACAATTGAACATCACTTGATATTCAACCAACCGACCAGTCACCGCATTTATTCCAATATGTAAAATGTATTTACCGAAACATTTTTAGTTTGAGTAAAAGTTGAGTAAACAAGTTTGAGTAAAAGGAACAAAGTGGTAACTATTCACTGGAACTAGTGATTAACTAACACTTGAAATAACTTAGTTATTTCTCGCAGCCGATATTTGATTACGTTGTATCCATTTTTAGTATTAAGATTTATCTTTTCACATTTTCATGATGAAAAAATCGGTAATACCCTCCATTATACTCTTTTATTATTTTATTCTGAGTTTTGGTCACCCTGTAGACTCATGTCTTATTATTGAAGTAGATGATTTTGTTAATACAGCTCCTCCTATTCTTTTGATAAACTTGTGCCATTTCTGACAGTACTATTTATTTCAAAAGAATAGACATAGATGACTATTTTCATAGTGTGTGTGTGTGTGTGTGTGCGTTTTTGTGTGCGTCTGTAAGTAATAGAAACCTTTTTCGCGAACTGTCATAAAATAATCTATCTCGTTTTGGTATAATTTGAGTTAGTTTTACTTTATTATAATTTGATTATGGAATCAAAAAAAAAATTAACAATTTAACAATAATTTAATTTGCTATTTGTTTCAGAACGACCCGTAAGTGCGAAATAAATAATTAATTTTTGTTAAACCTATTCTTTTTAATTGGTATTATGTGAAAAGAATCTGTAGAATTCCGTATATAGGTTGTATTACAATTTAAAATTAACTTTTTTACTTAGTACATATGTCGTAATAAAACAAAAAAAAAATATTCTGAAAAAAAGGTTTATTCCGTCCTGACGAAGGAGCTATCATTCTGAAACTAGTTGGCAAAAAACAAACCTTAGCGGTCATAAACGATCATCCTTTATTTGATTGATATAAAGTATAAGTATTATAAATACTAAATTAATGTATTAATTATAAATATATACATATAAAATCAATTTTGTCGAAAAATATTGTTTTTGCATCACCGGGATTCGAACCTGGATCTCTATTTCCAATCCGGGGAAGTGCACTACCTTTGTGCTATAACGCCAGTATTTTTCTTGACAATTTTTCGAACCTATATGTTACATTTTTCAAATTAATACACCTGTCGTTCCATTATTTGAAAGCCATCTACATTATTTTTACAGAATCTCAAATACCTTTGAGTAAACCGACTGCAGACGCCAGAATTATAAATTCATTTTTATTAAATTTTGGACACATTGATACAACATATATTATAAGTATATAAGTATTATTTTACTTAAGATAGATTAGATTTATCATGGATTGTCGCTGTTCTGCGGATTAAGTCAGTAAACGTAATAGTGCTAATAATTGCGTTTGTTTGCGTTTTGTTTGCAATTTGCGTTGTGTTTCTTTTTTACTGAATTTCTCTATTTTCGTGTATAATTTACATATGTATCTATGAGTTCTATAAAGTTTCTGTTTCTCATATTAACAATTGCGCACTATGTAAACATTATAAATACGCAAAATGTTCGTTCTTTAAAAAGTACCTATGTTTTATTTTATTATTTAATTTCAAATAATAATTTTTGTACAATAGGCGAATTAAAAATTTATAAAAAGGTACATTTTAAATTATGATGTGCTATCTTAACCTTTTCAATTATATTTTGTTGTGTTTTTATCATCGTTTTCATTCCTGTAATCGTATTTCTAATTTTTGGCATTATTGTATTGTATTTTACTATAATTATTGTGAGTTGGTATATTAAATTTTTGTTTTAAAAATTCGCTGTTTTATTCTTCGTTACCCATGTTTGTAACAAGCGAGAGATTAAAATGTCTTTAATATCATTAAGTATTTAAAAGTGATCAAGTGGAAGATAATTTGCAACACATCTTGCAATTAGTTTATTCACCCCGGGAAATTTTTAAGATCGGCTCTGGAAATTTTTGAGACAACTGATTCAATCACAATTTTTAATATCGCTTACAAATTTATCAAAATGATATTTTTTGTAAGAAATATAACACGTGTTTTCAATAAAATTATGATTTTAAAAAATCACCAGTCAAAAATACGTCTTTTTAATAACGCATGAAAGTTGTGAAGACTTCGACGTTAACTATAATGTTATATAATAAATTAGATATTTTTATATCTCCATGTAATTTCGCTAGATCGGTATGATCGAAAATATAAACACTTTGATAGGTTTCCTATATTTAAAACTAATTAGTATATTTTATTTTTTACCGTAAAATGTGGATATAATTTTAAATGTAACTCTTACAGTAATAATGTAAAGTTTATAAAATTCTATCCTAAATAAACAAAAGCGAATCCAAATAGGGAAAATTTGTTGTAAATATAAAATCTATATACAGGGTATATAATTATAGTTCTTTTATTTTCAAATAAAATACATATGTAACAATAAAGTTAACATTGATACGGCGTCGGGCTTTCCTCTGCCCGATCATCGTATCTCAATGCAACGTTGGTCACTGAGAAGGAGGCGGGGATGAAAATTAATAAGTCAATGATTAATTAATCTATATTTACAACTTTATTAATTTGGTTAGGCGAGAGGAGAAAAAATAATTCTAGGCTAAATTATCTTAATTTGTCTTACTTTGTCTTGTATCTTAATTACCTACAAGTATCTAGTCCGACAAGGTGTATATAAATCGCTCTATCATAAATTGCAAAAAAAGTGGTGAATAGCTTATGTCTCGTTCTTAATCTTTACATAGATATCATATCTGGCCACAGTGACTAGTATAGTGAAACCATATATCATCTGTTATGCTAGTTGGTCTTATAAATCAAAAAAATACAGATTGACTATCTTATTGTTGCCTATATCCAAGTATTATTAGTGACAGATTGGTGGAACCAGTGTACGACCATCTCCTCTGAGCTGAATATTTCTCAGGGTAATAAGAAAGAAAACAAAAAAAAAATAATGGAGAAACAAACTAGACGCAGAGGATCTACCATCGCACCAACCCCTCCACAAAATGATATCCTAGAAATTATCATGAAACAAATTGACTCCAAACTTCAAACAATAAAAAAATAATTATTCGCAAAAATAGAGAATGAAAATCAGGAAACTAGAAAATCCAGCGACTTCATTAGCCTACAGTATGATGATATCAACAAAAAATTGGATACTATCACAAAGCTGACAACAGAAGTTGAAGCTCTTAGAAGTGAACTAAATGAAAAAAATAAAATTATTAAAAACTTTGAGGTTAGGCTTGCTGACATGAAGCAGAACGCCAAAGCTGACTCCCTAGAAGTAGCAGGTGTCCCGCAACGGGAGGGAGAACAACCTGCGGAGGTGGTCCGGCAAGTGGCCGCAGCAGCGGGCATCGACATACAAAACAGGGACATTATAGATACCAAAAGGATAATAGATAGAAGAATCGGTGCCCCTCCTAAACTTCTTGTTAAATTTGCAGATATCAGAACTAAATATCAACTATTGGAAAACAGAAAAAAGATTGACCCAACTACATTAAAAACTCTTGGATGTGAAAAACTTTACATAAGTGAAATATTGTGCCCGTACTATAAAGAACTTCTGTGGAAAGTAAAACAAAAATGTAAGGAAAATAATTACTTGTTTGTTTGGTTTAAGAATGAAAAAATTATGGTCAAAAAGGCACCTGAGAATAGAGTTATTTACATTAAGCACTCAGACGATCTAATCAAAATAATATAAATTTATAAGAGCTCCGGCTATTGGTCTGCCTTTGGTTGGACTACTCTCTATACTATGAACTCTGTAAGTAATTAACAAAATATTTTGCCAATAATACATATTGTTAAATAAATATCATATATTGTATCCAAATGACAACAGGGAAATTCACCAATTTTGGCCAATGGCGGCGGAGCTCACCTATATTTTTTTTTGTCTTAAACTAATAAACAGTAAAAAATGGCTCAAGAATTAATAGATATGATTGACATTAACTCACTCGAGTCCTTTGTAACATCAGACTCAAAATCATGCAAAATACATTTTAATGGCAATGAGAACCTTAAAATATTTAACCAAAACATAAGATCAATCAATAAAAATTTTGATGAACTACTAATAACGCTCGATAGTCTCTCCATTAGCTTCCACGTAATTATTTTAACTGAGTGCTGGCTCACTGAATCATACGCACCAAAAAATCTCAAGCACTATACTCATTATAACACCTTTAAACATTCGTCCAAAAACGATGGAATTGTTATTTATATTAAAAATGAACTTCATTGTTTTGTATCGGAATTTATTATTCAGGACGCTAACAGCTTACGAGTAGATTATAGCAATGATACATGTATTCTGGCAATTTACCGCTCACCGTCAGTATATAATATTTCACTGTTTCTAAGGTCGCTTAATGACTACCTATCTTACTTATCTGATAAAAAAAATATTGTATTAATCGGTGACATGAATATTAACATTATGACCAATGGTCATCCGCAAAGGCTTGATTATATCAATATGTTAGCTTATCACGGATTTATTAGCACCATTAATAGTCCTACGAGAGTTATAAAAGACTCTAAATCTTGCATCGACCATATTATGATCAAAACTAAGAACTACATCAAATCGATTGTATATGAATCAACAATGACTGATCACTACTCTACCATGGTTTCATTACACACTGCTCATAATAACAACTTTAAGGCGGAACATCAGCGTGCAACTACGAAAATAAACTATGAAAACTTAAAATTGACATTGGAAACCATGAATTGGAATGACCTTTACCTTATCACTAACTCTGAAAGCGCTTGGAATTACTTCATAGAACATATATAAAATGCAATTAACAAACATAAAACTACATTTTATAAACACATCCCATCTAGTAAAAAAACCCTAAAACCATGGATTACGCAAAATATTATTAAGTCTATAAAAAAAAGAAACATATTACACAAAAAAACATGTAACAACCCTTATGACATTACGTTGCATAATTTTTACAAAAGATACAGAAACATATGTACACTAATAATTAAAAAAGCCAAAGAACTTTACTATAAACAAAAAATTATCGATACCAATGGAGACTCTAAAAAAATATGGAACATTTTAAGAGAGGCAACCAACACTGATAGACAAAAAGAGACAGTTCTTAATCAACTAGATATAGATGGTAAACCAATTTACTTTAAAAATAGCCCTGACCAAATTGTCAATCATGCAAACTATTTCTTCACTAATATTGGGTCTAATTTAACTAAAAAAATTCCCTCGTCTCTGCTTAATATTAGATCTGAAAGTCACAATCTAAACCAGGATATTGGTTATAAATTTTCTTTCACAAACGTAGATAAAACTGTTATCAAAAATATAATCCAATCGCTAAAAAATAGTAATGCTGCTGGTACAGATGGTATTACAGTTAATTTACTTAAAATAATGTATGTGCAACTGCTAACCCCCTTGCATTATCTTATTAACCTTAGTCTAAAACTCGGACACTTCCCCACTAAATTAAAACAAGGATTAATTATCCCAATCCACAAAGCAGGAAGTAAAAGAGACATTAATAACTATAGACCAATTACGTTACTTAATTCTCTTTCTAAAATATTAGAGAAAATTATAAAAATTCAACTCGTAAAATACCTCGAGAGTAATAAAATTATTTCTAAAAACCAGTTCGACTTTAGGACAAATATGGGTACAACTGAAGCTATTGCCTATGTCACGGATTTCATTACTAACAATGTGGATAAAAGACACAAATGTATATCCATTTCATTCAAGCTGATACATGGTCAGCAGTATTTAAAAAAGCCGAGAAAGGTATAAACATTGTTAAAAAATGGCTCGACCTGAATACCTTAACACTTGATACCAATAAAACCAAATACCTAACTTCGAGCATAAAAGAAAATGGGCAACCCTCGTATGCTTACAAAATAAAAGTCCACAATTGTTCCAACTCAGACGACGATACGTGTCAATGCAATTATATAGAACGTACTGACCAAATTAAATACTTAGGAATTATATTTGATCCTTACCTCAAATGGAATCATCATACACAACTCATTACAAATAAAATAAAAAAAACAATATATTTTTTTAGAAATATTAGAAATTTCCTTAATATAAAACTCCTTAAAACGGCATATTACGCTATCTGTCAATCAATCATAGAACATAGTATAATTGCTTGGGGTGGAGCGACTATGTCTGCAATTAATCCAATAATAGCAGCTCAAAAAATTATATTAAAAGTTATCCTCAAATCCCCAATCACAACGAGCACTGACGTAATTTTTGATAAATTCAATGTCTTTGATATTAGACAAATATACGCTAATACTACTCTCAAATACATATATAAATACAAACAGACACATTTTAAAACAACACAAAACATAATTTCCACACGGACAAATACAAATAACCTTCAAACCCAAAGAGCACATACTACATTTGGTCAAAGGAACTACAAATATTTTGGACCTAAACTGTATAATAGAATGCTAAAAGACTTTAATCAATTGAATTGTCACAAGAACATGAAACTTTATATTAAAACTTGGATTCGTAATATGGGTAGAGCCAGTATTGGTGCACTCACCCAAACATATTGACTCATACCCATATTAATTATTGCTACAAAGTGTTACAAAAATTAAATCCACCTCAAAATTGTTCTTCATATACACCTTTTATATGTTAATAATAATAAATCTTTCTACTTGTAATTTTAATCAATTGTACAATTGCTTGTAAACTATGCCCGTTTCGACACAGAATTCTCTAGTGAGACGGGCACAGTCCAAACAAATTTTTTTATATGCATAATATAGTTATAAATAAATAAAATAAAATATGGGCGAAATGTAAATTAAGAATCTAAGGTGTCTGATTTGCGGTGATTATGAGAGGAGTTCACCACTTAGCGATAGGTATATTATGTGTATGTATACAGTTTTATTTTGATTCACAATAAAACATATTCCATGACACTTTTTATATTTTGTAAATTGAGTTAAGTTATATCGTTAACACAATGAAAAGTGTAGTGAAATAAAACAGTGTTTTGACTCAATATACAAAATAATCATGGAATTCCACAAAGTTTTTTCAAAAATCTTTGAACAGTTATTTGACACTTTATGATTTTCGGTTGTATTTATTTTTTTATGCACCACTGGTAAATACTTGATTTACTTTTATTAAAATCGTTTTAATTATTTTAATTAATAATGTGTAACGCATTCATTACTTTTTTTGATTTGATTTTTGGTAAACGTATCTTGATAATTGAAATATAAAGGTGTATTCTAAAAAATTCTTAATAAAAAGTAAGAAATTGAATATTTTAACAAAACCTACAAACTATCTTCAGTGTATTATAAAAGTACACCACACATACACCACAACACAACAGATTTTTTTGCTGGCTTCTCTTACACTGAGTCTTCAGTATGAGACGCCAATAGAACTTTTGCTGGGAAAATACGAAAAAGTTTGAAAATAATAGTATATATAGTCTACGAATGATATAATCTGACAAAACCTGTTCGTGTTTTTTTGCATGTTGGACACGTGGGAACCAATGGACTGCACATATAGCACGCATTGACGTGACCACACGGTAGAAACGCAATATCTGATTTTCTTATCCCACACTGCAAGCACATTCCTGGCCCAGATAGTGAAGCGGTAGAAGTCGACGCGGAGTCTACGTTCAAGATGATCGGGGTTTTTTTTGTTTTTTCTTGCGGGCAGAGAAATGGAGCGTGTTTGCAAGTCAGTATAGGAATATGTGAGTCCTTTCGGCAAGTCGTTTTACACTCGTGAACGTTTTGAATGTATACGTCACCTTTGATCCGTTTCACGAATGGGCAGTCCTTGAACCAAAATGCGTGTTCCTCCCACGGAATGTCCTCGTCGCCCCAATCCTTAATTCCTCCACCGCAATGGAAGCACACCAGCTTATCGCTGCTGCCAATGTAGAAGAAACCTGCTTCAGCTAGTGCTGTAGGTGTCTGGCGCATGCCCCTCGGCCAGTTTTCGAACGTCTGCTTGCGAGACCATTCTGTTCTAAAATCGGAGTATTTAGGTTTTTTCGGCTTCGGTAGCGGCTGCGGCTGCGGCTGCGGCTGCTGCTGCGGCTGCGGCTGCGGCTGCGGCTGCTGTTGCTCAGGTTGATTTTTAAGACTCGAAACATTTTCTTCAGGTAGACGTTGATATGTGACGCTCGCCATTTCATTAAATGTATTTTATTTACAAATTTACCTGCGGAAGAAAAATAATATATAAAAAATAATACATTCTTATTGTAAAGTTGTAATTTTTCAGAACATATGTCTGTGATATTTTAAATATGAATTAAACATATTAATTAGAAAGATATTGTTACGCGCCAAATACTCAAAGACCGCATTCCAGGATAACCACTACAAGAGATTACCAGGATTGCCGTTAGAAGAAGGGACGCACAACTAATTTCGGAGACATAGCACTCTTGTCGTTCGTAGTCTGAGCGTGCCTTGAAAATAAACCCATAACGTTGTTATTAATCATACCCAACCTAATAATATACATATAAAATCAACTTTTTCTAAAAATATTGTTTTTGCGCCACCGGGATTCGAACCTGGATCTCTTTCCAAACCGAGGAAGGTGCATTATCCAACTATGCTCCAGCGACGATATTTTTAGCGACAAATTTTCGAACCTATATGTTACCTTTTTTGATATTAATACATACAACCGTTTCATTATTTGAAAGAGCCACCTGCTTTATTTTTACGAAATCTCAAAATTTAAGATTCCGTAAATTTACTTTATTATTAATTAATTAGAAATTTCAATTTTGGCCTCTAAAGATATCATTATTTTTGTCTTTTATCAGAATTAAAATCAAATAGCCTATATCTCAAAAACTAGAGCTGATACAAATCAAAGCCAGGTATTTTTGGAATCAGCACATCAAAAATATATCAAATCAGTTCTCATTTTTCCGGCACAAAAAAAAAAATTGTTGCCCAGAGTTTTCGCCTTGAAAGAGTATGCAAAATGCAGAGAATATCTCGAAATTCAAATCGGAAATATGAAAGTAGTCCCTTAATATAATTTATTTAATGCATAATTGTATAAAATTATTAATATATAATATTATTTTATTAACAAATTTGCTAATGATCTATTTCAAGTTAAATAATTCAATATTATCGTCTTTATTAAGTCTATTAGATATAAGTAAATATATTCTAGGAGCTGCTGGGATACATCTTAATGTGCCTGGTTCAGCAGCAACTAATACATTTTTTATGCTCTCATATCTCATAATCATAACAAGGTTACATTAATATATAAGATTTTAATTGTTCTTACCTTTGTCTAGCTGGGAGGACGCTACGAAGTGATGGCGGAGGGGTCTAACCAGAATTTTGTACTGAAATTGCGTAGACAACATCTGATGGATTTTAATGGCAGACGCTGGAAGATCCGCCCTTCAATCCAATGTTATGACGTATTTTTTAAATGTAATATTATTATTGTCACTTTATTTTTTCAAACTTCACGATTCATATAATATAATCTATAGTGATTTATTTTGCTTTCCGACACTGTTACACTGCTACATTCAGGTAAAATGATAATGATACTAATTCATATTTCTATGACGAATCCAACCAGGTTTATCATAGTGATATGTTATCTCATGATAACGTTATTTTTTAGAGTTTTTAAGTTAGATTTGTAACGTATTTCATTATAAATACACTTTTAATACGAATTAATACACTTCAAACTAAATTATTGTCTTAAGTTGGTCGTAAGTTAATTTTTCTGTGTTCAATAAACTTTATTTTTAATTTAAACACATTTTCATTGTGAAATTGCAGTTTCAGAACATAGTTCTGTAGTATTTTAAATACCAATTAAATTAATCAATTAGAAAGGTATACATAAAAAAATTATATATCCAATAAATAATTTTGGTTGCTACCGGTATAATTGCTAATTAATTTTTCGATATATAGATTTTTTTCTGTAGGTATCTTGAATCTTTTAACACAAATTTTAATACGTTTTCAATTTGTAAAATATCGTCATAAACATAAACAATTCACGTATTTACGTATAAGGAATAAAAAAATATATATTTTAATAAAAGTTATTAAAAATAATACAAACAAATAAATTGAACTTCTAATACTGTAGTTATGAAAGTACCTTACAACATCGATAACCATTTTAATTTAAAATTTAATAATTTATTTTGTCAATACTTAACTGTTATTCAACATTAAGTTTTATAAATAAATTATTTATCAATAAATAATTTTTTCACTGAACAATAAATCTGAAATGAACTCATTGGTTTATCAGTTTTAAAAATAGAAATGCAAGATAACGGATTGTTGTGTTCAAAAGTAAGTAATAGTTTGATTGACGTACCTTACTACGCGACTAATGGAATCGGATTATCACAGAATATAACATAAATATCTATTTATCAGACTGTGAGTTGTGCAATTATTTCACGCCAAATTAGTCATAAAAACAAAAACATATTGTTTTCATTTCTTTTAAATCTTAAATCTCTACCTGATACACAGCGAATTCAATAGCTCCAATCAAATACTTCGGCTACCTCATTCGTCGAATTGTACCATCCGAAGAACAAACCTGTGACTTCCTTAACCTGTCAACCCTCAGCTTTTTTAGATTGTCTTTTCTGCGCCAATATGGCCAAAGAATTGTGGGAAAAAACAAATTGTGTATAGCCCGTCAGGCATACGCGCCTCTTTAGGACCGTCTCCAATAACGCATTTCAAGGTAAATGTTTTTTTCTCTTTTGAGATTGCAGTTCATGTTTCATCGCAATAGATGAATTTTTGTGAGTTTGAGAGTGATTTTTTTTTCAATTTTTTTGTTATAAGAATTATAATTATAAGATATAATTAAAATTATAAGAATTCAATAAAACTATGTACGCACATAAATAAATATTTGCGTCCTATTTACGATGTGTACTGCCATCTGTGAATGTTGCGGACAATAATGGGGCGATCTGTTTTACCGACGTTCCCTGAACTGCCTACAAGCAGGTGTTATTTGATGGTACACTTATAATGCTGTAGGTACATTGCCTATATTCGGGCGTTTTATACAAGATATACTTTGGAGTTGTATAAACAGATGGCAGGAACAATTTTTAAATTTATATTTAAAAAAAGAAAACTAATTTTATATTAAATCGATATTTTTTAAAGATTTAAACAGAGACAGCTTACTTTTGTAATTATTTCGCACTAAATAATGCATTAACAGCATAATTATAGTTGCCGCTAGCGTTTAAAATATTTTAATATTATTTTTGCTCCAAAATTCAAATTAAACCCTAGATAGATTAGGTATTATTCGCGTTTGTCCACGATCAGCAAGCACTTGATTTTATAATAAAATTTAAATATATATGTATATATTTTTAAATATATATTTTTGATAATTTCGTTGGTATTTCGAAAAATAAAAACTATTTGAGGCTCGTAAAATATTCAGAAATATGACTCGATTCTAACATTTGATTTCCGTGCCAGGTGGACAATACACAGAAAACAATAAAAGTGCATTGATATCATTTTTGAAAATTGTACATCTCGGTAAACGAAAAGATGGTAAATTTTTGCACATCAATATCTTCTTCTTCATTTACATAGGCAATCCACCCTTCGAACGTGATTTATGCCATTAATCAAGTTAAAACTTCATTTTATAGAAAAAGTACAATAATATTATAGAATAGGAAATATTATTAACGTTCGAAAATGTTGATATAATGATGGCGAGTTGAGGAAAAGAAGATGACACAAGTTAACCGGGAGTTGAAAATTACTATTAGCGAGATCACTGTAAAAAAACTGTGATCCGTAATGGTCAATGGTCTTCTCCTCGGCACCACACTCACACATCGAATAATCTATTAAGCTCAATCCAAACAAATGCGCGGCTACCAGGTAATTCTAGTGATATTTGATATTGTTCTCTTGGACTTTCCTTTTGGAGAACCAGGGGGTGCGGAGAATAAATCTTTGAATGATTTTGAGGCGATTACCCTTGTGATTATTAGAATTCATTCAATGTGCAGTCCAAATAGAATTCTAAATACTAATTTAATGTATTAATTATAAATATATACATATAAAATCAATTTTGTCGAAAAATATTATTATGCGCTACCGGGATTCGAACCTGGATCTCTATTTCCAATCCGGGGAAGTACACTACCAATTGTGTTATAGCGCCAGTATTTTTCATGACAAATTTTCGAACCTATATGTTACACTTTTTCATATTAATACATCTGTCGTTCCATTATCTGAAAGCCATCTACATTGTTTCTACGGAATCTCAAATACCTTTGAGTAAACCGACCACAGACGCCAGAATTATCAATTCATTTTTATAACATTTTTGGACACATTGATACAACTTATATTATTAAGGAGAACATATTCTTATTGTGAAGTTGTAATTATTCAGAATATAGGTATGTGAAAAACATCACAGACCTATATTCTGAATAATTACAACTTCACAATAAGAATGTGTTCTCTTTAACAAATAGAATTCGTACATTTTTTCACCATATTAAGTCTGTCATTCATCGGGATATGGAATTGATGGGGAGAACTCCGGAAAGAGTTGCCTCCTTGGCTCACCTAAAAGTTAATGTTTGTAATCTGTGAAGTTGTAATTTTTTGCAATATTTTTCTTTTCATCATTCAAGAGAAATTAATAATTCTAAAAAATCCACAGATACAAATATAATTAATTTATCACAAGTAAACTTTATTAATTACTTACCCATGAAATATTTATTTTCTCCTACATAAGTCATACAGAACGTGCAACATTATTAAAAAATATATTTTAGGAAGTCAGATTATCATCATACAAAAAAAGTAAAAAATACTTATTATAGTATGAGTTTACACTAATTTAGTCAGCGTGTTAATAGAAAATAATTATAAAATTTTTGCTTTACCGCGCACGCAAGTTCGTAATAAAAATTCACCCCCATTGTTCGTTATCAACTGTCTTAAATGTTTAATACATCCCTTAAATAGACTTCATGTACGTGACTACATTTCTCAACGCCCATAAACATCAACATTGCAATTACGCGGCAGCGTAATGCGATACGTCCTCCTGTCAAGACGATAACTTCGGCTAGGAGATATTAAGGGCAATTTGTTTCGTGCGATCTTAACAAAAGTTTAGTGAGATCTTACCATCAAGTCAAATAAAATATTATTTACATTATCAGTGTAGTAAGTTTATGGAGTTATTTATACTGATACTGAGTGTATATTAATAATTTTACTATTTCTGATACTAATAATAATAATTATTATAATAATAATAGTGTTTATTCTCAGTGTGATCAGGTTTTTTTTTAACCGAATTCGCCATAGAAAAAATACACTTTATGTTATACATTAAAGTTATGAAATAAATATAATGCCATGAAAAAGAAAAAGAAAACCAAAGAAAATATTAATAAATAAAAAGTTAACACATATATATACACACAAAATATAAATATTAGATATATAACTACTTCAATCACGGCCATTGTTGTAAATGTAGCTATTCTGTAGGCGTTGCCATTCTCTGGTCAGGGAATCAGCTTTCCATGAGAGCGCCGCTTGTAACAGAGAGTTGGTTCTGAGCTCCAGCCGCATCTTTACGTCCGCAACTCGATGTCTCAGAAGCGGAACGAATCCAGCTATAAGGCCTTCAGTAAACATTATATATGCGCTGCAATAACGCGCCAATCCAAACAGTATTTTGTATGAGTTGTTGTACTGAATTCGGAGACGGTTGTATGTCACTTGCTTGTATTTCGACCAGAGTTCGCAGGTATACATGCTAGTAAAAAACGCTTTAAACAAGATGCTCTTCACTTCCTTATTTACATATAATTACAGTGTGGCACAGCGTTTGTAACAAAATGTAAATATACTTCTTCAGATTTTTAAAAGACAACTTTGAATCTTTTGCGTGTTTTACTCACAAAATGTTTTAGATATTCAAGTGACCAACGTTACACAGAACTTAAACGGCTTATTATTCGACAAATTAGATGTCTAGGAGAACATACATTTGTAGATATAACACGACACGTACAAGTTGGACTCATACTCATGTCAAACTCTTATATAATCCGAACTCCAGAAGGAGTCAGATATCGAAGAAACTCTCGGGTTCTCAGCTCGGCAGGCCAAATTCAAAAGCATCAGCCCATAATCAGCCTGATTTTATCGAGGGTCAAGGTAAACACGAAGGCTCAACTGAGAATCAAGATCGAGGTCCGGACAATCAAGCAGGAGATTCCGATGAACAAATCGGAAGTGATCAAGAAAATATACATGAACTAGAAGTCACTAGACTAGTGAATGAATGAGTAGACCTCCAAAAAGATTAAATTTGTGACTTCCAAAATTAATTGTTTGTTCACAAGTTTACTGTTTATTACTTATCTTTTTCTTTCTTAATTTTGCGTAAAAAGGAAGATGCCAGGCATGCATGACGTCATTTCATATTTTATTGTCACTTTGGTTGTTGTCTAAAACAGGAATGTTGCGTTTAGAAAATAAAGGAGTTGTGTCATACTTACTAAATTCATATTTTTATTATTATTTATTATAAGAGAAAATAAAAATTTGGACGAAGAAATCATAACATCCCAGGGCCAAAAGTTAATCATGAAGTTTGCGCCTGTAGAACTACTCAAGGATTGATTAAACACTGTAGAGGAGTACACATTTTCATATTTAACATTTTTTAAATATATACTTTTCTTACATAAACGTCTTCTACTTTTTAAAAAAACATTATTTATTTTCTTTATAGAATTTACATTTATCTTAATTATTATGTTTCAATAACCTGTCTCCATAAGCATAGACTTCGGTCTAGTTAAGGAGATATAGTGAACATATATTATATTACTTATATTATTGTATTATAAAGACTAAAAAAAGTTAATAATTGGAAAGCTATCGAAATATTGACAATTAATTTGTAACACAGTTAATGCGACCTCGGATAATCGAGAGAATGAGAGATACAAAATATATTAGGTACATAAAAAAGAAAAGAATGTGGATAAAATCAAATGAAATATATACGTTATTATATAAAATACGTACACATGAATTCAATAGCTAATAAAAATGATAATTACAAATACAAACAGATACATTTAATTTGTATTAAAATATCGCAGACTTTTCTGAAAAATTGCAACTTCACAATAAGAATGTTTTCTTCTTAAAAAAAATAATAATATTAATTTTGATCTTAATTTATAGATTATTTATGTTTAATCAGAATTAGAGTTGCAATTATTTAACATTTTCGACCATTTACCATTACCTCTCACACACTTCTTGTTTCGTATAATTGTAATAAGATATTTGTGTGACCTCCAAGTTAGTCTTATTTTTTACAGCACAAGCGCTTAGCTTTGTTTGAAATAGTAATACAATTCTGCATTCTAACATATTATGAATAACGACGGATTGATCAGCCAATACAAATGCAGTTAAAGTCCACCAGCATCTAAAATTAAAATATATCTATACAAGATCTTTATTATACCAGTATTGATATGCGAAGCAGCAACGTGGAGCTCTGTCAGATTTTGGTGTCATCACCACAACCTCGAAGTGTAAACCGCCGTAAGGCGGAACGGAAGATGTGTCGTCGGTGAGCGATCGGGCCAGACTGTGGCAGCAGGACTTTGCCGCCAACTGGGAACGGCGGTAAATTTGAAACGCTATCCTCTACACGATTATTAACATAAAATTATAAAATTTATTTTCTCGCATATCAGTTGATTGGCTTTGAATTTTTTACATGTTATGAATTCAATATTCATGTATTCGCTCTTTATTTATGTATTTTTTAAATCTAGATTTATTTCTTCAATCTTAGTAATCTAATCGAAATGTAAACAAATTTATTCAATACCACCACGAATCATTTGATAATTTAAAAAATATATTAGAAGAACACATTTTTATTGTGAAGTTGTAATTATTCAGATCATAGGTCTGTGATATTTTAAATAAGAATTAAATATATTAATTAGAAAGATATACATATAAAATTAATTTTATCGAAAAATATTGCTGTTGCGCCACCGGGATTCGAACCTGTATCTCTTTCCTAACCTTTTGTATTAATATCAAAAAAGGTAACATATAGGTTCGAAAATTTGTCGCTGTAGCATAGTTGAATAATGCACCTTCCCCGGTTAGGAACGAGATCCAAGTTCAAATCCCGGTGGCGCAATAACAATATTTTTCGATAAAATTGATTTTATATGTATATCTTTCTAATTAATATATTTAATTTATATTTAAAAAATATATATTTAATAATTTGTTTCTAATAGGTGGTATCTACACACGTACTCTGTTTTAAAATGTCTTTATGTAATTATTGTAATTTTTATGTCATTACCACTAAAGTACTTAAACATAAACCAAAATATTTAATTTCACAAAAGACAACGTACTATTCCAGAGCATTTTCACAATTCACATTTCAAAGTTAACGAAATCTGCCCGCGTAGGATTCTTGCGAAATGGAGTAAAACTCTTATTTCCCGACAGTCATTCATAATTTATAAAGAAATGAGAGAACAAGGAGATACGGTACAGGGGATGCTGTGGGACGATAAGAGAATACTACCCTAACACATAAGAAATATGAAGATATTACGCCCCTTCGCCGTGATTAGCCTTTCCGACGGCGTTCTACCGATAAATTCTCATTCCAAATATATCTCGGTACAGAGAGACACCCACACAGATGTAACACGCATACGTATCTATGCACACATAGCCTGCCCTCGCTTTTAAATAGGTTTCCACACAGAATAATTTACTGTTCTCTGTCTATGTGAATTTTCCATACCGTTATTTTTATTGCGGCCGTGGGCTCTGTTAAAATACCGGTATTCTAGTAGACACTTCTAACATTGAAAACGGTATATTTCATGTGTTATGTAATGTAATTATATTATTTAAATCAGTAAAATATAAATGATTTATTTAAATCGTAACATGTGAAAAGTGACATGTTTTAATAATGAAATGAAAAAGAAATTACTTCTTAGTGTGATTTCAAAACACTAATGTACCCGTTGACGCACTGCAAACTTTGAACGTTAAATTTTAATATTCAAAGCACTGGAGGGAAAGGTGTACGTTTCTTTGTAGTAAATAAAAAAACTTTCGAGCTTTTTGAAAGACGTACCGCTCAATTTAAAAAAAAATCGACCCACGTTCGCCTGTTAGCGTTTATTCTGAAGGAAGTCTTATCACAAATGTGAATCCTTTTGACCCTTTGAAACTCTCGGATCCGGAACGGGAGTTTTGTTTTTGAAGCTTCCTTTGAGAAGGTGCTACTTGATGTACGAGTTAGTAGTGCTATCCTTTTCTTAAATTAACAATTGGGTTACTAGACCGGAAGGTTCAATATAGGAATAAGTAATTTCTTATTATTTGTGAATTTTTATTCAACTTCTCATGCGCAGTGCTTTTGTACATAATTATTGTTTTTGGTAGAAAATATTGAATCGCTTATAAATTTATTTTGAATGAAGCTAGAGAGATGAATATTAGAAACTCTAACTTCTATATTGTAATAGTTTTCACAAGAAAACTATCTATCATGTATTTTACACAATTTAATATATTTTATCATAATAATGAACGATACATAGTTGTTAAAGTCGAGAAGTCAACAGCACTCGGATGGGCAAGCTTCGGGATCTGCAAGATTGTGTTAAATCAAATAAGTCACGACACTTTTAAAAATAAAATATTTGGGAGTCATAATAAATTCAAAATATAACTTTTTGGAAAATACGAAGCACTTGACTGAAAAAAAATCACTTCTGGGAAAGATCAAAAGATTTATTAGTACTGAGTCTTGTAAAATGTCATAGTTCAGTCGCAAAAGTATTTTTCATTTTGGTTCATTCGCTGCACCAACACAACGACCGGGAGAGGGGCGGGGGGTATGCCGATCGCTAGCCGCGTCCTTGGGAATTCAGTTGCTACGAAGCGTGTCCGCACCAGTTGTTTGTGAAATTTTTCCTGGAAAATTGATATCCCGACCAGGTGACATAAAGTGGCCTCTGCGTAGCCCCAACTTGACACCAATGGACTTTTTCCTATGGGGCTACCTTAAATTAATGGTATACAGTAACAATTCTCCCTTTCTGGACCAATTAAAAGAAAATATACGAGAAGAAATGGCTCAGAAATTTTTCCTCCCGTAGAAGAATGCCAGCAAAATAACGGATCATATTTAGAAAACAGAATTTTTCAGGAATAAATTCCCAGGGACTGTACTTAAATGCAAAATAAACATATTTTTATTACACCTATCCATTATTTTATTGCAGAATTTTTATTATGAAAAATACTTTAAGGACTCTTGTATATAACTCTGATATTAATCCTCACATAAACTACTGCAGCAGCATTTCATTTTTGGCTAATGAAAAAGAAATGCAAATTGTTGCAAATCGGCATATGCACAAACATCGTACAAGAGAATAGACAAACTGTTATCCAGGAAGAAACCTAAATCTGAGAAATCAGTGATGTACAGTGCGATTAAGATTTTCAATGAAATGCATGATAATATAAGAAAATAGGAGAAATTACATACATTTAAAATGAAACTAGCAAGATAAGTTATAGTAAAATGGAAATTTTTGATCTTGTTTATATTAGAGAATATATATATATACTTATGTAGGTATGTACTATATTAAGAATAAATAAATAAAATAAAACCGCAGTTCAGCAATGCGTTCTATATATTCTGACCACCATACGAACACCATAATGATAGACTCAATGCAACTCAAAGATTCATATTGCCGATTTTGCTACACGAACAAAAGACAAATGAGTGAAATGGGATGAGAGGACAACAGATAGGCTAAAAATGTGACTAGGTACAGAAAAGAGTGAAGAGTGAGGATTAAAATGTGAAAAATGGAGACCGTAGACTGAAAGGTGACATGTGGGTAGACCAAAGATGACATATGGGCAAGCAGTATATATATGTTCTATACTGTACTGGATGGAGGAAGATAATAACGAAGTTTAATGTATTATGGACTTACATACTTTATTATACACTTACATACTGTTTGATTAGATATGTTTTCTAACAGGTAAATAGCTTGTATAAATAAAATTATAGTTCTGGCCAACCTGTGGTACCGACACTTATACTTTAAAATAAGCCTTGTCCATAACTTTAAAGTGATCAAGCAAGTCAAAAATATAATAATAAATTAAATAAAACATCACTGTTAAACCAAATTCGAAGATAAAATGTATTGTGGATCTTGACCATATTGAAAGTATTTGTCAATTGCAAGAAGCATATAAATGCGAAAACATACGATATATTCGTACAAAATGGTGGTGGCTGTCAAAAAATATTTTTATCCAACGTTGAACAAATGCGGACTAAAGAAATAGAAGAATAAACTAAAACTACATGTGTGTATATTGCAAACTCTTCATCTTATTATATAAAACTTCCTGAATCAATCAATTGGATCAGCTGGTAGAATAAGGTTGCGACAAATTACAACGGCTGTCGTGGAAAATATAAATCTTTGATATTTTTTCGTAAATTGAGTTGAAACACTGTTTTATTCCACTATATTTTATTATATTAAAAAAAAGTTTTCGGGAACATCTTTCCACTATCAATAATACAATTCAACTAATATTAAAAATATTTTCAGACAGTAATTAAGAATTTAAAGTTCTACATTAATATTGTCAGATGTCTGACAAAAATAATTTAGAACTTCTGCATAACCGCCAAAGCACAAAAGTATCTTAGAGAATTTAGAAATTTTTAATAATAAGCATGTAAATACTGCCTATTACATCCTCTCTCTTATCCATTTTAACTCCACCCCATCCTACCTCCCTTAATTTCAGACACACCCTTAATTACTGTCCGAAAATGTTTTTAATTTTAGTTGAAATGAATTATTGATAATTTGAAGATATTCCCGAAAACGTTCTAATGTTTAAAATAATGAAATATAGTTTAATAAAACTGTTTCAACTCAATTTACAAAATAATCTTTGAATTTCACAAAGTTTCACCAAAAACATTTGAATAGTTACTTTGATATTTAATCAAATATCAGATATCTCGAAGAGACAAATCTATTTTTTATTATATTTAATGTAAAATATGGAAGTATGGGGAATTACAGGGTATACGACCTGTCTTCGGCTGGCTTAAGTGATTATATATATACATATAAAGTGTATATTTATATACACTCACCAATTCTCACCTTTCAATCTCCATATTTATTTTTAAAGTTTTTTAAAGTTGTTTATATGTGGATTCGCTTCGATATTTGTTATTACTGTTGTGATTTTTAACGAACTCATCAATATAATTTGAATATTTTGTTTTTCAACAGATAATATGTATGAACTCATTTATCATTATACTGAGCACTCAGTATTGTATTTAATATTACAAAACAGTATACATTTTGGTTATATACCTAATACAGATATATTATATATTTGATTCTTTAAAAAACGCAATAAAGTTGCATCATACTTAATATTAGTACATTTATTGTACGATACCGACGCGTCTACAAGAATCGGCAGTGACACAACGGGTTAAGATGCAAGGTTCATGAATCAGAATCAGAACCGGAGATGGCGGGATTGAACACCAGCCGAAGGTTTTTCAATTTAGCAAAGACACAAACAAATTTATTTAGCGAAATTTTTCTCTCTCCATTCTTCTGGTGGCTTGTGTCACCGTAACGGTACATTATGTTATTATTTATATTACTAGAGAATGGAAGCGAATGAGAAAAGGAAGTGGCGGATAACGGAGGCGATATCGAGGGATGTCATAGCGTACCGTTGTGACTGCGGTCAAGAACTTCCGAGTCCCATGAGACCGAAAAAAAGAAGATTATTTAAAAAATATGTCTTATTGAGTATTTGGCGCACCCCGTTATTGTATTGTAAGCATGGCCATCATTTCTGCTAGTATGCATTTATTGCTCTTGTAAGTTGAAGATTTTTTTGCGAAATGGGATTTTGATTAAAAAACATTACCCACTTCTATTTCGTAAACACATGTTTCACATAAATTGAAGACGAATAAAATGATTTTCCAGTGGAATAAATCAACAAATTGTATTTAAAAATTCTTTAAGCCAATTATTTTGATAGTATTTCCGTTTATATTTATAGCCACAGTAAAGCGCTGTCGTGCAGCAGATGGATTAAATCGGGTAAGAATGTTAACTTTAGAAAACTTGGAATGCATGAAAGCTCGGTACAAGGAAACTTCGAGAAAAAGTTTCAGAAGTAACTAATAAGGCATGCGCCTTAAAATGTACTCGAAAGCCTTTTTACTCAGAGTCACGCTTCTCGCTACCCATTCGCTCGGAAAGGGAAGTTTTGAAATGCTTTTGATTAGCCCCGGAAGAAAGACACAATATCATACTACTTTAAAATTATGTATAATCCACAATGGAAATACTGTTTCACGTTACAGAGTTAATTATTATTTATTAATCAGGTAGATACTGATAGTGAGGAATTATGTAAGAAATAGGACTGTATCATTTCATTTCAGTGTCGATAAATCAGCGTTTATTTTTATAACATTATTTTTATAGCTTGCATCAATATAAAAATCTTTAGTACAAATATTATAATACATTTAATTTACATGCAAGCCTGTTAGCCTATAAAGTACCTATTCTGAGGTAGGTAGTCATAAGGTTCCAAGTAAGGTAACAGATTCAATTAAATGGTAAAAAACAGAAAAATCAAAAATTAAAACGGGACAAATAGAAATAATAAGTAAATTGAACAATGTAAATTTTTTGGTAGATTAAAAATATATACGAAGTAAAAGAAAATAAACAAGCAGGAAGCAAACAAAACATGATAAGTACGAGGTAAAATGTAACGACAAAAAGAATTACATAAAATTTGATCATTTGAGAAACTCTTACAGATGACTTTTTCCAATTTTGAAAAGACATTCCTTTATAAGCACGCAGAATTGAGGATACGATACCGTTGCTATCTCTTGTGGTAGCTTATTGTATATCTGCGGTCCTATAAAACATGCATGTCTTTGAGCTAATGATGTTTTCATTAACGGGACATTATATTCACAATCTGAAAAGGTCTTATAGGGGTTGCATTTACGTGTATTTATCCGCGATCAAATAATTATTATATGATGTGCATTATCCAAGAAAGACGTGGTTAACAATATAGAGTATAAAAGCGAGCGCACGGAACGAGTTATGTGTGTCGATCAGAAGATTCGATGCGTGGACTCAATATCTCCCAGCTCTCCACTATTTCGGATATAAATATTACGGAATGTGTGTCTAGATATGAGCGTGGATATGGCTAGAACAGTTTGTTTACAGTTGATAGGCCTTTATTGCGGATAGATTGTTGCACAATAACTGTGCTGATGCACTGTTCGGGAAGCTGGCGAGAGAGAAGTGATAATTATGTCTGGCTCCCCATGGCAGCTACGCCGCCATGAATTGTCGTCGGTTTGTGGGTCGATACTAAGTATACCTTTAACGTTGATACGAGCCAATCGTTTGCACCCAGATATAATATATTCGGAGTGCAGAATGATTGTGGAGCCTTCCAATACGTCATTGAAGTATGATAAAAAAAAATTAATGACAATGGTGTAGGTTGCTATAGCGTAAATGGTTAAAGTCCTCTACCGAAAATATAAAATTCTGGATTCAAGTACCGATGACAACGAAACCGATGACGATGAAAATAAATAAAATAAAGTAAAAATAAAAGAACATCCCATTTTTGTATATTAGTATTTTATTGCACATATACTATTTTTTAAGATTATTTTTATTATAGTGTTAAAAACACTTTTTGTTTATCATTTTGTTAATATGTGCTGTTGTTTAGTTTATTTTGAAGTACTATTTCTTAGTTTGTATGATGCTCATCTTTATTTAATTCCGAAGAAACTTCACTGATCTTATTTTTATATATCATGTAGTTTATATATCAGCTATTATTATTGTACTGTTTGTTTCTCAAAAAAAAAAACTATGTTTTTTTGGAAGATCGATTTGTTATTTGTGTCTCTCTAAGTGATGTGACTAATATATTTTAAGATCGTAGACGATCGTAGACGTAGCCTAGAGGCTGTCATAATTTAGTTGTATAAAGCAGTCAGAGTACCAACAATAGAAAGATCTAAAGTTCGAGTTCCTGTGACGACTCTTTACTTTTGATTAATAATAATACTGTAATATGTGAGATATAATTTTCAATAAATTATTTAGTGAATTAATGGAATTGAAGTAATGAAATTTTTGGCCCGCCGCTGCCTGAGGAAGGGTCTGGAGGTCGATCATTTTGGATCGACTCTCAGGCCCTCAGGTGATCGATTCTAGGCTCTGGTTGCTTGAATACGAATAGTGACATTGAGAAAGTGGCAAGAAGGTGGGACACTGCCGTGCAGGGCAGACGGACTTGCACCTTTCTCCCCTTCGTGGCGGTGAAAATGAAAGGTGGGGTTGGTCCTCCGGCGCTGGACCACTACGAGATGCAGATGATCTCGAAGCATGGGCATTTCATAAGTTAACTCTTCGACTTGACAAAACTTGTCTGTAAACTATGGTGTGTTTACGCTCGGGTGAGGCAGACGCCGGAGCACATCCTTTAGGACTATGATTGTGTGATTATGAATGATGCACGTGAGATCATGATTGCGGAATTACAAGGGGTCATCAAATCCTCCGGAACGATGACCTATTAAGAAATGAAAAGAATTTTGGACATTTCTAGAACTTATTATGGTATGGTTCTCCCGTTGGGGATGCTGAAAAGAGCAGTGGCTAGAGAGACTTGACGAAGTATTCTACTGGCTCTCCCTCGCACTCTTGCGACCAGGGCAGAGTGAATTTCTGCCGGACTGTGACCGAGTTCTGCGACTACAACTCATAAATGTGACGTCTACCCTCCCCTTTTGGGGATGCACGATTTCTATAGCTTCTCTATGGTTGCCCTCTGAATTTAATGTGATAACAAGTCTTACGTCAAATTGTACAGATATGGCTCTGGGATCTGAGATAGTATTAAGATGTTAATAACTGAATATAATAAAAAATCATTAAAAAATGTAATATTAACGAATCGAAATGAGAGTAAACAACTTTCAAAACGATTTCGGGATACAGTGTAATTAAAAAATAAATAATTTGTTTAGTTAATCGTTGAGCTTAACAAATAAATCACTGAGTGTAATATTAAAATTTATGATATACTGCAAAAAATGAATCGCAAATATATTTAAAAAAAAACACTTTCTACTAATATCTGGTAATTATGTTTATGACTTTATTATTTTAAAATGTGACAAAAACATGCTCAGTGGTTTATAATCTTATCACCGGAGCGATGCCAGCCCCCACTTCTGTCCGTCAGCGAAACTTTGTGACACGCTGTCAACAACTCATTCTCCCCTCAATATTTTTTAAGAATGTTTCAAGAAAAAACATTTCATATTTAAGCTCCAAAAATGTGGATCAAAAAAATCTTGTTTAGTGCGATCCTCTATATAAAGAAAAAATATTTTTCATTAATTTTATGTATATTTAGTGAATATGTATGTACTCAACTTCATATTTTAAGATTGCAAACACCCATGCATGTTATTTTAATATTCGAATAGCAATGATGCACTGTTGCTTATTACTGAAGATAGAGTTTTACGCTTTAACTAACTAACTTATCATCACGCCGTTTTCCCGCGAGGGTAGGCGGATAGGATAGAGCGCCATACTCTTCTGTCCTGATACACAGTTCTCGCTTCATCCATATTCATACAACTTCTTATACAAGCTCGCCGATTATTGAGGCTTCTAACAGGACCATCCTCCTGCATCTAGTTTACCTGGTCGTGTCAAGCCTTTCGCGGACGTCCTCTATTTCTGGTGCCATCAATACTTGCGTCATTGCTTATCATCAGTATCTTGTTGGTGTAGTGGTCAAGACGTTGACCTAGTGATCTAGTGGTCGGGGGTTCGCGCCTCGTTCCAGGACACCGGCAAGTTAGTCCTATTTTCATAGCACAAGCATTTAGCTTAGTTTGAAAATAGTAAGTATATTGATGTGACATGTATTCCGTGTACGCATCTCTATTTAAAAAAAAAAAAAAATATCTTCCGTACCATTCTCTCCTCATTCAATCTTAATCTTAATCTTATTAACTATACTAAGATCAGCTTTACACTCTTTATTTATTTCTTCATTCTTTACTCTGCCATAAATTAATCTGACATGCCTAACTGATCTTGTTTCCACTGCATTCAATCAACTTTCGTTCCTCTTTTGCCTTCTCCAGGCCTCACTTCCATATATCAGTGTAGGTATCAAGACTCCATTGTATAATGACTGATCGATTCTATCATTCTGCTGTTTTTATTTCACGGACTTATCTAAAGACGTATTAAAATGGATGTTAAGGACGATTCGACACTTTTATCTTATTATAAATAAATAAATTAAAAGTACACGGAGAATACCCTCGTAAAAAAGTAAACATTTAATTTTACAAAAAGCGATTGAAGTCGTTCAAAAAAATGATAGGTATCGTCTGTAAAATTGTGACTTACATTTATTTTTTTAAAAAACTTAAATCATTTTTGTAATATATTAACTAACTTACAGTAGGCAGAGAATACAGTGCGCCACACTCTTCTATCAACACCCACACACATCCTTATCCACATTCACACATCTTATCAAGCAAGCTCGTCAATGTACCATGTCTTTTGTAGACATTCTCTATTACTGACGCCATCAATACTTGCATCATATACTAATCTTACTATAATTTATCTTCTCATTCATCATTTTTATTTAAATAATTTAAAAAAAAAATTGTATTAACTATGCCAATGTCTTCATTCTTTATGTTATTATAAATGTATTACTAAATATACACCTAAGTGATCTTATTTCTTCACTTCACTTTCATACATCAGTATTAGACTTCATTGTATTGTACACAAAGCTAAATTTAAGTATGTTATGTCGAATATCATAAATAAAACCAATACATGGTAAAAGATTGTTAACGTGTTTAGATCCATTGTTTCTACGTGGTAAATTTATGAAATTACAGTGAAACTTCTCATAACGAACACCTCTCATAACGATCAATTTGCATAACGAGAAAAACAAATTTTTAAAAAAGGCTTCCTTAACGAGCGATATTTCGCATAACGAGTGACGCGCTTGTTTACCATTTAGAAACTCCACGAGCTTTCAAGAAGTGTAATGTCCAAAAGAGCAGGCTAAATGTGATGTGGAGATCCAACAAGAAGGCTCGGGTGACACGTAACATTTTTACTGATTGAATCAATAAAGCGTTTGATCCTTCTGTGAAAAAATATTTGCTCGAGATGAATCTGCCACTCCATGTTTCACTTGTTATGGACAATGCACCTGGTCATCCTTCAGGCCTACAAGATGACCTCCTTAAAGAATTTAATTTCATCAAGATCCAGTTTCTGCCTCCCAACACCACTCCGTTACTCCAGTCTATGGACCATCTAGTTATTTCTAACTTTAAGAAACTCTACACTAAAACACTCTTCGAGCGTTGTTTTGAAGTGACTGAAGAGACCGATCTCACCTTCAGAGAGTTTTGGAAAGATCACTTCCACATCGTTGCTTGCCTCATTGATTGACAAGGCATGGGAAGGGATTACCGAGAGGACCCTCATTTCTGCTTGGAAGAATCTTTGGCCAGAGAGCGTTGTCGAATGTAATTTTGAGCAGTTTGAGACAGTACCTGTGAAATCTGTAGATTGTATCTTTGACCAAGTGACTAATAATGACATTGGTGAGCTTGTGGAAGAGCACAGCCAAGAGCTGACCACCGAAGAGCTTATGAAGTTGAATCGTGTTTCACAGCAAAAAGTTTTGGAGAAGAGTTTGTCAGTGGGAGAGGAGGAGGTAGCAAAGCAACAATCTTCTGGTGCAATAAGAGAAATGGGAAGCTGTTGCGTCTTATGTTGAGAAGCATCACCCTAATAGGGCGGTGGCAATGCGCGCTACAAATTTATTCAATGATAATGCTGTGTCACATTTTCACCAAATTTTGAAACGTCGGCAAAAACAAATGTCTCTTAGTAATTGTCATAAATAATAATAAGTAATTTTCTTTGAGTTACAAATAAAAAAAAAAAGTATTTTTTCGGCACGGAACGCATCATCGTATTTTACATTAATTTATATGGGAAAAATTGTTTTGTTTAACGAGTGTTTCATATTACGAGTAAGATTCTGGAATGAATTATGCTTGTTATGAGAGGTTAAATACATTACGTTGTTGTATTCTGTTTATCTATAATATACATGTCTACAAGTATTATACCGACAATACACACTCCTTACTTATATTATTATTGGTCGGATATATTACATTTGACTAATTTTGTGGTTTTAGTTATAAGTACATGTGTGCTATGTGAGATGATGAATGCAAAACACAATTTATCGGTATAATTAGTAATTGATTAACAATTTTCCACGAGCATGTACATTAATATTACACTATTTAAAGTAATTGAAATTAACTAACACGGAGAAAATATTTAAGCAATAATATTTATAGTAGACGTGGAAACCATGCTAGCAATTTTATAATAATATTTTATGTTTTAAGTTCGTACTTCTGTGGTTAATTAACCATAAAATTACCCCACATCATTTTCTTCCTTGTGCAAACAAAAAAGGTACCGACCTCTTTTGTTCGTTGTTAATTAAATTTCTTTTGTAAGGTACCTATTTATTTTGTATCCGTTACAACAGTCTCCTTAAAAGTTGCGAGCTCGGATCACTATGGCGTCTAACAACTTGAATAGAACTTTGGAAGAGGGCAGCAACATTAACTCTCTTATAAAAAGGAAAGATACAACAATTTCTGTTACGATATATTAAATATTTATTGCTCGGTTTTTAGTTATCATTTGGAAGTATTATTACACGGAACATTTTTTATGCTACTAATAAAAATATATTTATATTGTATTAGGATGACTGTTATACGAAAAAAAATTGGAACTAAAAATGTTTATATGATACAAAGATTGTTATAAAAATGCCACTGATTGTTGATTGTACGAGGCGCATTTTTTAAGTACCGTTTTTGGATATTCCCGGAGTAGTGTTGCGGTTGCAATGTTGCGCATGCGCAATGGTTTCCTTCATCTGTTGACTCACTATATGCAACGATAGAGACATTCACATAATATGGCCATCTCGTAATGAGTGGTTGAAATGTTCAAGATAATAGATCAGCCCACCGACTGTGAGATCGGTTCATGATTCGTTTCTTGAATACACAAAATATAAAACTAGCTTACATTCATTGCCAAAAGTGTCATGATTTGGTGCCAAGTGATTTCCGTCTTTTCCTTCATCTGAAGCTGATTGGTGGCAAGCGTTTTATGATGATAATGATGAACTCGAAGTCGAAGGTGCACAAAAATTGGTGCCCCGTTATGACAAGTGCTATTATAGTGGTGGCGACTATGTTGAAAAGTAGTTTAAGACGTGTAGCGTCCGAAAAAAGTAAAGTGTTGTAAAAATTATGTGTTTCTATTTAAATAAATCCGGTACTTAGTTAAAAAACGCACCTCGTATATTGCTTTTACAATTTGTTAATTTTTTTATTAAAAAACCAACCTTAATTATATTTATATCATCCTGCATCACGATAATAATCCCGTGTCTTGCTGTACCAGTAAAAATAAATACTAAAGTTTCTATGAAATCTAACGGAGTTGTAATTTATGAAGTCTATATTTACATTTCACTACAACTTACATAATTATACAATTTATAATATATTTAAGAAGTTTTTTAATATGCTGTCATAAGAATATTTTTAATGTAATGTATTTATAATATAAGTTCTCTTCTAAGCAATTGCTCCTTTTTTGTTTCAAAGGACCTCTTGTAGATTTCCGCTTCCTTCGTTTGCATAGGCAGAAACCGCTCAGACCTCGTACAGGCCGGGTCGTTCCTCCGTCATATATACGTTTTATCTCGCCAATCTTGAAATCAAGGGTTGTGCGAAAATCTAGTGAAGTTAAAATCTGTGTTATTAACTGTATTACTCTGTCTTGTGAAGATCTTTTCCTGAGTTCGTGTTTATATCACTTTAAATCTCGTGAGCCGTTGGAATCCCAAGCGTTCCCAGAATCGCCATTTTGTACCGTTTCTCGTGAACTCCAAAATCGCAACCTGCGATAATCCAACTATAACTGCCGCATCGCATATCATCCGATATTCCCTGGGCTGAATTATCATTCTGTCAGCCAGATGATTCCTCGATTCACCATACTTTGTCCGCCACGCTGAGACCACGCGCCAGGTCAACAGAAGTGTCCGATAGCATCCATTGTTTCCATCGTATTCTGCCTTCATCGTGACACGTGCACTCTTGCTGTTTCTTCCTGAGTCGTCGCATCCACTACGCTGTCTTCGCATCACCACCATCTCAACCAGACCTTGTGCAGGTCAGGTCCAACCATCTTGTGAATAATCTTGTGTGTTAAATCTGAGGTACTTATTTCTGTTGCCATTTCATTTTTCATTGTGTTTCTTTGGCCCACCTTAGCACACCTGAGAGTTGTGAGATTCGCTCAGTGAGATAGAAGCATTCTCTGGAAGAGTAAACTTTATCAATTGTGTATTGCTATTAAGATTTATTCGAAAGAACTATATCACTATTGTACTGTCATAATTATTACTTATATTATATAATTTCATCCACGCATAAAGTCTTTTTGTATAATGTACTGTTGATTTTATAATAAACCTTTGTCTTTACCTCACTTTTTATTTTAGTGCTTTCTATCAATTACGTGCATGGATTCTAGGTAATATTTATTGACCTAACCCCTAAATATATTTATTTCATCCCGTGAGGAAACTACTTATTACAACGCAGTCCTTCAAATAATTGCTACCAGCGTGGGGAGAGAATATAATATCACGTATCAAATTAGTGTTTATTTTAGTACATTTTACACCAAATCATACAAAATATTCTAGATCGTTGCCAATTACAAGAAAATATTTTAATATAATTTGCACCTATAGCATACAAACACAAATAATTAATATAAAACAATTAATAAAAAGGAATATCTATTCACCAGTATATGAAACAATGAAAATGTTTAATTTGGATCATTAATACGTTAAAAATAAATAAATTAATATATATTTATTGTAACAAAGTATTTAACATTATTTTTAACTGTTTTAAAATAAATAACATTTTAATGTTTACAATATTGCTCATTTTTGTAATTGTTACTCTTACTTACTTTTCCTTTGATCAAGTTTCTGCAACTAACATAAAGCTGCTGTGGCTGATCTAAGATACGACTTAGCACAAAAGCGATCTGAGGAACAAAAGACGTAGAGGATGTTGTAAAGATTTGGAAAACTATTTTGCTTCTCGAAATAACTACCTTCCGAGGTATTTAAAAAAATGTATACTATGTTATGTATGCATACATGATATAGAAGATTGATGTTTTATTAATGTTTCAAGAAAGGTCAGTTTAGGTAGATTTCAAAAAAAGTTCTACTTGTTGCAGAAGGTTTTTGCAAACTTCCTGAAATTATCAATACATTTACTTCGATTCTGACCGAAAAGAAATCGTTAAAAGATTTTTTTGAATATTATTTTTCAACGATTTAATGAGACTCGGAAGTTCTTGACCATAGTCATATGGAGCACTATTTATTCCTTGACATCGCCTCTGTGGTCAGTAGGATAGGTCTTCCTCTTGCAGATCTGTCTTGACATTATCTGCCTATCCACATCTTGTGTATGAGAGCTTTGCGCGTGTCATGGGATTCATCTGGTCTCACTAGATGTCCCCTCACTGCAGCCTCCTTGCTTTCATCAACTTCAGGATACCCAGGACAGTATACCGTTCCGGAAATTCCAGGTTCATTAATCTCTTCCATTCTCCGGTTAGATTAGGTTAGGTTAGGTATCACGTATTGGGCCGTAAATTGATCTGAATATAGATATAATATATGTCAACTTCCATTTTTAATAAAAACATTTTTCAGCGTATTATTCTTAGCGATTTAATTATCATGGAATCACATATGTTATGGAAATTGTAACATCCCAAATAAAATAGAAATTCATCCAATGCAATTTTTGTTATAATTTCAATACGAATTATTACTTTACTTCCAGTTATATACAAATGCGTACTTCATGCAACGAGGTAGCAATAACATTTTGGAATGAAAAATACCGTTCTTATTATAAATTATTTTATTTATGTACCCTTCGATTGTAGCGGGTCAGTGTCCGGTCCACGTAGTCACGTGACCACCAGGCATCGCAGGACATTTGTACGCGGGGGCCGCCATAAAGTCACAGGTGTATGAATATTAACAACGACGTTAGCGGAAACGGCGCCGTGACGCGGATCTCGTTATAATGAAACCTGCATCACGTGTTTCATCGTTATGAGAGGTTCTTTTGTTTTTGTTCAACGGCTCTCCGATGTTACGGTCTTTATTATTATATACTCATTTTAATTAAGCTTGCGAAAATAAGCTACATTTTTTGAACCAAAGTAAAATTACGTTTCAAAAAAAGAAGGACTTGACCTCGGGATCTTTGAATTGTTGGTCATTTTCTCTCCCGACTAAGATTATAATTTCTTCAGATTTAATATTTGTATCGTCAGTGAATCATCTAATTTTTCCAGTAGAATGCTACCATATTCTTAAAGGTCGTTATTTCTTAGGTTAAACATATCATTTTACAGTTCACTATATTAGTAAGATTTTGAGTAATTAAAACCCAATTAATGGCTTATTATATACATATATAAATATTGTTTACTTGAGACTTTTTACTTGTATTATATATTTTCAATTATTCACTGACTTTCACATAAAATTATTATTGTTTTTCATTTTCTAATTGATGAAATATTATTTCTAATCACAATGAAATATTATTTTTTCATTTTCTGATTGATGTGGTTACAATACTACACCATAATTTTGTTTAAACAAAATATAGGTAAGTGTGAGTGAAACTTTAAACCTAATATGTAATCTTTTTCGTATATATGCAGCTATGTTAGATATTTAAAAAAATATTTCAAATGCGGTCTATATGCGTATTATGCGCACTATAGGCGTCTGTAATAATAAAAATTCTTTCAACCATTTAGATTAGAATCAGAATTTTTATACCATCTCTTGGGTAATTATTGTATTTTGTATCTTCCGTTCAAGATGGTTAATATGAAAAAGAATTTTAGTAAATCCAATTAATTTATTATTATTTAATAACAAAAAAAAATAAAAAAATCATAGATCCTATATAAAATAGTATTTTTAAAATAATCAATAAATAATACTTGGCAGGGCTCCAATACCTCGCAGGGCACCAATATCTAGGAGGGCTCCAATAACTGCCAAGGCATCTATAAAAACCATCAAATAACACTCAATATTAAAATTTATTCTATAATACCATCTTAATTTATAAATTGAACCTTGTGGCACCATACTACATCCACAAGTTAACATAGTCCAAGCAGTAAATGCAAAATGATAGCAGTATTGTGAAATAGTGATTGTGTTTTAGTCAAATCTTTTCTAAATCTTAACAAATAATGTAAGGATATCTATCATGTTATATTCTTTTAATCAGTGTTTTATGAAGTGATATATATTTATTTAATTATTTGCTTCTTAAATTAAGCTTTTTCAGTAACAAAATCGTAAATATAATACATATTTTAATTTCGAAGTTATGGGGGTGCCAGTTATTGGCTCACAAAAAAATTGTAAGTTCCAGTACATGGGACTTACAGACATATTTTTTTGGATTAATAGTAAAACAGTAATATGTTAAATATAATCACATAAGTACATAAAACGTTATTGAAGTGCCATGACCAAAAAATTCATCTACAGTACAGAAATAATATCCATTATATATTTTTTCACTAATATAATAAATTATATTCATGTTATGTAAATAAAGTGCCGCTACATTAATTTCATTATCATGTTCTGCAGTCATGTTTTGGTTCCGTGCATCATATTGTTAACGTAACCATTGTGCAGTTCTCGACATGCACAGTATGATAAATTAGCTCATTTTTAAAGTGAACATAATATGTATTTTTATCGCGTTGTAGCGAAATATTACAGCTGTTTTGCACAATTTTCGAGGTAAACATTATTTCATATTTTATAAATATGAAAAACTTTTCGCATTAAAGATTTAAAAAGAGTGCTGAAATTTAATACAATTTATTTCACGTCACTCGGTAGATATAACTTTCATTTAAACAAAACACAGGTAGAATATTCTTTCATTGAAATTAAGTGGACAAAACGACAGAACTAAAATTTTATACGCGGTGTGTATTTTTCGCCGCGCTTTTTATTTTAAAGCAATATGTTTTAACTCCGTTAAATAAAACGAAATTTTTAAAACATAATATTTCACGTTTAACATGCGAATTTCGAACCGCGAAAGACTGCTTTTGATGTGAAATTCACGTGTGAGTTGTTTGCAAAAAAAACGCCCCGATGTACTTTGCTTATTAAACGAAATATGGCAGTTAAGATCTCATATACGTACGTAATTGCCCTCTGGAAAAATCTAATCTAAATTTGGAAACTACGCCGCGGCTAATGGAAAGCAGTTCTTCTCTTCTGTAGCCGTTCCGACGGACTAACTTATTTTATAGAATTTTAATACGATTCTAAAATACCTAATTTCACGCTGTAATGGAAACTCCGAAAAATCGAGTGCTTTTTCCAACTTTTTCCAACGGCGCGAAGAGCGAAGTAGTGTATTAATTAGAACGAATTTGTCCAACACCAAAACTGAGATTACCTTTGTTCGTCGGACTTTTCGCAGACCTTTTTCATTCTCCATTGGGAGGATATAATGCGGTGTTGGAACAAGAAAATGCCCAAAATAGTCGTTTTTATTTTCAACACCAACCGTGGTGCTGGACTTGATAAAATTCATTGTTGGTTAGATGACTAGCCAAAAACATTATCTGAGTTGTGAGAGATTTTTATAGACCAACAATAATGATATCATCCTGAACAAAGGATATCTCAAACCAATAATTACAACTTAAAAGATAATAATAAAAATAATTTTCAAAAATGCTAGAGATAACCCAACTGAACAAGTTTTTTTAATGATTTTCCTGTTTCGAATTTATTTTCTTTGTATAAAAAAAACTGTCTTATTTAATTTTTTTAAAGAGGATAAAATAAAAATTCACCATAACTATCAGACTAGGAGCAAAACTAATGCGCAAGTTATTTAAAAAATGTCTAAATTAGGAATAGGATAGAGACATGTATCATACACTGCTCCTAAACTGTATAACCATCTGCCAATATCAATTAAATTAGCAGCAAATATAAATATTTACAAAAAATAAGTTATAAGATGAATTAAAAGTTTTCAAAATTATTAAACTATGTATTTTACATCTTTCCCTATTTATAATCTGATTAATTTCCCAAAATTTTAATATATTGTTAATTTTTATATTGTATTATTATAGATGTATGTATATTTTTTAAATCTTTTTTCATTTGTTGTAAACAAATTTTAACATCTAGTTTATATTTATCTTGTGTGATATAAATGTTGAAAGCCCCCCCCACAACTCAAGATTTTTCTTATTTGGGGGTGCATAACTCTACTATTGTTTTTTTTTACTGTGGAATATATAAATAAATACAACATTACAGAAAATGAAATCAATTAGTTTGGATTCTGTGGTTTACATAAAATAAGTTTTTTTTATATAAATTAATTAGGTACAATATTGAAGTATTCAGCTGACAAAAAAATATATACTAAAAATTAATGACACAACCAATATTCCCTTTATGGTGATGATATGCGTGCGCACACGATTTGGCACCGTAGCGTGCACACAATTTTTAACAAGACTTCTTCATGTGCCCACATGTTGTAGTATGTTGATATGATTACCACATTTTGAGATTACATAGCCAAGACAATATCTTTATATCTACATCTCTACTGCCTTTTGTCTTTCCCTGTATAATGAATTATGAGAGATTATGAGAGATTTTTTATTGTGGAGAATGTGTCCGAAGTATGCAGCTTTCCTCGATGGTTGTTTTTAGTTTTCTTAACTTATTTATGCGTCATATTACCTACATCTTCATTAGTAATGTGGTCAACCCAGGTCCTTCCAGTAGCCTTATACTGGTACGGTAATGTTTTGATTAGTTTCTCCCACAGTGTACAAATAATAGCATTGGTTCTAAAAATTATACAAAAGAAAATTTATGCGCACACCGTGATCCAAAATAAGAGGGAACATTGGATCCAACATATCCGGTTTCTGTAAATATATAATATCATACTATCTGACTAATCTACAGCAAAATAAATTAAGCTTTAAATGCATTTCATTTACTCAAGTGTAGTGATAATCTTTTTTAATTATGTTACTAAGTGAGAAAATATAGGTATTGTGCGAGTATTTTCCTTCGATAGCTCTTTCTGATCCCTGATTTTGTATCGATAATATGACCGAATTACTCGTAATGACACATCACCACTAACCTGGGCTGCTGGCTTGCTGACTGGTCCTCAGAAATGTTGCCTCCCGTTTAGAAGAGTGCTAGCAAAATAACGGATCACATTTAGAACACATAATTTTATGAAATAAATTCCCAGGGACTGTACTTAAATGAAAATAATAATTTTTTTATTAAACCCATCCATTATTTGATTACAGAATTTTTATTATGAAAAAGACTTTTAGGACACCTTTTATTTTGCTGGTCTTCCGGAATGATCTTTTGTTCATTTGAAAAAATGGCGCACCTAGAACTACACAACATCAGTATTATATTACATCATTGTCAAATGAGAGTTATTATATTGTATATATTGGTTAGTATCTTGGTTTTAAAATGTAATCTTGAAAAACTGCTTCAATTCAGTATCAAAACGTTACTTGATTACAATTTTTTTAAATTAAGAGATTAAATCTGACAATCAGTTCATTTTAATGCACTTTTATCAATTCAGGCATGGAATAAAATAAATCACGTCTTGAATATGAAGATGTTTATGTTAATGAAAAAACTTTTTTTTTTAATTAGGTAGTCAAAATGTAAGTAATTTTGTTTACTGGTGTATGTACCGCAGATTAAACGTTAAAATTAAGACTTTTTAATTTTTTAATTAATTATTTATATTTATTGTATGTTAGTCAAACACATAACCGTAAAGCAGTGACTAAAAATAATATAATGCGGACATAATCCTAAAAACCAAATAAAAAGCATCTCTTTACGACCCTTCTGGGGGGTCATGCATAAAACTTGTTTGAAGTATTCATTAAGCAAATGGAAATAATCTGCTTACAGGGGTACATATCTATAAAATATAAAATATGTAATTTTTGTAATAATTAGGTTAACAGCGTACTATATACGATTGGAAAAAATACATCAAATCCCATAAATAATGAGGTTTTTTCAATTACATGAACTATAAGTTGGAGAGGGACGGGATAAACCACCTGCATCGGGTAAAATTTCTACCTGCTATAAAAAAATATGGTAACTTATTCTTAGTATAAGTTTTGAAGAGTGCAGGTCGATTTTAACAATTATTTTTTAAAGCTTTAATAGAAAAGACACAGGAGCATATTTTCCTTTACGAGTTCAATAAAGGCAACAGCGTAACGGAAAGTGCGAGGAATATTAATGCAGTGTATTGGGATCGGACAATAAGAGTAAGCCAGTCTCAACGAGCCGGAGTCTAGAAGACAAGCTTGTCCTGGAAAATTTGTAAAACTCGACGAGGACGTCCTGCAAAGCTTGTTGGAACAAAATTCCATTGTCACTAGCAAAAAAGCTGGAATTTGGTCATTCAACCATTCATTTACACCGGCGAGTGTTCGGAAAAGTCAGAAAATTGGGTTAATAGGTTCCTCACAAACTTTTAGAGTCTAATCGCGTGCACAAGTGAATTTTGAAAGAAGGACCTTCGAAGTCTACTAAAAAGATGGAAGAGCATTGTAGAAAATGAAGAATTTTAAATTAAAAATAATTTTGTTTATCTTAAATGAATAATGAAAAATAAAATAGTATAAAAACACCGCATTATTTATATATTAAAACATATTCAAAAACATTCAAAAGGTTGATAATATTTACAGATACGTGTGTGGTTTGAGTTGAAGTACATATTTATTATTTTTGATATTTTCAAAAAAATCTTAGTCGGAGAATCGCATTTCAAATGGGGTTGCCCCTTATTTTTATTACCCTACCTGTAGCTGGGGAAATAAATCGCATACATATACCTACAAAAATATTTTTGAATTTTTATAATTAATTTGATTGTATAAACTAGGTATAACGATTCATGTATTATATCTACGATCTAATTAATTACGTTTTAGAGATGTATATAAAGTTCCTTTTTGCGACTTTAACAGAGGGGTATGTACCCAAAAAAAAGTGTTTTTTTTTTACCTGACTAATTTTGTCAGTCAGTCGTGATTTGCTTGACGGCTCAACTACAGGAACTATTTTTCTCAGTCTCTCTGAACATATTCCATGCATTAAGCTTAAAAAATTAAAGCGCATTTTAAATAGAAAGATATATTCATAAAAAAATTCTTAACACCGATTCATAATCTATTAATCTTTTACCCTAAAGATCTCTTAAAACTTAATAGGTATAATATTACTTCTTACATTTTGTAATCAAATTTTGACTACAAAAAACTATTTGTGTACTTTTATCTTAATTTATAATAATATTTGTAAATAAGAATAAATTACATTTACTCGAGATAACATAAATATACCTATGTAATTGCAACATTACAAGATATTCTAGAGATCGGGGATTACTTTTGGCAATTGGGAAAAATGTTTTATGTTAAGTAAACCTAAACCAATTAGTGAAGGCTTTTTATCCCCACTTTCCCAACCCCCATCTTGGCAATTTGGCGTTCTTATTTATAATTATCTTTCCTAATTGGACTCTGGAGATTTTTAGGCTTGCAAAAATAATGCAAAAAAAAAAAACATTTGCGTTTCACAAGCATTTTAAATTAACTGCAGTGAAATTTAAATTTTAAATTATTAGTACGTACACTAGGGAATTGTTAAACATTCGTCAATATCAGCTAAATAAATAAATTCTTATATTGTCTTAAAATTTTGTGAAAACATAATTTGTAAAAATGTATATCCGTTCAAATACCATCAAAACATAAACATAGGTATAACAGCATCAGACCAATATATAGGTAATGAGTAAATAATATAAAGATAGATTTCTAAGAAGTAGGTAAGTACTTAGCAGATTGGACCACAACGGCAATGTTAAGAGATGGACAGAGCTCTATAGTAACCGTTTTTATGGACAGATCCTAAAAGAAGACAAAGAAAGAAGTCATAATAAAACACAATTATTTTGACATATATATATATCAAGTTTTATTATTTAACATATGGTTCAGACAGATGTTGAAAGGACCTCAAGGAATAAAGTTAATTGCGACAAATTTAATTCTTCTTTGAATAGAATTTTTGGTAGTATATACAGTAGTGGTATATATTATTTCTAGTACCTACGTATATAGGGTGTACAGCGGAAAAATTTCAAAAAATATAATTGTAATTGCTCGTAAACCATCAGAGTGAGGTAAGTGGGAGGTGTATTGTTCGACGCGCGTGATTTGCCAGTCCACTCAATTTTGTATAAATAAAATATGAAAATAACATTGTAGTTTTTTTTTTATTTATTTAATATTAAATTTGAAAATTTTCCGCTGTACACCCTTTATTAAAGCTGGCAAAATCAAAATGATAGTTTTTTTTTTGAAAGAGAACAAATTTTTGTTGTAAAGTTGCAATTTCAGAACACAGTTCTGTGGTATTTTTAGTATAAATTAAATGGAATGGTAGATGTTCAAAAGTCTGTCGTAAATGTACTTGGTTGATATGGCGAAACTGGTTAATGCATTTCCCCGGATAGGAAAGGGTTCTGGTTTGAATTCCGGTAGCAACTAAAATAGTTTTTCTTGCTTATTCTTCTGGTTGATTCATTTCATTTATATTAAGAATGATAGTTAACTAAGTGCAATAAGAATGCGATCGTTTATAAATGTAAAAATCAAATTACTAATGTGGAGAATGAACAATGCAAATATGATTTAAGTATAATACGAATAGGAGTATAAGGTTTTTTATGTGGTTTGGCTAAGTAAAATTAATGAGTGAGGAGAGAATGATAATGTAAGAAGTTTCTTTTAGAAACCTAAATAATAAAAAAGCATACATTAAATGTATGAATCTAGACTAGTCAAGATTTATATAACAGATAAAAGCTTACCTGCCTATCCTTGCGAGAAAAAGACCTGTTTTGAGATGTTGTCGGTAAAAGTAATTATAATATATGTTTCTATGAATGCTTTCGAATGGTTTCCTATTGATAAATCGGTCATGTACGCAGAATGAACACTACGACTAACATTTGATTGACAGTGTCGTTTCTTTGGCGTTGTGGATAGTCCAATGTTATTGTTCATCTTATCTCTGGGTAGGTTTCCGACCGACCAAAATGAAAACACCCATCGATCGAATTATTGAGAGCTTCTTACCGGATGATGTATAGACCGCAATTGCGCTCCGCTAGTCGTTTGACCGCGATCCTTCAATCTCCGAAAAACGGCAATATTCACACACATAAAATGACTTATACCAACCAACGAAAAATTCCAGGGGTGCCAGTCGAAGAAACAAAAGGTGCGTAAATAACATACATGTGCATTTTCTGTTACGATGCTGCGTGGGAAAAAGGGATGATAAGATGTGAGAATAGATAAACGAGGACAGCAAGTAATACGGCTTATGCGTATAAATACATAATTTGTCCCGTAAGGAGAAATTTTTCATCTGCTAAGCTGTTGCGTGATAGAAAAGCAAAAAAGTAGAGATTAGTAAATACACCAAAGACGTTATTAATATATTAGGAAAGTGAGAATTTCGTTTTTCTGTGGTGGTCTCGCACCAGGGTAATCCGGAACTCACATGCTATTTTATTAATTGAATTATTTATTAATAATTTAAAAATTATATTTGTTTACAAATTATTATGTTTTCGTAAAATATAATAAATTAAGCTTATTATAATTAATCAATATTTGTACGGTCTATTATAACATTTTCAATACAGTTATAAACTGTTATACGTTTAATATTTTCACGTGGCACTTTACAAAGCATCCCTTTGGATATTTAGTACGGGGGCTGCATTGCTACCCCGAGACCAGATGGCCGAGTAATTTATAGGATAGTAATTCATTTTATAAAATATGGCAAAACAGTATAAGAGAGGGGAAGACTTTTTTTTATTTATTCTCTCCCTACCCTAATGCAATTGTGGAGACAACACAAAAAAGTTTATTTTTTCAGAAAGTTTAGAGAGATAGTGATTTGATTTCATTATTATGAATTATTTAAGAAAAAAAAAGAGTAAATGCGTAATAGATGTGGATAAAGACGTAGAAAGACGTATATTAAAAAAGTTACTACTCATACCCAAATTTTTAATACATTTTTAGTCTATTTATTTATTTATTTATTTATATATATTTTGACATCCATTTTTTTGTAGTTACAGAGGTGGATACATAACATACATAATACATAGTTTAATGTGTGGGATGGAGTAGACTTCACCTCTGATATATACAGCGTTGTCCTGGCTACTTTGCTAGACTAAAGTCTGTGTTAAGGGGTTATGTGAAAGATTGATATTCCATCTATTTAAAAAGTTACATATAATTAAATAGTTATAATAAAGAAATAGCCTAGAAATAATAAATAATAAATAGAATAGAAATGGCAAACAGCCAACGCAAATATACAAGGTTTTTCAATAAATGTGAAATAAGAATAGTAGCCATGTTTATTAATATTTTGACAGCTGTCAATTGTGGTTATTAAACTAAGATAATAAATAAAAAATATTAATATTTTTATTCAGAATAGTCTGCCATTTTATCACGAAGCATTTCACATTGGAACAACATTTACAAGTTATTTAAATTCATTATAAAAAACTGAGACGATCGATTTACTGAAAACAGCATCTAACTATTAAATAATTTACAGAAATGGAACGGTCAATTGGCCTTCTAGAACATGTAATATCTCTCCGTTTGAATATTTTCTATAGGAATATGTAAAAATATTTAAATATGAATTAAATGTATTAATTAGAAATGTAAATAAATAATGCACCTTCCCCGGTTTGGAAAGATATCTAGGTTCGAATCCCGGTGGCGCAACAACAATATTTTTCAATAAAATTGATTTTATATGTATATCTTTCTAATTAATACATTTAATTCATACTTAAAATATCACAGACCTATGTTATGAATAATTACAACTTTACAATAATAATGTGTTCCCCTAATAAAAATATGTATGCTAATAGACCAACAACAATTGAACAATTAAACAACAACATAACTCTTGTTATTGGTGAAACTGCACCAGATTTATGTGAAAGAATGGCTGAAATTTGGATTCAAAGAATGCATTGTATTAAACGTAATCGTGCCACAATTTTGAATGAAATTATATTATATTGTTAATGGTATCAAATGATTTTTCAAATAAAAAAAGAAGATATTATACTTGTTTTTTAAAAAATTAATTCCATTTTAAAGTTCTATCACGCTTGCTAGATGATCATGTATAAGAACTTGAAGTACTTACTCTGCATACGTGGAGTATCTGAAGTCTATATAAACCTGGCGTGAAGCAGGCGTAAAAACAGACCTACAAGAGGTATGTGTGTATCCTAATGTGAAGGGGTAGGTGGCGCTCTGTAATTGCTGCCTTGGACTTTGCAGTTCATGAGACGTTGAAAAAGAGCGATATTAAAAGATTATTTATACTTAAATTATACATTACATAAAATTACAATGATGATTCTTGAATTATCGGGCCACGGGATAGAAAACCCAGTAATTTGAGACAACAGGGATGGACGATAATCTGAGAGAGCAATTGAAGGTACCCTGACTATCAATCATCGGGTAACATCCTGCGTGACGACCGCGATCCTGTACTGTGAGAATCAAAGGTGTGTGGCAGTTACGTCGCACGAAATTCAAGGTTACAAAACCATTTTTTATAATGTCAAGCCAATTTTGTAATGTCAAGCGGGAACGACCGTTTAAGACTATGGAGGTAGGATTAATCTTATGGAGAAGATTTGCATTGTTTCATATCCGAAAGGCTTGCAACAGGAATCGAATCAACGATGCTTCGGAATTCTTATTGTTAAACATGCTATGTCATGTCGTATTTGTGAACAGATACCAGAATGGAGAGATCGATATTATTTGAAATTTATTTTGTATTAAACAAACCTACGAAATTGATCCCTTTCATTATTTTGGTTAGATTTCCAGTCTGAATTACATTAATAAATTTAACACAGGTGTAAGGAAAGGTCCTCAGCTGAAGGTAAGTGAGCAGGACTCAATTCTAGCCGAACTCACACTTTTATGTCTGCCACTGTCTAGCCGGTGGCGTTGCCCTGGTGTTCGATCCGCCGGAGTCAGATCGCAACATAACACCATATAAAGTTTAATATTATAACAGTAAGATTAAATTATTATACAAAAGTTAGCTAGTTAATATTTATTTTTATCAATTGCATACATATCATTAAACAATTAAATGTATTAATTAGAAAGATAAACAAATAAAATCAATTTAATTGAAAAATATAAAGAGATGCAGGTTCGAATCCCGGTAGCGCAACAGCAATATTTTTCGATAAAATTGATTTTATATGTGTATCTTTGTAATTAATACATTTAATTATTATTTAAAATATTACAGACCTATGTTCTGAATAATTACAATTTCACAATAAGAATGTGTTCACCTTAATAATTAAACAATTAAATTACATAATTTTTTATCCGCTTGAACATTGATTAAGCGACAGTAAATTTCTACCGGAACCTGAACCTTTGCAAGGTGTTTCGAGGTATTTATTTGACCCTTTGTTTAAAATTAGGTTAGGTTAGATTTAGAGGTTATGTTGGAAGGTTCAGCTTACCCATGAAGATTACATAAACCTCAAAATTAATCATTCATTGAGTGTAAATTTAATAATTTGACGTAAATACCTATGTTACGTATGGAATAAAGGTTGTGTTACCATTTAAACCAATCGTAATATTTGTAGGAGGGTTTCATTAATTTTTCGTGGAGTATCTGTTCGCAATGAATTCGTAGAGAAAAACGACGTGATCAAAAAGTTCCTGGTAGATGAGATCAGTTATAGTGGATAGTGGAGAGGTAGGCTTTGTAGAGAATAGTGATTTACTGACGTTTACACGTTGCTTCGTTAAAAATCAATTAAAAATAATGGTATTAACACATATTAATTTGAAAAATGTACATATAAAATATATTTTATTGAAAAATATTGTTGTTGCGCTATCGAGATTCGAACCTGGATCTCTTTTAAAAAATACTAATGTGTTCTCCTTAATAATTATATTATTACAATTCAAAAACAATTAAAATACATTCGTAATATTAACCTATGCTTACATACCTAAATAAATTACACCATAATATTTTATTATTTTTGTAGCATTAATAGTATATGTGAAAATAAAGGTAATTACTTTTGTTCTAAAGCAATTACCTGTACAGTTTTTAAAAGTTGTAATTGTTAAGGTACAGTCGTAATAAAGTAAGGTAAGTAAGTATAATGTAAAGTAAGTAATAAAAAGTAATATGAAATCATAAGTTATAAAATGTTATTGTAAAAAAAGTTATACGAATATTATTTTCTGTAATATACAGTAGTTGGAAAAAAAAATGTATAGGTAGTGAGATATACATAAATAGCAAATTAGTTTCATTTTGCTACAATTACAATAGAATATGTATATTGTTTTATTAAAAAATATAATAATTATGTATATGTAGGTAAACACCTATGGAAGTTATGGGTGTATAGTATATGTGTGTCCCAAAAGGATGAGTTACCATTCGGTGTTTGCGTCTTAGTCTGTTTTTTGGTTTTATGTTAAGTGATTGTAGACAGTAATGACATAAAAGGTAAACAGTAATGACATAAAAGGTAAATAGTAATGATATAAAAGGTAAATAGTAATGATATAAAAGGTAAATAGTAATGATATAAAAGGTAATAGATAAACCATTACTCACGGTTTACGCTAAGTTTATTTATGTTAATTGTAATGGTGGGTTGGAATATACTTTAAAGAATTTCCGTGATTTGATCGAGGCGGGAACAGAAAAATAAGTCGTTCACTTCAGTCTGCACATGACGTGCATAGCCTCTGACAGCGCTCAGGGCGCGCGTTTCTTAATAAACCTTAATTATATTGGAGTGTTCAGCTGCACCGGTCATTGGTTGGAATAATTCACCACACGTCTAATATTCTAATCCATATATTTTTATTTGAAGATAGCCCTATACTTGGCATATAGCATTCTCTCACAAGTATCATGGATTCGACTTTAGATGGCTATAAACAAAAATTGGATGCATGTCCGTCACATCCGTTAGTAGTGAAACTTCGGTGATGAGGGCGGGAAAAATGGGAAATTTTATTATTAACAATTAAATGGTAAATGGATAAAGTATATTGAAATTTCAGTTTGTTTTATATAATAATAATAGATAATTTGTATGGCGCCATTTTCGTAAAATCTTTCACGTAAACAGTTTATAATTTTACAATTATCATTGTTTTTAAAATTAAAAATTATTTTCACTTATGGAAATGAGTTTTTGAAAAGAGTTTGACGTCTACTATTCAAATTGTCTGGGATACAAAGTTCTTGAAGATACAAAGGCGCCATCTTGTGTGTCGCTTTGTACATTAACCGGCACAATTTAAATTCAACTTTTTCAGGGAATCGGAGCCAGTGTAGCTGATGTAAAAGCGATGTTATGTGAAAGAAATTAGAAACTCCATATATTATTTGTGCAGCTGCATTTAGAATAGATTGTAATCTATCTAGCTGAAATATTGGCAAGCCAGAATAGATACTGTTACAATAGTCCACACGTGACACAACAAATGCATTTATAAGTAGACGGGATGCCTCAAGAGGAAGATGTCTCCGAATACTTTTAATCTATGTAAGTTGATGGCAGCATGCACTGAAAGTTTAACTGATTTATGTATTCATTGAAAGATCTGAATCAATGTGCACGTCCAACAACTTAACTGCAGATTTATCATTCGCAAACATTAATTCATGTATTAAGTTTTGCCTTCTAGGTGTTGCTGTTTATAGTTGTTATATTTTAGATGGATTCAATATAAGTCTATTTTGTGCTATCCACTCGTCTATTTTATCTACACATCTTGCAATTTTTTTTTTAATACCTCTGTCTCACCCGGTTTACAGAAAAAATAAATTTACGTATCGTTTGCATAACAGTGGGGCGATAATCCTGACGATATTATTATATATTCTATACTATACATGTGTATGATTGGTTAAAATATATAACGCACGTAATATAATACATAAAATATGATACATATAATTTAGCACGCGTAGAGAAAAATTATTCATAATACACATTTAACATTGAATAGTTCTCTATAATTTTATTTAATTCTGAAATATCATTTCTTCACGATTCATATATTCATATTTGTTTTAACTTTAGGTAAATGTTAACTTAAATATGACATAAGTGATAAAATTTACTTGTTTTATATATACAAAATACTGTTTTATATCTACAACGTCAATCGTAATCGCCAAATTCGTTATTACTGCTGGATAATAATTATTTTTTAAATTAAAATTTGAATCAAAAATTCAACTAGTGACTGCGCTTCCGGAGAGGTAAAATTGAAATTAAAATTTCCATTCAAAATTATTTGTCCGCCAACATTCTGTCCTGCTCTGCCTCGGCGAGATGAAGAAATGTAACGGAAAGTGTAACGCGCCATCTACGGCGTTAACTCACTATTGGAGGAGTTTGATTTCCGTTTCGCTTTTCGTTACGCTCCCATTTTCATTGATTGAACTCACTCTAGCGTGGTTTAAAAAAAATTCATTTCAAAAATCGTTTTCGACAGTATTAAATACCATTTGCATTTAGGGATCCATTCAATTATCTTAATATCAAAGGAGTGGGATGCCATGATAAGTTTTAGCAAATATTTTGAGTATCAAGTTTGTTTTATCTTTACTAAATTAATGTGATCCTACTCCCTTGATAATCAGTGGCACTCATTTACTTCATCCTGAGAGAACTATAAAATAACTTTTCACTATTCTATTCACTGCCTTAATTATGATAACTCTTACCTTATGCGCATCATCGACCACCTAGAGAATCACCACAATTACCACAATTTCGAGTATTTTCAGAATATGAAGTACTAATATTATTTTAATACAACCCAAAGGAATCGAATGAAAGTTTTGCCTTTCACTTCATTGAGCCGCAAATGGACCGGTGAAATTCATTTAACACCCAAGTCACACTCAAACAAATTATAAACGAGCACGTGGCCCCGCAAAAAAGAGTCCAAATCTCGTAATGAGTCAAAAGATAGAAATATACGCTGAAAATTAAGTTTTTCATCCAGGTTTACTATTTTACTGGAGGTTTCAGAACTGCGGAAGGTCGGGAAGAGTGTCTGAAATCTTGAAAGCGGATACTGAGACTATGGGACTAATATGAGACAAAGGGCTCGAGTTCAGAGTTCTAACTGTCCACGCCCTTTGAATTTCATCAATGAATTGAATATATGAGTACCAACCTACAGATCTGCAAGGCGATTTGTCTACAATTCAAATTATTGTAAATTTATGTAGAATGAATAATTAAATTTATACAGAAATAAAATATGTTTTTAATGTATCTATTTGCCACAATAAAAACTGACGCATCTTTTTTCAAAATAAACATCATTATTTGTGTAGGAATACTTATTCATTTTCCGCGTGTGTATCTGTAGATATTTTAATTATAAAGTACTATATCTATGACGCATACAGAAATCTTAAAATAGAAATACATTCATGGATTCAGTTAAACATTGTCTATTGCATTTTACACGGAGAGATGTCTGGACAATCGATATTATAGACCATTATTATTCGTCATGTAAATTATCTACTCTCGGCGTACTGTGCAGTGAACATAAACTAACTTTGCGGTTAAATAATAAATATTCGTAAATTACGCTCTGTAGTAAATTTTTATGGTACTGCTGCTACAATTGTTATAGTAGGTCCACATTATGTCTTGTATTGATTATCAGTCCCCCACGAGCCACGAATATCCTAGTATAATGACCCATTACCGATATCATTATCACACCATACAGCTTCCACGGGGTGTTGTGATTTATCACGTGGCTTTGTGACCTCGACATGTGTGGGCACAGTGCAACTCCATTCAAATTACATTTTTTCCATTTAAGTGAACCTTAATGGGCAACGCATTGTATGTCATGTGCTAGGTTTGATATTAGCTATTGATAAGTTTTATTACAGCCTAACAGGTCATTGAGACTCGAGTGCATTCGACTAAACAAAAGTGACAGTAGCTTCTCTCGAACAGGCACAGATTATAACAAATAATGATAATGATTTTATTTCGACAGGATTTGGTGGTTGGTGCAACACACTATTCGTTATTGAAATATTGTTTGTCCCAGTCAAATAAAATTAATATCCTTCCACATAACATCTAGATCGACCCGGCAGTCTGTACTATTCCACTTTCCTAGAAGTAGAACATCTTACATACAAAACTCATTCATTCACCATTCATGTAAATACCATAATGAGAATGTAACAGTAATTGAGTTTTTCAATATCAGCCTTACTACGCTAAAATAGTTTTTTTTTTAATGAACTATTACATTTTCAATTTTAACCAGTACTTACAAACACATCTTGCTTTCCCTTTACTACAACAATAATTTCAACCCCCCCACCCTTTCTCCTCCCAGTTTTAATTTTCTTCTAGTCATATTATATTATATTATATTGTAAACCGCTATATTACATTATATTATGTATAAAACTTCATTACTTCTTTGCCTGAACAAATCTGTAGATTTTTATAATTAGTTTCATATGCTATATATTATGTTAGTTGTATTATGATTATTTATACTGTTAAAATTTCCTTAATTAATTAAATAAAAATGTGTAACTAAAAAAAAACAAAATAAAAACAAGTAATTATTTATATAAACTAAGTATACATTTTATGTCTTGTACTTTAATAGAGATAGAATCGTATACTTTAATATTAAAAATAAATGCACATTGGGTGAAAAATCCCAAGAATATTAATTTTTTATAATATTTTACCAAAAAGGTAGTAAATATTATACAAAATAGGTCTATAATATTACGTAAATCCCAATTAGTTCCCAACTATATTGCTGTGGATTTATTTAATGAATAGCGTAACTGAAAAAATTGAACTCCAATAGAAAATTGAAAAACGGTCCCTTAAATAAACAAAATTAGTCTCTTGTCTCTTATAATATTAACATTTTCATGAAAAAAAAAACAAAAGCTATTGTGGAAAAATACATGTCTCATTGTTTATAAGAGTTTATATTAGAATATCAAACATAAAAAATTAAACGATTATTTTTACATATATCAACATTCAACAAATATCAATCTTAACATAAATATGTTTTATGCATTTGTAACTGAATAGCCTAGCTTCGTTTTACGGATTTTCGCTTTACATTTTACATGGGCAACAAAATTGATTTTGTTTTTTGGTACCGGAAAAGTAAGAATTGATTTTGGATATTTTTAATATGCTAATTCCTAAAATACCTTTCTTTTTTCGTATTAGTTCTAGTTTTTGAGATACTGGACATTTGATTTTAATTCTGATAAAAGGCAAAAATAATGATATTTTTAGAGGCCATAATTGAAATTTCGTACCTAAAATTAAAATCTGATTAGTCAGTTTCAATTACTTAGTATTACCCATGACCGTAAAAACCGACATTCCTATATCTGAGTAATCCCTAACACGAAATAATTAATAACTCACTCATATTAACTATGCCATACCCGGTTCAGTTTACTATTGAGTTTTCGTAGCTGAAGTTGTGCTATCATTTTGTGTAAAGTTTCGGCGTTATTTAGTAACATAACATTGAATTAAAACCATTCATCCATAAGCAGATGTAGCTGTGTGAATCATCCAGACATTTTTTGTTATGTATGTGGCGAATATACGTAATACACGTTGAAAGAAACTAATGAAAAAGGTTTATCTGACCTTTTTTGGCGTCCACATGGGAAACCAGGATAAATCTTGGGCTCCACATTTAAAACATGCATTGAACATTAGCGATAGTGAAGAATTGAAAAACAGAAGTGAAAGAGAAATATGAGACAATATCACTTGTCCTGAAAAAAATTAAGAACGAAGAACATTAGTGCGTGATTTGTTTCGATCTAAAAATAGTAAACTTCCTCCTTGAACAGCAAAGTAAATATACTAAATATTCCTGTTTTTTATGTCTTTGGAATAGCAGAGCCAAAGATCAGCACTGGGTTAACAAAAATTGCCCTTGGAGGAAAACAAAACTAAATTAACCTTTGGTTGCGAGAGAGATAATCATATTTCAACCATCGCATGTCAAGTTGGGGCTTATGAAGTAATTTGTGATGGGTTTAATCAAGATGGACTTTGTTTTGGCTACTTGACACAAAAACTTCCTGGGATTAGGTCAGAAAAACTGAAAGCCGGAATATTTGATGGTCCACAGATAAGGCGGTTTATTAAAGATTCACAATTTACCACATCAATGAACGAGATTAAATCTAACGCTTGGTGTTTATTCGTTCAAATAGTAAAAAATTTTTTTGGTAATTATACGGCAAAAAATTACATAGAATTAGTGGAAGATATGCTTTCCAACTTTAATATTCTCGGTTGTAACACGAGCATAAAAGTTCACTATCTCCACAACCACTAAGACCGGTTTCTAAAAAACCCAGGTGATTTTAGTGAAGAATAGGGGAAAGATTCCATCAGGACATTTAAACTATGAAAGATTGATATCAAGGAAGCTCATGATATCCGACTACTGTTGGAGTCTTCAGCGAGACTGTCCCGGTAAACTCCATGCTAGAAAGTCGTATAAAAGAAATTTTTTAGGTGAAAAGTGATGAAAGTATATTTATCTACTGTGTGAAATAAATACCTTATTTTGAATATTTTGTTTTTTTACTAGCAGATGGAGCAAATAGTAATAATAATACAGTGAAATGTATATAGCTTAAAAAAAAATGTTTTCATTCTAAAAGAGATGTATCTCAAAAACAAGATCTGATAGATCAAATCTGATGGCTATTTTAGATTCTGCACTCAAAAGTTACATAGAAACAATTAAAAAATCGCTGGCACCTAAATGTGTGTTGCTCAGTGTTATAAATAGTTAGTGATAATGTTTTCATATATTTTTGTAATACAAGTGAGAAAATATTTTTAAAATTGTATAATTCCATTGTTTGTTATGGCCTCCTATCTAACGTGAGGCTTAATGTACTGCTTTGGCCACATTGGTTTAGTTACGCCACTGAATACCTTCATCATGCATAGATTTAATATATTTTTAGTTTGAGTAGTCAAACTAGTACATAATGAAAAAGTGTAAAGGAAAATAAGTCAATTATATTTTCGGTGTAGACTTTACCGGGCTATTCTGCCTTATGTCTCCGCAAGTTGATAAAATAAAATAATATAAATATTATACGAAATATTTGTTTATTTTAAAACATAGTTTAAGATGAACTCTGTTAATTTACATACTTAATGAATATTGATATAAATTTTTGTTTGTTAAGGACACATGCTCGCTTATAAATGTAAACTTTCATTTTTTAAATTTTATCGCACTCAGCGTAAGGAGTAAAAAAATGTTGAAATTATAGATAGGAATTAAATGCTTATTTGGGGACCGAGGGTGTTAAAAGTACATGCAGACGAATCTATCTGTGTTACCAGAATCATCATGATTACATAACACGGGGTGGGTCATAGTTCCTGTACAGTTGCTGCTCGTCAATTAACTTCCACCTTGTTAGTAAAGTCCGTTACGTCATCGCCTTCTAGTTTGGATTGCATTTTTTATACATTTTCGCGGAACATCATTATTATCGACATGAAATTACATGACATTAGTTGTGGGACGAGGGGCATTCTAAACACATTCTTGGTGGAAACATAAATCCGATAGTTTACGATACATTTATGCAACAGTAAAAGTATTTACTCTTCGAAAATTAAATCTTTGTAGATGTATTTTTTACATTAATGCCCATATATTGGTAACGTTTAAATTTTTGTTCCAATCCAGTCATATTTTAGAAAAAATTCGCGGAGCTATTTGATTATACAAGTGGTACCAACGTGATCACGTGGGTGACACCAAAATGAAAATATTGAAACAAGAAATTTGCGTTAGTTCATGTCTATATATTTGGTGGTCTATGCGAATTATGACAGAAATATACGAAGTTTAAATTTATCATTATTCGAAATATTGTCGAAAACATTGGACGATCTGAAGCAAGGGAAAAAATATATTTGTTGAAAATTCTTCAGTTTGTTGACTTTTTTTACCTAACGCGAATACATGCTACATTTTTTTATTTAATGGCACGTTTATTTTTAACCTCGTGGTATTTTAAGAATAACGCATAATAGGTTGGCATTAATGCCCAAATTATATTTCTCGCACCAGCGTAATGCCAAATTAAAAGGAGAAGTGCACCTTTGTACACTATGCAAGAGAAAATAACGAATTTATTTAAGAAGAACTTCTCATGACCGATACCCAAAACAGTGATTTGCTAGCTATGGCTTCGGGCCTTTTATTATCTATAATCCTGTGTACTTGGTAAATATAAACATTTTTTGTTTTAAGGGAAGTTTTTTAGTCCCAATAGTTTTGATGGGGTAATTGAACCCGCTGGTTGGCTTAAACACCGACTATTGGTATCTCAAGTGGGCTTCCAAGTAACCGAGTTCGTTGGCCTGACAAATTAAAAATAGAAACAAATATATTGATATTTATATAGGTATGAATTTAACTATTATAATTTGCATCTACTTTGATAAGCCATAAAGTAAGTAGGTAGTAAAAGTACTATAAGTAATAGTATGAAAGAAGTTAGGTAGCCGGAATATAACACCCATAGCTACCATAAAAGTTTTGCAGTATCGTTAACCTACCCTAGAAACATACCACTATTTTTATAACATTAGTTCCAGCTGTGGCCCATAGATGGAAGTCATACTCTGTTTTAAAAAAAGGAACATTTTTGTATCAAATTGTGACTTTATATTAAAATTAAATTAATATTATTCCAAGATTATGATATTAATTATTGTTTATGTGGACTTGCGAAATTGATTTTGAATTTTGCTTTACATAAGTTCGATAAAACTTTTGCACCTGGGAGCAATCTACGCTGACAATATTTAATTACTCGAACCTTCTGGCAAGGAGTAAAGCGGGTGTTTGTGAGGTTTATTTTGTTTTATAGGTGTGATGGTGACGGGATGCGGAAATACCATTCCTTTGATGGCGGAAGGCGGGAACCTTTTGAAAAACACCCCACAGAAGGATGTGTGAAGGGAAATTCAATTACTGTATATTCGATCCCTTTGTGCTTTCAGCGTCAGCAGTTTAAGCCAGGGTAACCGTGTATATGGATTTGTTTATTATTAATAATTTATAGGTCAAGCCACAAATTTTCACTTCATTTTGTATAGCCTAGCTCCGAAGTTGCGGTTTTGGTGTTTAATCTCTTGAAAAGATAAAGAAATACGGAATACAAACGTGCCGCCAGGATTCGTTCGGTTCGAACTTTTTGTGTGTGCCATCCGGTTTCAAGACTAAACAAGAATTAAACAAAATAAAATTACACAAGGAATAAATTACATTAAGAAAAATTACACCCATTAAAATTTAATCTAATCTAACTTGCGCTTATTTTCATTAGATTTTCTAACCAGTATATAATTTATCATAAAAATTAAAAAATCCAAATACGTGTAATGTCTCTGTATAATTAAATATTTCTTTGTCGTATTGCTGTGTCGTTTCTTTTTGTGTAATTTTATCTTAGCACTATGACGTCCATACCATCTTATTTATTGAATATTAGTTTATAGGACTTTCAATTACTCAACTTACTTTACTTATTACTTTAAGTTAAATATTTTAAAATTATTTTGTCTTTTTTTATATTTCACACTTTTTTTAATGATATTTCACCTGTTAAAATACTAGGGGAAAGAAGACGAGGAGAATGAAAGAAAAGAGGCAAAGTAGATAAACTTGGCTATTCAGATCTGTTTGGGAAATTATTAAAAATTATAATAATCATCGGGGTGATACACTCTTCCAGTTAGGCCTTATATTCGAGGAAACGAAATATAAAGAAGTTCAGCTGATATCGCATGGATGAAAATTTGACACGAAGATAATATTTTGATGTACACATTTTGTATGCATCAAAAAGTAAAATCTTAGTATAATATAGTAAATCTACAAATTATTAAATTCGTAAGCTATATTCGGAGAATTTTTTATGTATCCAGTTCTGTCGCATACTAGAATCGCTATAACTCTATTCTCCCATGTGCGATATGCATTTTGAAAATTTTGGCTGATAGCTGAAGATTGACACAAACTTTTTCCCCTTGACACTTTTTTCTTATTTTTTTAATTGCGCGGGGATACTCGATTTAGTGATTTTTCACCATTTCACTCTTTTCTCAGTTTGTGCACACGCAATGTCTGTTTTTTAACATTCTACGGATAGACTGCCGCGTACTCGAATTTATGTGTACCATTTTAGATTGAAATGGTACTACTATTTTTTTTATCTACGAAATGCCGCGTCAAATATTGATTTTTTATCGGCCCTACCGATATGCGAAAAAATTTGGCCTGAAAGTAATACAAATTACCCCGAAAATTCAAGTCCACAGATTTCATATAGCCTATAATAATAATGTCGTTAAAACATGGCACCGAAGACTCTGATTCGTCTAATTCATAATATAATATTACCTTCTCCTGTCCGACAGTTAATTCGTAATGGCGGATGAAGAACAGATGTTTTCTTTGACTTTTAACAATGAAAAAATTTGTTCAATTTTGGCGCAATTTTTGACGTTTGATACGTGATGATTTTATTTCGTACATACGATTGTAAATAACAGGTGATGAAGTTTTTCGCGGATTTTTGTCAGATTGGTATTATTGATGTCAGAGTTGACGTTTAACTTTTATCATAGAAAAAATTTATGTATAGATAATTCAACACTATAATTATCTTACTAACACTAATCAAATACTTGAATACGCGATATTTTTTAGGGCTCCGGGAATAAACTTTCTATTGATGTTAATTACAATTAATGTTTCACCTATATTTTAGTATTTATTAAATATGTTTTAAGTAAGTTAGTTATCCTGTAGATAGTATGACGTACGAACGCCTCAATCAGTCAACAAATGTAATCACAGCAAGCTTTATCTACAACAATGAACAAAGAATTCTTACAAATCTTTGACCGCCTGATGCGTCAAAGTGACAGCCGAGAAAAATTATCTTGGGAACAACCTTAGTCTAGAAACGTTGCATCTGGAGAGTTGTGAGATATTTAGTATAAATAAATTAAATTAGTAAAATTGAGTTACAGTTTAAATAACGGAGAAATAAGTAAGGAATAAAAAATTTGATCATTGCGACATTTTAATATTGCATATTGCGTTATTTCAAAATTCATAAAAATTGCGTAATTATAACATTCCTTAAAATTACGTAATTTTAAAAATTCCCCAAAATGGTGTAATTTTAAAATTTCTCAAAATTGTGTATTTATTTTTATTTATTTATTTTTTTATTTGTAACTATATAATACATATAAAAATTTGTTTGGACTGTACCCGTCTCTTTTTAGAGAAATTCTATGTCGAGACGGGTCTGTGACATTCATCAAAATGACTTAATTATGACATTTCTTAAAATTACATAAATATGGTATTTCTTAAAATTGCTTAATTATAATATTCCTCAAAATTACATAATATTTAAATTGCATAATTATGAAATTCTGCAAAATTTCCTAATTATGGCATTCCACAAAATTGTTTAAAATAAAATTACGTAAATTTTAAATTCATTAAAATTGCATAATTACGACCTTACTTAAAATTGCGCAATTTTTAAATTCTTTAAAATTGCGTGATTATATCATTCCTTAAAATTGAATAATTTCTAAAAATTGCTGAATTATAACATTCCTTAATAATGTGTAATTTTAAAATTCCTAAAAATTGTGTAATTTTAAAATATCTTAATAATGCGTAATATTGAAATTTCTTATTTATGAATTTCCTCATAAATTGCGTAATTTTGAAATTCCTTAATAAAGCGTAATATTTATATTCGTCAAAATTGCGCTATTAAGAAATTTTGTAAAATTGCATAATTAATTAATTTTGAAATTCTTAATTAGGTAATTTTGAAATTCTTTAAAATTGCTTTATAATGAAATTCATAACAATTGCATAATTTAGAAATTTCGTAAACTATGTAATTATGATATTCCTCAATTTTTAATTCCTAAAAATTACATAATTTTGAAATACATAAAAATTGGGCAAATTTCTAAATTTTTTAAAATTGCATAATTATGACTTTCTTCAAAATTGCGTAATTATGACATTTCTTAAAATTGCCTAATTTAGAAATTCCTCAAATTTAGGCAATTATGACATTCTTCAAAATTGCGTAATTATGACATTCCTTAAAATTATGAAATTCCTGAAGATTGCGTAATTTTAAAATTCTTTAAAATTCCTTAATTTTTAAATTTCTTTAAAATTGCATAATTAAGACTTTCCTCAAAATTGCGTAATTACGACATTCCCTAAAATTGCTTAGTTTCAAAATTCCTCAAACTTGGGCAATTATGACATTCCTTAAAATTGCGTAATTATGACATTCCTTAAAATTATGTAATTCCTGAAGATTGCGTATTTTAAAATTCCTTAAAATTGCTTAATTTTTAAATTTCTTTAAAATTGCATAATTAAGACTTTCCTCAAAGGTTCGTAATTATAACATTCCTCAAAATTGAGTAATTTTCTCATAATTTTTCTCATAATTGCGTAATTTTGAAATTCCTCATAATTGAGTGATTTTGAAATTCCTCATAATTGAGTAATTTTGCTAATTATATGCATCAGCTGTAGACCGTGAAAGAAATAAAACATGCTTATTTACATATCCACGAGAATTATAAAGAACTTCACCCCTCCACGAATAATTAGTTTTGTTAAATGATGCATTATTGGCGCTGGTGCAGCCCTGGGGTCACATTTGGAACCCTACTGTACAAAGTCCTGTGCACAGATGAAAAAGATTGTAAAATAATGGAGAGAGAGAGCTCCAGTCGTCTCGGACTACCCTTGCCATTGGACCATTCTCAACATTATTCCAAGAGTACGTGTGGGTGGTAGTGAGCAATGTCACCTACACCTTAAACAATCGTACGCACATAGGCCTCTGTAATGGCCAGCCTAAGAAACCATGGAAGACGTCATTCTCGTAATGAGGAACCGCCGAAGAATAAAGGACTCCTTTAAAATAAGCAGAAAAAAAGCATAGCTAATAATTTGTATAAAAGATATAACGAGTATAACTGAGAAATGTCTGGTTAACGTAATATGTATACCACCTAACGTTGGTGATTAATATTCCACAGGCGTATTGCTTATTATTTGAATTTAAAAAATATCTCGTGGACATATTATGACTTTCTTAATCAGTTTTAGTTCAATATTTATATTTAGTCTGGAGATTGAAAAAAGTGTACTGCGCCTGTCTTACAAGTGTTTTTAATGTCGTTTTATAAAACCCGATTTTATTTATAAAATATATATTTTTTTGAGTATAACTGAGAAACGCCTGGTTAACGCAATATGTATGAGTCCTGCTCACTTACCTTTACCTGACGACCTTTCTCTTTCACCCTTGGTAAATTTGTAATAGTGTTGTGTAATTTTAAATTAAATAAATAAATAATAAAAGAAGTTAACTTATCTTGATTTGTTTAATATAAAATAAAGAAATCAAAATTAAATCATATTAATCTCCTGATCAGAGTTACCTTTACGACCAAGACAACGCAATTCAATTGTATTTTAATTTAAAAAAAATAAACTCTCAACAATAATAATAAAATAATTAAAGCAGTAGTTCATCAGCGATTCCTCGTGGACACGGCACGCAAGAAATTCCACTTAAAAATCCATAATTAATCACTCCCATGATGGTGGAAAATGTGGATTTGATAATAAAAAAAATAAACAAGAATAACAGTAAACACATGACCTCGGACTTGAAACGCACTTTCTCCCAGCATTCAACTCGATTTCCTAGGATTATTCTTAAAGCGTTACGAATGGATATGGCGGACGATTGATGAGCATGGATTCATCCATTGTTCTAACGAAAATTCCTCTTCAATGATCGAACGTCCTCCCCATCCTATTCCGCAAACGAAATGGTAATAAAATTGGCCGAGTTCTTTTATCCCGTGTTCAAGAAATAAAAGTAATTATTATTTCTGCAGAAGAAAAGAGTACAATGCAAATTAGGATTTATTGTATTTCAGTATTAGTGTACTTGTATTCAAAAAGATGCTAACTTTCCTAAAATTATATCAAAAAATGTACGAATTGAAATCTCTCGAGCTGACCGCTACAGCGTGGCCACGCGCCTCGCTCGCTCGTAAGTAAGTGAATCATGAGCGCCGTGAAGATGGGACTTTTTTAAAACGAAAGCCAAGAATTAAGGTTGAAATTTCACCTGTGGGGATCCATGTTGGTGAAAATGTGTAAGAACAATCTTGTAACCCATTTTTTATAAACAATTTTCTTTTAACCTCATGTCCGTAGGACAAATAGAAGCTGAGATATTTCAGTTTTTGCAAACCCTTTACATTGAAAAATATGCTACGCCCCTCTATGTCAAATATGGCCGCCACGCAAAAACCAAAAACAATAAAATTAAAATAATGGTCATTTAGAACTGCCAACAAGTTAGGGTAATTGCACAAAAAATAAGAGATTTTTATAATAGTCAATGAACTATTTATTTAATTTTTGTTCCTTGTTGTTTTCTGAGACTAAAACTGCTAGAACAGAATATTGAAATACCTAATTGCATCTCTTGATTAACTGTTTATATATATTTTTTTGTACATTGATAAATGCACTTTGCTCACTGTTATACCGGAGGAGCACTGTCAGCTATAATACAGTAAATTACTAGTGTAGCAGGCAGGGCACTCAAACATATGTCTTACTTTCTTACTTATATGTTATATTTAGTTTGCCAAATTTTATATGCATACCCTCGATACATTTGTCAGATATTTTAAATATTACGCAACACTCATAGTAATTAACTAGGTTAAAATATATTATTAATGAATATTAATTTGGAAGAGTAATACGTCAGACCACTAGACATTATTTATCAATGTAAGTATATACATGTAAAAAAAGTGAACCTGATAAATGTATTATTATTATTTCATATGGAATGACCATTAATCAATATTATTTAACTGATAAATATATATATTATTCTCTATATAATAATTTATATATTATAATATATTCACATGTTTGGTTATTCATGTTAGTTGTGATATAAATTTAAATATCTATCAAATATTAACAAATACAAAATATATATAAATATGTCAAAAAAAAAAAATGATGCAGTATTTAGGATAAAGAAATACTGATTAATTTATGTAACATTTATAAGCATTGTAGACTGTAGATTGTTTATAATTATATTATTAGATTAGATTATCCATGATAAATTGAACCATAGGTCGAGTTTTGATGATACTGCAACAGGAAAAATACCTTTTACTAGCAAATTTGGACAGCCGTTGACATGATTTATAATTAATACGTTCTAATGAACATACAGATCCGTCCAGATTAAAAATAAATATTGAAAAATCTCGGAAATTTAAAAATGGATGCCACCCCGATAGTGCATCATTGTCGATTATATATTATATAATTCTGATTTCTAACAAAAATAGATGAGGAATTTTTTTCACATTTTTAAACATAAAATGAGATAATTATTTTCGATCATAAAAGTTTTCTAACAGTTCAGAAGCGTAATAAAAAACTCTGAAACCATGCGTGATATGGATTTAGTTTTATGTAATGATTCTAATCTACGAGGTCTACCCAGATGACAGAATTTTATACGAAAACTTGACCTTAAGACGCGATTTTATATCTTATTTAGTTTATTTTGGGGTCTTTCTATATCAATGCAATAGGCGTTATTAATGGTCGTATATTTATAGGTGTAATAGAAAATGGTGAGACGTATTCCTAAATAGCAATTCGAAGAATAATAATTTTCTAAAAAAAGTACAGTTTCATTATGTCACATCCCTTGTGCCTTAGGTACCTACCAGTGGCGTGCTGTAGCTATAGATTTAGGTTATGCTGTTACCAATGATATTATACAATCATATATAATATATGTAATACAATATATGTAGATAAAATAAATCTGTCGTCAGTTGTAGTATTTTTAAAGTTTAAGTTTTAACGTAAAATAATACCTTCTTACTCATATAAAAAATTGATTCAACATGATTTATTTATTGCTTGAAAATTCTTTGCGTAATAACTAAATGTAATAATTATTTTTATTAAAAGTTAACGTAGGAAATAGTTCCGCTAATTGCTTTTTGTTTTTTCCAAATGAAAAACCAATCCATTCATCAAATTTAAAGAACAATCATGAAATAAACACGTTAAAAATAGTAAGATAGTAAAATTCGTGAATCAGTAAAAGAGGAAGTAGACACTTCAATGATTTTCACGCAGTTATTCCGTTAAAAAACAGCATAGGTAACGACTCCATACAAAACGTATCAACCAAAAGGAATTTTCAATTCAGTAAATAGCTATTTATATGACTTGAGTAATTCACTAGCTTAAAGACAGAACCGTAAGTAATATGAATATCTCGATACGGCGAATACAAAAAAGGGGCATGCGAATACAAAAAAATTGAGTTGTTGTGGTAGTTTTTAAAGTATCTACTGGTACACGGATGGCGCTAATTGTAAAATAGTGTTTTTATTCATGTTAATCTAATTATTTAATTTATATTTATTTCCCAGAATTTTTAGTAATGTACAGCTTTTTTCCTTGTATGCGTTGCACGCTTCTGGTACCTACTTCTCTTAAAATATCGATAAGATTAATTAGAAAGATAGGTCACATGACTTGTATTGGCATTGGTAGTAGATGTGGTGGTCTTATAATAACTGGCTATTATAGTCCCCGTCTATATTTTTATAATGGAAACAATTCTACTATTTAAAATAGAAGGAATTAAATTTTTTAACGAAATTTTACGAAATGATAATTTTTAAGATGTTCATCTCGCGGATGACAACACACGCAAAGCGTAAAACGTTTCTATGAAATCTTCATTAACTTATAAGTCTGTTTTCAGATTAATTTGGTATTTATTTTTAAGTTTTTAACAGCATCCTGGCAAAGTCAACATTTTCATTCGCGGAGGTAGAATCCATTTATTCAACATTAACCGAGTGAGAACTCGACAAAACAAGCCGCGGGACGCAAACCTCAATTAAAAAGTAATTAAAATCTGTAATTATTTGCCTTTATTTCCCCATGACTCCTTAGAAGAGACGGGGAAGTTATTACTCGGAATGTTGTCGGCTTCTGTAGCAGCCTCGCGATTATAAGTCAACCCTCCTGATGGCACTGTATACAGATCACACAAATAAATACAGGCTTTGTGGTGCTGAAAATTTAATCGTTTTGGTCTTAATTGCCTTGCGGTTGCTTAGAACTACGTATTATAAACTTTTACGAAACCTTCAGCGAAATCATAACAGACTTGTTAATAAATAAGTTGTATTGATTAGATGTCAAATTTGTCAATAATATGGACAAAAATAATGAGGAAAATATTAGAATAATATAATAAAGAAATAATAGATGGATGATTGTATTAATTCCAAGATAAGATTCACAGATAATACAACGCTGATATTCAAAACCAAAGATGAAATGGCTGAGCTATTCTGTAGAAAGCAGTAAATTTACTAAAAATAAATAAAAATAAAACGAAATAATTCATAGTTGACCGATTCGAAACTCTTACAAGAAATACTTTCTAAAAAGATTGCGAAAAGGTGGACGAGTTTATATATACTAGGTGTTCTAATTTCAAAACATGGAGGATATGAATCGGAAATCCGAAGACGAATTGACCAAAAAGGTCCATCCTTGAAATGATAATGAAATCTCCGGTATTGTTCATAGTACTGTATAGAATGGAAACGTGAAATACTAAGTAAGAAGTAAAGAAATATGTTGGAGGCGGATGCTGCGTATCCCGTAGACACTAGGCGCACAAATGTCATTATTCTCCACTAGTTAAAGAATACAGAAATACTTTTGATAACATGCAGCAGAATTCTCGAGACTGTAATTGTTTCTTTTGACCAAAAAAAGCGACGAGTAAAAAGCTTGTGATCACAGAAACAGTTGATAAAGCAGGTAAATTGATAGTTTCTCGCAACATGAATATTCAAAATAATAGAGTTAACAGAGTCCTTTTACATACTGCGATCAACATGACCACGATACTCAGAATTGAACATACGTAATATAAAAAAGTTAAACATTTAAATAAATTTAAGATAACAACATGCGCGCACTTCTAGATCTTACAAAAACGCTACCAAACAAAACAAATGCTCAGCCTACAAATATATAAAGGTTTAACTATTCTCTTTTTCTATTTCTTTGCTTCATGATTAAAATGAGTTGGTTATATCTCTTTTTATAACTTTTCTTCACCTAGAACTATCGAGGATTATTGGAAGGGACTCTAGAATGGAATGTAGCCGAGTCTGGTTGCTAACTGTCCCTACGAATTAATTAATTCTGTATATGTTTCATGTTCCACTAGTTTCTCCAGTATGATAGTTTATTTTTAAGCAAATAAGTATTATGATTATTTCAATTATTGTAATTTAGTGTATAGAAATTTATTAAATTATTAAACAACGGGCAACCGTTACGTTACTGCAGTGCACACTAATATGGAATCTACTAAAATAGTTTTTTCCATCAATTACATAAAGAAAATAATAGTTGATATTTAAGATCATTATCGCTTGAAGCAATTCATATATGTTGTAATCAAAGACCCGTCAATATTTCCACTAAAATGTTGGTAATATAAAATTATTATCTAGTTTTTTGGAAACATATTGACTAAAATTTTAAAAATATGTACCCACTGTTCCAAATATTAGAAATGTAATTTTGTTTATTAAATACAGACACAGACATAATATTTTCGTTTTGTTTAAAAAAATGAGATGTTAAATTTAATACGTAAATACGCGAGTTGCCAAACTGGGTACATGCTCGTTGTACGCCATATATTAAAAAGTAAAAAAAATATAGTCAGAAATTATTTTAAAATACTTAAATAAAATAATAAAATTGAAATAATATCTAAAATAAAAGCAGCAATGAACTTTTTATATAAACTCACAGACCACTCATTAAATAGACATAAAGTAACGCAAACTCCAAAATATTCATTTTGGTGGCATCCACGTGATCACTTTGTTGCCACTCATGCAATCTTTTTTTAAAAATATGACTTGATTGGAATGAAAATATAAACGCTAAAAGGATAATATGCATTCATGTAAAAAATACATCTTGTTTACACAAAGATTTAATTTTCGAAGAGTAAATACATTTACTGTTGCATAAATGTGTCATAAGCCATCGGATTTCAGTTTCGTTGGATAAATGTGTGTAGAATGCCCCTCAACCAGCAAATAATGTTCCAAATCATATCATGTCTATTTATTTACTATGTCTATGAATACAATCAATAAAATATAATAAACAAAAATTGTTTGTTTATTTCTAAATAAAAAGATATATAACATACAGAGTTTTTAAAAAATGATTTAATATTACATGTTTAAATATAATTATTTTAAAAACAAAATAATAGAAAGCACGTGAAATAATAGAATATTTGAAATGTATGATTCAATGATCCCATTCAACACAATAATAAATTTGTTTTATAAAAAAATATCCTCAATAAAATGTTCGTATTCAAATTGACAGATCTGATAACGTGGAGCCACAGGTAAGTTACTAATGAGAGATATGGGGGCGCTGTTAACTTTTGAAGCACCCTCTTCTCAAGCGCCCTCTGACAAACAAAGGAAGAGGCTTCTCGTGACGTTACAAAAAAGCGCAAAAGCCTTCGTGGAAATAATAACTTGTGTATTTTCCGTCTTTTCGCTTAACTGTCGTTTTACTTGAGGGTGGCTAAATGGCATTTTTGTTTAACAAATGTTTTATGCCTTCAGGGTCGGCAGTAAAACAGTTAAAAAATATAACTAAACTTTAGTGCCGGTTTAAATAAGATTTTAATATAAGATTGCATTTTCATTTGAACATAAAGACAAAGCTAACAGATATAATACGTTTAAAATAATATTTATAAAAAATAATATTATAATCTTGTAATAATAAATAAGGAAATGATCAATAAAAATAGTTATTTAGTATATATACATACATTGTGGGGTAAAGATCTGCGTCCTTCCCTTTCGCCGGCTAGTCAGTGAAGAACACAAGATCCGCGGGTTTTTTTACTTGAGCAACACATACACATCTTATTTTTGTTTTTCATCCTAATTTCATCCTAAACTGGGAAAAATTTACAGTAATTGAACTTGGAGGTGATAATTAAAGATGTTACTCATGAGAAAAAAGGCATCTACAAGGATAAAATAAATAAAATAAAATATAACCCACTTGACAAACCGCATCTCGTCGGGTTGGGGGCGAGTTCAACATCCTTCATGCATGTGACAACCAGATGTTAAAATTGATGGATCCCATCTTCTTGGCTCCACATCATAATTGACCCGCAGCATCCAGGCCGACGCGATCGGATTCGTAAGCGGAATTTGTTGAAGATGATCACATCATGGACTAACTCCAAGGTAATATCCAAAGGTAGAAATTAAAGTTAAACACTAAAGGGAAAAACCAAAGGTCAAATCCAGAGGGAAACCAAAGGCATACACCACAGGCAAATCCAGAAGCATGTACCAGAGGGAAACATCTTGTTTCCTGTACTGATTATTTACCATGCGATCAGATTAACAAATTAATAGTAAATTATGCACTAGTGATAAAACAATATAAAATATTTATTCTTTGGTATAGTGGATCGCACACAGCTACGTTTTCAACCGTTTTCAACGTTCAACCGCCCAAATATGTTAGCTGCTTCGATGATTTTAAAAACGAACCACAGATACAACCGTTTTTATAACCTCAGAAACCGAATGTGATACCAACTTAAGGGTACTATTTGTGAGGGCAATTTTGTACGTGACCCCAATTTATAACATCACAATATATACATATATATATATATATATATATATATATATATATATATATATACATGTAAATTAGACGTTTATGATAGTGGAGTAAGAATTATATCTCAAAATTATTATAGAAAATAGAACAGAATAGACCTAGTGCAAAATTTTTATGATAATTCTTATAGTTTAATAAAAATAAATTTGTATATTAATGGAAAAATATGTTTTTATTATAACATTTTCAAATACAAACTAATCGATATTTGGTGTTGTCTTATAAAAATAAACTATTTATTTTGTTCGTTTTGCATTACGCCAACCCTGTTTGATGAACGATGGCAAAACCTAGAAACAGTAGCAATAAGAACACCTGTGAGTGAATTTTTTGCAACAGTGAAAATGTAAAGCCTCGGTCCAGACTCGACCGACTCAAATACCAAGTGCGCGACAAAATACAACCACATCGTAAAAACAATTCATCTACCCCCCCCATAAACAGTGAAGCATTTTTGCGAATGCTGAATGTTTTGCTAAGTGCCAGACCGTTTTGTTAAAACTCTGTCATTTGAACGAGTCGTAAAGTGGCGTCACTTCGGTGCTCCTGGGATGCGACCTTTGAACTGATGGCAATTTTCAACCGAAACAAAAGCATTCACTAGAGTAGATGACTTCGAGTCGAGTACTGAGGTGGTGAGAGTGAAATAAAACTCGCTTTGATGCTTAGTGTGAAGAGTTTTTATGATTTAATAATTTTATGTTGATGGTACGTGAATATCATAGTATATAATAAAACGTTCAATTGTAGGTCTATAATACCGAATCACTCTCATTTTTGGCAGAATGCTTAATATATTTTTACTGGAAAATCTATAATCATTATAAGATGGTTATCATTAATAATTTCATCCGAAAATCCACACTAATTTCATACGATTTTTTTTACTGTTGTAAAACGACTATAATTTCAAATAAATTTAATCTAATTCATTTTATTATTCATTTTAAATACTAATTTAATGTCTTAATTATAAATATAAACATATAAAATCAATTTTGTCGAAAAATATTGTTTTTGCGCTACCGGGATTCAAACCTGGATCTCTATTTCTAATCCGGGGAAGTACACTACCGATTGTGTTATAGCGCCAGTATTTTTCACGACAAATTTTCGAACCAATATATTTCACTTTTTCAAATCTGTCGTTCCATTATTTGAAAGCCATCTACATTATTTTTACAAATATCTTTGAAAAAACCGACTGCAGACGCCAGAATTATCAATTCATTTTTATTACATTTTGGACACATTGATACAACTTATATTATTAAGGAGAACACATCACAGATCACAGACTTATGTTCTGAATAATTACAACATCACAATAAGAATGTGCTCTCCTTAATAAATTCATATTATATCACCATATCGAACCCAAAATGTTTGATGTCTATTTATTTATAAATTTTCTACTATAATGTACTCGTACGTATCATCATTGCATACAAAATGTACAAAGTTTTTGCCTCAACATGAGTAGCTTATTGGGGGTTTCGCTATGAAAACAACTGTGTATAATGACGTAATGTTTTATCATACCCACATACACAACCATAATACAATCGCCCGCTGGGCCTAGCAAAACTATCGGCTATCGTCAATTTTATTAGTTATCAAATAACACAGTAAATGAATTTTTTTAAAATTAATGTTTAAAAACAAATATTGACAAGCGTGCCTGCTACCACTTCGCCTTCTAAGCATGTCACTCCTGATCACAACGCCCTGGACCGTCATGAACAAATATTGCTGTGGCTTGATGGCCGGGCGGTTAGATTACTCGGGAACTTAATTCCGCTCCCAGCCTTCAAAGTTAGTCCAATTTTATAGTACAATAAAGCTCTAACTTAGTTCGAAAATCATTAAACTAATAATTACATTGCTATGAGAATTCATATAAACTTTAAATATTGAATTGTACTCCTAGCTAGGCAATTTTTAATGAATGTCTATGAATAATTAGAATGCATAGTAATCGACCGCATGTTCTTATTGAATGAATAAATTGTCTGTAATATATTTACTTCATATTATAAAAGCTCCGCCACCGAACAATTAATCTTCATCAGGAGAATAAATAATTAACCTTCGCGATATATAATGGTCGGTTGAGCAGCGCATGTAGAGGTGTGTACATCGTGAATAAGACGATAGCTAATGGACACATCAGATCACAGGTATCCCATCAGGAAGTATATGGAAGGTTGTTCCAGTCCAGTGATTTGCCGGAGTGAGGAATCATGTCAGATTATAGGGATTTAATGAAAATTTGGACATTACCTAATTGGGGTTGCTCTAAGCTGTTCTGAGTTTTAGTTGATGGTGTCATGAGGTACCTACTTGTGTATCTAAGTAAATGTGAATAATTTATTCTTCAAAAATCTCATTTAAACACAACATTGGTCTGAAAAAATAAAATAAAGAAAGTAAGATAAGTATATTTGAAATTATTTGATTTGAATTTCTGCAGATTTTAAAAGTAGAGATTATTTTTGATACGAAATATCTTCGCGCGTGTCCACTAATATTCAGTCACTGCCAAACGATATAAAGTCGGGGGACGCAAGTAATCACATAATTATATTCTGTGACAATTCTAATTCTTCTGGGCCGATTTGAAAAATTTAAAATGAAGTGATATTTTAGTTTTTATAAATCAATTATTGTATCCCATATTCCTGAAACTGAAAGCTAATAAATTGCAAAAATATATTTTTATTTTTTTTAAATCTACACAGATGTTTCACATAATAAATAGTTGGCGCGTGCCCGACACAGTTTATTTTCGCGAAGTGATTTTAATGGAAAAAGTTTTTTTTAATATTTTCGGAATAACAACAAAATTGAACGTATTCCTTTATATTAAACATAATTATATTGATTTATATAGGTGTAGGTACACAGATCTAAAAATTTTTATTCACAAAATTGTCAATATTCACAATATTACTAGTATTAATTATTTTTTCTATATGTTTTATTTATGGCTAGTGAATAGGTTGAGCTACTTATTCAGTAAGTATGATGTGAAGATGAATACATATCACAAGGATTACGATTTAATCCTGCTTTATAAGTCACAACTCGAACATAATATAATTTTGGTTATTAAAAACATTTGTAGTACATTGGGTAGGGATGCAATTAAAATATTGTCAAATGTGGTTAAAAAAATTTCACTCCGAGTATTTTGGGGTTGATATTTTACTGAATGCTGTTAAGTGTCAAGAAGGATAATAACGCTGCCACAGAAGCGGTTCTAAAATTAAAGGCATTAATTATTGCATAGATACAAAATGTACCTAGAATTGGTCCACAGGCATTTAAAATAAATAAGAAATGTTAACATATTCAATGTAAAAATATTTTGAAATATAAATCAAGAAATAATTAGCTTCTGAACAGAAATCCTAAAATATGTCAATGTTGTAAACCGTAAACGGTCCGATCATCCACCCTGAGTACAATATGGCCGCTCGCTGCGAAATCAAACGCTTAAAAAAAACGCTTAAAGCGAGTTCTGGTCGACGTTTCTTCTATATTTAATGATAGTAATACAAATCTTTTATTGTATTTTTAAGAACAGACAGAAAAATCAACAGAGAGAAAGAAGAGAGGAGCGGCTGTGCCTGTATTTGTAGAACATGCGTCCACCAACTCCCTCTCCCTTCAACCCCCTTTTCTGACCCTCATTATTAAAATAGTCTCGTTCGTCAGTTGTTCACTGACTGAAAATATCCGACGTTGCTCGGGAATTAAGAGTACGGAAATTTTTTCCCATTTACGAGTATGTGAAGTTATTAGCTAAATGGAAAGAATAATTAAGACTCAATCTTCTTCTTTTATTTTCCCTTTACCTAGTACAATACATATAGGTATATATTACAATGTTGATACGCTGCCAAAAATGTCCTTAACCTTTACCATACCATGATATAAAATACCCGAATGTAGTCATGCTGTCAACTCGTGTTACCGTATTAACAGTTAGAAAAAATGTTTTTATTAGCATACATGGCTTTTATGGCACGAATTTACTCTAAATATTGAGCATTCAATTTTGAAAAAACGATTAATTACGTAATTTAGGGGCATTCATTAAGTCCTATATAATGTGTCCTTCCTTATTATCTCTTTTTATTTAATTAGTGAGAAAGAGACAATTATATTAGAAATAATAATTGAATGTATTAATTATAAATATATACATATAAAATCAATTTTGTCAAAAAAAATTGTTTTTGCGCTACCGAGGTTCAAACCTGGATCTATATTTCCAATCCGGGAAAGTAAAATTGATTTTATATGTATATAGTTATAACTAATACATTAAATTAGTATTTAAAACATCACAGATCTATGTTCTGAATAATTACAACTTCACAATAAAAATGTGTTCTCCTTAATAATTATATTTGTATGTTTGTTGAAATAATGTGTGATCTCTGTACATGTTGATAGACAAATGGTATTTTTACCAACGTATTAATTTTATAACGAATTGAATGAAAAAAATAATTATTTTTGTACGATTCCGTTTTCATAATTGGTTTTTCACTAGTTATTCCAAAGCGCTAATATTTTCTTTAGGATTATCTAAAATAAAAATTATATGTTGCATATGTTTGTTGAAATACTTCAGGTATAATTATTATGGTAGACCTGTGTTACTGCATGGTTTGGGAAGGGTTAATACGTGATTGGATCCACGTGCGTTTTAGTACTAATATTAAATTATTTTTATTATACCTCCTTAAGTGCTTTCAAGATCCGTCAGCATCCTGCGTATTTGCTTACTTAAACTGTTAAACTGTACTGTAATAGATACATTTTTTCTGGGTGATAACAAATCGTGGTATTAATATTGACATGTACAGGTGATAGTTTTAGATTTAACTCTTGGACATACATACTTTTACTAGAAATTTAGTTTCAAATAATTTCATCTATGATTCATCAGTCCGTATTATAATGGTAAAAGTCAATATTAGAAAAAATAATATTATATACGTTTAAGTAATTAGCCAAACAATACGATATATTATTAAATCTGAACCATTTTCTTGAGTTGATAAATATTTACATTCCTTAATAAAATCTATTCTTCAATATTAAAGCCACAGCCAGATACACAGACACACTCATTATTAATATATAGGCAATATAAATTACGTATAATAGATATTTCCGTACTTTCACAAAAAAGAATACGTGTTTTCATTACCCGAGTACTTTACGAAAAGAATTCGGGAAAAAGTTAATTTGCTATGAGAGTAATTAAATTATAAAATAAATGTAAAACGTTAGAATAGTAAACTATACATCCTTTTAAAAATAGCCAAGGAAAAAGAATAATTTATTCTAAATACTAAATTAATGTATTAATTATAAATATATACATATAAAATCAATTTTGTCGTAAAATATTGTTTTTGCGTCACCGGGATTCGAACCTGGATCTCTATTTCCAATCCGGGAAGTACACTACCAATTGTGTTATAACGCCAGTATTTTTCATGACAAATTTTCGAACCTATATGTTACATTTTTCAAATTAATACACCTGTCGTTCCATTATTTGAAAGCCATCTACATTATTTTTACAGAATCTCAAATACCTTTGAGTAAATAATTTATTCAAATACTAATTAAATTACCTATATTCTGAATAATTACAACTTCACAATAATAATGTGTTCTCCTTAATAATAATAATTTATTACCACATTAAAAACTCAATTCACTGAATACGGAAAAAATTCCAACTTGTTTATTTGAGTTCGTCGAAACAAATTACTTTTTTTTTTTAATAGGTGTATGTTATTGTGGTGTATGTATATCTTGAATTCAAATGCATTGTAATGAATAGTATATATAATTTACAGTTTAAACAAATTTATTAATTACGTACAAATCCGACTGTAATATACTTACAGTAAGACATTTTGTTTGTTCTTTTAAATAATTGTTTTATACATCTTACGATTTCAACTTATAGATTTGAAATTGAATTAAATTACGGTTATTTAATGTTATCTGTACTGTAAGCGAATGCAGCTCGGATTATATCAGATTCAGAGGTCGCTAGGTTAGCGCAAGATCAGTTGAAACAGCGCAACAATCAACAAATGTCCCAAATAGCCCCACGAAATTGCCTAAATTGAAATTCAACATTATCCGAATATCTGGACTTAAGCTAGTTTAAACGGATTCGAAATATTTTCATGAACATCTGACCCGACAAAGCTTTGAATGCAAATACAGAAAGCAATTTATATCGGCCATGTTTTGCTATAACTCTCATTAAGCATTACCTAGAGCGCTTACAAATATTGCTATTATTTGATATGATGCGACAATCCAATGCAACGGAGGAATGTAAATTTAGGGTGATTCTGGAAAGTAGTTTAGTTGGGGTGTTTAATTACGTTTTATTTTAAATAATTGCGTACCAGCTGGAGTGTTAACGTGGAAAAGTATGGATGAAAATGGCGGTATGTAAAAAATGTATATGTTATTATAATGGTGATGTATTTTTGCATTGCTATCAAGGAATAATTATATTAGTTATGATAATTAAAAAATGAAAAAAAAAATGTTTATACTGGGTGAATATTATGTTCCAGGCTGATTTTGTTTAATTACAATTTTGGTTTGGCTAATATTTGTTAGTTTGTATTTAATAATAGTAAAAAAAGTAAATTACAATTTATTATGAAGTATCTAACGCCTAAATAACGTGTTAAAGTTATTAAAATATTTTATCTAAATAATAATGGCAATGCTGTAACCATTAATGGTGATCACAATCACCACATGTTAGAAAACTTATTGGTAGCCGAATTGAGTAAATTAGGCCTGCAATATAGTGGTTTTAACTGGACAGTGCCACCTCATACACAACCTGAGCTACGCTTGAAAATTTTCTATAAATTTTTGCCGGCCGCATAATGTCAAAAAGTGATGATATCGACTGGCATTCTCAATCACCTGATTAACTATTTTCTGTAAACGTATTTAAAAAGAAAAGTCTATACCAATAAGCCAACAATAATTCCAATGCTACTGGATAATATTCGAAATGAGATTGCTGAAATAACACGCGAAGTGTGCGAGAATGTTATGAAAAATATGGTTTAAAAAGCACGCATTTCTGCCGCTGTTAGAAGTGACGACTTTGCCAGTATAATATTTTACATATAACTGTAATTAAACAATTAATTTATAAATAAAAATTAAAATAAAAAAAAATTATTGAATTTTTTAGTTATTTAAAAACATTATCGGACTGGAACATAATATTCACCTTGTATCAATAAATTTAAGCCAGTTTTGTTTCTACGTAAAACAATTTTTCAATATTGAAGTGTAAACAGCTCTCAAAGAATGATTGAAAATAAATTAAATAGATACTAATCGCTATTTTTAAGAAAATTAATCCATTCTGTGAATTTTATTTCGTGTTTTGGGAAGATTAAATTGATATTTTAAACCTTAACTACTTATTTTTTTTATTAATACGACTACATAATATAATCAATTTTGAATAAGCTAATCAATACATTGTATAAAAGTTATTTATACAATGTAAGATTTAAAATTTTTCGAATCTTGCAAAGATTTAAAATTGCGGCCGAGATGACCTTTTTGAATCATCAAAAATTTAGAATAATAAACAGTATGTACGGTTTACATATTACTTAGAACGAGACAAAAACAAATTTTATTTATGTATTTTTAACAATACGTGTCAAGAGAGATAACAAGTACGTGTGCTAAGAAATATCTATATAGTATAATATATAACTGTTACATCTTACGGCGCCGGGTATAATTCGGCTGCGCCAGTTGTTTTATCCCTTCCTCGAAGAATGAAGGTTGAAGTGGTGATGAAAATAATACTCGGTAGAGTTTGTAACAATTTAGTATTTATTCCAATCACACTAACTAGTAACGTTTACAAAATGTTCTTAGAACTATCTGCGTTGGAAAACGTAAAGCGAATAGGCCGTTCTCTCACCGTTCGCCGTACTCTCGCCTGACGTACCTCTGCATACGCACATATACACTCAGACTCATTTGTCCCGAACGCGTGTGCCCCTGTCATTCTATTCTCATTTCATAGACATCACAAAAACTATTTCCAGTTTTTAAGTTCTGTATAATTTATATATCCGATGTAATTATTTATAGTTTTTATTTTATCTATAATATATGTACGTATAGTAATGAAAATATGTAGGGTGATATCTCACACGTTTGCAACTTTTGTTGCGGAGTTAGTAATTTGAGACAAATTTCTGACGAGCACACAATGTCACTCCTGGTGACATTGATACATGACGGTGAAGATGTACTCCGTAATAAAAGATTGCAAATTTATACACAGAATAAATATTATATGTAAAATTATTTCTATTCTTATACTCATCAATTTGAAGGGTGTATTTTAAATTGTAATAAAAATATTTTCGATCGCAAAACACGGCCGAGTAAATATTATAACATATAAGTATACACGTGTATATATATTTTCTTAGGGCTGGTTATGTGATCTGTAGTAACTTTTTACTATATTTAAAAAATTTACTAAAGTAAATATTTTTGCAAAAACGGGTTGTTTGATCGTTAGTTAAAAAATATTTACTTCTCGAAAATACATCCCGTAATAAACTGATTATACTTTCCAATATACGATTATAAAAACGAAAATCGATTAAATATGGCGGATTTTCACAGATGTTTCCAGAGTCGTCTTTCACATTGTTACTTAGAAAGTTGCAGTATACGATAATTAATCATTCAATATCTCGCTATTTTAGTGATGAGAGTTCGTTTGATGATGATCTCGTTGTTTAATATACATTAGCGCGTAATCCGAAAAAAATTTGCCATCAAAGTGACAAGTCTCAAACGTAGGAACGAATAAGGCTTTATTCGTTCCTGTGACTATAGATAAAGCACAAAATATACTATATTTTATGATTATTCGCCTACCAGAGAGAGAGGCAAGATTTTCTTTCATCTTTGACAGTAGTAAAATTGATGTATCAGTAACCATCAAATGGTTCTTTTTTTAAATAGAGATTCGTACACGGAATACATGTCACTTCAATATTCTTACTATTTTAAAACTAAGTTAAATGAAAATAGGACACTTGATAACATCCGAAGAAGAGGCTTGAATCAGCGACCGCTAGATCACTAGGTGAGTATTGTAACCACAATACCACAAACACGTGTTGGCATTAGTAAAAAGTTATTATAGTAAAAAGTTACCATGGTAAAAGTTTACTACAGATCACACAACAGGCCCTTAATATCATAATATGTACTTATACATAAATTTGAACTGTCATATTAAATATATTTGTAGATTTATCTCTCAAAATACAATTTTCAATTCAAATAGAAAACTACGTACCGAGTCAATTTCAAGTTCCTTTGTGGGATTTTTGTGATTCATAATTGACATTCAGCAAAGCAACGACCAGTTGTAATATTTCCTGAAATCTGAAAAATGAAACTGCCGATCAATTTCGTTTCCACGTTCCTGAAATATTTGAAAATAAAGCCGTTCAGGATATAACCAGGAAAATTGAAATCATTAATAACGGACTTTGTAACGTAACATTTCTCGGGTCGTTACAGATATCGTTTAATTTTTATGGTACAATAATTTATAGTTGCCAATAAATCGTTGTGTCTGAGACGGATGATTTGTATGTTGAGCCGTAAATCGCGACACGTGTGACCGTTCTAACAGGGCGCCGTTACTCAGGGTGCCGTTAGTCATGGCGTCGCGCGTCGGCGTCGGCGTCGTTTTGATGACGGCGCGGTGCATCGCCATTAGAAAGCTTTCAAAATTTATTTTTAAATAATGTATCGTTCTCAAAGATCTTCGTATGTGACAGTTAAATTAATAATTTACAGAATTGTAATAATGGATTTGTTTGATCTAGAAGTAAGACAGCAGCATAGACAAAGTGCTTTGGGGTTCATTCCTTGCTTATACCTCGAGAGACTGCCGAGTTATTATTCGATGAAAGTTTTTTGGATGAGAGATAATTTAAACAAAAAATTGTGAGATGTATTTCGTCGTGTTAATGTTATTAATTAATATTAATATTTATTACATGTTTGACCAATCGAACACCGTGTGACAAACAACAAATCATTTAATGTTGAAAGTTCGCTCTATTCATTAACTAATGTTCACGATGGGTGTTTAAATTTATCAGGGAGAGTTGTCGTCAAAGGTTTGTATTACGATTATTTTCACTATCTAAAATATCAATCTGATATATATTTTAACACTAATGTATGACAAAATGAATTATTTTATTTCATTTCTACCTTTAAAAATAATTATGAAAGGAAATGAATATCATGTCACATTGGTTATACTTACTTGGACCTATCCGCGACCGGAAGAACTGCAGTCAAGCATAATTTTTTGTAAGTTGGCGTACCGCCACATCAGGCCTTGATCGCTCGTACGTACTTGAATAAGACCTTTTCAAATAGGTGGATTGGTAATGGGAGTTCATTTTATTAACAATATCACATTATGTGAATTTGTTCATAGGTGTGTCATCAATGACTTCATCGATGATTTAAAAAATTACAACTGTTGATTAACGAATTTATGTAGATTATATGCTACAAACAATTAAAAAAAACAATTATACATGATGCTAGAAGTCTAAAACCAGTAAAACTACGTTAAAAAACCAGATCAGTAATTGAAAATCAAGTTTTTGATGCAAAAAAATACTAGGTTGATGCATAATTATTCGCGGTTTTTAAAAAATTGCATTGTAACCTAAACTATATTGTATTATAATGTTGTAAATTATATTGTAACATAATCAAAAACGAAAACAAACTTGTTTGTGGAGGACCCATTTGGTCAATTTATACACCTTGCCGAGTATTCTGAGATGACAAATAATCGTGGACTGATCGATATTGAAGTTCTCACCAAGTGTCTTAGTGGTGCAACTTTCGTCTTCTTCCACAGCCGCTAGAAGGGCCTGGTCATCAAAGTCCAAAGATCGACCGTTTCCTAACTTGTCTAAGCTGGTATCATCAGTTTAGAAGGGAATCAACCACTCTCGGTATGCCCTTTCGCTAATCGTTCCTTCCCCGCAAAGATCGTTGAGATTGCGAAATAATTCAGCAGCTTTCCACCCTTTCTCCATGTGGTACAGCATAATGTGTCATATATGTGTACGGTTTTAGATGAGCATTTTAATTTTTGTAACTGTATTGAAGAGTCATATTATGAAAAATGTCAATCAAACGTCAAATTCACAAACAAATGGCGAATGCATTAACCTAATATATATTTAAATAAATAAATAAACAGAAAGAAGAAAAAATAGTTCAAACTACGTTTAATTGGAGCGTAGCACTGTACACAAATGAAACCAGATCAATTAAACAGAGAAAGAAGAATAAAATGGAAGCATTCAGGATACGATGCTAAAAAAGAGCATCAAAATAAATAACAACAAGAATAAAATTCCCGAAGTCAATGAATAAAACACATTCTAACATACAATGTATGTTCAGAAATGTAATTAAGGGAAAAATTGAAGTCAAGACGATGGAGAGGAAGTCCTAAACAAAAATGCGTATATATACATAAGACATAAGTAATGAATAATCTAGACGCTACAAATATTATCTGGAAGGCGTTCAAAACAGAGACTTATAGCAAGTATTTCATTGATAAGAACAAAATTAACGGTTAAAATTAAACGTAAAAGAAGAGTATGCTGTAACGTATATACATGTCAACATATGCCAGAGTTTCGATTGTGCTTTGTACGATTACACATATCGAATGTTTGTAGTATTGTTACATTCATAAAATAACCTTCTAAAATGAAGTCCATAATAAATAAATATGGTCATAATACATTTTAAAAATATACAGATAATTTTAGAACACGCTGTAGTGATAATTTAGTCGGTACCCATAGTTACATAACAATAACTAATAGTAGGTAAAGCATATTGCTGTCCAAACTATCGTACAATTATGGCACGAACAATGGCAAGTGTCCGAATCTGCCACCACACACCATGTATACTTTATAACTACGCGGTGTTTATAAAATAGATAATTATTTGTGATAGCTGTATAAAGTAATAGTTTATAGTGTGCATAGAAATCTATTTAATCTGTGCCAAATAATAAAAAATAAGTTTAGCTTAAATAGAAACATGAATTGAAATTTTGGGCAGTTAATTTAATAATTAAAACATGTTATATAATTTTTATTAATAATATAAAATATAAAATAGTTATATAAAATATTAGGTGGCTGTAAGTTGGGTTAAAATCCTAGACTACTGTTGTCTTTTGTATTCTATAGATATTTGTAAATGAACTAACTAACTAATTTACCATCACTCCGTTTTCCCGCGGGGACAGACAGAGAGGATAGAGCCTTCTGTTCTGACACAATTCTCACCTCATTCACATTCATACATCTTCTTACACAAACACGCCAATGCTTCTAACATCTATCTATCTATCCTCCAGTATCTGGAAAGGTAACAGATTTCTAATGAAAATGAAATTTATTATTAAATCAACCAAATTAATTCATCTTCACATTCGTTCATCTTTTTCACACTTTTTCCGGATGGGACAGAATTTTATTTATGATACGAAGATTTTACATCCATCTCATTGTACTCTGCCATCGGTATTTGCTCCCAGTGCAGATCCAGGCATTCCTCTCAAACCCAGTTCCATGAATGATGTGGACGTCCAACTACTCCACTTCTTACTCTAGCTTACTCGAGCTGGTATGAGAAGATGTATTAATGTGGATGAGGCAAAAATTGTGTGTTAGGACAGAAGAGTGCGGCGCTCTATCTTCTTTGCCTACTTACACAGGGAAACGGCGTGATGGTAAGTTAGTTAAACCTGATCCTAGCAAAATGAGTACTAGCAAGAATGGTGAGAAATATATATGACGCAAGTGTTAATGGCATCAAAAATAGAGAACATCCACGGAAGACTTGGTACGACCAGGTAACTAGATACTGGGAATTGGTCATGTTAGAACTCTCAATAATTAACGAGTTTGTAAAATAAACTTTTAATGAAGCTGCTTCAATGTTAGTATAAAAATTTCAAAATTGAGACATTATCACGATTTAGTTCACAATCCTTTTGTAACATGTATGAAGAGGGTGTTACGAAATGGTTATGAAAAAACATATGTTGGCATTGAATATAAATGAGAACTATTGATACGTAAATTAAAACAAATACTTTGTTCCGTATTACGAATTATTTATGCAATAAAATAATACAAATTTAACATGGTTAAATAAGCTTAGGTTAGAAAAATTTATTATTGGACAAAGATATATTTATTTAATGTTTATTTTTTTATTATGGAAGTATAAACTATTTTAAAATATTTAATATAAAATTAAAATATAAAATATTTTAATGCGTGTTAAATATAAATTACTGCTGGATGATACATATATAGATACGTTTTTCAAACAATAAAAAATGCTGTTCAAATATGGTGCGCACAAGAATGAAAAAGTTTCAACATCGCTGGAATCAATCATTAGCAAAACGTTACCCTTCCCGTCCCTTAATGTTTCGTCTATCTGTATATGAATTCTGTTTCTCTCTTTCGAATATAATTTTACATTCTATCTCTCTCTTTATGTATATATATAAGTGCACTCTTTTTGTATTTATCATCACTTTTAAATACGTCCTGATTAAGCTTGAGATAAGCGAAACCGTTTGACGTATAATAAATTTCGTGAATTTACACTAAGTGATTGTTATTTTATTTAATACAAAAATAAAACTCGTGAACAAGTATTTACGTATGATTTCCGTTGGTTATTTTTTTATCTACGTAAAGTTTCATATACTCATATTTATATTTTATTATTATTACATAATTATTTAATGGCATTTAATATTTTCATTTAATAAAATCTGTTATTCTACGAGTTTTAATTACATACATACATATACCAGTTAATTTTCTTAATAAATACTTATTTCCGTGCAATTATTGGAAACCTTAATGTTAGAATTTATGATCGCATTTACATTGCTATTAATTTGTACGTGAATTTAAACCTAGTAAAATAAAACAGTCCAATGCATAATTGTAAAGGATGCCACAGTCTGCGAAGCCCGCGTGGCCAGTGCGGGTCTGTTGACCGGTGCAATCCTGTCGACATGTTTGCCGTACGTGACTAAAGCGACGTTCCAGGAATTGTCAGGGCTGCATCATTAATTCATTCAGAGCCGCCAGTTATTTCAGTTTGTCGTCCTTAAGCGAGGGACATGCTGATCGTGATTGTTTTCATTGTTGCACATGGAAAATCAAATAATACATCAGCATTTTTAATAATCAATTTAAAGGTTAGGAAATATACGTATATTGTTAGATATTTAGTGTATTTATTACATTGCAGTTATTATTAGAGGCGATTAGGGGGTGGGAGATGTCTTTTAGCATTTAATAGTCATTGTTTGCTTGTATAGCTAGAGTGGGTATTTTACGATTATTATTATAATATAGATTGAATTTACACTTGTTTGTTACATTATAAAAAATGTAAGAAAACGTAGTATATTTGAGGTGGTACCAAGGTGCCTGCAAATAGATGTACTCGAGAAGCTGGCCAGAAGGAGAGTGGAGTTGCGGCGCGACGTATTATTGTCTGATTTTATACGGGTACCAGTCAGATTGTATGACTGTCAGATTACGCGATACTAAATAGTAATAATGTATGCAATATTTGGTCCTACCATGAGGTAAGTGAGACAAGCAGGAAGGTGGGTATGGGGTTATTATATTTTCCTAGAGTATAGCTGAGCAAAATTTTGAACGCAAAGCGTTCAATATAATGCACATTTAATGCAAATCCTATGCTATGCTAGGAACGGACGGAATGGTGCTTATGATTTGTGCATGGATATAAAGAGTAACTATGCAAAATTTAGCTTAGTAAAATTGAAGGGTATGTGTGTATGGAGGACAGACAGAAATATATTCCATTTTTCATATATTTGTAAATAATGAAATCTTTTAAAAATGTTACTATTTATTGTAGTTTCAAGTATTTAGTAAAATTTTTATTCACAAAAAAAGCACACTTTTGTGTTACATCTGTACTTTTATTATTTTTAAACTAAACTGAGCACTTGTGTTATGAAAATAGAACTAATTTGGTGATCTCCCGAGATAAGGCTCGAACCATGACCACTTGATTACTAGGCGAGTGTCTTACTACTAAACCAACAAGCATATAAAAAATTTAGGTTTTCCAAAAAAATTTGTGTCATCTCATATTTAAATCAATTTGGTTTCATCTCATATTTAAAAAAAAATTTGGTAATGATTTATAATTTGATATTAAAATGCGTGAAATAAATGACTCATTAAACACTAAAAATAAAGAGATTAAATAAAGATATATTTATAAACAAACGTAAGAAAGTATTATAAATATAATTTCGTCAATGATGGATTATATAGTGAAAAAAGTTAACTCTTTTTACTCTAAATATTTTCAAATATTTATATTAATAGAAACAAGATAAAAAAAATATACGGGAAAAAACTATTACACATTAAATTTTGCTTAATTTACGGAAACTAGATTTTTATTTGTAAGGAAATACAAAAAAAAACGAATTCTGGTTCACTAGATGAAAATGTGATCAAAAAAAAAACTCTAATCGTTTTCCAATTTTATTTTCAATCTTCGGTTGGACAGAATTTTTATATGACGTAGCCATACCTCTGTGATTATAGACTCGAATTACAAAACATATCTTAACCATATGATCAAAATATTTTTTTGTTAATTTGTAAACATTATTGAATTTAGTTATTTAATTATTGCTGTTGTATTAAAAATGGATTAAAATTTTTTCATCTTGTCGTTAGAGGGGTACAAATATATTGAACGAAATTGTGCAGATAAATTATCTGGTTATTTAGAAACACGTTCTTCAGGGCTCAGACTGGATCTGTACAAATCAGAACAGCACTTTGATTCGTGAGATTCTCAGAAATATACATACCTTTGGTTCGTGGAATTTTCGCAAATACAGCCTCGGATCTCTTTTCAATTTCAGCTTAAATTACAGTGTCTGTTTGTTATTTTGGATACAATACAAATTATTAAAAAGATTAAGGGTTTTAAATAAATTTATGCTTTTTAAATTAATTAAGTAATGTATTACAAAATTTGATGGGCGATGAACCGAACTACATTGAAGAAATTGGAAAATTAATATTACAACTTGAAAGCTCAACATCTCAGTTTTTAGTAAATGTCTGATGATATCTTGCCAGTACACGGCGCTTAGAATTTGAGAATGCGAATCTGGCTGAATAACGTAAACACGTATTAACACGTTTGAGTATATTTATCAAGCTCAATATAATTTATATTTTAAAGGGAAAATGTAAATTGTGGATTAAGTATTTAGTACTGAAAAAAAAACATTCATGAACGTGATAACCAAATTTGTTTGATGATTATTCGTAGGCTGATCCGATGAGCTGAGGTAGAGATATTTGTGTAATTCGAGGCTTAGCCGGGACGCAAACCGCACAGCGCCGCGCCGCTAAATGCACGTCCCGGGGGTATTGTTCACGCGGAATAAAAAAACCTTCGATTGTCGTTAATTTAGTTTTTTATTGCATGAACTTTAGTTTACGCCATGGAACGGGAATCGCTCTACGATTTATGCTTCCTGAGCTTATTTTTAATGGGAAGAGACCGTTTGTAAATTACGTTCGTTGTTTCGTCTAATTGGTCTTTACTTTACGGCACTTTTCATTCTGCAATTTCATACTTAACTAAGAATAACTGAGAAATAAACTATATATTCTCTTACAGTTTAAGTGTAGGTACTTGATATCATTAAAGAAAAAAAGCATTTATTTGATACATTTGATCTATTTTAAGTAGTAAGGATAAGATATTCGAATCATTACAACATTAGGATTGCAGTGATAAACAAACGAGAGTTAAATATCAAGATGAAACTGACAGTTTTTTCAGTTACAAGCCCATTTAACTAACATTTCTCTCTCACAGAGAGAGAGTGATTTAAAAATCTAGGCTCTTAGAATGAGATATCTAAGATTAATATTATTGAACCGCATGAAAAGAACTATGATAAGATTCGACTTGTAGTCCCTACTTTTAAATACAATACATAAAGTTTTCAATTGTGACAGTTTGGACAAGTTTAGCAAATAACTACTAGAGGAACGTCTACCAAGATAAACAGCCGCAAAGACTATGAAGGCATATTGCGTCTTAATTAGTCATCAAATACTTTTAACAGCGCATAACAGGGGATGATGTAAGCGTCTTCTTGTAACTTGATCCTCCTAAAGATAAGGGGATAAAAATGATGATGACGATGATTTTATTAACGTACATATTAAATACCTCCAATGATTATTTATTTTACTAGTATCGTAATATATTTGGCGTTAAACGGGGAATATTACCAGATGCCCTAATATGACTGCCACGGTGGTAAACTACACCCACATGGTTTTTAAAAATTTCAGCTTCAGGCACTTAAATTTATGTGTAATATTAATTTTTTAATGATACAACATTCAATTTGTAGTTGTTAGTTGTATCATAAAAAAATTCTTCCTCTATGTGTGTAATACTGTTTTTATTTTTATTTAAGTCCAATATTATTGAAGTGATGAATTTTAAATAATATTTTGAGTTGCATTTTCCTAAAACTTAATATAAAATGAGAATCTAATACATTAATTAACTGATGAATTTTGTTATTTTTTATAATAATAAATCAGCCTATTATTATAATTAATTTCAGTGAAAACTATTTATATATAAAATCCCCTTATATATTAGAGGTAACGCTATTATTCAAGATTATTTTTTCTATAAAAGAAGTCTAAAATTAATTTCAATAATATGCGAAAAGTCTGCCGCAAGAACTCATTCCGCCGAAGCATTTATTTTACATGAAACTAACATAATTTAGCCTTTAACAAATTGTGAGCTTTCTATTAAAACTTTTGCCCACCTGCAGAGTAAACAGCAGACCACCGAATATAATTAATTAAATAAAAATTGGCTTCGTAACGAACACACGGTGTGGAAAATGTAACGGGTGTGAGGAAAAATGAGCTCTAAAGGTAGATTTCCCCCGTGTACTCCGTATGTTATATTATTCGGTATACAGTTCCATCTCTGCCTGAGCATGAGGGTATTTCTCTCTTGAAAAACACAACTTCATTTGAATGAATTGCCTACACTGATCCACCCTATACATAAAATTATGACATAAAATACTCGAATAAACTCAGAAAATTTCAGACATCATCTGGTTCATTTCACCTTCATGCTCTGGAGTTCTTCCAGGCGTGAACACTGTATTGCTGGATAATTCGAGACGAAGGTGGAACCATTATGTTATGCATAATGAACCTAGACACAGGAACACGGCCTTTCTGAAGGATTACGGTTCATAACTCGCCTGGGAAATTAAATATATATATGTGTAAATATATTTAATGTAATTTAATAAATTAAAAACTATTGTTATACGTATATAATATGGATAGTACTAAATCTACAAAACAATCTATTTTCAAAAAATCATACATACAAAATTTTCGTTTCCAAATTAAATTAGGTAATGAGGTATTGCAACATGTCAGAAATTAGCTTTTGTAGTATGTTTAAAAAATATATTTTTTTAAATGTGCAATATTTTCGGAGAAGTTTACATTCAAAGTTGGCATGTTGAAAAACGGTCGGATTATCAATATCTTAGTAGGGCGGATACGGATTTGAAAACATATATACCTATGTAATTGTAATTAATTGTATATTATAAATATATGCAGGATAAACGTATGGAAATAAAGAAATCAAATTTTCAAACAGTCAGCATCATGAGTTGCATTACAATTAATTTTTAAGGGGTGGGCAAATTTAGTCTGAGACTAGCTGTGTGGTTAAATGGTACTGAATAATGAAATAAATGGGCGAAATTATGAATTATATCATTTTAAAAACTAATTAGTAATTACTATTTAAAATATCACAGACTTATGTTCTGAATAATTACAACTTCACAATAAGAATATGCTCTCCTTAACCCTTCCGTAACCATACAGTAACACAGATATACTGCTCGCACTGACACCCGCATCGTTATATTGCGTACGATGAGTGCTTTGTTATATTGTCATATCTATCAATATTTAAAGTATGATAACAAATATTTTCCATCAATTAAAACAAGTGAAAACATTAAAAATCCTTAAAAATTACACATTATTCACGGTAACATAAGTTGACATTATGGCTGCGTACAGGTATTATCTATCATGGTATGTTAAGGGTTAATAACTTATATAATTAGTTGCTTTCTTATTTCTTCATCAGACTTTGCCAATTCCTGGAAAATAGTATTTGTTTAGTGTTAATATTTCATACACGGAATGGCCCGTGCATGAAATAGGGGTATGGAATAACGGGTTTTAAGAGATTTTTCATGAATTTTTCGAAGACAACTCTCAGCTTTCGTTATCCCCGTTCAACCACCATGTCTCAGAGATTAACCGTCTCGTGCCTTACTAACATCAAATATCACTGTCGTTCATCAGTTAAGTGAAAATTGAATTAATGTTTTTTTAACTTAACGTCTCATGTTAATGTCAAAATTAAAATATAATGAATTATATGTAACTTTTAAAATATACTGTTTTAGGAATCTATTGAGATTTTAAATTAATTTTATGTGCTTATGTTGAATCTTTCTGACAGGTCGAACGTTATGTATACCGGTATAAGTTTTTATACTTATCTATCAATCTCAAGCTGATCCCTGAGTTTATCTTTAGATAAAAATCTCAACACGTGTACATGGTATAGAGATGTATCTCAACTAAATAGCAGGGGCGTGCAGTGCATACAAGCAAAACAGCTGTGCATTACTAAAAATTCTGAGAAACAAATATAAATTAAATAATTGGATTAACATAAATGAAAACATTATATTACAATTAGCGTCATCTGTGTACCTGTAGAGACTTTAATTGCTTAGTTCTAAAAACTACCACGACAACTTACCGTTATACCCATGGCGCTTTTTATTTGCTGCATCAAGCTATTTATATTACTTTGTTCTGTATTTAAACTAGTGAATTACTCAAGTCATTTAAATGACTATTTACTGAATTAACAATCTTTCGGTTGATCCGTTTTGCATGGAGTCGTTACCTATGCTGTTTTTTAACAGAATAACATTAGAAAGGCTTACAACTGCGTGCAAATCATTGAAGTGTCTACTTTTTGTTTTACTAATTCGCGAATTTTACTATCTTACTGTTTTTAACGTGTTGATTTCATGATTGTTCTTTAAATTTGATGAATGGATTGGTTTTTTATTTGGAAAAAACAAAAAGCAATTGGCGGAACTATTTCCTACGTTAACTTTTAATAAAAATAATTATTTTATTTAGTTAATACGCAAAGAATTTTCAAGCAATAAATTAATCATGTTGAATCAATTTTTTATATGGGTAAGAAGGTATTATTTTAAGTTAAAATTTAAACATCAAAAACATTTTTAATAGTACCAAAAATTTTTAATAAATAAATGGTAGAGTCGTATAAACGACGGATTTATTTTGTCTAAAAACGTTGGTTAAACGTAAGTACATATATTATTTATGATTGTATAATATCATTGGTAACAGCATAACCTAAATCTATACCTACTGCACGCCATTGCTAAATAGTGAAGGTGTAAATAATCTCACAGTATTTCTAAGAGACAATAATGTACTTTTAGATGTACATTTCATTTTCATAAACAAAACGAAATATGAAATAATATTATATCTTGATCCTAAACAGCATTTAGAACGTCCTGCAAGATAATAAGATAAAAGTCAAAGAAGAAATGAATATTATAAAAAAAATTTCAATTGTACGTCTGATTTAAATCAGAATGATTATGTACACTAATAAATAATAATAATTTACACTTTTAGTATGTATTTTGTTGGAAACAAAATCTCCGTTATAAAAAAATAACAAATGGATTATTTAAAGAAATATACATTGCGAAGGGAAGTACATTACGCTCAAGACCAGTAAAGTCTTGGCAATTTCATTATTTGATTTTCTGTGCCAAAAGAAGAAATTTTTCCAATTCCTTAGAGTCTATTCGTACATACACGTACATGCGGTTACCCCGCCTATATATTAATTTATTACGTCTGATCTACATAAGTAAGTGCTTCAATGGTAGCCAACAGCTTTACACTCTGAAAATTGTTGGCCATCATTGAAAGTACTAACCACAAAAGTGTTTAATTTAAAAAAATAAGAGGAAATTAAAATTAATAATTTATTTATTTATTAATTTTCGTCTTTATGGGCTTTTACAAAATTGGTTAGGTATAAAAAAAAACGAGCAGTTACGCAAGTAGCATATAAAAAATATAAATTGATAGAATATAAATATGTAGTTTTAAAAAAATAGAAAATTATGGTTCAAGACAGAAAAACAATAAAAAATTAGGTTTAACATCACTCTTATATTTAAACATTGAATATCGGAATATATCTACAAGACCAAAATCGTTCTCAAGCCTGTGAAGTCTTTGTGTGGGTGCATTCCTTTAAAAATTAGTATATGATGCATTTACATGGAACAGCGCCGACGACCTGATACTTCGCGCAGGAACGTTGTATACAGTCAATTCAGTTAAATTAGGGGCATCCAGTATGCCATTTACTATTTTAAATAAAAATAATAAATTACTTAAGTTCTTCTACACAAGTTAGTTAAATGAGGAGTGCTCATTAAAAAATCATAATTCAATTGTTCAATGGGAATATACAGTTTGAAGTTAGTAAACCTTAAATATTTATGTTAAAGCCGTTCTAATTTTAATTCATGCACTTTATAGAATGGAGACCAAAAAGTTGAGTTGAATTCTTAATTGCTACGAACCATAGCCGTATATAAAACTTGTAAAGTGATTTAACGAATTGATATCTTTCACCGTTTAATACAAAGCTAAGACATACTTTCTTCTAAGTTTTTTATTGCTAACTAACTAACTAACTTACCATCACCCCGTTTCACCGCGGGGCGGATAGAACGCCACACTCTTCTGTTTTGACACAATTCTCGTCTCATCCACATCCATGCAACTTATCATACAAGCTCGCTGATTATTAAGGATTCCAACATGATTTCCGATATCTGGTTTACCTAGACATGCCAAGTCTTCCGCGAACGTTCTCTACTTCTGGTGCCATCAACACTTACGTGCGTCATATATCTTTCTTAACATTTTTTCCTCATTTATCCGTTCCATATTACCAAACCATCTAAGTGATGGAGACATTACACAACCCTGTTTGACACCCTTTATAATGTCAAACCATGATGTGAATGATCCATTGATTCGTACACTCGCAGAACTTCAATTGTATAGGGGTGCGATTGCGTATATAAGTTTACTATTCACCCTGTAATCAGAGAGTACCTTCCTAACTACTGCGGAAATGAATTATATAAAATATTATTTAAAAAAAAAAAACAGTCTGATAATTATTTAAGTTACTATCACATAGATGAAGTATATGTTTATATATATTTATTTATTTATTTAAAATAATATATTTATTTATTTATGTACGATAATATTTTATTTTATTTATTTACTTTAATATATTTATTTTTTTATTTATAATAATATATTTATTTATCTTCTTTTTAAGAGGCATTTCCTTTTCGTTCTTATTCTGTCTATCGATCTTTATTCTGCGCCAGATTTTTTATTTCTCATTTGCTTCTACATTTGCGCCAATCCAAAAACTAGCTCACTAGCTTTTACATGTGATAAGGCCCGCTATTGCTAAGTCCACTATTGACAAGTCTAAAAAGCATCCATCAGGCTAGTTATATTAAACAAGGTAAGAATTTGTATAAGGAGATTCTTCTCAGGCGGGTGTGGTAAAAATTTAAAAAAATCATATAACTCAATTGTATTATATTTTAGAATAAAATTTATGTATAAAATATGTAACATTTGAAATTACATCTTATTTATTATTATAATTTTTCGTATTATATTTTTCAATAACATACTTGCTGTGTGTAAGGATGGGATCGATGTCACACATGGGAATTGATATTATGGGATAGGATGTGATGAAGACTGTTTGGTTAAAATTTGTTTATTTAAAGAAAGATGTTATAATCGTAAGAAATGACGACAGAATAATTTTTTTTTATTTGACGTAAATTTTTTATACATCAGAAGTGAACATATTATTATTAATTTACTATCTGGGATGTAATAGGTATTCACCTCTCATATATAAAGTATTGTCCTGGATATTTTGCTAGACAGACTACCGTCTATGTTAAAGTATACAGTTTTTTCCGTGTTTATTCGGTGTTATTTTATTAAAATTAAAAAGAAATTGAGATTCGAAAAAGATATAGAAAAAATAAATAGAGACATTAAAAAAGTATAATTAAAGTGAATCATTAGTGTATTGTATTGTGATTAAGCTGGAATATTGAACAGCGAAGCTTCTAACTGATCTCTACCCAAGTGAATCATGTATTAGAGTCCATATTTGCGTTTTTTTTTTATAAGTATACACTAACGATATTATCGATTACAATATATAAATATATAGGTAAGCATAATTTCATTCCATTTGTATTAAAATATAATATTCAATTAATACTTAAAAATGATGTGCAAAAATTAAAATGTTCGACACGTTAAAATGAAGTGTAAAATGTTTTTTTTTTGCATTTAATCCATAACTACATAGTCTTTTTTACATTTTTATATTATAATAATTTATTTTAGGTTGATTGTGTCAAAATTCCGTGGAATTTAACTTCTATTAAATCTTTATAAATATAACACTTAATAATATTAAAACTCGCACGAAATATCAAACCGCAAAACAATTTACGGTTACTAAAATCAAGACTGTTCAGCCAAAAAGATAATTCCCCAATAATAGGGTAGCATTTGAGTAACGAACATTAAATTAATAGAGAGGAATTAATTTTGCTTTGGACCCTCGTTTTAATGAGGTCCTGCGGGACCCCGACGTACAAACCTAATCCTTATAGAACAAACTTAATCCGTATTCAACAAAAAGCAAGATTATAATACTAAATACCCTTTAGTTCAATTAAATTTAATTACTGTACACATTTTAACAAAATGATTATTGATCGTATATAATATACCTAGTTTATGATAATAAAATTTATACATATTATGAAATAAGACTAAAAATACGATAAAAAACAAATATAAATATTTTTAATATTTGAAAATTATACTTTGCGGTTTATTATGTTCATTTCTTATAGATTATTTAACTTTGTTTATTAAAACCACTTAATGGTCACTTATAACATCAACCGGTTTTGGAAAACATAATTTTCATCTTCAGGATGTAAGATTAACTAACCAAAAAACATTATTTAAATATTTAAAAAAAATCTATTTAAAAAAATAATATTAAAAATAAAAAATCTAGTACTTAATTTAAATTGTTGATGAAAAATGTGAAAATTGGTTTGATGATACAAAATTATTAGATTTTTTTTTTATAATTGCACTCGTGGTTAAATTTAATTGATTATTTATAATATTTATTTAAAAAAAATAACAAATATTGGTGTTTTTTAGAAAGACTGGAGTTGGATAAAGACATTAGGATAGAAGTATAGTAATACCCCGATGTTATAGTGTTATAGGAGAGAACCTCAAAGATGTATGTCGAAAAATCACGTAAGTCTGGTTGTGATCTGTCATACAAGAGGTATGAGATACCAGTTTCTCAAATGGCTGTCTACTAAGAAAACATATAGTTTATAATAATTGTGATTAAAATTTGTTTTTATTATACATCTTATACGATAAAGAAAAATATAAACAAACATAAGCAAACATATATAACATAATTTCGCGTGTCAAGCTTTCGTAACCGCATAACAGCTTGACACGAGGGTGTGTGGCACCGTTTCGCATCGAGTGGTAAGGGTTGAAGAAGGAAGGGAAATGAAAACAACGTAACTCCGAATTTACGTAAGTCGAAGTAACGCAATTATGAGTATTACTGCATAAGGATATTATGATGGGACGAATATGAATGCAGTCTTAGAGAGCTTAGTATCGGTCTACACCGACGAATTTATTTTTTAATTAACTGTATAAAAGAAAATTTTTATGTAGTATTACTAAACATGGTAAATTAATTTTAATTTCATAAGCGTTACTCGTATTATCTCTAGAGCCACACCATTTTTTAAAATATAAAGGCGTATATGAATTAATAATACTAGTAATATTAATATTCTTACTATTTTATTTAGTTCTCGGGTCAAGGATCGAACCATTGACTACTTTATTACAAGGCGAACAGCTTACAGCTAGATCAAATAAGCACGTAAATTAAAAGTTAATAAGATAGGTTAATATTAAATAACTATCATTATCATAATCATCATAGCATACAGCCGGAGTGGGTCTCTTTGATCGTCCCACTCCGATATTCCTATTTATTGTGCGCCTTCATTTGTTAGCCGATAACCTTGACAGTAAGTATATTAGTCATACATTTTAAATATATTTTGATAATTTATAATAATACTGAAATACAATAAATAACGAAAAACTCTGAAATAAAATACCCATAAAAATATACATAACAAATATAAACTTAATATGTTAAGTACATTATACACAATATAATATTATTTGTATAAATAAATTATTTATTCTTCATTAGCCTTTTGAACCCCCAATTGATTTACAAGAATATGCGGAAAAGAAAATAGTCAGCAGTTTCGAATGCGGTACGCATTTAAATCCGTTGTATCGGCCTGATTTTATCCCAATATCCGAAAATATATAGAATCCCCTTCTCCAGCGTGCCTGTGTACTTGCATAGTAAAGTACATATTGTCAGGGTAGAGTGCTGGTCGTATTTATACCCGAAAAGCCTTCCTACGAGGCATAGTCTAACATACACATGTGTGCGTTTCCTCTTACCATATTTGAATAACATCCTACTGCGCAGAGGGAAAACGCGGTAACTAATATTTAGGAAAATCGCATTTTAATTTATTTTCTGTTGTTGATATATTTATTAGATATGTTATCTCCACTGAAGACTGTAATTATGGTATATTAATGTCTGATTTGAACATGCAGTAAACGAACTGCTTTAACTGGTTTTATTATTTACAATTATTAATTACATCGTTTGCTACTCAGATTTTCTAGTCAAGATGTTTTACAAATCTTTACTCGACTAATAACATAACTCTATATAGATAGTCAATCTTCTAATTGTACATTCGATAATGCCTAGAACTGGAATATCTTTCTCTGAGCTATTGATATACTTAACTACATGCTGACTGGATACAGAGGAGTAATAATATGAGTAGATTATTGGTTAAGATGCTGGCTTAGTAATCTAGTGGTTAGAGGTTCGCGCGTCGTTCCAGGAGACTATTTAGCTTAGTTTGAAAATAGTTAAAATATTACTGTGACATGAATTTCGCGTACGCATCTCTATTTTAAAAGAGATGATATTGTAATGTAAAAAATAAAAAACAATGAAATTGGATTGGCAGAGAACTATTTTAAAATATTTTTTAACATAATACGTACGAAACTTGTTAAAATTTTTATTAATAATGGAGATAATATTTTTTAATCAACAATGATACACATTAATGCTTTAGAGATCGGCATTATATTTTTAAAATATTTATTTAAATATTTATTATTAACATAATTTGTAAAATAATAAACAATTTCATGAGAAGTGCAATGCACTAAGAAAAAAAAGATATAATATCAGCATGTTTTTACATAATCAAAATTAAAAATAAATATAAATGTGAAGTAAAACAATTTATCAGTCACCATTGAGTCAAGACACAAAAAATTGTAATAATTTAGTCCTATAAAGAATTAAATTTACAGCAAAAATGTCCACTACCTCCGTATGTTCATACCTCAAAAAACGCAATCTGGGGACTGCGGAGTTAGCTAATGCATGTGTTCTGACATTACCACTATAATTGAACAATGAATTGTGTCTCGTTGACCTCAATGGTGCGTGAAAGTCAAGCAGTTAATGTGGGAAATGAATGATACTGTCAAATAGGACAATTTTTTTTTGTAAAAATAATTGATTGGCACTTGGAGATATTAAGATGCAGGTACATCATTTAAATAAGGAATTCAAATTATTTTGTATTTTCATGCAATCAGACATACTATTTAGTTACACACTACATAGTTTTAGGTTTAAATAAACTTTTTGTAAAACAATGTGGTATTGATCGTGAGTATTATACACTATGCTTATATGTAAACAACAACAATCAAAATAATAAACAAACAGCGATAAGTATTTAATGTATGTTATAATTATCTTTTAATAATTTTATATGTTCGTATATTTATATGTATATAAATATACGAACTGTATAAAAAATCAATTTAAAAATCATCATCGACTCAGTTTCCATGAAATATTTCCCATGAATTCAAATTGTGCTGGTTGATGCGCAAGGCGACACATAACATGGCGCATCTGTATCAGACAACTTAAATAGTAGACGTTAAACTCTCAGGTCAGCCTCTACTTCAGCTGGAGGAAGGGTTGTAGAATCGACCAGCCGTTAGTCTAATGTAAGTTTAGTGTAATTCTTTGCCCATTTCAGAGACTTTATTTAAAAATAGACTAAAAACGCATCTTTCCTAAAAATCGCTTCCATACGTTGAAACGGCAATTTTTAATTCAAAGATAGTGTAGGACTTAAAAGTTTATGTGTTAATTATTTTTTTCGAAAATGGTGCTATAAATATTATCCAATGTTATTATTACCATTAAAATAAATGCTCCTCGTTGTATGTACATACTATAAGTATGACTATCTTGATGAAAATATATTATGTAACAATTAACTGAAAAAAAATATTTTTTACTATTAATTATCATATATACCTATAATACCTGAATGTGGAATAGCGGCATTTGAAAATTCTTTGAAATTTAAAAGACGCCAAAAAAAAACTCGGTTGGAAGCATCTGGTTAGAAGTCCCATATAATATTGTCCTCCAACATGTTACAGCCAGAATCATATTGTGTGGAGACACGAAATCTGCCTTCCGTTTGGGGATACAAAATTAAATGTAAATTTAGAGAACAACAATTTTTGAATTGGACTTAAAGTTCAGTCGCTTTAAACATTTATGTGAGTAATAAAAACGTGCTACGGAAATTTGCATTTTTATGACAGCCGCATTGTTAAATTTTGAATCGTCGTGTTTTATTATTTTTGGAATTAAATACATTACTTAACTTTTCGACTGCAAAATCTAAAATTAAATTTGTTTACATGAACAAAATTCACACATACCTGTATTTTTTTCTTCTTTCTTTGGGTATCACTTTTGCAGTTATATTATCTAGTAATCAATAGTACGTTTGTGTAACTGCTTTACTATGTTTTTTAAAAATCATTTTTAGTTATTAACCTTTCAATAATTATTATCTTCGCATTATTATCAACAAAAAAAGGTTGTAAAATTAAAAGAAATGCAAATATACTTGTTGTGCTTCATCCGTAGAGACAGAAAAAAACATGTGTGGATAAAATAACATACAACACTACCTAGTTAATATAATTGAACAAGTTAAAAAAAATTAAATGGCAATGGATAGATATATCGCTCGGAAGGCAGACAATTGTTGAACGAATGCATTGGACCGATAGGAATCAAGAGGCGATCAGGTCTTCCTAAAGTTCGCTGGACATCATCAAACTCTACGGAAATATAACGTTGTTCATTAATTAAAATGACATTTTTATTTATTTTATGAATGGACTTTCATTGAGTATTTAAGTGCACACTCTCCGATTAAGTATACAAAAATATGTCAGACAAATGGTCACCTTAGTTTTAGCTGCAAATTTTAGTTCTTTTCACAACATTTTCGATTACGATTTCGCACAATCTCTGATCAATTTCACGTAACACGTTGGATTTACTTTTTGAGATATAGATGTCTCACAGAGGCGAAGCTATTATTTATATTTATATGGTAAGTATGGAAGTCTTGGGTATTACAGGGATTACGACTGTCATTGGCTGGCTTAAATGATCACTTTACAAAATGAAACGTTCACCAATTTATCCATACTTCCACATCTATCAAGTTCTATATATGTTATCATGTTGGAACATTTCAATTATTTATTACCAACCATGCTGCCGCCGTCTATGGTTTTGGACAGGTCGTAAGCTCTGTAATGCCCAAGACTTCTATACTTCCCATGTAAATAAAAATAATAGCTTTGTCTCTGTAAGACATCTAATTACATCTTGATGATATTCCCTCAGGAGATAAATCCCAGTAATTTGTTCCTATAACGATTTGGACATACTCAAAATATTGTTAATTTTTGAGGTAGTCAACTATTGGTGGATTGCTGACGTAGACCTTAGATTTTAAATGATCCAACAAAAAAAATCTTACGTTATTAAATCATAAGATCTTGCTGGCCAATTGATTTATTCCATGGAATTACGCGACAAGTAAGTTATTAGTACAGTAAATCAACTGTCGCTTGAGTTGTATAGCAAGTGGCGACGTCCTGCTGGAATCACATTTGTTCAACGTCTATTTCGTCCAATAAGTATCAAAAAAACTCCATTATCACGTTACGGTAACGATCACCATTTAAAGTTATCGCATTTCCAGCCTCATTTTTGAAAGTGAGCCTATCATGCTGCCTGCCCAAAATCCGCACCATAAAGTAACTCGTTTGGCGTGCATTTACTTCTCATGATCACGCAAGGGTTTTACGACCTTTAAATGCGACAATTTTGTTTGTTTATGAAATAAACAAAATCATCACTGAAGATGACTTTTCGACTAAATTGAGAGTTCACTTCATGATGCTCTACTACAAACTAACCGGCGAATTGTCGGCAGTGGGAATGGTCAACAAGCTAATAGCAATTTTTAATCGGATAAATCATTAATCATTAAACTGGTAAAGTATCAGAGTTACCAACCGCAAAACAAAAAAATGGAGCGAAATTTAAATCCGGTGTTCAATTTGGGCCACCCACAATGGACAGAAAATTGTGGGTGGCCACTTGTATAGGCCTTCATCAGTGGATTATAAACGGCTTAAAAAGATATCATCATCATTATTAGCGACTAAATACTTCAGATATGAAATTTAAAAATATTATACTACAAAATATATTATTTCAAATAAAATTAAATATTTTTGTGCATAATATTTTTACAAGTATTGACTTGTAAAAATATTAGTCGCCTTTAAAATGGGCTGACTGTAGAAACCACGGACGAGTTAAGTGCCATTGTTCGTTTACATAATTCCCCTTTTTAATTAACTTTTCGCATTGTTGTCCTTATATCATATTTTTTATTTGATCACAGTATTTTATATTAACACTGTGTGCTGGCATTAAAGTTAAAAACGGCACGGTGTGGCGGTCAATTAATTTAGCTGGCACTTTAGGATATCTGTACTCGTAAAATGTACAGAGAATATTCTCATCTGAGTTTAAAATATATATTTATTTTAACATTTTAAGCTTATTATTTTCGTACAAATATTTTTATACACATTTTCGTTATAATGTGTTAGATAAGTGTACTAAAATTATGTTTTTAAACTGGTGGACCGTGCATATAAATATCGTGGTTTGAACCTTCACCACATCGTCAATTTAATGAGTTTTATTTTACAAAAAGTAAATTGTGTAAAATATACATTATACAATATGAATTTTGATAAATTATAGGAAACTTTGGCGTAGTTTCAAAATTATATGAAAACATGTTTCTGGATGTTAGATATCTAATTTTTTGTCGTACAAAATAAATACTAGTTGATGCGACCTGATGGAAATTCTATTTTTTAACCGTTTAGCTGCTAACGCGGATGATCAATTCAATTTGATGACATATGACATTTATAAAAATTGTTAAGCTCAGATTTTAGTTTTTTTATAAAAACAGTCAAAACCTTGGTATTTTTCATATCTCTGTAGAGGTAGAAATATAGACCTTGAGAAGATAAAAAGGAACATGCTCGAGATGTGGTGGCTGCGCGTACCGTGGACTGTGAAAGGAACAAATGTGTTCATTCTTCAAAAACTCTATAACATGCAGGAAAGAAATTCTCTCATGCATGATGTTAAAAGAGATGGAGATAGTCTGGAAAAATTAGCAATCAGGGGAAGGTACAAGGGGAGAGGGCGAGAGGTCTGAGACATGTCCGGAGATTTGCTACAGTCGCACTAAACAAGATCGTAAAGGGTTTGCGGTATGGAAGCAGAATAGAGGACAGCGATGAACAGTCATGAGCACGTCGACCAAAAGAGAGGGATAAGTGAAAACAGTGATACGTACACGGAGTACGTGTCATATCAATATTTCTATAAAACTTGTGGAATGGAAATCGGACTAACTGCTCTCCCGAGACTAGGCTCGAAACCCCCGACCAATGTTCCCTTTACACGATTTGACATCATAACGCGCATACAATTTTTAAGATTTCTTCTTCATGTGCCAGAGTTGGCCACCATTTTGCAATATGTTGATGTATCCTGTATAAGATAACCAACATGTTGAATATTGAACCACTTTCTGAGGTTACACAGCCAAGATAATCTCTTTTTACCTACACCTCTGCTGTCTTCTATCTTTCTTTACATAATGAATTGTAAAATATATTTCTCTTAGCTTTTTTTTTTAGCTTTTCTTGACCGTTGTTATTTATGAGTCTTGATACATTTTCATTAGTAATGTGGTCAACCTAAGTCCTACCAGCATAGTAGCTTTATACTGGTATGACAATGTTTTTCTAATTTTCTCTCTTGCGCACATTGGTCTTTAAATTTGATTTTTTATGAGCTCACCGTGATCCAAAGTTAGAAGAAATATTACCCCCGATCGCTAGAATATTAAGTAAGTGGACTAACAAAAATTATAAAACTCATGTATGATGATGTGACCAAAGTTCGTTAATTGAAGATAAAGAATGTATCAAGTACCTCAAGAATCATAATAGATAACAAACTCAAATAAAAATAACATATTATTAATCTTACAAACAAAATAACTGCCTGCATATTTTTAACTCAGAAACATCCATTACTTACAAATCTAAAAATAATATATTACGCGTTTGTACAGTCACATTTGTCATACGGTATTATTGAATGGGGAGGAGCATATAAACATTTATTTTCACAATTATAAATTACTCAAAATATTATGATAAAAATAATTCTAAAAAAAGACTATCGAAGAATTACAGAATTCAAAGTATCAATAATAATAGACATACAAAAAAAATGTAAAAATCCAAATTTTTTAAATTAAATATTAGAAGCAACTTCCGATTTACAAGATTTAGAGACCAAATTGCCCAAACTTAAATATACTACAACCCAAAACCACTATATTTATTAAGGTATTAAATTCTTTAATAATCTCCCACTCACAATTAGAAAAAAATAAAAAATTATAAATTTGTATCTGAAATCAAAAAATATGTATACAGACTAGCAGATACACAAATTATATACTCTCTTATATACTCCTTCTCTATACATGAGTTTCGACTCTCAGAGTAGAAAAAAATGTTAAAAGAAATATATATATATATATACCCTACTTATTATAAAATGTATTATATTTTCTTATATGTAAAAATAAGTTTGTATATAATTACTGATTATTTTTATTTATTATCTTAGTTTTATTAACCACAATTGAGTTTAAAAAACATTACCGGTTTCGGAAAACACCTTTTCCTTCTTCAGGATGTCATAACTAACTAAAAATATAGCATTGTTTCTCCACCAGAATCTATTTTTAAATTTTTTTAAAAAAAAAAAAACAACAATTATTTAAAAAATAAATTTATTACCTAACTCAAATTGCTGCTAAATACAAATTCAGTCGAATAATTTTTAGGAACAAATTTTAGAATAGGACTCGTAGTTAAATTTAGTTGGCTGTTTAGAATTTCCTGATTACTTTTACATGCTTTATTTATCTCCAACGATTCCAAATTATTTAATTTGTGACCTACACCGTTTATATGCAAAATTGACAATCCCAATTTTTTATCAAAACCATGACTATTTTCTATCAAATGATTAGAAAATTCTGAAAACCCACTATTGTTCAAACATCTCAAATGCTCCTTTACTCTTATATTAAAATTTCTACCCGTTTTACCAATATAAAATGCAGCACAATCCTTGCAACTAAGTTTATAGACGCCAGAATTGTTAAATTTAATTGTTTAATTTAATGAATTTTAACCACCAAGTTAATATTGCTAATTTTAAAAGTAGAATTACTGATTATCTTTAAAAATGTATCATATCCCTGAATTTGTCATCCGAGGCAAAACTAACGAAGCACAATGGAGTCCTGGTATGTATGGAAGTGAGACCTGGAGCTGGCAGAAGAGGAACGAAAGTAGACTGAATGCGATGGAAATGAGATCACTTAGGCGTATATATACAAATCTATTTATGACAGAGTAAAGAAAGAAAAAATAAAGAAATAATGTAAAGCTGATGTTAGTATAGTGAGTAAGATTAAGAAAGGATTAGGTCGTTTGGTCATATGGAACAGATGAATGAAGAGAGAATAGTAAGAAAGATATATGACGCATGTGTTGATGAAACCAGAAATAAAAGACGTCCGCGGAAGACTTGGCACGACCTGGTAAACCAGATAACAGAGAACTTGTATGAGAAGATGTATGTTTCCGTAAATACTTCGATAGCTAGTTCTGGGTTTTCTATTGGTAATGATGAATACAGTAATTCAATCTATGTAAATTCAAATTACACTAACCTTTGCGAACCTGTGCTGGTTGAGGCCGACGTCGCTATCCTTGTAGCTTGATGGTCCGCAAATATGCTGGTCAGCCACGTTCACACCTTCACACAACCGCTAATCCGAAATTATATATACTAAAAGTTTTATTATTGCCGCCGTAAAAAGTCCGTCCGAATCACAATGACTCTTTTCCCAGAAGCAGCATCGCTTTTGTTTTCTGTAAATTCAAATCTACACAAATAGAACACACATATTCAAAATTTTATATCAGGCCTACCTATCGAAGTATAAAGCGCGTAAACAATGTATGAATGTGAATAAGGCGAGAATTGTATGTCAGGACAGAGGGGTATGGCACTCTATCCTCTCTGCCTATCCCCAAGGGCTAACGGCGTGATGGTAAGTAAGTATGTAATATCTTATAAAATATATAAAAAATACATGAAAAATAACATTATTTAAATACTTATCATCATACAGAAAAAATGCTACTTAAACCACAGAGATTAAAGATATGAAAATTTATATTTAAGTTTTATATTAAAAACAATATACTTTATCAAGCACGCAGCGTGATAATAAATTATAAATTATCTGTTGGTATTGTCAAATCCAAAATGTAGATATTTCAGTTCTCGGCAAACGTAACATGTGTTCATAATATTACTCGAAGCTGAAGTACCGTTTATTAATTAAGTTTTTTTTAAAAGGTTCTTTCACATTTAGCAAAAATATACAAATTATTTTAGGAATTGTTCTACTTTATAATATTTTAAAATTATGCTGAAATAAAGATGGTATTATTTTCCATTTGTATTTTCCAAGACTTGCTTAATTTATTAACCAGGTAAAAATGCTCGTGGGATTATTGAAAAAAAAATTATATTTTCAATTAAATATTTTATACAATTTTAAAACTCATTGTAAAAACACAAAAAATAAATAATGAAAAAGAAGAAAAACAATAGCTATTTAAATTATAATTAAGATCAATGCGGTACACTTAAGTAGTTACTTAATATTTGTATTTCAAAAATCAACATATTATGTATATATTATACATACGTATACACAAATAGAAGATAATTTTGATTTTGACTACACATTTATGTATATATATTTTTATTAAATTTATTTAATATTACTTACAAATACGTAGGTATATGTTTTAATTAATCTATTACAAGCTACTAAGTTACATATTTGTATTTATCGCTGTACCTCTTCAATAAAGAAACTAGCTCTTGTGCATGGAGAGGGACTTACACTGTTGTAATTTTAGATGAGTCAGAATTTATATAATTGTAAATTATATATAGGTAAATCTATAATATCATTTATTGTCTAATTGTATATCTTTGAAGTGTTCGATTAATTTCTTTTTTAGTTGTTTTATATCATTTATCTTCTAAATATCTGTAGGGACGTTCTTGACATTTTTATAACTAAATATGTATTACGTAATTTAGTTGGTAGTGTTTGACGTTATATTTTGGGATTTAAAAGTTATTTTGAAATCTTCTTTCGCCCATTCGTTTGATAATAGTAATTTACAACTTATACATAGTTGCGCCAAAGAACGAAAGTTAGCCATTTTAGATAATTTAAAAATATTTAATAATAAAAATAACAATAAAAACATAAAAAAACATTCGAATACCGCCCATTACATCCCCTCTCTTATCCATTTTAACTCTACCCCCACCCCACCTCCGTTAACTCCAAACACACCATATATTACTGTCTGAAAGTTTTTATAATTTTAGTTGAATTATATTATTGATAATGGGAAGATGTTCCCAAAAACTTTCTAACGTTCAATACAATAAAATATAGTAGAATAAAACAGTGTTTTAACTCAATTTATAAAATAATCATGGAATTCCATAAACCACCAAATAAATCACCAAAAACCTTTGAACAGTTAAATTTTATTGTTTTTTAAAATAAATTATAAAATATATATAAATATAAATGGTTTTGACATAAAAAACTTCAGATCTCTTCATTTTTAAAACATTGATTGATTGACTTTCCTTTGAAATTTGTAAAATTATTTTTTCTACCTTATTCGTAACAACTTATTTGTATGACGATTATGTGTATGATATTTAAATAATTTTTCATTACAATATGAAGAATATACATACTATGGTATGGTTGGTAGAAGTTCTCCCGGTTCCTGCAATTGAGGTTCCTGCAATTTCTAATATTTATGACAAAAACAAATATATTGGCATCCAAATCTTAACTTACTTAAGTATTTCATTATTGCTAATTTATTGATATAATCATAATTTAATGGGGATGTTTTTTTTTTCTATATTATAAGGGGTGTCCAGCGGAAAATTTTCAAGTGTAATATTAAATAAAAAATAAAAAACTCCAATGTTATTATGAATAGTCACTTTCGTGGAGAAACTACGATTTGCAGTCTGTATGGGTAAAACTGTAGTTCGTTTTCAAAATAACGTGCACCGTTTATTTATTTTTTCTATCCTTATCGATTTTCGCGGATTGAGCATAATTTCACGTCAAACTTGAGCCACATGTTCTGGCGTCGCTGCTGACGTTGATGGTCCCGGAGGGGTTTGGTTAACTATTGTCCCCTCTTGTCTGAACTTTTGAACACAACATCAGATAAGTTGCGTGCTCGGCCCATCACTTACTCGTTAAATATTAAAGTGAATAAAAAAAGCGTGGCGCACACGAACCAATGAATCACCCGACCAGTAACTCATTGCGCCTGGCAAATCACCAAATCACGCGCGTCGAACAATACCCCTCCCACTTACCTCACCCTGATGGTTTACGAGCAATTACAATTGAATCTTGAAGTTTTTCTGCTGGACACCCTATAGTTTCATTCGTACTGCCAAAATTATTCTCATACCGATGATCCAACTGTTAGAGAAAGTTCCTAATCCCGGTATAGATTTCATTCATCTTCCAGACACATACTTAGTAACTACTTACTCGCTCATTAGCGCGGCGCAGTCAGTGTTAATTTGGTCACTGTACTGTAAACAATAAAACCTGTGTACTTTTTTCGAATACGTACAGGTCATTTACCTATATCGAGAAATACCTGCAAAGTGGCCAACGGTAACTTCTACAAAATTTCCGAGTATCCCGTGTAGCTGGACGGGATGAAATTGAGCATTTAAAATGAGGTTAAATACCTTGGTTAGAAGAGACAGTTGAGCGTTCGTGCAAATATGCTGTCACGACGTTTTTACCGATGCAGTAAGAAGGTGAAGAGAATCCTGTTTAAATCATTCTTCACCAGCATGCATACCTGCGAGCTCTGGTGAATCACAAGCAAGTGACGTACAACCGTCTCCGAATTCAGTACAACAACTCATACAGAATACCGTTCGGATTGGCGCGTTATTGCAGCGCATCTACAATGTTTGCCGAAGACCGCATACATTGATTCGTTCCGCTTCTGAGACTTCGAGTGGCTGGCGTAAAGTGCTCAGCACCAACTCTTTAGTGTAAGCGTCGTTCTCATGGAAAGCTGGTTCCCTGACCAAAGAATAGTAACGACTACAGAATGGCTACATATACAATAATGGCCATGATTGAAATGTTGTATCTATATTTTGTTTATATTTATATACATACTATATGTGTGAACTTTTTTTTATGTATATTTTTTTATTTTTCATTTCATTACATAAATAATATTTCGTAACATTATTGTATTATCTTTAAAAAATCCCATCATGCTGGAATAAACGCATTATTATTATTATTAAAATGTGACGCACATCTTTTGAGGGATTCTTCATTACTGAGCGTGGAGAGAGGCGGAACTATAAAAGGTTGAATGGTAGTTTCTTGAGTAGTATGTCTTCCTGTTTCTTCTTCCATATTTCTTTCATACAGTCCACTTGATTATATTTAACACCAACCATACCCTATATTGGTGACCATTAACCCCATATATATCACTTCTTGTTAGGTGTTTACACATTTAATACACGATATACATTTAATATAATTTTCTCGGCACAATATTGTATGAAAATTAAATAATTGTATTTACGTAATAAATTAATGAACCAATGGCCACACCAGAAAAATCTCATTTAAAAGGATGAGTAAAACACGATCCCGAACTGTTTAATTTGCGGCCGCCTTCAAAATGAAACTGTTTTGTTTGCCCTGGAGCTTTCCCTGAAAGCAATCAACATTATATTTTACTCAAACAGCACGCGCGAGGTCGGATCATCCCTCCATGCAAATAAAAAGCAACAGCATTCATACAAAACAATCAACTACCTGCTAATGGTGTAACCTTTTTCAACCCGGCAAAATAAGGCTATCGATATTTACACCATAAATTTAAATCATTATACGAAAGTGTTTAAAAACCAAACTCGATTAATTTTAGAGGAATGAATATAATATTTTCAAATTTGAAAAAAGTGCGCTAAAGTAATACACAGCAGTAAAAATATTATTTTAAACATGGAAATGGATCATTTTTACGTAATTAATAACGTATATTTTGATAATTTTCACATTCTAACGACACTGTTCACTATGATCTCTTAATAATACTTTGTTCTCTAGGAGTCGGTAAAGGTATGTATGTACTAATTCGTGAGCAAAATACATGAAGTGATGATTTCGCGCTGAATTCTGAACAGTTTCTTTGCATGCACTCGAGTCGATTCTCAGAGAGAAAACAATTATTCCAAAATATTATCAATAGATAGTTTCATCCATGGTGCACGTATGTTACATAATTTTTATACTTAAAAAATAATTATTTAATCTTCAAACCGTTAACTTCATAAGCCATCTCTTAGAAAAAAGGAATAATCTCATCTAATATATTTACGGTAACTCTCTAAAATCAACAAACAGAGCGATGAAATAAAGGTATTTGTTGTATTTTAAATAACAATGCACAGAATAAAAATGTGAAATACTTGGGGAGGCCTTTATCCAGCAATGAATAGTAAATAGGTGATTGTGATGATGACGATGACGGAGAAAGGAAATGAGGTTCAGTAGATTCACATTTGAAAGTTATTACAATAAATAAAATAATATTCCTGCAGTGCGAATTTTACAATTATTTATGATATACTCCATTTAATTGTTCAATGCTTAAACATTTTGTTGATTGATGATAGTTTTAAATTTGAGATTATTTAATTTATTTGCAATATATTTTCATATTATTTAAAGTGCATTTATTTACCTCTAACATACCAGATATATTTTTAATGAATGGATTATGGTTCCTCTATTTTTGATATAACTAACTCGGTACACCGTATAGCGGCTCAAAGATACGTTTTTAAATTTAATTGAACGTCTTGTCGACATTTCGATAGCATAACATATACATAACCAAAATAATGGCATTTGTTGAAAAGCACCACTCGCTACTGATGAAGTTATATTGTTAGAATTATTCAATTCCATTTACTGAGTAAAAAAGGCCATTTTCATTAATATAGAAAGTTTATATTATATGAACTTATATTTAAATTCATTGATCATCATAGATGGATTTTTTATATAATGCATATTTACGAACTAAATCTTAAATTTACCAACTTGTTTTGGGAGGTCTACAACACCATTGTTAATTCAGTAGCGTGGCATTTGATGGGTGCTCCATGTTATTGTTTCAACCTATCCGCTACGTGGGGTTTAATTTTGCTCCCGTTCATAAAGTATGGTAATATTGCTAATTTGCAACAGATGGCAGGACAATTGAACCTGGTGTTGGTTGGCGCACGTGTGAGAGGGGAGATGGAGGCACATGAGTTTGCACTCACATCCTATGGCAGTAAAATTAGCAAACTTATGAGGTAAGACTCGTTCGCACGGCCCAATTTTGAACCTACATATTATTACGTATTACCAATATCAAAGGAAAGAATCATAATTGGATATATCTAATTTTCATATAATAGTATACTGTACTGAAATTAGTATTGTATTTTATTGACTAGCATGATTTTAAAATATCATTTTAAGAACACCCTTTCAAAATAAGATCATAAGGACACCTTTTAGATTAGTAAGTATTTAAGATAAAACACGAAACTTTATAGTATTATAATAATATATTAAATATAAATAAGTATATATTGTACACAATTAAAATATACGTTTTCATATAATATTATTTTAGTGTCGAGAAACAGAACGCTCAGACTCTGTACAATGGATAGGTCTTTCAGTTGCATGTTGCGTATATAGAATTTATTATGTAAAGTGCTTTAATATACACAAATTTAAAGGAAAAATAACCCACGGGTTAAAAGCTTCACATTCGTTTTATTTGTGAATATGCATGTGAGAGAGAGAAGCGTGTGAAATAAAAAAAAATATAATCAAGTAATTCTGGTATGTAATTATGTTTTTATATCTTATTTTATACTTTCATGTATTTTTCACTTTAATTTAATCACATGTCATTTTTATGTAAAGGATGTTTTTTAAGAGATATAGAACTTTAAAATGAAATAAAATACACAAAAATCATGGTAATGGCCATGGTATTGGCAATACCGTAACAAATGTTAGCTTCCAAGTCGTCTATTGTCTCTGGTTTATCGTTGTAGACTAGTCACTTCGCATATCCCCTCAGAAAATAATTGAAAGTTGTTAAACCACACGATCTTGGAGGCCGATTCTCGGGTTCACTACGCGAAATTATACTCTCATCGAATGTTTCCTTCAATAAATTGATTGTGACGCGCGCTGTGTGACATGTTGCGCGTTCTTGAAATCATAGCTCTTCCACTTTAATGCCATTCAATTGGGGAACGAAAAAGTCAGTAATCATGAATCTACAGCGCTCTCCATTGACTGTAAACGTTCTGGCCGGCATCATTTTTCAAGAAACAACAGCTTCTTCAGTGCGCACTGAACGACATCTCTGCGAATGCGTATTATCAATTAAAGAATGCGTGGTGCGAAAAAGAATCCACAGATATTCGAATTACTTGCTCGGATGGACGATTATGTCGACCGTAAAAATGGACGTTGCGCATAATAAGTTTCGTGAACTGAACCACGATTTTCGAAATAAATTTTAAAACGTTGTTCTGGCTTAAGTCTATTCATGGTGAAATGGTAAACAAAAGTAAGCATAAATCAGCTGTCAGCTTTTTATACTTAGTTTTGTTAGCTAAATTGGCTATCGCTGGAAAAAGTATTGTCAATTCAAAAAATAAAACTCTAAAAAACATCCTTTACATTGTATTTCATTTTCAATTTTCAATGCATGATTCATATCCACTATAGTACGAGTATCTATAGACTGTGGTAGGTAGTTACATTATAATGATGAGTATTTTAAAGAGGTTTAATGACTATATTTGTAATCGCAATATAAACCATATTTTTTATGCGTTGTGTTATAGAACTTTTCATGCTCTGTATATTATTGAATAAATAAACTTGATTGTAACTGATGCAACTATCAAATAACGTTTTGATGTTTTTAGTCTTGCAATGCAAGTCAATACGGTAATTATTTCTGAATTAGAATATTTGAAAGCTGTGGCCCCAAATTTATTGAGAAACGTTAAGTTTTATAGATATATTTTTTTCTATAATTCAAGCCTTTTTTATCGTCCTTTGTCTGAGTGTCCTAATTTGTGCCTTTGATATGGAAAGTTCAATCGGAAATAATTACGACTGCTTTGATAATTTACCCGGCCGTCAAGTACTAAGCTTTTCAAGAACCTTTATCATGGGTACTAATTAATGTAAATTTATAATGTAGCTAAATTCAAATATTTTTAAAAATGAATTAAAAAGTCCCTAACATGGTTTATATTTTATCTCTGGATCTTTCCAATTAAATAAAATATTATTCTAAAATTAATTTCGGTAAAATCAACAAACATTTTTAGAAATCAAGATTATTTTGTATTTTAATTTTTTTATTAATAATATTTTTATCTTTGACAAGTCATGAGGCTTAACGACTTGAGTGAAAGACATTACAAAAATATCCAGGCTTGAAAAAATCATACAGACGTATTATGTCGTCAACGAGATTCAAACCAGGGAATGATGATGAATGGAGTGATAAGGTATTTCACCTCTTGTCTCCGATATCTCGAGTGCCATAACTTGTGGTGAAGTTTTGGGATCCTTCGGTATAAGAAATCCATGCCCACGTTAATACAGGTTAATACTGAAATCAAGAATTTGTTTACTTTATTACTCTAAATGATGAACTAAACTCGGCAGAAGAAATCGGAAAATGAATATTCAAAAACTTTGAAGTTCAATATCTCAGTTTGATGTAAATTTCAGATGAAATCTTATTTTTTCGGGGTCAAGATAAACCAACGAGATCTAAACTAAAAACCTTGGCGAACAAGATAAACCATCAATAGGTGAAGTGAATGTCATGTTATATAAAGCAAGAAAATAATTTGAAAAAAATTATGTAGTTTTTAAATGACATACTTTGGAACTGTGTGATTATGAATGATGCACGTGAGATCATGATTGCGTGATTAGAAAGAACAGGTCATCGAATCCCATGCGATTAAATAATTAAAGGAATCTCTGACATTTACGGGTATTTATTAGGGTCTGGGTCTCCCGCTGGGGGTTGCTGGGATGGACGATGTCGTGAAGAGCAGTGGCTAGAGAGATCTAACGAAACATTCTACTGGCTCTCTCTCACATTCTTGTGACCTGGACAGGGTGAATTTCTGCCGGACTGTGACCGAGCCCTGCGACCGCAAGACAAATCTGACGTCTGTCGCCCCCCCCCCCCCCCCCCCCTTTTGGGGGTGTATGATTTCTATAGCTTCTCTCTAGTTGGCTTTTGAATTTATTGTGAGAACGCGTCTTACGTTCAATGGTACAGGTATGCCTCTGGTACGATGATACCGGAGCCAATCCGTGATGGTATTAAGAAGTTTATAACTGAACGTAATAAAAAAAAGTAATATTGACGAATCGAAACGAGAGTAAACAACTCTCAAAACCATTCAGGATAGGGTGTAAATAAATAAAATAAATAAAAAATAACATCAATATATACATGTGCATTATACATATATGTATACAAACGAAACAGGGTGGCACTATCTCTTATTATGTAAATAATAATCTCTCTCTAATAATTAATCTCTTTCCACAGATTCGTTGAAAATATATCACAGAATAATGCTCAAGCATTAAAACCATTGTATGTATTTAAACTCAATTCAAGTGGTTAATAAAACAAAGATAATAAATAAAAAATATATTACATATATTCAAAAATACACATTCCTCCGATGATGACCAGCAGATGAAGTAAGAGGTGAGTAGGTGATCTGAATCTCATATCGAAAACACGTTAAATTTTACGCTATAACCCTGTCTAGTAGGAGAGGAACGTCCAGCCACATTTGGAGGCAGGATCGCATCCCACAGTAAAATAAACAAATAAAATAAATCCATCATTCAGAGTTTTTAGACCAATGTGAGAGTTATAAAGTATTTAAAAAAAAATACTTATACGCACCTATATAACTAAAAAATAATGATTAAAAACATTTAAAAAAATGTGTTTTTTTATTTTAAGGGATTTCTTTTGCTTAGTAGTAATGTATGAGTAGGTAAAGTTACACAACAACTTCAAAATTCTTAGGTTAACACTAATACAAAAACACATCACGGAATTTAAATAAATAATGTAAATTTTTGTCCAAATTTGAATAAACCCAGCCATTTTAATAGACCCGGTGGATTAACCCCTACAATGAAAGGAAAATTAAAGTTCTCGGAATATTTTCCGAAAATTTGTTAATAATATCAAATAAGCATATGTATGAACGTGTTATGCAAATAAAGTATTTAAACCTTCATTGCGTTTTATATGCAGATTAGTGTCCGTCCAACATCAAGGTCAAATGTTTACATGAAAACCCGAGTGCGCTGTATTCAAATGTTGACCGCGAAGAGAAACTAGAGATGGCAAGGTCGAAGAAATTCTTATAAATATTAATTTTCTGGACTGACTCGTGCGCCAAAATATTTTCATTGTGAAATAAAAGAGTGTTATTGATTTATTAATTATATATTAGCGGTCCGTAATCTGCATGCCCCGAATTCAGATTTAGTTATACTCGTACATAATTTATAATAGGAGCCGCAAGTTTTGGGGAAGGGGGAGGTAAGTATATTTTTATTGGGATCCTAGAGTGCAAGTGAATAAAATTTCCGGATGGATTTTAATATAATACATATTTACATGGAGGTGTGGAGATTGTGTCTATTGCAGACCCTAAGTAATAAAAAAATTTCAAAAATGATCTAGACAGAGAATAGGCGAAATGTTCGGGGGAGTGAGGGGGTGGCTATATTTTTATTACAATCCTAGAGCGCAACTGAACAGAATTTCTGGATAGCTTTCAATACAATACAATTACATGGGGAGAGAGGGGGAGACTGTTTTGCGGTCTTAAAGAGTTAAAACTCTTAATTTACCTAATACACATTTATATCGTTAGGAGGGGATTTGGTGGACAGAGGGTGCTAAAGTTTTGCGCAAGTCTCGAAGAGTAACTTTGTAAAACTTAGAACGGATGGTATTCAATAATATACACATTTACATCATAGGCGGGAGGAGTGTTAGTTAAATGATTCTAAAGAGCGCAAACTCCTGTAGATTTATTAACGTAAACTGTGAAGGAAAGCCACAAGGTATTAATTAGTTAACCAACTACAGAAATATAACTAATCGAACTTAATTTTATAAAATATTATTTGAAGATTCTGTATATTATTGCACGCGTTGCTTTGTTAAGTGGAATCGAAGCGGGATACGTAACTTTCATAACGTTCCGAGATAGGGTGGAACCTTTTGGGGTTTCCTTCATTTTTAGAATTATGCGAAATTTGGTTTAGATCGGTCAAATTGTTATATAGGTTATATAGAGAACAGACAGACTGACATTTAGTTTAATACGAATTGTACATATAGTTTTATATTTTTAAATTATTTAAATTATCCCTTCACAAACCCACGACACGAATTATTTAAATGACTTATACGGTAGTACCTATGCGTGTTTTTTTATTATTTATTAATTGCCCAGAACATTAACGCAATAATTAGCACAATCACAATTTGACGACCCATCACAGTCATCAAAATACTATTTTGTGGTGAGCAGGTGCCAATTGTAAATTGATATTAATTGCGTCAAAAAATAAAATGTTGCGTTGATGGAATGAATGAATTAAAATTTAAATAAAACTAGTATTAAATTCACGGAGAAATAAATGCATATTAAATTCAAATAAATTTCTGGGTGACCTGACAAGTACCTGTAATGTTGTTTGTGTGGGTACGTATTATTAATACGCGGAAGTAACATATGTGTGATGTGAATTTAAATCTACAGTGTTATATTAGGCATTCACCAGTATTTCGATGAAATAAAAAATATCAACTCAATCTCTCTTTATTTTTTAAATTCACTATTGGTTTATAATTATATTAATGTATATTATAAAGCATTTTTATTTACTTTTTTAATGTTATATTTTGTATATCAACTAGCCAATCTTGAGCGTGTGATACTCGAATAATACAGTTATTTTTCTAGCAAGTTTACATGGGTGCAGTATGCAAAGGAAACTTGTAATTGAATTGAATATGTTTATTGACGTAATAACACAGCATGTTTCAGAATTTTGTACACTGTACTTGGACGAAATATGAAACATAAAAAAAAAAATATTTTTCTTTGTTATTTCTTTACTTCCTCACTGCGATTAATCAGTAATCATGTTTTGCAATATACAATTATTACAATAATATTTAAGCATGGTATTTTGGGGAACAACTTATTAAAGAATAAATATTTGTTTTACAGCACCATAATGGGTCGTGATTTTCTCATAACACACCGGTTATGACATGATTAATTCGTTCACCTATGACATTTAACTTTGTTCATCAACTAAACCGGTGCCATTCTGCAGCAGTACGGTTTAATTTACACTAATTCCCTCGCTGCAACGAATAGTGAAGTTTTGAATCGTTTCCGTCGCACAACTACGGCCGATTCTATTTCACTATCGCCCAATAGATCTCAATATTGTAACCAAAATTCATTGTCCTTTTGTCATCGTGTTCATTATGCTAAGATCAGTTTTACATTCATTCTTAATTTGTTAATTATTGTAACGTATATGGTTGCGACACTGTATTGTCCTTTATAACGTCTGTGCCACGGTATCTTACATAATCTGATATCTGATCTGGAGAACAGAAGATTATTAAAAAAGAGCGCAATTGCGCGTCCCCCCCCCCCACCATCTGCGATTACTCGGACTGGTCAGCCTTCTCACATCTGTCACCAAGTGGTCACACATACACACACTTTGACAAATATCTCACAATATTTACTTCACTATAAATGAGTTTGCCACATACATGCCTGAGTATCCTTGTTTCCTACTTTTTTGCCAGCTTCAAGTTTCTTCATACATCAGTATTGGTACCAGGATATTATATATATGAGCTTTTTGAAATAGTTATTCGGTGCATTCCACTTCATATTCTATTGCGGTCTCATGCTATTAAAAAGTCCGTGACTACAGTCACTACAAAGCGCCATCTATCTGTTAACATTGCCGTTATGGCCCATTCTGCTGGACATTTGCCTGCCTCAGTTTTAATTATTTTGGCTTATGTTAGGGGGGTCTTGTGCGTATTACGGGACCTTAGTACCGGGCCATGTACCGTATTTTGATCATGAACTGTTTGGCGATTATTTGGCGTCAAAAGATAGCAATACTCCGCACCACAACCGCGGAAACCGGGAACCGATCACTCTTATCCAGCTCCTCGGAAACATCTACTCGCACTTTGGTACCGCCTCCAGTACATTGCGTCAATCTGATAATTTATAATTTAACAATCCATATAAATTTAATCTCTACATTAACGCCAACCAGTAAGTACTGTTTCATTGCCATAGCTGTATACGCAAATACAAATCACAATAATTCTTAACATTTCGTATACACACGGGAGATGCGAGGAGATATAGGGCCCTCGATTCTCACCTTTTAAATCCTTCTGACACAAATAATCCTATTGGTGACCTCAATGAGTCTACTCAAACATTAACCACAAATCCCATAAAGTATGTATTATAATTGTACACTTAATCAAATATAATAATAATATTATATATTCTAATATTCTTGCATAATAGCATATTTTAAAGGGATACAAAGTTTAAATATCAGGAGTCGCTTGTGTTAAATAACTTAATAGAATTTATAAAAACGATTTCTGTCTCTTTGCATCCATTTTTGATCTGTTATTGTATTTTAATATTAGTTTCAGCGACTCTCAAAACTGTGTTGCCGCACTAAATGATAAAAATGTATTTTTAAAACGGGTATAATAAGAATATTATAAGAAAACTTGGCGTTATGCAGGCGGCAGTTCAGAAGTTGCTCATCTAAATATGACGGAGACTCTCTGGCAAGAGAATGTAACTCTTCTCAGACATCTTTCTATATTCATTACTAGGATAAAGTATGTATCTGTGATTCTCTACTGTTTCCCCGAAAATGGTAAGCGTCCATGGATAGATTTTCAGTAAAATCATTCATGGCTCTGGAAACACAATTAAACCTGTTTTATTAAAATAACCTTATAATATTTTATAAACTCAAAGATGCATTTATTTTTTGATCATCATCCACGTCGGTCTCTCATGACTGAGGATCGCAATTTCTCTTGACTATAATCCTCCACTCTTTTCGGCATCCTGCAGGCAATAGGTGTGTGAGTTATTTTAAGATTTTGTCGTCTTTTAAACATATTCTTTGAAATTATTAGTAATATTATACCTATTAAAATTTGGTATTTAATCAAATTTATCATATTTGTCGTTATTTTTAATTTGTTGGGATATATATAATATATATATTATTATATTAATCGCGTTCAAGTAGTCGGAATCATCAATTTGTAAGTTGGGCTGTGTGAGTATTGAGGTTATATTAATATGATTGACTAGTGATTGTGTCTGAAGGTTTTGTTGCTGTGAGACAGAAGCTCCTAATATCTTCTAGTCTCATGAGTATCATTTGTATGTCATAGTGCACTTGCAAGATTTCGTATATTATATTTCGTATATTTTATATGATAAATTCGCAGTTGAACTTTGGAGTGGCTCGCTCGAGACACTGTTGAATGGAGTTATCTATAAAATAACGGTCTGCGGAAGAGTGGTCGCTAGGCGCTTGCGCAGTATCCGTCTCTGGTGCATACTTCGTTCGGTTTGGGCCTTATACGATTGATAGGTGAGTCTTTACACAGCCATGTCTATGGGCGCGTGCAGAGTCATCACAAAATTTTAGCGTTCTGAACAAGTTATAATAAAAAGTAAAATACAGACATGAGTTTTTTACAAGAAACACATTTTTTGTAGTTATTTAATTTTGGTCAACGCAACGCAAATTAAGGAAACGATATATTCTTTGTCCACTTGTCAGATTTTACGATGTTCGGAAAACGTTAAATTAAAAAATGTATTTAAATTTTGGCTTAATCAATGATGCATTTTTTTTCCTTAGACGTGATTAAAAATTACGTTTAAGTAACCAATCATAAAATTAAATACGGCAATATAAAAATCATATTAAAAATAATCTTTAATAGTTTAAGAAGCTTAGCTCATCACATTTTCTCGTTCCAACAATTCTCAGTTCATGGTATCCACAGAGAGTCAGTTTGTTGGACCATAAAATGAGTTATTAAACCTTTGTGCTAGCACTGGGAATACACGTTGAGTCCGCTCCATTGACGAAGCTTGCTAGAACATAAAGCTGGACTTTAATATCAACAGGCTTGATCTCTAAAATTCACAAAGGAAAAAATAGTCCCCCTGTATAAATTAATGTTTTTAAAATGCTTTTAATTTAGACTTTGATTTATAAATCTCTTGGAAACTGAAAGTAATTTTTGTAAAAAATTGTTAACCGAATATAAACAATAATTATTAGGACTAATTCTTCATTTAAAAACTAGCCATTCACTAGTTGATCGTCACCGAGTGCTTTTAATCCACTGTCGTAATCTTTTGGGTACTTCGCTAACCTTCGTCATATAACTCCAACTGCTCCAAAATTTAATGTCCCCACACTTTAAGTTTTACAGGTTTTTTAGTCTTGTGGGTACTATCTAAGAATATACTTTGTCCATCGATTAAATTATCTGTATGAGTTGATATATGACTCATTATCTTATGATTTTTAGCAGTGATAATGACACCCTTCCCCTTGTGCCGCTCTATAACCTATTAGCTTATTTTTCTGTCTTTTCAAGTTTCCAGTATATTTATTTTCATACAACATTGTATCTTCTGGAGTTCCTGAGTTAGCTTAGTATTCCGAGTCCGGGTATCACTATCATACATAAGAATTAGAAGACTGCACTGATCAAATATTCTTCTCTTAAGTCATCGTGGCAAATTGCTCAAATGTACGAGGCACACAGAATCGAAAATACGTTGCACATTGATGATTTAAGGAACAATAAAAACAGTTAAGAAAAATAAGAACTAAAATACATTGTAATGAAATAATTTTTAATACAAATTAAGTTAATCAATTAGAAAGATATACAGAAGAAATCTATCTATCGAAAAAATATTCAGTTTCTACCATTCTAGTTGATTAATTTAATTTGTGTTAAAATACCACACAATTATGTCCCTGAAAATGCAACTTCACAACAAAAATCAGTTTTCCTTAATAAATAATATTTGATAACAGTCTTCGCAGTAGGTCCCTTATTACTGAGAAACGTTATTTTACTATCAGTGCAAATATTTCGCCAATTTTTTCTGTTCATTCGATTCTGAGAATGTGTGCAATGTTGAGGATATCGGAAAGTTACTGTTTGGTCGATCAGTTGTCTCGACGATATTTACCTTCTTCGTCAGCTCTATACGATTATTAGTATCTGTAAATTGTAATCTGCGGAATATTTTCAATGAATCAAAGGATGCCCTGTTGCCATTTATACAAGGATAATCCATATTTAATACTAATTTCTTACAAAATAGGTTTACTAACCATTTTACCCTAAACATGCCACTTTAGCAAATAAAAAGTATATATTCTTAGCGTTCATGTAAAAATATGAGACCTACGACGATAAGTTTATTAAATTCCAAAATTAATGCAGTCTGCACGGAAATTAATTAAAAAACAACTTGTTGGTCACTAAACTTGTACTTAGTATAATAATAAAGTTATAAAACTGATATATTTTTAGCCTAAAAAAAATTTATAAGTCTTTACTAGAATAAAACTATGCAAAATAGTTTATATGTAATGTATTTAAAAAAAAAAGACTTTATTTTTAAAATAAAAGACCACGAATATACTACATGTCTCATACATAATTTTATTAACGCATTTTATAAATAAATCTTGATAATTCTGGGCAAATGAGTCAAATCAGATGTTTAATAGCAAGATAAACTCGCGATCTTTGGCTTCGAAAATAAACTTTTGTAATATTTATAAGAATTAAAATATTTTATTTTAGTTTTAACATACTCAAAAATACATTAATGACTCAAAAAAACTTGCAATTGGAATTAAATCTATAAATATAATAATTTAGTCGTAATATCGTGTAGCCAGTGGCGTAACAACAGATTGCTGTACCTCCGAGAAAACTCATAACCCGGGCTCCCAACCCCTTCTCTCCCACCAAAAACTCAACTCATTTCACTTTTTAAAATTGAAAATAATTAATAAAAATATACTTATATAGTTACTACGAAAATATTCGTGTTGCCGTAAATACTTCGATAGCTAGATCTGGGTTCTCTATTGGTAATGATGAATACAGTAATTCAAACTATGTAAATTCAAATTACACAAACCTTTGTGAACCTGTGCTGGTTGACGCCGATGTCGCTCTCCTTGTAGTCTGATGGTCCTTAAATATGCTGATCAGTCACCGAAAACCTTTACACAACCGAAAATCCGAAAATATATAATACTAAATGTTTTTATTATCGCCGCCGTAAAAGTCCGTCCGAATCACAATAACTCTCTTCCCAGAAGCAGCTTCGCTTTTGTTTTCTGTTTTTAAATCCACACAAAAAGAACACATATATTCAAAATTTTATATCAGGCCTACTTATCGAAGTATAAAAGCGCGTAAACAATTCGTATATATATATATATATATATATATATATATTTAAGATATGCGTATTCATTAATTCTTCTCGAAGATATTTAAACCTCTTCTTTAATTGTTGCAATTGTTGAAGGTCCTCGGACGGCTGTCCGGGCGGGAGCTCCGCTACTACTTGAAGCATTCAATATGCAATAATAATATAAATTTAATGTATTTATTAATTGATTAAATAATACTTTTACATTTGTTTTAAATAAGTTAAATTGTAGATGAATTATATTCGAGAAATTTTTTGGAAAATCTCTTAAGTAAGTATATGGTTATTATGTAATTTGAATTTTTAAATAAGATATTAAAAAAACGTAATATTTTTCATAATATTTCGTGGAAACAATTACTTGTGAATTTTATTTCAGATCACGTACATGTGAATGACACAGCCTTCTAGGCAAATAGTCTTCAGACCTTTATCAGTTACCAAACAATACCGAGATGGCAAGGATAATGTAATCTTGGATACAGCATATAGGTGTCTAAATAATATTCAATATATAGCAAAAAAATTCCAGTTGAGTTTACAATACTTTCCACGTAAAGGTATTTTTTTTTACTGAAAAGACATTGTATTGTAATCTTGCAATTTTTTAACATAGTTCTGTGTCAATAAAATAAATAAGATTAATCTATCAGAAATTTATTCAACAAAAAGCCCATATTGAAAAAATATTTAGTGACAACTGGGTTAGTGATATTTGCTTGTAAAAATGGAATGATACTAGTAGATGTATTATTTATAAAGACTGCCGAGTATAAATCTCAATTTATCTTAGCAAACATACATGGTTCACGTGGCGAAATGGTAATGCGATTCCCCATATAGGAAACGTTCTGGGTTCGCATATCGGTAATCCTGGTAAAATAATAAAATATTTTTTCGATAAGGTAGATTTTTCTATACATCTTTTTAATTATTTATATTTTTATTATTTATTATTTTGTTTTTTATTATAAATAAAATTATTATATGAAGAACTTCGTTTCTGAATTCAATATATTTTTAAATCTAAAAATTATTTAATATTGCACCTGTAATTTTAATATCATATACATTACACTTTCTGGATGAATTTTGATATTTCATACAAGGCACTCTCTGGACCTTTTTATTTATACTGATCAATGATAAACACGTTAAGTAAATGGATGAATTTATATAAATAAGTAATTTTTCCGAATCATTTAGTGTATAGTTTTTTTTATTAAGGAGAACAAATTCTTATTGTGAAGTTATAATTAATCAGAACACAGGTCTGTGATATTTTAAATACTAATTAAATGTATTAATTAGAAAGATATACATATAAAATCGATTTTATAGAAAAACATTTAAAACTGGATCTCTTTCCAAACCAGGAAAGGTGCATTATACAACTATGCTACAGCAACATTATTTTTGACGACAAATTTTCGAACCAATATATTACAATGTATCTCATTCTCATCTCCTTATCCTCGGAGGGCCAGGGGTCCAAAGTTTCGACAAGACGCTTCCATCTTCCCCTATCTTGCACCGCTTCGTTACTTGTTAACCAATCAACACCTAATCTGTTTACATATCCTTTGTTGCTGTTTATTTTAGTTTAGTCTGAGGAGCGATCCACCGAATACCTTCCTTCCGAATTTACTATGAAGATATATTTTCGTAGTCGTCCCACTAGCATTCGCAGGTACTGTCCACTCTACTTTAATTACTACCATTTTACTGTATGTAAAAAAGTCCATGCCTAGGGTCTTCCTTATCTCGGTAGTTCTCACTCAGTCCCATTATGATACTCCTGCTACTCTTCCAAGTTAATTCATTACAACATACTGAAATCAAATAATGAAGAATAAAATAATTTGCAATTAATTTTTATTAAAATAAGTTTTCAGTAATTAATGGATATGAATAAAAACAATGTTGTAACTCTACTTTAGTTATAAAATTGTTGTAACTCTACTTTAGTTATAAAATTGTTATAACTCTACTAATAATTTTTTATTTATTTATATCCATCCATCATGATGAAACTATACAAAGATAACGCCGATTCTATCAATAATATAAGGTTTTCAGTAGTTTTATGACAGACTAAAGAAGAATCTAGAATTAAGTAAATAATGTAAAGTGAGTAATATTAAGAAAGAATCACTTAGGTGATTTAGTCATTTGGAACGGATGGATGAGGAGAGAATGGTAAGAAAGATATATTACGCAAGTGCTAGATACCACAAGAAGTAGAGAACGTCCGCGAAAGACTTGGAACGACCAGGTAAACAAGATACTGGAATATGGTTCTATTGAAAGCCTCAATAATCAGCTAGCTTGTATGAGAAAATGTATGAATGTGGATGATACGAGTACTGTTTGTCAGGACAGAAGAGTGTGGCACTCTATCCTCTCTGTCTACGGCGTGATGCTAAGAAAGTAAGTGAGAAGTTTCAGAATTCTCAAATGCATTTCAATACGAGGTACAACAAAAAGACCGCTTACACGTTAAATGGTTAATTAAAGCAAAAGAAAAGTTGCTTAGTTAAGAAAAAACACGTACTTTGTACGAAATTCCGTTAATAAAAGACACTATTTGGCATTATTCCGAATAAATGAAAGTTCTCTACATTTAAATTTTCATTTAAACGAGATCAAATCTGAATAGCAGAAAATGGGAAAACAATGCTTTCGGAGTAAGCTATAGAAACTCTAGGTTTATTATGTACCGGGCATGTCATGGAAATCAGATTGCACCCGAGCGCAACTTGGAAAATTGTGCTTGCAATAAATTGTAGTATGTTTCAAAATCTCGGGCAAGTTAAACCTTTTATCACATGGAAAAGATTTACGATAAATTACAACCGCCACTGTAAGTCCTAAACATATTCAAATTAGTGGAACTACTTAAAAAAATATTATTAACAAAGTGGAAATAAATGGGGCAACACTTTATCTTTAAATTATAGTACCTTAATATTTAAGATCTAACTGTATTTTTATATTTTATTTATCTTTGTAATAAATACGAATTTAATTACATAAGAAATCACACAAGTTCAAATTTTAAAATAATTCCAATTAATTAAAATTTTAGTAGGAAAGGGGAAATTTCATTCATGGAATATTTATTACATGATACAATTTTCCAATCCAGACAACAGTTTGGTAAATGTCTATATTTTTTGGAGTTACCACATTTGCATCAAAATACAGAAAATCCACAATTGCATAAAAATAAATTAATTTTAAAAATTATGATAAAAAAAATAAATCAAAAAAGCGTTTTTCAGAATACTAAACAATTTATTTATTTATTGAATTCTGTTCCTGAATCAGAGTTTGCAAATGTCGCCAATAGAAAAATGTATATATTTTATTTAATGATTAAAATTATATTATTAATCATTGTATATATGAGGCGCGTTTTTTAAGTAAGTACCGTTGCCGGATATTCCGGTGTGGCGTCGCGGTTACAATATTGCGCACGCGCAAAGGTTTCCTTCATCTGTCGACTCACCAGATGCAACGTTAGAGTCATTCACATAGTGTGACCATCTTGTAGTGAGTCGTTGAAAAATTCAATGATCAGCCCGCCGACTGTGAGATACGATCCGTGATTCGTTTCTTGAATGCACGATTCATGAAACTAGCTGATCATGCACGATACATGAAACCATCGCCAAGTGTGTCCTGTTTTGTCCCGATTTGGCGCCAAGTGATTTCAATATTTTCGTTCATTTGAAGCGGTTCCAAGATGGCAAGCATTTTGATAACAATAATGAACTCAATGACGGAGTACAAATATGGTTTTCATCCTAGGCGGCGTTATTGCCCCGTTTGGTGCCCCGTTCGGTGCCCCGTTATGAAAAGTGCCTTAATAATGGTGGCTACTATGTTGACTATGTTAAAGTGTTGTAAAAATGACGTGTTTCTTTAAAAAAAAATCCGGTACTTACTTAAAAACGCGCCTCGTATATTATCTTAATCTCTTAGAACATTGATATTTTAAATTGAAAAAAAAACTACTCTCAATAAGTAATCAGAATCATTATTTTTATAAAAAAGTTGTTAGTTACTTAAAAACTCGGTAAATTTTTTTTTTTTCGGTTTTTTTATTATTTCTTCTTTGTTACATATATATGCATTTTAATTTCATTTTTTGCCAAACTGCATAGCGGTTTTACGGCAAGGGTCGCCTTTTACAAAGTTAAATATATTTTTTTATAAATAAAATATAACAAGGAGAACAAAATGGGATTAGGAGACGTTAGATGAATTAAAATCACATGGTGTAACAGACCTAGTCCACAGTATTTTATGGATGGACGCTTAAATATAATATAACAAGGAAATAAAAAATTAGATAAGAATATGTTCTTTTACTTTGTATTTTAAGGTGGTCACTGGGATCTCATAATTTTTTTAAATGTTTAATAAGCTTTATTTAGTACTCTCATGGTTCGACCCGACGATCTAGTTGAATAGCTATGGTGAGGATTAGTATTAATATTTCCATAATTTATCAACTCTTCGAATATTATAGCATACGTTACTTTTTTGTCAACTATTAAGATTTTGCATATTGTTTATTGCATATATTCGTTTTGTTATCTACAATAAGATTTTTAACTGTTTAATTTTATTAATATCTATTTTATATGTCAGTCTATAGGTACTCACTCCACAATTGATAACCGAGTCGATCATCGTAAAGTATATTTATAAATTATGCGAATAATTATTTTAAATATCATGGATCATAGACTTTAACGTCACGCTGTGCCAATATATTTCACCTGACGTACTGCAAAATTGCCAAGTTGTTCGGTCACTTACTCCGGAGCGCTGCACTTCATAACTAACAGCACACAGCACTAAATAAAACAGGATCTACTTTACAATTCCTTCATGAGCTTCAGACCGACGGCTTTGTTTCTGAATAAATGTGCATTTGTACACAGATTGCATTTAATGTTCCGCGCGGCGTGAAAATGCAATTTTATTGACGAATTATTCAAAAAGTGCTAGTTTTTTATTGTACCAAGAGTGCAGAAATACTGCAATGCAGCTAGGCCGTACGTAATAAAAGAATTCTGTTTTTGAAATACCAGCAAGTTAACGTCATATTTTTTTGTTATTACCACGTGCCTTGCTTTGGAATAGTTTATTGCTATTAATGTATTTAGGAAGTCTTATGTTATTTGTCTTCACTTTTAAATACAAATATTTTAAATACTGTGTGAAATTTGATGGTTTTGGGATAATTTTTTGGAGAAAAGGAAAATGATATATATAAAATATTTTAGAAACAAAATTAGTAGCATCATGAATTTGATTCATATGTAGTCGTGTTTTGAAAATTATAAAGGCTTTCTAGAGGGTTGGTTTTTGCGTGTTTAACCACGATCAAATGAGTACTATGTGTATCGTCAGATATGTGGTCATCAGATTTAGGTGTTTTAATTGGGTTATCGCGAAGAAAGTGTGGATTATGTCGCGGTGTATGTGTGTTGATCAGAAGGTTGCTAGCGCGAGTAATGGGGGCCTTATATCTCCCAGTTCGCCATGATGTTCGAGTAATCGCGGAGTGTGAGAAATATGTATGATGGCGGACTAGAGCAGGTTACACTAGACTTATTTGACACTGTTTTACAAAGTTGCGTACAAGCACCTATTGAAGGCTGATCTAAAGCTTACGATCGGGAAGACGGCAGGTTAGCCAGAGATGCTCACGCGTCAGTCTTCCCGATGATTGCCACTTGATGTTATTATAGCGAGTCACCTAACATCGGAACTAGGAGTGTTTATGGCTGTTTACAGCTAGCTTAAAAGGTAGGTAACTGTGAGGCGCTTTCAGGGTTTCCACAGCCTCGACAACATCATTGTTGAGTTAATTCAATTCTATGATAGCAAAGTTTGCTGATATATGTAGAATTTTGGTTTTTGGTATCCTCATAGGAAATAAGCGGAGTTTGTAAGATCTGGAGATCTTGGTGGCCCTTAGTGAACTGTCTAGCAAATCCAGATGTACGTCTTTATTGATTTTGTAATACAGCCCCCCTAACTCTTGCAATGTTCTCGGTTGTGCTAGGTGATCGTACACTACCCCTAAACTGATCACATCCATTTATTAAACTTTTCTACCCATTTCAAGATAGCGATGCGAGAAGAAATACATCTATAACGCGCAATTTAAACTCATATTTGAAACGTCTCCGCACTTCTATAAACGCGGTGGGCAACCGATCGGTTATCGATGTCGTCTGCAAGTATACTGATGGTAGAAACTAGTGATGGTAAAATCGTTATTTAAACTGTTAATGTGACTATGATTATGTCCGATTGTAACGATGATTGATAATTGATTAACGCAATTCTTCAAGCAATGTCTGGTACACTAAAAAGTAAACCACCTACAGCTAAATCTTAATTACCAATCATTATTGAATCTCAGTTACCAATCGATTTACCATTCGTAATAGAAACTGTACAATTTGTAAAACACACGATTACACAAGTTAACTCATGTTGCGCATGTAGCCGCTCATGCACACTTAAAACCGTCAGATTTCATTGAGTAATCCCACACTTACACTTTTATTTTATTTGTATTAATATTTTACTTTTTTGACAGTTTTAATAAATTATTAGCATTTATGAAGATTTATATAGTTAATCTGTTGAAAATTTGGATATTTAAAATGTAATAAAATATAATTTATAAAATCATCACTTACCTGTATATACATACATTACAATAACACGTAGATATAAATATTTTTGAGACTTTGAAGAATGAACAAATTAATAATGAATGACTGCGTGGTTGCTGGGGTGATTTAAAATTTGATGTGGAAGGAGTGAGTTAGAAAAATATGGTAAGAAAGATAATGTTGAACGAAAGAAAATGACGCTACTATTGATAGCATCAAAAATAGAAGACGTTCATGAAAGATCAGAAGTCACCAGGTTAACTACAGTATGTTTATCATTTTGCACTCGCGCCAGGGTGATTTTATAACGGTTCTGCATAATTAATATCAGAGTAACGATTAAAAATACTAAACCAAATATAGGTTATTCTAATTAATTAAATATTCCAGATTTTTCCCATTCGGTAATAAATTCGTGGGTAAGGATATTGAAATGCAATTAAGTAACAGAAAAACAATCTCATTATATGATATTATCATCATCATTATCAGGCATTTTTTACTATCCACTTTAGCGTGTACTTTTAACCTCTTGACTTCTCTCGGATACTATTTGATGAATGTGTTAGTCCAACGATTATCCTCCGACAAATGTAAACTTCCCATTATTTCTCAATTATTATTACAATTTTTACATGTTAAATTATTTAATTGATGTAGTGATTTGTTCACATTTTATATTATATCATATTTATATAAAATTAATACAATTAATTAATTTAATAAATAAAAAACAGTTAATAAATGGAACACGAAACACTAAATGGAACATGGTCCCATATTATTTCAGTCTATTACTCCTACAAAAACAGTAACGTAACTCAAAATATATGTTTTTGAGTTGTCCTAGAAGCCTTGAGTGACGAGTATTGACAGAATCACAAAATGCATATTTAAAGAATATTATAAACTTCGTTGTTTGCAAATCTCGCAATTCTAATTGCAAGAGCTATTTCACATTTCAGCTAAACTGAAATAGAATTTCACATTGTTTTTTTTCTCTTAAAATTTTTCAAAACACTTTCGAAATTTCAGGAGGTTCTGAAATTTTGTAGTTTACGAGTTGGGATAGAATTCTCATATTTTTGACCACTAAGCACTTCAGAAAAGTATTAAATGATATATTTTGAACTTCTAGTAATTAAAGATCGATTTAAGTGGAAGTCACTTAATATAATACATAATATAATATAATGAAAATTGAAATAAACAAATAAAATATTATGTTTTTGGAATTTATTCTGCGTTTTTAATGACATTAATTGGATAACCGAATAGCATTTTACCAGTTACCTAATATTTAAAAAATGTCAATGTAACCGTATAATCTGTTTCAGATAAATGAAAATAGTGTGAAAGTAAATATAAAAAAAAATATAACTTTAATAAAAATATTTTATAAAACAAATTAGTTATAAGCGTGAAAATATTTTTTACTATTTTATACTTTTTTTATGTGTGGAATGAATCAACTTTTGGGTGGTATCTAACCACCCAAAAGATGAATCAACTGTTGGGTGGTAGATAACCATTTTGATACGTAGATAAACTTACAATCCTTCCCATTTGTTGATAAATGGCAAGATATCGACAATGTCAGTCTTTTGGAACTCATTCAAAAAGTCGACCAATTTTCAGGTAGAATAATTACTGAATTTTTAAAATAATTTTTGATGAATTGAAAACTATTAAAATAGTACATTAACCTCGTGCAGGTAATTTGTACGATTTTGATTAAAAACTGACTTTATCTTAGGAGTATTTTTTATTACAAAAAATTATGAAGCTATTTTTGATAATAATGCACAAATATATATTTTTTATCAAATCCTGTTAACTCAATTGTATACTCACATGTTTTAACTGCAGACAGGATATTAACACTTCAACAACAGGTAAATATAGTGTAATAATATCATCGTCGCTTGCCGTTTCCCTGTGTAGTTGTAGGGTTTCTGGAACTTGTGGTCTGAAGTTTCTTCGAGTTGGATAACTTGCAAGTTAGAATCTGACCCAGGGCTGCTACCCGCAATAATCCACCATCCACATCCCTTAACATACGCCCGACAAGTTTCAAGTCCAAACTTGCCTCCGGCAACATGACAACAATTGCCTTCAGTTCAAATTCAGGGCGTCCCGTACTAACATGGCTACAAATCATTCTACAAGTAGTGTGAATATAACAAACAATCTTGTTCTTGTCTTGCAAATGTCCTCTGACAATATTTCAACGATATAAACTCTTGGAAAAGTAAACGTGAATATTATATTAATATTACAATTGCAGTTGTCAATGGGTTAGAAAATCATCTGTAAAGGAAAAGAGATATGTAATTTTAGCAATATTTAAATATGTCAAAGAACATACAATTACTGGATTTTTACCTGCAAAGACACTGTTATTAAATAAGTATCTTATATTTTTATATATTTTCAATTAAATATAATAAAAATAGCTTTACACATAAAACACATTTTATTTGTAAAGTTACGATTTTTCGGAACATATACAATTGATTTTATCTGTATAGCTTTCTAAATTTAAAAAAAGATATAAATTACTATGAAAATACACAAAAAATCTAACTATCAAACCTATAATACTCTGTATAGAAGTCGCTTCGATTGAAAAAAAATAAATATAGTAAATGTATGTGGATGAAATTTGATGACTTCTGAATTGGGCATCATAGTTTAAGTGGTTAACGCATTTTACTAGCAATATAAAATTTCAGCAATATATCCAAATGTTTGAATCCAGGTGATAACTATATTTTTTTGTATCAATATTTTCTGTGTATTTTATCTGATTAAGTGATTTTTAAAAATTTGGATTTTGATAAAATTCTTATTATTTTTATTGTCCCAAATCCAATCTACCAATTTTGCCAAGTTTGGCCAGATCTTGCCCAGTCTGCCCAATCCAATCTTTTCCAATCTGTTCAGCAGACGTTGGCTATCATCACTATGTTTACTGCGGTCCGAAATAGCTCTAAAGTAGTTGTAATGTAAGTTTACTTAATAAATTGTCAATTTTTTATGTTTATTTTTCAATTGTTAATAATCTTAACCGCGTAGTTATAATTAAAATTTTTATGGATATAATCCATAATGTAGATTTTCGAAAAACTGAAATTGTTGATTCTCTTTGCGTAGTTTTTTTCACAGGAGATATATACAATTGAGTTAATTTAGTTTGAAGTCAATCTATTGATCTAATTGTGTACGTATGTTAGTTGCAAGTGACTGTGCCGCTATTTGCACTATACCGTACCGTAATTTTTTGAGGAAACGCCTTGACAATGTCACGTGTTACGCAAAAACGCTAATTCAGAAGAGGTGTAAGTTCTTTATATATTGATATATGTGAAACACAGTGGTTAGAAACACCGCCGCCCCAATATTTGGATATACCCAAAAATGGTTGTGCAAGCCATTCCAGGAATAAGCCTAATGAATGAAGTCACCGGGAACATGCACAGGCGAAAACATTTCATGAAATTGCCCTCACCTCGCTCTGTAAAAAAACCCTGGTACGACAACAATCATTACGAATGGTCTGCGGGGAGACTAACAAGCAGTGGGGTGCGAGCTTTCCTCTACTCAACCACCGCGAGATCGTCCAATGCACCGCGCACTGCAGATGTAAATAAGGTCTCTCAGCTCTGCCGGTGATGAAGACAACACGAGTCGATTCTGGACAGTAAATCGAGCAACTCTGCCTGGGCGTGCCACTAGCTGCCGCCGTCGTCACCCCAGCACCAGCTCTCAGGAAGAATCGCCAACGGCCATTGGACTCTCTATTTCTTCTCAGCGAATGGCCGCGATTTCTAACTCCTTGCATTTATCACCGAGAGCGATCCAGTTCGAGCTCATCATACTGCCGATTCTGGCCATTTATTGTCTGTGTCTCTCTTTCTCACTCTCTTATTTTCTTTTTCCTTTTTGCGAGATTTCTGACGTTACCACAAGACCAATTACAAGGATCGCTGTTCTTCGGATCGGTTTCTTTCTAGCCGACCCGCTGCCCCTTGCTGCCATCGTCGTGTCACCGACGGAAAAGTCTGCTGCCGGTGACTGCGCCATTAAAGAGGCCAGTTTCAACTGACCCCTACGCTAGCCACTGCCTTAGTTATCCCCGCTGTCCCTCAACCCACGCAGCCTCCACCATCCGCGGCGTCGAACGCGGCTGTCGCCGCTTCACTATTACGTTATATAATTGCTCGGATGTCCGCTGTGATAATTTTTTACCATAAAATTTTCAATTAAATTTAAATGTATTAATTAGAAAGATATGTAAATATATCTTTCTAATTAATACGTTTAATTTGTATTGAAATTTTTATATATATATATAATCAATTTTATCGAAAAATATTGCTGTTGCTACCAGGAATCGAACCTGGATCTCATCTAATCCGGGAACGTAAATTAAAGATATTTAAGATTAAATAAATAAAGAAGATGGCTTTCAAATAATGGAACGATACGTGTATTTATTTGAAAAGTGTATCATATGGGTTCGAAAATTTGTCGTCAATGTACTGTGGTGCTATAGCATAATTAGTTAATGCACGTTCTCCGGATTAGAAGAGACCTAGATTCGAATCTCGGTAGCAACAACAATATTTTTATTTTATATGTATATCTATCTAATTAATACATTTAATTTGTATTAAAAATATTACAGACCTATGTTATGAATAATAACAATTTCACAATAAGAATGTGTTCTTCTTAATAATACAATTTTCTACCTTTTCCACTGTCTTTCACTGAGCTTTCTTGATACTCTGGTATCAATATATATATTTATATATCTTTTTTCAACTTAATCATTTTTCTCAATACGAAATAAAATAATCAATACTATATTTTATTCTGAATTCTGTTCCTTGCATTGTGCACAGAGGGGAAGAAACTATTAAAATAAATCATAAATCTATAAAAACGCAATCCTTGCACACGACACTCATCCATCTTAAAGAATCCGCCCAGTTATCGAACCCAGCTTCACTTCCGGCGTCGTGTAGTTTTCTTTCCCAACGACAGGGGCTGTCAAATAAATTAATGCTAATAAAGAAAGCGACGTTGTGGAGAGATAAGGACGCCCCAAGCGGGGTGTCCAACCCTAACCACAAAAAATAATCTAGATATTGCCCTCACAGAAGTTAGTGGTACATATAAACCGATCTAATTTATAGTGTCCCGTGGGTAACGTTTAGGGTTTTCCACTCAGAGCCCACCGCAACTTTAGGGGTGGTTCGTAATCAACCGAGTACAAAAATACAATTTTTAAAAAGTTTTTTTTTTTATGGGTGTATTAAGTGTAAGTTGTCTCTAGATTAATTTTACTGATAATTGATATAAGAGATCCTTCAAAATAATCCATAATTAATATTTTTTTCTGTAACACTTCGGGTTGAATTTAGTAATATAAAATCTCATGGCTTATTGTGAATTTATCTATATAAAGGAAGCTGGGTATTAATAAAAATTCTAGGAAATAAATATAAATGAAATAATTGAATTATCATAAACGAAAACATTATTTTACAATTAGCGCCGTCTGTGTACCAGTAGATACTTTAATTGCTTAGTTCTGAAAACTACCATGATAACTCACCGCGGTACCCATGGCGCTCTTTTGTATTCGCCGCATCGAGTTATTTACACTACTCTCTTCTTCCTTTAAGCGAGTAAATTACTCGAGTCATATAATTGGTTATTTGCTGAATTGAAAATTTCTTTCGGTTGATCCATTTTGTATGGAGTTGTTACCTGTGCTGTTTTTTAACAGAATAATGTTAGAAAGCCTTACAACTACCTGAAAATCATTGAAATGTCTACTTCCTCTTTTATTAATTCGCAAATTTTATTGTTTTACTGTTTTTAACGTATTGATTTCATGATTGTTCTATAAATTTGGTAGTTTTTGATTTGGAAAATACAAAAAGTAATGGGCAGAACTATTTCCTACGTTAACCTTTAATAAAAATAATAATTTTATTTAGTTATTACGTAAAAGATTTCCAAACAATAAATGAATCATGTTCAGTCATATAAAGTGTTCTTAAAAACGTCCATACATTTTTTATATGGGTAAGAAGGTATTATTTTACGTTAAAACTTAAAATTTAAAAACACTTATAATAGTACTCTAAAATTATAAATAAATACATGGTAAGATCGTATAAATGACGTATTTATTTTGTCTAAAGATGTTGGTTAAACGAAAGTACATATATTGTATTACATATATTATATATATGTATAATGTCATTAGTAACAGCATATCCTAAATCTATACTTACTGCACGCCATTGAATATAATATAGTAAAGTTGATTTTTAAGTATAAAAATGATCTTACTTGAATGTAAGTTTTAATATGTTGATATATACGCCAATCTTGGTGAAGTTTTATTAAATTTAGTGATTAGATAATATAAAATACGCTTTATTTTGGTCGGCATCAAAGGTGTGATTTAAAAATAAAATAAGTATTTGTTTTGGTTATTTTAATGTCTAACCACTGTGTGGTTATTGATTTGAAACATTATGTTTATATGGTCGACCGTAAATACATGCATAACATATCTATAAGTTTCAGATAAGAAGTCGCTCTTTAGTCTTTCGTATATTATTGTTATACATTGCGTACGCTAATTTTAATATTGATGAACCGTATAATAAATGTATTTAAAAATTACAATTAAATTAATTCAATTGAAGGATTAATACATTTTTGCCGGTATATTGTACATACATTAATTTAACTATTTAAAATAAATAAATGTTACATCGTAAATTTAATTATAAATTTATGTTAATACAGAACATTTCGCCTTTCAAAAACAAACTATGGCTACTTGATAAAACAAATAGATATACATTATATTATAACGTGAAACTAGCAATATAATAGGAAAAACAAATAAAACGTTAAATGAAAACACAAAAAGTAAAGAAACACAGTAGAATATGTGACATATGTGCATATGTGGGGGTGGCGATTCGAATTCATCGCCATCAGTGCCATTTACAGCTGACCAATGACGCGGGCGATATTTACACCATTAGACCAGGCTTCTGTCGAGAGAAGCCGTACCCAGTTCCACTCCGCCGTTCATCACTACCAGTCTCACCAGGCGCTCGGTCATGAGTCGGATCGAACGCCGCTAGCCCGCTCCGCCGACGCTTTGTACTCCTTCGTTCTTCTCGCTATATTTTACATAATAATAAATTACCAGGCTAAAAACAGCGCCACCAACTTTCTAACATGTGTTATATGTGTGCCTGCCAGCTCTAAAACGTTGAAGATATCAGATCACCATCAAATAATAAGTTTGTAACCGATTCAGTAAAAACTTGATACACGTGACATTGAAATTGTTAAAAAGATGATTAAATGTAAAGTGTATTGCACAGTCTAAATACATGTCCATATGAATACAGATTATGGATACATAATATATAATTATGGTTTTAAAAGTGCCTTGCTAATAATTTTGATTATCTGAAAACTAAATCTGAAAAACAGATACATTGTTGAATGGTATCAATTATTTTTTTAAATAATTAATATAATAATTGTAATTAACTACGTGGACCATTTTTAACTTTATTTTTATGAATAGATATAATAAAAATAGTATATTTCATGTAAGAGCATAACTTATAAATATTATATGATACACGTCAACAGTAGTCGGAATTTAGATTGATTTTTTGATAGCATTTTTCGTAAAATTACGAAGAAAACTTTTTATATTTTCAATTTAAACCGCTCTCACTTATTACGAGTACAAATCCGATTTCCATGACAAAGAAAACTTCGACCCCTTTACATTAAGGTAAGTACATTTTGACCGCCCTTCACCAGCGTGTTGATATTTCTGGCCCGGAATACTCACTTTACAGTCCCCTACTCAAAAAGCTGAGCACAAGAAAAATGGGAGTCCTGTATTTTATGTATTATATATGATAAAAAAAATTCCACCAGATAAACATGTCCCAAGGAAGGGTCTTCTTATTACCATTGCAGTTTTTTACTTTGAAGTTAAAGTTTGCGTAGAGAAAAAATTCGCTGTTAAGTGTTTTATAACGCAGCGCGCGTACTGAGGGGGCTGTTTCTAAAATTAGGGGATACGCGACCGGAGAGCACTTCAACTTAATGTCTGCTTTGAGAAAAAGGGTTGCTTTCTTTGTGGGCTTTGTGCTGTAAGAATACTTTAAACGAGAGGAATCGAGTGAATACACAATGTAATTGGGAAGATTTTGTCTTTTTGTGAATGCGGTATTGGAATATTATAAGGTTCCTGATTTAAAATATTATATTTAGTACTCAATTATAGAGGGAGGAATTCAGAACATGCTAGAGTGCACGTTGCCAAATAAATTTATTATTCAATCAGTTTATTTCAATGTCCTAATTAAAATAATTTGATATATTGATAAGTCTGACATAAAAGTGACCAAACTAAACATTTATTTTATTGTCAATTAATTAATTCATTGATATATCAACATGTTTTGATACCCATGGTATCTTTTTCATGAAAAAATGTATACTAAAATTAAAAATACAAGCACAGATAAAAATAAAACTATAAAAGCAAAGTGGTGGGTAATTAATTAGTAATCACTGTGAAAACAAATTTAAAAGGTGACTATTTACAAAACGGATTTGGTTATTTGTAATATTTAATTTGCTAATAATATTTTTTCTTATTCCTTAAATTTTTAATTTATCTAACTGTAAACCCCTAGTTTTAGTATTTATATTTTCTAAACCTTTGTTAATATAAAAATAATGTTTTTTTTTTCCAAAATCTATTATCTATTAAATTTGTAGGTTCTATTACGTTTCCATTTGTTCTTGTTCTACGCAGTATCGTTAACATTTAATAAAACAAAAGTTTAAAAATAATTTCAAAGTAGTTGTTAGCTATGAATATAAAAATGTATATAGTCTCTTAAACAATTAAAATGTAAAATGATGCCGAAGGTTAAGCATGTTTAAAAATTTGTTTATACACGTAGGTATGTCAAATGAATTTTTAACCAGGTTCTAGTTAAATATTCTATTACATTTCTACAGTGACACATTCCATAAGGCATAACGTAAGTAATTATAAATTCCCATAATATGAACATTTTTACATCACATTCAACTTTATTAGAATGAACATATGACAAATACATCAACGAAATGAAAAAATCTAGTAAATTTAATAAAAATATTATTTTATAAATATGAATGAAATATATTAATTAGAAAGCTTTACATATAAAATCAATTTTATCGAAAAATATTATTGCTGCGCTACCGAAATTCGAATCTGGATCTCTTTCCAAACCGGGGAAGGTGCATTATTCAACTATGCTACAGCGACAATATTTTTAGCGATAAATTTTCGAACTTATATCTTATCTTTTTTATACTAATACATTTAATCGTTTCATTATTTCTTGAAATAAAAATAGCACAAACCTATGTTCTGAATAATTACAACTTCACAATAAGAATGTGTTCTTCTAATAATATTATTTTATTTCATTGCAGTTTCGTATATAAGTAGGTGTACCTTTAACTATTTACATTCACACATATCTATGTATAGGGCAGTCCATCGACCCATAAGAGTTTAATTCACATTTTATGTGATTTTATGAATATTACGCGATAAAACTAGTAAATGGTAAATAGTATTGGATATATGTACTGAAGTTTTTTGTGTAATAATATAATAATTAATAAATATAAAAATAATGAATATGCATACTGATTTATTATAAGATCTTACACAGAAAATATTTAAGCTTAATCAATATATGTTATTATACGGCATCCGACTCGTGAAAATCAAATACATATTTATTTTACAATATATAAAACATTTGTTTTGTACATTAGGGAAAATCTATTTTAATTATAAGTAATGCAATTAATCAAATACAAAGTACAATTTACAAAATAGTGTTATGCCGGCCATGCTGTTTGGGAATGTCCGAGATGAAAAGTTGGACATCTTCTTCATATCGTTTGCTCCGTTGGTTAATAGGCGTCATCATATTGGATTGAATCTAGAATAGATCCACCCGGGGGAACAACCAAAGTGTAAGGATTGCGAATGAAATCCGCGATGCGCGACTTTCATGGTTCGGGCATGTAGGTATACTACTTTCCATTTAGAAATAACAATTGCATTAGTGTAAGTAATATCATACGTAATATGTACATTATAACAGTGTATTGATGTCGGTTTATCCACAAAAAATATGGGCTGAATTTTTAAATTTTGTAAATTACGAAAGTGTATATTTATATTTATATGTGTTAATTTTTTTAATGTAATGTCTTTTTATATTTTTAAAACAACCAACTAAATTTAACTACGAGTCCCATTCTAAAATTTTTTCCAAAAAATTATTCGACTAAATTTGTATTAAGCAACAATTTGAATTAGGTACTAAATTTATTTTTAAAATAATAATTATTATTATTTTTTTAAATATTTTTTAAAAATAGATTCTGGTGAAGAAACAATGATATATGTTTTTAGTTAGTTATGACATCCTGAAGAAGAAAATGGTATTTTTCGAAACCGAATTTAAAAGTATTTAAACTCAATTCAGTGGTTAATAGAACAAAGATAATAAATAAAAAATATGAATTTTAACCACAAAATTAATATTGCTCATTTTAAAAGTATTATTTTTATATTATTACCAGTCGAATGTATTTATTGGTTTATTTATTGTTATGAATATATAACTACGTACTTATACTATAAAAGTTATATATTAAAAATAAATATTCCTATTAGTTCCAATAAACATTTTTTTTTTGTGTACATAAATATGCTTAACTCATATACACATTGACGGAAAACAAAATATAATGCATATCGTAAAAAAGACGGTCAAAACTTGAGCTCTGTCTGTGTTATATATTCTATTTCCTATAAGTTTTCCGGCACCGTGTAAATATTTAAATATTAATATAAAAAAAAATGTATTAGATATTTTTGAAACGGGCTGTTTGCTACATACACTAATACAATTGTTCTTTCTAAATAAAAACTGGTCTACAATGATGGTGAAATTATTCGACGATGAAGTCACAGTTGTTGTCTAAGAGATACTAAAGATGGCCAAAGAAGAACCAAAACTTTACATGTCACATCACTAACATGATTAGATTGCCAAGGGAAATGAGTGTCTATAACTCTGATCCTAAATGGTTGAGAAAGAGCAAAGGAAAGTCAGAAAAATATAATAAATCAAATGCAATTAAATATTTTTATATTAGTCTAATTAGCTACATTGTTAGTACTAGGCAAAAGCCAAATTAAATGCGCATGGGTAGATATCGAGTTACAATTACTCCCACGAATTGTTATATATATATTATTTCGCAGGTACAGCTCGAATTTCGGAACATTATTAATTATGAAACGTATCCAGGTCACCTGTTTTGCTGTGAGTGGGGTATGCATAGCTGATAAAGGACCAATTATTATTAGTAAATTTAAAAGAAATGATTATCATTAAATAATACACAACTCTTAGTTAGTAATAACTTAGATTATGAGGTTATTTGTTGATAAAGAAAAGCAATGAAAGAAATAATTTTGCAGGTTGTAAAAAATTGAACACAAAGCATTTTAGTTGGATACATTTAATAGTTAAAAATATAATATTTCAAGCTGTATTTAAAAATTTTTACTGTTAAAATAATAAATATGGATAAAATATCATTAACCAAGAATAAAATGTAATAATCATATAAAAATACTTATTAATTAATATTGTTATACAACGTAATCTTTCTGACTGATTTTATAATAATTCTTAAATAAATTGAATTGTAAAACTAATAATGTATGAGTTGTATCAATGTGTCCAAAAATGTAATAAAGGTAATTTGTTAATTATGGCGTCTGCTAACGGTTTAATCAAAGGTATTTGAGATTCCGTAAAAACAAAGTAGATGGGTTTCAAATAATGGAACGATAGATGTATTAATTTGAAATAGTGTAACATATAGGTTCGAAAATTTGTCGTTAAAAATACTGTCGCTGTAGCATAGTTGGATAATGCACCTTCCCTGGATTAGAAAGGTATCTAGGTTCGAATCCCGGTGGCGCAACGATAATATTTTTCAATAAAATTAATTTTATATGTATGTTTTTCTAATTAATTAATTTAATTCGTATTTAAAATATCACAGACCTATGTTATGAATAATTACAACTTCACAATAAGAATGTGTTCTAATAAATATATTTATATTATTTTAATAATTAGGTTGTACTGTGAAGTTCACTACCGTAAAATAAAGTATATTGAATGAAATAAATGCCACATTGAAGTTTAATTGAAATTTTATATATCTACACAGATATTATATTTTTAAATATTTGATTTTATTATGACATTTTTTTTTATTATTGCCGCACAGTTAGTGGTACAGACATAGTTATATCTATTATACATATCTTTGAGATCACAATAAATATTTACTAATGTACAACGTACACGTTATTATTAGAGCTGGATTAAAATAATATATACTTTTTAAAAATAGTGCAAATGCTTACCACTTTTATTGGAGACTGCATGACGTGTCGATAGTGGAACGAAAATTGCTAAGTCTATACTTTATACATGTACTTGAAATTTAATTAGCTATCATTAACCATAATTATATTTATAAAATATCGGTTAATATAAAAGAGAATAAAGAACGGTTTTGAGAAAAAAACCTTTAAGATGTATTCACGATAATTCTTATTGGATTAATTCCAATTATACCTTCTGCAAGTCAATGTCACTCATATTAAAATCATCCCATGTCGGAATATTCCTCTTGCTTAGAGACAAGAGGAATTACTACATAGGGAGCGGAACAAAAATGAATGATGACAATACATACCGCCGTTACCCATTTGTCACGTCTCGTTATATCTCATTCACGCCACTTTACAAAAAGATACATTATCTTGACAAAACACGTCAACGGGACGGTAATACAAACAGTCAACCAGGGCCGACGCTCTAAAGCTATTACTCCAGGCTTCTGACAAAATATTATCACATTGGAGCTATGCCGAAATCCTGTCACTTGCCACGCATTGGAGCTATGCTGAAGTTTTACCGATTGGCCGCATTAGAGCTCTGACAAAATATTATCACATTGGAGCTATGCAGAAATCCTGTCACTTGCCCCGCATTGGAGCTATGCTGAAGTCTTACCGATTGGGTGCATTAGAGCTCTGACAAAGTATTATCATATTGGAGCTATGCCGAAATCTTAATGATTGCGCACATTTGAGTTCTGGCGAAATCTTATCATTTGCTTCGTGTTGGTGCTAAAATGTAAGTACTTACCATGCGTTGGAGCTCAGGGTGAAATGATATAATATGTCAGATTGAAGTAGTAGTCCAAATTTTTATTTTATCGAATTGGGGCTTTCGATGAAATTTCAACATAAGTGCTACATTTATTTAATAAATTTGGTTATTTAGCTATGCTGTAGCGTATCATAGAAAATTAAGTCGAATATATTATTATTTTTTATTACACATTGATGTAGGAAGGTGGATATTATTTATCCGGATATTCAGCTAAATAGCACAGACAAATTTCGCAACACTAAAATCCTCCAGTTAAAAAATGTCATAACATTACATATTTTAGGATATCGAACACGAATTTAGAGTCCAAAAGTTTCCAGCATACACAGTTTTGAGAAAAACTGACGATTTTAAGAAAAAATTGAGAAATTATTAAAATGAGAAATTATTATTATTAAATTTCTAATTATTTATTTGTAAATCATGTAATAATACATTCATGTCAATATAATTAGTCTTCCGGTGGTGCCAGCACACCACACTATTGAACTGTCTGATTAGCAAGTTGAACCATTCAAAAATAAGACTTGAGAAGACTTAAATACCTTCAATAGTGGAACTTTGTTGAAAAATGTATTAGCGTTAATGTATTTATAGTAAAAGAGAGTTAAAAATTGTAAATTTATTTACAATGGATGATATTTAGTTTTTAGCAACAACTTACCAAATATATTAGAAAAACCTAAGCGACGGCAAGATCCAGCATAGTGGAATCTGTTAATTGACTCGTTGCAGTTTAATTGGACATGCAATATAAATGAAAGAAAAGTATGAGATAGAAAGAAACACAAGCAACTATTGTTAGATATAATATGATACAAAGAGCACATGCGTTCTGACTTGAAAGTTGTAGCAATACAGCTCTATGGTCTTCAGGAAAGGTATATTAATTTATACTCCTTCCCATGTGGAAAAATGCGCAGAAAGGAAAAGCAAAAATAGTTTTTTTTTGGTGTATAGAAGCAGATGTGTTTATCGCCTAAATATTAATTTATTTTATTTTTCTACCAAAATAGCATTGTTTTCCACTACAAAAAATATTTTATTAGCAATACATAACATATCTACGTTGATAATAACGTGTGTGTGTATAAGAAAAGTTAATGTAATTTTTCCGTTGGGATCCAAAAATCTTAGGATATTTCCTTTATCGCATTCGCCTTGTGCCAGCCCTGGTCGCAATGGTTAACTTCTACGAAACACTATTCCTGTCAAATGCTACATGAAAAGGATACTCTGCTAACGTCACACGCGACCTCGGAATGTTCTTTTGTGAAAATTTGTCGCTACGAACAACAATACGCCTGGAAACCTAACAGGAGAATGGCTTTATGTCTGCCGTCTGCCCACGGTGTATTCTTTTATTTTTGTGGTTAAGAATTAATTTTCTTTTGATTGGCGTTCTTTTCTCATCCATGAAATAATATTTTTGTTTTCAATTTTCTCATTTTAAGTGTGATGAATTTCTTATTATTTATGCTAACCATGTTGCTTTCTTTGATAAATTTATGGAATCTTCGATCGCCGAAAACATAGTATTTTCAAAAAATGATTGATTTAGTAGATTTATTATTTCAAATAAATATTAATTAGCTTGACTTACTATCACGTAGTTTCCCCGCCTTGTCTACTTTCTACTTTCAAACGTTTTCAAGCTCTTTAGTTATAGAAGCATCTTAACCTTTACCATACCATGATATAAAATACCCGAACGCAGCCATACTGTCAACTCGTGTTACTGTAAACAACAGTTAAGAAAAATGTTTTTATTAGCTTAAATGGCTTTAATGGCACGAATTTACTCTAAATATTGAGCATTTAATTTTGAAAAATTGATTAATAACATAAATTAGACCATTTATTAAGTCCTACACTACGTGTCCTTCCTTCTAATCGTTCTTCATTTAATTAGTGAGAAAGAGACAATTACATTTGTATGTTTGTTGCCTTTTCACTGTGAAAATAGTTTGTGATCTACGTCTTTCATATCACAAATTATATTTTTACCAACGTACTAATTTTACAATGGATTGAATGGAAAAAATAATTGTTTTTGTACAATTCCCTTTTCATAATTGGTTTTTCATTAGTCATTCCTAAGCGCTAATATTTTTTTAATAATTATCTAAATATAAATTTTATGTTGCATGTATTTACCAAAATATTACAGGTTTAATTATAATGGTAGACCTGCATTATTTGGGAAGGGTTAAAGAGCCGTCCTTCAATATTCGATTTACTTGATCATGCCAAATCTTTTGTTCTTTGCCCTTCTATTCCTGTTATCTTCGCCTCAACACAACTTTCATATATTTTACTTACTATTCTCTTCTCACTCATACATGCTCAAACCATCGATTCTAATTTGTCCATTCTTCACGCTGACGTATATATGACCGCATTTCTACTGCGTTCAGTATACTTTCATTCTTCTTTTGCCAATTCCACTCCTCACTTCGATATATTAGTGTTGGTACTAAAAATATATTAAACATCGTTAATCAGATGACAAATTTCTATTAGCAATAATGTTTTCATATAATTAATCAATCAATTAAAGCAATCACCCTCCTTTCAATATCTTTCTGAACCTTACTATCCCTAGTAACTCAACTATTTCACTCTCCAAGAGCACATCGGATATCCTACATAGTTATTATTAAATAAATTTATTATAAAGGTTATAGAAAATAATTTATCTATCATTAGCATTGGGATAAGAACCTAAAACTTTTCCTTGCCGTAGAAATATGTCCTAAGTTAACGACAAATTTAAAACTTACATATGTGGTATTTTATAGTACATTCATTATTGCATTTTTAAAAGCTACTAACTTATATATATATATATATAAATTTAGACGCATACATTTTTTGCTGTATTAAATTTCTAATTGATTCATTTAAATGTCATACAAATATATTCTAAAACTGGAACTTCACAATAAAATGTGTTATTATTATTCACAATGTTAAAATATTCACTTATACGTATTCATCTGCACATAATGGTAATTCTTGCTTCCACTTCCTTCAGTTACTTCATACAATTGTCCATATACAAGTTGGATAGACATGATGACATTACACGACCCTGTTTGACCTTTTTATTATTATCATAAAATATGTACTTATATAGCAGACTTTCACATTCAAAGTATAATGTTACTCGTGAGTATGAACAATAAGAATAATGTAGGTATATATATAAATATAAATCAATGTCTGTATTATTGACTGAAACTAAAAAGGAATATTAGCATTGCAGTTTGCTTTTGTGCAGAGTAGCAATTACATTTGTATCGGCTGTACAATGTACACGCATCCGTTTCCTCCTTGCGGCCGACCCCATCTTCTTTCCGTTATTGGCAGTGTGACGTCTGCATTTCCGTAATTATACGACAGATAGTGAAAGCTATTTCCCCCGGGATGGTGGCGGGGGTTGAGCAGGCAGAGACGGGGGGATGAGAAATAATTCGTCGGTAATATCAAACAATTTGTTGACAATTGGCTGTTACGTTTCAATATTGGGGTATAAGAGAAAAATTCATGTTTCAGTTATGAATGTATCTGACGTTTGCTAGTATTAAGTTTATATAGATTTTCTAAAATACTACGTAGAATTTTAGATAATAATGTACTGCGGAAGAATTATAAAATTAAGTTTGTATTTAAATTTGTATTTTTATGCTCAACACCACTATACGCACCTAGGGAAAAGATTCTTTAATAGCTGACCTGAAAACATTAGGAAAATTAGTGATAAACTATCAAATGCTATTAAAAAAACACTTCAAAGTGAGCTTACAAAGAAACATGAACTCCTAAAACTTGAATTATAATATTACTTATATCGCTAATGCTATTATTTTTGTTATATTACATTTAACACTTATTGTAAACAATATTTTTTATTGATATACACTCCACTTCTCTACGCAACCATAGGCATTCAAGAGAAACGTAGTACGAAAAAAAATTTAACCTGGTGGAAATATGAGGAAGAAAGGAAGGCACTTACTTTTCGTCTGCCAGATGCTGGTTCATTTGTTGATTTCTCTCAATTACAAATACAAGCGTTTGAGCGGGGCGTATATTAGCATTCGCGTAAAGGATTATTATATATTAGCGAAATTAAGGTAAGATTAACTAATTAGCGTTAGCGGAGTAAAGCGGAGTGAAGCGACGGTAGTTATGCGTACAAAAGTTTCAACCGCACTGAACTTGCTGCAGTTGGACACTTTTAATTACTGCGATGTCTTCTTTCTTCCTTGTGCTTAAGGATAGGCTGGGAAAGAAATAGATGGAGGTACACAGGTTAAAATGTGGTAAATCGCGAATTGAGTGAGATAACAACCCAAACGCCAAAAAACCTAATATAATTTAATTAATTTAAATGGCGCTAACAGTTTTTTTAATTATGTTATATTTATTTATAAAATTGAATAATATAGACAAATAAAATAAATAATTTAAAAAATAAGCTTGTCCAATAATATATGCATCTATCCCTCTATCTACGTAGATTATCTGGGCGCAACTTTGGGCCAAAGAAGACCTGGAAGAGTGCCACAACGGTGGTTAGATGCGTTGGATCTGTCTGGAGAAACCTTGGAGTAAACTTTGAGGGTTATCCAGGATCGAGACTTATGAAGGTGCATTGCGAGCAGAGTCGCATCTGATTAAGGCCAATATATAATACGTAAATATTGACATGAAGTAGGAAAGAAGAAGAAGAATAATACATGGATCCTAGTTGGACAGAAGCTCTGTATATCATCATTATCATCATCCCTGGCACTACAACACAGTATGCGTCCTGGCCTTCTTAAGAATACACCTCCACCAGTATTAAACTGAGTAGATTCTTACCGATTGCTGGCGTCAAGAATCTTTGTATTATCTTGCCACCTCGTTTTGGGTCTACTTATTTTTCGTCTTCATTCTGGCTAATTTTTGAGCAACCATTTCGGGGATTACGCATCATACATATAAACATTTATAAAGCCTCCCTAATTTTATACATTTTATGACTTTTGGCTCATATGTTTTGGTATAAATTATAAACCTACTATTTATAATAAGTATATATGTAAATGGCTCCATTGTATTCAAATTTAGAGGAATTTTTAAAAATTTTCTCTCCAACTGTCTGTAAAATCGACATGTGTTGTTTTCAATATAGTATATATTTTCTATAAATATATATATTTACAGTGGAAACAAATATTATATCAAATTTAACAAATATATTTTGATTGTTCCAATTTTAAAATATAAATTACAGCGATGATCTTTTATACTTTTTTACATTATAATTATTGTAAAATTTGAGATTTTTTTACGTTTTTCTATGTAATTAATATACATTTATTTAGGCAACCGTTAAATCGTTAAACAATAAATAAATATTATTTTTAAAATACCATAAACTATAAATTGAGGCATTCATCAACTATTAAAGCATATATATATATATATATATATATATATATGTATTATATTATGTGTAAGAAACTACGCTCTAAAAATTTAATTAGTAAAATATTGAAAAATGCATTTTATACATTAAATCAACATCGCGATGAGTAATACGAAAACATTTCAGCAATTTGTATAATTTGGTCCACCCTCACCCCGGCGCCCCGCGCGGTCACGGGTTATGCAGGGTAGGCCCCAAGGAATGTGGAGACATTTTGACATTGAAGAGGGTGTCTGTGCTTCTGGAAACACGGATGTTCGACCACAAACTGTGTGTTAAGTCGGCGAAGTTTTAATTGGTTGTACATTTGAACCTCTGGATTAAATAGGGTTCAATGTATTAAACCGGGTTTACTCAAACCTGACGCGCTGTCTAATATGCATGTTACCATCACCGTCCTTGTCAATATATCATTTCTATAATAAATGTAATATGAATAATAATAAAACAAAAAAAAATACACAATAAATTAATCAACTAGAAAGATGTACAGCAAAAATCAATTTATCAAAAAAATATTTTTGTTGCTGCCGGGATTCGAACCTGGACCTTTTACAATCCGAAAATAATTGTTGGTGTGGTGAAATTGGATAACACATTTTCTTCTTGATTAATTAAAATTTTATTAAACACGACATGACGATGTTCTGAAAAAACTGCAACTACACAGTTATAATGTGTTATCCTTAAAAAATTAAAAAAGTATATTTAAATGAAAATTCTAATTTTTGCACACCGGCAGGTAGCGGATTGAATCTTTGTTCCAGAAAACCACGAGATTAGTCATATTTTTCTTAGAATTAATGCTTAATTCGGTACATACCTATATTTTAAAAAATACAAGAATATTGCCTACAGATCCAACGCAATCTTATGGATTCATCATCACACGTCAGTTTGTATCAAAAAGCACAAAAGCTTTTAGTTTTCAAAAATATCAACATTATATTTTTTAAATATTGTTTTAATCATATAAAATATGTAATTTCAAATATAAGAATATTTTCACTTAATAATGTAAATAAGTAGTGATTTGAACGAAGTTATCGCTAATATAAGTTTAATATCAAAAACAAGACAAAATTGACTTTGCAATTGGTAAAATAAGAATTATCTGGACTGAATATGGAAAAATGATTTCGCTCAGAAGAGGAAAAATTATAAAAAATAGAAGAAAAAAAATTAAGAGAAAATGTAAATCTGTTTAAAGCCTAAGTATTGGTATTAAGAGAAATTTACTAATATGGTTTTAGAATGTAATATAAAATTACTCGAACACAACGTAAATCACGTTAAGTTCATTCTCAATATGCATGTCATACATCAGCATGAAGTATTATTTTTATTTTTGTAATAATTTTAATAAATGCTTACGATATTCTATTTAGTTTTGAAAGCTTTCCAATACACTTTGTAGTACATAGGCGATAAGAATAAAATAATATATTATATACTGATTACTGTAGTTTCCACAGAAGACCTGATAAAATAATCCTCAAGGGAGTAATGTGGCTTTCTTTGGAACGCTCCAAGCCAAGATAATTTTTGGATTATATATAAATTATTACGGTAGATAAAATGAAGGGGAGAGTTGGCGCGAGGGGTACTTCGATATTTGCTGTATATATATCGATGGAAATAATCATACTTTTACCGTGACATCCCCTATAGCGCAATAATTGTAAAGCGTTTTCTTCCACATCATGCAATTATCAGGGGTTCAATAACTAACAAATAAATGCTAACAATTTTTCCAGAACCTTCTATTTATTTTTTCTTTTCATCTTCATTTCTTACTTATGTTTTTTATTTGGTTGACAATTTTTGTCATTTTAGAGGAAAAGAACTATAAAATAAAATCCATAATTTGCAAAGAACACTAGGTTAACGGATTTAGATTATTAAGGAGAACACATTCTTATTATGAAGTTGTAATTATTAATAATATATAAGTTTTATCTATGAGTCCAAAAAGTTTAATAAAAATGAATTGTTAATTCTGGCGTCTCCTATCGGTTTACTTAAAGATATTTGAGATTCCGTATAAATAAAGTAGATGGCTTTCAAATAATGAAACAATGGATGTATTCATTTGAAAAGTGATAGATTCGAAAATTTGTCGTCAATCCACTGTGTTGTTATAGCATAATCGGATAATGTACGTTCCCCGGATTGGAAAAGATCCAGGTTCGAATTCCGGTAGCAAAAATAATATTTTTCGATATAATTGATTTTATATGTACATATTTCTAATGAATATACTTAATTTGGATTTAGATTGATTTATATTTAAATATATGTATATATAAATCATAAAAATATTAATTTGACATTTAGTTTATTTCATTTTACATAATATAACGCACGGTAAAGAATAGGTATATAAAATGAGTCACTATTTAAGTATTTATAGTAAGTAACTTTACATGCCTAATCAAAATGATATATTTTTGCTTATATGTTTATGATTGGATATGTTAAACAATATAATAATACTATATTGGTTTTAGCAATTTTTTTTTTTAAATTTGATTATTTTCGTTTCTATCAATAAGCTAGACTGATAATTGTACCTGTATATTTATATATTATATGTATTTTTACCAATACAAATAACTATTTTTCTTTCAAAAGACTTAAGAATCTACCTTGTGTCACCCACGAGATGACTTTTGTACCACTTACGCAATCAAATAGCTTTGCGATTTTTTTTTAAACATGATTAGATTGGAGCGAAAATTTTAACGCGGACAATATAATACGCATTAATATAAAAATACGTCTTGCTCACACAAAGATTTAAATTTCGAAAAGTAAATACCTTTACTATTGCACAAATGTGTCATTAATATTTCCACCAAGAATGTGTGTAGAATGCCCCTCGTCTCGCAACTGACACTTCAAACCCCTCTCCTATTTGTACATTTTATTTCATGTCTATTCATTTAATGGTCTGTGACCTACCCAGAGTAGATTTAAAGAAATTGTTGTGAATAAATTATTTTAAAACACATTTTTATATAAAATAGTAATATAAATTTTAAAAAGTTATTCAGCTACTAACGTACACATATTTTTAAAATACAATCAAACAAATATATGTTCTGGACAAAGCAATATCCTTCCAATTGCCGTCGGAACATCATTGTTCAGTCAAGAATACTTTCTTGCTTATCTTATAAATACATGCTTGCCTTTCAGCTCAAATATCCGGAGGCCACTAAAATAAATTCACCGAAAGCATTGGTCAGACAGTAACGAGTTTAGAATTTTCCAATTGACTTGTAAAAATGTATTTTCCAAGCGGATATTTCTTTCTTCCCCTTAAGTAACTTTTCACGGTTGGGGGCTTGGAGAAAGAGAAGAATCTAAGCTCCATCAGCAGGATAAATGTCGTTAATACAGTATCGTCAGAGGTTGCTCGAACGATGATATTAAGGGATGATTCGTCAAATTTATACTTCTTCAGATAAAGGAATATCTTTCGAGAGGTTCAAGAAAGCGCATTTAACAGGGTTATTGCTAAAACTCGGACTATTTATTCATTTGTATTATTTAATTTAAAAAAAAAACAATTTTATATGCAGGGTACAATATTTTTCCATTTACGTCAACGTAGGTACTAACGTGATTTTGTTATCACTTAATATACAAAGATGATTTTCATTTTATCGCAATGCGATCTATTGTATATTATATTACTGCAGATATTGTCTACGGATAAAAATTCGCGTAAAGGATAGTAAAAAAGTAGTGCTCTCTCATTCATTGTCTATTGTAATTTAAATAGTGTTACGTTATTCTTCTTTCTGCCTCGGCTTCATGTTCAGGAGGGAGGCATCTAGCATAACCGGTTCTTTTTAAAATATTATCAAGTCAAATGGTTATGAAAAGAAATTACAAAATGCCATTGTTTACAATAAAGTTTATTATCTATTTTGTGGCTTGCATGTATTAAAAGTTGAAAAAAAGCATTTTACCTAATTAATTATTAATAAGACAATTCAAAAATAATTACAATTAAATCAACATTATATATGTGCCCATCATGCCAGCATAAAGTTAGCTATCAAATTTTCTGTGTTGATGCTTGTCTGATGTTGATTGTTCAGGTCCCTCACATAAGGGATTACCTTTTAGGAGATGCCTTCCACGTGTAGATGATGGTCCTGGAGCCGGGACGTAAAGTGTGGCCAATAGTTGTGGTGCCAGGGTAGGGTGACGGAGTTCAAGATTGACCACCAGACGATGTCCAATTATCCAGGCAAACCGGGACTCTGGACGTGATGTGCAATTTGTGTGTGCCCTGTATGATATCGTCTCTTTTTATAGCGATAATTTATTTTCACTACATCAAATTATGTTGATCGTCTTTTCTTTGTATACTTAAACATCAACAATTAAACACAGAGATATCACAGTCTAAGCTTAAACTCGAGGCGCACAGTTTACATTTTCCCCGGAATCACAAATTACAAAACGTTTCTTATTATATCAGAGACGATATTGATTTTGTTTTCTAATTGAAAACTAGATCGTGTTTATGGAGCGATCTCTCCCGGCTGGGATTGGGAGAAAGACTGACGCATGAGGGTGATGCATCCCTTATGGTGCATTTGCCGATGTGATTACGGTCACGTACGCCGGATTTCTTATAGCCGTTCTCACGCCGCATCGTGCATCTCACAATACAGATGTTTATTTCCCTCCGTCCCTTACTTCGAGTAAGTGTTTTTGTATCCTTGAACAAAATATTGTTTTGGGTAATTTTGCATTCTAACAATAGCTACTATATTAAAACTTTATATTATAAATTTATTCATATTTTATTGGTCTACACTACAAATGGTTAATATTTTAGCCGTTTGTATAGAAAGTGCCACAATTTTAGTAGAATTTGCAAAGAAGAATAACATACTCATTAATTTAATTATTTTTTATATAATATATATTGAAAAATTTATTTATCTTAATTTAAAAAAAAGGTTAAAACAAACGTTATCAAATTGACGTACTTCTTTGGTAAGATACTCGCCTATTGTTTAAGTCGTTGAGGGTCAATGTCGATCAGTTTTTTATGTATTGCGAGTAAAAGCTGTCGCCCGGTCTTAGTTTATCCATATCCATAGATATTGTCCTGTGTCCAGCTCTCTGTATTATTTATTTAAACAAGTACACATATGGAAGGTTAAATGAAACAAAAAGTCAACCCTTTTTGATAACATAATTATAAATCTGATTATAAGAGAGTATTATATAAGTTAGGGATATTTCATCATATTACAGTACAAACATTTCCATACAATCCTAGAACCTGCCATCAAATAATGTCAAAAACAAACCCTTAGAGAATAATACCGTATTAATAAATTTATACCTCGGATAAGAAATGGTTACCTTTGTTCGCCCGCAGAGAGAGTCTGATATGAAACAGCAGTAAAATTCGAACATAGCTTACCTCAAACATTTATTTTATTATCCATGTAAAGTGTGGAAGCTTCGCACACAACCTGTATCATCCAGGGGAAGATGGTTGGGGTGACTCGGGTAGGCGGGGTGCAATGCCCCCGTAAAGTGTGCTGCCGCGTTTACTGTCAAAGAAATTGCGTTCCTTACATGCACTCGGAGGGATGATGCCAAGAAATTATAAATTAATTAAATTTTTAACGCAATAGTCTTATCGCACCAGACTTTTCGTTAATTGAATAATCAACTTATGATAGCTAGTTATTATTAGATTAAATCAATATTTCATACACTTATTCAATTAACACATTACGTAAAACGTAAATACATAGATAATTTGGCGAATTTTATGTGCGACTTCGAGAAAACCATTTTATATCATTTTGATTTTAAAATATAAAACAACAATATGTGTAATAATTAAGTATACAAATTAGATTGAATATTATTAAATTTATAATTGTCGAGTTTGGCAGCTAATTTTAAGTTTTGGCACAAAAATTGGCGCAGCCTCTTGATGGGCCGTCCCAACAACCACTATTTAGTTTTACACTTTTTGAAAGAGGTAATATTTGATTCCTGAAAAACTAGCGAAAATGTTAAATAAAATGCGTATGTGCGTGAAAAAAATAAAAGATGCATTGGAAGACAAAAATATTTGGTGTTTTGTCCTTTCTATCTTTCCTCCGTATTTAAATACGTATATCCAACTAATCATCGTATCTCCTGAATCGCTAATTGCACGTCAACTGATTAGGTTTATGGAGTGTTATCGCTTACACTCTCATCATTACTACCCGACGAGGATGAACTTATTCAGCAAGTACCGGTGCATGAAACACAAGGTCGATAGGAAGTATATCGGAAGGCGTCAATAGGAAGAGTGAAGCTAGTGGTTGGCCTTCCCGAGCGCCGCTGACCGTGTTGGTATTGTTGCAAGCCGTCGATACTGAGTGTCTGTAAGGCTGATGTGAGTTGCGTTTCACGCACCGGTACTCGCTGGGTTAGATCAGCCTCACTGGGCGTTAATGATTAAAGTTTAGACGATAGTCATCCACAGGTTGTTACAAAAACATATTTGCACCCAGTTATACAGTGTGTTTTTATGGAAAAAGTTACATTTAAAAGAAAATATTTTGATCCGTTAACTAAACAAGATATCAAATATAAATAAATTTAATTTTGTATAATAAATTATCATCATTATTTTTTTTCGTTTATGTGATATTTTAATTGTAATTTGGCAAATAATTATTAAAGTGTATTTAGTATCCCTCCAGCGCGTTCACCACCTTGCTGTAAGATTTTGTCAAAGTATTCACAACGAAAAGATTAATTGCGCCAACTGAGTACCAGCAGCGATGAGTATCAAATCAAATGATTCCGAAGAAACGCCGAGAAAATATTATTAATGGTACATCATTATATCGAGAAATTCATTAAAAAAATATGACGGAAATAAATAATGTTTGTAACCAAAAAAATAGGGAAGTTAGTGAGGGTTGAGATTAAGATATTTGTTACCGGATGGATACAGTGACAGGATTTGGAAAATAAATATTTTTTTTATGATTTGAGAGAATCAGATTTATAAAATTTATTTTGTTAATTTAAAAACATACACAAGTGAATTACAATATTCACTATTGTATATTTTAAAGGATGTTCAGCAGAAAATTTTCAAGTTTAATATTAAATTTTAAGAAAACTACAATGTTATTCTCACATTTTAATTATACAAAATTGAGTTTAACGATGCGGATTTTACGTTTTATAAACAATATCGTCTAAATGCCGTCCATTTCTCTTAAGACACTCTTGCAACCGGACTCTTAAATTTGCGAATACGTGAGAGCAAAGCGTTGGTTCAATGGCAGCAACTTCACGGCGGACATTTTCTTGTAAGACCTGAATTGTTCGAGGATTGTTGCTGTAAAATCTCGATTTAAGGTCAGGTGACCGAGGTGTCCAGAGTATGTCTCCATACTTGCCGATTAATTTGTTGGAAAAAATTCCCCTTAGATTTTCCACTGAAATTCTAGCTGTGTGTGGAATAGCCCCGTCTTGCTAAAATTGTATTCTGTTGTTGAACTCGGGAAATAGCTGCAGCTGCGGTACCAAAAACTCGTCGATCGTTCGGCAATACTGTCTCCCGTTGGTTAAAAAAATAAGGGCCAATTATCTTTCGGTCAGAAATTTCACACCACACTGTCGTTTTTGGACAAGGCAAACGTTTTTGATGGCGTTTTCTTGGGTTGTCGGAGAACTCGTATCTCATGTTTATTAACATAGCCATCAATATGAAAATATGGTTCGTCAGTAAACAATATGTTTCTAAGCGTTTGTGCTGTTCCAAAACGTTTCAGCATCGTTCTCGCTAAGGTTTCACGTAAATAATAGTCATTTTCGTTGAAAAACTGCACGATTTTCAGTTTGTATGAGTGAATCTGTAATTTCTTTTTCAAAATAATATGCACTGTTGATTTTTTTTATTCCAGTATAGGCTGCAATTTTCCTTATCGATTTACGTGGATTGCGCATAATTTCACGTCAAACTTGAGCTACATGTTCTGGTGTCGCTGCTGACGTTGATGATCCCGGAGGAGTTTGGTTAACCATTGTCCCTTCTTGTCTGAACTTTTGAACACAACGCCAGATAAGTTGCGTGTTCGGTCCATCACTTGCTCGTCTAATATTAATGTGAGTACAAAAAGCGCGACGCGCACGAATAAATGAATCACACGCACTTAAAATATTGCTCGACCGCGAACATACCCATTGCGACTGGAAAATCAGCAAATCACGCGCATCGAACAATATCCCACCCACTTACCTCAGCCTAATGCTTTACGAGCAATTACAATTTCATCTTGAAATTTTACCGCTGGACATCCTTTATAAATAATAAATATATAAACACAACATTATAAGTAAACTAAAAATACGTGCAGATTTAAAAAAAATAATTTTTTGATATATCAATTTCCTCACATTTTAACTATTTAAAACTAGATTTAATTATCTTAAACTCAGAAAATAAACTAATATATTGTATTATGTGCGACGCGGAAATCGGACAACGGTTGGGTTTTGTATTCAAGTTTGTCCCCATATTAACTCATATTACACACCCAAAATAGTTCTAAACTTATTTAATAATATGAATTTATGACGCTATTAGCACTTTTCTTCACATTCTGTGATCATTCTTGACAAAGTTTTTTACTTATCTATAATTGTTATTAAAAAATTCTCTCAATTAAAATTATTAAAAATGATAATATATCGTTAATATTTTTTTTTTTTTGTATTGTGGCAAACAGACAATATAGCACATAATGGCTACTATTACAATAATAAGAGTAAAACGTGAAGAAATGTTAATAGCGAAAATCGTGGCACTGAGTAATAATAAGAGAATGGCATACAAATATAAAAAATTGTCCTCGAGGAGATGTATGAAAAAGGACGAGTATTGTGGCATTCTATTTTCTCATCTTCTATTCATCTAAGTAATCAGTTATTATTATTGTTCCTATATATTCTTTTAAATTTTTTTTAGATTAAATATCACAATAAATAAGAGAAAAAGAAACAAATACTGAGAAAAATCTGCACAGTATTATCCGAACCTATAAAGACCGATATCATTATTTGTCCTCGCAAAAATACAAATAACTCACATAAAATCCACTGCGATAATTTAATAATCGACCATAAATTTATATTGCATTGACTTTATATTTAATGGTGGTAATAAAAACGAAAACTACCATTACGAATTTGTACCAACGATGAAAAATCCGTCCTATGAGGGCTGTGGAAGTTTTTACGAGGCCGTAGGGGGCGTAAAAAATGTTTTTTGTTTTTGTTTGTCAAAAAATGCATTATGCAAGAACATAAAATTTTGAAAGATTTTTACGGTAATATGTATAAATTCGTGGAAAAAGTTTTGGGTAAAGAAATATTGTGAAACTTTGTCCATGTATCTGAAAGATTTTCAAAGCCTTATAATTTCTCGACTAGAGATTACATTCGTACAAAAAATCTACTAGAAATCTACTTGATGTTCTGTGATTCTATAATATCTACATTTATAGAATCACAGAAAAATTTAAATTAAATTTAACTAAACATTGACATTGAATTTAACCAAACATCGACATTGAATTTAAGCAAACATTGACATTAAATTTGACCAAACATTGACACTGAATTTAACCAAACATTCTTTCTAAAATATAAATATCTGCAAGAAAGATTTTGAGTAGGAACGTAATATGATATAACGAAGTTAAGTGATATTTACCAGGATGTAACTATGTATTACCTCTATTTAGAAAATACTTACGCAATATTGTGACCTTATGAAAGAAATCTATTATTAATAGTTGTGTTCGTGAAAGTGATAATTTTTTACTGTATTTGATTTTCAAGTGCGAATTTTCTTTGGTGCTTTAATTATACATTTTATTAGCTATAAAATAAATACATTATGAATCCTATATTTAAAAATACAAATATTGGTCTAATTCAGTTGATATGATTATATAAATGTTGATACATGATAAATATGTACGAGTAGTATTATTAAATAATAAAATGTACTTATTTATTTTTACTATAAAAATAAAGTTTATTGATTACAACATAATGTACACAAATATTATATTTTTTAATGTATCGCAGGAAGAAACATTTCGAACACCCTACATATGGTGATGTGTTTAGTCGTAATATGTGTGGTTGGATTCAATATATGGATTGGGATATTTTGCGAGTATCGTTATATATTACGAGAGGGTGAATTTTACCCTACGACACTTGAGTGGTTCAAGCCAAAGGAGGCATTCAAAAAAATAAATGGCGCCGAACGATATCGACGGATCGAAATATTGCCCGGCGGATAATTTAAGTGGAAAATATATAATACAACTGTTGCAATAAAACTGAAACGATGAAAAGTGAAGTTGAATGACGTCACAAAAGATATTCAACGTCAAGTTGATTGCATTTTCGCTGGAAACATCGATTAGATGATTGTTTTCATAAATGATGATAGTACAAATTTATTAATATGATAAACACGAAAAATCATTTACTCAAAATATAATGCATCTAATAACTGTCCAACATGCAAAACGGTTGCTAAAATTATAATATCTTTACAAAAAATTATAAATATTTTTTTTTTGTTTTTGTTGGTCTTATGTGTGAAAGTTATGTAGCTTTGCTATATTAATGTTATTTATATATTGAATAAAATTTAAGTAGGTACATATACCACATCATGTATGAATATGTATATATTTGTTATAATATACTAATACCGCAAGGACATAAAGAGCTTTGAGAAACATTAAAGTGAGTTATAAATTTTCATTAAAATGCACGTATTAGGCAGATATGTGTTCTTAGAGTATATTTTTTGAATAGATTTTTTTTTTCTCCTCAATTAGTATTTAGATATAGTTACATATAAGATGAGGCTCGTAATGCACCTCCACAAGCCCTCACAGCTCTCTCCAGGGTCTCCCCAGCCAGATGCAACGTGGCACTCTTCCAGGTCTTCTTTGGCACAAAGTTGTGCCCAGGATAATTTCCTTTTCTAGGCTGTCTTACCTAACCTAACTTAAATTCTAACTAAATGCTAAAAATACTAATTTTATGTTATTATATAACAATTATTATATGATAATGTTACAATATAAACAATTATTGTTTTTTTTTTTAAATAGATTCTGTTAAAGAAACAATAACATGTTTTTGATTAGTTATTGAAATCCTGAAGAAGAAAATGATATTTTTAGAAACCGGTAGACATATTTTAATTCATTAAGTGGTTAATAAAACAAAGAAAACAGTTAAAAATAATGGATTGTAACCGCAAAGTTGCCAATCTTAAAAAATAAAAGACATAATTTTAGATTCTCGTTTTGTCACTGTCTTTCCATATTCTTGTGTGTTGGTTCATAGTGACTTTAGCACGTTGTATGGTCTTCGAATTTGGATCCTGTGTTTGTGATCAGCGCGCCCTAATAAATTCCTTCTTAAAATACCTCACATTCTGCTAATTAGGAAGCTTATTGTAATGCATTAGCTCGATCCATATAGAGTATTTGTCATTATTCAGACCGATTTATTTCTAAACAAAACTAATTATATTAAAAAAAATATATTTGTTCATTTTTTACACTTTACACTTTAATACTATTTTGTATAGAATTCCATAATTTAAAATAAAACAAAATTTAATTTTGATTTATATTTTAAGTGCAAGTACTATTCACAGACTACCAAATATATCTATAGACATGAAGTAGCGCAAATTCCTTGTTTCTATATTTTCAATTTGATGTCACCCACGTGATCACTTTAGTATTACTAACGTAATCAAATAAATTCGCGACTTTTTAAAAATATATTACTCGATTGAAACGAAAATTTAAACACTAAAAACAATATACATACAAAACATTAATGTTAAAAATACGTCTTGTACATAGATTTAATTTTCGAAGGATATATACTTGTACGGTTGTATAAATGTGTCATAAACTATTGGATTTATGTTTCCACAAGGTATGTGTGTAGAATGTCCCTCGTCCCACAACTATTATTCCAAACCCCTCTCCTATATGTAAGTACACTATATTTCATTAGATTTTATTAACGTACATGTTTTTGTTGTAACAGAGGTGAATATAAAATATTATAATATAACATGATGAACATAAGCTACAATTATATTGCTATTAAGTATAATCCTCGTAGTTTATTGTGTGGAATGGAGTAGACTCCACCTCTGATATGTACAGCATTGCCCTGGCTACTTTACTAGATTGCCGTCTGTGTTAAGGTAGCCAGCTTTTTTCGTGCCATTGTGGTGTTATTTAATTCAAGAAAGATAATGATTTGACAGAAATAAAAAATAATAATAAAAACAAAAAAAAAATGTAGTGAAAGTGTTGTAAAACTAGTGAATTATTAGTTCAGGTATTGTATTATGATTATGTTAGAATGTTGGACAGCGATGCTTGTGATTGATTCTATTCATTTACTGGTATGTGGTACTATTCCAATATAACTAAGTATGTATTTAAAATAGGCTAATTGTGCGTTTTGATACTTGCTTACTGTTGAAAATGTTTGTATTTTAAATTATATAAATAAATTATATACCGGCTTTGGTGGTAGGATACATTTTTTCCGTCTTTCTGAAACTTTCCTCGCCGGATTTTTAATCAGCACACGACCTACAACGTGTGGAGCTTTGTGGAAGAACACCCATGAATAATTTAAGCTACAACAGTACGGAGCACTTTTACGATACGTTTGTTATTCAGATATTTTACGTGTTTTGCATATTATCCAATCAGTCAAAAGTTCAGTTTGATCAGGGAGCTTATTCGATGTTTTATTGGAAACCTGATTTTGTTCGTTGTATTTAAATATGTGTTTTACATTCAATTCAATAAATATTTGTAGTTTTTAATACTCTGTAATTAATATTTTCGTTTGTTTTTTTTTACGTGTTATTTTTTAACATTAAAAACATATGAAGAAGTTTCAGAACGAGAAAAACAATTAATGTAAATATTTATATTAAAGATTCATTTTAACTTAATGAAAAAACTACTAAACTTACTCAATTGTTGTGTTGTTACATATTACATAATTTTTCATTTATTTGCCATAACCGCCAAAAAGTTGGCCAAAGCCAAACAGTCCTAGTTACTGAGATAGTGATAGTAATGAAAAAATAGATAAGAAAAAGGGGGAGGAAGAAAAACTTGGATGCAATACACCCGGCAATGTTTCAGATATCTTAAGAAGGTTTAGGCTGAGTAATGACAGCTCAATTCAAAAAGTATCCATTAAAGAATTGAAATAATATGGCAAAACAGCTGCAGCAGAGAGGTTGAATTGTACATATGTACTTACATAGAGCGAATATTTTCTTTAATTTAGAACATTCCTGATAATAATGATAAATAGTACATGTACTTACCCATTTTTTTATACAACCCAACAATATTTAAAATATTTTGTTTACTCTTTTGTTCTTTGATTATTAGCAATAGTTGAATATATCTAAGAACACACAATTAATAGATTTTTACCTACAAAGGCACTATTATTATTCAAATATCAGATATCTCATAGAGATAAAGGTATTTTTTTATTACATACTAACATATATACAACTTTCAAAAATTTGATAAATGTGTAGATTGAGGAGTGAGAATTGGTGAACGTTATATATAATATATAAAGTGATCACTTAAGCCAGCCGAAGACAGGTCGTAAGTCCTGTAATTACCCCATACTTCTATATATTTTCCATTAAATATAATAAAAAAATAGCTTTGCCTCTATGAGATATCTAATATTTGATTAAAGGTTATTATTTTCTTTTTTTTAAATCATAATATGTTTAAATCATAATCCTTAGCTACAGAGCTAAGAATTGAAACATGAACCCAGAAAAAGAAATAAAGTTACATGCTGGCATTGGCGTCGAATACTGTTCGTGCGTAATAGTAAGATTTCTATTCCTTTTAGCCAATTTACATTATAAGTAAGTATATATTATTTGGTACGTCACATATTTCTAACAAAATATGATGTATAATTTAAATGTAATTTTTTGTATTTAATTTAATTCCTTTTCATAGTCCATATACCTACTATTTTACATTATTTATTTCGTATTTTTTAAATTCTATTTGTTATTGTACTAATTAATAAACTAAAAATGATTGTATCAAAAATATCTACGCTTGTGTGAGGCATACAGTTTATATAAATATAAAAATATAATTATTGGAAACTATGACTCATCAGAAGACCTATTTAATTAAGATTATATATCTGGAATAAATTCCCTGTAGAGGGGAATTTGTTATATGATACGTGGATTTGTATTATATTTAAATACGAATAATGATCATATTTTGAGCTGATCAAATTACAAGATCATTTAATAACGTACAAGTATTTAATATTTTTAATAAACCTTAAAAATTATATTAAAATTTTGTAGTAAAATTTTTAATAAATATTTAATTATTTATAATTGAAAAAATAATTCGATATAAATTTTTGAAAACTAATAATTGAAAATGGTTCTTCAATAATAGAGTATGATAGAATGGATTTAATGTGTAAATTTAAAACTTTCGCGTTAGTTCAATTGTTGAATGAAAGATTCGATACACCCCCACGTAGGTACTGTAACAAATTTGATTTTATTACTATGGGGTGAGGACCAGAGCAACCCCAATATGTAAAGGGAATAATGCTGATTTGTATTGACGGCGGATTATTTAAAAGCGTCTCCGAGGGATGAAAAAATGGCCAAGGGTCTTTTTAAAGATAGGGGATAAAGCGCCTCAAATAATAATGTCGCCAATAAAAAAAAACAGGAGAAGTTAGTTGCCATTAAAATCACAATGAAATTTCTACAGATTTAGACCCTAAGTTGTTTGGTACACCAGTATTGATAGGAACTAGGATAGGAACTAGTTGGATATTTAGTATAGAGTGAGGTGTTCAATGATGACTGTCTTGAAGAGAAAAATATTTAATACCTTGTATATGTATATATAAATTAAAAATTCTATCCAAGTTATTTTGTCACCTAGTCATATTTTATATAAAAATTGTTTTTTTATTTTTTCGAACCAATACACGAACAATACATACATAGCGATACAAATGATCTAAAACACTATGTAACATAACATACTTTATATACAAACTTTGAATGTACTTTGTAGATCTACACTAGTTTCAAAACACAGTTGTAAGGCGACATATCGCCAGCTAAGGTCAAAATGTTCCGACATCAGGTGACATCAATGACACAAACAAATGCGTAGTGAATATTGCATAATATACATACATATACTACATACGTATACTGGATCATTAATTTGTTAACAAATACAGTTTCACTGATACTGAACAGTGAAATTGTAAATCAATTGTTTTATGTATAATTACTGGCCGAGTTAGTGAAATTATATGTATACAAGTGAAAGTATAAATTCACTGATAACTCAAGTCCAATATACATATATTCTTTTTTAAGGATGACACATTATGAAGAAATTTGGTAGGAATCACTAGAAGAGCCAGAAAATAAATTTGTGGATCAAAGCACAGACCAAGGTGAAAGATGTAATGTCATATTCCAGAACGCACAGAGAGACAAATAACATTCTTGAATGATATCCACCATACAAAAACGTCCCACAGAATGTTCAAAATTTTGTTAGGTGGACAAAATTATCGCGACAGTAAGTGGGTGTGACTTGGCAAAAATTAGATAAGAAGTCACAGACTATTAAATATATAGACATAACATAAAGTGTACATATAGAAGAGGGGTTTGAAATATTAGTTAGGGGACGAGAGGTATTCTAAACACATACATGGTAGAAACATAAATCCTTTAGTTTATGTCACATTAATGCAACAGTACAAATATTTACTATTTTAGAATATTAAATCTTTGTGTATTTTTTTACATAAATGCATATTAATATATCAGCCTTTAAATTTTCGTTCTAATCAAGTCATATTTAAAAAAAAATGGCGGAGCTATTTCATTACATAAGTGGTACCAAAGTGATCACGTGTGAAAAATATTAGGACAAGAAATTTGCGTTAGTTCATATCTATATATTTAAGAAATTGTAAGAAGTAGATAGTGAGTGGTGGAGATACCATCAGCATTAGATTAATAATGGCTGATGATAATGATTTTTAAGGAATTATCTGAATTATACAATTTAAAAATATTTGTTTACCTTTGTCTGGGTAATTTAAGAATACTTTCTTAAGAATGACCCATTTTATAAACATAGGCACAAAGTTTACAAATAAATCAGTAGATTAAATTGCTGGCTTGTATAATTAATATAATATAAAACTTTAGGTGCTGTCAATTTAGTACCGAGAGAAGGGAGTTGTGTAAGTCGGTTTTACAAATTTGCCTATAATGGGAGAAATGTAAGTAAGGCCAAACAAAAGGTAAGTTAGCACGTAAATAAAAACAAGCTAAAGTTAGACAACTATAATCTTGGGGGCTAAGCAAACAGTTCACCCTCACGCAAGGGTCAGATGAAAAGGTTACTCTGGATATTTTTATGAATAATTAAGTTATGTATTTAAGACTATATTGTTGTGCACCTAAAAATAAATATTTACATATTATGCAATATTCATATAATCATTGACAGCATTGTGACCCGTATCCACGGAATGAGACACGACGAGATACGAGATTTAGTTGAGATAAATCTCAGGGTTTTGATCTGAATATAAACTCAGAAGCCAGCGCTTGAGATTAGTGATACTAACCCGTGAATACGGCACTCGATTTGACAACTAGACTCGACACGTGCACACGTATGTACATGGTGAACTACAAAGACAACTACTTTTGTAAACTATCATGTACACGAATACATATGCTTGCCTCCATATAGAAGCTTAATCCTTTTATTAGAGACTATGTCGAGACGCACATTTCTTAAAAATATCAGTTATGGACGCAGGCCATTAGGTCGAAATTGTTTAAATTATTGTTTGTATTATACATTACATTGATAAAGTTTTTGTAAAATAATTCAAGCAATTCGAAACTACTAATTTAATGTAAAAATGCAAATGATTTTATTTAATAGTAAATATTTTATTGAAACATACTTCACAATATATAATCCAAAATAGGCAAAACGTCTCACAAAATTGCGTAAAAAAAGCACGTTGAAAAGCGCGTAGCATTTTCTAGGAGGTACGATATACTAAATAAGAACGTTGTTACGGGAATTTGGTATCTTTGAAGACACCGGAACTTGAAATAAAATTCATACGATATTTTACTGAATATGAGGTGGGACGGAAAAATATATTCTGCACAGGGCACAATGGACGAGTTGTCAGTTCGTAAACTTGTAAAAAATAAAGATAAATACAAATCACAAGGTATGGTTACGGCATTTTGTTTATCAAAAGTAGTGACCAAAATTAGAAGCATGGAGTTGCTATTATCCATATGTATCGAGGACCTTAATCAAAAACTAATTCCCCTTAGTCAAATGGAAATTCGAGCCAAATCACGTCTTTACAACGACTTGAAGACTACTAATAAAGTAAAAAGCAAAGGTGAGAAAACTAGTGGCATTTTTACGGAAAGTCGTGGATGGTGTTTTATTTATAAGCAACGAACTGGTACTCACAATGTGCGTATTATTAGTGAATCAGCCAATACAGATAAAGAGGCTGCTTTAAGATATCCAAAAGGATTATCTGAAATAATAGAAAAAGGTGGTTACAAAGATGAAATAATATTCAACGTTGACGAAACGGGATTATTTTGGAAAAGTTACCGTGTGGAAAATTCTCGAACTCTTAAGGGTTTATTAAAAAATAATCTCCCAGTGTTGTGACGTTTAAATAAGAAAGCGTGGATCATAAAATCATTATTTGGTAAATGGTTCATGAACTATTTTTGCCCTTTAACAGAACGGTATTGCCGAGAAAGAAGATTTTATTGATCTTAGATAATGCCCTAGGTCATCCGACTGGCCTTTGCAATTTAAATTAAAATGTTCACATAACATTTCTTCCATCAAATGCGACATCGCTAATTCAACCGATGTATCAAGGTGTCATTGCAACATTTAATAGTTATTATTTGTACCGCACTTTTTCACGAGCCATTAAAGCAACAACAAGAGAAAATACGCCTACTTTAATAGCATTTTGGAAGAGTTACAATGTCAGAAATGTTATCGAAAGTGAGGCGAGGCATACTTACAAGTGACACCAAGCTCTATGGAAACATATGATACTACATTGTGCCAATGATTTGATCGGTTTTGAAACGCATTTAGCTGAAGTCATGAAGGACACAGTGGAGCTTGGACGGTAAGTTTTTCAACCATTGCAATATTTTTTTTAAGTTGTTCAGCCGTTAAGTCTTGTACAAGCCCTTCAGCATAGTAATCGTTATCCTCCCGTTCTTGATAAGTTCCTTGCTCGTCTATGTTAATAAGTATTTCATTATCGATCTCGTTCGTGTTAGATTGAATGCAATCAATTACGTTGTCAGGACAAAAAATTGTATGGAACGAATTATAGTTTTTTGAGTATGGTTAGTTCCTCGATTAGTTCGGTTTCAAATAGTCCGGCTAGTCGGCGGAACCGATTAGCTGGGATAATACGGGAATACGAGGTATTCCTGTATTTATATCAGATTAATAAATATACAAAAATAATAATAACAATAAGCAACTGATGCCAATGAAAAGTTAATGTTATCTTCGGAAAAAGAATCATTCAATCATTTTTTTAAAGATATAATCAAATCAAGTAAACAATTTTTTTCAAATATTTATCGCTTGAATATTTTTCGCTACTATTTTTATTTTGTAAAACTTTCACAATCCCAGTGCGTACCCACACGACAGTGCGAGGCTGCACGGCAAAGTCGTATTTTATGTTCCACGTGTTTTCAGGGAGAAGAAGTCCCAATCTAATTTCACAAACTCGCAACTCGACGAGTCGTTCTATCATTTGGGTGCCGGCCCTACATCACCGCTAGACTTTTCCTGAATTTTTTATTAAACTCATTATACGAAGAGTACGACTGAGAGATCTTTCGGGAGACCTTTGCCGGTATATTTACATTAGTTTCGGCCAAGCTTCCAGGTAATTCTTCGGTAATACGGCCTAGATTAATCACTTATTTACACGATACGCGGATTGAGGTTTTAGGTATCTAGTTTTTTAATGTCAATAATCAAAAAATGACTGAAGAGATTCCGTAAAAAAATATATTTCTTCAAAGGAACTACTGTAGCAGAAATATGTTAATATAATTATTTTAAATACAAATTAAATGTATTAAATAGAAAGATATACATATTAAATCAACTTTATCAAAAATAGTGTTGTTGCTATCTCTTCCAATCCGGCGAACGTGCATTAACCGATTATGCTACAGCACACAATGCATTGACGACAAATTTTCGAACCTATATATTACACTTTTCAAATTGACACATCTATCGTTCCATTATTTGAAAGCCATCTACTTTATTTTACAGAATCTCAAATACCTTTGAGTAATCCGATAGGAGATGCCAGAATTCACAATTCATTTTTATTAAATTTTGGACACATTTATACAACTTATATATTATTAAGGAAAACACATTCTTATTGTGAATTGTTAATCACTTATACTTTTATAGTTTTTTTTTTATCTATGTTTGCATTTTAAATTTACTTTTTCCAGCAACACCCAATCTGACAGCTGATAGCTGATTTTAGCTAAGTTTGATTTTGTCATTTCACCATAAATAGACTTATGCCAGAACAATGCCTGCAAATTGTGCAAATTTATTTCGAAAATCGTGGTTTAGTTCGCGAAACTTATCTTGCGCTACGTCAATATAATCGTCCATCCTAGCAAGTAATTCAAATAACGATATATCGTTTTCGCACCACGTATTCTCTAACTGATAATACGCATTCGTACAGTACGCACCGAAGAAGTTGTTGTTTCTTCAAAAATGATACCGGCCAGAATTTTACAGTTAATGGAGAGCGCTATAGATCCATGATTACTGACTTATTTGTTCTTCAATTGAACGGTATTAATGTGGAAAAGCTGTGGTTTCAACAAGACGGCCCAACATGCCACACAGCCCGCGTCACAATTAATTTATTGATGGAAACATTCGATGAGCACATAATTTCGCGTATTGGACCTGTGAATTGGCCACCAAGATCGTTTTATTTAACACATTTGGATTATTTTCTGTGGAGATATGTGAAGTCGCTTGTCTACGCCGATAAATCCGAGACAATACATGACTTGAAATCCAACTTTCGTCTCGAGCTGCTCCAAAAAGTGGTTGAAAATTGGACTTTCAGATTGAGTTTTATTCGAGCCAGCTGTAGCGCCCATATGCGCTAACTCGTATTTAACCACTGAAGGCATAAAATTATCTTTCTAATAAAGCCAGTACAAAGGCCATTAACCGCGATTGTTATGTGTTTTATTTCATTTTAAAACTCTATATCTCTAAAAAACACCCTTTATAATATGTGGACACAAATTAATTTAAATATATATATATATTGGTCGAAGTAATAAAATATATGAAAATTTAAAAATATAGATTTTTCAAAAACATTTTACAGATAAAGAATATTGGTTTAAATAATTTCAAAAAATAATTAGATTCTCATTGTGACATATATGTTGTTTCAGGGAAAATTAATATCAAATTTACTCCATAGATGGCGATTTTATATGTGTAGTAACATATATGCAATTTTCAAAAATTTTATAGATATGGAGGTTAATTGGGTGGAATGGTGAACGTCACATTGTGTAAAGTGATCACAAAGCCAGATAAAGACAGGTCGTAAGCCCTGTAATTACTCATATTTCCATATTTTTCCATTAATAAAAAATAATAGCTTTATCTCTATGAGTTATCTATTATTTGTTTACTTATTTTAAAATTTAAAAAAAATCTAGTCTCACTAATTAGTAATACAAAACGCTTGGATGAATAGTAATACAAGAAAATATATACTTGCTGAAAAAAGTAGAATAAAACAAATTAAACAGCACTTGGAAATTAAACACATTAAACAAATTAGTTCATCGAAAAAGTATAGTTACTACAGGAACTTGAAGCCAGAACATTATATTTGAACTAGGCTGCTTTACCAATTAACCTTTAGATTATTAGCAAGTTTTTATTCATACATGATACTTATTCGTAATCGTAGTAGATGTGCTCATGACTGAGTATTATGGTCCTTTATTCTGCCTCTACGGCGCGAACTGCTTGCCTCCACTCTTCGCGATCCTGTGCCTTGTTTAGCGTAGCGAGGCTCCTGTTACGTCCCGGACTTGATCTGTCATCTTATTGGAGAAATACATTTTACGCTCCGTTTTGGTACATTTCCCGTGATCAGCAATATCGCTAAGTTCCATCTCTTCTAGCAACAAACCCAAAATACGAAAGAATTATGTTGTATAAAGTCTTTATTTAGGACAGAGTTCTTTAAGAATCGAGACATTCGTTCATCTCGCAGTCCATGGTGTACGCAGCATATGACACCAGTACCATATCTCGAAAACGTTGAGCGTTTTTCGTTCTTTCCTTTTTAGGGTTAATGTTTCGATTCCATACTTACGTTACTTTCAGTTTTTTAATCTATCTTTTCCCGTTAGAAGTGACCATTTTTTTTACAATGATTCTCAAACACCTTTCTAATTTGTTTATTTAAAAATATACATTTTTTAAAATTAAAAAACAATACGTAAGGAAAATATATTTTATTTTTGGATTTAAGTTCTCAAATTTCATTTTCCTATAAGTATTTTATTTCTTAAGCTTCATATAGGATTCCATTTTACGTAAAGATTTATTGTTATCATTAAGAGGCTATGAGGATGGAAGTGAACAGAAAATGGAACGAAATAGGATATAGGAAAAGTGTCATTGTAAAACGTTTCGATATTGGATGGTGGTCTTTCACCAGGGCAGTACAAACTACTCATTTTCGACTTGAAACTATTTATTTGTTATTAAATATGCACATCTAAATACAGAAACACATTGTCAACAACGTCATTTTCACAGTATTCAATTATATTTTTTCCACACTAAGATCAAAACATTTTTTCAATGATTTTGATGGAAATCAAAACGATGAAACTATAATCAGAATTATAAAACACTAAAATTATTTATGTATGATCAAATATATCTAATTTTATACGCATCTATAATACAAGTCATAGTGCAATAAAATACATTATTATAAATAAAATAAACGACATACGTATACGAATGCATGATTAATTTTAATATAATTTATGTGCATTTTATATGTAATTTATTATAATCTTTTGGGAGGGCTCGAATATTAGATTACAAAAACAAACCACCCCTCTCTTTGGTATCAATCCGGTAACTGTTGCCTTGTAGGGGTGTTTTTCCACGGCAAAGGGTTCAATTCTGGGTATATTTTAAAGGAGAGTAATTTTGTGCTTCATAGACGGTGAATTAATACGTCATACTCAGATTTCTACCGAAAGGGTGAAATGATTAGTTTTTTTTAAATAAAATTTTACGCATGTGTTAATTAATATTTTTAATGGCTAGATACTTGCGTTACATTCAATTTAAAAAACCTAAGAATTTGAAATATGCAGAGCTAATAATTATTATATTTTTATTTATTTGTAACGATAACTTATTAATTGTCAGTTGGTGGGATAAGATCCCGCGGACTGTAATCTAGAATTGTTTTAAATATTTGACGCAATCCGAAGTGGAAGTCTGATGAAACATAAGGGCAAATGGATATGGCCTACCTTGCTTTGAAGTCCTGGGTTGGGCGTCGATTGCACTTCAGGTTGACGAGCACGTATATTATGCCGAACCGAGATCTCTATGACGGTACTTCCGAAAACGATTCACTTCCTCCGCACGGTCCAAGCGATACGCACGGCGTGAGTGTAGGGCGGCAGGAAGAAGCGCGAAAAACTTAATGCTCCGTGGTCGAAGCACAATCGGAGAGTAGTCCCCAGAGCGGGACAGGTATAGATGGTATGGATGGACGAAGAGGACAGGGAATGAGTATTAGACTTGCGCCAACAGTCAGTGATGGCAAAACAGTCTCAAAAAATCATTTCTGCTTCTAAATCAGCAGAATCTGGGATTTATGATATAGACATAAGAATAATAGAAAATCTTTATTGGAACCAGAAAGTAGCAGTAAGGGTAGAACAATGCCTAACAGACGAAATAGAAATGAAGAGAGGCGTGCGACAGGGGTGTATTCTCTCACCCATGTTGTTCAACTTATATTCCGAAGAAATATTCAATGAAGCTCTTCAAGGAGCTACTCAAAGAATTATTATAAATGGAAACAATCTGAATAATCTACGTTATACAGACGAAATGGAACTTCTGGCGTGTAACATTGAAGATTTACAACTTTTGCAGAACCAAACAATGAACACTTTGAGATTATGAGACTTTTGAGTTAGAACTTAATACAACAAATATAAAATATATGCTAATTAGCAAACATAATGCAGATGACAATAAAAGTCTTAATATTTCTGGAAATAAATTGTAAAAAATACAATGTTTTATATACTTGGGTTAAAATATAAATGAAATATGGTATCCTTCTGTTAAAAACAAATGCCACATTGAGAAAATTCGTGCAGTCTTTATCCACATGTAGAAGATGTTTTGCAGTCATGATTTCAACCTTAGATTATGAATGAGAATGGTAAGATGCTATGTGTTCTCGATTTTATTTTATGGAATGTAAGTATGGACACTTACCGAAGAAACGATAAGGCGACTTGAAGCATCTGAGATGTGGATCTAGAGAAGAATTCTTAAAATAAGCTGGATGGATAGAGTTACGAATGAAAATATTATGGTTCAGATGAATAAAGAAAAAGTAATTAAAACAATAAAAATTCGAAAACTTCAATTTAGAAGTATGAGATCTTGCACCTCATAATGCAGGGAAAGATTTCTGGAAGTCGGGGTTCATCAACATCATGGCTGAACGACCCGAGGTTTTTAGCTAGAGGACAATGGTTTAGTCAATCTACTGTAGACATTTTCTGGGCCTCAGTAAATAAATTCATGATACCTAACATAATCTTTAACGTCCGTTGAACGGTTAGGACACAAGAAAATTAATAAAAAATCATACATAGTTATGTATAAATAAAATACTTTTTAAATGAAAATTCTTGCACCTATATATTACACATTGAGATGCACTGCATTAAAGAATTTTAACAACAAATTTTAATATTTTCTATTTCCGAAGTTAGTTTGTAGAATTTCATAGTCACATGTTTGAAAATAAAACAGTTGTTTTTTGGAATGATTTTGATTTTCATTGATTTACCCTTACAAGGCAAAACGCGTCTCAACTAAATGAAACGAGTAGAATCATAAAGCAAGTGTTTTATTTTCACATATGTAACAAATTTTAAATCACGAAAATGTAGCGATTTGATGTACTCATTTGTTTTATATATACTATAAGCCATGTAGAGATATAATATTATATTATGATGAAAAGACTCGTTAAATTGAATTAGATTGTGATGAAAGAAACAGCATTTTACAATTGAAACGACTAGTTGTAATGTTGTTTTGTTCAGAATTCAAAGGAACATGCAACTCATGAATAGATTTAATTTAAAATCCTCCCCATCAATGAGTAAATATTTGATTGAAATTTGCGTTTAATTTGAAAAACCCTTAGTTACGTTTCAAACAGTTTTCATTTAATAATAGCATCCGTAATTTTAAACAAAATTAAAATTGTTAAGTAATTGTTGTAGGTACTACAGATAAAATAATTTTCCGGTTTAGAGTTGCAGTGGTGGTTATAAAAAGTATGATTTCATTATAACTTTAAATGATATTTTTAACGTTTGATATATTTTTTTTTTATGTAATTTATCCTTTAACTTAGCATTCTTGTGCATAGAGTAAACTAAACAATTTATTTAGATGTATATATGTAATCTCTAAGCTTCAATATCGACTAAATTACGAATTATATGAATTATTTAACTTTTGAAAATTGCAATTGCATTGCAAGACAGTTGACAAACATCACATATAAACTAGATTATATTTCTTTGTATTTGAAGAAAATCCGGTATTGTCTTGAAGTACAAAATGTCTTCCTGCTACGAAATCTCCACTTAACAACTCTCGCTGCCCTTCCGACACATTCATATTCTTAGCTCTTTTCATAATATTTTTTTCTTATTATTAGAATGTTAGGGGCTATTACGATGAGATTATTTATCTGGAAATTTGTCGTTTGTCTGTAGTCAAAGTATGGGATAATTTTTCGGAAATGTTTTTGGGGCGAAATAAATCACAACATTGTGAATTAATTCAATCCGTCTGGAAATACCGACAGATAAAAGAACGAGTGCCAGAGGGGTGGAATTTATTCATACCCGTGATACATTTATCGGTGGTTTAAATTAAACTGTTCACCATACATTTCAAGAGTAGGGTGTTTACCATTTATAATATAGATCTGGAACCATGACTGAATCACTCAACATTAAAAATAATATCTACTGTATATATTATATAAAGGGACTATAGGATAGTATTCTTATTTAAAAATAGCAGTGCAAGTAGTAATAAACTCATACTATATACAATATACTAACCCGTAAACACGGTGCTCGATTTGACAACTAAACTTGACACGTACACATATGTGTACATAGTAAACTACAAAATGACTATTTTTATTAACTATTATGTACACGAATACGTACGTTTGTCTCCATATGAAAGAATTATCCATGTTTCAGAGATTGTCTCGAGACGCACATTTCTTAAAAATATCATCTATGCATGCCTGCTATTAGGTAGAGGTTGTTTTAATTGTTATTTTGTATTTTACATTACATTAATAACATTTTGGTAAAATAATCCAGCAATTCTACCTGTCTCCGGATAGGAAGAGATCCAGGTTCGAATCCTGGTAGCAATTAATATTTTTTCTGTATATTTTTTTGTTGATTTATTTAATTAGTATTAAAATAGAACAGAACTATGTTCTGTAAATGTAACTTCATAACAATAATGTGTTGTTTTTAATTAATTATAAAAATGATTAATGGGAAATAAATTTAAATGATATATGTATCTCCTTAGATTTATGTAAAATAAAATATATATAATTATTTATATTTTATAAGACAAATTTAATTATGATTTATTTTTCACAAAATAAACTTAAATAATATTAGTTATGTATGGTATGTATAGCTTATTTGAATATATTGATTGGATGCACCTGCTAAAAGTGAGGTAAGTATTAGTTAGCTAAAATATTATTCAATCAAAGTTATTATATTTTAATTAAATAAAAAAAAAGTATATAGAAAATCACCATAAACTTACTGATTATTTCCATTGTATAGTGTCTCAATAGATTAAACAATTTATTTTTATTTTTAAGATTAGCAAAATCAACTTTGTCGTTAAAATTCAGTATTTTAGATTGCTAACTTTGTTTTATTAACCACTTAATGAATTAAATACATCTACCGGTTCCGAAAAATATTTTATTCTTCAGGATGTCATTAACTAATCAAAAACATATGTTAAATTGTTTCTTTAAGAGAATCTATTTAAAAAAAAAACAAATTTAGTCCCTAACTTAAATTATTAGAATTATTTTTAGGAAAATTTTTTTAGAATGAAACTTGTGGCTAAATTTAGTTAGTTGTTTGTAATATTTTGGTTAGTTTATTTATTTTTTAAATAATTATTGTTTTTTTAAAACTAGAATCTATTAAAGAAACAATATAACATATGTTTCTGATTAGTTAATGACATCCCGAAGAAGAAAATTATATTTTTAGAAATCAGTAGATGTATTTAATTTATTAAGTGGTTAGTAAAACAAAGTTAACAATCTAAAATAACATTAAACAATTATTGGACAACAATGGATTATCTTGCTAATTAACATAAGCTATAGTAACTGGCTGTGTTGTGCAGAATTGTCGACAAATCATACATAATCAGCAGTGCAGTTTATACAAACATGGTACAATAATGGAACTCGAATGATATTTGGACTACCTTGGTATTGACGCAAGTCGAATGTTATCCATGGTATCCTTCATTCCAATACTTCCGTCGTAATGTATACCCCACCCCGTCACTGTCTGGCTGACCTGTAACCGTTCACATTCAGCGGGCGGCGAGGAGTGGATTTTCGAGTCTCAATGGGTCAACACGCTCGTGATTTCGCCGAGATATATTTACTAGTATTGTGAGATGTTCAAAACACTACAATGATTCATCAAAGATCTCGCGCTATTATTCTTAGTCACGACAATGCCTATCCACGCTGCTACTGCAACTAAAGCTTTATTGAGCAGTTTCCATTAATAGAAAGAGATATAAACTAAAACTTGTGTACACGACATTCAATTTGACAGTGAGATTAAAAACATATGCACAAACGTCAGCTAAGACGCAGAAGAGTGTAGATATCGACAAATATTTATTCTGAAAGTAAGACCAACAGGAGATATAAAATTATAATAATTTATTCCGTCATCGCCAACTAATCTTATGGCAGCATAATCCGTGTGTCAGAGATTGTCTAGAAATGAAATCTCATTAAAATCTCACCCGTAGACATGAGATAGGTAGAACTATTGTGATTTCATTAATTTATAAAAGTATAAAAACAAATTCACAATAATAAAAATACCTCTCAAGAATTAAATAAACCAAATCATTATTAAGGAAAACACATTCTTATTGTGAAGTTATAATTATTCAGAACATAGGTCTGTGATGTCTTTAATACAAATTAAATTTGAAAAGATCCAGGTTCAAATCCCGGTAGCAACAACAATATTTTTCGACAAAATTGATTTTATATGTACATCTTTCTAATTAATATAATACCTTTATTTTATATTAAAAACATCACAAACCTATTTTCTTAATAATTATAACTTCACAATAAGAATGTGTTCTCCTTAATAATATATAAGTTGTATCAATGTGTCCAAAATTTTATAAAAACGAATTGTTAATTCTGGCGTCTCCTATCGGATTACTCAAAGTTATTTGAGACTCCGTAATAATAAAGAAGATGGCTTTCAAATAATGGAACGATATATGTATTAATTTGAAAAGTGAACATGTAGATTCGAAAATTTGTCGTCAATGCACTGTGGTGTTATAGAATATAGGTTAATGCACGTTTCCTGGATTGGAAGAGATCCAGGTTTGAATCCCGGTAGCAACAATATTTTCCGATAAAATTGATTTTATATGTATATATTTCTTATTAATACATTTAATTTGTATTTAACCATTTATTTTAACTGGAACATATTTATTTTCAATAAATAGCAAATACGGTATCTGTATAAAAATCAGACATATGAATAATGAAAATAAAATTGTGCTCGAAAAAAACCAAATCTGAAGAAAGATTTGCAAAGGCACGTTATAGAATTTTTGGTTATTTTTGCCTTATTTTATTTTTAGTATACGTATTATGGCATGTTTCACCAAAATACTGAATAAAAACGCTATGGTCACAATCAAAATTAATTGTTTCAATGTACTTACGTTGTATTAAACATGCAATATGTAAAACAGAAAAATATAAACCGATAATGCGATAAATGAATTGACAAAAACCGTGTGAAGTTTGACAAATACCAACTTGCTCTAGGAAAAAATATTTTTTGTGAGCATTAATCTAATTGCGGCAGCAAAAAATAAAGCTTGCCAAAAAATCGACAAAAGTACGTAAAAAAGGCCGGGCCAGGCACAAATTTGCGGCACTCCATAACTTCTGACGCGTTTCTCAGGACTTAAGGCCCATGAAGTGCCGCCTCGGTAAGTTGGGATTCTTATAAATCCCAATTTAAATTCCAGATATGGTGAGACTAGTCCGGAGGCGCAGCGCGGAATTGAAATTGATTTCGGTAATGTGAAAAGTCTTTCTCTTTTCTTTCGGGCGTTTCAAATCGTTTGAGGTATTGCGTGAAACGCTATCCCGCATAGCAATAGAAACATGTAAATTTCCCACGGGATGGAACCCAGAGAGTGAACATAAGGTGTGTGTTTTTATTTCAACAGACAAACGGCAGACGGCACTGCCTTTGTGGTTTCGCTTCGTGGAAACTGAACTCTGAAGAAATGTACTATAATTACCTGCTTAGGACGTAAGCTTTTGGAATACGTAATATTTTTACGTATTAATAGCTGAATGTTAAATTGTTGTAAAGTATATTTTCAATTGAAAATTATTCATATATATGTATGTATAAGTTTATTTATTTGTAGATACAGATAATACCTTAAAGCTTCTACAATATAATAACGATGTGTAGACTTTTCGTTGATATGAGCACCGTATTCGGGCAGAAAATTTTTCTTTGTATGATAAACCAGCTTGGTTCTAACTTTAGCCGTGGAAAGAAGATTAAAAAGAAAACGTTTAAAATCATGTCCGTAGGCAAGTATTAAAGTTTAAAATTACCGACCAACTTAACATTCGCATTCGATACGCTGTTTACAACTAGTTTTCAAACTTCTGATAAATAAATATTGAAAAATGTACATTAGTAGGTATGTTAAGAAAAAAAGTCGTATATCTTCCCAATTCGTATATTTTAAAGGAAATTGACAGCTTACTTCAACATAATATATCAGCTTTTTTTGCGTGACATCAATAAGGACATTGTGATACTAATTAAATATACATGTATAAAACAGAAAAAATGTGTGTCTGTTTATTCTAAATAAAATTCTACACCCCTTGACAATCCAAAGATTATTTACTTAAATCAACTTATTTTTGAATTTGATTATTTTAATGATTTTTTTTAAATTTAGCTTCATAATAATGATTATAATAAAAGCCTATCTCATGTTACTCATCATTTTTCTTTTTATTATGGCCTTCGCCAATTAGGCATAATTATCCATTACAAGCAAATACAGATGAAATAAAATAAAATCTTACTTACTAACTTACCATCACGCCGTTTAGGTCCGATAGCCCTCTGTCCTGACACACAATTCTCACCTCATCCACATTCATACATCTTCTCATACAACCTCGCTGATTGTTAAGACTTCTAACAGAACCATCCTCCATTATCTGGTTTACCTGGTCGTGCCAAGTCTTCCGCGGACGTCCTCTATTTCTGGTGACATCAACACTTACGTCATATATATTTCTTACCATTCTCCTCTCATTCATCCGTTCCATATGACCAAACCACCTAAGTGATCCTTTCTTAATCTTACTCACTTAAGTTTTACATTCTTTCCTTTTTTCTTCAATATTTATCCTGTAATAAATAGATTTGCCACATATACGCCTAAGTGATCTCATTTCCACTGCATTCAGACTACTTTGGATTCTCATTTGCCAGCTCCAGGCTTCATTTCCATACTTTAGTGTCGGTACCAACTCCATTGTGCACTGCTAGTCTTGCATCGTTTGACAAATTTCCGTTAGATATAATTCCATTCAAAACGCCGTTCACTTTATTTCATGCAGTCACCCTTCTTTCGATATCATTCTCAGCCTTTCCGTTTCTATCTAACATACTTCCCAAATACACAAACCCATCTACGTGTTCCAAACATTCATTCAGGCTTTCGACGTTCCCGTGTACACATTATATCGTCACGCTTTACTTCACTGTTATACGTCAAACATGAAATGTCAATGCATTGAAAATTTTGATCCGTTCATCAGTTGAGTGAATTTGAATCTGTTTTTTGTAATTTAATACCATATATTTGTTTATCTCTTTAGAAAAAGAATTGTAGGTATTTATTTTGCGCACATGCCAAATATCGCCGTCAAACTCAAACCCGTGTAGGATTTGAGTTCGTGTTCTTTTCTACTAATCTCATACTGATCTCTGAGTTTATCTCCAGATTACAATCTTATTCCGAAATCCAACTAAACTGAATCTCTAAAATACGTCTATCTCACTGTAGCTCAGTTTGAAAAGAGTAGGAATATTTATTTGACATGTATTTATTTGTAGAAGCAAATGAATTTAATTTTTTAAATATTGGTAAAAAATTCATATAATTAGTCGCTTATATAAATTTATTAGAAAAAGTAAATAAATATTAATTAATAATAAATATTTAAATAATTAACAAATAAATAAATATTTTCAAACAGTTTAAACTTCTACTACATACAAATAATTATAAGAACAATCGCAAAAATAGTAAAAACATTTTTAAATTAAATAAAAATATGGGAAGAAGTTATTAAAATAATTGGTATAGATAGTCAATTATGATTTAATAGTAAAACATTCGCTAGCTAATCCCAAGCATTGGGTTTAATTCTAAAATGGGTGAATATTAAAAAAATTATACGCGAAATTTTTTATTGTAAGGCAGATAATCAAAAATTTTTAAGGTGACCGTTTAAGCTGCTTTCAAGTTCATTGGGATGATGTGTTGTTAAAAATATTAATAATAAAAATATTACTTTCGTAAATAATGTCTTTTATTTTTTATTTATCTTTGTTTTATTAACCACTGAATTGAGTTTAAATACATCTACCGGTTTCGAAAAATACCATTTTCTTGTTCAGGATGTCTTAACTAACTAAAAATATATATCATTGTTTCTTCACCAGAATCTATTTAAAAAAAAACAACAATTATTTAAAAAATAAATTTAGTACCTAACTCAAATTGTTGCTTAATACAAATTTAGTCGAATAATTTTTAGGAAAAAATTTTAGAATGGGACTCGTAGTTAAATTTAGTTGGTTAAAGATAATAAATAAAAAATATGAATTTTAACCACAATTTTATTTTAAATTAATTTTAAAAGTATTAATGTTTTTTAATTTAATTTAATTTAACTTTCACCTATAGATGTGCTGTATTTTTTATCTCGATTATATGTAATGTGCTCAGGCTAACGCAGTTTTTATTTATTGTGTAATGCAAATTTGATTCACATTCCTTATATTTTTTTAAATTTCATTCTTATTAGTTTAAACAGGTAATATTGAATGCAACTAAGTTATTATTTTAAATATCGACCGGTTTTGATACCAATGCATCCTTGCTAGGACAAAAATATACAATTGAATCAGTACACTATGCATGACTACGTAATCAACGTGGTTAATACAAAGTCCCTTATTTAAATAAATTATTATGTCTAACCACAAACATGTAAATATCATACGACAATCATTACGTACAATCATATTAACATTTATTGTTTAATACTGAATAGATTATTACAATCGTTATATAATTATATATATACTAATTTAAGTTCCTCCGTCAATCCGTGGAATGTTACTTCCACCGCATCAATAATTTCGTCTACCCATCAGGATATACAAGTATATGTACGAGATAAGAATACACATGAAAATAATAAAAAACATGTCACCTTAGACAGCCTTAGATACAGTCCACAACATAGCAAATATAATCTATTTTACTAGTTAATTTATTAACTACGCATAACTTATATGATAATTATTATTTTAAATTGTACTACGTCTTTAAAGTACACACCAAATGTATTTCGGAATATGATAAATGAACAAATTAAAAAAAAAAAAAATTCTACATATCGATTGTAGTTTAAAGCGAAATTGGTTACAATTATTTTGATTATTATGCATAAGCTGAGCCATGACAATAAACGATATCCCTTCCATTAAATGAAAATATAACATTACCGCATAATTTATGCAAGCTAATTTATGTGACATTTACTATTGTAAAATCCAATGATTCCATATTATTAACAAATTTATTATTCAGTAGATGTGCTCCTATAAATTATATACATTTATGAATATTAAATAAATGACACTAGTCAGTACCAATTTAATTGCACTTAATGTAAAAAAAAATATTTACTTTAATTTAATTTGTATTAAAAACACCACAGAACTACGTTACGAAATTGTAATTTCACAACAACAAAAAAACTTAAAAAAATAGTATTTTAACTAATATACTTAAACAAAAGTAATTGTCAATTATATTTACTTACTTACTAACACGCTGTTTCTCCGCGAGGATAGGCAGAGAGAATAGAGCGCCACACTCTTCTGACCTGATACACAATTCTCGCTTCGTACACATTAATGCATATTCTCATACAAGCTCACCAATTACTCTATTAGGATCATCCTCCAGTATCTGGTTTACCTGGTCATGCCAAGTCTTCCGCGGACGTCTTCTACATCTGGTATCATCAACACTTGCGTCATACAATATCTTTTTTACCATTCTCTCCTCATTCATCTGTTCCATATGATCAAACCACCCAAGTGATCCTTTCTGAACCTTACATCAATTATATTTATTATATTATTATTATATGTACTGGTACACGCTTGTAAAATATATTTTATATTAATCAAGTGAATAAGGCGAAATTATATTTTTAAAACAACATCAAATTTACGCTTCTATAATCATTATTCCAAGTGAGATGAATCTCCACAAAGGTGAATGCAGAAGTAATAAAAAAATTTCCATATTTGTTACCCTTACATTTCGCCATTCCTCTTTTTCCCGAGATTATACGATTGAAAAAGTTTCTTTGCTCTTCGGGCGTATTATTTTTATACGGTTATTCAATCCGAATGCTAAACGTTCGTATGCAGCTTCTAGAATGTTTCGCAACTCCAGATGCAATATTCTTAAACTAGAAAGTTTTCACTTTACGCTAAAGTTGAATGCCGCAGCAGGGTGTTACCATGAAGATAATTTTAACACTCGGTTAGGGGAAGTTTTAATTTGGGGGTTAGTTTTCGGTGTTTTGCACCGATTACCGGGATTTGAAAATATTAATAGTCGCCTGGAAATTTGTGATTTAAATAATTAATCATACTTATTACAAATGCGGTATATTTTCGAGTCCTCATAAAATAGTAAGTATAAGAATTCATTTGATTATAATTTTATGTAAAAAAATTGTGAAGTTCTTTAAAAATAATAATAATTATAATGTATTTATTTCAGCGTTATCGGATTGTTTATGCAAAACCCGATTCGCCATAAAAATAATACAAACAATATAACATATTCGAGTAACAAAATAATATTTATGTTATAAAATCGAAAAGTAAACAAAGATGAAGAAGTTCACACATATATACATATAGACAAAATATAAATAATTAATTTCAGGCACGGTTATTATTGTTTCTGTAGCTACTCTGCAGTCGACGCTATTTTCTGGTAAGGCAGCCAGTCATCCATGAGATCGCCGCTTGCACTAGAGTTGGTGCTGAGCTCCAGCAGCAGCTTTACGCCAGCAACAGAACGAATCCATTTACATAGCTTCGGCTAACATTGTAGATGCGCTGCAATAATGTGCCAACATGAACAGTATTCTGAATGAGTCGTTATGCTGAATTCGGAGACGGTTGTACGTCACTTGCTCGTATTTCGACCAGATCTCGCAGGTATCCATGCTGGTGAAGAATGATTTAAAATGGTTGTGATGCTTAACTGTTTCCTCTGTCATTCGATGTCATCAACGTCTTGTCCATCTTAATTTTGATCTTTTTTTGAACGCTTTATTTCAGTTCAGCCACACACGAGGGATATTATCTGGCTCTTATCCATATTTAAACGCCATTATGGCCGATTTGCTGACATTGTATAAAATAATAAATATATATAATTGAAAATATTTAAATATTTATATGGCCCGTGTCCAGGGGTGAAATTTTCTCTCGAAGATTCAACTCGAGACAAAATATGGTACAGAGTTCAGCGCGAAGCGATTAATAAATCATCACCTCATATGTTTTTCGCACAGATTAGAATGACACAACCAGTACGCACGTACTTTTCAGAGATTGAAGTATCATTGAGAGATCATCGTGGACACGAGCCATTAATATTCGAAGTGTTTCAAAAATACTTAAATAATATTAGGTTGATGTTAGAAACAAGTATTTACCTAAAACCCATAGTGTACGAAATATTCGCATAACTTGCTAAAAGTTTATTCTTAAATAAAGAAAATACTTTCTCAAATATTTCAAGTATTATCCCATAATGCACTCTCAAAAATATATATGTAGCTTTACTACTAAAATAAAATATTAATAATTAATAAAATCTACTCTAGATTTATCACATCCAAATGAGAGAATATATTATTCTCAATTAGATTTCAAAAAGTTTTAACTGAAAAACAACATCTACGTAATCTACACTCCACGTTCTTCTAACTTCGTGAAAACAAATATTATATTTTACGTGTTTGATTTCTGCAGTCTGTTATTTTCTTTTATTAAAAGAGCAGCCTGCCGTTGGATAAATGCAATTTTCGCTTGCATTCGCAGAAAAATTTTACACGAAACTCATATAACTTTGCATATTGTGTAATATTCTCGATAGTAAATATCACGTACAGAAATGTTGTCGAGGAATCTTCTATTTCTCAACCATTCATGGGCACGTCACGTAAAATATGAAGTTTTGTTTATTGACATGGAGGAGATATTCTGAGATCTTGGAGCAGAACATCATAGAGAAATACAGAATACATGATTTTGGTTTATATAATTGATTTTGAATCATGATATAGGTATATTTTTGAGTATCTATTAAATATAGTAAAATAAAAGTTCTTAAGAATATATAACATAATTGATAGAATTTTACACCTTATGTTTATACTGTCTAGTTTTTTTCTATGTAAATTGATTACTCTGTTTATTATTGACACGAAAAGTTACTTTTTCCGACATATTTGGATCGTATTTGGTTATCAAAGATATATCATTATTGTCACTATTTTTATCAGATTAGATGGCTTAAAATTAAGAAAGGAGAATGGGTTTGGTTGAAAGACACTGCGGAGTTTATTAGAGCAAAAGATTGAATCCGAGAGAGGGAACTTAATAATGGCCACATAGCGCAACGAAAATCAGCGGTCACCAAATGGATATTAGCAACCGTTAAGGTTGATTGTTTTCAGCTGATATACAAAGTAATTTAAGCTTTTCAGAGCAGACTTAGACAAGTAGACAAGAAAGGAAATGTTTACTAGAAAAGTAGTACAAAATGAATTTTTTTATAATCATAGCAACTGATTGAATTATATATAATTACAACGGAACTAATAAATACCATGAACTAACCATTGAACGTGGGGTCTAAACATCGTCCCAGAGCATGTTGGCCATATTTGAATAGCACGCATAGCTAATAAGTTTGAAAATAGTAAAAAATTAATGTAAAAGAATAAGGTATTCTTCTATCGATTCTATTTATGCAAACAAAACAAATGATAATATTTTTTCAGTGACTTTTAACGGGGTAGAAAGATGGAACACTAATTGGAAACACAAAAACATACACATATCGGAATTAACGGAACAGATAATAAACATTTTTTAAACTATTTAATCAATAGAAGACAAATAACAAAATTTGGAGTTCACTTTCTAGTCCAAAATTAATTGAAATGGTGAAATTGAAAGGTGTCCCGCAACGATCGGTGTTGGGTCCATAATTATTTATTATTTATAAGAATGACACAAAATGTCTTGAAAATTGCGAGATAAAATTATTTTCAGATAATGCATTATTATAATTTATTAGAATATTATAATTTTTACAACTAAATAAAAAATAAACATACACACATACTTACTCAATTCTCCACAAAAAATTTGATCCTTTCTAAATGTGATGTTACAGAAGGATTGCAAACATAATGTGTGGACAAAATGCAAAATGATGGCATTTGAAAAGTATGAAAGAAGAGCTGATATGAATGGTAAGAAATATGAAGTAATACAAGCCATATCGACCCCTCAGAATAACAAGGTCCCGTCTGATACTGACACTGTTTTGAGATAATGAGCTCAAAAGTGTTGATTGAATTTCGACATATATTCATGTATATTTTGTTTTGAGTTTGCAAATATGATCGGTTTTAAGGTCTTAACATATTTTCAGTATAAATTGTAATAAATAACTAATGCAGTTGGAACTTGTTATTTCCTTTAATATCCGTTAAATAGAGGGTGTATAAAAAAATAAAGAATAATGCATTTGGAACCCATTTCACGTAATAACTCAAATTAGCCCAAAATGTTAGTCGAAACCTTGTTATTATAAGGGGTCGATATTACAGATAGTCAAAGAACACGCGGTGTTCTGGTTGAAGAATTTGCATGACCAGTTATATTGCAGTTCACAATCGTTGTTCATAGTAGCTACCTCTAAAGTTGAAATAGCTGTGAATGATTTTCAACCTTCATATGGGAGTTAATCTATGAAAAAAAAGAGAAGAAACTGAACATATTTTTAATATTATGATAGTAAAAACGTTTGTTTATATAGATTTTTTTTTTTAATTATATAATACAAATACTTAGTTATAACATACAAATTTTTTTTTTGTTTTATAAAATCCAAGGTCTAGAAATATCACATACCTTTATATATACTTGTATAATATAAAATTAATATTAAACCGAGACTTGGCATTATGCCAGAATGTGCCTCCTTCATGTGGAGGAGCTTTGGGATAACCCTTCATCTTTGAAGTGTTCTTCGTAGAAGAAGGTCCTCGGACAAATAAATGCGTACGACCATCTTTTCTGTTTTCTGAAACGGAAAGTTTGCATTAAATCGATTTTAGTTATTTTTAGAAATAATGAATCCCATAATTACTAAAAGTTACTAACTCATGTTTTAATAAGATTTGTATTTGTTTTTTAATTATAGGTGCGTCAACATAAATTGTCTATTTTAGGTTATTAGATACATTCCTTTTAACCTTAACATATGAACAAATTTCATGTTTTATTGTATATATTTTTTATTAGGAGATTACATTCTTATTGTGAAGTTGTAATTATTCGGAACATAGGTCTGTGATATTTTAAATATTATTAAATATATGAATAAGAAATATATACATATTAAATCAATTTTATCGCAAAATATTGATCTCTTCCCTAACCATGTAAGGTGCATTATCTAACTATGCTACAGATACAATAGTTTTAGCGATAAATTTTCGAACCTATATGTTACCCTTTTCATATTAATAAATCTAGCCATCTACCTTATTTTTACAGAATCTCAATTACCAATAATATCTTTCGATAAAATTGATTTTATATGTATATCTTTCTAGTTAATATATTTAAAATATCACAGACCTATGTTCTGAATAATTATAACTTCACAATAGGAATGTGTTCTCATAATAATAAAGTTGTATGAATGTGTCCAAAATTTAATAAAAATGTATTGATGATTCTGGCGTCTGCTATCAGATTACTCAAAGGTATTTGAGATTCTATAAAAATAAGGTAGATGGTTCTTTCAAATAATGGAACGAGCAAATGTATTAATATCAAGAGGGTAACAAATAGGTTCGAAAATTTGTCGCTAAAAATATTGTCGCTGTAGCATAGTTGAATGATGCACCTCCCCGGTTAGGAAAGAGATCCAAGTTCGAATCTCGGTGGCACAACAACAATGTGTTTCGATAAAATTAATTTTTTATGTATATCTTTCTAATTAATATATTTAATTCATATTTATAATTTTTATGTTTAAACACATCTTTTTTCTTTTTATTATTTTAGATTTATATTTTCTGAACTGTGTAAAATTTCTACCTCAGCATTTTTTCGATAAAGTGAGTTTATCTATATGTAATAATTTTTACTTGATGTATTTAATTTGTATTTAAATAAATAATTAGACAAAATACTTTGTTTAAACTACTATGTACAATGTACAACATGATCGAAACATGTTGTACTATGTACATGTACTATGTACAACATGTTTCGATACCTTTGGTATCTTCTTTAAGAAATAATATATACTGAAATTAAAAATACAAGCATAGATTAAAACAAAACTGTAAAGTGGTGGATAAGTAAGAACTAATATGAAAACAAATTTAAAAGGTATTTTGTCTAATTATTTATATAAAATGAGGCCACAAAGTAATTTTTCTAATTTTGAAAAAGTATATTAAAATAAATTATACATTACACTGTTCACTCGACGGTGGTTGAAAAAATCCAGATAAAGTTTTTAAGATTCATTAATTTTAAATTAAATATACACTCTGAGAATATCAATTATGATTATCTCCTTAGCTGTCTGAAATTGTTAAAATTATCAAAGAGACATACGATGTCCGACCTTATATTCCTATATAGGATCATCAATAGTACGATAGACTGCCCTCAGATTGTTGGTTTTATTGACTTTCACGCATCATTAAGGTCTTTGAGACACAAATAATTGTTCTATTATAGTGGTAATGTCAGGACATATGCATTAGCTAACTTCGCAGTCCCCAGACTGCATTCTTTGGGGAATGAATATGCGGAGGTAGTTGACATTTTTACTCTAAATTTAACTCTCTATAAGACCACATTATTACAATTTTTTGTATGTCAACTCAATGGTGACGCATAAATTGCTTTACTTCACGTTTTTTTATTTATTTTATTTTATTATATATTTTTTTTCTGTGTATTGCACTTCTGATAAAATTATCTATTATTTAAAAAAAGTATGTTAATGCCTGTATAAAACGTGCATTAATTAGTATCATTATTTAACATAACGGTTATTTTGTGGTATAACACGATTACACTACTATAGTTTCGAGAGGCGCAGCCTATTATGTGATATATTATCATGTGACGATGAGAGGAACTTCACCTCTTGAAACTATATTAGTAACAATAACTCAATATGTGTGTAGTACAAAGATTTGTTGTTAAAATTAAAATAAAATTATACATTATTTTAAAATTTGCATTTTTCATACAAATGCCCAACAGATTTTTTATTAAATTATTATATTAAATTATTACTTCTTTATATACAATATATTTATTATATCTTAAATAGTGAAATGCTTGAATATGAGTTTATCCTAAATTTATTCCGAATCATTGCAAAAAAATAGTAATAATGAATTTCATTTCAAAATTGTTACATATGGTAACCTTTGTAACATACTCGTACATACTTTATAACATAACATATTTGTAAACGCCTATTTTCACGTTTTACTTGTATATGTCGGTAATGCAGTAGTTGGTATGGCCGCCTGTTATGTGGAAGACCGGGGTTTAATTCTCCGTCGAATAACTTTTCATTTTAAATAACTGAATTTATGATTACTTTTTTGAACCAGATAAACATATTATATAAAGGGTGATATGATACACGTGCCTGAGATAAGTAACGCGTTATTTAAAATATTGTATATTATTTACACAAGAAAAAACCGTTCACGAAAAATAATTGGAAGAATTTAATTTAATTAATTTGTAATTCAGATACAAGAAGATATAATTACCGAAGAAAACTCGAATAACGTAAAATAACAATGTTTGATTTTCAGGTTATATTTTTTACATTCGCGGGGAAGTACCTCTGCCGTATATACAAACACACACACATAAACATTTTAATAATATCACGGGTAGATATTTGGCAGCCCACAATGTCCGCCGCGCCGCGCGCCGCTGTGAATCATTGCGCAGTGACGTGCGAAATGTGTTGTTTGGCTTGTCCCCTCGAGCGGTCAGCCGCCAGCGGCGCGCCTGATCTACACTCGTATTTTCTACCGCAATTCATATATATTGGTGTATTTCAGCAAGCTTTATTTTATTTCATCTCTACATTTATAACCATTTTACAATTTAATTTTCCATTGAAATATAATTTTTTTTCACATTTTAGAAATAACGAAAAATATTTTAACATTTTTATTTTTTTATTTTAATATTAGAAAATATAATACATTTTAGAATTATCAGTATCAGAATATATATATTATCAGTAGTTTTTAGAATTATCAGTAAATGTTAAATAAATGTTCAATTATATATATATATATATAATTGAACATTTGAAATAAATGTTCAATTATATATATATATATATATAATTGAACATTTATTTCTTCTCTATAAGAATACGACTAGTGTATAGAGATGGAGAATATACGAGATAATTTAGGTTTCAGTTAGTTTGTGTATATATTTTTTACTTCAGATACAAATTGATAATAGTCTGTAGTTGTTTTAGTTTTGATAGAATGTTAAAAAAATTTTATGCCTTGATAAATATAATGATTTTAGGTTGTGGTATATTTTAGTTTTGTAATATCAATTTCGTCTCTAAATCTTGTAGATCGGAATTCGCTTGTAAAGTTCAATTAATTTTTAATTTTGAAAATTTATATTATTGATTTTTTTTTGTACATGTCTATTATTTTTGGTACTTTGAAATCTATGAAAAGTTGTATACTTGGATAGTTTTTTTTTTTTTAGAATAATTTTTATTATCATTTTTTGAGTGATTTCTAATTGTGACATGAATTAATGAAATACTGAAAAATATTCAGAGGGATATAACATTATAATAATAAATCCTATAACCTTGTATAATATTAAACAATCATTATCACTGATGCTAGATATATATTTTCGTACAGTTTGATTTCGAAATGACCATTCCTTTATCAGGCAGAACCAAGCTATTCTCTTTGGAGACAACTCTCGGCTTTCGTAGTCCAACTTTACACCAAGTTTTAGAGAGGCCGCACTACACGCTTATTGTAGATCAAATGTCAAATGTCAGACCAATTGTCAGACCATTGATGTTCCGTTTGTCAGTTCAGTGAATTTGAACCAGCAGCATTTTAAAAGAAATAAATGTTTGTAATTTAAAGCTTTCTATTTATCAAAACTTTTTAGAATAAATTGTTGTAGATATTTATGGTTTTATGTGATATTAGTGCGCGTATGTCGCATCTCGAACCTCGCTATCAAGTCGAACATCATGTACGGTTTTGAGTTTTTGTCTCTTTACACTAATATCAAGCCGATCTTTGAGTTTATCTCCATATGAAAATCTTAACACGCGTACATTATGCTGAGATTTATCTCAACTAAATCTCTGAGATTTATTTCATCGTGTCTCTTTCAGTAAACACTGGCCATAATAGCTAATTAACTTCTATGCAAAAATAACCAGGGAATTTCTATACTTCGTGATTTTTACAGATTTCAATTTTACATAAAAGTTAGTATAAACGTGACTAGAACACGGAGATGACCACGTTCATCTCGAAATAGACTCTGATCAACTGAGTTGGGTAGAAATTAGTTGAAATGCGTGTAATAATGAACAATAACAAGTAAATAATAAATACTAAATTAATGTATTAATTATAAATATATACATATAAAATCAATTTTAATATCAAATGTATATATTTATAATTAATACATTAATTTAGTATTTAAAATATCACAGACCTATGTTCTGAATAATTACAACTTCACAATAAGAATGTGTTTTCCTTAATAAGTAAATAATAACTATGATAATGTGACTTGACATAATCTTCGGTGAGAACACCGCATTATAATTACAATTGCAGCGCGCATGATGAGCTATGTGAACGCTGCTATAGAATTCTCTTGGCCAATCGGAGAGCGGGCGCCTAGCACCACTAACTACGTCAGGTGGTTTTGAAGAGAAATTTGCATTAAGGATTTCTTTGATGCAATGTATACGGAAGATTTGTGGGCCCCAATCCACCCGCATCATGGATTCATCCTTTAGCTGAATCTCGGTATTTGGCTGTGTGGACCGATGAGGTCCCCAAATTGGATTGGATAAGATAGCTAGATCGGAAATGCATTGGAGGCGAGTCGCAATTTCAGCCTGGGTTTTTATGAACCCGGAAAGTAGAATAAGGATCGAGTAAACTGAAAACTTGCGAAGTGACTCCTCGACGATCAGTGAAGTGGACGAACGAGTGAACCCAAAGCCGGATCTCACAGTAACAATATGAACTGGTCAAATTTAATATAACAAACTAATGACAGGCTATTCAAAAGACTGGCGTTTTTTTCGGCTTTCTCATGCGTCACTCTAGACTCGAGTGTTTAGCTGCGCACACCGGACATCGCTCGGACTAGATTGCGCATCTTTAACGGTACGCGAGCAAGCACCAACGTAGTACGTATCGAATAGAAAGTGATTTATCATTCCTGCTCGCGTGAATATAATTCGGAGTGATTCGGGCAGATATGAAACCGCCATCGCGCCCGGCTTCACCGCCAGCTTCCATCATTACGCAAATCATGTCAAAACCTTCCGCAGGCGCACAATAAATAATGGATGCACGCACGTCACGTGGTGTGGATCACTCTAAATATAAAACAATTTGATTTATGCGTTCTGTGGGAAATTATTATTCAGTTTGAGCCGTGAGCATTTGGATTTTTTACGTTTTCAGTGTACTGCTGTAAAATTGTGCTGCAAAAATAAGTACACGTGGATGTGGATGACTACAAAACTAACTGTGACAGATTGAACAATATATAAATGTACATACATTTTTCAAAAAAAAGTATCAATATTAAAAAATATAAATTTAACCAAATTTTTTATTGTAACACAATTATTTATTACTTAATTATACTAGATCTTTATCTACTTACTAAAAACGCAATGAAAAAGTATTGGTATAACTTTTATTTATTTTGATGATATAAATAACCAAGAAAATACAGCATCACTTTTTTTTTAAAATATTTTAACAATAGTTGTTAACACAACCATCGCCGTTCTTGCTTACCTAATTTAATTCGCCAAGTAAGCAAGATATCTGGGAGATCAACAAGTTAGTTCTATATTCATAACATATGCGGTTAAATTAGTTAGAAATTTGATAAAAAGTAGTAAGAACAGGATAAAAATTTGGGATTGTCTATTTTGCGTGTAAATGGTATTGGTCTTAAATTAAATCGTTGGAGATAAATAAAGCGTGTAAAACTAATCAAAATATTATAAACAACCATCTAAACTTAACCACAAGTCACATTCAAAATTTTTTCCTTAAAAGTTATTCCAGTAGTTTTGTATCATCATGTAACAATTTAAGATACGTACTCAATTTATTTTTTAAATAATTATTGTTTTTTAAAAACAGATTATGTTAAAGTAACAATATAACATATGTTTTTGATTAGTTAATGACATCCTGAAGAAGAAAATTATATTTTTCGAAACCGGTAGATGTATATTTAATATTTGTTTATTAAAGTTATATTTTTGTATTTTTATATAATTAACAACATTTGTCTTAGTCGAATGCATTTGTTGATTTTTCCATTGTTATAAATATATACCCACGTAATTACACTATACAGTCATATATTAAAAATAAATATTTCTAAAATCATTATATGTTCCAGTAAACCATTTTTTCTCTGTACAACTTTCTCTATAAAAACACTTAATACTTAACCCTATTTCTTTCACATATACAAGGCGACGGAAAACATAAAAAAATGTGATGTATCCCAAAAAAAACATGTACATAAAAATTTGAGCTTTATATGTGTTGTGTGTTTTATTTTCTATGAGTTTTCCGGCACCAAATATTTATTTAAAATTTAAAAAAAAGTTTTTCATGTTTTTGAATCGGGCTGTTATATACACTAATACAATTGTTTTGTAATTTACCATCATTGAATCACACCGATCTTAATAAATAAAATACAAAAATATTTTTAAATACATACTAAACTAAAAACCTACCGATAATAATATTGAAAATTGGGCTCGTCAGATCGATTCACAAAAATAATCTTATTATATCAATTTAGAACCTAAGTCCTAAAAATTAAATCGAAAAGTAAAGATCTCTAATGCTGGACTCGGGAAAAGGTTTTTTTTAAATTTTTATTCTTTTTTATTTCATGACATTTTATTAATTTTTATTTTATTTAGGGCAAGGATTGCTCTTCATTTAAAGCAATAAATATATTAAATTAAGGTAAACTGAAATTATATCACACTTTTGAAATTAGTAAAATTAACTTTGTGGTTAAAATTAATATTTTTATTTGTTATTTTTTAAATTAAAACACAGTTAACAAATAAAAATATGAAATTACATAATTTAGTTAAATTAGAACATTTTTTTAAAAATGTAATTCAATAGAGAAATCAAATAATTAGTGTGTGTGTGTGTGTGTGTTATGTGGATGGGATGATAATCGATTCAAAGGCATTCTGATTTTCATTTTACACATTTATTCACAAAACAATTTATCCCGACATTGAATGCACGAAAATGTTCTTTAGATCTTCCTTCTTCAGGTCAACTTTCCTCTGAGGAAGGTCACTTTTATTTATTTCTTCTATTTTCGGAGTTTATCTATTGCTAACATCATACAACATAGCCATGGGGTGCCAATGCAGCCAAGGACCCGGATCGATACATGCCCGTGCAAATCCTGATTCATCTCTTGCTCTAGAAGATAAACTGGACACCATCTTGTCATAGCCTGATCCATAACGCCCATCAATCGGCCATCGCATACCGCCCTATTGCTCGTTTTAGCAGGGTCTTTCCTCAACCCGCGGGTGGACCAGGACCATTCATCTCTGGGTTCACCGAGATGATTTTCTTCTTAATAATTTCGAGCGTTCCCACCAAAAATTCACGTTTAGCTCAGCTGCCCGCCAGAGTCGGATTCTCGTCCCTGATTCGTTCATTTAGAGGACCAAACATCATAAGTCGGCAAAATAGGCTGCCCAGATCTCAGCGCGTAAATTCAAACATCACAAAGAATGTGTTTGACTTTCAATTTTATTGTGTTAATTTTTTTTATGTAGTATTTAAAAAATGTAATATTATAAAATTAAAAAAAGAATAAACAAAAAAAAAACAATAGAGAAATCAAATAAATAGATAATATGTTTGACTGTATATTTTAGTGTGTTCTATGATGTCTTTTTATTTTCGTTTCTGAATGGTGGTAGATCGGGGGCATAACATTAAAAAATCCCAATTTACGCTCACTAGTGACGTTCCTAAAACGGAAAGGGTGCAAATAATTAAAACTACCCCGTCCAGACCGGGGGTGTGCTGTCCCAGTGTACACATGTGTAAACATCGGTGACGCAATCGAAAAGAATAAATAGTCTGGGAGGCTCTCCTTAATTGGTTACACCAAGAAAGACATTTGTTTTCGTTATATACGTTAGAAGAAATAAGATTTCCAAATAATTAAGTAGAGATAAAATAACAATACATTTTTTTAATTTCACCTTGAATCCGAGTAAAAAGATTTTTTAGGTATAATAAATGTGTGGAGTTACAATATTTTTAATAAATATTATTAATATACTTATTCTTAACCTACAATTAAAATTATGTTCTATTTTAATGCAAATACAAAAATTACTTAAATGTAGTTATGTAGAAAGCAGCCAGACACAAATAATTCGAAGTACGTTTGTGAAAACTTTGATTAATCAAACCTACATTAAGTAATATAATATAAAATGAAACTTTAATATTTTAAATTGATACGTCTGTTAAAAGCAATCCACTTTATATTACGGAGAATCTCAAATGACTTTGAGTAAAACCTGATAGGAATGTATGAATTTTATTAAATTTGGAAACATCAATACAACTTATATATTTTTAAGGCAAACGCGTTAATATTCTGAAGTTGTGGTTTTTTAAAACATAGTTCTGTAATATTTTTAATACAAATTGAATTAAATTACCTAATTTTATCTTAATATATTTAAAATTGATATATTTAATTTGTATTAAAAATATCACAGAACTCTGTTTTGTAAAACTTCACAATAATAATTACAAAGACAAAGACTACTAAATATATAAACATGAACTAATGTAAAATCCTTGTTTTAATATCTTCGTCTTGGTGTCACTCAAGTGATTACTTTGAAGCTTAAGCTTAACACTTAAGCAAACTTCGCAACTTCTTTAAAAATATATGACTCGATTGGAACAAAAATTTTAACACTGACAATATAAATAAGCATTAATGTAAAAAAATACGTCTTGGTTACACAAAGGTTTAATGTTTAAAGAGTAAATACTTGTACTGTTGTAAAAATGTGTCATAAACTATCGGATTTATGTCTCCACAAAGAATGTGTGTTGAATGCCCCTCGTCTCTCAACTAATGATCCGAATCACTATCCTATATGTACACTTTATTTCATGTCTATTCATTTACTGGTCAGGCCAGTAAATGTACAGGTATTTTTCATTAAAAATATAATTATTTTGTACCTTTAAAATGATAAATAATATTATTTGAGAGATTGTTACATATTATGGAGATTTTTAATATTTAAAAATTGGGTTTTTACGATCAAAAAAAGTCTATTAAACGAAAGTGGTTTGGCTATTTTTGGCAGAATATACGTTCGATAAAAACATTTTTTTTTTCAAAATTGAACTGGCTGCTTTCTGCATAACTACGTTATTTTGTTAAATTAATATAATATATATGCTAGTAAGTAGAGTGGAGTAGTCTTTCGTCGTGGAATATTGATTACATTGCATGTCTACAGTGTATTGATAGATATTATTATAATATTTTTATTTGATAACTTTGTTTTATCAATTAATTAATTTAATTAATTTTGCTAATTGCAAAACTATTATTGGTATTATTATTAACTGGCTACGTTAAATATTTAAGGAGAAAATTCAAGTCACATTAGTGAATGCCATGATATTTAATAATATAAAAATACATGTATTTATATATATACAATTTCAAACACATATAATACATGAATTAAGTTTAAAAGTTGAATGAACATAGCATTTACATAAATGATTTTATCTACGAGTATACAAAATTATAAGTCAAGTAGATTCTACCAAAAACATTTTTATTTATTATGATTTATTTTTATAAAATACAATTAGCTTAAAATGATTCTAAATTATTTTAAACATTGAGTAAGATTAAGAAAGGATCACTTAGGTGGATTGGTCATATAGAACGGATGAATGAGAAGAGAATGGTTAGAAAGATATATGATGATAAGTGTTGACGGAAGACTTGGCACGATCAGGTAAACCAGATACTGAAAGGTGGTTCTGTTAGAAGCCACAATAATAGGCGAGCTTGTATGAATGTGGATGAGGCGAGAATCGATGATGCGAGAATGAAACGGCGTGATGGTAAGTAAGTATGTTGCAAATATGATTAAATGCGTAATCTAAAAATGAACATTTCAAAATATATTGAAAAATAAAAACGAAATTTTTAAAAATAAGAAAAAAAAATTTTAAACAATCGCAAGTTTGATGATAATCCTATTTCTTCTGAATATTCTTATTTCCTTGGGTTCATTTTTATCGTAGCCGACGTTTCAAGCACATTTCAATGGACGTTATCAGACGATAAAGCGATACGTTAGCTACAATAAAAAGAAATCTATTTATTATTTCTAAGAAATATTATACGAAAACGTGTAATGAGAATTATCTAAATATTTATTATTTTATTTTAGAAGCTTGTAAGAATGTAAATTATTTATAGTTTACGTAACGTAATTGTGATGTAATTAAGTATTAATGTGAACTAAAATGTATATACAAATTCACAAGGTGTGTTTTTAATCGAGTAGCTTCTTCTGCTTTACAGAGCGCGTTAGTCGAAAACTGAAGCCTCATTTCTCTAGAACGGAACAACCTTCATTGTGTGAGGTGACACCATTAGACGTTATCTCTATAATTCAACACCTCCCTTCACAGCTGACGATCAAGACAAAAGCCCCGGGGAACCTTTGAATCCGCGATTCGATAATCTCGTTTGGCCTCATTGTTCCTTCTCCCGCCAGATCGGGGCCGCCATCTTGATTTGAGCGCTTTCATTTGTTCCCAGATTTATCTCGAGCAGAACTCGTCGTGTATTTTTTCACAATTCCTCAGTCATGAGGTCTGGTGATTGATGACCGCCGATGGAATGTATTGTAATCGATAGTTAATTGGCAGATGGCGATCCATCAATTAACGAAACAAAGTTTAACGAAGCGAGAAATTATTTAGGCGTTTCGAATAGATTTGCATTATTTTATATAAGAGTATGTGAGACTTTTCATTTTTATTATCTCGATTTGATAATATCTATATAACATGTTGTTTGTCGAAAGATTTTTTTAAATTTTTATATTCTGTTCTTCAGAAATATACGAAAAAATGACGTTGATTACACATTTTAATAACTATAGACCCAGGAAGAAACACGACCCACCTAAGAAATCTACACCTATCTATCTGTATTTACATCTTCACTAGATCTAAAGGTCTTCTGGCTCCAAGAAACATACTCCGTTGTTGCGCACGAAGTATCCTTGAATTAACACTTCGTCGATTGCGCAAAGTGCGACAACAAGCACAATAGCAAGATGTACTAGTAGCGAAAAACCGAACACACACAGTTCACTCTCCGTCAATTTATCAATTCCACACGGCAGGAAGATAATAACCACAAAAAAATGTCCTATTCTGGGTATATGGAGAGGGGGTAGTGGGTAGGTAGTAGATAGGAACCATTGTATAGGTTACATTCAGACGGCGATCGGCAATCGATGAATCGTAATGATCGAACACGTACTATTATATATGTACACATTTCCATAGCAAAGGTACAGACAAAAATATTAAATGTGAAAATTTTTCATGCTTATTTATTAAATGTGTGTACGGATAATAACTTATTAATGGTGAAAATATCTTTTGCTTTGACGAAGATAAAAAATGTTGGAAATAAAAAGAATCTATACAGCATGTAAAAATAAATATGATAAAATAAAATAAAAAAAAATATTTTTTAATCGATTTTCTAATACTTAAGTTTTGAGAGTTGTAAAACTAAAGTTCATTCATACTTATTCTACCAACATTGGCAAATTAGACAGTAAAAGCGAGATGAAGTAGTAGAAAATGAACATATCGTCTTTAGAGACTACATAGAAATAAAATAAGCATGTCCGATTCGTATTTTCTTTACAAATTGGGCTTACTTCAGTCCGAAATTATTTTGCTTTATTTTATATTTAATTTCTGTTAAGCGTACATAAAAACTCAAAATTGTAATTGTATGTATACATTTGTGCATTCATTGTATTGTATAACCTCAAATAAATCTTGCATCTGTAATAATATTTGAATCAAGGATTATTTATTTAATAAAACTGAGTGTAAGCAAATTAAATTAATATTGTTATTTTATTATTATTGTTATTTTTAAATTCATCATAAGTTAAATTTACTCTATTGGAAGAATATTTCAATTTAATTGTAGTCATCCGAGAAATCTGAACACAGTTCCACGTCTAAACAAAAGTGCGCCAAGGAGTCCAAGAACAACAAAGATTTTACAAAGTAGTAATGCCGCTCATTACAGAAAGTCGCGTTTACTTAAGGCCCCATATTCTTCCTTCTAGTACTTGCTTCCTAATGCTCCTCCTAAACAAATAAGAAACAAAATAAATAAGCATGCAACTAGCGACATCTGCGAACAGACTCTTTGAAGAGTCTCTATAGAAATCCTTTGTTTTAACGATAACGCGATAAGATAATAACGCTAGTGTGTACGTGTGTGTATAAAACAAACACAAAAGAATGGGCTTGATTTTCTTTTCCCTATTTTTTGTTTCAGCCAGAAGGATCCACTTTAGATGACGCGAGCGTGTTAGAATATTGGACCTACTCACATCCTATGAAGGTCCTTTTGTCCTCAATAAATACGAGGTAGGAATGAGATTTCCTCACGGAAGAATGGAATCGGATCAATTTCATTCGTTTGGCCGGAAATTGACAGGATAAGCATTTTCCCCGGAGATAAAATCCTTTTTTGTGGTGATGTTTGTTTTAATCTACCAAACAGGCATTTCGTCAGGCAACCCTCCTCCAGTGTTGATATATTAGATATCAGGGAAATGCTTTTGCATGTAAGTGTTATTTTAATATTGAGACTACATTAACAATAGTAGTTTATTCTTCAATTTTTATTAAAATTATACATAAACGTTGTTAGAATGTCATTAACAAACTTTTATATTTGTTCAACTAATTATGATAAAAATAGATCTAATAATACACATTAGCCTTGGATTTTACAAAATTGACTAGTTTTATACTTTAACATATGAGTCGTTTATTACCAAACCTCTATAATATAATAAAAAAATATATATTTACGATTGGTTCAAATACTGACCACAAATAATAATTTATGTAATAGAACAAACAAAAAAAATTAGGGTTTCATGTCAAAACCCTCTATAATTGAGTACTTAACTTTTAAACGGCTCAATAATGAAACTGACCAAGAGTGTTTAGTGGTGTGCCGCTGGCTTGTACCAAAGAAAATTAAATAATGTGAGCGGATAAATGCGCGTGTTGAGTTTCAAACTCCTCTATAAATGGTATGAAGTGGCAATAAATATTATAATTTCTCAAAATTGACAACATGATTGTTATATTTTTTTTGCATTTTCTGTAGTATTGATACATAAACGGTATCTTCAAAATATCTATTAAAGCATTTAGATGAAAAATTTATTTTTAAACGTTCTTCGTGATTTCTGGGTTTTGTTAAAAATCTTTTATAAAGGGGTTTCGAATTAAGCGGCTCATATCATTTTTCTTCTTTTCTACTTCATTTCAGTATTGATATAAAGTATTGGTCTCAATGAGGTGAGGTACAGCCCTTAATGCACTGTCACAAGTCACGGTCCTCGCCCTCACAGCTAACTCAGGGGACATATCTTTAAGTAACGTTGGATGACATCTATGAATGAAAATATGTTATATATCAAATACAGTATTGAAAAAATTATCTCGGATACTGGGTACAATTGAAACTCCTCTTCATTATATCGATTTATATAAATGTTGCTAAATAGACGGAGCATCGGCCATCTTGGATGATATACAGTATTGTTGCAGGTAAAATCACTTAAAAATTGTGTGTAATGGTATTATTATTTGTTTTATATGAATGTTTAATGTTTAAATAAAAAGCTATACAACTCAAATGCATTTATAACTCAAATCTGTCTAAAAACGGTTAATAGTATTGTTGCAGAAATAGTCTCAATTGTATAATTAATTTGTACTATTTTACTCGCATAAACATTTATTTATAATATTTTGCAAAACCAAATAATTAATATTACCATGTAGGTATACTTTTCATGTTTTATTAAACTAACCATATTAATATTTCGAGCCTTTGTGCGATGAACCAACACTGTAGCTTTTCGGATCGTTATATTTAATAATTATTAGCGGGGGTGTATTAAGATTTTTGTTGTACGACGAAAAAATCTTTTCTTAGAAGGAACACATTATTTGTATCAGGGTTATAATCGTATATATAATATATCAAATCCCAATATTCTTCTAAAGAAAATTTTAAAGAAAACATTCGTTAAGTATTAATTTCCTTCAAAATTTACGAATTAGATAGATACGAGTCCCTTTTGTTATGAAGATACATTTTTCGAAGAGAAATCATTTTACCGGATATTAGAAAAGTGGAACATTGTAATGTTGCTGTACAGAAATGTAATTTGGTCTTTCAGCCTATTCTAGGAAGGGTTTTAAAACACTAATATAATATATGTCAGAAATCTGGATTCTAATGATCGATGAAACATAAATACATATTCTTCAATATTTGCAAAATTACTTTGTGGCCTCTTTTTATATTAATAATTATACAATATACTTTATTTAAACCAATATTTATTAATTATTCTACATGTTTCGATACATGTGGTATCATTTTTATGAAACAATGTTTACTGGAATTAAAAAATACAACCGTAGATAAAAACCAAATTATAAAATTAATAATAATTTTTATATTAATTTTAATTATTAATTTTTAATTTTTTTTTTCAAATAATGGAACGACAGGTGTATTAATTTGAAAAATGTAACATATAGGTTCGAAAATTTGTCAAGAAAAATACTGGCGTTATACCACAAAGGTAGTGCACTTCCCCGGATTGGAAATAGAGATCCCGGTGACGCAAAAACAATATTTTTCGACAAAATTGATTTTATATGTATATATTTATAATTAATACATTAATTTAGTATTTAAAATAATTTTTAAGTTGTTTTCGTATTTGTTCTTACTGATTGACCGTTTTATATTTTTGTTTTTATCTATGGCTGTATTTTTTAATTTCAGTATGCATTGTTTCCCGAAGATGATACTATGATTTGATGATTTTAGTCTCTTCTTAAATATAGTATCTGATGCACTATTTCTTATGACGAAGGGCGAACAGTTCCACTCTTTTGGGCCTACCACCGCAAATGCCCGTTTACTAAATTTAGACTCGTCAGTCTAAAACCCTTCCTGCGACTGACATAGAGACTGGCCTGACTTGAAGATACAGAGGCGCCACGTTTTGGGTCGCTTTGTACATCAACCAACACAATTAAAATTCAACTCATTCGGGGAACCGGAGCCAAGTTCATGTAAAATGAATATTATATGAGAAATAAAATATATGATTAATTGAACCCTCGAAATGGCTATTCAATAATAATCACGAAAAAAGACCAAGAATTAGTAGACCAAATATAAGGTAGCAAGATAGTATAAATCTTGGCAATAATTGACGGAAGCAGCCAGGAGGTCAGGACCCATACCCGATTTAAGAGCCAGGGATGATAATATAAGTAGGATAGAAAAAAAACTCAGTATGCATACCCGCACATCTTACTTACGAATTTATTTATTAATCGATGGACACTATAAATAGATATTTATTTATTTATTTACTCCCTGTCCTGAATTGTTTTGGGAGTTGTTTACTCTCGTTTCGGTCCGTTAAAATTATTATTTATTTTTATTTTATTACATTCAGTTATTAACATCTTAATACTATTGTACAGGTATGGCTCTGGTACCGTCATATTAGATCCATACCTGTACAATTTGACGTGAGACCCGTTATCACATTAAATTCAGAGAGAAGCCAGAGAGAAGTTACACAAATTATGCACCCCCAAAAGGGTAGGGTAGACGTCACATTTATGTGTTGCAGTCGCAGAACTCGGTTACAGTCAGGCAGAAATTCACCCTGTCCAGGTCGCAAGAGGCGCAAGGGAGAACCAGTTGAATGTTCAGTTAAGTTTCTCTAGCCAATGCTTTTTCCGGCATCTTCCATCCCAGCCACCCTCAGCGAGAGACTCATACCCTAATAAATCCTGGAGATGTCTGAGATTCCTTTCATTTTCTAATAGGTCATCGTTCCGGGGGATTCGATAACCTTTTCCTTCTAATCCCTCAATCATGATCTCACATGCATCATTCATAATTACACAATATCAGAGGATATAAATAGGTATCGTGAAGATTTGTCAACTCCACTATTATCATCGCCATACGGTGATATTGAATGCACCCTACAATACCGGTGCGTGAAAAAAACTCCTAGCTCCCGTAAACACACCCAATACCGACGCCATGCGTAATAGTGTATATACGTGTAATAACGCGACTATCTGACCGCCGCTTTTCCAACAACAGTTACAAGAATTGCGCCCATAAACCATTCGGGCCCTTACATAACCTAGTCTGGCCACATACACAATACATTCCACAACTATCAATCGGACACAAGAGTGGTGGATGGATATTGGGGTATCTACTACTCTTTTTCTGATAAAACTTTTACTTACACACACTCTCCTACATCATTCATTCATTACACCATAGTGGTAACATCATCGCATATATGTATATATAATATATTGATGGGGTTGTATGGGGTAAGATGCCATATCCGATGTGCAAATCTGATACATAAATGGAGTGTACAAGAGTTTCCCTTATGAGAGTGCGGAGTTCTTCAAACAACAGAACACGTCGTGGATGCATGCCCAATCTACCCTTTCCGAGGGGCATCTGAGAAATCCACGATCCCAGAGGCATTAAACTAGATACGAAGTCTAACTGTACCACTTTAATAACATCATAAGCCATATAAAGAATATTAAACATTGAAACAAATTAATATAATCATACAATAAACTAATAATTACTTTTATTTTGCTAAGAATTTAAAAAAAAAATGAATAGGAAATCAGTAAATATTCATATTTGTAATCAAGCTGAATAAAAAATGTTTGGCAATCCAAGGAATATCTAAACTTATAAAATTGAAATAACCAAAGTTATAATAAATTTATTTGAAATGTGATAGTTAAATAAAGTTTAGGTAAATCTATATCAATCAATTAATAAATAACAATAAAACATTAGTAAAAATTCGTAGGTTTCCGCAACACTGATGAAAACTTTTCATTTCAAATAAATATATATTTATTACTGTTATGTATATTTATTTACTGTAAAAATATTATTTAAAATATACCAGATAAAAAATTAAGTAATGTTTACTAAAAACACGTTCGACATTTTTTTTACTCCGCATCCAAGACGTACAGAAAGTTATAGAAATAGATGGGGAAACGTAATCATTTATTATTATGGATTTTAAAATATAGTTAGATATTTTTAATATTACGAACATCGATTTCGTGTGGTTAATTTTGAAGCATCTGTTGATATTAGTTAATACTGTTAATTCTCCGCAAGGCATATCGATCATTTTATGGCTAACGAATTTTCACCTTCTAATACTGTTCCACCTCTCGCGGTTTCTGCGAGCCGCCCCTTCTTAAAGTGTACCATCATCTTTGCAAATGTGTTAGACGCCCTCTTCCACGCTTAATTGCAAATGAGTTTCGGTTAGTCTTCGTGTTTCTGAATATTAATGGCAGCGCGGGGGCTGCTGCAACCGACCCTCAGAATAATCGCTCCATAAAACAGATAACATCACTGAGCGAATTTCCCCCGGCCACCCCGCGTGGAAGGGGTAATTATTTAAATATTTGAGTGGGGGGACCGCCTCAAATGTGAGGTGATAGAGCGGCATTTAAACATCTGGGAAGTTGTTTCCGCGAGTAACTTAATACTTGTGCGAGTTGTGTGCGTGTAAATTCGTTCCGAAATAGTTTAATCTATAATCATGTGCTCGTGTGAAATACGTTAATCTTATTCGTATAATATCATTCTTCCGTGACGTCAAACGCATGTATGTATTCAGCTTATTTTATTCTTAAGATACGCACATAGTCGCACGCAAATTATCACAAAATAAAATTTATTATAAAATAATTCGAAATATTTTTCCATTAACTTACGGTTTAGCATATTATAAACAAATAAAAGTCTAATAGAACTATTCTAGTACGAATGTATAAGTAATATATGTATTTAATTTTCTGCAAAGTAATTATAAATAGATAAATAATTTTATAAGCAAGTTTATCATAATAATATAGATATACACCCAAGCTAAGTATTAAGTCAATTTAATGAGATGAGATAAGAAATTTTAGACTCCAGACAATCTCTGAGATATGAATTTTGCTTCTATGAGATTATTTGAAGACAGCATTCAGTTTTCGTAGCCCTCTGTACACACCATATCTCAGAAATTCGCTGTCTCGTACCTTATTTCACTCATACATTAAACGTCAAATGTTCGTTCGTCAGTTGAGTGACTTTGAATCTCCTCAGCAACAAAACTTAATAAATGTTTGTAATTTAACGTCTTGTATTAATGTAAATGTCTAATGACTTACGCTAACTTCTCAGAATAGATAATTGAATGAATGCGCGTTGATTTTAGATGACGTTTGTGTGTACGTCGTGTATGCTGGTTTGAGTTTTTATCTTTTCTATCAATCTCAAGTTGATCTTGTATCTGTATTGAAAAATATCTCAACTAAATATTTGAAATTATCTCACCGTGCCTCCTTCCGTGTTTAACATGCTGATTTATATTCATATAGAAAGTGTCGGTTTCTGAAACAATGCTGTTCATCGATAGAATGTTCACGATTTTAGTAAAATACTTAAACATATTTTTGAAATGGTAAAGATTTTGTAAAGCTGTAAAGTTTGAATATTTGTGAAACGAAATATTCGTAATTACTTTTTATAAATCGTAAACAAAAATAAAACATATAAACGTCAACCTTGTCAAAGGTTTTTTGCTCGTAAAGAAAGTAGAATTTGCTATCAAGTTTATTTGTTTATTAAGGACATACATGCACCGGCAGGACATCATTTGTAACGACGCTCTAATGCTGCCGATGGTCCCGACGCCAGGCGTCCAGCCATCAGACGTCGTTATGGAAGCTGTTTATTTAAGGAACGTTAACACGTCGGCGGTTTATTGCATTCACATTTGCAAAGCATTCACAGAGTCCACATTGCTTCAAACAGAGCCGGACCGGGACAGAGTTGTTAGCTTAGTGGTTATATTTCAGGTATGCTGAGGCTTAAGTGAAATCAAAGTGAAGATTCAGTTACACAATACATACATATATATATATATATAACATGATGCTCTTTTGTTAAACTACCATCTTTTTAAATTAAAAAATAGTATATAAAATTGATCAAAAATATTTTTAAAGTGTGTCTATCAAAAAATTTACATATTTACCACTGGGACTCAAACCCAAAACATTATCTCGTTAAGATAATGAGTTATTTTACATAGATAGATTTTTTCTACGTATCTTTCTAATTTTTTTTTACTAATTTATATTGTTAAGGAGATCACATTTTCATTACAAAGTTGCAATTTTTCACAAAATTTGATGCCACCCGGACTCGAACCAGGAACCCTTCCTATCCGGGGATATGCGCTGATCTATTAAACCACGTCAACATTTTAAGTTAACGACAAGTTTTCGAACTTATATTTAAACTTTTTAATTAATACATTTGTTATTCCATTATTTGAGAGCAATCTACTTTATATTTATAGAAAAATACCTTTCAGTAAAATTTGATAGGAGATGCCAGAAAAAATTAAATGAATTAATTCATTTTTATTAAATTTAACATTAACAACTTATATATTATTAAGGTGAACATGTTATTATTGTGAAGTTGCAGTTTTTCAGAACATAGTTAAGCATATATAAGTTTGAAAATTTGTCGCTAACTTACAATGTTGACGTGGTGTAATAAATCAGCATACTTTCCCGAATAGGAAGGGTTCTTGGTTCTAGTACGGGTGGTAACAAACATATTTTCTCGATAAATAGATGTTATTTGTATATCTTTCCAATTGATACACTTAATTTGTATTAATTTATTTTGTAATTATTAAACAACTATGTTCTAAAATTGCAGTCACAATTAGAAGAGATTTTGATACAAATATAATTGTATTTCCGCGAGCAATAGTCTATAGAACTGGCGTCTCTTCTATATATGTTTTTTTTGGGGAAACTTGCCATTGTCAAGGCATTGCCTCAAAAAATTACGGTATAACCGTACTTTTTCGCTGGAGATATAAATCTCCCACAATAGAGCTAATTTTAGTTCAAAGTTAACCCATTAGTAATCAATTCTGTACATTACTTCATATGTTGCGAGTAATTCTATCACCATCTATGGGTTGATTCATTAAGTGGGACTAAAAAACTCAATTCAACGTATATGCGATGTGATGTGACAAAAAATACCTCGGTGGACGCCAGTATGTAGTGGATATAAGTGGTAAAGAGTATAATCTTCTAAAGGATTGATAAAGATGAAACTTGGCTATTAAGGAAAATCGATTTTGGTACTTTCAGGTACTGAGGACCATTTTGCATTTAAGTCGACCTTAGGAAAGTCAAAAAGTCATTACACGTACGAGTCTTATCAAAGAAGCACTCGAAATTTATATCGGTATTGCAAACACACACATCGCATCAGCGACATCTGCCCTGAAATATATCGTCCTGAAAAGTCAGAAACAAACAGGATAGCCCAGAAGATTCTGAACAGCCATGAAAACCAAAAATTATTTTTCATCGTTTTTTACCTAAAATTTGTTTGCTCGTCTATTATAAAATAATATTGGAATAGTGTTTATTTAGTTTTAATTAATTTTAAAACTTTAAACTTAATCATTTATATTATTGTCTTAGATGTACCATTAGGAAGAGAAATTTAATGCTTAATTTAAGTAATAATGTTTTTATTCTAAAAATGCGTAAATCAAACTACAGGTGGGTAGATTTTGTTTCATCATTATAGTTTATCAGATTGGAATCTTAAATTATTATGCGAAAATCCACAGTTAATAACAATTACACATGCAAAGAAATATATGTATATATATATATAATGTAATAAAGCTCAAATATAAAGTCGCCTAAAATGTTTTATCCTACAAGAGCAGCAAATAGGTAAGATAGTAAGAATTAAACGTAATTATGAAGAAAACAGCCAGCCACAAAAAACTGAGATATACTATTTTTGCATAACTACGTTCAATTATTAATTTTAAATTATATTGACAATCATTCGATATAGAAGAACAAACATAAAGCTCATAATAGGCAACCTTATGACCAACCAAGAGATATTATTAGTAGCTGTACCTTTAAAATGTACATTTCCTTGCAACGGTTATCAAAAGCTCTAACGTAAACGAGTAAATGGAGATTTCCACAGCACCCTGAACAGAAGCTACCCCTATATCGTCTTTCTGTACAAACTAAACGGCGTTGCATATTTAAATACTTGTGGGAACTCGGTTCAAAGCCTCACTGGCCCTCTTGCATTATTCCTCGCGTGCCTTGACTTTGTGCCCCTCACAATCCGCAATCTCCATAATGCCGACAGTGCTGGTCTTGGAATTATGTCGAAAGGTTAATTCAATCCACCAAAATAGGACGTTATATTGAGTCATTTTTTACATGTAACGCGCATTCTGATTTTCATTTATTTAATACTTGATATAGCGCGGATCAGGATTTTACTAAATAAAGGACTGTTGAAACTATGGACACGAACCAAATAAGATAATCGTAGTGTAATACTACTTTTTATGTATTTTTTTATTTTTAATTATTACTGGCTTAATAATTATTTAATATTACTTTAATATTACATGTCGTGAATGAATGCTTACTGAATGTAAACTCCTTATTTAAGAACAATATATAATTTGTATCAATAAAAGTGTATTCACAGTATAGTATATGCGTGTAAGCCTGTCTAAGTATTATTAGAATTGAATGAGCGGGTTGATGTTACACAACTATTATTATTACATTTATAATTTTTTTTTCTCTTGTTAATATAAATATTATAATTGATTCTCCAATCCAAACTTTGATATGAAAATAAAAAATGATATGGCTTACTTATAAATATTAAATTGAGATACCAAGAATATTTGAGTTTTGTTCATTTAAAATATTGTTCTAAAACGTTTTTTATTTATCAATTGAAAATATATTTCTGCAGTCAAGTTTTCATTTTGTTCATTTAAAGTACTGTATTTTTGAAATATTTAAATTTTTTAAATTTATTAAATGTATATCATTTTAAATAATGAACTTACAAAAAAGCATCTGGTAATGTTATTCGTGGGTATAGTTTTTTTTATTGAGATTAAATTAAAAAACAAAAATTGTCACGTATTTTAAAAATTAAAAATAAACTAAAGTGGAAAATTATAAAAAAAAAGAATATATTTTTATTAAAAATCACGACAAATTATAAAAATTGTACAAAACAAAGATTTTAAAATAGAATCTACGTACGTATCTACTAGTTAATTTAAAGAAAATTCATTTTTGAATATATGTAGAAAATCAGATGTATGCCTATTTTTACAAATCATAAAGGAGCATAAACATTTTCATATACCTCCAAAGATCTGTCAGTCACTCTTGAAATTGAAATATCTCCGTAAAATACATCTTATGTAACATTACATCAATTAAACATTTATTTTCTATCCAAACAATTAAATTCAATTACCATGTCAGTAATTAAATATATTTTCGTGTTTTGTAACCCTCAGACCCAGACGTGATACACAAGTTAGTGTTCCTTTAACAAGAAACCTGCATCGTTCGCAAATGAATACTTTTTATATCAACCCCTTACGTAAATTAATTTCAAAGTCCTGCTGTATAATTTATTTACACTAACTAAGGCTCAAAGGCATCTCGGGAATAACTAACCCTGCATATACTTGTGCACGATGGTGGCTTCCAGTGGTCGGCCGTTTGATAGAAGTTTCCTTTTGCAAATCGGAATGCTAACATGGCGTTGTTAATGCATCCTAGTTTATTAGTCAGCCATGTCCGTGGTTTAAGTGAAGGCTAAACAGAATAACCCATTTTAAAAATATAATTTATATCATGTTTCTTTAGATAAAGTGTGAATTTTTATGATTAAAGCTGTTGTGTGACGTAAAATTAATATATATTTTTAAAATAATTGTAATAATGATTACATTCTGTATAGTATATTGGCAATGTTAAGTGCCAAATTAAATTATAAAAATGGACATACATATTACACGATGAGGGGGTCGCATGTATTGATAACTGTTTGTTAATATTGCATTTTTATAAAAACTTTAACCTTATTTTTTTATTTAAGTTTTTCAGCAAATGTCAAATATCATTCATTAGTCTCAGTAAAAATCTCGCACAAATCATACAATGTTGATACATAGATTTTCTACTATTACACATTGTACAATTGTAGAATTGTAGATTAAATTATTTTTCAAGTAGATACATAATAAATTGTTCGAATATTAAATACCATCTTTCCGATTTCTTAATATAATTTTAAGCAAGATTATTTCATAGTAAATATAATATATATATGATTAGTTTTAAATACGTCCTGATGAAGCTTGAGATAAGCGAAACCAATTAAAGTATAATAAATTTCATAGAAAATGATTGTTATTTTATTTAATACAATAATATTTGCTTTATTTTTATTGAAAGCTAAACTCTAGCCCTATGAATATTCTAACATGTGAAGAAGTTAAAAATATATATAATGTATACATATGGCACGTGAAACTACGTATTTACGAAATTTATTATATTTAAAGAGTTATATAAAATTGGGAATCCTTGATTGAAATTTGGCAATTACACCAAAATTCCGGATAAATAAATATAATAATATTTTTATCAATTTTTTTTTTTAATTTTCACAATTAAACTTTGTACTACACACACGTTGGGTTATTTTCACCACTAGTTTCGAGAGGTGTAGTCCCTCTCATCATCAGGTGACAACTAAATTCAGTATTGCAGTTTATTCGGACAATGAAACATTTATGACAAAAATATATCCGTTAAGCAAAATAAGTAAATTATTTACGCTCATCTATGGTGGCATATTAATACATTCTGGTATTGATTTATTTTTCAAATAACCATGGAAGACAAATCATTTAAATATATAATTTTTTTATTGAACCTAACCAATATAAATATATTTAACATTTCACATTCTCAGAATTCTCCGATTGAAGTGGGTTGATACGCTAAAATACGTTTGCCTCCTGTCGCATGTTTCCTATCCATCTCTCGGGGTAGATTTGGGGTGGAATGCTGCAGGTCTGGACCCTTCCTCATCTCAAGATGGCGACAGTAATTTGATCCGAACTGCTCCGGGTCACGAAATGGATCGTCAGGGGATGGAAATGAGAAAGAAGACACTTCCGGAACGCCCCTTCAGTGAGACTTTCAAATTATCTAAAAGGATAGCAATTCGAGTATTTGCACAAGGAAAATAGTGAATTGGTTGTGATGAAAATATATTCCTTACAGAAAAATTAGAAGCATAGATGTAATTCATAATTTCGTATGAAAAATAAATAAAGTGTTTAAAAAAAATGCAATATTAAAATTGAATTATTTAGATCATGATAATGTCCGGAAAATGATACATCTGACTATTTGTTATATATTTGTTTAGATATGCAATTTAATAATGAAAATGTATCTTTTCGTAGGCTATAGGGATGAATTTTAAATACTTATTATTATTTTTATTAATGGCTGAGATAAATTATAATAAAAAGGGACATTCATGTCGACGGTGAAGCCAACATTTTTCAGGTTTCAAAAATAAAAATGAATTAATACCTATAAAATGAGTTTAGCCCTTTATAAAATATTTCAAAACTCTTTCATTTGATATGGCATATAAAATTTGAAACATAAATAAGTACTTTTTATAATAATGTTTATTCTATCATAATACTCCTTTTTCCATAGTAACCTTATCCTGTAGTAAATGTGATAGAGTACCTTACGTATTTGACAATATTATTATGGTATAGTTCTAAAAGTACTTAAGCGGCAGGTACTACGGTGATATGTGTGTGCATTACCTAATAATATTTGTAAACAATAATAAATATGCCAATAAAATGAAATTGTAATTGGCAAACCATATTGTTCAAGGGACGATAATCGCTGAACGAATGCAGTCATCTAGGATTTCTCAAGGAAAATCAAGATATGATCCTTAAACCTTTTGGATTGACAAAATAATCAAACCTTGTGTATACAGTTTTCTGGGTTGATATATCATGCAATGGGATCCTAAACGTCGACCAGAAAGATCACATAATCACGGGAGATCAGCCCAGAAAACTGTACGCAGAAGCTTCTGAAACCTAATAACTTTTTTTAAATCATAAAATTCTGCATAAATTCGCGGCAGTTAATAAAAATGGACTGATAAAAGTGTTCGGGAGACCTTTATCCGACAGCGGATAGATAACGGCTGACGATGAATAGAAATTCAATACATTTTTTTTCAGTATGTTCAAAATTTAGTAAAAATTGTTTTGATTGCTATAACCATATGATCAACGATGCACCACATTCCTCAGGAAAATATTTAAGTACGGTTATATATGAGTATAGAAAAAAAATTCATGTTATCTATTGGTTTGTACCTTGGCAGCTATGATAATGGAAAAGTGACACAGTTGTTTAATTTCAAAGTCTGGTTATTAATTTTTAAAAATTCAATATGTATACTTAATTAATACCATAAATGAAATTTATAATGTATAAATTAAGATAATATTTGTTAATGTTGTAAAGAAGAATATCAATAAGATCATTTTATGGTTTAGTTATTAGAAATACAACTGTGTGAAGTAATTAAAAAATTGTGAACGTGGTGAAGATCTAAATCACGTTGACTAAGATGATATTCTCTTTTCGTTAAATTATTTGAGAACGTTTAATTATAGATTAAATTAAAAAGCATACATTATTATTTTTTGCTAATGCTTGTTTTTTTCCTAATAATAAAATATGTAACCTGAGATAAATTATAATAATTATTGCTTAACATACGTGTAAATAATAAATAAACAATTAAACGGGTTTACGGGTTTTATTCGCAGTGAGGGTATAATGCATTTATGATTTTATCAAGCCTGTAGTGTCAAAATTTTTTAATATAATAAATAAATACAATTAAGATACCATTATTATAAAAGATAGGTATATTATCATTTATAATATCTAAAAATGATGTCATTATTTAAAATTTTGAAAGGTATATATTTATATATTTAATTAAAGGTTTCCGCGAGCACTAGTGTATGCAACCGGTGTCTCTTTTGGGTTAGATCACATTCTTTATATATGATTTCCCTGAAAATACATAGGTCGACGTTTCGGCATGGTAACACATGCCATTATTAAGGCACAGTGTAGTGTAACATATTTTTTAAGGCAACTCCTTGACAATGGCACGTGTTACCATGCCAAAACGTCATTCATATACAAATAACATGATTCAAGCTAGATGAGACACCGATTGCATATATATATATATATATATATATATATATATATATATATATATATATAATGTGTGTGTGTGTGTTTGCCTCTTGGATGGTTTTATTAGTGTATAAAATAACGAAAATAAGACCATATTATTTTTATGTGCGGTTTTATATGGAATCATAAAAACCACCAAATAATTATATAAATAAAGAAGTATTAAACAATTGAAAGCAATGCCCGATTTTTTAATCAGTTAAAATAGGGGTTTGCTTTGAAGTAGGGTGGCGCGGTGCGGGTCGGGTTTTATTACAGCCGCTGTGTAATTATTGTAATTTTTCATTAGCTGATTGCGGACCGCGACAGGATCTACAGACGTACGGTAAACGTAATTACACAAATGGAAAAGGTCAATTAACTTCCTGTGTGTTGTGGCAATAAAACATTGATTAGCATTCTTTTGCGGAAGTCGTTCAGGTTTTAGATAAGACTAAGCCAGGGCCAAGTGACAGCGCATCATAAAAATAATTCATCCAAATATTATTATATGAACTTTGTAGAGATGATTTGTATATCCTCTATTCTCTATCAAGCCGATGTTCATTCTCGTTCAGTTCAGTTTTCAGTTCGAAGTTTCAGTTTGGAGTTTCAGTTCCGAGTTCAGTTCTCTCGTATCAAGTCGAAGTTCATTCAAAGATTATATTCAATAAGTTAATTATTGTATAAATTTATGCATTACGGGTAGTAAAAATAATTAAATTACTCAGACTAAATTTCTTTTTAAAACTAAGAATGCACATAATTTATTCGTATATATATATTCATATTTAGAGTCCCATTAAGGATATTTTAAACAATTACCCAAGATCAATTGATACTATTTCTTTAGATGCATATATTTTTATAACAATATTTGTAATCTATAATAATATATAACGATAAATATTCAATGTGATTTGTAAATATAAATTATGTAAAATATTCAATTCTATTCTTTGTAATGATTTACAATTAAGTATTTTTACATATTCTAAGGAAAATATATTCAAATAATATTATATATAAGTACTCGTAGTAAAAAAAAATTGGTAAGTAGTACTAGTGGGAGTAAAATATATCAGCTTTGAAATATTATTATTATTTTGAATAAAAAAAATTGTTTTGTGATATTATTAATATAAATTAAATTAATCAAATATTTATTAAAAAAATATTTGGTTATTTATCTTTTTGATATTAATGGACAGATTTTTTTCTGTAAATTTTTCTATTCGATCAATTTGATTTGTATTTTTTTTTTTAAGTAAAAGTACATCGATATTGCTTACTTTAAAGAACAATTAAATATAAAAATCACAATTAAGCTTTGTTATTGAGTGCAGTCAATTGAGATCGTTGAGGCCACTACAGGATGATCAGTTGTGTAAGCTCGCTCTGTTAAAGATAATCTCCAGTCTGGATCACATACGACACCATTCTTTCACATCTTACACTAGAACTACTTTTAGGGCTAGAAAGATCTAAAAAATTCCTTCCTCTTTAAATTACAGAATTCTTGGCTCAACGCGGGTCCAGCCCGCTGACCCGGAATGTGACCATTAACGTACAATATAAATTTAATACGTCACGTTACATGTCACATTTTTTGTCACAAACAAATAAAGTAATTTAAAGATTGGTCTTTCATCTCTCGTTAATTACAGATTTATTTTTATATTCCCGATAATTTTTTATATTTCCGATAATTTTTTATATTTGCGAAAAATTTTTCATATTGACTTGGGTATAGGATGTACGTATGCATGTAAGAAAGCATCGAAATATTTGATCAACTATTACATAAATGTGACAAATACAAGGATCAAAATACACATAATTTATAATACTGGTCAACGAAAAAATTCTCTCCTTGAATTCATTTTTATTATTATTTTTAAAAAAATCACAGTTGAGAAAAATTAATAATTTTGGAAAATAATCACGATTCAAGGAAAATAGAGATGTGGAGCTCTACCATCTCTACTCGTATCAATATCACCCGGTGAAGTTAAATCCACTCAACAGGTACCACCGGTGCGCTAAAAAAAGCATACTATCAGTCATAAATAAACGATTGGGGGCGATAGACTTCCAGAGTTACTTTTTAAAAAAAATATTTTTTTTTAATTCTAAATACTTTTAAAATTAAGCGCCCTGACTTAATTATACCTGCAGTGTTGCCAACGAGTCTGGCGTACTCACGTTTGAGTTCAAGTCCAACATAAAAGCTTACACAGTAGACGAATCAGTTTTAATTAAATTATCTAATTCGTGACTTGCACCTTCAGCAAATAAAATCTGAGCATCTTCAATAGTGGAACCTTCTTGAAAAAGGAGCAAATGTATCGTACTGTATGAGAAGGGAATCGGAAATTTTGAATATATGGTTATTTAGTTTGTTACGTTATTTCTTCCTTCTGCCTCGGCTTCATGTTCAGGGAGGAGGCATATAGCCTAACTGGTTCTTTTTTTAAAATTATCCTCAAGTCAAATGGTTATTAAATGAAATCGCAAAATGCCAATGTTTACAATAAAGTTTATTATTTGTGACTTGCATGCAAACAAAAAAAACATTTTACCTAATTCTTATTAACAATACTATTCAAAAATGATTACAATCAATTTAACATTATTTATGTGCCCATCATGCCAACATGAAGTTAGCTATCAAATTTTCTGTATCGATTCTTGTGTGATGTTGACTATGCAGGTCCCTCATGTAAGGGATTACTTTTTGGAAACGGCTTCAGCGTATAGATGATAGTGCTGGAACTGGCATGTGAAGTGTCGCCAATAGTTGTGGTGCCAGGGTAGAGTGACGAAGTTCAGGATTGACCACCAGACGATGTCTAATTATCCAGGTAAACCGGGACTCTGGACGCGATGTTCTTAATTACAATTTGCGCGTGCCTTTTTTGATATTATCTCTTTTGATATAGATCCACCGGGACCCTTTTTATATTTCAAAGTCAACGCTTAAACACAGAGAACATCACAGTCTAAGCTTTACACTCGAGGCGTACAATTTAAATTTACCCCGGAATTACAGATTACAAACGCTCGCTTGATGCTAGAGACGATACTAATTTTGTTTTCTAACTGAAAACTAGATCGTATTTACGGAGCGATCTCTCCCGGCTGAGATTGATAGTAAGACTGCCGCATGAGGGTGATGCATCCCTTCTGGTGCATTTGCCTATCGGACCAAAGTCACGTTCGCCAAAACCTTTATTAGGGTTCCACGCCGCATTGGGGGTCTAACAATGCCGACGTTTATTGTAAGCTTGTCCCTTACTCCGACTAAGTGCTTTTGTAACCTTGAACAACAAAATATTGTTTTGGGTGATTTTGCATTTTAACAAGTTCTTAGCAACAACACACCACATTTAACAGAAGAATATATGCTGCGGATTAATCCAAGCATCGAATTGAGTCATTCATATTAAATTTAGTCTTTCATATAATCTATATAAAAGAAACATGAGAAAAAAAAATATAAATGTCCTAAAGCTAGATAAAATATGGTATTGGTGTTGACCTGAAAGTCGTAAGAGATCTTCAAAAACGGTATACTTCTGCGTCTGTGCTGAAATCCAGCATCTTGTCAGTCAACATTTTTTGGCTCCTTTTCTCTCCAAAACGACAGAGTCATTGAGAAATTCTGCAAAAGGAAAGGTAATTCAGAATCAGTAACTTTGAATTTTTAAAGATTAGACTAAAAGTTGCAGACTGAAAAAATTATTCTCAATTTATCTACGGCAATAATGGGGAAAATACATACCAAAATCTCTACATAAATGAAGGACTTTTAATTATCAATCACATATCACCTAGCACGTCGAGCTAATGAAAAATGCGAAAATGAGGTAGAGTAACCAATATCACCCACTAAGAGATTTATTTTATACTTTGTTTAGTAATAGTGAAAATATTAATCTTTTATTTCATAGTTGAAAATTAAATTAATCTGACATGTTAAAAGTGTGCTAAATATTTGAGTAGGAAAAAAAAAGTAACAATGAAATTAATCAGAATGAAGATGATGCTTTTTTTATCTCAAATATCTATGTATATATTATAAGTAAGCAACGAACAAGAAATAAATCACCGACCTTTCAATCATAGCTAATAAATTATTAAATAACGGTAATATTGTTTTATGTAATTTTCAATTTACAATTTTCGTAAGAGTACCTCAGAGGAACATTACGAAATAGAATATATCTGATTTACTTCGTATTTAATGCTGGATTGTCAGGCCACTGTGAATCTAGTAGAATCGTCAAATATAGAACGCGATTCACAAAGTTTGCTGCTCCGGAACATCGTGACGCATTTAACTTACTACTGAACTAACATAGATTGAAGTGAGTTCAGTATGGTAATTTTGTTTACCAGTTTGTACTTGTATAAAATTAAAAAAGGTGCGGTTTAGAACAAATTAATTTTAAATATTAATTAAATGTATTAATTAGAATGATAACATATAAAATCAATCAAATCAGACCTATGTTCTGAATAATTATAACTTCACAATAAGAATATGTTCTCCTTAACAACAAATTGATTCTTACTATTAACATTTTCAATCTTTACTGAATCGATACCGGGCATCATAAAAACTTTTTTAAAATCAATAAGATTTTGAAAACACCGAATATCGATTACACTACCTCTCATATGCAAAGAATTCTCCATCTTGTTATTCCCCCGTGTCAAATTATCATATAAGTATGTAATATTTTTTTTATATTAGAATTTAATGCACAGATTTATATTTTGGTGAAGATTATTATTTATACATTCGTAACATCAAATTTTTATACTAATAATGAATTCATTATAAACATTTTAAAATTAAATATGACATTTTTAATAATGAATAAGCTAATTAACAAAGTTAAGAAATTTGATCAAGTCCATTTTAATGTTTCCTTGTATGCATCGGTAGCGTAATGATTAGTAATCCTCCTATCACGTGGGAGACCAGGGTTCGGGTCTCCACCGGAGAGATTAAATTTTTTTAATTTAAATAGTTTTAATATTAATAGAATCGGCATTAACTTTGTAGAGTTTCATCATGATGGATGGATATAAATGAAACAATGTTATTACTCTACTTGAGTTTATTAGCACTACTTAAGTTTCTAGAGAAACAGTAACTCTAATCGATAGGTCTAATCGACTCGAGTAGTGCCAATAAACTCAAATAGAGTTGTAACATTGTTTTATTTATATCCATCCATTTAATTAGTTAAGTGAATTTTGTGAATATTTTTTTCGAACCAACATACCATAAGCAAGGATGATATACGAAACGTGTAAAAGGACAAAATTTATCCACTTACCTCTTATGTACCTATAGATTAAGTAAGTTAGTAAATCATATTTATTTACTTATATAGTTACGTCGATTTAAATAAGATTCCTACGTACACTATGATATGTTGATGTCAATAAATTAAAGACATGATTAATCTTTTTTTTTATATGATTGGTCAAGCTGTGTTCGACATTATCGCAAGTATATCTCTTTTAATATAGTCTTACATATAAAATATTTTTTATCAAAGGTCAAGCCTTAGTGTAATATCCATACACTATTTTTTATTCAGCTGGAAGTATTTTTAATCTCCACCCATCCGACTTTATGTGAGCCTGGTGTTGGGAAAATTGCCAAAGCTGGTAATTATTTTGAATAAAAAATGCCGTTTCGACCATTTACGTCACTACGCCGTCGTGTGGTGGTGAAATACCGAGCGGATATTACAGTGCAGCTTCGTGAAGCAACGAAATCTGGTCAGATTATGACATATTTTTTCAAAAATATTAGAGGAACGATAACATTACTTTTTACTTCATGGAAATACGAGTACATATCTATCTTATGGCTACCTAGAGTGCAATGATATGTATATTTTTATGTTTTTTTCTAATCTTTTATTTCTACCATACTCTGTAACTATGGATACTCGATTGCTACCGGGATAATCACAAACATATTTTTTCGATACATCGACTTTTCCTATACATATATCATTCTAATTGATACATTTAATTTGTATTAACATACCACAGAACTATGTTCCGAAAAAACTATAACTTCATAATAATAGTGTGTTCTCATTAGTAACCTTATAATATTGTTTTAACACCAAATAGTGTAAACAAAATATTAGTAAAATAATACGTGCTATACAAACATGTACACGCGGAGCTTTCTTAAATTGATATAATTATTGTCAGAATTATATTAAAAACGTAAACATGAAGGATATAGTGAACTTAAAGAAATGAAATAATATGAACAGGTAAAAAAAAATAACCTAAAATCTATTTTTTTTAAATTTATTTAATTATTGATATAAAAAAAATCTAAAAATATTATACACAATAAGTAGGTAGGACACGTAATACCTATTTGTAATCAATAATTATTTATTTTACCAAAATTATTTTCTTAATATTTTAAGTATGTATACATAGGTGAGACCCTCTTCCTAAACAGGCAGAGTTGGCACTAGTAGAAGTAAGAACATGTGGAGAATCCGGAACACTGCGCAGAAAGATATTTCACAAACCGGAAACAATATAAGAGGGAACATCCAAAGGAGAATCCGAAAAACTGAAGTGGCGTGGGAGTGACGTCATGAGAGGCCCTCGGTAGATGAATCAGGGGTTCATATATCATCCCTTAACCCTTTGGGATGCTGCAATAAACGGGGGAAAAGTGGACTTACATCTGAATGGAATTCAGTAAGGCCAGAGGGGTTGCAAGAGATGATTGAAATAGCTGCGAGTTTGTAATTTAAAAATAATATTTTATGACGATTTTTAAATAAACCATTATCGGATTAGATAATTACCTGTATGATTCTCAGCGGGCGAAATCACAATGCATTACAATTGTATTACCATATTGATGTGCTTATTGGTCTAAAGATAAGTAACTCGCCTAGCGTTCATGTTAGTTAGAATTACATTACAATGAATTAATACACGTTTACAAAATATATGTACTTATAAAAATTACATATTTGAGTCTTTGTCGCATTTTGAATCTTTTATTTCTGCTATATATCATATCCTGAAGATTATCAGATTTTTAAATACACATGTATTTCTAAAAACGATCTTGCATACATGGTTTACCTGGTCGTGCCAAGTATTCCGCGGACGTCCTCTATTTCTGGTCCTATCAACACTTGCGTCATATATCTTTCTTACCATTCTCTTCTCATTCATCCGTTCCATATGACCAAAGTATCTAAGTGATCCTTTCTCAATCTTACTCACTATACTAATCTTTTCTTTATTTCTTCATTTTTTACTCTGTCATAAATAGATTTGCCAGATATACGTCTAAGTGATCACATTTCCATTGCCTTCAGTCTACTTTCGTTCCTCTTCTGCCAGCTCCAGGCCTCACTATACTACAGGATATACTTCGGTGTCGGTACCAGGACTCTATTGTGCACCGCTGGTCTTACCTCGGTCCACAAATTCCCGTTAGATATAGTTCGATTCAAAGCGCCGTTGGATGGTCATACTATTGTGATTATGCTACAGCGATAATAGTATTTTTGACGATAAATTTTCGAATCTATACGTTACCGTTTTTACAGAATCTCAAATAGCTTTGAGTGTACCAAGACGCAGAGCCAGAGCAGACGCCAGAATTAACAATTATTTTTTGTTAAATTTAGCATACATCGATACAGTTTATATATTATAACAATATTTTTCGATAAAATTGATTTTATATGTATATATTTATAATTAATGTATTTAAAATATCACAGAACTATGTTCTGAATAATTACAACTTCACAATTAAAATATAAGAATATGTTCTCTTTAATAATATATATTGTATTTTAGCGTGAGTTTGAAAGCCAGTTCCCCTTACGGAGGCGAGTTTTCTGCTCAGTAATTCAATTTTTACATTTCCAAAAGATCTTGAAACAAAAACTAAACTATAACAAAAAAAAAGTTTTTTCAATCAAGTCAGTTTCAATCACGAATCATGAATACATATTTTATAGTCAGTTATTTGTTACAGGAGGGGTGAAGAAATTATTTTTATTTGTTTCAATATTCCTAGTAACGAGAAAAGTGGAGGAGTATAGTCAAGAGGGCGGGAGTTCGTGAGGATCACGAGCCTCAGTCATAAAGACCGACATAGATGAATGAATAAAAAACTACCTCAATCCCTTTCTCACCACTTGGCTTGGGTAAGTCGTTACCTGATTATATATATAGCCTTTATTTATACCTATTGATGAAAGGGGCAGCACTACTCGAAAGCGACTTACAATTGGTATGTATATTGTCGCGTCGAACACATAACACTATATATGACATGTTAACTTATTTATTAAGACAAAACAATTTTTTTCAAAATACTTGGAGGAACTGAAAATTTATATTTAATTGGGTTCACTATTTTTACTTTTTATTTATTTTTAAAATCAACTAATAATTCAACTGAAAGTAGCTTGTTGGTGTAGTGGTTAAGGTTAAGTGATAACATCATTAAGTTAGTTTTTCACAATACAAGCGATTAACTTAGTTTGAAAACATAAAGAATATTGATATGACATGTATTTTACTGCATTTATTTTTTGATCATCATCCACATCGTGGGTTCCTCAGGATCAAAATCTTCATCAATTCCTTCCCTCTTGACTATGCTCCTTCACTTTTCACGGCGTCTTGCAGACCATAGGGCTATAACCAGAAAAGTGCATTTTTCACTTGATTAGTCCAACGGGTGGGGGATCTTCCTCATCCTCTTCGTCCTTCGACGTGGTCCACCACAACAAGCCCTCCTTGCAAGATATCCAAAAAATTGAAGAAATCGTCTAAGGCAAAAGATTGAAAATCTGTCCTTGATGTTTAATTCCTGCAGAATGCTTCTCGCCGTCCATAGTATGCGCAAAATGTGTCTCCAGTACCACATCTCAAAGGCATTAATCCGTCCTCGCTCCCTTGCTTTTAGGGTTCATGATTTCACGGCACGGAAACGATATTTTATTTTTGCAATGGCAAACTTTTCATTATGATTACACAATGAACAACGTATGATTTTTTTTAAAAATATGTTAAATATTTCTAAAACTATCCCTTATTAATGAAAACTTTATTTCGACTGACAGATAAAAAATGCACATTTCTGAGTTGTCTGGGAAAATGTTTACGTATTTCTCGTTTATCCGAATGTACCCTTTTCTCATCGGCTCGTAAAGGAGGAGCCGGGGGCGGATAATGACCCGAGGCATGCCGGGTCCTCCATAAAAAGCAGCGTGTACTAGTCCGCAGGGGAACACTTGACCCACGCTACCCGCTTCGATAGAGACGCAGAGATGCTATTTGATTTGGCCAACCAATACTCGTGATAGCTTTCATTTTAATGTATGTATAAAAAATCGTACAATTCTTTTTATATTTCTTTTCGATGTTTTCGTGGTTTTCTTAAATTACTGGCAAGGGAGTTAAATTAAATATCTATCTAAAAAAAGCATAAATAAAATAGATTTATTCCGGCGCTAGCCTCTAAAGTAATCGGATAATATAACTAAATAAACAATCAAACTAAATACCTACCAGTTTCATAAACCAAGGTGAAATAGCCAAAACACAAAATCAATATTTTTATATATTTTTCTGAAAAATTACAAAAAATAAATCATTATTCTCATACAAAATTGAAATTGCATTATTAGTCTTTATTTTTATTAGTATAATTCATTTTCTTAAACCTATATACCTACATATCACAGACCATCAAATATAGACATACACTAACGAAAATTTCTAGTCTCAATATTTTAATTTTGGCGTCAACCACTTGATTAATTTGGTTCCTCTCACGCAATCAAATGGCTGCGCGACTTTTTTTAAAAATATGACTAGATTAAAACGAAAATTTAAACGCTAACAATATAATGTGCATTAATGTAAAAGATACGTCTTGTTTATACAAAGGTATAATTTTCGAAGAGTAAATATTTATACTGCTGCATAAATGTGCCATAAACTATCGGATTTATGTTTCCACCAAGAATGTGTGTAGAATGCCCCTCGTCCCGCAACTAATGTTTCAAACCCCTCTCCTATATGTGCATTTTATTTCATTACTGACTATTCATTTACTGGTCTGTCATATGTATATATCTGTGTTTTCAAATTTTATGATATAAGTTTTCCCCCCGTTTCCCTATGGGCGGTTTGTTATTTGTTTTTTTTTTTTTTATAATAATAAAGTGACATGTATTAATATTAATAATTTTTTTTTTTATACTTTCCGTGAACTGCTAAGAACGTTAATTGTACAAATACAAATTTATTTTAACCCCATTTGCGAACGTTCATATTGCATTTCGATTTTTTTTGTGCTCTAATTCTTTCATCACTTTTTATGTTAATTTTATTTGTTTTCAATTTATTCTTAAGAAATATAAGTATGTGTTGTGTATCAATCAATAACTTTTATCATAACAACTACATAGATGCGTTGTACATCTTAACATAATTATTAAGGTGACTAACTAAGTACAAGTGGTTGTTGGTATCTCCTAGTGGTTGGGGGGTCAAGCCTTGTCCTGCGAGACCATAAAGTAAGTCATATTTTTACAGCATAACTGCTTGGGTTAGTTAGAAAATATTAAAAATATTTTTTTAAAGAAAAATCATTTACTAAAGATCCAAATATGTTTTTAAAAAAATTGTATTTTCCCGCATTTTTTCTGCTTTAAAACGCTTTTTTCTTTATCTTATGGTTGTTTTAAATTTCTTGGTTAAAATAATGGAGTGTCAAGTTAAGAAAAATGAACATTTTCGACGGATATTTCTTTTTGCCTTTAATTAAGGTTAAAAAATGAAATTCTGCCTCATTCACCCTAGGACCTCGTTCCGTCAGATTATCACCTTTTTCGGTCGCTCTCCAATCAAATAAGTGTCGCTACTTTAAAAAACGACGATGATCTCAGAAACTAGCTAGATAACTATTTCGATACTAGATCAGTTAATTTTTATAGAAAAGGCATCGACAAATTGGTTGAAAGATGGGATGAAGTTCTGTACAATAATGGTGAATTTAATTGATTTATATATATATATATATATATATATATATATATATATATATCTTTTTATAATAAGTAATTGAACAAAATCGCAAGACTTATTAAATAACCCAATGTATTGTAGTAATATTTTTTCTATTTAGCGCTTTGACGGTTTAAGTGAATAATATTATAAAGCCTCCACCTTCCCGAAAACCAATTAACTGCTAATTGAATAGCATCCCGAGTGAACAAATCGGGTAGTCTTTTGTATCTGGAATCCAATCTTGACAATCTGTTTTCCGATAAAATAATTGAAGCATGGCTTTCTTTGTGCTCTTTTGTTGGGGTAATCGCATCCACCCTCGGATCAGGGGTCAAGCCACCCCCGCCCCGTCGGGAGGTTTTACATTTCACGTTCACAAAAACCAAATTCTTCAATCGCAGGCAAGGCTCCCGATGCATGAAGGAAAATCAATGGTGCTGGCTATCTTCTGCGTCCTATTGAAATGCCCTTTGAATCCCTTGAAGTGCGAGATTTATTGGAGAATGTTGAGTATAATAAATTTATTTAGAATCGAAACATTTAATTTAATTAAAAATATTATAAAACAATTCAATTTCGATTAAATTATTTGACTTAATAATGGATTATCTTTCGCCTATTTAAGTATACATAATATGTTAAAACATGAAAATATATTTATTTACATCAAATCAGTTACTCATTTATAAAAAATCATAAAAAAAAAATTTTTTAAAATAATTCATAGGATTCTGAATGCTCACTGTGCGAAAAAGCAAAGAACGACTCGAAAGGTATATTTGCTACGGTGCAGAAATTGAAAAGAAGCCGAGTGCCACTACATAAATCTTGGCAGACCAACGATAAATAGATCACATTAAAAATGTCTGGAAGGAATTCCTAAAATGTTAATAGAAAATGAAGAAGCAAAATACCCATTAAAAACATGTGGCGCTCTAACCTCTCTCTAACGCAGGATGATCCTATGTGTCCATGTGAAGCTATTTTCAGTTGATATATTGTACCGAAAACGACACTAAGCCTAGACCCATGTCTTCCACACGTAATCCACGTCACTTTCGAGATGGATTGATTGAGTTTATGGAGCGAACAAATCAGTATGGATCGTATTACTTAAATTGATATTGATTTCTACTTTCTTAAGCATTGTACTACATCACTTTTAGATACGCTTAAAACAAAATAATATTATTTATTATATCTAATGTAGTATAAAGTAGATCTACTCTTCAGTTAAGCATATAATTTATACAAAGTTATTGTGTAATTGGCACAATTAATCCACTGCTAAATTATATACCATGTATACCAATATTGTGGTACATAATTATAAGAATTAAAAAAAAACTGAGTATTTTTATATGTTAAAATAACAAATTTTAATTTTAAATACAATGATAATGTAGGACTACAAACAGTTTATGTGTAAAGATCTCTTGATGTGAAATTTTTTACTAAAATGGCGCTATAAAATTATCCAATATTATTATTATCATAGCTTTGTAGCGTTCGTTCTGAAACATCGTCGAGTAACTTTTCCACTACAGCCATTAATATTTTAGATAAATTTCGACACAAATACTACCTATTGCAGGGGATTTCATGACGTAACTTCCGGAAAATTTCAATGCACTATCTTTGATTATGATTTGGAGACCTTGAAACCACTTTCCGTTAAAAAAATGGTATGTATCTCTTTTACATTGGAGTACAAAATATCTTATAAACATATATATAATTCAAGCACTTTTCTAAAACATTGATCTGACAGGTATCTCGGATATGTTTCTTAACTAGAGTAATCCGCTGACTTCTTTCAAAATTTTTAAACTTCGTAACGTAATTAATGTTGGTCCCAGAGATATAAGTAAAAACATACTTTTGATAGAACGAAATCTTCCTTATTCGTGCGATTAGTGTCGAAATGATTTTTATTTTAGTTTCCTGCACTTTTTCACTATGAATATCGGGCATTCCACGTTTATTTATGGTTTAAATCATCACGGTTTGAATCATAGCCATCATACAAAGTCCAGCAATATAGATTGCTTTTTTTTAAATTAAAAAAATCAATTTGTAATAAATATTTTTATTGAGTTCTGCTAGTTTACGTAAAGCATTCTTTAAATATTTCAGCTGTCTTGGCGGCTAAGGCCATTTAAAACTGTGGATAAACCATGTATATTCGAATTATTTAAGTGATTTTAGTTACTCCTTCCCCTATGAGCACATCCTTGGGACTGCGTGATTATGAATGATGCACGTGAGATCATGATTGTGGGATTAGAAGGAATAGGTCATCAGATCCCCAAAACGATGACCTATTAAGAATCAAAGGAATCTCGGACATTTATGGGTATTTATTAGGATGTGGGTCTCTCGCTGGGGGTTGCTGGGATGAGCGATGCCGGGAAGAGCAGTGGCTAGAGAGTCCTAAAGGAGCATTCTAAAGACTCTCTCTCGCACCTCTTGCGACCTGGACAGGGTGAATTTCTGGCGGACTGTGACCGAGTTCTGCGACTGCAACATATAAATGTGACATCTACCCTCCCCTTTTGGGGGTGTATGATTTATATAGCTTCTTAATTTAATGTAATAACGAGTCTTACGTCTAATTGTACATGTATGACTCTGGTACAATAATATTGGAGCCAATCTATGATGGTATTATGATAATAATGTAATAAAGTAAATATGCAATTATGACGAATCGAAACGAGAGTAAACAACTCTCAAAACGATTTGGGATAGACAAAAAAATAAAATAAACGGGATAGATAAAATTTGGGTGTAAATAAAAAAAATATGGGTAATTAGATGGTTTCAGTGAAACCGATGTACATATATCAAAAATATTTTGCACAGAGGCACTTATTATTCAAAACTTATCCCCGTTTATGAGCATAACATCTATGTTTGTTAATGGTTTTATTATTGTAAAATTTTATATTAGGCTTAATTGTCCATTTTACCCGTTTCTGTAAATGATTAGCTGAAATATTTTGTAAGTGCCTCTATTTATTTTAACTACCGATTTTTTATTTAATTTTATTAAAATTAAACATGGAGTTCTATAAACTGAACACAATATCAACAAACAAACATAGATTGTTTTTAGATTTTTATTATATTTTTCTGATTGAATTTTTTATTCCAAAAGAATTGAGTCGCTGGTCTGTTCTAATTTTTAAATTCTGCGAAAGACAAATTCATAATATTCTGTCTGGATCGTGACCAAGCATTAATTTATCTGCCTGCTAACCTAAACTCACCCTTCTTACTCCCGAGTATACATACAATCTGATTTGAATTTCCCCTGCTTTGCAGATGTTTATATTTTCAAAGATGATCTTATTGTTCACGGCTAAGATGATTTAAAATTTATGAAAATAGATTATAAAAGCTGCTTATACAATTTAGGTGATTAAATGTAGGAATTAATTTTTAATTTAATCATATTTCATTCGAAAATGAAACGAAACCCACGATACAAAAATAATATTGTATACCGTTAAAAGAAAATAATCATAAATATTTTTTAGTAAAAATTCATATTCGAATAGAATTTTACCTGTTATAATGAGGTTGTTTTTTGTCACATTTCAGTGGTCATAAATGTTAGAAGTATCTGCGTTTGATAATTCTGAAATATTATTCACCATTTTTGAAATATTGAACAAATAAAACCTTATAATGTAAAAATTACTAACTATTATGCTATTATCTGCGGGTGTAGGCAGAGATGATGAAGCGCTACACTTTTCTGTCTAAAACTTGACTCTTACATCATCCACATTCATACATCTTCATCGTCTGGTCGTGCCAATGTTTCTGCCGACGTCCCAAATTTCTGGTGTTATCAACACTCGCATCATATATTATTTGTACCATTCTCTCCTCATCCATTCTACACAAACATACCACTTAAGCAACTTTTATTAAATTGTTTTCACTGTGCTAAGATCAGATTTACAATCCTTCCTACTTTGTCATTATTTAATCTATCGTAAATGAATTTTACATACATACGCTCTTGTAGACTCATTTTTACTGAATTTAATCTACATTCGTTCCTATTTTTTCAGATCCAGGATTCACTCTATCGACCAATACCAAGATTCCATTGATTTATTTATTTGACATTTGTTTGAGGTAATTTTTCATACATTAGAAGTGAGCACACAATAATATAACACGCTTATTAGTTAACTGTGTGGGTTGTATGAAGTATCCATCCCTGATAAATAAAGCATTGTTCTGGCTACTTTGCTGCACTATCGTCTGTATTAAAGTAAATAGTTTTTTCGTGTTGTTGCGGTGTTATTTAATTAAAATTTAAAAAATGGAGTAGGATTCGACAGAGATATATAAAAAATACATAGAGACAATAAAAAAAGTGTAGTGAATGCATTGTAAATCTAAAGTGAATCAGTAGTGCATTGTATTGTGATTTAGCTGGAATGTTGAACACCAATGCTTCTTTCAACAAGTTACACATATGGAAATTGAAACATTTTATTTGGAGTCATGGGTCAATTGATTAATTAATATGGAAGAAGATCACGTTTAGAACAAACTAATGCATAAATGATGTCCAATGACAGGTTTTAAATACTTTTATATTTAAAAACGCCTTTGAAGTGTGGTGCTGGCGATACATGTTGCACATACCATGGACGGCGAAATGCATGAATGTCTCCATTCTGCAGGATTAAGAAACAGACACTATACCATTTTCCTGAGACAAATCTTTCAATTTTTTGGGCATCATTTTGCATGGACAAGTTTGTTGTGATGGGCCACGTCGATTGATGAAGATCCCCACCCATTTGATCAACCGAGTGGAAAAGGCAAAAGGAACTTCTCTGGTAGCAGCCCTAAGATCTGTTGTATACCTGAGGTGGAGGAGCATAGTCAAGATAGTTTATGAAGATCGCAATCCTCAATCATGAGTGACCGATATTGATGATTTTATTGATATTGATGTATTATTTACTCATCATAAAAATGGATGGATATAAATAAAACAATGTTATAACTCTACATGAGTTTATTCGCACTACTCGCGTTTCGAGAGAAACAATAACTTTCATTAACAGCTGAAGTATTAAACGTTTTAGGTTTAATACTTCACCAGACAATGATAGTTACTGTTTTTCTCGAAGCTCGAGTAGTGCAAATAAACTCATGTAGAGTTATAACATTGTTTTATTTATATCCATCCATTTTAACTTTGATGTTATTTAAAAATGATAATACAATAACTAGTACATTACATAGATGAAAATTCGATTAAAGAGTAGATTTGTTGTAGATAGACATAATTCGAAACTTTCAAAATCGTAAGTAAACATCAGTTTATTTATTTATTTGTTTTCATTCAACAAATAAACTTACTGCGAAGTTTCCCTCACTTAGAGTTGTAGTCTCACAAAATTGTCCAAACAAGGATGAAACACACACATACACATACACACAAACATATATACAACCCTCGGGCATAACTTGGATAGTTAGGATTTATGATAATTTCTTAACGTGTGACTTATTCACCAAATTACCGCCTTAATCCCTCTTCTCCCTCCTTGGGCTGCTGTGGGAAATATTACTCCGAGAGTAAACCGGTCCGGTCTGTAGTTAACCTCAAAGTTGGTCCCTCGTCCACTGTACCCTTTGCCATTGGGGTCATTTGTTTTTCGAGTTATTTTGTCGACTCCATTTTACAACGCCTTGGTTTAATGGCTACTTTGTTAAGCCGACTCCCCCGGTGTGCGAAAAAGCATTTTGCAATAAGTTGAGTGTTCTGGAGGGATTCCCCTTGAATCTTTCACGTCTTTTCTTCGGTGTGATCATTTTTACAAGAGTTTGTAGCGTGAAAGGGGGAAACTTTTGCGTGGAAAAGAATTTGAACGCCGTTGAGAATTTGCGTGTCATTTTAGAGTTTATATTATATTACATGTACATTGATTTGATATGTGTACATTTTTGAATTGTGAGAGTAAAATTAGAATATTTATCTAAACATAAACAAAAACTTAAAGTAAAATATACTTAGTGTACCTTCATATATTAAATATTTTTTGTTTTATTTAAATGTTTTAACGATAAATTCTGCTTGGGAAGATGAGTATACGGTCATCAATAATCAATAAGTAATCTCGAGAAAGAAATTCCGGGCAACGCCGGATATTGACCATTGGAAGAAACTAAATTAAAATGAATAATGGAATAAATTAAATATTCATTTAAAAATCTGTCATATTTATCAAGTCTGTAATAAACGAATATTTTGAAAGTTTTATTAAATAAATTATTCAAATTAACATACAAATTTGAATCTTTATCTCGGTGACCGGTGTATAATATTGATTTATGATTTTATAAAAATTGGTAATAATTTGTGATAAGACTAATTATAATTTCTAGGAGTTTACGGTTAAATGAATTTGAAATTTTAGAAATAAGATAAACTGTTAATGGCAAGCTAAATATTATAAATAACCAAATTCTCTTTGCAAATAGTCACCTTTTAAATTTTTCTTCATATTGGTTCTGTATTACTTATTCACCACTTTATAGTTTTGTTTTTATCATTGTTTCCCAAAGAAAATACCATGCCATCGAAATATGTATAAAAATCAATAAATAGTGGTTTAAACAAAGTATTTTGTCTAATTATTAATATAAAATGAGGCCACAAAGTAATTTTTCAAATATTGAAGAAATATTTATTTTAATATTAATTAAATGTATCGTTACAAAAAACATACAGATAAAATTAATTTATCAAACAAATATTTTTGTTGCTACTCGCACAAGAACCAGGAATCCTTCCTATCCAGGGAAGTGTGTGCGGGAACCTATTACACCACGTCAACATTGTAAGTTAACGATAAATTTTCAACTTATATATTCCACTTTAAAATGAATACATCTGTTACTCTATTATTTAAAAGCAATCTACTTTATATTTTCCGAAAATCTCAAACACTTTTGAGTAAAGTTCGGGTAGTAATTGAAATATTTTTTCGATAAATTGATTTTATCTGTATATCTTTCTTATTGGTAGAACATAGTTCTTTAATATTTTAATATAATGTATTATATTAAAATATTAAAGAACTATGTTCTGAACAACCGAAACACCAAAATGATAATGTGTTTTCTTTAACCTTTCCCATACCGTAATATAAAATACTCGTACGCAGCCATGCTGTCAACTCGTGTTACTGTAAAAAATTAGACTTATATTAGCTTTTAAAATGTAAAAAAATGGTTAATACCATAAATTTACTTTAAGTATTGAGCATTAAATATGTAAAAAAATATGTAATATTATAATTCGGAGCATTCATCAGGTTTTATATAGGAGGTTGCATTGTATAATACAACTTTCCTTTTTATCTATCTTCATTTAATTAGTGAGAAAGAGACACCGTTATATTCGTACGTTTGTTATTGTTTTCGCTGTGAAATTAATGTGTGAATTCTTTTTGTTTTGCCACAAATGGTATTTTTGTCAACGTATTAATTTTACAACGGAATGAATTAAAAACAATTATTTTTGTAGGATTCGCCTTACATAATTGATTTTTCACTAGTCATTTCTAAGCGTAAATATTTTCCTTAAAATTAACTAAAATATGAAGTGTATGTTGCGTATATTTACCGAAATATTACAGATTTATTTAGAGCGGTAGACCTATGTTACTTGTTAGAATGCAAAATTACCCAAAACAATATTTTGTTTTTCAAGGATACAAAAGCACTTAGTCGAAGTAAGGGACAGGGCAATAAACGTCGGTATTGTTAAACCCACAATGCGGCGTGGGAACGCCAATAAAAAACCCGGCGTACGTGACTTTAGTCACGTAGGCAAATGCACCATAAGGGATGCATCACAGGGAGAGATCGCTCCATAAACACGAGCTAGTTTTCAATAAAAAAACAAAATTAGTATCGTCTCTAATTTTAAGCGAGTGTTTGTAATTTGTGATTCCGGGGGAAATGTAAACTGTGCGCCTCGAGTATAAAGCTTAGACTGTGATGTTCTCTGTGTTTAATCGTTGATGCAGTGAGAATAACTTGTCGCTATCAAAAGAGACGAGATCATATACGGCACGCACAAATTGCATGAGCACATCGCGTCCAGAGTCTCAGTTTGCCTGAATAATTGGACATCGTCTGGTGGTCAATCCTGAACTCCGTCAACCTACCCTGCCACCAGAACTATTGGCCACATTTCACGTCCCGGTTCCAGCACCATCATCTACACGTGGAAGGCATCTCCTAAAAGGTAATCCCTCACGTGAGGGACCTGCATAATCAACATCACACAAGAATCGACACAGAAAATTTGGTAGTTAACTTTATGGGCACAAATACAATGTTAAAATAATTGTAATTATTTTGGAATTGTCTTTTAATAATTAATTAGGTAAAATGCTTTTTTTCAACTTTTAATACAGGCAAGTCACAAATAATAAACTTTATTGTAAACAATGGCATTTTGTAATTTCATTTAATAACCATTTGACTCGATGATAATTTTAAAAAATAACCAGTTAGGCTATATGCCTCCCCCCTGAACATGAAGCCGACGCAGAGAAGAATAAAGTAACATACTGCATGGTTTGGAAAGGGTTAATAATATTTTTAAAATATGATTTCATAAAGAATTTCGTAATGTTCAGTATACTATACAAAATAATATCTTTAATAATTTTAGATATTGTTAATAATTTGCAAGTACCTTTTACTGCCTACGCTGGACGTTGTGTACAGATAGATACTCGTAGTCCCACAAAGTGCTCTCCTGATAAGTGTTTCACTGTTTGACTTAGAAATGGACGTCAAGAGATTCTGTACATCGTTTAGCAGAGGCTGGTTTGAGAGGTAGTTGTCGACCGCCTACACAACCTCTTTGATACAAGGACATGTTCAATGCTCTTCAACGGACGAAAGCTGTGTGCAATCAGGTAAATTATGTAAACATAATTTTTATATTCGTTTGAAATATTAAAATTATTTATGGTTATTGATCAATATTCACCCACTTGAAAAATCATATATATATATACACCTATAATAATTATATTTCAATATGCATTATTATGACCAATATTGAGTTTCGTATGTTATAGTAATATAGCGAGTATCTATGGAATGAGACGCGATGAGATAAAACTCAGCACTTTGTATACATACCTGTTTTTGACCTAGAAATATATGCAAATATCAAAAATAGATATCCACAACTAATTTTTAGAAAATTTAGATACACTGAATTTAAAACTGAATTTATGGAATTTTTTATACGATATTCATATTTTTTTTATTTTTCTTATTATTTTAATATTAGAAAATATAATACATTTTAGAATTATCAGTATATATATTTCATTTAACGTTTATTTCTTCTCTATGAGAGTAGGACTCGTGTATAAAGAAGTATATACGAGATAATTTATGTTTCAGTTAGTCTGTGTATATATTATTTTACTTCAGATATAAATTGACAGTAGTATGTAATTGTTCTAATTGTATTCAAATTAATTAAAATGCAAGTGTACGCATATTATTTAATTTTGAAATTATCGTAAATAATCAATTTTATTTGATAATTTCTCAGAATAATAATTAGAATTTTAATGGTACAGCATTAATTAAATTTATCAATTAAAATTTATTGATCAAACCGATTACGCACTTTTCATAAAGTAGGTTTAAATTGACAATATTTTAAGTATAATGATGAAAATATATGTACATATAATAGATATTCGCATTTTAAGTAAGTTTTTGCCTCATTGTAATGTCAAAGATTTATAAAAAATTGAATACATTTTTTTTTAGGATAAAATATGGATTTTAAGCTAAATTACTTCTATTGAAAAGTTGAAATTACATAATAATTATTTAAAAAATTAAGCTTAAGACAGATTAATGCCATTTCAATTGAAACACGATATAATTCATATTTTTTAAATAATAATTCACTCCAAGTTATTTAAATCTTCAGTCTATTTCACAAAATTTAAATAGTAATATTGATAATTAAAACTGGATATTTCTAAGGGATACATAAATTTTTTACAAATAATATTATGTAAAATATATATATGTATATTTAAATGATACGTCAAATGCTTGTAATGATGTTATAATTATCTTATCTTGAATATTGTACTCATGATTTGGATGAGTTAAGTATCTGTTATGTGTTAAATAAACTTATTTGCTAGGGTCATCTGAGCAACTGGATTCCATTCCATATCGTTGTACTTTAATTTTAATTTTGTTAATTTTATTGCCAGCTTTACATCACGTTTATTACCAGAACATGTAGCCTTCCTAATAACTCTACTAATGTTACCTCAGATAAACAGTTCAAAATACTGCTTATTTTCGACTACCAAATTAATATATAGACATGAACTAACAAAAATTCCTTGTTTCAGTATTTTCAATTTTATTTCACCTACGTAATCACTTTAGAACCACTTACGTAATCAAATAGTTCCGCAACTTTTTTTTAAATAGTCATAATTATATGACACCATTGGAATTAAAATTTAAACGCTGACAATACAATATGCCAATAATGTAATATGACAATAATATAAAAAAAACGCCTTGTTTAACAGAAATATTTTATTTTTGAAGAGTTTATAATTATACTGTTGCATAAATGTGTCATAAACTATCGTATTTATGTTTCTACAAAGAATGTGTGTAGAATACATCTCGTCTCGCAAGTAATGTTCAAAACTATTTTTCTATATGTACACTGTCTGTGATGCCGATTATTTTCTCGATATATTTCTCATCCTAATATCAGACGCATTTTAAAAGTTGTCTGTATGTTGAAGCGAAATACAATTATTTTACAAGATATTTGCTGATATGAAATAAAATACTAAATTCTTTGTAGTGAATATAATTTCATTACTTGAAGAATTTATAATACAAGCATCTCGATGCAAAAGTAACCTGTTTCCTTTACTGTTGCTAAGCAATATGCACATTTGGTTATTGACATATAACATTACCACTACAAATTATCTGTGTAATGGTTACAAATTATATGTGTAATGATTACAAATTATCTGTGTAATGGTTAAATTATCTGTGTAATAGATGTTACGCGGTTACGGGCAATGTAAAAAATATATTTTTTAATGGTGAAAAAATATTATACGACTTTCGACTATGATAACCACTTCTCGGCGATAAATGGTGGTACAGCATGACATTCGTAGCATAAGAAATACATAAGTAGATTTCATATAAGCAATGAAGTAGCTTATTGGTGTAGCGGATAAGATACTGGCCTAGTTATCCAGTGGTTTGGGGTTTGTGCCCTGTTTCAAGACACCAGAAAGTTAGTTCTATTTTAATAGTACAAGCGTTCAGCTTAGTAATGAAAATAGTAAGAACATTGATGTGATATGTATTTTGTGTACGCATCTCTATTTAAAAAAAAAAATCATGATACAATTATAACTTCTAAGTGTTTTTTGATTGCAATGAAATGCATCTTAATTATATTATAAAATTTAATAATAAAAAAACCGCAGAAATTTCATCAGTATTAATTTATGTAGAATGTGATAAATTGGTTTAAAAATTGCAGTTAGTAAAATAAAAGTAAAAAGAGAAGTATTCATTTGAATAGAAAATTTATTAAAAAAATTAATTGTAAAAACTACACGTGTCTAAATAATAGTTATTTCAAAATAAAGACAATTTTAGATAGTTGACATTTTTATCTATTAAAAATATCACATAATTATTATTATTTGTGAAGTTGTAATTTATTCAGAACATAGTTGTGTGATATTATACAAATAAAATGCATGAATTAGAAAGACATTATACACATAAACTCAATTATTGAAAGAATATTTTAGCTGCCACTGGGATTTGAACCAGGATCTCTTATGGCTGTCGCACTTCCACGGATATGAAAAAAAAGGTAAGGTATGGTAAAACGTTTAACTACTAATCTAGCAAATTCAACAGTAAATATTCTTAATAAAAAAAACAATTATGTTATTAACGATAATATTCTTATTGAGAAGTTGTAATTATTCAGAGCATAGGTCTTTGATATTTTAAATACTAATTATATGTATTAATTAAAAAAATATAAATATGAAATCAATTTTATTGAAAAATATATTAGGTGGTTGTTTAAAATGTTGTAGAATAATAGAGAAAAAGATCGATAGATTGAAAAAACGGTTTTTGCACGTGCCATTGGCGGTGTGAAGAATATCCTTCAGCGGGATGAAAAATCCTTTATCGCTTAATAATTTATGTCCGCAATTACGTTTTAAGCCTATTTGTAAAAAGGTAAAACAACATTGGGCCCTAGTTAAGCCCGCTCATAAATATTCATATCGCCCCGAATCGGGCGGTCTTTTCAGTTTTACATAATGTCATCCATTTTATATACATTACCCGCCATTTATCTGTGCTTGGCTGCTCTTCAGACGGCGGCAGGACCGCGAGCAGTTCGCGAGAGCTTTATCAAGACTAATTTCAGGCTTTTGGGGATTAAAAATGCTCCAGCTCAACTCCCCACGGTGGCGCATCTTCCTTTGCATTAATATCCGGTATAAAGATTTACCCCTTCGGCCACCTCGAGATAAGCGATTACATTTAAGTAAGCAGTATTTAAGTTATACAACTTACGAGGTATTAATAACAGTTTATTTTTAAGAATAAAAAATGTTCAATTCGTCCAATGTTGTTATTTAAATACAAATTAAATATATAAGTTTCAAAGATATACATGTAAAATAAATTTTGTCGAAAACTATTGTTATACGTTCCCCGGATTGGAAGAGATTCAGGTTCGAATCCCGGTAGCAACGACAATATTTTCCGATAAAATTTATTTTATATGTATATATTTCTAATTAATACATTTAATTTGTATTGAAAAAAATATCACTTATGTTCTGAATAATTACAACTTCACTATAAAAATGTGTTCTCCTTAATAATATATAAGTTGTATCAATGTGTCCAAAATTTATTAAAAATGAATTATTAATTCCGGAGTTTCCTATCGGATAACTCAAAGGTATTTAAGATTCCGTAAAAATAAAGAAGATGTTTTCAAATAATGGAACGATAGATGTATCAATTTGAGATGTGTAACATATAAGTTCGAAAATTTGTCGTCACTGCACTGTGTTGGTATAGCATAATCGGTTAATATACGTTCCCCGGATTGGGAGAGATCCAAGTTCGAATCTCGGTAGTAACAACAATATTTTTCGATAAAATTGATTTTATATTTATATCTTTCTAATGAATACATTTAATTTTTATTTTAAAAAAATATCACGGACTTATAATAATTATATCTTCACAATAAGAATGTGTTCCCTTTTGTAGTTCTTTTTTATGTTTCATTTATTTATTTTTCTAAAATAATAAAAAAACATAAATGTATTACTTCATATTTTGTATGCATTAGTCAATCAGCATCCAAGTTTTGGCACTTGACACTCTATGTCATCGTTGGAAAAATGCTCTGCTGTAGTTTAGAGGAATTGTGGGCTATTTGATTTAAATATTTCTTTTAACCTCTCGAATGCCGCCCGGTCTAATCGATTAATAAAACTTAAATGTTAACGTGGCGAAATAGTAACGCATTTATCCGAATAATAAAATTCCGGGTTCAGATTTCGGTGGTAACCAGATATTTTTTGAATTGATTATTTTTTTCTGTTTAACTTTCCAATTTAATTTAATTTGATTTAATATCACATAATTACGTTCGAAATTACAACTTCACAATAAAGTGCGTTTTCACGAAAATAATAATAAAATTTTAGTTTACCTTCTTTGGTATGTTAATTACATTAATTGAAGGTCGATGCTTGCCGTAAAATTGCTGTGCAGTTTGGCGAAAAAAAATGTTATCTAGGTAATATATATGAAAAAAAAAAGTAAGAGTTATATAACCGACGATACCAGAACATACCTTGTAGATACCTAGGAGTAAAACAGAACTCATAACACCCGCAGAAACACGCCTGGTACGACATTGGGTGCCAATAACATGTGCCCGCAGCAATCCGGGATGCCGACTCCTGAGCGTTACCCCTCTTGCTTCTGATTTTCATTGCATTTCTAAACCGTAACCGTGCTCAATCATTAATAAACTTCTGTCAACCGTAAGTAGTTTCTCTGGCCACATACACACATAATATCATTATGAAACGAACACGTGGACGCTGGGTGTAATATATGGGACACCCAGCTCTTACACATATAACCTACATTTTTATTCAATATATGTAATAATCAACAAAATATTTTTTCCCTTAACTGGTTACCGTAATTCAAATCTCCATATTATCATCCGATGGCTATCCAAATAATAAATATTAAATTAAATCATATATTGATTGTTACTCATAATTGCAATTTATTAAAGATAAATTTAGTTTTATAATAGATAACTCGAATATTGTAACCAAGTAAAACCATGTAAAACAGAGTAAACTATTTTTGCAATGCGATAAAAGTATAAGAGAATGAACATGCGCTCACAAAACATATCGGACATAGTATTATTCTTGGCTAATAAATTTCATTACTACAGGACGTTGCCATTGAAACAAAAATGAGTAAAAATAATATCCAAAGTAATTACTCAGACGTATTATTATATCGGTTACTATTTATATATTTTGTTAGTATTTAAGTGATTTAGAACATTTATCTTTTAAAGAAATCCAGAATCTTTTAAACATTCGAGAATAACAGACCACATGAAACTCGAACTTATTAGTTTATTTTTATTTCCCTCTATAATAATAACAATAACATAATTTCTCCAGTTATAATAAGTCATGAGATACCTAATTAATTCTATTAAAAAAATAATACACCAATTAGATATAATATAAAATATTCGTGAGTATATTTATCTGCAGAAATCAGGTAAAAATACTTTTTTGACAAAGGAAGAAACACAGATATGGGAAAACATATTTATCCTGAAGACGATAGTGAGCGGAGGTGGAAAATATTTGCATCGTATTCTCTGGCATAACATTCATAAGTGAAAGATAGATAGAAAGAAAAGGTGGGAAAGTTGAGAAAAAATTTTTAGGTCTTGAGCTAATTATGAAATATTTTCGAGAGAATTAAGAAATAATAATAATATTAAAATAACCGTAAATGAGTTTTGATATTTACTTAAAATTCATACCAATATTGTTATAAAATTAATTAAAATCCTAAAACATTGTTTTTATTTTATTTATGTCAGAATACACTAGAGTTTGAGGTAAATACTTTGAATAACACTGCTCTAGGATACTGAAGGACGTGGACAACTTTTTGAAACAGTTTATAAATTTCTTATAGATTGTCAAAGAACATTCTAGAACTTCTGTAATAACAGAAGAACTTCTGGTAAATAATAAATATTTACAACTCTTGAAATAACAAAAATAATTATTGTTATTGAAAATAATAAAAATTCCACGAAATGTTTTCGACAAACAAATTTGAACAAATCCTCCAAAATCAAAGTTTATTAATATTATAATAAATTTTAAGAGAGATCAAATAACCAATAAACAATGATCCACTGTTTAGTGTAGCTAAAGTTGTTTTATAAAATTTATTAATTGTCTAAATGATACATTTGTGGAATTTAACGAAACAAAAAATATCGATTAATCGCTTTCCGAGTCAGCCACACCCCTAACTTGAAGTAATTTGCTACCCTGGGACCGGAAAACTTTTCCTGATAGAGAGTTCGTATCTTAATTACTGTTTAATTACTAAACAGACGAGTTCATCTTTATTGCTTTGGTTGACTTAGAAATAAACTAAATAAAGTCCTAGGTTTAAGCGTCCTTACTTTTTTATTAATACCTTTCAAAATGAAGATGGTGAAAATGGAATGATTTACAATTCATATTTTTGTTTAAAAATTTCGGATAATCTTTTGAAGATTTTTCTTTGATGTCTTGTGTATTGTATTTTAATATAATGATTTGTATAATAAAATTGTTGAGTCGTTTTTTACAAGTTAACTATAATCTTTGTAAATACTTACAGACTTACTAAATCCAGTAAGAGTTTCGGATAGTAACATTATAATCCAAAATTTTCAGTGATGCCGAATCTCTGAGACTTGGTACCGTGTACACGGACTGCGAAAACCGAGAGACATACTCAAAACTTCATGGGAGCGTAATTTCTGTCTCAATAGTTCCTAATGCCTGTCTCAATAGTCGAAAATCTTATAAAAATTTCATCCATTAACACCGGTCAGGTATGAGAGTAGAGAAAAGAGATATTGGTTGAACTTGATTGAAGAAGAAAATATACAAATTGAGTAAGCCGTTATAACAAGGCACAAGTTTGTACACATTTCTGACGAATTCTATATACATCTTCAATTCTTTTCCATAAACTGGAAGTAGAAGACGTAACGCAAGTTACTCAGTGTATTTTTCAGTATTACAAAATTTTCATTGTCAAAATGAAAAAATATGCAAATATGTATTTTAACAAAGAGATATTAAGACAACCGATCTCTTATGTACCAAGTTCACAAGTGGTATCAGTCGTAGACAAAATAAATTGAGATTCAAACTACTAAAATATAAAAATGTCGAATTATCTGCCCTTGTGCAGTTTCACATTAGTCTTTAGTGACATTATTTTTATGATTTAGTGATGATAGCGCATACTATGAAATGAATAAACTTTAGATATTGGAATTTAAGGGTCTGTAAGTAATATATTGCTACCAAAAGGACTCTTTAATATCACTTTCATTATTTAATTACCACATTTGACCGATCAATCCTTTATTCTATCCAATCAATAAGTTAAGTTAATTAAAATTTACATCTAATGATAAATTTTCTTTAAAAATTTATTATTAGATGTAAATTTTAATATAGAATTTTTTTTAAAAATTAATCGAATATACAAAAACAATATTTTTTATTAAATTTTATGATGAAAGATTAGCAAATATCCCTTTACGAGAAAGCATTTTAAAATTATTTAAAATCTCAACAGTTTTTTAATGTCAAATGTTTGAGAATAAAATATCAAATTATAAAAGTATTCACATAAATGTCTCTTACTGGGTACATTAATTTTCTTTTTCATCGTAATAAAATGAAATCAAATGTTTTACGAATTCCATCCAGGACATTCTAAGTGCTCTAAAATTAGAGCAATGAGAGAAATACAACTTGATAAAGATCTTTCAATTTAACCATACTGAAAAAATACGAAATTAAATTTTTTCAACAAGATTTAAGCATTAATTGGCTCTTATTTACGAATCTGTTAATGTTTATATTGAAAGTGAAATGCTTTCGGATAATTGATATGATTTAATTGACTCTTTGAACCGTTTCAGAATATTTAAATTTAACGTACACTTAAAGATAATTATAATAATTTTAGATTAAAACGTTTAAGCTAAATCTTTCCAATCTAATTATTTCTAGAAATATCAGTTAAGTTTATCAAATGATTTAAAATGTCAGAAATTTATGAATGAAATACTTTCACAAATTTTATCACTGGTTTTATTTTTAAAATTTACAATATTTCAATGTATAAATATAATATTTGTTTCATATTTTACTGAAGATTTAATTATTTCCTAAGATGTAAAATCATTGATGTGAATACTTTTAGAAAACGATATTTAGTTGTTTTTTTCAGAAGCAAAATGGTATCAATACAAGCATTGCCTTAGTTGTAGATAAGCACAAAAACTATTCCTGGGAAACCTTACAAGAAGCAATTTCAAAAATTAATCACAAAAATAAACTTTACGCTCAGGTGAAATAAAAATCATAGGTCTTAAATTTAAGGCCAGGAGAAATATTTTTGTCAGCATGGAAAATAATGTCATCATTATAGATGTGGAAGATGTTGTAAGGATCCTTCCAAATCCTTACGGCGTTAATTAATTGACAACTGAAGATCGAGTATCACGGAGATAGTATATTATGGAGGCTAATAATCGATTTGGGCTATAACGCCAATGGAGAAGAATAATTAAACAATTTCGATTTTGGGTTTTTTTTTGACTTAGACTTGATTAAAATATTGTTTTGAAACGTTTTGCATCACAACTAGAAAATTTTATTTTATAACAAGTATGAAATACTATACATTATCTACATATTATTTGTATCGAAAAATACAACACTAATACACAATATTTTTAGTGGATATATTTTTAATAATAATTGATTCATATAAATAAACAGGAACATTGGCAGGTAGTGTTCATATTCTCATCCATCATGAAATATAATCAAATTCAATTATCATTACTATGACAAAATATTATTCACCTCAAAAATACAATAATGTTTGTGTCAATCAATTTTTTTTAATAAGCCTTATTATTCAAATAACAGAGTACTACAATATAAATTAATTAAAAGCAACAATATCAACTAGTTAACTCATTTTAAAAATAATTTAAATTAGAAATTGTACTATAAGAAAATACCCACTAATTGTAGGTATTATAAATATTTTTAAATATTTGCATTAACTTGAACTTCATTATTTATTCAAAATAATAAAGATCTAATTAAATTAATGTATAACGAGTTTTAAAAATACATTAAAAAAGGTAAAATGTAATAAAACCACTATTTTCAACAGAATTTGTTATATTTCTAAGAATTTTTGGAAGAAAAAAATTCTTATTGTTGGCACATATACAAATAGAATTTTATTTTAATAAATCTAAAATACGGTAAAATCTACTGAATAAAAAAAGTCTTCTTTATAATATTCAAGTATATAAAAGAATAATATTGTAATGTGTTGTATAACCATTATAAAAAAAAAAACAAAGTTCTATAATACTAATTTTATCCAACAGCCTGTATGAGTCGAGCAAAGGTTTTATTGAGATATCCAGTTAAAATAATTTTTTAGATATCTATTTTTTTAATTGATTTGATACCAATCTTAAAAATGACCCAGAAAATTTTCAATAAAATCAAATAAGGAAAGTAATATACATGTTTTGTAGCTGTTACAAAATTAAATAGTAGGCAGATGGGTTATTATCATAAAATTATAATTTTATACCAGAAAAATACGTTTATAAAAACTTTTTGCACTTAGTAAATACTGAATGAGTAGGTATGTCTAAAATAAATTAATGAAACAGTTATGTATAGCTATTTTTTTTGTGGAGATAAGTGAGCATTATATATATAATAAACCTTAAAACCGTGAATTTGTATTGCATCGACACAAAATAAACTTTATCTATAAAATAATACCGGATGTACATTAAGATCCCATTAAATTATTTTACTGAATAAATTCAATTGTAAAACCAATAAATATTAATACACATTTTATTAGAAATCAATATTACGTATCAGTTTCTTTTCGTATATTTGAACTGATTTTTCTTAAATACGTTCGAAAAATCCTTCTCAATATCCGATCTAGCCTGCACAACAGGAGATGTCAATCCGGCGTGTCCCCATAATGTCCCCAAGGCTTGTAGGAAAATCGACAAGAGCGAAACAGAAACTACAATGTTCATTGGATCCAGTCCAAGACTGTAATAATGGTAAGTGGAAACCCCATGGCTCGAACCTACTCCGGTGGCATGATGATGAAAGCTTTTTGGAGAAATCTCTTCGCCCATTTCCTGTTCGCCAAGACTCCGTTTTGCCAGATTTTCATTAATTTCTTCTCCGTTTTCATTATTCGCTTTAGTCTTACGAGATAATAGAATTTCTTTCATCTTATCCAGTCTGTAATATAGTCTCGTCAGTGGCGGAGTTAAAATTTTTGAAATTAAATTTTTCAATACATTTTTTGATACTGGTGTAGATGGGGCTGAGTCTGCGTTTATTTCAGCCCTTGCCGCGAGTGAAACGAACACAAGAACCATAAATGATAACAGCGACATTATTAATACCGCGAGATTACTTCGTACATTTCTAAATGTTCCACCCATACTGAATCAGAAACAATCTTACGGCAGTATTTATATCAGAAAATAAGCACTTTCTTCCATACTGTTGTTACAAATACGGTAAATAATATACTACATACTCTTCTCAGTGACAATATAATACACATCTTTTATTATTGTTTGGATAGTTGACAAACATTTATATATTGTGATTTATGTAATTTAATGAACAGAAAAACTTCTAACACTCTAAAACGTGTTTTTATTTTTATTCGATTTTTTTCTAGATTTGTTATGTTTTTGTCAAGTTTTAGGATGCTTGCATTTAAGATTTAACAGAAAATAAAAATTTATTAATAGATCATCACAATAAATATTTTTTTTAGAAATTAGTGAAATTAAACAAAAATAAAATAATCATTTTTATGTACGAAAATGCATTAAGCAGTGAATACTGATTTATAAAAATAACATATGAAACAGCATAGATGTCACAATGAGAATCTAATTATTTTTTAAATTATTTAAAGCAATATTCTTTTTCTTTAAATGTTTTTAACACATTGTACTAGAATATGCCTGAAAAATATTTTTTTTTAATGTTTCAGGTAAATGAATATCAAATTTAGTCCATAGGTGGTGATAGTGTAGTTTTACTAGAACTATTTCTAGATAGTAACATATATACAAATTCCAAAAATTTGATAAATATGGAGATTCATTAATGGGTGAGAATGGTGAACGTATATATTTGTATAAAGTGATCACTTGAGCCAGCCGAAGACAGGTCATAAACGCTGTAATTACCCATATTTTCGTGTCTTTCCATTAAATATAAAAAAAATAGCTTCGTCTCTATGAAATATCTATTATTTGTTAAATAGAAGTGGCTTTGAAGGTGAAAATCCAGTAATTGTGTGATAATGAACATATTCAAATATTGCTAAAAAAATGTATGGTTGCTACCGGGATTCTGAAATCTGGACTTCTTTCTATCCAGTAAAACATGTTAGCATTCCACATCAGCAATCGTATGACACGTTTCTATGTGCAAACTTGACAAGATATGGAAAGAATGGCAAGAGAGAGAAGACGAATTGCTGCCTTTAAGATGTGGTGATAGAGACACATACGACCCAACAAATAACTCCACAATACAGAAATTACTCTCAACTATTTACCTAAGAAGAATCCTTAAGTTTTTTGAAGATCTTGCGAAAAAAAAAGATAGCAAGGAGAAGCATGTCGAAGGACGGAGATGAATAGGAAGATCCTCCATCCAATGGATCGACCGAGTAGAAAAGGCAACAGGCACTTATCTGGTGACAGTCGAGGGAGGAGTTCACAAAGAGAAAACGACGCAGATGAGCCATAATTATTATTGAAAGTAAGCTTTTGAATTGTTGGTGTAACTAAATATAAATAATAAAAATGTATATATAACAGATTAACTAACATATATAAAATATAACCTCGTAATAAATGAGTTTTATAATAAATCTGTTTTGTCTTAAAATATCATCATACCACTCGCTTCCTTAAGGGTTTATTTTTATGTTCCTTTCTGAGAGATTCTCCATGCTGGATTAGCTTTCCGGAGCAATGGAGTTACAAATTTGCCTGTGGATTTTCATGGAATTATAGGGCAGGGGTTGTCACCAGAATATATTACTAGGCATCTCAGCGTGCCATCAAACCTTGGAGCAAACAACGGAATCTGAGGTTAGCTCGATTAACCACAAATAGGCTAGTTGAATTAAGGCATGCCAATTGAGCAAAATATTACCATCGCGAACTCTAGGAATCTCTGAGTTTCTGTAGTTTCATGTATCGCACACCTAGATCAAAACAATGACAACTCAAAAAAACAAGAATTTTTAGTTATTATTGTATTCGGATATTCTGTCATATACGCAACTAACTTAGCTCCTGTTTTTGAATAGTGTCATTTTAGAATACATTTGAGACCTAAAATGTTATTTAATTTCATAACTTTAGTAACAAAAAATGGAATAATGTTTTTATTTTTTTTTCTACTGAAAAATGACTTTTTGAGTTGTCTTAGTTTTGATCTAGGTATGCGATATATTACACACTTTATTTCCAAATGGAAGAGAATACAATTCAACGCGTATACCGAGAAGTGTGTAGGCCATATATTTTGATTAATTTACCGAAAATTGTAGTAAAGCTGTGGTTTCCTAGAATTTTTGGTAAATCGATTAAAATTTAATATTCCTCTAAAATATCTGATTAGGTTAATAACGCTCTCTAAAAAATGAATATTATTTTTTAGTTTTTATATTTTTAACTACTAATTAAATATATTATTGAGAAAAATATACACATAAAATCAATTTAATCGAAAAATATTGTTGTTACTATCGGGATTTGAACCTGGATCTCTTTCCAATCCGGGAAAGGTGCATTAACCGACTATGTTACAGCATACAATACGGTAAATAATATATTAAATTAGTATTTAAAATATCACAGACCTATGTTCTCAATAATTACAACTTCACAATAAAAATGTGTTTTCCTTAATAATTATATATTTTTTAATATTCATTAGCCTTGATCTCATCTTTAGTTGAAGAACAATATTCGTGGAGAAATTGGAACGGCAGAGCAAGATATTTTGCATGAAGTAATGGCGAGCATCATACACGATATAATTTTTTATGTATACGTAAGAAAATCTCCATGCTATGTAGTATATTTCGTAAAAACTAAATAAAGTAATAATTAAACTACTGAAAAGTTATTTTATTTTTTAATAAGTGACTACAGACCCACCTGTTATAGCATAGACATATTACGCAATGTTTTATTTTCATTTAAATAAACCTTTACCGATACTGATGTATGGAAGCAAGGCCTGGAGGTGGCAGAAGAGGAACGAAAGTAGACTGAATATAGTGAAAATGAGATCACTTAGGCGTATATATGGCAAATCCATTTATGACAGAGTAAATAATGATGAAATAAGGAAAGAATGTAAAGCTGATCTTAGAATAGTGAGTAAGTTAATAAAGGGTTACATAGGTGGTTTTGTCGTATGGAACGGATTAATGAGGAGAGACTAATATAGATGACGCAAGTGTTGATGGCACCAGAATTAGAGAACGGCACCAGGCACTGGAAGACGGTCCTTTTAGAAGCCACAATAACCGGCGAGCTTGTATGAGAAAATGTATGAATGTGGATGATGTGAGAATTGTATCAAGACGTAAGAGTTTGGCGCTCTATCCTCTCTGTCTACCCCCGTGGCAAACGACGTGATGGTAAATAAGTAAGTAGGTAAAACTTTAATTTATTCAAATTTATTTCAAATAACAATTCTATATACAAGTACACATGAGACGTCCATAATATTTTATGGGTGGATACCGGACTAAATTACCATTCTAAAATGTTCAAGGAATATGTGCCTAATCTTAACCATATGAGAGATATAAACATTAAAAAAAATCGTTATTATGGGATTATTTCGATTAATTGTAATATTTTATTGATTCCAAATTGTATATTGGATACAATAAATTAAAGGTTATCGAATTTCGAGCGGTGAAACTATATTTATTTACAAAATTATGATTCATAATGAAAAAATTTTGTAAATATTTATTTTGAAGAACGCAGACTTAAATTAAAATATGATTTTGTAAAAAAATCAAACAATAATATTTTCCACAACGGTACAGAATTTACACATATTCTTTGAACATTTTCGACTAATTTAAACAGGTATCACCCATAAAAATTTGTGGACTAGGTTTCTTAAACCCTGTATTCACATACGTCTCTATATCCAAAGCAACCATTTCTTAAAAGCCAAAACAATTCCTTTTTATTCAGTTAACTACTCCGCATTCAGTTTTACAATTGCTTCCATGTTATTATAACATAATAAAATATATATTCAATAGGCTAAACATGAAATGAGCAACCAGAAGTGTGCCACGTACGATTCAACTAAAGTCGCGTTGAGCACGATCTTTGAAAGCAATCACTGAACCTCTTCATTCAAAAACTACTCGTCGTCACGTGCGCTGCCCCGGCAAGCAGACGGTTGTGACATTATTATTTTGTTTCTTAATTCTTAACAAAGAAAAAAAAGTTTTGAATTTAACACTATCAACTCTTGTAGCCCGTGTCCATGAATAATATAAACCTCAGTATAATATATAATAAAATAAACTAAGAAATTAGCTTGAGATTAGTAGAAAGAAACAAAAACCTAAGCCCTGAACACAACCTTTAATTTGACAGCGAGACTCGAAACGTGTCCACAAACGTCATTTGGAATCATATGTCTACAATAATTTATACTGAAAAGTTAAAAAAATAGGGAATTAATTCACAAACATTTGTTTCATTTTAACTTTTGCTGGAGAGATTTAAATTCACCCAACTGTCGAACGGAATATCAATGGTTATACACTGACATTTTACGCTTGATGCATAACAAGCGCGAGATGGTGAAGACTTTAAACCTTGTTATAGATGCGTTGGACTGCAAAAACTGAGAGTTGTCTCATGGGAGCATAATCCTTGTCTCACAGATTGTCTCGAGTGGATTAAATATCTCATCGTGGTCACGGTCCATCCGTTGGTATTCATAATGTTCGTCTGTTTTCTTAGTCCTGCTTTACGATGTGGAAATTTGGATCCTCGCTGAAGCAGTATCGAAGAAGTTTGATGCGTTTGAAATATGGGTGTGTAGACGCATGCTGAAAGTAAACTGGACCGATAAAGTAAGAAATTATACCATCTGATAAGAATGAAGAAAGACGAGGAAATTGCTTGTACTATAATGATAAGCAAACTGAACTTTAGGCATGTGTAGAGACATGTTCAAGCCTATGATATCGCATCTTTTCAAAGCAGAAAAAATCAACGGACGACGAGGTGGTGGCTTTTAAAACTTTTGAGATTGTTTCGGTCAGACATCTGAAACTCTCTTTTAGGTAACTATAAAATAATGTTCGAGTAGCCAACACCATACCAAATATATGTTAGCGTATAACACTCAAAGACAACAAATCTTAATATAACATTTTTTTAGTGGCTTATCTGCAAAGAGATCAAATGGAGATTCAAGGGATTGAAAAGACGATAAAATTTCATATTTTTATTTATTTAAAAAAAAGTTTTATTAACGTCATTATAATTACATATACAGGTAATGCTTTTATATATCCCTGCACAAATAATTAAGTCAATACAAAATAATTAATTGTGTACGTAACTAAAAATATGACATTTTTAATTTGGATCACTGTGCCACTCTGCCACTCAATTTCCATTATCATTACCAACATTTCATACAAGCTACATTACATTATATTTTACACCAGCTAATTGTTTCAATTACAAGGAAGCCATACATTTGTTGGTGACAATAATTAAATAAGTGAACACATACTACAGTTGGCAGTTGACTTCTCAAGAGTTCTCCTCCAGTCACCTCTGTCTTGCAATGTTTCTCTCCTGTATTAGATCTAATTGCCCGTATCCGCTGATATGATTTCAATGGGATTTAAGTGCGCATTGTGAATTGAGGTGTGAGGTAATTTACAAATCATCAGCCCGTATGTTTTGCTTACGGATTAGAATCACGCGACCAGTGCACATGTATTTCAGCGACTCTCAGAGATCAAATCTCATTGAGAGATCATCGTGGATACGGGCCACATGTCAAAACCTTATTGAGATATTACTATGAAGACAGGGCTTTAAGGTCATTATTGGTCCATTTTAATTTAAGTCTTCCCAAGTTTTTACGGCCTGGTGATCGTGTGTTTATCAGTTACTTCATCCTCTCCACATCACAACCATACTACTATTTTTATTACCTTTCAAAAGATTAGGTTATCATAAATAATATATTATTTGTAATATTTGAATATGTCCAAGAACACACAATTACTGGATTTTCACCTACAGAGGATACTGTTATTAAACAAATAATAGATACCTCATACAGACGAAGCTATTTACTATTATTATTATTATATACAACTTTCAAAAATTTGAAAGATATGGAGATTGATTAATGGGTGAGAATAGTGAACGATATATTTATATAAAGTGATCACTTAAGCCAGCCGAAGATAGGTCGTAAGCCCTGTAATTACTCATACTTCCATATAATTCCATTAAACATTATTAAAAAAAAATAGCTTCGTCTCTATGAGATTAAACATGTTAATTTTAATTTACCTACTCATTTTATATATATAGATTAAAGTTATAATACTGGACCAGAATCATTTTAATAAAATATGTTTATTGGAAAATAAATGTATTTTTTTAAATATTACTTAATTATACACTCTCCTTATTTATTGAAACCATATTTAAAAAAAAAAAATATGATTTACTCGTAGTCTGCATTATAATTCATATAATACAGAAATGTTATATCCATGCACGAGCCGTTTATAATTCTTTGAGCAAATGTTTGCTTGCAATTATTTGGCAAGCACAACTCATTATTTAGGTAATAGTTTCAAGTTATCTTATCTGAGAAATAATGATTTAATCTCCACATAGTTGGGAACCACTACAGTAAAACGCTCCATACAAAGACGTAACTCTAAAAAACATACTCGTAACTTTCGCAGTAATTTATATAATTTCTGAAATGTATATATGTAGACTATATTGAACATATTTTGTTTAAATATTATTTAATAACTATTAAACGTAATAAAATTTTCTGCTAGTTTCTGATAAAGTAATTTATTATCGAGCTATGTAAAATATAAACCGAGCAGTAATATGAGTCCTCCATAAAATTAACATATACATTACACCTTAGTAAAATGTTTGACATGGTTGATTCCGACATCCTTCTTCAGAAACTTGAGCTTGATAATATCAAGAATCAATTAAAGTTTCCATTCATGGTTTAGATGACATTTAAATAATATATCTTAATACATCATTGACAAATTTATAATACAACATACAAACGTAAGTATTTCTCTTGAAATAAAACTTCAACCGAAATAACGTAGAATAAAATATGCTGTGAAATATAAAATATATATTTCATTTAACTTTACTATTTACAATTTCACCGATTTCTTTTCAACCGTGAAGACCATCGCATCAATATCTTATTTTCAAAATAGTTATTAATTACTTTATGAACTAATAACCCTAGTCTTAAGAAAGGACCAATGATTACCGTTATGAAAATACTATTTATGTATTACTGTAATATTCTGTCTTGTGTAAAAGGCTCAATTAGGGCTGTTAATATAAAAATAAATAAGAAATGATTTTTCCAAATTTAGTAACTGCTTTTAACTATGACGGCCGATTCTAGTCTGGTCCAAAATATGGCATTGAACAATTGTTTTTCTTCTACAAAATAAATGAAACCAATAAAATTATCATAATAATTTAATGATCAAATATGTATTTATTATATCTCAAAAAACAAATTTAAGTAAATATAATATTATTGAAGCGCTGAAACCTATTTCAACTCTATAAATATATTTCATCTTAGGAAAGTATTGAGTAAAGTCTCCGAGATGATTTTTTGTTTTTATAAAAATAAAATTATGATAAATAACATTATTCATTTAACTCATCGGTCTACTTCATGGGCGAATCCGGCGCCTAAGTTTTTATAATGATGTTCTATTTAAAAAAGTAACCAAATATATATTTTTGCTTGGATACCTAAAAGTTTATAAACATTTTCCACAAAAATACATTTACGAAAGAACTGCCTTGAGGTTTAATTTAAAAATAAATTTTTTAATTCTTAAAATAAACAGTATACAAATGAATCAATCTAATAACTAAAATAGCTTATGACGTTTTTATAAAACAAATACTAAAACTTTTTAATATGCTCTATGTTTACAGTCAAAATATTTAAGTTTGATAAAATACTTAACAAGTCAGGAATGTATTATCATTAAGCCCTACTCGTTTCAAAATATTTCTTTGCATATTATGTTTAGATGATTGAAAAAAAATACCTTTTTTTTAATCATCTAAACTTACCTCCATTATTATCCCAAAATTAATATTATGTAAATGTTAATAATTGTTGTCATAATATTGGTTCTATCATACGAGATATCGAAAAACTTTAAAGGTTAGGCTGAAAAAATTGTCTCGAAAAAATACAAACTAGCCAGTCACAGTAATTGTGAAGTTATATTTTCCTTAATAAATCCTTTTATAAAAATGACTTTGAAACATCATTTGGAAAACTGCATTCCGCTTCAAAGAGATTACATCGAATAATAAATATGTTTCTGACCATAGGCATCTCTAGTGTATTTTTTTTCGAGGCACGTATTTTTCGATCTATCCTAGAAATTATTACTATTTTGAGTTATGAATATGAGATCTTGAAATTATATCAAATTTTTCCATTTAGAAAATTAATTATTCTTCTATGTATAAGCAATATATTTATTGAATTATTATTTGAAAACATAAACATATTATGATGGAAAAGTTTAAGTTTTTTATTATTACTAGAAGGACACATTCTTATTTTGAAGTTGTAATTATTCAGAAAATAGGTCTGTGATATTTTAAATACTAATAAAATGTATTAATTAGAAATATATACGTATAAAATTAATTTTATCAAAAAATATTGTTGTTGCGCCACCGACATTCGAACCTGGATTTCTTTCCAAACCGGGAAAGGTGTCGTCAAAAATAATATCGCTGTAGCATATTTAGATAACGTACCTTCCCTACTTTTGATAGAGAACAATATTTTTCTATAAAATTGATTTTATGTGTATATCTTTCTAATTAATATATTTACTTAGTATTTAAGTTTTTTATATTTTTTAATAAAAACTGTTATAGCACTTTTGCATTTATTTTATCAATGAATATCTTAAAATATTATTTCATTATTAAATATTAACGTTTCACATCTGGCCAGACATCATGCCTATCTTTAAGAATCTAATTAATTTGTAGGATACAAATTATCTGATCTTAGTCTAGAAGACCTCGTTCTATGGCTGCTGTTTTGAAGATGTCAGGAATAATATCATTGAATGTTCTCATATAGCCAAAGCACGTTGCGCCACAAACGTAAAGTAACAATCTGAAGTAGTGTCTTCATACTAATGTGCATACCTGAGAGTTTATTTCGCTGTTACCTTAGTGACGTGACTTCTAAATTTCTCTATTGTAAATAAAATTGTATGGAATGTCCAAATATGGTTCAACCGATAAAGCTTTTTTTCATTTTTTGGCTCAAAATTCATTATTTGCTTATTTGTTAGATGCACAGAAAGTCAGAGCATTAGAATAATCGTGCATTTTTGATTCAAGAAAATCTCTAATATATAATGTGTCCTAGTCTCTTTCATTTTGGTTCATTCTCTGCATCAACGTAACGAACGGGAGAGGTTCGGGGGGTATGCCGATCGCCAGATGCATCTTTGGGAATTCAGCCGCTATGGAGCGTGTTTTTACCAGTTTTTCGTGAAATTTTTCTTGTAAAATTGATATCCCGACGAGGTGACATAAACTGGCCTCCACATAGCCCCGACTTGACACTAATGTACTTTTTCATATGAGGCTACCTTAAATCAAAGGTTCTTCCTCTGTGGAACAGTTAAAAGAAAATATTCGAGAAGAAATGGTAGCGATCACGGAGAATACGTGCCGAGCAGTTCTCGGAAATTTTACCTCCCGTTTAGAAAAGTGCTAGCGAAATAACGGATCACATTTAGAAAACGTATTTTTTAATAAACAAATTTCAGGGACTTTACTTAAATGCAAAATAAACATTTTTTTAATAAACCCATTCATTAATTTTTTACAGAATTTATATTATGAAAAATAATTTTGGGACACCTTGTATAAGGCATTAATAAACATCCCGATAGTAGCTAACCTTCCGCTAACATGGCAATGTTTGTACAGCCATTCTTTGTTTTTTTATAATATACAAATATATTTCATAGATTTCAATGTTGTGCAGACTTCGACATTGATGTATGCATTATACTTCAGTAGCAAATAAGGGTTATACGTTATGATATTTCTGTTGTCCCCCTATGATTTTTGCCTGAATATTATAGAGACTTCCATATAAAGAACACTCCTCAAAATTTGACATAGCTTCTGCGATAAAAGATTTTAGGAACATTTATCGTCTTCCATGTAAGGTGCATGTTAAATCTAGATACCTCAAGGCCCATACATTACGAAAGCTACGCCAATCTTGTGCAGCTTAGGAGTTTATGTCTGGAATTTTAATGGAGATAAACTGATCGATGCGCTCTGATGTTATAATTTTATCTTCACGCCACAGTATCATCAAGAAGTGAATAAATAAGAAAAACCCACAGACCAGCAAGTGAATAGAGATGAAATAAAATGTATATATAGGAAAAGGGTTTGAAATATTAGTTGCGGGACGAAGAGCATTCTACACACATTCTTGGTGAAAACATTAATCCGATATTTTATGACACATTTATTAATATTGTATTTACGCCCTTATAGGCTTTTATAAAATTAATTATAAAAAAAATGTATAAAAATTAAATCTTTGTGTAAACAAGATGTATTTTTTATCTGCAAATGGGAATGTAAATGCCATAAAAAAGTGGATAGACCTACTATCAATTAATACTGATAAAACATTATTTCTACGATTTGCTATTCAACAGAAAGATAACACTGAAATTAATGTTAAAATTCACACCAAAATCTGTACTCAAAAAGATTCTTGTGACCAATGTTCATCAATTGAAGAAAAATACTGTCAAGCACCTAGAAATCATAATAGATAACAAACTCAAATGGAAAGAATATATTACTAATCTTACAAACAAAATAAGGAAAAGTGCCTATGTATTTTTAAGACTCGGAAACATCTTATCACTTACAAATTTGAAAATAATTTGTTACGCGTTTGTACAGTCACATTTACCATACGGTATTATTGAATGGGGAGGAGTATATAAAACTTCAATACCATAATTAGAAATCACCTAAAAAATTATTCTAAAAAAAATGACTATCCAAGTATCCAACTCTTCACAGATTTCAAAGTATCTAAAATTATAGACATGCACAAAAAAAGTCAATTATCCAATTTTTTAAAACTAAGGCGAATTTCTTTTTTTAATATTTGTATTTTGGGGTCACCCACGTGATCATTTAAGTACCGCTTACGCAATTATATAACTCCGCAACTTTTAAAAAATATATGACTCGACTGGAACAAAAATTTAAACGCTGACAATATAATATGCATTGATGTAAAAAATACTTCTTGTTTACACAAAGATATAATTTTCAAAGAGTAAATACTTTTACGGTTGCATAAATGTGTCATAAACTATTGCATTTATGTTTCCACCAAGAATGTGTGTAGAATGCCCCTGTTCCAAACCCCTCTCACTACATGTACTATGTGTATATGTACATTTTATTTCATATCTACAAATTTACTGAACTGTAGGACAAACTCAATTACATAACGTCAAGTTTGTCTATATTAATACTCGTACAAACTTGTAAAATTGTAAAAACAAATTCTAGTTTTGAAATATTTTTAAGAAATCATTCGTTTTTAACAAATCTAAAATTTGACACTTCTCTCCAGTATAATGGAGTAGTTCCTTTTAAAAGTTTGCTACAAGAGAGAGCCTTAATGTTTTAAATACCATTAACACGTTAACACGCTAAACTTTGTATGTCATGCCAAGCTATAAGCGTGTTAATACGTATTTTTGGCCTTTGCAAACTTGCAAGGATTAAAGTCATATTCTTAAATCATTTTTCCATCTGTGGACGACAGGTCTAAGCTTTTTAGAGATAAGTCAATACTCTTAAAGCCTAGTCTTACCCTATGTGATGTCTTCCATTTCAATCAGAGTTGTCAGTTATAAGGTTAATAACAAGAATAATATATATTCATTTATATACCATAATATATTGTTAAGTATAATTAATATGTTACTGGTAATGATACGAAATACGAACTAAACTCGATGTTTTACACTAGTACTAAATAAAAATATTTTTCTTTCTCTAAATCGAGGTTAGAAAGGGTTGAAAAATGGGCAATAAATTATCAAACTATAATCCTATTTCTTTCGCAACCACTGGGTTTGAAAAAATCGTCCGTTTCGGGTACCGTAAAGAGTAAGTTGATCGTTAACCAAAAAAGCTTTTGGCGTCGTTAAACGAAAGTCACGTAACGGCTGGCGGCCTGTAGTAGTAATAAATGCCCCGAGCTGCCCCTGAAACGGCCCCAGAGGCGCCGCGTGGTAGCGAGATAGCGAAAGCTTTTCGCTAAGTAGCGAATTTTTTAGAACTGACTGCTGAATCGCTAAAGGCCTTTGTATTGGAAAAATCAGATAGCAACATTTTCTTACTTATGTAGCTTGTGCAACGGGTGTTTTTCAGGTTTAATATTAAATAATTGGCGTTTCACAAAATAATTATATACACTTCAATAAATTTCAAATATTTATTAAGTCAGTTATATTTCACTATATATCTTTTAAATTAGAGTATCTACTAACTAATTATTACTTAAAAATATTATGTAATCTTTTAGATCAGTCAAAAGCATCGATTTTCAACATTCCAGCTTAATCACAACACAATACACTAATTATTCACTTTACATTTACAACACATTTTTTTTTAATGTATCTTTTTTTATAAGGAATCTTACTCTTTCCTTTTAATTTTAATTAAATAACATCGAAACAACACGAGAAAAACTGTCTACTTTAACATAGATGGAATTTTAGCAAGGTAGCTAAGATAATACTTTACATATTACCTACTACATCCTACACAGTAAATTAATAAATGTGTTATATCATTGTATGTTCACTTCCGATGTATAAAAAAATTATGTCAAATAAATAAATATCTTTATTATTTAAAAAATATATCATTCAAGTGATTCATAGAATACTAAGAAATTTTGATGATTATCTGGACGCTTCAGTTGTTTTAATGAATAATTAGATCAATAAATAATGAATCACATCGCTTAACATTAACATATAAACTTTTTAGTATGTTTTAAATAAATAACCATACACCATTTATTGTATCTATACATACTGTGCGGTCAAAAGGATTCCACATTGCAATACCGTACAATATAATGATATGGTACTCCTACCAGTAAACAATTTCAGTAAAACGTTTCATACTTGTGTGCAGTATTGCGTAGATACAGGCGCAATGCAGTATACTAACAATATATTTCTTTCTTTAAATATACTGTTTTATGGCACAACGCACCAAAACGATATGATCATATTTATTGTATATTTTTAAAATATCTTTTGCGAAATTTTTATGTATATATTTTAATTGGTACAATGAAATATTTACTCAATGGAGAATTTGCATGTACTGATTTAATTACCGTACCGAAACCGCTACGAAAAATTATCGAACTATTAAATTATTTACATGTTGGATTTGTAAATATGAGTCCTATTTTTAAAAATGGGTTTTCAATTTAAGTTATCAATATGCATAATTTATAAGGTATTTATTTGTTTTAGTATCACTATTTTAAATAATTTCGTCTTATATACTAATTGTATTATCAATGATATAATATATACAAGTACATTTGTATGTAATCCATTTGTTTTTGTAATAAAAAAAATATATTCTCTAACGATAAACTACAAAACATGCCGGTTTAAATTACTATTACACAGTTGTGTTATTTTTTATAAGAAATTACTATTTAACGAGACAAATGATTATAAAAGTATTTATCTCATAGTTTTCAATGTTAAGTTGAATACTTTTTAATCAATTTTAAATTAAGTGAGGAGCGTGTGAATTAAAAAATATAGTAAGTTAATGTTTTTAATTATTGTAATATTTACTTTATATTCTCTGCATTCGCCACACCTTAATGTGTTAATTTATCGCTGTCCACGGAAAATACAATTCGATGATGACGTACCATTCGCAAAGGCTTATCCATTCACTATCTGTTACAGAAAACTTGATTACCTTCCATTTTATGAGCGACTTTTTGCAACACTATAATTCTGTGCATGGACAAGCATTTGTGTGTGTTTCAGGGCTTAAAATCAGCAAGCATTTTTTTCAGTCACAGGGGTGCTATTTACCATAGTCGGAACCGGAAACTTTAATGAATGGAATGACATAAATTCGGGTGGACACTGAATCGTTCGACCGTTGCGAGGGAAGGTATTGTTCGAGGAATGAACAAACCACTAGCAGCAACTTTTAAAGTTTTTGCTTTGTAATGCAGATTTTTTCATGTGAACACAAAAAATACAGTTATTAACGCTTCACAATTTATAATATAGGCGCACCCATGTTTATTTATTTTCAAACCATTTGAAATACCTATTATATTGTATTGTAACATATATAAAGAGAGGTACATATAATAAATATGTTATCTTTATTGCAAAAATAATTATAAAAACAATATAATTGTTGTATGATATATTTTATTTATATTTAAGATGGGATACTTTTATATTTTTAAATATGTTTATTTTGTGTCAAGAGTAAAAAAAAATAATTTTTCAGCTATTTTATGTATAGTAAGTATATCAAAATTTACCTTTAATATTGTTTGATCACTGTTAAATCTGGTCTGAATCCGGTTGATGAAGAAGAATACTTCACATATGGTCCACAGAATTAAAGGGAATTAAAAGAGATGTCTCTCCTGTCAAACCTTTATTGCTTCTTATTAAAAATAATATATGTATAGAGCGACAGATGTCACCTTTTATCATTAAATACAAACTTAGGGTAATATTCGTTAGATGTCACCCTAATAAATAAATTAAAGGTAATCTGAACACTTTCAAAAGTGCAATAAGTATGCAATTAAGATATTGTAATTTAAAAATTTATACTTGCCGTACTGAATCAGTTAATTTACTTGCACGTATATATTATATTATTATTTAAGTACATTTTTTCTTCTTCTTGTGCCTTATTCATTCAACAGTTTATCATCACTTTGTCTATTGTCACTCGGAAAAGTTCTATAGTCAACTGGCCAAACCATTGCCTTAGGTTCTTCAACCATGATGTTCTCCTTCTTCTAAGACCCCAAATTCCATCAATCTTTCCCTGCATTGTGTGATGCAAGATCTCATACTTCTCTGAATGTCTCATCATATTCCAGATATTAAAGTTTTTTTTATTTTTATTGTTTTAAATACTTATTTTTCATAAAAATTTTATTCGTAACTCTATCCGTCCAGCTTATTGTGAGCATTATTCTGTAGATCCATATTTCTTCAATAAGTGTTCATGCGTCAATTCCAAAAAATAATATTGAGAACCCGTAGCAACTGATCATTTGCATTCGTAATTTGAGGATGAGTTCATGACTGCAGAACATCTTTTTCATGCGGACAAAGGTCGTACGAGCTTGCTCGATACGACATTTGATTTCAACAGAAGGATCCCATATTTCATTTATATTGGAGCCCTAGTGAACCCTAAAGTGAACAAAAATACTAGCTGTATTATTTAATTTCCCAAACAACCAACATTTGTGTTTTCTGCGTCTCATGATATCTATCACCATCCTATTATTATATCTGCGGGCAAAATAACAAACAAAGTAAACTCACTTCGGGTTTTTTTTTTTGTCAGTTCAAACATAACACTGCTTCGTTCAAAACCGGGGTTGGTTCAATGGTTGCCCCCACATTGGTGTACTCCCTCATTTGCATTTTGTTATTTCTGTACGCATCGGCGCCCAGGAAAAAATTGTGATTTTATTTTGACAGAAAACGACCCGCTGTCACGGGCGAAGCGCGCCGCGTCAGTTCAATCGCCAAATACTTTTTGACATGTTACAAATTAATATGATATAATTATGCGCGGATTTCCACTGCCGAGTGAGTGTTAAATAACAGCACAATATTATTACATGGATAAAAGACCACTCCGTTTATGTACGAGTAATTAACAAATTTATGCATAATTCCTGGGCAACCAAATGAGAGATCACTAGAGCATTTTGTATATTTTCATTTGTTAGAGGAAAATTTTATTTGAGAAATATTTAATTAATTCATAAATATGAATGAATGTTATATTGTGGAAATAAAAATATATATCCCTCAAAGGGATTTGAGATTTGTGGCAATATGAAAGAGCTACATAAAGGTTTTTTAAAAATTGTCATCAACCTACCCAATTGATGTGGGGAAACTGGATAACGCGTTTCACCGGATAAAAAAAGGTCCAGGATCGAATCCCGTTAGCAATTAAAATATTTTTTAATAAATTGATTTTTTCTGTATATTTTTCAAGTGGATTAATTTAATTTGTATTAATATTTATTGATATTAATATAAGCACTTTTGGATTACGAATGTAATATTTAATATATATTGAGATGAGATGTTAAATCTAATATTTTTCTGAATGTTTCATAAAATATTTATTACCGCAAGCAGTTTTCAGATTTTAATTGTTTTGGTTTCTTTATTGTCTTTATTCATCAACTCAAAATATCCATCCAGTTTATTTTGAGCAGCATTGTGTCATCTCAAATATATCATTTATATACGAGTCCTACTCTCATAGAGAAGAAATAAATGTTAAATGAAATATATATATATCCTACTGATAATTCTAAAATGTATTATATTTTTTAATGTTAAAATAAAAAATCATGTCGCCTTAATATTGCTTCTGTAACACAAAAATCGAACTATTTGTATTCGAAATTTCAGGCTAAGCTAATGAAAACAATTTTTTTCACACATGGAAGTGTCGCACACACTTACTCAATATGCAATCATTTTACCCGGGTGGAAGGATCCCATCTGCCATTAATAGCACATCTAAAGTGCACAATTTTATGTGTTTTCTTCAGTTTACTTACAGCAAAAATATATATTTTTTACTTTTAAAATTAGCAATATTAACTTGGTGGTTAAGATTCATATTTTTTATAAACACTTTTATCTTTGTCGACAAGAATGTTATTTTTTTTTGCTTTGAGCTTCATTTCAAAGTTTTTATATGTCTTCATAACTATTCAAAATACTATTATGAAAAAATAAAAATATATTTGTCCTTGTAAGTGAGCAAGCTTATCAAGTTGCCCCAGAACATTATTATAATTTATCAAAGGATAATCTCCGATCAAGCTGTTCCGGTGTTTTATCTTTTCGTTTCGAATATTTTTCCTTCCCCCTAAACAAAGTATCACTCTTGAGATATTGGGCGATCAATTATAAACGAGACCAGCCTGCGCCAGACCGAGAACTGATGGAGATAGACTTCGTTAATTGCTTTTAATCTTGCGGTTAAAAAAAAGATAAAGTAAGTACAATTTTAATTTATTGTACATAGTGCATCTAATATAATATACACAAATACACGCCTACACAGTTATTAAAAATATTATACATATTATTTACTGATGCAAACACATTACAGTTATATTGTTTTGGTTAATTTTTTAATAGTAGATTTTACTATAGCCAATTGTGTACTCAGTAAAAATATTACAGATGACATAGCTATGTAAAGAATCATAACAAACATATAGGGCCGAAAGGAACTAACTGATAAGCAGATCCAATATATCATGACGGATACTTCCTTAGGAGCTAGTCGACCACTTCTCTGCAGACCGTTCTTTCATCGACATCTAAAACGAGCCACTCCAGTCTTCAACTTCATACGCCCATTTAATAGTATACTCATGGTACCTGCCATTAGAAATCGATCAGCAATAAACGCCAACTTCTGTAAGTTCTCTATCATTTGAATACATTGCTCTAGATACAGCATAAATAATCACACACGCACATTCATATACACTTCGACATGCACTAACAAGCGTAAAAATAGAAGATAGTTAAGGGCTTCAGTCTCACCGTGCACAAAACCTTCTGACACAATCGCACATATCGATCAAAGATCCTCACTAGTCAATAAAAACTACTACCACAGCCGCTAAAAATGCAAAAATTACATCGTAGGTCATACAAGTTTACAGGTTAAGCTCGCACTTGAAATCGCTCTTCTTGAAATAATTAAACTACAAATTATCAGACAGCCACGCTTAAACGAAATATAAATTGTATATAATATTATTACGCGCGCAACATATTTACGTAATATTTTTAATAGTTCACATTTGTAAAATATTTTAGTTTTAATGTGCTATAGAACTATGTCAACGAAAAAAATTCATACACCTTAAATAATGTATTTCAGGTTTATATATATAGAAAATTTTAAAGGATAATCCGATGAATATAACTATATTAGTAGGTACATGTATCATGGACTGGATACGTGAGTTTATTGTTGGACTAGGAAGAGCTGGTCAAAACAATTGACATAGTGATATTTTTTATAATTATCAAATTAAAAATATTTTTATAAAATATTATACGTTATTCACAAAAAAAAGTTAAAAAGTAATGCTATTTTAATATTACAACTATAGAAAAAAAACATTTTACGATAATAAAATATAATACAATTATTTTGATTTATTATTATTGCACACAGAACGGGAAGAGGAAATGGGTGGATGGGTAGTTTTAAGGAGTAGGGAATGGAATAGGGAATTAGAAATAGGGAATGATGAGAGATGAGGAAATCTATCAATAGCGGACCAAGATGACAGTTCGACTCACCTAATAATGTCGCTGCCACCGGCTTATCTTGAAGTTCACCCCAATGAACAAAACTGCCATGCCAAAACTCTAATGAAATTCGCCGTTCATAAAACATAAAAATCACAGCGGTATATGACACTTCTACTCCGATTCTCGACGAGATTCACAAGTACAAAAAAATTAACAAGTCGATCTAAAGGATAGATATATACTGAACTAGTGAACCAAACAAAATGATCATACGAGGATACTTCCTCTCCAAATCTCGACGAATTTAATGAATCTAAAACAAACCAGTCGAGCTGAAAGAATAATGTGTACTGAATTGGGATTGGACTAGGTGAGGGAATCAAAATAAAACTGCTGACAAAAACACTACGTTTAATAAAAATAATTATGTTTCAAGTCATCAAATATATGTATAAATGATGTTTGATTCGATCCTATCAAAAAACAAAATAATTACGAATACTTATCAAATATAATACTAAAAAAATGTTATATTGCATAAATATAATATTTTATGATCGACGATGTCCATGACCGACTTTTACGATAAGATTGTAAAATAGTGAAAATATCACATGGTTATATTAACACCAATGACACATATGAAAAGACAGAAGAACATTTCGAAGGTTTTCGAAGAAAAAATGGCGGGATCGTAGTCTCTTGGGTAGAACGAAATGAACGGATACACATGTGATGACACAATGCAGATGCTAATTCTGTATTGGAGGACTACATCTTAAAACAAATATGCTTAGAAAGGCTTAGTGCGGTCAACCATGGACCTGAATCGTCAGGGAAGTAAGCAAGAAGCAAGTAATGTTAGCGTATGGTATACCTAAATAAATGCAATAAGTTTTTTCATCTGGTTGTATTGACACAAATATAATTTTTTGCAGATACCATGGACTCTTATTTGGATTATATCACATTTGTAGTCTATTGAATCATATAATATAATTGAAGGATATAAATCCTATCAAGTTTATAAATAAAAATTAAAATAATTTAGATTTTAAACCATTGGATGAACAAATAATTCTAATATTTTTCTTGCAGTAGTACACTCGAAGGAGCCCAACTAGATTTGAGAATGATTTCACACATAAATAATTCCAGAATATTATTTGAAAATCACATGACATTTGGCATATGTCATTAAATAACTCTCATTCATCGTCATTATTATAAAAGTATTAATTACATTTTTATTTTTATTCTAATAAATCAAACGGAAACCGGACCGTAATTTATTATTTTTTAATTCTCAAAATATAAATATAACGCTTTCGTATCTCTCGAATAATTGAACTATTGATAGTTAAGCTCCTCATATTTTTATATTTCACTTGCGAAAGCACGACTTATTATTTATCAACTGTATAAACTTAACTATTAATAATTAGAATATCATAATTATACATGTACAATTGTTGAGATAATATAAAACGAAAATTGTTGAAACTGAAATATTTCACGTTACGTATGCAATTCAAATTAGAGAATCTATTTTGAGGACCCTGTGCAATGTATTATACAATTGGTGGTAGAAATTACCAAGCTATCGGAATTCCATTTGGAAGGTACACTAAAGTTTTAATTGACTTTGCGAATTGTCTTTTTCATTGTATAAATCCACTAACGTATAAATAAATAGTTGGATTGCCTAACGACTGACATTTCGGTCGAGCTAATCGAAGTTTTTTATAATCGTTTATCTAATTGGCAATTATAGAAATGTCACGGTTGAAATTGATCTCTGATTAGGGGACTCAATCAAGATCGTTTGTGTGGTTGGGATCCCATAATGAAACAGTGGTTTTTAGATCTGGAATGAGTGATGGCATAATTTGTTTCAGTTCGTAAAACAAAGGATTTTAGATATTTTGTCTTTTATTGTTTCAAATTATACGTATAAATATTTTTTAATATTTTCAATGTCCACTATTTATTTTAGTTCTGCATAAATAATTATCTGTGAGATATGTTCTTGAAATATAACTATTTATATCAACATTAAAATGCACATAAATTAAAATATTTAATTTAAAATAAACATACTTTGAATATTTCAGCGGCAATTTTTTTTCATTGTTTGAAAAGCTTATATTATTAAACCCAGAATTTTTTCGTTATCAATATAATATTCATCAATGTTTGTTACCTACCGTTGAACTTTTTTAACACTGAACCCTCTCCGTGCGCGATGTGAAAGGATTGTGAACTAAACTTGATACAATATTCATAATATATCACAATTTTATGTAACCGCGTGAAATGTGTCAATTTCCCATACAAATCCGTTCTATGTCTGAATGTTTTTTTTAAATTTAAATTATGACGAACAGACATTAAAGGTACTTTAGGATTTTATTTATTTATAAGTAGATAAAATAGCGCTTCATGAGAAATGTTGAATAGTTTACTGATGCCAATTACACGATAGATTTTTCACAGAATTCAAAAATATTGTTGGTATCTTCTAATGTCTTTCTGTTCTAGTCTTCGTGGTTGGAGAAAGTTGGATAACACGAGACTTTTCTTGACGACTTGATAATAACTATCCACTCGTGAAAAACTTACACTACGTGTTTTTAGTGAACAATGCAGCTTGCAGGCTTTATGTAAACTAGAACACACGCGGTACTAAATCTTTTTCCAATCATATTTTAAGGAATTTTAATAAAATTCCAATATATATTGAGTGTGGTTCGAAAATAAATTTAAATACTAATATTTTGAACAAATTATAGATATCTCATAGAGACAAAGGTATTTATATAATATTATACGGAAAGTATGGAAACACGAGTATTACAGAGTTTATGACCTGTCATCGGTTGGTTTAAGTGATCACTTTACACAATTTCACCATTCTACCCAATCAACCTCCATATCTATCAAATTTTTGGAAGATGTATATATGTTACCATGTAGAAATACTTCGACTATTAATTACAACTTTACTGTTGCCGTGAAACGAAATAAATTTCACTAATGAGAATCTTATTTTATAAATATAGAAGCTATATTATTTATATGCATATATGACAATTGATTAACAAATTATACTAGATTTTTATTTTTTAATAACAGTGCCTTTGGAGGTAAAAATCTAGTAATTGCGTGTTCTTGGACATATTCAAATATTGTTAATATAATATACTGGTCTGAATAAGGAATATATAAAATTGAAAATTGAATTTTCAGGCGTATTGAGGTAGTTTGAACAATGGGATTTTATATATAAAAACGAAATTATTTTTAACTTATAATAATATTACTAAAAATTAAAATGATGTAGGTACTTTTTATTATATTTTTATCTAGCACTAATATTAATAGAGTTAATTTTTCACCAACATGAGCCGCTATTTTTCAGATCATGCTAACTAAAAAAACTTCCCGAGATTTTTATATAGTCAAATTTTCAGAAAAGTTTGATCGAAATATGATACAAATTATCGTGTCTTCAAAAATCGTTATATCTCATATATAATATATTATATCTAGATAAATGTATTAAACACATAAACACACAATACATATATTTAATTTATGATTTTCGCAAGCACTAGCGTATATAACTGGGAAACTATATATTGATAAACTTTTAACAGTAAGTGGTTTTGAGATGAAACCACTCACTGTTAAAACGCGGGAGTCACCAATTATGGCGGTTTGATGCTTACGTTTACAGTTAGAGCAGGTAGGTTATAATATAACAGTACTTAGATAGTTACATTTATTTACAGTAAAAACACAATTTTATTTAAAACTTGGTTTGTTATTCTGTAGAAAGTTCAAGATAAACGGAGTACACTAGAGGCACTGCCGAGGTGCATGCGAGAAGATGTGTCCGAGGAGCTGGCCAGGAGAAAAGTGAACAGTTCTGGTGATTACATAGACTGGTTCTATTTCTGTGTATTTTATGTGTATATGCCTGCAATTTGACGGATAACAGGCAGACTGTATGGTTGTTGAATATTTGTCTGTTGATTTGGTTGTTGATCTGTGAGGCACGAGCTCGGCCAGCATAAGTGCATTAAAAAAATATTGATAGTTGATTTATGAGACCGTCTGTATAAAGTACATATTTGAAATTTTTATGAATCTAATATTTAGTATGATGTATGCGATATATAAATACTTAAATTTGTTTTAAATATTACGAACGAAGCTAGAAATGTGACATAAAATTAAATTTTCTTGGAAAAAGGTTCTGATCCACTGGCGTCTTACTGAGTACCCCAGGTTATGGGTAATATGAGCAGGATGTCTTAGATCCTCAAGTAATTTTCTGGATAATGGCAGTGCACGCTACGTCAAGTCTTGCCGAGGACTTTAATACCCAGGACTTATGCACGCTTCATACACGGTTGGGCTTTGAAAAAACTTCACCCTAAGTTTACAGAAAACGGAATACCTCGTATGCGGCTCTCTGACAAGAAACTCGGAAAATATCTGACGAATTAAAAATAATATGCGTAATATTTATTTTAAAGTAATACCCGGATGTTACAGATTAGTAAAATTTTTTAAAATTCATTATAAGTTTAGGTTTTGGATATATATTATAAGTATAGGTTTTTCAGAAATTGCCGAACACTTAATTAATTATAACCATTCTTTTAATAATAATACAGAGATACAAGTGTTATAAAAATGGAATAGGTTTGTACCTTAACAATTTGAAAGGATTAGAAATTAATAAATCAATTAAAAATAAAAGCCAGATACTAAATAACTAAATAAATGTATCCAATCGTCCGAAATTAAAATTGTTGTCATGTAATTTCAATCCTTCTCTCCCACCCCTTAATTGATACTCTGTCCCACTCTGATATGCTATTGCTTTGTCCTCTTAACCTTCTACTTAAATATCTGTACTTAGATTAGTCTATACTATATTGTCCTAAAAAAGGTTGGGTCGAACTGAAACTAGTTGACTTTAGTGTTTGTAAATACGAGTACATAATAAAGTGGTTTAAAATTAAATATTCTATTATTAATTTTTTTTTTAATAAATCTACTTACAATAAGAAGGTTTTCTTTTGGGAGCTATCAATAATATTTACAAAACATATGAAACGTCACTCTGCTCACTCGAATATTAAAATATGAATTAAAAAATCATATTTTTTTATTTGAAGGGCGACAATCAAGGTTTTCAGTTTAAAATTTCAATTACAACTGTATCTGATACAAAGAGGTTGCTAAATTGTTACCAAAATTATTGAATCAATTATACCCACAGAGTTGTTAAGACCCTGTTAAATCGTCGTATAAGTTATTGAATATAATATGTACTAAATAATTTATTGCTTCTTCCATATTCATACAACATTGTTGAGGCTTCTGAGAACCATCTTTCAGTGTCTGGTTATCTGGTTGAGCCAAGTCTTTCGCGTATGTCCTCTATTTTTAGTGCCATCAACACTCGCGCCATATATCTTTCTTACTATTTTCTCCTCATTCATTCATTCTACGTGTCTAAACCATCTAAATGATACATTTTGTATCCTATTTATTATGATCAGATTAGGTTTACAGAGACTTACAGAGTCTAGAGAGTAGAATGTACGATTTATGCAAGGAAAGCGATCTTATTATAAATGTCAATAAGGCGAATGTGCTGTTATTCAGAAAAGAGAAAAGCTAGTCACCGTACCAAATACTACAGGTAATGAATTTTTGGAACAAGTAGATGAGTTTGTTCATTTTTTACTCTATCATTGATGGATTTGTAACATACGAGTATATGTCTAAGTGATGTATGCGCATTCAGTATGCGTTTGTTCCTCTTTTGAATGCTCTATTTTTATAAATTAGACTAATTTAAAATTGTATTAAAAATGATTCTTTAAAATGTATCACCAAACACATTTGGCGCAGCTGTAAAAATATGATGAAGAAATAATAATTATTTCTTCGCTAATAGCTCTTCTTTTGAAATATTACATAAATAAACATAAATACATAAAATCAACATATCTTAAATATAAATCTAGAAATTAAATTAAAAGTGAAAAAAATGTAAAAATAATTCATTTACTTCTGAAATTTAGCCGTGGAGTGATAAACTATGACGCGCATATACGCTCTAAGTATTCTATAAAATTATAAAATTATTGGTTATAATATGTGCCTAAAAAATATATCATATTACTTTTCGATTGGAGTTTTTCATACAACAACTTCAGGCTTGTCTTCACCCAGTTTTCCCTACAGTACGTCACTTTTTAGACTCTCATACTTCGGCCCGTTAATAATTAACAACATTCAAGAAGGTTCTTGTTATGTACTTCCTAGTCCAAGAGGAAGTTTATTTAGTGGAGATCCGCTTGTTTAAGACCGCATCCTTTTGAAACCCCAAGGGTTCGGGTTTCATACTAAAGATTTTTCGGTTCCCGCACAACCTTGGTTACATAACAAAACTGCCCTCTCGGGAGAAGCTAGTCATGACTTATTAATGTTGTCAAAATTATAGATTTACGATACAGCTCATAACTAAACTTTCATGATAAAATTATAGATATCTGTCTTCTTTTGATTTATATTTCCTCTCATCAAAGATCGTCATTATGATATTTATAAAATTTCTACTGGCTTTGAACTCAAGAATCAAGTAGATTTCGTCTGTGTATAAAAAACTTTCGACTAGTAAACTTAGTCGCGATATTTACCAGATCAATTTTTTAGAAATTTTTTATTGAAAACAAATAAGCCCTAGGGGAGTAAATTGTGTCCATAAAATCCATTGTAAACATATACATTTTAACAGAAGGTAGTTTGGAGGTTTTCCGATGACGACTTTTTCCATTAATGAAATTTTACGGAAGTTGCGTCATTGGTCCCTCTTAGTATTTTTATCGAAATCTACTTAAAAATATATATTAAATATATTTGATAATATCATGCTATGAACTTTCATATAAATAAAAGTACAGCAAGTCATAGCAGATAAAAACATAAATAATTTTTTTAAATTACAGAAAAAATATCTTAAGAATAATACTAATAATTATGTATTTTTAGGAAGTATATATATATATATATATATATATATTTATAAATAATATGTGTAAATTACTAATTTAAAAAAAACAATTTTTATATTTAATAGTCGTCACAAGCACAACTTTTAGTTTTTATGGTAGGACTAGTTCAGCCATCGCTCAGCGACCAAGACAATCACCTTCATCATTCTAGCAGCATGCACCTATTGTATTTCAATAGTCTTATAATGCATTAGATCAGCAAAAACCCCCCGTTAAGTACATCGGCGAATATTTGTAGTACTGCGGAACTGATGTTCAACATTCCGTTTATACCTTTTTGCGCATATTTTACCCATACCTTTCACGATAAATGTTAGACTAGGTTAAGTTCGGTAAAAAACCTTATTTTTTTTAAATATACTTGATAACATGTTAGCACAATATAAAAAGCGGCGAGTATTGGTCAAAATTTCATGGGTTTATTTTCATTAGAAAGTTTATTAATTCATCAAAGTTCACTCATCAAAGATAAGAGAAAGTGCATAGTTCCTATTAAATGTGGACATTAAGAGCAGAGACATAATATGTACGTCCTTTTCAAGAGCTGTCCAAGAATATGATTGTAAATATTAAAGCTGTTATCAAACATTTGTTTGGAGATTTATCTACTCTTACTAATATTTTTTAGGTTAGTAATAAGTGAATTTAGACAATTGATTAAATAACTCAATGTCATAATTATTATTAAAATTTTAAAACATTATTTTTTTCTTTAAAATATACATAATTATCTATCGTTAGAAAAGATATGCCATAACCTGCAGGTACAATAATCAAGCGGAAGACGATCTCATAAAAATGTTAAGTTCACGTCCGCTACTATAATTCTTTGTCAGATGGTAAGGTTTGATTTAAATACAATATATATCTGGTTTAAATGGCGAATAACAATTGTGTGAATATTATAACTAATTTAATTATCATCAAATCTGTCAGTAATGCTCGCTATATACGCGCGTGTGAAGTTTTTATTATTTTTTTACATTAATATGTCTGAGCGGTAGTGTTGTATTTAATGCTGTTTTAACTGATAAATTATTAAATATTCTAGTTTTTATAAATGTACATACATTTTTGGAAAACTCGTAGTGCCTGATACAAGAAAAAATTATATACAAAATTCGTTACGTATTTTATGCTACGATGTTTTTTGAGTTAACCTTTCATTCTCTAAGTGTTTTTGGAAAAATTGAAATCAGCATTATGTAGAATAAGAAATTTTATTAGAGAAATTCTTAAAGCCTGTTTTTAAAATGAATCTGTTTTTCAAACATTTTATTTCATGGTAACATAAAATAGGAGTGTTTATTTAATGTACTTTCGTCTCGTCTTTGAAAAGCATCACTTTCCATTTTCTCGATTCGCTGAATCAATGGCGTCGCGTCCCGGGATAAACGATTTATTAAAATACTGTACCACGTTATCTCCTCGTGTCATATCCTCCTTTTTCTGCCGCCCACGTCACATCCGCCGTGGGAACTGTTGATGAAAGATTAAAAGGGGTTAACCCAGAGCTGTGCGAAGGCTGTATTGAAAGCTTTGGAAGAGGTTTGGTCCATTAATCAACTGAAACCGTACAACCGCCCCGTGTCTTTACATGAAGTGATCTTTTAAACTTACACAAGAAAAATCGTAGATTAATTATTATATTTTTATGTGAAACTGTCTCAGTAAAAACCCTTAGGAACTTTATTACAACTATTTATTTTTTATTTTACGTTATCAAAACATTGTACAAGTGAGTAACTAATGAAAGTTGATAGAGAAAAATTATCGTGAAAAGCCAACCTCAATTTGAGCTGAAGATTTATTCTTAAAGAAGAAAACACAGAAAATACCGAATAAAAGTTTTCTAATTAAGTTTTAAGTTTTACAAGCTACAAACAGTACTATGAGGGCAGACCCACCACTTACCCTGGACCGTTCATAAGCAAAAGCTCCTATATGGTCCTACTCATTAGCCGCCAGGTTTGCATTTATTTAATGCTATTATGACAACTGTGTAACAACGTCCCGCACATAGTGATAGGGCGATACCGCACAGCTGTCAACATAAAATTGCTCTCATAGACCCTGACTACTTCCAGGTTATTGAGGTATAAACAAAAACACATTAAATAAATAAATTTCAGTACAGTATATCTAAAAACAAAGAAGGAAAAGCGTAAATAACAGATTAAAATAATATTATTATTTGTTTACTTTGTTTTATTAACCACTTATTGAGTTTAAATACATCTACCGGTTTCAAAAAATACAATTTTCGTCTTCAGGATGTCAATACTAACTAAAAATATATATAACTGTTTCTTTACCAGAATCTATTTAAAAAAAAAAAACAATTATTTAAAAAATAAATTTAGTGCCTAACTCAAACTGTTACTTAATAAAAATTTACTCGAATAATTTTTGGGAAAAAAATTTAAATAGTTAAATTTAGTTGGTTGTTTATAATAATATGAATTTTAACCACAAAGTTAATTTTGCTTATTTCAAATGTAAGATTAAAGTAACACTAAAATAAAGAATAACATAAGTAGAAACAAATAAACATGTGTCTTTAGTTGGGGAGTAGAGGCGAAGATGAAAATACTTCCGATAGGGGAAAAACGACAAAACAAAAACAAAAACAAACCCAACTGCAGACAGTGCTGAACAAACCTGGCGGTGTTGCATCAAAATCATCACTGTGTGATGTCAGCCTCATGGCGCAACGCCCAGTAATGAAGTTGCGCGAAGCCACCATCATTAACATTTAGCCGATCAATAACGTTTAGATCCGACCTCTGTCTTGGCATTCCACTGTATGCGTATTCCTCGCGTAATCAATAAACTCAGTACTTTCACGTATAGAGCATTGGTTTTAATCTGCTCCTTCACTATCTCAATACTTTCCTCGTCCATGCAAGTAAACCGAGATGAATACCACAATGATAAGCCGACTTGGGGTGGATAATCATTCGCATACTTAAATCTTCTAATGTGATCTATCCAATTACACGTTATTCGATGTGGCTCCAATTTTTATATATACTCGTATATTTCTTCATCTATGTCTAACGTTATATAGACGTTATGAGTATGTATTTAATCCATGTAAATTATGTATGCGTTCTTTATTCATTAAACCTTTGTTGAGTATTGGTGATTTTTGGTTAAATATAATAACTTCGTCTTTTCCATTTGGCACAGAAAATTTAAATATTTAAAATTATTTATTTAAAAAATTCTGTGTACCTAAAATGAACTTTAATAAGGCTAAAGTTACATTTTTGCTATTATGAAAACACTCGTTTTGTCAAAATTTAGATCAATCATTTTTGATGAACTAAAAAACCTTTTATAATTCTTTAGTGCGGCAGCCCTCAGACAAAGGGATCAAAGATTCAATTTGACGTCAAAAGCATCAAATATAAGCGACAAACTTTCAAAACACTCCATCACACTCTGGAGGAAATATTCGCCGACGTGGCAGCATCACTTTAAAGTTGGCTGGGAAAAAATATAATATCATCTTAAATCCCAACCGATACTTCATCTCGTACAGTCGACGCTGTCACTCGAGAAGACGATTTTTTAAATCAATATTGGACATTGTTTGAACTTGGGAAAATTGAATATATTATGTTAATAACGTCAAGGAGATGAAATTTTTCGGGATTTAGTTAAAAGTATTCGTACCTACTTGGAAATTAAAAGTTAACCTTTAAATTAAAAGACCGGGGTCTTCAGTTTAATGGCTGAATTTTAAAAACAATGAATATACTTTTCCACCGAATATCAATATGTTTTTATGAAAGTTAATAAATCATCAGCGCTATAAATTTATTTCATCTTTAAATATAAATAGAATATGTTATTTAAATACTAGAAACTATAATTAATATGCCAGTATGATTTATAATATAGGCTGAGTCAAAACATTAGCATTTAAAAATTTAAAAAATTTTTTACGGCTAAATAGGTATTATGTTTTTATTTGTTAACTTTGTTTTATTAACCACTTATTGAGTTTCGAAAAATACCATTTTCTTCTTCAAGATGTCAATACTAACTAAAAACATATATTATTGTTTCTGTACAAGAATCTATTTTTAAATAAACAATAATTATTTAAAAAACAAATTTAGTACCTTACTCAAATTGTTACTTAATACAAATTTATTCGAATAATTTTTAGCAAAAATTTTAGAATGGGACTCGTAGTTAAATTTAGTTGGTTGTTTATAATTTTTTGATTACTTCTACACGCGTTATTTATCTCCAACGATTCCAAATTATTTAATTTCGACCAACACCATTTACATGTAAAATTGACAATCCCAATTTTTTATACAAATAATAATATAGGAAATTTACTCATAAATTTTAAAGACAAAGGTGATAAATTTAAAAATCTTGGTGTCTATAAATTTAGTTGCAAGGATTGTGCTGCATTTTATATTTGTAAAATGGGTTGAAATTTTAATATAAGAGTAAAGAAGCGTTTGAGATGTTTGAACAACAGTGGGTTTTCAGAATTTACTAATCATTTGATAGAAAATGGTCATGGTTTTGATAAAAAGTTGGGATTGTCAATTTTGTATATAAACGGTGTTGGTAAAAAATTAAATCATTTGGAATCGTTATGATAAAAGTAATTAAAAAATTATAAACAACCAACTAAATTGAGTCCCACTCTAAAATTTTTTCCTAAAAATTATTCGAGTAAATTTGAGTTAGGTACTAAATTTATTTTTTAAATAATTACTGTTTTTTTTTAAAGAAAAGATTCTGGTAAAGAAACAATAATATTTTTTTTAGTTAGTATTGACATCCTGAAGAAGGAAATGGTATTTTTCGAAACCGGTAGATGTATTTAAACTCAATAAGTGGTTAATAAAACAAAGTTAACAAATAAAAATATGAATTTTAACCACAAAGTTAATTTTGCTAATTTCAAAAGTATATAGGTATTTATTTTTAGATTCTAAAACTAAAAGCTTGAGATGAGATGATCGAAATTTTTACAACGTAACATCTTTTGAATCTTATCCCGATCCGCATCCTCGTGAATTCATGTCCAGTATGCAAGAAGGCGGATGGGACTGTTGGAAGGTAATAGTAAAACCGAGTAACTACACAACCGTGTTGCCGAACACATGAAAGTTTTTTACCGAATACTGGGTAAGTGTTTATCACGTTTTTCTATCATAAACTAGAGAAAAAAACTGATCTATTGCAAAATAAATAAAAAGTATAAAAAAATTACTTATGACTTATTACGCATTTTCAGTTACATAATAAAATTAAATCGTAGGTATTGTTATCATAAATATTATCAAAAGTTTTAATAAATATAATAACATAAATCCCACTCAGGCAAATGGCGGTATTTGAAATTGTAACATTACAAGTTAAATCACTCGAAATGAAACAGCTTTATTTCAAAATGAACGTCAATATAATAAAAACTGAACACAGCCCTTTCAGGCCACATCCCCATTTGATCCATGCATACTGCCCGCGCTGCGAGCCGAGTGGTTTGTCGGTGTTTTGACAGTGACGTTTGAAATTCGGTGATCCCCTGTTCATGGTTCGCCGAATGTTCTTTGTTGTCAAAATCTCCCCACTGTGCGGCTGTCGACGTATAACAGTGATCGCCGAACTGTTTGCGAGCATTTTCACATTACGAAATTTTTATGCATCATAATTTACCACGCAAATTAGTGCATAATCCTTATATAAATGTATGTATTTTCTTTTTAGTTAAATTTTGAATACGAAACCTGACTAACAACTGTAAATTCCGTCTCTGTGAAAGTTATGTTAAAAGTAGTCTGTCTTTGTATTTGTCAAATATACTCAAATAGAGTTATAATATTGTTTTATTTATATCCATCCATTTTGATGATATAACTTTACAAAATTAACGTACATTCTATCGTAATAGAAATATCACATATTTAAAGTGATAAAATGCAAAAAACTTATTTTTTCTAGATATATTGATTGCATAAAGTTAGTAATATTCGGAGTATAATAATATTAACTTCGTAATGCAGCAAAAATGCAATTGTTGAGAAGAATGTGATAAATTCAGTTAGAAATGTCATAATATGGAAAGAATGCGGATGTGAGAGAGATCAATAATGATAGAATGACCAAAAAAATGTACATGAAGAGGACCACGAAAAAGAGGATATCTGAGAGTTACATGAAAAGATCACGTAAGTTAACTATCAAAATACGGTAAGATGAAAAATACGAAGAATAGAAAGAGCTGCATAAGACAAACAATGGATATGATAGAGGTAGACGATGGATGTCTGTAAAGACTGGAATGTATAACGCTCGATCCTCTCTGCCTAACTCGTAATTGTTACGCCGTGATGGAACACAATTTAAGTAGGTGAAGCAATTAACAAGTACTTAGTAATTATAGCTCTCGCTTTCTCAAATCTTTGGATGAGTTTTTCAGCGAGTTAATAATATAATTGGTTAACAATTTATTTTGAAACAGCTATTTGTTTGTATTACTGTATTTTGTTAATTGAGTTGGCACTTGTGAGAACATATCAAAAACCTATTTTTCTTAATAGTGAAATATACTGTGTCCAGGAATAAGGCACGCTTATTATTTTTTTTAATTTTTCATACTTTTTAGCATATTCGTTCTTATTTAAATGATTACAAAATATGAAAGGCGTACAGTGTATCATGCTATATGTATTTTACTAGGCTTCTTTAGATAACAAAAAGGTTCAGTAATTTTTCTATTAATGCAGAACAGGGCTGAAAAGTTTTGAAAACTCTTGATATACAAATTAATACACCCGCATAAATACGGTTTTATTATTTCTAGCGGTGGTGACCAGTGTGGCGCTTCCAAAATATGGTAAGGAACCAAACATGATCAAATTTTGATTGTATTTTACGTACAGCGCGATTGTGATTTAAATCTCTTTCACGTAGAACGATACATTTTTCATATAAAATCTTCCAAAAACTATATTACATTATTTGAAACAAAGCTGACTATATTATTCGATTATGTTATACTCGTAATATATATGTTGTACGATCATTCGTAATATGAATTTAGTAATAGTATTACTAATTAGTTATAATTCGTCAAAAATAAATATTTTGTTTAAAGATATAAAAATAAATATAGTTTTCCTTTAATTAATAAACATCTACGTTATAATTATAAGCCCGCAACTCTGCGTGCGCAAATCAAGACCAGAAAAGGAAATTTTTTTATATTTTTTCAATATTAGTGTTTTCTGGTTCCTTCTTATGAAGACTAAAGTATGTACATGATTACACATATTATTTGAAATTTAGCATTGTATCTTATCGACGTATGTTAGTATATTTTTTTCTGCCTCCACTTCATATTCAGAAGGGAGGCATCTAGCCTAGCTGGTTCTTTTTTAAATATTATCAAGTCAAATGGTTATGAAATGAAATTACAAAATACCATTGTTTACAATAAAGTTTATTATCTATATTTTATGATACTTGCATGTATTAAAAGTGGAAAATGAGCATTTTACCTGATTACTTATTAATCAGAATTCAAAAATAATTACAATTAAATTAAAATTATATTTGTGCTCATCATGCCAGCATAAAGTTATCTACCAAATTGTCTATTTTGATGCTTGTCTGATTTAGATTATGCAGGTCCCTCACGTAAGGGATTACCTCTCAGGAGATGCCGTCCACGTGTAGATGATGGTCCTGGATCCTGGACGTGAAGTGTGACCAGATGGTCGTGGTGCCAGCGTAGGGTGACGAAGTTCAGACTTGTAGTTGATTGACCACCAGACGATGCTCAATTATCCAAGCAAACCGGGACTCTGGACGCGATGTTCTTATGCAATATTTGCGTGCCTTATAATATACCGTATGCCATGATGGCGACAATTTATTCTCGCTATATGAAATTATGTTAATCGACTTTTTTTTATAGATCCACCGGGACCCTTTTTGATACTTTCACATCAACAATTAAACGCAGAGAACATCACAGTCTAAGCTTAAACTTGAGACGTACAGTTTAAATTTTCCCCGGAACCACAATTTAAAAAGTGTTTGCTTAATATTTCAGAGACGATATTGATTTTATTTTAAAATTGAAAATTATATCCCGTCTTTGTGGAACAAGTTCTCCCGGCCGAGATTTGGTGAACACTGACGCATAAGGTGATGCATCTCTTATGATGCATTTGTCGACGTGACTATCGTCATGTACGCCGGATTCCTTATTGCTGTTCCCACGCTGCGTCTTGCATCTAACAATACCGAGTTTTATTGCAACCCCCGTCCCTTACTTCGACTTAGTGTTTATGTAGCTTTGAAATACAAATATTATTTTGGGTAATTTTGCATTCTAACAAGTGATAATTAAAAAATATATATAACATTACAGTGCGGTTCTACTTCATTGATATCTTCATATTTATACATTAATTTCTAAAATTAAACGGGTTTTTCCATACTTAATTATTATATTTCGCTGTGATCCTTTTCCCTGGATGTTTTCAAACATATAAGGGTAATTGTGGTAATACGGTTACAATTGAATGTTATGATAGACTATGGATTAGTACATATGATGTAAGAATCAGAAAGTTATACTTCCAGCTCTCACGTGTTCTTTTAAAAATGATCACGGATTGTGTATAGCCAGAGCAGGATGAACAAACTATTTACAGTTAGCAGAAGTTTATTGATTTATGCACAGTTACAGTTAGAAGAATACGCAATAAAAGTCTATAACGAGGGGCATTTGATAAAGATCTTAACGAGAAGGCAGCAGTGAGAGGAGTGACGCTTAAGGGCAGGCCTCCGGATGGCTGCGGGCGTACTGTATTGGTAAATGTTGGGGTTGATACCTGCCTATTTTTGCGGCTAATAAGAATCTAGTTTTACATCCAGGTATTTGCAAGAAGCGATGAGAAGCAGTGGGGGCGATAAACCTCCACAGGTATTGTTTACGCGTTTTTATACTTCGATAGGTAGGCCTGGTATAAAGTTGAAAAATGCGCATTCTATTTTTGTGGATTTAAAAACAGCAAATAATGGCGAAACTGCTTCTGGTGAGAGACAGTTTCGGAATCGGATGGATACATTTTACGTCGTTGATATAAAAAACATTTTGTGTATTATTATTCGATTATTGGATACATAAAGTTTCGGAGGCTGATCAGCAGAGTTTAAGAAGATTTAAGACTGCAAGGAGAGCGTCCATCGGCGTCTAAAAGCCCAGTTTCACAAAGGATGGTGTAGTTATATTTGTATAAATTAAATGAATGTATTCAACAATACAAATAGAAAACCCAGAACTAGCCATCGAAGTGTAATTACGGCAACATGTATGTAAAATGAGGAAACATTATTTGACAAAAACTAATCGATATGTTAAAAATACTGTAATTTTTAAATTTAGGTATAACATTTTTTATCTCACAAACTCCGTGATGCCTTCAGATTTTTAAAGTTAGAAACGCGTTATATATCTGAGACATGTGTATTATACTATATGATGAGTTCAGTTAAAAAAATAAAATAAAAATATCCTAGGTTGGGACTTAAACCTAGACCTCCCACGTGATAGACTAGAATACTTAACGCGGAACACAAATTAGGCGTGAATTTAACCGTTTAAAAAGATCTTAATCTCTTTATTAACATAACATATTACAAATTTAACGAAAAATAATTTTATTTTATATAAAATTTAATGTTAAGAATATATTAATAATAAAGTATATGTTCGACCTTTATGACTAACCAATGATCGCCGGTTGCTGTGTGCGCGCAACATGAACGCGACATATATAATGGTTCCTGTTTTTTACCTGTCTACTTCCCCCTCCCACTATAATAGAACACTATTTTTTTCTGTGGAATGTTATTTATATTTTTAAACACTTGAAGTTGTACTTTCGAATTGAAAGTAGCGTTTACCATTTTGGGTGCGTTGATTGCCGCCAAATTCATCCTGCCGTGTTAGAAAGAATTGTTGGCATGAAGTATCGTCCAATTGTGTGGGGCTGATATTATAGTGTTTGTGTGTAATCGGTTTCTCACTTCCGTGCGAGCCGATTAATGCTGTATATCATGCTATTGTGTATGATGCTTGTTTGACACCACCTACCACCGAACCCACAGTGTACGTCCAAGAGGAGTTTGTGCGATTATCGGAGTACGTGTCTTGAGATACCGAAATAAAAATAAAGAAGATCCAGATACCGAAAGAAACATTTCATAGGTGGTCTTACAGCCGCCTCTTGCCCCCTATTCCTACTCCTCTTCCGAATTTCTTCCATTTTTCCTGGTTTCCTTATTTCAGACAGTGTCTCAAGAAAAAAATTGCATTATATGTAATATCTATATGACAATTTAATACCACAGTCTAATAAAGGAACATCTAATATGGTAAAGTGCTCGCTTAGCATATAAGAGGTACCGGAATTGATTCTTCGATGCTTTGAAATCTTTTTGATTTTAAAATTACGAAATTTTGTAACGCGAGAACTAGCTAAATAGACATATTCTATTTTAAAACTATTATTAATTAATGTAACGACATATACGCATGATAAGTATTCAAAATAATGAAAATTAATATGAATATCTTTTATCTTTGTAATTAACAAAACCCATGCTCAGCTTAACCTTCCAGCTCTAACGAGTGTCCGTGATAATATCCGGTACAATTGGAGTCAAAGTTTCTTAGATGACATAGAACTTCACGACTTATGAAGTTTAAACACAATAAGGTGCCTAGATTTTCTGATGTCCAGGTTTTTAGTTGGTATTTAAACTGACAAATTTCGGATTTATTAAATAATTCACGAGATTAAAACTCGAAGCAACAAAGAAAGTGAAAAGATTTTTACTTTTCAAATTAGCAAAATTACCTTATTTAAGATTTTTATTTATATTTTGATCGTCTGCCGTTAGATATTCCTGAATTCGGCACGCTCCATCTTTATCGGATCGCATCTCTAGGCTCCAGGTATATTAAATCAATATAAAACTATCAATATTGAAAGTTAAACCTGCATAAAACACTGTCTCTATATCGGTATTATTCGTAGTTTACGTCGTGTGGTGATTTTATCATTTCGGGGGCACCTTGTCTTAAGTATCCCCAAAATGACTAGTGATATAGATTGTATGAAAGTTCTTCATTTATTATTAATGTATTACTAGTTAAGTGTGATAGACTTTCAATGTTCAAACGTAAAACTTGAACCTGTAACTACAGATAAAAAACTGAAGCGAAGTACCAGACAACTAAACGATAAGTAGAGTCAAGTTTCCCGACACTCGAAGCTTATCCTCACGCTAAGTGATATCGCTGGCATTGCTCGCAAAGCTCCAACAGTTTTACCTGTGAAATGGACTGTAGCGGATTTCAATAGAATTTTTAATATAAAATGTACATATTAAAAATATTTTTTCCATTTAAAAAAACACAATAAGACTCGTAGAATATTTTAAAGTTTTGACACCGATTGAAAATAAACATTTGTATTTCACCAGTAATACTTCAATATGTACCGACTCTTTTAAGACGTAGAAAAATAATACTTCTCTTGCAATGCAATACATAAACGTATCTACTAGAAAGTTATGCAATCTTTATTCGCATGAAAAAGATGTTCTGCAGTCATGATCTTAACCGTAGATTAGGAATGAGAATGGATGGAATGGCCTTGTGTTCTCGATTTTATTTTAAGGAATGAAGGCGTGGGCACTTACCGAAGAAACGATAAGGCGATTTGAAGCATTTGAGATGTGGATTTACAGAATAATCCTTAAAATAAGCTGATTGGATAGAGTTACGAATGAAGATGTTATGCTTCAGGTAAATAAACAAAAATAAGTAATTAAAACAATAAAAATCCGAAAACTTTAATATTTCGGACATGTAATGAGACATTCGGAGAAGTATGAAATCTTGTACCTCATAATGCAGGGAAAGATTGGTGGAAGTGGGGGCTTCAGAAGAAGGAGAATATCATGCCTGAAAAACCTGAGACAATGGTTTGGCCAGTCTACTGTAGAGCTTTTCTGGGTCGCAGTAAATAAAGTCATGATAGCCAATATTCGTTGAACCGATAGGACACAAGAAGAAGAATAAACTTATAATTTAAAAAATAGTATTTTCATTATTAAAATAATTTACAACCCTGAATGAAAATATCACGTTATTCATTGATCACAGTTCAGCTTTACAAGATTTCCCACAAAACGCTCAATATAGATTACGTAGGAAATTATTTATTGCGCTAAAAAATTGACAATCACCCCCCTATCAATCATCACCCCACTCTTACCAAGACTACACCCTGTAATGGATGTCGTTTAAATTGTATGGAATTGTTTAAATAGTTGATGTAAAAACAACACAGTGGTTTAAACAAAGATAAATATAAATACAAACGCTACAAACATCAACAATATTAATTACACTATTTAGGTGCGCTGCAATATTTAGTACGAAGTAACTTATTTACTGCATCTATCAAAGAAAAAGATTTTAAAAACTCCAGATTGCACCATTTTATTTTTAGCTGACCACCAACCACCAATAGCTATATAAAAAAGTTGATAAAATTAATCTTGTTTTTTTCGAAAACTTTAACTTAATTCTAAATCATGAATTCCGTGAAAAAATCGAATGCTTACAAAGAATAATCATTATTCATTGGATGTTATTAAGAAAACTCGCCTCCTTTTCACAAATTTGCTTTTCCCCGACCAAAAAAGGCAGCGATAGAAATTCGAGGAGAATACGTATTTGAGAAGGGTTTTCTATGATCCAGCCCTCGACAAGTTTATGCAACATTAAGTTTTCACAAAGAGACCAAGTTTTCAATATATTATTATTCCTAGGATCTTGGATATTACGGTGATGTACGCAGAGTGAACTAGCTTATAGATTTGTGAGTGGATGCAATGTTTATAAAAACATATTTACTTCATAAACTCTGAACAATTTTCTTATTAACCCACTTAAGTAATGCAATTTTACTATAAGAAAATGTGATCCGTCTGTTATGGATGAGAACTGGAAATGAATGAATAGAAGTTTGTGATATTCAGATATAGACCATAAGTACATCTTTAATTAAACCGAAGGATACCCTGATAATAAGTGAAAAATCTAAAATAAACTAAATATTGCAATAGTCACAATAAACATTAATGCAAATTAATGTTCAACTTTCCTGTTTAAAGTAAAGAAACAACAAAGCATTATAAAGCTCTTAGTACTGAAAATCTGCAAGATGAACTGTTAAAAAAATGAAAAGATTTTCTTTTATATTTTCTACGTCTTATTATAAAAGTTGTTTGGAAGGGAAAGTTTATGGTCTCTCCCAAACCAGTTCCAGTTCACTGGAATAAAGGGATTATCTGCCTATGACATATAAAAGGTGACCCATTGAAGTGCTCGAGAATAAACAAAGTGAACAAGATCCTGCCAATTATTATATTTTGATAAAAATGCGAGTAATGAGTCAGTCTCTTACCTAACGTATGTTATTACACAGTCTGTATTTATCAAAAATACGATAATATCGACAGATTTCACAATCCCAGTCGTAGCCGAGTGAACTAAGACGATAAATTCAGAAGTCATAATCACGGTTTCAAATCATTGGCCAGCCAGTTATAAAAAGTTTTAATTTAACCAAGACACAACCACTTAATCTTAAATCTACTACGTTAGAATCGTACGTTACGATATATTACGTATTTAAATCATTCTAAATATTGAAAAGGTTATACGGGCATACTGGTCATGGATCCGTTAAGGCCACTATTGTCGATTAAATAAAATAGATAGTTAAATTTAATTTAATTTAAGCTGTACGTATATAGTACGGAAACGGGCAATGTAGATTCAGGAGTGAAAAATTAACAATAGGCTATATTTGTAAATTTCAATTGCTTAATAACAAAAAAGTAACATAGCAATGTAAAAACTAGTTGTGTCTCAAAAACTCATTTCAATGTGGTACAACTCACCACAGGAAACAAAAAACGCCTGCAGAACAATCATTTAATGATTTTCAACAAGAATATACCTTAGCAAAAGTACTTACTATTTATTTATCACTGTTCTGAAATTTTTTATTTGTAACTGTGTAATTTTTGTGTTATTCAGTTTCAAATATGAATATTGAGATAATCGAAATGTATTATTAATAAGATTCAAATTGTCATTTTTACAACGAGATCTAGACTAGACATTTGCAAAAAAGCACGGGCTCGATTATTGATGAGTCGAAAACCAAAACAATGCCAGTCCTGATCAACCATACACTGAAAAAAGGTTAAAAATCGTGTTGTACAAAAATGGGTGAGGCTCTAAATATTGAATTTTTATCAACAAACGCGCAATCAATGTTTTTGAGAGAAAAGTGCTACGCACAATAAATTGATCAATACAATTAAGCGTTAATTGGATCAGGAGCTTTATATCATCTCCAAGAAGAATAAAATAATTACAACATTTTAATAATCAAGAAAAATGCAATAGGTATATACAATATTAAGAAGTTAATATAGCGTATTATATTAAATACTATCATCATACCTGGCTCGGAACTTAACAGTTTAATTTCTAAAATAAATAAAATGTATAAATTCAAAACACTAAAATTGATTATTTTCATTGTTCCATATCGACTATTCTATGAACACACAAGTTTGTACGTTTAAAAAATAATTAATTCCTATAATTTGATTATTAATACTAAATTGTATTTTGAGGGTATTTATGAGTCTGTTAATAAGCAACCAGCGACAAACCTCGCCGGTGTAGCTTTAGAGAATTGTGTTTAAGTTAAAAACATAATATAAAATATTCAAAAGAGATAAATCAGATGCTTTAGTACCGACTAATGCACAATAATCTATTAATGAGAATACTTTTCTATTTTGTATATATATATATATATATATATATAATAATAATAAGCGAGTAATTAATATTCATTAGAATACGCCACAAAAAACAGTAAAATGATATTCATTCGTGGTAATTGCTCCAAATTATTTCATAAAACTAAGTCTATTCTTATTATTCCAGTCATTTTAAAATGTGATTTATGAAGCTCAACCACATATTTGGACCATACGTCAGAATAATTAATAACGATTTTAAGTATGTTCAAAGTAGGTACTGTTTTCTTAAAAATATATCTTCGACCATTGGTATGGTTTGGTTGGGTCAATAGCCCGATTTAAAGATTCGATCTTCGCATCGTAAATAATATACGGGTATTATATGTAAATGTAGAAATTGGGGTAAAATTTGTTATCTCAGTAAAAAATTGTAACAAAAAAAAGAAGAGGAGTACTTTATACTAGGATGAGTCAAAAATTGTCTACACTCTCACCATAACACACATTCAAGGTTGGGATACTGTCTTCTACACATACGTGCTTAGAGTTGGCACGATTGTGGTCACGTGTGCTAAATATGATCCCGTTCGCGTAATTTGCCTTCCGGCTATTACAGTTAAACATGTCCGCTCCGCCAGCAGTTTGCACCAAGGAGGACCAACGGGCAGTGATTCGATTTCTCTGGTCAGAAGGTATGAAAGGGGTTGAAAATAACCGTAGTCTTTTATCACAATGCGGGGACACTGCGTTATCACGTAAAAGTATATTTTTATGAATCGAGAAATTTTAAAATGGCCGGACAAGTGTGACGCACGAAGAGGGAGCAGAATGTACGTCAACCTCTGCCACGTACGTCAAGATTCAGCAAGCTCGAGAAATAGTTCTAGTGAATAGGCGAGTTATTATCGGTGAGGTCGCGTCTTCTTCGAACATCAGTCATGATTCTAACTATTAAATCATCCACAACGAGCTTGGTTTCCGTAAAATCTGTGTAAATAAATTGTAGAACGAATAATGTACATAATTTATGACTTTCTCTCATATATCGTCGCTTTACCACGTGTTATACACACTTTACCGGTACCGGGATCGATACCTGGCGACTCCAAAAAGTATTGTAATAAAAAAATGATTTGGAAGACGCCGAATATACATTCCGCTCTGACACTGTGAGCGAACGCTCTACCATCTTGCTATCGCTCTGATAGACTGTGGGGTTAAAATTGTTCTTTATGTACATATTTAATTTTATTTAATGCACTGAATTAATTTTTTAACAATACTTTATTATTCATACATTCTGAACACCAGATATATAAAAAAAATAGTTACCGCTATTTAATTTCGAAAAAAGCAAAATAACTTTCCTTTTTTGGATTATTAACTTTGTTTTATTAACTAATTAATGAATTAAATACATCTACCGGTTTCGAAAAATATCTTCTCAAAGTTGATCTTGCAAATCTTAAAAATAATAAAATATGAAATTATGCAATGAAATTATTGTTATAATTTCAATACGGAGTAATACTTTACTTCCATTTATATGAAAATGAGTTCTTCTTCATGCAACGAGGTAGCATTAACATTTCAGAATGTAAAATACCATTCTTATTATAATTTATTTTGTTTATGTACACTTATGTTATTTATGTACCCTTCGATTATAGCGGGTTGGAGTCCAGGCCACCTAGTCACGTGACCACCAGGCTTCGCAGGACATTTGCACGCGGGGGCCGCCATAAAGTCACAGGTGTATGAATATTAACAACGACGTTAGCGGAAACGGCGCCATGACGCGGATCTCGTTATAATGAAACCTGCATCACGTGTTTCATCGTTATTAGAGGTTTTTTGTTTTTGTTCAACGGCTCTCCGATGTCACCGCCTTTATATTATAAACTCATTTTATTTAAACTTGTGAAAATAAGCATCTAATAACCTATTTAAAATATATTTTTCGAAACCGGTAGATGTATTTAATTCATTAATTGGTTAATAAAATAAGGTTAACAATCTGAAAAATGGATTTAACCACAAAGTTAATTTTGAAAATCTCAAAAATATAACTTTAAATACTTGTAAACTGCTATTTTCATGTCTCATTGACATCTTGGTAGCAATAATAGTTAATATTTCTACTTATCACGAGAATGACTGAGGTTAAATTTTGTGTTAAGGCGATTTTTATTTACTTTTGTTTTTTTAACTAAGTTAAGGAATTATTAAGGAAAACACATTCTTATTGTGAAGTTGTAATTATTCAGAATATAGGTCTGTGATATTTTAAATACTAAATTAATGAATTAATTATAAATATATACATATAAAATCAATTCAAATATATACATATCAAATCAAAATTGATTTTATATGTATATATTTATAATTAATACATTAATTTAGTATTTAAAGTTAAGGAATATTTAATAATTTATTTTATGTACCAAGAAAAAATTATATGCAGAGGTGGGTATGATAAATGCAAATGAGCGGTTTTTTGTCAAATATCATATTTTTAAGGATAGGGATTGACGTTTTATAATATTATTATGTTAACAATTTCTCATTAGGTAGCACCCTGATGTTAGAGATCTGGAACCACCAAGTTGTATTTTATTTTATTCCATATACATAGATATCCGTATAAAGTATGAGTATTTACCACGTTTTTATTTACACAAACAACTAACATTACTATTTTTAAGTACAATTTTATAGTTTTGCACAGATACATGGAGTGATATAAAGATGGAGGTGATTTATATTAATTTCAAAACAAAATTGAACATTTATTATTGAGTTTTATAATGAGTAAATCAAAAAATATTAGATATTAAACATATAAATATATATATATATACATTTTTTAAATTATTTTTTTATTTATTTGACATTTTTACAATTTTTTATAACATGAATTTAAGTATTATTCATTTTTAAAATTACATGTTTTTTTTTTCGCTTACCTCTCCAAAAAAGTGCTTGGAGAGGGATATACACTATAATAATTTTATATAATATTTTATATATTTTATTTACTGTCTTTTTTTGCGCTTCTGAAATGTTCTGTAATAATGTTTATTTTATATTTATGTGTTTTTGTTCATTTAGTTTCTTTCTAAACTCTTTAACATATTTTATTTATTTAATTTGTGTATCCATGATAACCAAGTTAAGCTAAGTCTGCAAACTAAATGAACATTAATTTATTTAAAATATTAAAAATATCCCCAGATAGTAAAAGTTCCGGGAGGCAATCAGATGTTTTTTTGATGGACGAATTTTTTTGAATAACTTTTGTAATAGATTCACTTAATTTGTTTTAAAATATTATTTTACAGAACTATGATCTGAAATTGTAACTACACAATAATAAAGTACTTTTTTTACTTAATGCTTCTGGGTGCATTTTAAGATTATTGATACAGTGTCCTCTAAATACCAGAAATATTTTTTATACAAAAAGGGGTTTTCATGTAGTTATACTATTAAATATAAATGATTCAAATAAAAAATATGTTTTATCATATACAACTACAAATATAATATATTAATGGGAGTTCCTGTAAGAGGTAGCCCGTTTGTTTATAAATTAAAATTCTGTAACCACATCATCTGCTTCATTTTACAGCAACAAAATATAAAATTCTAAATTTCCAATTGGTGATCTTTATTGAATCATTTATGAAAGTCTGCCGACACACAATCGGCTTATATGACACAGTATCAAAGCAACACTGAATGTGAAGTCTCCATAACAAATCCATTTAGTTGTGCACACCGAATGCGTTACAGACATTACGCTCACTACGTAAGAGGATTTGATGTATGGAATACATATAACTACCATTTAAATATTTCAGACAATATGTACGTGTCTTTAAATTTAAAAGATAACCCAGTATATAGCTATATTATCAATAAATGAGACTATGAAATTAAAAAATATATATATTGTAAAAATAAGAACTATATATTAGATATAATTGAATAAGTACCTGCATGATAAATTCATATTAATGATGTATATATCCGTAATAATATTACGTTTCCCCATCTATTTTTATGATTTTCTGTACGTCTTGGACGTAGTGTCTTTATGGCTATATAGTGCTTGATTAAATTGCCAGGCCTATGATGAGGGCAAAAATGAACGTGTTTTTAATATCTCTTAAGTTAAGAATTCTTCTAAATACTAAATTAAAGTATTAATTATAAATATATACATTAATTTAGTATTTAAAATATCATAGACCTATGTTCTGAATAATTACAACTTCACAATAAGAATGTGTTTTCCTTAATAAGAATTCTTCTATGTTTTTTCTTTTATACATACAATGACAGTACGTAAGTATATATTCAATTTGAAATGAAGTATACATTATCTTTATTACGAGTAAGAAAAAACATACATACATGACATCTGTCTATGGTATACCATAGAATCAAACACTTTTCGAAATGTCAAAATAACTATTTTTGGTTATGTTTTTCATCCGATTCCAAATAGCATTTTTGTGTTTATTATTGTTAACCTGCTAACGAATGTGGAGTTTGGTTTGTTTTGGATAAAGCTAGATTCTATGGAAATAATTTTAATTATATTGCAATTTTATTTAAATCTTGTTTGTTTTTGGGGAAAGCTCAATCAGTGAAATATAAATTCTATTGAGACCCTGACCGCGCAGCGGTCACCATAGGCCGTGAAACGGTCACTATTGACCACAAAGCGGAAAAAATAGCCACCCGCAGGGCTTAGCAGCAAGTTGGCAATCGACGACAGTCGATGAGACCTTAACCGCATAGCGCTCACCAATGGTCACTAGCCACCCACTGAGTTTAGCGGCAAGCAATCGACGATAGCTGATGAGACCTTAACCGCGTAGCGATTACTAATGGCCGCGTAGCGGTCACTGTTGATCGCGAAGCAGCCATAATAGCCGCCTACAAGACCTAACAGTAACAATCGGCGAAGTCGATTGCTTATCTGCTAGTAAATATATAATGTCTGAATTGCAATAAGCTAAAATATAATTGTTTTAAATAGTATGTGGAAATTACATGTGGAAACTTTTGTTGCGAGAGTAACTCCATTTGTGTTATGTATTTCAATATTATATATTACACTATACATAAAATAGAAGATTAAAACTAAAAATATATAATATGGACCTTTATTGTAATCGTTGAAATACGACACAGTAAAAACATGAATGGAAGGAGAGAAATGTTACACCAAACTTTTTTTAAATTAATTAGATATTTCGCACGTTTATAAAATACTAACAAAACATAATCGTATAAAATTCTATATAACATTATTTATTTTGTAAATATTTAGAATACATTAGATCTTTATTAAGAATATAACAGTGATAAAGTTAATAAATATTAACAATATTTATTTGCAAAGTTAGAAAATAAAAGAATTGTATCTATGTGAGAATGTTATTTTTTTAATTCAGATTTTTTGAAATCAGTCAAATCTATTTAAAGTTATTAATTTACTACATGCAAGTGTTCGATAATTGATGCGTTATAGTATCACTATTTAAGCCTTAATTTATGAATTATTATTAAATTATTAATGAAAAAATAAAGAAGATTGAATCTTGATTGGTCATCAAGCACTGAAATAGCGTAAGACAGGAAAGATGGAACAAGTTTTTGAGACTAAGATAAGGGAACGAAAATGATAATGATGTTACTTTTAAAATTAGCAATATTAACTTTGTGGTTAAAATTCATATTTTTTCCTAAAAATTATTCCACTAAATTTGTATTAAGTAATAATTTGAGTTAGGTACAAATTTATTTTTAAATAATTGTTGTTTTTTTAAAAATAGATTCTGGTAAAGAAACAATAATATACGTTTTTAGTTAGTTATGACATGCTACAGAAAAAAATGGTATTTTTCGAAACCGGTAGATATATTTAAACTCAATTCAGTGGTTAATAAAACAAAGATAATAAATTTAAGAAAAAAGATAATGACACGCGGCGGTATAAAATAATGTAATGCCTTTATTATATTTATTATTTATATTCTGATATATTTTCATCTGTTTCAATCTATCAATTACAGAATTAAATTTGTCAAAACTAAATAAAAAGAATAGGATTGAAGTGATGTTATTTTGTAAAAAAAGACTCAAGATTTCTTAAGTTTAGAAGTTTGGCTAGAGCATTATAGAATGCCTCAGCGTCTAGGTGCCTACTTACACTACCTGTTACAATTTTCATAAATAATGTGCTACTTATTCGTATACTACATAGTCAAACAAAGCTGTGCAAATTAATACCATACATATTTAACGTCAAGGGAATGTTAAAATCACGTAATGTAAACCGTCAATATTTTATCAAAGAGATTCCAGTCGACGGAATATTCGATTTTGGGATCCCTTATTTTACCCCGTAGTTTAGTCAAAATACAACGAATCGCATTTAAAAATTAAATAAAAAGTGTCATTTTTTTATATAGAGTGGGCCATAAATTTTTGCACTTTTTAAATCACTTCTGCGCGGTAACCGCGTTCTGCCTAACAGTTATACAAAAACAGTTGTAACAGTTATACAAAAACAACGATTCTTATGTGTTATGGATCTTACGTTTATTTCACTGAAGAGCACAATTGGGAAAAATTATATCTCAAAATTAATGAACAATGATATTAACTATCTAGTACGTTCTACCTATACCTTTTTTCTAACTTTCCACACTTTATAAAATAGCTCTTTTTTTAAAGATGTAATTTTTAATAATTTAAAAAATATTATTTAATATTACAAATCAAATTATTATTTCAAATAATTTTCAGTTACATACGATTATAATAAAATTAGATAAATATGGTGAAGTTTGTTCCGAAATTTTTTTCTTTTCAGTTTTTGTTTAAATTTATTTACCTTCAGAATATACGGTATTTATAAGGTATCTTATTAAAAATTGAAAAAAAATACTTTTTTAGGATTCTAATATATTTCCATAAATATTTTTTACAGTATTGGTATAATTATTCAAATTATCGGTAAACTATTGAATATTTAATTTATTTCGAAATTATTTTGAGCCAGTTATAGAAATTTTAATTCGAAAATCTTTTTTAAAAAAGGTTGTTCTCAGTAGAAATATTATAAATATTCTTTTAATAAAAAAATAAAATAATTATAATATATGTACTCCAATATACGAATTAGGTGATATGTGACATTTTACAAGATAATTTCAATTGTCGGAAATTGCAAAAATTACAATTTGTTTTTGGACTTTACTTCACTATGAACTGATAAATATATAATAATAAAAATTATAAACAATCAAGTTAAGTATGCCAAACAATGTGTAACCCCGAATGAACGTTAATAGTAATAATCTTTTAAAATGTATTTAGCTTTACGAAAATCTTTTCACTTTTAAAGTAAATGCTCAAGCCGACCTAAAATACCATTGCGCGTTAATCTTTATTTTTATTATTATGCATTTAAAATAATTCTATAGTCCCATTAACTTTTAAATTTTCTTCCTTAACCAACCACGTACAATGCTGAATATAGATCGTCATTTTTTGCTTTCCGCGACTTTCTTTTCCTTGAGATTTGCTTTCAATTTTGCACATCACGCCTTAGAACGGGAAATAAGCTAGTATGAAATAATAATGTTTAAATGAAACATAATTCCTCTTCAGCTTACGTTCATCTATTGTTGGATAAAGGCCTCTCTTAATTGACCGGCATTCTTCTTTATACTTTGTCTTATGTATCCAGTTGTTTCCTGCAATATGTCTTACTTTGTTGGCTCAGCTAGCCGGGGAACCCACGTTTCGGCTTCCAGTACACACCTCCATTCAGCACATTGTTTGCTCCAACTATTGTCATTCTTTATACACGGACGTCGTTATGAATTAATTCTAATTTATCTTTTTATAAATTTATATACAGAAGACTATCATACGTATAAGTCTCACAACCGTAATGTTAAAAATAAATTTTAATTGTTTTACAACATTTTTGAATTTAGTAAACTTATCATAATACTGGTATTGTATATTAGTACCTAAATTCATTTAGTAAGCGATCGGAGTATTAAATCATGCAAGTTGATTACTGGGATTAAGAAGACCTTGCAGAAATCTCTAAAGTGTAAAAGCAAATCTGCATGTTTAATTAAGTAATTAAATTCAGCGCATTACTCAAATCTTTGTTCAGCATCCAGTTAATAAGAAAAGTTAAAGGAGGAATTAATTCCTGCTTCTTTATGAAGTACTTTAAAGCCCCGTGTCCAAGGAAGAGATTTTAAGGAGATTTCAATCTCTGAGACACGGATTTTGCTCCGATGTCATTCTTAGGAGACAACTCTCAGCTTTCGCAGTCTCTCTGTAAACATAATTTCTCAGAGATTCGCCTCACTCTCGCGCCTTACTTCACGATTATTGTATGTCAAACGTTAAATGTCACTTCAATAACTATTTACATTCCTTTCATCAGTCGAATGAATTTGAATATCTCAAGTTATACTAAAACGGAAAAATGTAGGTATTTATGGTTTTGTGTTTTAAACATAGTCAAATTAAGCGCACGGGCTTAAGTTTTTGCCTCTTTCTAATAGTTTCAAGCTAATTTCTGAGTTTACCTACAAATAAAAATGACAATATGCGCACTTAGATTAGAGTGATAATAGTTGTATCAATTATAAAAATATACAGAGTGTAAAATCTAAATTTTTCGTAAACATATCGATTTCTATAGTAACACGGAAGAGATCCAGGTTCGAATCCGGGAGCATCCTAATATTTTTCGATAAATAATTTTTTTTTGTACATACTGATTTATTTATTTTAACATTAACATGATGTTTTGTAATGTCTTAATAGGTATAGACGTATATCAAGTATTGTATAATAAGTAGTATTTTTCGAAAGCTATGAACTGTCAGCTAGCTGCGAGCGTGAAATATCGAGCGGGATATCTCATTTTGCGTTTCTCAACACGTAGGTTCTCTTTTTAAAAATTGAGGATTATGGAAATCGACCACATCAATAGTCAACAGGCGTACGTCACGTGAGTGGTTTCAAAAGAGACAAAACAGATCTCTCTTTCTTTGGTCCATCGAGCGGAGATGTCAAACCCACGAGCGATTATCCTGGAACGAGATTTAACAAAGTTATTTTTTTCTGTCGATTCTGACTTCTTTATTAAAAAACGTGAACCGTGAAAGATCAAGATACCATGGTGTACAGAAATCCGGAGACACTTAAGAAAAAAGTTTTTTTTTGAGTAAATTATTTAAAAATTTGACCCTTTTTTAACATTTTTTTTACAACGTCTCAACAGCTGAATGATGAAATTTGTATCTGGAAACAAATCTTTAAGTTTGAAACTTATAGTGATATCATTTTTTTTCAGTTATAAATCATCTATAATATCAGTTACAATTATCTAAATATTTTATGAAATTATTAATATGTTATGCATTTACCGGATGAATGAAAAGTAATATTTATAACTCTTATTTAACCCCTTGTTCTCTTCATGCCTCAATTAGAAATAAATGTGAATCTATGACTTCCTTTGGATTCATCGGTTTTCTCAGCAGAATTTTAGGCAACATCCGGAGGCCTTGGACATACGCGTACTCCGGAACGTCCATAAGACTGTTATATTCTCCGACTCGCCAGCAGCTCTTGAATCCTTCTCTGCTAATATAAAAGTTTGGCTAGACAATGAGATAATCTTTTCCATCAGAAGATGTCTATTTAATTTGTACAGCAACAATAAACAGGTGTTATTCGTTTGGATTTCTGCAAATAAGGGAATTCATGGAAATGAATGTGCTGATAAACTGGCCAAGGATGCCACTCTTTCCGAAGTTTTCCCCCATCAATTCCATATTCCGATTTAAGACAGACTTAATATAGTAAAAAAACGTACGAATTCTATCTATACTGCACAATGGATGGATCCAAATAATCATAACGGTAATCGTCTTAAAGTAATTCAAGGTTCTATTTCACGTACCCCTTGGTTCTCAAAAAGGAAAATCTCCAAAATAACGGTATCAAATATCTCTAGAATAAGAATTGGGCATTGGCAGGTGGCAGATTCAGATTGAACTTAATAGATTCTTCAATATGTGTTTGTGGTGCTGAGGAGGAAACCCTTGACCATGTCTTTTTTGCCTGTCCGTTGCAGATCACAGGTTTTTTTTACAGTGGTCTTGTCAATGGTAATTTTCAGCTCCCGGTTAACTTGTGTCATTTTTTTCCTTAACTCGCCACGTTTAATCTATATAATAGCGGGTTTTTTGAACGACAATGGTATTGACCTGTAATATAATATTTTTTATTCTATAATATTATTATACTTTTTTCTATAAAATAAAGTTTTTAACTTGATTAATGGCACAAATCACTCATGAAGGGTGGAAGAAAAAGAAACCCTTGTTCACGATGTATTAATTTAACTTATGGTTTATATAATTATATTATATAAGAAATGATAGTACTTTGGGTGACTCCAGGTATTTAAGACTCTTCAAAATATACGCAAGGTAACGGGGAAACAAAATTATTTAATGATCAAAATGGTATCACTATTATAATAATTTCCTTATTTCCATCCATCAGTATCGCATTGCAACGGAAAAAAACATATTTGATCCATGCCATAACAGTAATGTATGTCCGTGTCGTATTCGCCAGTAAAAATGTGCGGATATCATGTCAAAGTAAATTCTTCCCCGGCCTAAAAAGGCCTCACCGAAGTGTCTCTAACCTGTATCTGTCTATAGTTATTCGCTGTCACGTATTTGATAATTTTAACAATCCAGCTAGTTTTAGAACGATCTGTCAGCCTCGTGACCATCAGATGATTGCGTTTGTCCAACGATTGTCCGTCGTCCGATCGATGTGGCCTGTCCATTACTATTTAATTTTCTATAATAATAGAATTTAATGTTATACAATATATGTATAATGAAGTACTAAGGTTTGTACAAAAATCATTAAAAATATGATATTATATTAAATATAGTACGTAAGTACATTTTATAAATAAACAGTAATCTGAAGGTGTTTAAAAAATATGTTGTATCTTGAAATTTGTATTATTATAGACGTTTTTTCGTTTTATATAGACAACCGGCAGGTTACAAAATACCTTTTTTTGGGGTTAATAAAATATAAAAAAACAAGAATAATAGTTTTGAAATAAAAAAATAATGAAAGAAAACTGATAATTGAGGAGAATGAACAATATACAAGATGAACATTATGTTCCAGGCCGATGTTGTTTTTAATAAAAATCAGATGAAACATAATTTTTTGATTTGGTTTTTGTTTATGGATTAACTAGTTTTAGTACACTTTGCGGCCATTTTGACAATATCATATTTGTATACAAATCACATACATAATTGTATGGAATATGATATTGTCAAAGTGGTCGCCTCGAATAGGTGCTCTTTTCCGTATTTTTCACAGTATTCTCGCACACTTCGCGAGTTATTTCAGCGATTTAATTTTTAATATTGTCCTGTAGCATCGGAATTGTGATTTGCTTATTGGCGTAGACCTTTCATTTCAAGTACCTCAGCAGAAAATAATCGGGAACCGTCAAATCAGGTGATCGAGGAGGCCAGTCGATATCACCACTTTTTGACATTATGCGGCCTGGAAAAAATTCTCGCAAAATTTCAAGCTAGGGATATGTGTTAGGGGCACTGTCTTCTTGAAACCACATGTGTTGCAGGCGCAATCGACCCAATTCGGCCACCAATAAGTTTTCCAACATATGACGATAGCGATCACCATTAATGGCTACAACATTTCCATTATTATTTATGTAAAATATTTTAATGACTAACAATAATAAATTAATCAAATATTCTCTACGACTACCGAATACTAACTAACAAATATTTGCCAATCCAAAATGGCGGTCTAAAAAAATCGGCCTGGAACATAATATTCATCCTTTATTTAAAACTATTGCACATAAGTGTGTTGGTTCCAATTTCAAGGAAATCTATCCCTCTGATATGCGACAGTCCTTGGCATTAAAAATGTTGTTTTATGGTATAACACGTTCAAACGCCTATTACCCATGTATAATAAATACACTTTCGTTTTTGAATTGAGTCTGTGTCATGAAGAAAGTATCCACTTTAGTGTTAATCGATGAGATCTCGTTGTAGTATTTTAGTATTCCAGGCAGGAGAGATAAATAGTCTAGATTGATACTGCGAAACTTATAAAAGGGGTAGGAGATTTAAATAATCGAACAGGGATATTTATGTCTATTTGTAAGAGTATTGAGGGATGTCCAATTATTTTTAATAATTATTTGATTTATTATTAATCATCTAATTAATTTATTTTATTTTATTTATATTGTATCTCACCCTTGTGGGCTTTAACAAAATTAGTTATTAAAAAAAAACATGTGTACTTAAATAGTAGCATGGAATATATATAAAACATATATTGATTTAAAAGAAAAATAAACGGAGAATTAAGCAAAAACAAAACAAAAAAATTTTAATTTGACACAGAAAAAATAAAAATGTAGGTTTAATACAGAATGGCTGAGTACCAAAATCAATTATACCTTATTATCAATAGAATCAAAAACATCACTCTTATAATTTTTTCTTTATTAAACTTAATTAATCTTTGTTTAAACATTAAACATTGGAATATATACTATCCACAAGACCAAAATCATTTCCAAACTTGTGAAGGGTGCATTCCTATAAAAATGAGTATATACGACCTAGTACTCTATGAGGAAATATGGTATACAATCAGTTTAATTAAATTATGGGCATTCAGCATGCCAATCACTACTTTATATAAAAATATTAAATCACTTAATGTTCTTTTACACGACAAGTTAGTTAAACTAAGAGTGCTAATTCATTAATTCAATATACACAGTTTGAAGTTAGTGAACCTTAAAAAATTATGTTGAACCCTTTCTAATTTTAATTCATGCACTTTATAGAATGGAGACCAAATTAATGAGTTATATTCTAAACCAAACCTACGAACCATTATATGTTTAATTATTAAATGACAAACCATTTTTTAGGTATTTTTATGTACAAAAGTTGTAGCGCACAGCAGTTGGAAGCAATAATACAGAAATCACATGTCACATAATGAATTAGTCAGATAGTACAAAATGTGCGTCGAGGTAAAAGCATACCTCGCAACAATGTAATGAGTTTAACTACACAAAAGATTGTTATGAATAGATTTGAATATGTTATGTGTCAGTTGATTCAAAAATATAACACGAGTAAAATAAACTCTTTAGAAATGTTAGAGTATGATGACATGATAAATAATAGCACGAGACCTAAAATCGCAGTCGAGTCATACAAAATAGCTGTATTAAAATATCATCTGAATTATACGTTGGATTCTGTTGAAAATATATATTAAGGTTATTATATTATGCGTGCGGTATTAGAAAAATATATTTCAAAATTCATGGAACAAGGGTGCTCTCGTGGAGGCCCAACAACGTATTTATTTAATTATTCGTAGAATTAAAACAATATAAAATATTTTTCTATCTAATTTAGTGTTTTAAATTACTTTATTTATATTACATTATTATATATTAAAGATTGATTTCATTCTGTTCCGACAAAAGATTGGTCTTTCTTCAAAAGTACATATTAAAAAAATAAGCAGTGGTTAAATGTATAATTTTTATGGTTCAATCCTTTTCTACATTTTTTTAGGATTCAAGAATGTCGCAAAAAAAAATATTCAATCACAATTGCACATTGACAAGAACGGCGTTAATTTTTGAAAGATAAAAGCAAGAAAATGCATATTTATAATCGAGTGGAATGGATTTGGATTTATTGAATTATTAAAATATAGGCCTGTTTTATTCCATTCTGTGCATAAAATTACTTCATTTAAATTTATTGCAAACAAGAATCATAAACTCATAAAACAAATAAATGACAAATTTGTCAAAAATATCACAAATTTATGATATATTTTAACGTGTGTAATAAAGCATTCATTCGTAAATTAAATTAACGATTTAAATTTTCGTTTAATTGCAATGAGCTCATTTACAGTAGGCCGCATAATCGGGGCTTTTGATGCCCGCACTGCACCGCGCTCCGCCTAGTGGGGAGCGCCGGAACGCGGCGGTTTTGATATTATTCCTCACTCTACTGAGGATTAGTTGATCCGGGCAAATGGTTTTGTTTACAGCGTGTATACAAGTGTCGGAAAAATCCCGGCGGCCATTGAGCGGATATCCCGCGTTATCGTGTTATAGGACAGATATACTCGTAAAAGTTAAATTTGGAAATACCACACGTTTAATGTTTTTGATTAACGATTCTTGGCTCTTTTAGTGTATTGAAAAGTGTTTTTTTACTCAGTACCCAATGTCAACATTCTGAAATTATATTAAATATATAAATTATTTTTGATTAATTTAAATCTAATTTAGATTTCAAATAGAAATCGAAATAATATTTTTTAAATAAAAGTATTATTTTCAATAATATCCAAGATTAAAAAAATATGTTTTTTTAAATGTAACTACCTAAACAAAATAATGAAACCATTTTTAAATTAATAAATAAAGAATTATAGTAGACGAATGTGGTGTTCTTCTGTCTATCCCCGTGTGGAAATGGCGTAATGTTAGTCATGATTTGATGATGTGATAGTACATGTTAATAGTGCAAAATAATTCTCAGTATTATGTTTCAGATATTTTGATTGTTCTATTACCTAACGACCGTATTATTGAATTATTTTAAATATTGGAAATTAATCCAATTGATTTACGATTCAAAGTAAATATTAAATATATTTCTATCGTGTTTCAGTTAAACGGCATAACCATCATTTTTAGAATTTAACATTAACAGTTTAACAGCACAAAACAATTCTGAATTTTGATTATACTTTTACGGGTTATTATTTATTTTGTAAAACACACGTGTATTTAATTTACGGTAAAATTTGTGTTCGAATATAATAAATATTATGGGAATGGTTTAAAGCCTGTTATTTCGTGGTGGTTTTAATTATTTTCAAACTTTTCAAAATAAATAAAGGTTTTTTAGTACGAGATCGGGATTTGCAGCCAAATCCCTTTTATTAGAATGATCCCTTGATCGTATATTTAACACATACAAAAAGCAACTTGGTAAAATTGAGGGCTACACTTTTTTTACCAAAAAACAGTTGATTTTATATTGTGTATAAAATCAAATAGATTTTGTGAACTTAACCTTTCCTTTACGACACGGGTAAACCGATATACGGTTACCTAACGAAATGATGGTGGAGAAATAATATTGTTATTTTTTTTTAACTTTATTTTATTAACCGCTTATTGAGTGAAATATGTATTTTTACACAATAAGTGGTTAATAAAACAATGTTATAAATTAAAATAATGAATTTTAACTACGAAGTTTATTTTGCCAATTTTAAAAATATGAGTAATAATATATTTTGTAAAACGTTATCATTGGTAATTCATGGCTGTTTTTTCCATTCATCTTCTTTCACCTTCCAACTTCCGGATGTTACCTCTCCACCTTTGTGATGATCTTTCCTAAGATCTCTTCAATATCCAAAATTCACGTTTGATAACACATTTAATTTACATGTTCTCATCCATTTTCGCATATGTCCAATGCATTTTCATTTCAAACGAGGATTCTTATTCACAATTAAAAAAAAAATTTACTTTAATAATAAAAAAACTACAATACAGTTTTAAGAAATATCAGTTACCTTGCATTTACAATCGGAAATTTTTTGGTACCTTATCGGAAGGTTAACAACGGTAGTAATAATTAAGTTTTGTATAATTACCTTTTCAGTTATATTTATTATGATGCAAACCATCACGTAACAATGTTTATCGTCGGCTGTTCTGGCTACCAAGGTATAGGTGTGTAAAAATGTTCTTAGAATGAAAAATGCACCTTTTATGTCTCATCTATGTAATAAGAAAAATGATTTTGTGAATAACTCACACATCACTCATACACAAGTATTATCCTTACCTAGTCCATGTGTGGGTAAGTTCATCACTTATAGAATTATGAATAAAAAACCCACGAAGGTATTCTGCATTCGATTATTAAAAATAAATGTTTTATTAATTAATATAATATTTTTATTATTTTTGGCAAATATTAATATAAAGGAGAATAAGCAAATTATAGTAAGACCCGTTCCAAATTTATACCACGCTTTCATTTCACTAAGAACAATCGTTATAATGAGTCAAATATATCACACGCTCTTCTAAGGTTGACAAGAAAATAATTGCGGTTTTTGATTTCTGAATTTAGCCTTATTTTTATTCGATGAATGTGTAATTTCATCGTGTCCGTGTAAATATTTATTTATTCCGTACCTTGCTCACAAGGTTAAACTCCATTTTTATGTGGGAATATTTAAATGTATTTTTCGGTCTGTGTTTTGATAATATTGTCTTCGGTTTAATTATTATTTTTGCTTCAAATCAAGCAATTGAATTAATGATGAAAAAAGAGAAAATAATAGCGTTTTTTTCATAATGGATGATAAAACAGCAGAAACTTTTGGTGTAGGTTTAAAGATTGTACAACGCAATAATAGTCTCAAACATGTCATTCTAGATACGAGGAGACCCTTGAAGATAAAGAAGATAATAGGTGTCCATCTTCTGTTGATAGCCACCAATCAAGGCATTAATTGAATTAGAATCGAGTACAATTCATGAGCTTGCACAAAAGTTAGACATTAGTCATTTGATATTTTTGGACCACTTAAAGTAGCTACAGATCGATTTTTTATTCATGGCACTGAACAGTCTGTCACTGACGATACTGTTGCTAGTACTTTTATTTTTATTATTACAATGGTACCTACATAGATTCATTTAATGTTTAATTATTTTACGAATAGGGAATAAAATAATAATCACATCTTGATAAAAATAATGACCTTGTCGGTGGCCTTCATCAGCTGAAACTAGTAGGTGAAAAAAATAATTTTTGGTTAAAGGTGAAAATTATATTTTATTGTATTAAATTATAATATTAATTATTAAATTATATTACAATATTAAATTCGGAAAGTTTTAAAAATGGTTTAATGATAATTATTATCAATGTGTTAATCAATTTATGCTGTATATATTAACGCACTGCGGGCGGTGTACACCTTCAATATTTTGCGTAAATTGACGTCAAGTGCATTGTGAAGCGGTAATATAACTTTGTCTCTTTCTCGCTTAGATAGCGCTCACGCACCCATTGACATTCTTGAAGTACCATGACCAAAAAAATTGACCCCTAGGAATATTAAAAAAGCTTGACAGAAGGCGCCGTACAAATTGAACGAAAGTCAAAAAAGTAGCCGTTGCGAAGTTTGTTATTTATTTGTACATATTTATTAAAAAATGTTTAATTCGTTTGAAGTGGAATACTGATTTCATTTTTGAAATATAATATTCTTTATTAAACGTTATTATATAATAATACGGTATGGCTTGAAAATAATAATATAAAATACATCTTATATTACCAATAGTGTATATTGAAAATAAAAGAAACCTGAGACCTGTCATTTTAACCCCATTATCCTTCAAAAATATATTGAACACTCTCTTCACTTTAAACATTTAGTATTAATTTTTGATTAGCTGTATAATATTTTTTTTAATACAAATTAAATATACTAATTTTAAATATATACATACAAAATAAATTTTATCAAAAAATATTAGTGTTGCTATCGAGATTCGAACCTGGATCTCTTCCTATCCGGAGAAAATGCATTAACCGATTATGCTACACAAACATAGTGCATTGACGACATTGGTGACAGAACGCGTCTTCTATCGAATTACTCAAAGGTATATTTGAGATTCCGTAAATATAAAGAAGATGGCTTTCAAATAATGGAACGACAGATGTATCAATTTGAAAAGTGTAACATATAGGTTCAAAAATCTGTCTTCCTAATTGATACAATTAATTTGTATTTAAAAAAAACAGACCTACGTTTTGAATAATTACAACATCCTAGTATGAATGTGTTCTTAATAGCATAATAATTATATGCAACTAAAAGGATAATTTTTAGAGGCAATAAAAATTTTATCAGCTTGGAGTTTTTTTAATCTAAAACTTATATGAAATTTAATATCTCTGGGATATGTGACAGAAATATTTTCCACGCTGAACGTGTCATCAGACCTATCTCATTATATTCCCGACCTCTCTTGTCATTTTTCTTCGTAGGAAAGGATTGATCACAATTTTTCTTTTTCCAATCCTTTTCCAAAGTCATTTCCAGTAACGAGCAAAATCAAATCGTTGAAGAATCGCTTTATTTTTTGTCTTTTTACTGACACCAATTTTTCAACACATAATACATTACTTTTTGCAAGATTTACACTCCTTATGGAAACTGTGGCGATAAATCCAAATGAAAAAATCATTTTCACAAAATTATTTATAATATTATTGATGTGTGTTGACCGCTTTATAAGGTAAAACTTTATTTATTTAATATAATATAATACAATAAAATTTAAAAAAGATATTATGTATAAGTTATACATGTGATCAATTCATCTAATTTGTTTGATTTAACTATAAAAGTATAGTATGGTATAAAATTGCAATAAAAAAGTAACAGTAATAATAATGATTTATTATATCGGATTATCAGTATTATTTCATATCTTAATTTGTATATATTCTATTATTTTTAAGGAATATCAAAAGTAATACAAAGTTATTTATGGATTAATAAAGAATGATAGAATTTTAATAATTCAATGTTAAACACTATTTTTGATATGATAAAACTTAGGTGATATTTAGTGTGCAATATTTTAAAAACAAACATTAAATATTCTCAAATTTTAGAAGATATATAGAAGATGTATAGAAGATTATTAAGATGCTACGTGTACAAATTTGGCAAGTCAAAAATTTGTTTTCGCTTTTTTGAAATCCGGACTTGAAATAAAAATAAACGTAAAGACGAATGGTTTCGCCGTCAATGTTTTAGAAGCAACAATACTTCACCGTAAGGAAGCTGCGTTCGGAAGAACATTGAGTCGTGATGTAAACTTATTACATTTTAAATATAAAATTCTTACATACATCTAAGAGGAAATGAGAAATACATCACATTTAACACGACTTTTGTACTTGTCAAATTGCATTGTAAATTGTAAAGTTGCAGGCCAGTCGGAAAAAAAAAATTGTTTAGAGAAAAACGCGATAGAATAAGAAAAGTGTCTTCTTATGAGTGAACACCTGCCGTGCCGTATTTGATCCTTCACATTTCAGTCAATTTTTAAAATTTGTTCAGGGGAGTATTCTTACATAGAAGTAAAAACATTAAACTTTCGAAAATTAAATAAAAATATTAATTGTTTTTTTTTTGTCAATTCCAGGGTGTGGTAAAATCATAAATTAAATTTCAGACGCCAACTCTGAATTGGTTATCTTAGCTTTTGTTAAGATATCCATATGTCTATGGGAATTGATGAATCGGAATTCTTGATAAAATAGAGTGAATATATGTGTATTGATATGTATTAACGTGTGTAATGTAATGTAGGTGTAAGTGTAAACGTGTATTTGTGGCCAGTGCAGGTTATGTGAATGAAAAACTACTTATGGTTGACACTTGGTTTATTATTACGCACAGTTTAAAAGTATGGAGTAGTTAAAGCTATACAATAGTTTACGGAGGTGTTTCTTGTAGTTATTGTTGGGAAGGTGGCGGTGAAAAGAGTGGCGTTCGAGAGACGATCTTTAAGAGTTTTTTTTCACGCCCCGGAATAGCAGGGTGCGTTCAGCATCGCCAGACAGTAATGCTAAAAGTGGAGGCGTTGTTAAACCTTTACAGGTTCTAATTTCCAGGTATCCAAAATATTAAACTTGTAATATTATGTTAATTAATTTTTGATAATGAAATATATATTTGTAATATTTATAAGACTTATTAATGAGACTATTATTATTAAGGTATGTTAGATCTGGGTAAAACATCATCCTTAAAAAATGATATTTCATCACGGCAATTAATTCAGGAGGCTCCGTTCAACAACTTCCGGGAGAAGGATAAATATCCGCGTCTTCCCGCCGAGGCTCTGCTGCTTCCGCCCCAGACTACAGACACTGGAGTGAGCTTTCTTCACGACCCTCAGAGCTTTCACCCGCTGCGACCATTAATTATTCGTCAGGCATCAAGTGCGTGCGGGCGCTACACTTGTACCGAGCGAGAAAATGTTGAGATACTTATACCGTCTCTGCAAAATATTCGTCAACATTTCAAATTGTCAATCTAAAATCTTAACTCTGACTAGAGTATCAAGCTAACTCAATCGTTTTTATGAAGAAAACTTAAAATTTTTGTTTTAATATGTTCTTTAATTTTTTTGTTAGTTTAATAAATCTATTTGTTTGATTCAATAGTTCAATTTGGGTAGGTCATTAGTTATTAATTCTAAATTTCTTTAATATTTTTTTATTCTTTATTATGTGCATAAAAATAAAATTATAAATAAAGTCGGCGTTTAATTGCTCGTTAAATTATTCAAATTAGTGTGTTATGATAGCTTTTTGAATAACTTTTTGTATAACAAATCTAATCTATAATATTTTATACGTCTTGACTAAATTACAAGTCTAAAATGTTCAAGGAGTAAAGAACGAGTATCACTACGAACGTACGAGTACGGTTTAATCATTTCATTTGTGCTAAAATACAATTCCCAAACAACATGGACCCTCCCCTAACATATTAAAACTCTAGAGTAAACTCAATTAATTTGCTATTCAATCGCTTTAAAAAAAAAACAGTTACTTCCGCTTTTATGGATACGCGATCAATTCTCGTCGATTGTTAACAAATATTGATTTATTTTTCTGATTAAAGTTGTATTTACATTTCAATCTGTGAATACGTTACACATCAATTATTAAGAAGCATCTAAATCGCGATTTCTATTAAAATAAATATATTACGATAAAAAATCTACTTTAGCAAAATTCTTAATTATTGATTTTGCTATTGAAGCATCTTGCTGTCAAAACATCTAGTGGACGAATAATCTAATTGTCGAAGCATCTAGCAGTCATAATATGTAGATAATGTAAATTTAAAACCACATAAGCAATGCGGGACGCACATGTGTTTTTAACTTTCATAAAACGTTGGACAATTGCAATCGTCCATTGAAATAATATGCAATATATCGTGGCCCGCTATTAATAAATTGACCGCCACTTGTGATATACTTAGCTGTTCTATATTGACCGGCTAAAGCACGTAGTATGGTATTGTAGATCGATGATAGAAGTTCCTATGAATGTGACAATTACAAGGATTTATTTTGATAATGTACAATACAAGATTCACAGTTATACAAGATATGATCTTAATTATATCGCGACTAAGTAGAAAGAGACGCGCCTACTCCGCGTTACCATATAAAATTCAATTTCTAAAAATTTACCAGCAACAATTTTGGTTAGTACGCCGGATAATCGACTGCATATTGTACCATAAATTTCTCAATTTTTTCAAAATGTTCATTTTAGCTTAACACTATTTTTTGGAGTCCATCACACTATAATAAATGTATCTTTACATATCTCAGTTTGGATTTTTTTTTAATACAAAAAAAAACATTTTAGCGTCGTGAAAATATATTAATACCATTAATCAATCAAACATATAATGTATTTTTTCATATTTAACGTATTTTATTTATTGTAATGTTTTATTATTATTGATTTCAATGTTGGGTTTTGTTAAAAAATATTTTGTTATTCAAGGTTACAAAATCACTTAAGCGGAGTAAGGGACAAGCTAGCAATAAATGGGTATTGTTAGATGGACGACGCAGCGTGGGAACGCCAATAAAATCCGGCGTACACGATTTTAGTCACGTAGGCGAAATGCACCATAAGGGATGCATCACCTTCATACGTCAGTCTTTCTACCAATTTCAACCGGGAGAGATCGCTCCGTAAATACGATCTAGTTTTCAAGTAGAAAACAAAATTAGGATAGTCTCTGTAATCTGTAATTCCGGGGTAAATTTGAATTGTGCACCTTGAGTATAAATCTTAGACTGTGATGTTCTCTGTGTTTAATCGTTGATATTGAAGTACAAAAAGGGTTCCGGTGGATTTATATCAAAAGAGACAAATCATATACGGTACGCGCAAATTATGATTAAGAAAATCGCGTCCAGAGTCCCAGTTTGCCTGGATAATTGGACATCGTCTGGTGGTCAATCCTGAACTCCGTCACTCTACCCTGGCATCACAACTATTGGCGACACTTCACTTCAAGGACTATCATCGGCACGTGGAAGGCATCTCCGGAAAGGTAATTCCTTACGTGAGGGACCTGCATAGTCAATATTAGACAAGAATCATACAGAAAATTTGGTAATTAACTTCATGTTGGCATGATGGGCACACAAATAAAGTTAAATTAATTGTTATCATTTTTTTAATTTGTATTATTAATAAGAATTAGGTAAAATGCTTTTTATTGTTCTAATTAATACATGCAAGTCACAAATCCAATAAACTTTATTATAAACTATGGCTTTTTGTGATTTCATTTAATAACTATTTGACTTGAGGATAATTTCAAAAAGAACCAGTTAGGCTAAATGCCTCCCCCCTGACCATGAAGCCGAGTAACAGTTTTATTTTACATATTTTCTTTTGTTTGTAACCTGTGACAAATTTAATATTTTTGATAATTTACTCTCTTCTGATTAATATATTAAATAAACGAGATTTTTTTTTTAATAATTAGCATTATCTCGTGAATTACTTTTTTAATGGATAAGGCAAACGATAAAAAAAATTTAAAGAAAAAAATCATAACATTCGAATAATTACAGGTTACATAATTTTCCTGTAAGGTGAAATAGATAATCAATACTTACTTACTTACTTACCATCACGCCGTTTCCCCGTGGGGGTAGGCAGAGAGGATAGAGCGCCACACTCTTCTGTCCTGACATACAATTCTCGCCTCATCCACATTCATACATCTTGTCATACAAGCTCGCCGATTGTTGAGGCTTCTAACAGAACCATCCTCCATTATCTGGTTTACCTGGTCGTGCCAAGTCTTCCGCGGACGTCCTCTATTTCTGGTTCCATTAACACTTGCGTCGTATATCTTTCTTATCATTCTCAATAATAATAATACCTAGTATTTAAATAATATTGATATGTATAGATATAGAGAACACCATCAATAATGACCTAGATAGAGAGAAGCCTTCGAAGCTCTTTACAAAGCGAGAAAACATCATTAAATATACATTCTACATCTAGAAAACATCAAAAAATCCCAAAGTGCACTCTGCTTCGGGAAAATTTATTTCATTAATAATTGACGCAGGTATTCCTTGAAGACAACATGAAGAGGCTGAATACCTGAAAGAGCCGAGTCACCTATGTTAGACCTACATTTTCTAGGAATCTCTTTGATATGGTAGCAATAAGCCAGGGGGCGCTAGACTCTCTGTCATAATGTACTGCATGGTCTGTTACCCTTAAGATGTCAGGATGCTTTGTGTTGCTAAATTTTGCTCAACTACCTGAACTCAAAGACAATGTGAATGTGTGAAAGTAATGACAAATATGCTAACATTCAAGCCACCCTCGTCTCAAACTAAAGGCTTGTTACAGCTCATAAATTATTCACTAATATTATTTTTGACACTTGAGTTTCTTTATCTGAAAAAGGGGAAATAATATTAATAATTCTCATGTATCTATTAAAATTTTAATTCATACATTTTTTTATTAATTAACCATAAAATAATCAAAAATTATATCTTTAGTATTTTAATTTTTTTTATTTTTTTATTATTAAAAATGACACATTTGTTTTCGTTTATATTAGAAAAATATATACAATTTTATTAGTAAATAAATTAATAGAATGCATTACACATTCTTATTGTGAAATCGTAATTATTCAGAACATTAGTCTGTGATATTTAAATACAAATTAATTGTGTATAATAATATATAAATTGGATATTGGTAATATAATATAATGATCAAAATTAGAAAATATATAAAAAATTTTAAAATATTGATTTTTCGGGCGTATTCTATTATAGTATAATATGTTAAAAAAACATTTTACAGATAAAGAATATTGCTGAAAAATAATTTTTAAAAAAATATCTGATTCTCATAGCATAACATATATGATGTTTAAAAAAAAGAGGAAAAATGAATGATCAAATTTGGTCCATAGATGACGATGGTGTAGTGGTACTCGAAGCGAGTCCACATACTAACATATATACAACTTTCAAAAATTTGATAAATTTGGAGATGGAGGGGTGAGAATAGGTGAACGATATATTTATATATAAAGTGATCACTTAAGCCAGCCGAAGACCGATCGTAAGCCCTGTAATTACCTTTGATTAAATTAGCTTTGTCTCTATGAGATATCTGATATTTATTTAAAAACAGAAATATCTCTATATTTTAAAACACCTATTGTGAATAAAACAAAACTACATAATTATATAGAAAAATATATTTAAAATAAATAGGTTGCATAAAGAATACCTATTAGTGTATTTGAAGGAAAAAAATATACATAATATATAATCATTATACCAGAAGATATTATTAACAGCATATAGGATTGCATAAAAGGATATAATTATATATACCTACATATCGATATAATTAACAAATTAATATTTTTTCTATAAGCTCGGAATTCGTCGACACATCTTCAAATCTATGTGTCGACTAAATGTGTAAATGACTAATGGGCCGGGAATCTAGAGAGGATGAAATAGTAGTATCGATAGACTACGACTTTGTTGGTGGGATAGAATCCAAAGGGACCTGGCTGTTCATTCTAAAGGTCAACGACTGGTGAGACAAGGCACTGAGCAAAGACTAAGATGGGAATCTCCATAAGGCGACCATATTGTAGTTCCTTCAAGGATTTTTTTATTTTCACAGAATTCATGTCACATCAATATTCTTACTATTTGCAAACTAAGCTAAACGCTTGTACTATAAAAATAGAACTATCTTGATGGTCTCTTGGAATGAAGCGCGAACCAGCGACCACTAGATCATAGGCTAGCGTCTTAACCACTAAACCAACACTAAGGATGAATGGAAACATGTATTTTTTTCTTAAAACGTTATAAAATAGTCTACAATAATAATCAATAATTTAATTATAACTTTTAATTATTGGAAAAAAATTCAGGAGTTGTTTTTAGGATTAGACTTGTAGTTAGTTTGTTATTTATAATATTTTGGTTAATTTTACTTATTTTTACTGATTCTAAATTATTCATTATTAAGGAGAACACATTCTTATTATGAAGTTGTAATTATTCAGAACATAGGTCTGTGATGTTTTAAATACTAATTTAATGTATTAATTATAAATATATACAAATAAAATCAATTTTGTCGAAAAATATTGTTTTTGCGCTACCGGGATTCGAACCTGGATCTCTATTTCCAATCCGGGGAAGTATGCTGCGTATTTTTCGAAAAAATTGATTATATATGAATATATTTAAAATTAATACATTAAATTATTATTTAAAACATCACAGACCTATGTTCTGAATAATTACAACTTCACAATAAGAATGTGTTCTCCTTAATAATATAAGTTGTATCAATGTGTCTAAAATTTAATAAAAATGAAATGATAATTCTGGCGTCTGCAGTCGGTTTACTCAAAGGTATTTGAGATTTTGTAAAAACAATGTAGATGGCTTTCAAATAACGGAACGACAGATGTATTAATTTAAAAAAAAGTGTAACATATAGCTTCAAAAATTTGTCATGAAAAATACTGGCGCTATATAACACAATTGGTAGTGTACTTCCCCGGATTGGAAATAGAGATCCAGGTTCGAAACCCGGTAGCGCAAAAACAATACTTTTCGACAAAATTGATTTTATATGTTTATATTTATATTTAAAACTTTAAATTAGTATCTAAATTATTAAATTTAAGATCAACATCGTCAATATGTAAAACAGGCAATCCCAAATGTGTATCAAAAGTATGATATTTTTTTAATAAATGATTGGAAAATTTATTAAAAAAACTACTACTTAAACATCCTAAATGTTCTTTGTATCTTATGTTAAAATTTCAATTTATTTTTGCAATATAGAAAACAGTACATACGTTATTTACAGCTAAATTTATGTGGTTAAAAACAAAGTTATAAATTATTTATATTAAAATAAATAACCACAGTCTAAAAATGCAATAAATATTTAAAATATTAAAATTATAATGGTTTAAATATTTTTTTATAATTAAAACGCCCTTGATATTAGTTTCATTGATTATTATTATATTGAGTAGTTTTATTATATTTTAGTTGAATTGAATTTTGAATTAATAGAACGTTTGATTTTTCAATAAAAACATTACATAATGATATGTTTTAATTTTCAACATCGAATATTAGGCAAGACAAGGGGTTCATAATGGAGTTCTGGTACCGACACTGATGTTTGGATGTGAGGTCTGGTAAAAGTAGATTGTATGCAGTGGAAATGAAATCATTTAGGCGTATATGTGGGAGATCCATTTATGATAGAGTAATGAATTAATAAATAAGGAAAGAATGTTAACCTGATCTTAGTATAGTGAGTAAGATTAAGAAAGGATCACGTGTGTGATTTGTTAATATGGAACGGTCGAATGAGGAGAGAATGAAAATAAAGATATATGACGCAAGTATCGATGGCACCAAAAATAGAGGACATCCGCGAAAGACTTGACACGACTAGGTAAACTATATACTATAAGATGGTCCTGTTAGAAGCCTCAATAATCGGCGAACTTGTATGAGAATATGTATGAATGTGAATGAGTCGAGAATTGTGTGTCAAGACAGAAGAATATGGTGCTCTACCCTCTCTGCCTACCCCCGCGGAGAAATGGCAAGATGGTCTTTTAGTTAGATAGAATATTAGAAAAATGACTTAATAATATTAATACCTATCATAAAAATGATTGATTTCTGAATCTTAACCTTATTAATATTTTGTATGTAATAAATCACTACCTTCATCAATTTTCAATTGTCTTTTGGATATCTTGGTTTAGTTAATATTTAAGTAAATACTTGGCGTTTTGGCCGCAGTTCTAGAAAACAGACTATAATGCTCCTCCGAGGAGTTATTCCGCCAGAACTACGGCACTGCGCCAAAACCATGAAACAATTGAAGAAATCACGTTCGTACACCCGAGGGGAAAGTAAGGTGTAACAATGTAAGCTTAATATATAACATTATAAATGTAGTTGATGAAGATTTTATTTGTTTTGTTATTCATTTTAAATATCTTAGAAGTAAAAATAGTTATATTGCAAATACTCTATCAGTCATTCTAGAGCTATAATATTTTATGTATTACTTACATTTTTCAATTCTGTTTGAATAAACTTCCGTGCATTAAGGTAATTGAATAACTTCAAAATATCAACGTTTTATTTCATATTTTTAAAGGTAAAAATATATACGTTTATTTGTAATATACCTACTTAAAAATATATTTACGGCCAATGCTTCACTCGTTACTTATTAACAATAACGTGCAGTATTCAAACGGGCACGAATATTAAGAGAGGACAGAGGAAAATGATAATTTCAATGCTATTCGTATTCAATGCAATACAGAAAATACTGAGAAGGTGTACCGTGTACCGTGACACTCGGTACAATGTTAAAAACTTATATACAATAAATAACTTTAACCTGCACGCTCCTGTAATAATGATAATAATTAAATTTATGAATAATATATTAGATATCTAAAAGAGTGCACACCTATATTAAAAAAGTAAAGACACATTTTAACTATCTACCTATCTAGAGCCTTGAAGGTTTAAGCTTTCTCTGCTGTAAAAATATGATTAACTAATAGCCGCCGGGAGCGGACATGAAATTTTCAACCTTTCGATTAGCGGGAACTCTTCAATCCACTCAGTCGCTAGACCTATTAATTCTGCTTAATATTTAAATCTGAAATAAATTGAGAGAAAATAAATTATCTGTCGTTAACTTTTTTGCTCCTATAAAATAATAATAATATTCATTACTTCAATACTGTTAGAATAATTAATTAAGTGTATTTTGTCTTTTAAGTGTGACATTTCGTGCAAATAAAATTACAATAATAAAGATTAATAAAATGAATGAATCATTATTGCTTTTATTTGAAAAATATATTAATATTGTTCGTTCTCAATAAAAATCTCCATGTTCTGAAAAATAATGATGTACAAATAATTTTCGACAAAAAATCCATAATATTTCATTAATTTCCATTTTTAATTTTAAACATTCCATAATTGCTCCGCTTCAGTAATTCTTTAATTTTATCTCATAAACAAAATCTCGGCAGAGTCTTGAATGCCTTTAAAACCTTTTAATAAATGTGAGAAAGAAAATTTACCGGTGAGGCTTCTCATACCGTCGATTAGTCCTATTCTTCAGCAGGGTCTTATCTCTCACCGGCCCATTCATTGCGATTCTTTCTACTTCAGTATCCGGACACTCGATTCGCTCTTTATATTAATTTCATATTAATTAAGGTAAGCAAAAACGCTAAAAAAATACATTTCTATAGACGCTTCTTTCGCTCTTTGGTGTAGCAATTTGATTAAGTACTGGCTAAAATTAGGAAGATTTTTACAGTTAATTGAGAAGTTAATTAATAAATTAATTAAAACTATCAAACACATGAACGAAAACATAAATTATTTGTTTTCGTGCTAATAGCGATCAATAAATTATGATTGGTGATTTTCACAGTGTATGCATAGTAGTCGTTAGATAAAAATAATTTAATATAACCAATTTGCAGTTTTTGTAATCAAGGTAATTTATTATGATGTCATAATTTCATTTCAAAGTTGTTAAACTCCCAATTTTTAACCACTTATCGCTATAATATTAGTGCAATGCAATAAATTGGTTTTATTTATATTTATATATCATTTTAATTCTAATTACTATTATTTGAATCATTATTAAAAGAAAAATAATTTTAAAAACTACGATATTTAATTATATCATCATAAGTGAATAAAAGATTGTACCAACATTACCTCAGAAAAGGTTAACATCAAGATAAATTTACTAAAAAAATAATTAAATTGTTAAGTACCATCAAGATTCTAAACTGTTTCTGTGGTTAATTTCTCGATTAGGCTACTATAATTTATTGAATATTCATCATATTTATTAAAATCATTATTTTAGAGTAGGTGCACATAGCAGTATAGAGAGCGGTAAATGTTCTGTTAAAATGGTTTAATGCACTACAATTTTTCAATAATATTATAATTGTGGTTCAATCACCAAGAATCAAATAAAAAAAATTAATTTAGAATTTAATATGGTTAAATTTCTTTCGTTAAAATTTAGAACGGCAATGAAATCAGTTTTTTGAAAAATGATGTACGATAAAGTATATTTCTTGACCATTCTTACCCTGAAATTCTGGAAACGAGAAAAGCTTTGATACACTTTATTAAATTCTTGTCATGTGTAGCCTTAGGCCACCAATGTTGGACGTCTCGTGCTTTGAAAAGTAACACACTTAATTGCAACCCAAATTGAAATACACTTATAAGCTTTCGAAGTATCGAGAATTCCATTGTTTCTCGCCCTAGACATTGTCGCCATGTGAACGCCAATTAAGCTTTGACGCCACCCTTTGCCATAACGCTTTTCTTTTCTTTCAAATTGACTTTCAAGAAGAGAAGAGCTTTTGAAATATTTCTCAATCGTGTAATGAAAATAATAGCGCGTAAAGAATTTTGTAACATTTCTAAGAAAATAGATACACATAAAAGAACTAAGTAATAAAGCTACGTAGTTGTTTTGTTTGATATTGAGTTATAAAGTTCAGAGAGTAAAACCATTTTTGAAAATATATCAAAAGTATTATTGATTGATTTGGCAGTTACTTCGTGGTGTAACATTTAAAAAATATATCATTTTTATTTTGACTTTGTATTACACACACAATTTTTTGAGTTAATATCACTACTAATTTCGGAAAGAGCAGTCCTTTCCATCTACAGGTGTAAATTGAACTAAATTAAATACAGTTGAGTATAGGGCGGAGTATAGGGGTACCTAAGAGTGGGAGTGGCTTTATTATTTCTTGGAAACATCGGTAATAGTGGTGAAGTATTTGAAAATGTGATATTATTCATTAATGTTTTCTCTGAATTCATTTTTTTCTGGCTTTCTATCATTTCAAGATTATTCATTATTATTCCCCTATATGATATAGGGTGGAGTAATTTCAGATCGTGGCTGTCGAAAGAATGACTGGTTTCCATGATATGGTTAGCGAATTCTGAAAAATGATTATTTTTCATTCATTTTAATAAATAATTTTTTCAAATTATATAACCATATTATTGGGACTAACCATTCTTTCAACAGTCACGATCTAAAATTACTACATTTTGTACCATATATGGGAATAATAATGAATAACCTTGAAATAATAAAAAGCCAGAAAAAATTAAATTCGGAGAAAACAATAATAAATAACGTCACATTTTCAAATACCTCACCGCTATTATCGATGTTTGTAAGAAATAATAAAGCCACTCCCACCCTTACCCTTACTAATTTAAAAATAATTAAAGTATTAATATAATATTTATCTAATCTTTAGCATAATACTTTAAATATTTTAATTTTTAAAAATCTAAAATTATTATTTTTTTGTACACACACACAATTTTGTAAGTACAATTTACACTTGTAGGTGGTAAAGACTGATCTTCTCGAAATTAGTAGTAATATTAACTTAAAAAATTATGTGTGTGTAGTAAAAAATAAAAAATAAATTAATTATAGATTTAAAAAAAATTAAACAGTTAAAAATATAATGCTAAAGATTAGATAAATATTATATTATTTTTAAAACCTTTTCATAAGGCTGTTCCCTACTTTTTAATATCATATAATAACATGCACTTTATATATTTTCAAAGTAATGTTTACTGAACTGTTTTTAGAGCACTGTAAGAGCAATTTACTATCAAATGAGATCAATTAGAATTCCCTAGCGGCTCTTGAGCAGGTGCTGTATGATTTTATTAATAGCTTGTTACGAATTGTAGATACAGATACCTATTCCTATTGTATTTAATTGAAATTATACAGCTTTATACTGAGTTATATTGTACTGTCACGCAGATTAGATAAGATGTTGTGATTAGCACCTTAAATTCTCTGGCCGAAGATTTTGTAAATGAGCGAGATTTAAATAAGTGTAAAAAGAATATACATATTTCGAATATTAAACACAGACACGCATGGGACATTGGGTTCTTATTTTATAGGTGCAGTGGTTTTTGTCACTAATTTATCAACTATATATTCCATATACGGGATAGGAAAATATTAATAGACCTCATTACAACGACACGTAAACAGTGACACATGTTTATAGTTTAGTTTAAAGTCCGTTAATTCCACCTTTTTTATGTTTAATTAAGATATAATACAAATTAAATGTATGAATTACAAAGATGTATAGATAAAATCAATTTATCGAAAACATATTTTTGTTGCTACCAGGATTCAAACTTGTATCTTTTCCTATCCGGGGAAATGTATTAACAAAAATATTTTTTCGATAAATTGATATCTGATTATCTATATATCTTTGTAATTGATACATTTAATCTGTGTTAAATACCAAAGACTAATGCTATAAAAATTGTAACTTCACAATAATAATGTGTTCTCCTTAAAAATGAATTAACATTGTTTATTAAATTTGATATGGAAAGTAGATTGATCGCACCAATATAAATCAAACTTTTCTGCTATTATCAGCATATCTGGCGAGATATTAATATTTTGACACCTCTCAATAGGTTTTTGATAAACTTTTATGTTTCGGTAGTTACGAGATCAATTTAAAACCGAATAAAAAGTTTGAATCACGGTAGCAACAACAATATTTTTCGATAAAATTGATTTTATATGTATATTTTCCTAATTAATACATTTCAAATATCACAGAACTATGATCTGAATAATTTCAACTTCACAAATAGAATGTGTATCGATGTGTTCAAAATTGAGTTGTATTGTTAATTTTGGCGTCTCCTATCGGTTTACTCCAAGGTATTTGAGATTCCATAAAAACGAAGTAAATGGCTTTCAAATAATGGAACGATAGATGTATTAATTTGAAAAGTGTAAAATATAGGTTCGAAAATTTATCGTCAACCCACTATGTTGGTATAGCATAATCAGATAATGCCTGTTCCTCGGATTAGAAAGATCCAGGTTTGAATCTCGATAGCAACAATAATATTTTTCGATAAAATTAATTTTATATATATATCTATCTAATCAATACATTCAATTAGTATTTAAAAATATATAAACTAAAAAATAATATACATTTAAAAAAAAAACAATATTTTAACAATTACAATTATACATTTTTAATATTTCTGTTAGTACTTCGCGTGACGTTTATCTAGTAAGTATTCTGCTGAAAAAAAATACATGATTTGTAAGATAAAACGAATCGCATCATTGACATTTCAGAAAATAATTTGAAATAAATAATTCTTTCGTGGCTATGACAACTCGATTTTCCATGACTTGCCAATTTGTTAACTATTCTGTGTCATTTATGTTTCAATGTGAGTATTTTATATACTAATTCACTGAATAATCATTCCTTTTCAACAAATTATACCACACGTTAACGGTCTCATGGGTGACATAGATTCCATCATAACACGAAGTGAGCTTATTTTGTACATAAATTGATTCAAACATACATTATTTAATTAAAGTTATTTCATCAAAGTAAAATTATGACGGTAGATATTTATTAAATAACGTACAAATTCTATCTGGACTGCACAATGGATGGATCCAAATAATTATAAAGGTAATCGTCTTAAAGTAATTCAAGAATGTATTCCACGCACTCCCTGGTTCTCAAAAAGGAAAATTTCCAAAATAACGGTATCAAATATCTCTAGAATGAGACTTGAGCATTGCCAGGTGGCTTCTAATTTATTCAGATTGAACTTAATAGATTCCCCAATATATGAGTGTGATGCCGAGGAGGAAACCCAAGACCATGTCTTTTTTTCTTGTTCATTGCAGATCACAGGATTTTTTTACAGTTGTCTCGCCATTGGTAATTTTCAGCTCCTGGTTAACTTGTGTCATCTTCTTTCCCTGAACTCGCCACATTGGCACATATATAATGGCAAGTTTTTTGACAATGATATTGATTTGTAATATAGTATTTCCTGTTCTATAATATTATTGTACTTTTTCTATAAAACAAAGTTTTTAACTTGATTAATGGCACAAATCACTCTTGAAGGGTGGATTGCCTATTTAAAAGAAGAAGAAGATATTTATTAAAAATTAAATGTTTATAAATAGGATTGTGAGAAAAAATTACATCATTTTTTTTATAAAAAAAAATAATCGATCTTGACGTTAAAAACCATTAAGATAATGTTGTAACGGGCCAATTTTGCTAATTGATGTGATAAGTAGCCCCATTTATCGCCATCAATGGGGTCATATATCATTCGATAAAGAAATGTTCTCTAAGTGGATTTGTCTATACGTCAAATGGATTCAAGCACGCAATGTATTTTATATAGAAAATTGAATGTTCGCTGACTTTCGCCCTACGACTCTATTAATAAGTTTATGGAAGTAGTATAATACTTACCTAAACAGTTCACATAAAAGTGCCATTACCTCGATTGTATATAAAATTCATATGCAGGTAAAATATACAGTAAAATAATTTCAAGCAGTAAGTAAGTATGAATGGATAAGTTTAGAAGAAAATTACATTTCATCTTAATCAATCTATCACATAATTGGACTTAGGCTGTTTCCACGATGATACTTAAAAAGAGGGTTCCCAACTTCAGAATTATCTACTCACCTTTAAACAATAAAATGATCTCCTTCATTTGTGGAAAAATAAAAACATTAATTAAATAAATCTATTGAATAATTACAAAACTAGGGAAAATAACTTTACCAACATTGAAACAAGTTTGATGTTTACAAAATCGTATATTAGGAAATAAAAAGCTTGCATTTAATTTTCAATCAAATAATAAAATATTAATGGTTTACATTTAGAATATTCATCATCATTAAATAATATCAGATCAGACAACTGCAATTGATAGCAGCTGCATCTTAGAATAAATCAAAATAATTATAATGCACAGACATAAAAATAAAGATAAAATTATTGAATTATTATTTTAACTGTGCAGGTAAACAGAAAATATTAAAACTGAAAGAAACCTACTTTCACAAAATTAATATATTATTACAAAAATTCACTGGCAATATTTTTAATAATTTTATATTTTATAATCGAATAGTGAAAGAGAATCACAAAATTTTTCGATGAATGATGAATATACAGGTAACCTTTGTTCATCGCGACCTCGACGAGTGCGGATTCATTATACGGCGATCTTTTTTTTTTAAATGTTTTGTCTTGGCTCTTATCTATCTTTGAAACACGCCAGGAATCCTCTTTTTTCTTTATCGCTCACTTTTATCATACACATGTATACATACATAAAGTCACGAGCATGAGTGAGACAGAAGAACACCGGTACACCGGTGCCTGCTACAGTTGAGTCAATGCATCATTTGGGTCTATCCTCCAGTCCTGCAATGTAATCTTGCTGCAGTATCAAACGCACACTAATTAAATTGACTACATATTTTTTATTCCTTCGTAATTTTTATAATGTCAAAAATACAATGTAAAAAATTGGTCGGCTGCAGGAAATGAACTGCCAGCTATGTCCCAAGAAAATGACGTCTCAGAATTCCCGTGTAATGTATCAAAATCATTGAAAAGACCCTTTCTCTTCATAATTAATGCGTAGGGTTGCGAGAAAAAAAACGACGAAGATCACGAGCGAGCGAGTGCTATGAAGCGTGGTTGTAACGGATTATTTGAGAGTTATCGGGAAATTTTGCATAATAAACGTAGGGAATCTAGATATTTTTTTGCAACACAGAACAAAATAAATAAATTATGCTATTTATAACATTTTTTTTGTTTTTATAAATATTTATTTTATTAATAAATTGGTTTTTCGAATTATAAAATGATTTTTTTAAATCTCCCGTTGATTACGAAATTTCGCTTATCGCGATCATGTTCAGAACATATCCCCCGCGATCAACGGGGTATATGTTAATATACTGAAATTTTTTATCTTTTATAATTTAGCTTAAATGAATATGGATTGCATTATATAACATTGCACATTATTCATTTTGTAATGTTCTCTAATAAGAACAGTCAAAAAAATGGTAAATAGTTTACAATTTTTTCTGCATTCCTTCTGTCAGAAACGTATTCTGCGGTTCAAAAATATATGTCTAAATAAATAAGGGTGAGAATATTCAAGAAGTTGAACGAAGTGTATAATATGAATCCCGCCTTCTGAATCTTGTATTCTCCAACCTTGATTGTGTTAAAGTCCTTCAAGCTGATTAATGTAACTTACTCGTTTACATTCATCACCCACCTCTTGAAATTATATGTACATGTTTATTTAGTAAAAAATTTAGAGAAACAATTACATAATTAAATTTTCTTGATGCTGACTACGTTAAAATGAATAATTTTCTATCTACAGTAAAGCTGATTAGAATTTTTTAAGCTTAACCGATAGTATCAACTCTGTGATTGATTTATTTTACAATGTTGTAAATAATGCAATTGAATTGTTTGTTCTAGCATCCAAAAATATCGTTAGTGATTTTCCTAAATGGTATAAAAAGGAACATATTGAGTTTAATCATCACATAAAAGTAGCTCACAAAAGATGTAAATTAATTAGGGGTATAAACAACTTTATACAATTTTAATCAAAAAACTTATAGTAAAAATATGTTATAAAAATCCGACAACAGTAGAATTCATGACTCCTCAGGGTTAGTTAGTCAGTTAGAACCAGTTAGCTTAATACTTTACCTATAGAATATGTGGTACGTATTATTTTTGATTGCTTAATTTTGTAATTTTATTGTAATTTTCTTAAATCACATCCAAGTAAAATGTGCTTTGATAATGTTATGATGACATGAGTATGTATTGCTTAAACCAGTACTGTATAGTGGCAAATACAAATCTAGTTAGAACACTGAATATTTTTGTCCAGTTCAATGCGACCAGAATGACATAAATCTAATTAATTAAGCTTATCAGGTATTAACAGATTAAAACACTGATGACCGACGCTCTGCCGCGCGGAGGGCGCCGCATCGCCGACGATGGCGAGAAGCGGCGCTATCGCGAGTCTCTATTGCGGGCGGCGTTAGTGAATGCACCCGGCGGGGTGCGTCGATCACGTGCCGGCATGTTTATGGCAGACACCTCTGATAATTATTCATGATATTTATATCGCAAGGGATAAAATGCATAAATAATTATTTGGACTTAATGGACATTCGTCGGGAAAAGTAAAATCTAATGGAGAAACGTACATTTCGCAGTAAATAATGTACATTTTAGAATATGATTATGAATTAAAAGGGGATGGTATAGAGTGTACAGCATAAGGGTTTGTATTTATTTTACACAACTCATCGATCGACCTCACTACATCTCAGACGCAAATTTAATTAAATAATTATAGAGAAATAAAAATAGGGAGTTGTTTTATCTTAATTTAATACCTTAATAGTTTTTTCTAATATTTTTACAACAAATTCGTTGGGATAGTAAACAATTAAAAAAAATATTAAATAGTTTTTAGTAGCAACTAAATATTTTTTTAATAGATAAATTTTCTATAAACCTTTCTAGTTGATTTATTTTATTTACATTTAACAGTTTTTTGTTATGAAGTAAGTTACATTTTTAACATAAGTTTAATAAATCAATTATAAAGATCTATCTAATTATATTAATCTACAGAAAAATGTATAAATCGATAATATAATAATAAAAATTCCGGTATCAACTAAATATTTTTCGGTGTATAGATATTTTGTGTAACTTTATATTGTTAATTTAATTAGTGTTTATATTTTGTAGTTAAATTCAATGAAATATAACAAAATAATTCTAAAAGTATCAGGAAGGTCAAAAAGATTCCAACAAGTTATATGGTCCACGCTCACCGCATTCATTATCAAGCGATGTTTTGTTTGGCCGCCATTATGGCTTGGCAGACATTTGTCGGTTCGCATTTAGTAGTCGTAGAGAGTAGTTAATAATAATGTATTACGGAGCATATAACGCCTTGACAACGTGTTGAAGTCATTAAAACATTTTTCCTAAATAATAATGTCAATGCTGTAACCATTAAAGGTGAACGCTATCGTCACACGTTGGAAAACTTCTTGGTAGCCAAATTGAGTTGATTGGGCCTGCAACACATGCGGTTTCAACATCACGGTGCCACCTCACATACAGCTCGAGCTACGCTCGAAATTTAGCGAGAAATTTTTCCCGGCCGCATAATGTCAAAAGTGGTGAATTCGACAGGCCTCCTCGATTACATGAGTTGATGGCTACCGACTATTCTCTATGGGGTTACTTGGAAAAGGTGTACGCCAATAAACCAATAACAATACGGATGCTACAGGATAATATTCGAAATGAAATTGCTGAAACTCGAAGTGTGCGAGAATGTTATGAAAAATATGATTAAAATGGCTCGCATTTGTGCCGCTGCCAGAGGCAGCATTACTGATTTCGTTAGTTAATATTAATAAAATAAAATAAATTAATGTAAAAAGCATTTTTAAAAAATAGATACAGTAATAAATTCAATCGAATCTTTAAGAATTTTTATCTAAATTAATAGTTTACTTATTCAACAAAATATTTCATTATACCGATTAAATAAAGTTATTAAACCATGATTAATATCAAGATAAATTGGCTCATTTACATTGGCTGAATCAATTGCAAAGTCGACAAAAAGTAAATTCTCCACCTGTGATGAACCGTGTTATATGGAAACAAAAATTCATACATTATTTTTAGAGCTCTGAAGCTAATAAATAAAAATTATATGGATGGTATGTTTTGAGAGGACTCTATATAGGTATCTTGAAGATGTTTAAGCGGGTCAAAAAGGTGTGGGATTAAATTGTAATTTTATTTATTAGTTAACCTGAAAGAAAACACGCTAGCAAATACTTACGATTTGGAGAGATATACTACATATTATCTAATCCATGTAAGATATGGAGTGAGTTTCATCTACCTAGATGATAATTTAAGCAGGTTAAAAATCTATAGTAGGTATTAAATTGTTGAATGTATACAGTAGTACTGCATTTTTACAGTGTGCAAATATAACGCATTTGCACAATGTAAGAATTACTTAACTGTCACTTTGTAAATGTATGTGTGTGTGTCATGAAAGTGAGTATATAAGTAGTGGGGGACGAATCTTATAATAGTCTATCTCTGGGGGAACAGCTCTCTTCCATCACAGCTTCTTCTGAATAACTAGTCTATCTCTGAATGTATAATTAGTATTACTGTATAACGTGTTGTAATAAACGTATCAGATTGTTTCACTTACAAGGAGTTGGGACCCAAATAATTAGACAGTATTCAGAGGTTAGAACTCCAGGGGAATTTGGTGGTAATATAAGAATTATCACAAATAATATTATTGTTTTCAAGTTATGATTAAAAAATAACTTGAAATATAACTTTAAAATGAAAGACAATAGCAGATGACATCGATAAGTTTTAAAAACTCCACCACTCTGATCACAATGAAGTTTTTAAACAATTTTAAGTGTTTTTTCACACACGGATTGACAGTTGGGATGCACTTGTCAATCAAGCGAACCATTAACGTCTTTGGCTTGTATTATAGATGATTATTCTTCATCAAGGTCTGGATGGCGGCTGATACATCATTCATTAAAACGTCCGATCGATCCATCACCAGCAAAACCATTACCAGCTCCCCAGATACAAGGACCACCGTACAAAAGGTACCATTTAAATACCCGATTTTGATCTGATAATTCGTAAAGGGTTACTCGGGCGTTTGTTGAAAATAATGGGAGGAGTGAGTTTTTGCTATGTAGTTTATGACAAGGCACTTTTCATAAAAAAAAATTTTAATCGTCATGGTTGCGCCGTACATTTTTAAACAAATCTGTATTTAAGATCATATATCGTCTACGATGCATATCTAATTCTATTAAAATTATTTGTGTGTATGTTAAGTATATAAAGAAAAGTAATAGTGAATTATTTTATCTTCAATCTATTCAATCGCAATATGGTAGAAAATGTTCCCCTAGAAAAGACATGGGAATAAATAATAACGCTAAGCCATCAGATATTATTTAATATATGACATTAATAAATGTCTTTATTCTGAAAGAGTTAAATATCAAAAATAGACTTACGACGAATTATTAATTTTTTTGGGCATCTTGCGAAAAGGGAAGATGGTTTGAAGAACCTTGTTGTGGTAGGCCACGTCGAAGGACGAAGCGGAAGAAGAAGATCCCCCACCCATTGGATCGACCGAGTGAAAAAAACAGCAAGCACTTCTATGCAGGATACCAAGAAAAGTGGAGAAGCACAATCAAGAGGGCGGGAATTCATAGACCACGATATTCAGTCATGAGGGACCGACATGAGTACAAAATGAAATTAATGAGTACGAAAACAAATAAATATTAACATTTTTTTTTATTCATTTGACATTTTTATAATTTTTTTATAACATAAATTAAATATTTTACATTATTAAAAATACTTTTTTTTTCGCTTACCTCTCCAAAACAAAGACTAGCTCTTGTGCTTGGAGAGGGAATTACACTATAAAATTTTTAATAAAGAGTTATACATATATAGTCTATAATTATTTATTGTCTATTTGTGTGCTTCTGAAGTGTTCTATAATATTACTTTTAAAATTAGCAATATTAACTTGGTGGTTAAGATTCATATTTTTTATTTATTATCTTAGTTTTATTAACCACAATTGAGTTTAAAAAACATTTATTTTTGTAAAAAATTTGGAGAAAAAAATTTTTGATTGTGATTCTTCTTTGTTAAATAATGTTTTGTTATGGAAAAGGTATGTGGATGATGTATTGTGTATTTGGTCGGGTTCACAACGTCAACTAACTACATTTCTAAATTAAATTAATTCGTTTAATAATAAAATACAATTTACATTAGAAATGGAAAATAATTCTACCCTAAATTTTTTGGATCTAACATTGATTAAAAATAATAATAAAATTTAGTTCAAAATTTTTAGAAAACCAACTTTTACAGATTCTATCATACACAATGAATCTAATCATCCATTATCACATAAACATTCAGGGTTCCACTCCATGATACATCGTTTAGTCAATATTCCTATGTCAACATCCAATTTCAATATTGAATTGAATACAATTAAAAAAATAGCAGTTAATAACGGGTATAATAGATGTTTGATAGACACTATTTTAAAAAATAAATTAAAAGAATATAATAATCAGTTTTTATATAAATCACAGTAAAACATAATGATAATAATGATAATTGGCGTAGGATTTTATACATAAATAACTTTTCGAAACAAATATCTAAACACCTACCACGAGACATTAGACCAGCATTTTACACAAATAATAGTATGGGTAATTTACTCATAAATTCTAAAGACAAAGATGATAAATTTAACAATTCTGGCGTCTATAAACTTAGTTGCAAGGATTGTGCTGCATTTTATATTGGTAAAATGGGTAGGAATTTTAATATAAGAGTAAAGGAGCATTTGAGATGTTTGAACAATAGTGAGTTTTCAGAATTTGCTAATCATTTGATAGAAAATAGTCATGGTTTTGATAAAAAATTGGGATTGTCAATTTTGCATATAAACGGTGTAGGTCATAAATTAAATAATTTAGAATCGTTGGAGATAAATAAAGCATGTAAAGTAATCAGGAAATTCTAAACAGCCAACTAAATTTAACTATTCTATCCTAGTCCTATTCTAAAATTTTTTCCTAAAAATTATTCGACTAAATTTGTATTGAGCAGTAATTTGAGTTAGGTACTAAATTTATTTTTTTAAATAATTGTTGTTTTTTAAAAAATTTAAAAATAGATTCTGGTGATACTATATTTTTAGTTAGTTATGACATCCTGAAGAAGAAAAAGTGTTTTCTGAAACCGCTAGATGTTTTTTAAACTCAATTGTGGTTAATAAAACTAAGATAATAAATAAAAAATATTCTATAATATTATTTATTTTCTAATTATATGCTTCTGAAGTGTTCATTTAATCTTTCTAAACACTTTTATATCTTTTATTTCTTTAATTTGTGTAGATTTAAATTTAAATGTGTTTTTTTTAAAGCGAATCAATTGCATTGCATGAAATATTATTTTCAGATCTGACTTCTAAAACACAAAAATGTTTCATCGACATACTCGAGAAAAAAAATTCAAATCTATTTCAACAAAAAAGTAATTCGTCAGGCAGATTTTTAACATAGCCGACGTTTTGGGCTGCACATTTGTGCTCATAGACCAAAAAAACCCACTAGAGTAAGTTATATTTTTATATAAATGATTTTAGTAAATGCAAATATTACACATCTTTTGCATTTTTCAACCATGGTTTTTATTTATAATGATAAGTAAATACGTTGTCATTGCACCAAGTAAAACATTTTATTATCAGAAAAGCTAACCGTTATAAAGCTTTATACAAACAGCTAAATCAAAAACTTTATAACTTGCTGACATTTTGAGAATTATATTTAACCTTTGTTCCTATTAACTGGAAGTTAATTTTACAGGTGAAGTGAGATTCCTTTAAAACGGTAAGTAAGTTAATTAGTTCATTTTACGGAGTTTGTTCTTATCTTAAGTATTGCAAAGATCACAAAGCTCTACAATTGCATGATATTCAGTGGCGTATCAATTAAAGAAACGATTGAGGAGAGAAACGGAAAAAACTGACTTTGATATAGTTTATAAAATCAATTTATATTTGATGTAATTTTGTAGTTATTTACGTTATTTTTAAATAAAAACATAAAATATTAAAAAATTACTAAGTGATTTTTTCTTCTTCTATCGGTATTGTTTTGTTCTCATATTTTTTATTTATATTTTCAGCATTTGTTATTTTTCAGAGAGATGCTTATATGGAATACATTTATCATCAATAATTTATAAATTATACTGTAAAGATAATCTCCCGGATTCAAACTTCCAATCACTTGATCACTTCGCGAATGTCTTACCGCTAGACCAAACACATCGTACATAGTACACAAAAAAAAAAATTACACTACAAACTTTTGGAAAAATACGACTGCATTGTTTTTCATGTCATGGCTTGATTGAACATTATTTTACTCATCACCTTGGGCATGTCTTTAAAACTGATGACAAATTATGTTCACTGATTTTTAAGAATACTTTTATGAGAAAATTTCTTTAATTTTCAAAATTCATGTCAAATCAAATTGATACTGAATGTGAAAAAAAAATTTACTACAGTTTTATTATCTATATGAAAGTGAAGTCGTCATAATATTATGATAGATATAATACACGAGTTTATATAATAATAAAGTACGAGTAATATGCAATTTAATAATATGAAATGTTGAACTAACGTGATAACATTTTTTCCGGCTACTGATGATACGTTAACCTTAATACATATTCACATAGTAATTAAAATCATTCACCCTTAAGGTGATATCACCAACCTTCAACATTCGTATCGGTACCGTTAGTCTGAATTCTGAGGCTGTATTCTGGTAATCGTTTTATAGGGTGTACAATGTACAAGTGGATTTAATCGGTCGTTCTGTCTTTAGGATGCTCCCAAGGGAAATAAATTATTTAAACATGCTTAAGATTAGTAGAAGACAACTACGTAATTACAAAGCAAATTGGGGACCCAGAATATTCAGGTTGTAGCCCCAAAGTAACTATTGTCCAACTTGTAAATATGAGGTTTTCAAAGGATTTTTATTTAAGCATAATATGCAAATTTATATTATAATTATTTTTATTCGTAAGAAGCCTATTCCTATTACTAACCTAGAGAATTGAATTTTGATTTTATTTTATTTAAAAAATAGAGACGCATACAAGAAATACGTGTCATATTATCTACGAAATTATTACATGTAAGCATTTTTTTTCTGAGATATGTTATTCTTACTAACTTACCACCACGCCGTTTATTTCAACGCAACACACTTATGTTTTCTGGCGTATCATCTCTTATTCTCTTCAAATATGTTTATCATACTTTAAAGTATAATTTATACTCCCAATCGTCATCCATATTCGTTTATAGGGGATATAACTTACAGAAATTTTCCACGTATATAGATTTTTTCGTTGAGATGATTTTTAATTAAATAGTTTGGCCCATACAATTCATGTATTAATAATAAAAACTTAAAATCTTAATAGTAGTAATGTAGTTAGTTCAAAGCGAATAATGTTGATGTACGTGTAGTAGTAGATTAGGCGATCTAGAATTCCATAAGGAAATGGAAAAATAAAATTTTTATCATAAGTAATTTTATTCAAAATTAAGTTTAATTTTATTTTAAAGTTGTTCAAGAGTTAGTTTCTATTTATTTATATAAAGCTTCTCCTCAGATGAAACATAAATTATAAGATAGCGCACGGGATGTTTTGCTTTGTTCTGAGGTATTAGGGAATCTTGAAGAAATTGCTCCAATTTGCTTCCAATTTTGTTTTTATGTCATCGTCAATTTTGTTTTTATAACTTACTGGCGGTCCATGCTTCGTATTTTCAGGGATCAAGGTTTCGTAATAATTTAAAATAGCCGGTTATAGGGAAAGGGAGGAGTTTTATTTGAAAACAAAGTAAATAACAAATAAATAAAAATGCAATCCCTAAAAAGAAACGATGTAGGCAAAATTAGGTCTAGGTAGGGAGGATGAAATATCCTTGGCGAGGTGGGGTTCTTCAGGGTTATAAAGTGCAACACAGAAAATTTTAAAAAGGATGGCATTTAATTTTGAGAAAGAATATATAAGGCCAAGGGGAGGGGTAGTGTATATATTTTACTTAGAGCAACTTTGCAAAATTTGACATAGATCGGTCAAAATGTGAATGATTTTATGGAGAACAGACAGGACGGATAGAGAGACATAGATCAATTTTATATCCATAAATAATCGAAAATTCTTCCATTGGTTCGATATAATTATATAACTATCAATGTTTAAAATGTGGTTACATTTTGATTGACGGTTTCGAGAATCGATCTTTTATACATACGATCGACAAGAATACAAACGTATTGATGACTTACATTTTTTTAAATATTTAACCCAGATATATATACATATATTACAATTTTCATTGTGCTTCGCAAAGTGTACGTTTATTTGAAAGGGAATTAAATAAAGTATGTCCAAGTACTTAATTATTCAACATTTTGTCTCGGGTGTGGAACTCCGCTCGAATATGGATATCTATGCTCAGCGCAACGGAGTGCTCTGCCCGTGTTCATAATGGCTTCACATTGCTTTTTATAGGATGTCCCTTTGGGTAAGTTAATATATTACTAAATTGATACTGTTTTAGATTCCAAAATATTGATGTGTGACAGACTATTTTCTAATTGTTATACGGAGTCCTTTTGAATGTTGGGTCTTTTAGTGCCCTATTGGTGATCTATATTGAAATCCTACATGGGAATTTTTCTTTGATTGCAAAAATTGCAAGAACTAGGATGGTTCGCCGATTTACACTTTTCTCGATAATGATATTGATGATGACAAGGTTAGAAGAAATAAAATATAACATATGTTCACTGTAGGACATACAGCGACGAGAGAATTGAGAATGAGTTCCCGGCCACAATCTACCTCTTTTTATTTAGTCATGGACAATAAAACACTAATATATATTTATCACGAATCTTAATATTGCTATTATTCCCAAATATATCATATGAAAATATAATTATCAACATTCACACGATATACTTAAACAGACGCCAGAAAGGGGTCCCTCGTAGACAACGTTAATCTTTGTTCGAGTGATCGCCGGTTTACACTATCTCGCATTCGGTCGACCTCTGCTTTATTGATAACACGGTTTGTTTATCGATAACACAGGGCCGCCTGCGAAGTTTGTCACATTCTGCCACCTGCAAGAGTGAAATGGTGAGTATTATTATTTTTGGATCCTTTGCCCCATGGAATTTGTTCTTATTTCATTAATTGTTACATTTATCTCTAAAGGAGGCTGCATACGCCAATAATTTGTATTGAATGGCAAATGGTGAAATATTTAAATGGAATGTTTAGAGTAGGACAGCCTATAGTTGCACTCTACATGCAACCCGTTACGTCAAGAATGGCATTCTTTTATTTGGACCATTACCTTGACGCAATAACGTGGAAGTTTGTGTGGAGAAAATATATCAAGAATTTTTCCATCTTGTACAATATTTACCATTATTATTTAGTTAGTTTAAGAAATTTGCCGTTTATCTTTATAGTCATTTTCAGTATATTTGTATAAGCTCGTGTTTGAGTTTCTCTCAAAATCACGAATTACTCATTCTGACCCCAATCCCACTCAATTTAGAATTCTCTTGTTAAACTAAACTATTCTCATAGTCTCATGAAATCCGCTGCTAGTTATCCAGTGAATGCGAAGAGTAGCCACCCCGTCAGGGTTCAACTCTTTTGTAGCTATATATAGAGGGAACAGCATTTATTTCCTAAAATAATGAAGAACTTGTAACAGGTGCGTTTTTATTTATAGAAAATCTAATAAATATCGTTTTACCATAAATTCCCTTCGTGTTCTAATCCTCTGATTATTGTCTCTCGGGTACGGATTCCTTGTAAAAGAAACTCAGTATTTCCAGGAAACAATTACACATTTATTACAACACGTAAGTACAGTTAATATAATATACACAATTCAGAGATGGTCTTAACAGCGCAAAAGAGCTGTGATGACTCCAAACTGATGCGACGACTTATAAGACTGGCTCTCCCCCACTCATCTTCATACTTCCATGGCTGCACATTTGAATTTTTGGTTAGTTTTCGAGTATTCCGTATTAAGTTTGAGTCTTGAATATAAATTCACTTACTACGCTTCGCTAGAATTTTATATATTCTTACAGAGAACACATTATTGTTGTGAAGTTGTAGTTTTTTAGAACATAGTTCTGCGGTGTTTTGAATACAAATTAAATTAATCAATTAGAAAGATATACAAATAAAATTTATTTTCTGAAAAAATATATAGTTGTCACCAGGGATCAATGCAATTTTTATCTGTATATCTTACTAGTTGATTCATATTCTTATAAATAAACAAGAATATATACACGCCAAAATATAAAATAACTGACATTACTACCAAGTTATTTATTTATATATATATATATATATATATATATATATATATATATATATACTGTTTGATCGGCATTTATGACAGTACCAGATCGCCGGTAGCCGTGCGCGTGTAGATGCTCCATTAGGTTTCCTATACCTATCTGTTCTCCCCCCTCCTCTCTTTACGTTGTTTTACAAAGTTGTTTCTAAAGTTCAGGAGAACTGTGACAACAACAAGAAAATCCAGGTTAGTCGTGTTGTTCTTGGTTGGTCCTTCAACCTTTATTGTTCTATCCCTCTACCAAATTGCTAGTACCCTTATTATACCTCGTTTCACCAACCCTCGTGTAAACATTGTTATTTATACGGTCAGCTGACGTACATTGATCAAATAAGTTGTATTATTTGTTTTAAAACTTAGACGTGTAAATGTTTTGTATTCATGTGAGATTTCATTAAAGTTAGCGTGACTCGGGAATTCATGAGCTTCCACCCGATTCTCACCAATGTATTATTAAAGTCGTACATCTGAATTTTTTGTGTTTGGTAACCAAAGCCGTTCTTACTGAATTATCCAGCAACTTGAACACCGAGGACTTTTCCGATGCTTGGAAAATATTTATTCCATGGGAAAAAAAATATCACCGTTATATTGATTTATATGGATGTCCCTGTAGAGATCGCAGTAAGATTGTTTGATATTTAAAATTTATGTTATATGAAATGAAAGCGTAAATGCTTATCAAAGCAACGCTAAGGTGACTTGATAAGTTTGAGATGTGCATGTAAAGAGAGTGTTCGTAATTAGCTGAATGAACATGTAACAATTACCAGTAGCACTCAGAAACTCTATACGAATCAGAGAGATGGGTTAGCGAAACGGCCACCAGTGGCTCTAGATGGCGTTGACGGACGTAGTGCCATGAATTTACCCTCGCGCAGAATAGCGTGGCCCAGAAAGATGCGGAGCCTCTTGGCTGAATATCATATGACAGTGAATTTGGTAGACAATGAGGTTACGTTTACTCTAAGACGTGAGGGTCTGCGCGGAAAACCAAAAGGCTGAGCAGGTCAAATCACCAAAAGCGCGAACGCACATAATTTTTACACTTACACAAACTTCAACGTCATATTTGAATATCTATTTAGTATTTTAATTTAATATATTTTATTATTAGGTCCATATATAAAAAACCAATGATATAATAAAAATTGGTGTTTAATGATTTTTAATTCATACATGTTATCGAAAATCGAATAATAAGTAGCTAAAAAAGATATAAACAGTTTTATAGATAAAAAGGAAAGTGCTATATTTCTAAATAATAAAAAAAATTTGAAATATAGAATTTTTTTTTACCCATGAAAACCGTTTATAAATTTTTTTGCTTTTCATTTTCAACGCTGTTCGATTTTCGATATAATGTATTGCTTGTGATTACTGCGCGGGATATTAAAAAAATGCTGCGCCGTCGCGCACGAGCGCAGTTTAGACGGAGCGTTGATGGCGACCCTGTCTGAATCGATTAGTATTTTTTGAATTGATAAAACAACGAGAAGAGTAATTTACGCTATATGCTTTGAGCAAAGCTCTAAAAAAAAGATTAAATAATACCAAAAAATATTGCAAACATATTAGATTTATTACATTTCATAAGTTGAGCACTGAGCGATACACAACGAATAAGTAACGAATCTACCTCTTTTTCACTATTCAAAAGATTAATCTAATATAGATATATTTTAAATAATATCTTTCGATTCATATTGGTTTATCATCAAATTAATATGATGATGTTATTTTTACCTTAATATGACTATACAATATGAATATATAATAAAAATTAAGGTTCAAGACAGAGAAAAAATTAAAATTTAAGTTTAATAAAGAATGGCTGAGTATCAAAATCAATTGTTTCATTGACTCAAAACAGCATCAAAAACATCACTCTTAAATTTAAACATTGAATATTGGAATATATCTACAAGACCAAAATTGTTCCCAAGCCAGTAAAGTCTTTGCATGGGTGCATTCCTATAAAAATTAGTATATGATGCATTTACATGGAACGGCGCCGACTACCTGGTACTTGGCGCAGGAACGTGGTATACAATCACTTCAGTTAAATTAGGGGCGTCCAGCATGTCGTACACATACAGAGGATAAAAAAAATAGACGAATTTTATTGACAAACAATGTTGCATATTTTCATGAATTGATTGCCACGAGACTTTGGCATCAAATGATGTGGAAGATTTTGGTAAAAGATTCTCAGAACAATGTTTGCTCCACCACCAGCTTTTAATCTAGTTGCATAAACCCCTTCCGACATTTCACAATACGAAACATCTTGTTTTAATCCGAGGAAAAACTTTATCCTACAAAACTGCCACCGCATTGTCATGTTTACGTCAAACTTTACTCCCAGCACCGCACAGCTCTGGCAGTTTGCTCACGACCCGGAGCTTTTGTTCCGATATGCAAAGCTCGAGTTTACCTTATCGCCGTACCTGAGATATCCTGAGATCTCGCGGATGAAGGTTTCCGAGCGTAGAGCTTTAATAAGTATCCTTAAACCGCGGGGATCTTGTAAGCTTTGAAGACTTTTGAGGAGCTGTTGATGATAGCTTTGACCAGAATTAGTTGATTATCAAACCGTGAACCTATTCTTCTGCACAAACTAGAGAAAAACTTAGAGAAAAATTCATGTACTTTAAAAATAGACATGAAACCCGATTTCATTATTCCTGTAACATAACTGTATTTGTAAAATAATTATTAGTTAAACAATATTTTGATTATATTATATTTAAGGATTTAAAACTTTTCGAACTTTTGATAACAATAAAATAATTTTGTCTCTTTAGCCATAAAATGACCATTTGAAATGACAATTGATTTCTTTTCATATTTTATTTATTGATCAGTATAATGCACCTTCCCCGGTTAGGAAAGAGATCCAGGTTTGAATCCCAGTGGCGCAACAACAATATTTTTCGATAAAATTGATTTTATATGTATATGTTTCTAATTATTATATTTAATTAATATTTAAAATATCACAGACCTATGTTCTGAATAATTACAACTTCACAATAAGAATGTGTTCTAATTATTTCATTGGACTAAAATTCAGATACGCCCGTATTATCAAAACTGGTCGACAATAAATTAATTAAAGTAGTTCATGAAAAGTTTTTATTTTTTTAAATTAAGAATTATGTCTAACTACAAAGTCAACGCTATAAGTATAAAAAAATAAATAACTGTTTAACTAAAGCTATGTCCTTGGAGGAATCACAGTTAGATGGTGTTTAGAATTTTTTTAATATGGAAATGCCGTTATGTTAATAAAATTTGTCTAGTAAATTCTGTAAATTGTATACTTTGTTGCCCTTTAAAAGTTAGTCTCTAACTTTTGATCGTTAGAGCTCTTTGAATTTTCATGTTTCAGGAGTTTTAAGTCTTCGCTTTAAAGTCAAGCGTTCCTTACAAAATGTGACACGAATAATTATGACAAAATTATGAATTCGGCCTAAGAAATTGTTCGTAAAACAATTTTGATTTTGTGCGCAGATACTGAAATTTCACGAATAAAGTATTTCAGTAATACCCATGAGATGTTGAAACTTTGTTTGTAAATATTTTATTTCGATTTAAAAATTAACCAACATACCATTTTGTTAAAAGGACATAATTAAAACATTTATAAAATAGAAATATAACGTCAAACGAATAAAACAGTGCTCATTCTTATTATTTTAAGATACAATTAAACTTCCGTGTCCAATTGTTTAAATATACATAAATAAGTGCAAAATTTGTAATTCAAAATCAACTTGGCTGCAGTGCAAACGGTTATTCCTTGTCTCTGCCGCATGATAGCCAACTGAACTCACATTTTAAGTAATGTTTACAGTAGTCACGGATAGTCTTTTTTAACAAATCTTAGTCCATCTTTCAAAGATGCATATCTCGAATTTGTTGATTTTACAGCAGATGATATATTAACAAATTGTGTGGAATTTTTCATTGTTGAAAAATAATAAAAAAAATAATCTTACCAATTTCTACGAATATTTTTTGGTATAAAGATAGTGTGAGGTGTACTTATTCCATAAACATTACATTACATTACTATCATTTATAAGAATGACACATCGAAATAAGAGTGGTTACGTCAAAATAATAATACTATCGCTGTATATAAATAAAAAAAATATTACCGCTGTAGCATAGTTGGATAATGCACCTTCCCCGGATAGAAAAAAGATCCAGGTTCGAATCCTGGTGGCGCAACAACAATATATTTCGATAAAATTGATTTTATATGTATATGTTTCTAATTATTATATTTAATTAGTATTTAAAATACTACAGACCTTTGTTCTGAATAATTACAACTTCACAATAAGAATGTGTTCTAATTATTTCATTGGACTAAAATTCAGATACGCCCGTTTGATTAACTCAAATTAGACAAAAAACGAGATACGCTGTTTTGAAGGATGGACTACGAAATGTGTGTTTTTTTTCAGTGTAGCTATATTTTGCTACTGTACTCAATAATTGTACGATATCGGATGTAAAGAACGAGATTATTACAATCAATTCTGATTGCTCAGGCTAACTTTGTTAAGTATTTCTACATACGAACGAGTTCTCCGAATGGAATTCATTCGTACGTAGAAATACTTACTGTATCTGTTGTTTCTAAAAGAAAAATTTTAATAAACTTTGTCTTACTGATTTGTTACGACAACCTATTTTGTTGATTTATTTCATTGAGCGACTGATCTTATCTCTTCTTCTTTTTTAGTAGCCTCATAGGACTCAGAAATCGCCGTACATCCTATTGACATCGCCGTTGAGGTTCAGTTTGCTGGGCATTTGCCTATGTCTTGCAAGTCTGTCTTTACATTATCCACCCGCCAATTAATATTGATTATGTTAGCTTATGTATGAGAACCTTACGCGCGTTATGAGATTCATCTGCTCTTGCTACATATTCCTACCACTGCAACCCTCTTGCTTTCACCTTCCACAGGTTATCTGAGGCGGTGTATTGATTCTGAAGTTCCATGTTCTCTAATCTCCGTGGTGAGAGATAATCGAGGTAAAGCAATCTGCATATCTACAAAATAGGGCATACGCTGATAGTAGCTATAAAGGTCCCTATACAGTCAGCAGCCGAGTCTTCGTAAATTTTGTATGCATAGAATATTGAAACAATCATTTAGTTTGTACGGTATACCTTTGACCTTGTCTCGAGCGTCCGTGAACATGCGCCAAATGGTCTGGGCTATATTTTTAAATAATAAAATAAAATTTCCGCCATGTATTTATTTTATTTAAAAAAATATATTATAGGTTATGTAAACCAAAAGAGTACATAATTTTCATTTCAATTCCAGCAGTTTATGTTTCTGGGATTTATTAACACCTGGAGTTGTTATTGGTTACTAGTAACATCTGTACAAGGTTTAAGACAAGGGTTGCAACATCCGCAGTCAAAATCATTACCACAAATTCGTAGAGCATTGGAAGCCGAGATTTTCGAGTTACAGAAGCCATTAGGGAGAAGAAATATTTTCAAACAAAACCACTGCCTCAGTTAGAGCTCACTACAATTAAACCAATTGTATCGTATAAGCTTATAGTCTGAAAAAGTTAACTTTGAAATAAAGTGAATGTAAAATCTTTTTATGAGTTCAATAACTTTATGCAAAGCGTATAAAATTCGGTTTATCTTTTAATTAGACTAACGTATGTAATAAAATTACCTCTCATTTTTTAAAGTTAATAAAAGCTAAAAAAGATTTCCTAATTTCTAAAATGTTATCTAAGCAGTAGATTTTAATAAAGTATACACAATTTAATTACATTTTTTTTAAATATTATACAGAAAACTTCGATTATCCATGTTTCCGCATTATCAGAGCAGTGTTTTTCAAAAGCTTTTTATCAAATTTTAACTTCGAAAGTATAGTTTAGAGTACGTATATAACTGACGAGAACCTTTCCCACTAACTGGCATATAATAATAATAATAATAGTAATAATGTGTTTATTCCTGTGTGATCAGGTTTTTTTTTTTTTGGTCTTGATCTTGTTTATATTAGAGCACATATAAAAATATTTATGTATGCACTATATTAAGAATAAATAAATAAATAGTCACCCGTAGGACCCAGCAGCAACCAATCTTTTCTGCTAGTGTATCGTGATCCTAAAAGAACAAGGTATTTTGGCCAATATTGATTTTTTTGTATCAAATATACTACTTGCAAACTGAAACATCAATACTGTGATATTTTTCTCCGTGGCAGGTGAATAACTATTTAAACAAGATAATAATTTAATATAATGCTTAAAAGTAAGGGATTAATTCTTCTGAAAGATCATAAATCTTTCTGCCATAATAATACGGTAGTCGTACCAAGTACAGTTGCCCGCACTAGATCAACTATAAAGTAAGAGTTATATGCCCAGGAAGTTAGATCGGTCAACATGCCGGTTTATTTACTGAGCCAGCCTATTTACTTGAATAATTTATGACGACTTAACCTCAAACACAATCACGTGACTATAAGGCCGGTTGTTAGTACTAAACGTTAGTGTAAAGACCAAAGTTTAATTGAATTATTATCTAGTTAAATATTTTATATAACTTTCACGCTGTTTTCTCGCGGAAGTAAGCAGAGAGGATAGAGCGCCGCACTCTTCTATCTAGACACAATTCTCGCCTCATTCACATTCATGTATCTTCTCATACATGTTCCGTGATTATTGAGACTTTTAATAGAACCATCTTCTTGTATCTGGTTTGCCTGATCTTGCCTGGTGCCATTAACACTAGCGTCATATAAATTTCTAACCATTCTCTCCTAACTCATCCGTTCCATGTGACTAAATGTCTAGGGATTCTATATCATCGACTTTTTTCAATTCCCGAGTCAAAATTCGAGACCGTGAGTTTGATTTAATTTAAAAAAATATAATATTCATACATAATGCTAGCTATAAGTATAGTAGCTGTGTAAAAAATATACGTTAATATTAATTTTATAAACAAATAAAAACTGATACATATTTAAAATGTATTAAATAGAAAGATATACACAAAAAATCAATTTATAGGTATATTTAATTATATAAATAGTTTAATTTTTGAGAAATAAGCTCACAGAAACGTTCTATGTACTAGTATACGTGATATACCCGTGCAAATGATATTCTAATAAAGTTGGCATTCTACTATAATCAAAATGATAGTTACAAAATTTAATAATCTCCGATGTGAAAATCGTACTGTTTAATATCATACAAAGCAGATAAAAGTATATCGTTATGTAAAATCTGATGGCCGATCTGTGACATTGAACTTAATTGTATGCCACGTATTTTATAAAAATTGTATGTATATTTGTAACGAAAAAATATTAGATTTGTCGAAAGTTTAAAGAATATATATTGAATCGTTAAGGTGTGCTTTTCAGTTTGAAATTCGAGAAATTATACCCGAATTTCATATGCTTTCAAGATGAGGCTAATAGTTAAATTCTAATAAGTATCAAATAAACAATTGAAGAAAGAGAAAGGTTTGGATAGAAAGAGAATACAAATTGTTGATTTTTTCGCATTCAATACAAGTGTCAAAAATAACTTGTATCTGGAGTCTTTTACACGGTTTTTCATATTTTTCATATGGAATAAAATTGAAGTTTGTGTTGTCACTTGAGTTAATCCATCGAAAATTAAATAATTCACTGGAGTACCTAATTCATATATAGGAATATGTTTTGAAATCAGAAAAAGTACCAACATATATTCAGATGATCGCTTAAATCAATGTTCTAAATTAAAAAAATTATGACAGCTTCAATTTATTATTTTGTTTTAATATTATCGATTAAAAATGTCATGTTGTCGTTTTGGTGATAGGTCTGTTTTATAATTACATACTATTTAGAAACAGATAGCTAGTGCTTAAAAGACAACAGTGTTATTAATAAGCGAAATATTAAATAGCGACATATATAAAAAAGCGTACATAAAATGATTACTTTTTTAAAATATTGTTTTTCCTTAAAATCAATAAAAAACATGAAATTTATGAAATTTGTTACTAATGTTGCTAATTAGTTCAATATTAATTCATATTGTAGATGAAATATGCGTGAAATCATATATTTTAGGCATTTTTTAACGAAAATAATGACAACGCCGACTCGACATCCGTCATGGGCGGATAGACCGAAATAATGAAGTTTGATGGACAATTAAAATTATTGTCTTTTATAAGATTGAAAATATATTATTTAAAAACTAACTATTATGTTTTTTATATAAATCTTAGTTTTAAATATAATATTTTATTTAAAAACGTATGCTTTCACTAAAACAAAGTATTTTTAAAACGTCGAAAATTGATAATATATCTTAAAAATTGAATGGTTATGACTATATTAATTTTTATTATTTTGTTAATTTGTCTCAATTGATGTTTATTTCCTTAGTCTTGATTTCAAGATAAAAAGAAAATATATTTCGTTTATGCAAGAATTTTCCAGATTAAAACAATTTTGTTGTACGCAGATAATGTATCTAATGATTGCGGTCTTTCTTATAATGGTTGTATTTTCTAAATCAGGGCAAAAAACATTCAGTTTATTAGTTTTAAGTTAGTATAAAGGTCTTATCAAAGTAAACATTAAAAAAAAATCTAGTGTATAACTTCTGATATAAGTGAATAATAAAAACAAAAAAAAAGTCGCGTCTTAATTCCTTTAACAAAGATTACTAGTTTATCTGTCAATGATTATAAAATCTTTTACTGTTTTAATTATTTTTAGTACCAAATCTACAAATCTAGATTTGGTACTGTTAAATTATATAAATGCATTATACTTAACGCGACTATTGTTTTTGCTTCTGCAGCTGGCATTAAGCTAATTTTTGTTTTTGTATATTAGCTTTCTCAGACAATCAAATACCGCAGGTTCTGCGCTCTGTAACTACGTGTTAAGTAATTGTTTTTAAATTAAACTGCATTTTTCTAAGTAAAACTGCATTTTTTATATAATCGCATACTTAAAACAATTAAGTAGAACATATTAATTCTTAATATTATTGTGAAGATGCAGTTTTTTCAGATCATAGTTTTGCGGTATTAATTTGTATTAAAATACCACAGAACTATGTTAAAAAAAACTGTTACTTCACAATAATAATGTCGACTGTCAATAACTGATTGTCGAATTATTTATTACTTCATAATGTGGAGGTAGTTTTTTAAAAATGCAATTAATATTATATATTATATGTACACATTGAATAAAAAAACACATTCGTCTATAAAAATAACAAAATAATTTAAATAATTCATAAAATAATATACAATAAAAAATAACAATTAATAAATATACATAACGCAAGACAAGAGCGTACGTATTTAGGTAAAGTCAACTAAAGTACCCTAATAAAGTTTTTCATATAATTTTATCTCATACAAATTTTCTTTCAATATAAGACATGAATTTATCCTAAAGATAAAAAATCACATTTTACAATAAAGTATAATCCTCTGGTTGAACAAACCGACAAAATCAATTGCATCAGAAAATTTTTTGGGAATACCTAAATATTTTTCGACTTATATCTTGTTCATTATTCGCCATTAATACTGCATCATTGGCGAACAATAAACAGCATACAATCAAATCGTCCATTTTCGCTTATATATTAATACATTATATTAGCTTGTATTTCAATGAATCTTATTGAGGGTACTAGTTGCAATCTAAGCAACCTCCACACATTTTCATTTGGAAAAAAACATGAAAAATTGATAGAAGATTGAAGAACAACATATTTATTAATAAAAATTAAATGAATCAACTAGAAAGATATACAGAAATAAATCTACCTATAGAAAAAATATTCAGTTGCTACAGAAAACGCATTCACCATTCCGCTTAAGCAATCAAACAGGTTTTTGACAAATTTTGAACTTAATATTTTGTTCCTCTTTCAAATTGATACATCCATTATTCCATTTTTAAAAAGTATATTCTTTTTAGAGAAGTGTAAAACAAAAAAAAAATATTATACTATTGTATCATTGTACTATATTAGATTAATAAACAAATAAAAAGTTAAAAAAATATATATTGCATATCTACTTGCTTACTTTCTTTGTCTGTGCTATTTATTCAAAACATTCAATATTTTCTCTACTGATATTAAAAAAAATAATATATCATTTACGTTATTCGAAGTTATAAATATCATAATAAAATTCATGTTTATTTTATTAGAGCGCAGTTTCGCAACATTAAATGTATTTAAGATTATTTAAAAAAAAATCATTAATGATGTCAAATAAACTTTTTATTACTTTTCTTGAACTGTAAAGGTTATTATAAGTGTTACGATATAATAAAGAGCTTTAATGAATAGATTTCGATGAATTTGTTTCAAATCAATATACTCGTGTTTCCTCCTTCGTATATAGCGGGTCTTTTTAAGGTTCAAATCAATTTCCTTCCAACATCTACCCTTCTCTCCTCTCACATAACACATGCTCCTCGGGTTAAACAGACCCTAACATGGGGGGCCTGTCCTTATTGTGGAATAATATATTTAAAAAAAGATAAATAGTTCTATAAAAGTGTAGGACTACAGAACTTTGGTATGCTCATAACCTAATTTAAACATAAACAAGGAAACTAGGAGAAAACAATTGGCTAGTAAGTTAATACCATTTTCAAATAACAAGTAGATAGCTGAGTTTGAAAATAATAAGAAAATTGATGTCTTCTGTATAATATTCTCTATTAAAAAACAATGGTTTTAAAATAAATATTCTTACTATTTTCAAACTAAGCTAAACGCTATGTTATGAAAATAAAACTAAATTTGCGGTCTTCTAGAACGAGGCTCGAACAGTACACCAATTTATCACTAGACGAGTGTCTTACCACTGTCTAATAAACGCGTCACGATAAGATGAAATTTGTAACTTTAATTTTCTTTTATAATATATCAATAATTTCCTCAGCAATATTCCGTAACAGTGATAATTTATTTTGAAAACAACTCATAATTTTCCGAATCGCATAATCTTGAAATACGGAAATTTAAATTGGCGTGTTTGCTAGATTAGACAGTCACCGACTTTTTTTAAAGTCATCTAAAGTCAAAAATGAAAAAAATCAACAACATAGATTAATAAGTTAGCGACTCTATAAGACCTCAAACAAAAAATTCTAGATAAATGGTTCAAATTCTCTTATTTACTTTATATACATAAACAAATTCATTACTTGCTTAATGTTATTTACAAAATGCATTAATAATAATATATTCTATTTTTTTAATACAAATTAAATGCATCAATTAGAAAAATATACAAATAACATCAATTTTATCGATAAATATTGTTGTTGTTACCGGGATTCGAACCAGGATCTCTTCCGATTCGGGTAACGTGCATTAACACAGTGCATTGACAACAAATTTTCGAACCTATATGCTATACTTTTCAAATTAATACATCTATCGTTCCATTATCTATCTATATATCTATCGTATTACTCAAAGATATTTGAGATACCGTAAAAAAAATTAATTAAAGAAGATGGGTCTCAAATGATTTTGTCGTTTACAATTTGTATTTTTTTTCTTTTCATAAAAAGTTATAATAAAAACAAATAGTGATAGTTTATACGGTACTTACATCAACTAACAAAAACATAGTTATGAAAATCATTTAAATACAACGCGTAAGGCTTAAAAATTCAGTATATCAAAGTATTGATGGAGTAACAGGGAGAAGCAAAATTCAATTTTGAGAATAGATTAATATCAAATATTTTGGTATTGCGTCATTAAAGTCAAGTATCTCTACCTACACTATTAAAACATGAATAATTTCCATTTCTACGAAATTCAATGTTCATTTTTATGACCGATACTTAATTTTTCCAGAAAAATCAACAAAATTTACCATTATTGCCACAAAATGATGTCTCTAAAATTGAAAAAGCTACTTTTATATAAACGCGAAGTGTTGGCGAGATGGCGATAGGGCACATTTTCAATTGATGAAATTTTTGGATGGATACTTACCTACCGTGATTTTATAAATTACCGGGAGTGAGAACAATCGTAAGATTTGAGACAATTTATAAAATTACGACATATATAACGTAAACAAAATAATAATCCCTGACAACAAAATCGTAAAATTTTCAAAAATCTGTAAAATACGTCTCATAAAAATTTATACCCAAATCTCACGTAGCCAAGTAGTAGAAATAGAGGTCAAATCTCGATCATCGAAGTCGTTTAGTTCAGTTTGAAAAAAATATGATTCATGGTCGTATAGTTTTTTACCAGAAAAATAAACGGGATATAATTTACTAAATTAAGATCAGTTTCTAAAATAAAAACCGTTTAAAATTTCAATTTATTTTAAATATTAGCCAAAACATGAAAATAGCGGAGCAGTATATTTTACATCTAAATAGTACTAAGTAGCTTGTTGATGTAGTGGTTAAGACGCTGGTCTAGTGATATAGCGGTCGGGGGTTCGCGCCTCGAAAATAGGACGCTAACAAGTTAGTCCTATTTTGATAGTACAAGCGTTTAGCTTAGTTTAAAAATAATAAGAATATTGATGTGACATCTATTCCGCGCACGCATCACCATTTATATTTAAAAATTAAAAAATACCCCAAAAACCAACACAAATATTATTTAGCAATAAATTGTTACAAACAGCAGTCGAAAGCCTAAGGTATTTAAATACATTATTTTTAATATTTATTGCAAAAATATTGTGGTTAGTCATTTTTAAATAACGTGGCTAAACACGTGACAAAATGTAAGTTATTGTATAGTTTTATTAAAATGATATTTTTATACCAATGCAAACGAAAAATTCTCATGCAAAATCAACGGATTACAATTCAACCGATTTTTAAAAGAAAACTTACAGTTTTACTTTTAGAATATATGAATTAAATGTATGGAATACTCGTATAATAAATATTTTTTTAAATTTTCCAATACTAGGGAGTTTTTTGGTAAGCTGAAAATAATGTAAAGTCTGTTAGCTGGTTGTATTTACTTTGCATAGCAACCAACAGTATCTTTTTTTTGAGGCGATGTACAAGGAATGAGAAGCGGAAAAAAACTAATGCTGAAAGCGTATGTAAGTACATTAAATTTGATGACTTTCTGTGTGGACATTGTGGCTTAATTGGTAAGCAATATACCGAAAATAGGGATGTATTATAATATATAGTATACCTTTAATGTATGAAAATAATATGGGAATGTTTTGGATTCGGGTACCAATAAACTACTACTACTACTACTACTACTACTACTACTACTATTTTTAAATTCAGCTAAACTCTTATATGCTATATAATATAAAATAACTAATATGGCGGTCTCCTAGGACAAGTCTAGAACTCCTGACCATTTGACGACTAGGCGAATTTTATACCAGTAAACTAAATAAGCACATTCATTTAATATGATTTATAATAATGGTTACTTAAATACTAAAAAAGTTATTATGTGCTTACCTCTTTATTTTATATATGTCAATCCATATTAACGTCGTAATATATTTTTTTTAAATCTTGTCTAATGTATGCACATACTACACACGAGTAATTTTGCTCTGTTTGTTCTAAATAAATATATTATTTTTGCATCATACGCTTGATTTGAAGTTATCTAAGTCATGTTTCATTCGTTTCGAGATATTTAATTGATAATTGATCGAAAGATATTTTTATATTACACAAGACAGTATTTCAAAATATATTTAGTCTACTTGATTTAAAATTTATTTATACATATAAATGTAGCTTATGAAGAAATAAAAAATTTAAGGTTGAAATTACTCTATTATCAAAATAAACGCTAGCGGAATGCCGATGATATCGTAACAATATATTGAATATAACGCTTCATATTTTTCATAATTGTTACAATTTACAACATATTAATTTAAAACAATGTAACGCAAAACAATTGATGCACAATTTTTTTCAATTCCTTGACTTAAAACACTTTCATAATAAAGTGCATATATATTATATTTTATACATTTCATTATATATGAAAAGAAAGAACTAACGTTATTTGATTTTTTAGATCAAAATGTCATAAGGAGTTTCTGAAATATTTTTTTGGTTATTTACAAATCATTATGAAACCATGTAAATAATAATAATTACAACCCTCCATCCCCCGGCGGGAAAAACGCTGAATAAACCTTACCCGAAGATATTCGGCCCCAGAACCCCGAGGCGTTCCATTCTGAATATGAATTCAAAATGATGCGGATGAAAGGAAACCGGAAATTGAGCACGAAGGTCCATGGTGAGTTTTGCCACCCGTGGAATCTTCCAGAAAAACGGTTCCAACAAAACGGAACGGAACGGCTGGAAACGAGCTGACCGCTTTATTACGTATTGAATACCAAGCGATATCCTTGAATCGTATGTTACCACGTGAAATATATTTTATTCAATAAAATCAGTTTTTATTTTAGTTTTCATCACGTATCTGCGGTTCAAAATTGGTATCATTGGAAATGAGGATTTTTATGTTAAAATGTATTAGTTCATTCTTCAATAAAATGTTTTTATTTTCAAAAGTACTTAGCAATATTTTAAATTCATTCATTAACGTTTTACATTATCTGACAATGTTACACACTTAACATTGACTGGAAATCGTTCACTTTCAAAAAAATTACACAAATATGAAGACAATGTATGATTCAACACAACACAATACACTAATGATTCACTTTTTTCATAACACATTCACTAAACATTTTTATTGTCTCCATTTTTTAGCTTTCACAGTAGTCTATCCAAGTAGTCAGAACAGTGCTTTATATATCAAAGGCGTGGATACCTCCTACATCCCACACAGTAAATAAATAAACGTATTATATCATTGTATGTTCACTTCTAAAGTATAAATAATTCATGTAAAACAAATGTCAAATAAATAAATAATTATATTAAATGGATATAATATTAATAACCAAGTAATATTCTTCGGAATAGATTTATTAAGAAAACTTTAATTAACAATAATTTTCTATATAAGTAAATTGATACTGCATGCAACATAACATAGTGGTTATGAAGGAGGTTACGTTAATGAAATATATTTTTATAAACAATACTAATGCCCCAATTTTGATAATTAATACTAGCCTGCCCGCTGCTCCCGCACCGGAGAAAACGTATCAAAAGACTATGAAGAGTAAGAACAAAAAGTGAAAACGATGAAGAAAAATTTTTAAATTAGAAGTATCAAAAAAAGTGATTTTCCATATTAAAAAAGACTTTACTTACTTTTGTCAATCTCCAGAAGTTTTTAAAACAAAAATAGTGTCTAAACTCATAGAGAAAATAATAATGTGTCCACGGGATATCTCTTAAATTCAAATAATAAGCAATGTGCCTTTAGAAGACAAATCATCAATCCTAGATGTTATACAGATTACGTGTCGAAGGCGCCAGCTATTTATATTATTTAAAAAAATATTTTATCCATAAAATCGGGTCTTCTAGATAATTCTCGTAAGACAGACGCAGTATACTTTATTCAATAATTAATATTCCTTAAGAACGAATGTCTCCATTCTTCAGGAACTCCGCATCGAAGAAACGCTGTAAACAACATACAGAAAAATAATTCTTTCATACTTTGAACATGTTTCTGGAAGAGATAGAGATACGAGTAATATAGAGAAATGAGTGATCATGGAAAATATATAAGGATGAATAGTGAAAGGTCGCTTTCCAAAACGATGGACATACTAAGTCCAAGGTATGATCAGAGCCTCGCTACACGTCATAAAGAGTGTAGGCAATCGCATTGCTCGATACATATGTTGTATAAATATGTAGGTTAAACTATTGTGAATATGGATCAATGTCTACATGGGAGTGTTGTAAATGAATCAGAAAGATCACCTCATGTGAGAGTGGTGGGTGCCCCAATAATAAAACATTGCTCACGCGTCCGTGCTTAATGATCGCAGAGAGTATTGTATGTATAGCCAAAGCAGGTTACTTATTTACTAACTTACCATCAAGCCATTTCCCCGCAGGGGTAGGCAGAGAGTATAGGACACTTCTATCCTGATACTCGTTAAGTCTCGCATCATCTTCTTCATTCATACATCTTCTCATACGAGCTCGCCGGTCGTTATCTAGTTATGGTGCCATCAACACTTGCGTCATGTATCTTTCTTACCATTCTCTCCTCATTCATCCATTCCAAATGATAAGCGACCATTTCTTAATCTTACTCACTATACTAATATCTGCTTTACATTCATTTTTTATTCTCTCATAAATGAATCTGATATATACGTCAAGTAATCTCATTTCCACTGCATTCAGTCAACTTTCGCTCCTCTTCTGCCAGTTCTGGGTCTCACTTCCAAACATTATTGTCGGTACCGAAACTCCATTGTGAACCGCTAGTTTTGCCTCGGTTGACAAGTTCCTATTAGCTATAAATTCATTTAATGCGCCGTTCACTTTGTTCCTTATAATTACCTTCCTTTCGATATCTTTCTGTCTTTCCGTTTCTGTCAAACATGCTTTGCAAATATGTAAACTCATTTACTCGTTCCAAACATTCATTACCTACAAGTATTTTGCATGTTGTCTTGCTTTCATCCTTCTCGAGTACCCTCACTTTTGACTTGCTGACATTCATAAGAAGGTCACTTCTCTTGCATACATCGTAAATTCTAAGCAGGTTAAGAAACGAAAACTACTAACGATAGACAATTACTTTTTTGCTGAACACAGATTACAAATTTAGAGAAATAGTTAAGTTAAGCTCTTGAATGGCAGTCTCAGTCTATCTCTTTCATCATTTTTCGTGTAATTCTGCTGATATTTTCTTATTGAGGATTTTGTAAATAAATACCAATATATCAAAATATTTTTTCTGCTTAAAAGTCAGGTATGATACTAGATTTAATTTTATCAATGTATTTTTTACCACAATCTAAACCATTTTCAGATTAAAAATTTTCTCCCAGCAACCTCGTTGACGTAACAACCCACAGGTGGTAGTAGAACTGCCCTTATATAGGGTAAATCTACTGCATGTCTAAAAAAACATTAAAAATAATAAGAAAAATTTCATTTTTTCAGGTAAAAGATGTGATTGGTAAATACTCATTCATCTCACGAATTTCTCCTGTTCTTTACCTTTGAAAAAAAGAAACAAACTCTGCCAAGGCAAAGATCTTCCGCCGCGAACGATATTACGTATTCATGAAAACGGTCCATAAGTTAGATTTACACCGGTCTCGGGTTTCGCTCCGTTTGTAAGAATACAGTATTTTTCCATTAAGTGTGTGGACTTTTATGAATAAACTCCAGAGATCTGGAGTACTGGGGAATTGTCGCAAGCTGTGTTCGGTACTCTTATATCCGTTTTATTTTTATCGCTACCTGAAAGAATAATTTGAGTTATAGGCTTTCAACGCAGGTACAACAGATGCCGTCTTTTCTTTTTTTTTAAATGTACTTTTTTAAACAACTCTATTGTCAAAATGTGCTTGACTTTAAAACATCAAAAGATAGAAATTTCTTGAAAAATTTTGGCAAATTTCTCGAAAAATTTTTGGAAAATTCTTGGGTATTTAAATTACTTCTGAACATGTTTTAGTCAACTAAAATAATAAACAAATAAGTAACTATCAAAACATCACATATAGTGAAAAATATTAAACTTACATACTTACTTATATATGACTCTAATTTATATAAATCACGGATTTTTAGAGAAAACGTGATGCAAAGGGTGTATTTAAAAATTTAAAAAATAATCATACCATTATTAAGGGAACATATTCTTATTGTGAAGTTGTAATTATTCAGAACATAGGTCTGTGATGTTTTAAATACTACTTAAATGTATTAATTATTAAGATATATATATAAAATTACTACTAGACTGCAATCTGTGTTAAAGTAGATAGTTTTTTTTCATGCTGTTGTGTTATATAATAAAAACAAAAATTCATTAGGAATAAAACTAAAAATAGAGAGGGAAAAAAAACAAAGAAAATATGTAGTGGGAGTGTTGTAGAACTAGTGAATTATTAATGTAGGCACTGTATAATGATTATGTTAGAATATTGGATAGCGATACTTTTGATTGATCTCCACCCAATTGGATCATACGAGTATATCGGGTCCATATTTGTACAATCTTATTTGAAGTGAACGATTTCCAGTTGGTGCTGAGTGTGTTGTACAGTTTCGGAGCTAAGAACATGTAGAATCGTTGATAAATGTCGTTGCTCTCGGAACTGGTATGTAGATGTTCGTTGTATGTAACATAAGTCATGAACTAAATTGAAAGTATATGTATGTAATATTATGTACATATATGTAATATAATATGTGAAAAAGATTTATTTTTTTTAATTTACTAATATCAAACATTTTTCTAATATTTTAAAAATAAAAAATTGAAAATAAATCAAATTTATGAAGTTTTAAAATAACAAAGTTACATCATATTTTAAGCAGTACCTAAAATATGTTATAAGAAGATTAAGATAATAAGATATAGGATTTGTACAATAAATAATGTAAAACTCTAATTATAAAATCTATGGAAAGCGTGTTATAAATATATATTATATGAGTTATCATGTCTGAAAACAGACTAATGTAGCCCACACCTACCCGTTATTTAGTTCATCAAAATATTACATTGTATGTAAATTTATGGTCTATCAAATCACACTTTGATGTGAAAAACGGGTATAAAACGTTAATCGAATAAATGTGAACACGTTTTATAATTAAAGTATAGTAATTAAAGGCCGGATGAGTTTTTAAACGTGTATTTAGTGGTATGTCACAGATTTTTTATATATGCTGTTTTATATTACACTGTGTTTAGTATACAGATCAGTAATTTGCATAATTCTATTGGAAAATTTTTATTATAACATTTTTACCTAAATTATTACAACTACGTTTGTAAAACGGTATCATCACCTCAGAATAGCGGTACCATATTTAGAGCATAATAGATTCACGGTTATCTAAGACTTCGTTAACGTTTTATGTATATTTGAGTATATTTTATTTTAATAACCTTTCCGCCAATTAACCAACAGCTAATAAATTATCTTTTTTAAAGTAATATAATACATAAAATGCATTCTTCATATTTGTATATTATTTACTTATTTACTTTTATAGTACTTACTATTTTTTATTTTTAATACATTGAACATTGCATTTACTTTAGTTTTACGTTGTATTTATATGATATCTAATTGCATCTTGTTTTACTACATTGAACATTGAACAATGCAGTTGATTTAAGTTTTACAATTTATTTATATGCTATCTAATCGCATCTTATTTTACTCTTTATATATTGTTCCGTATTCATCGAACATATTTTTGGCGCTTCTTGAGAATCGGTCACGACCTATATTATTGACACTATTCCACGTTAAAATTCCCACCCATCCTTTTTCCCTACTGCTTGACCAGCGGGAATAGTGACCTTGATGTCAGCTGACGTTAACGCGATGCGATACTTGTTCGGTTGAGACACCGCGATTGGATTAGCGGTGTGGATTTTTTTCAAATCCGGTGCATCAGTACTGTATTGTGATCCTGTGATTTGTGCACAGTGATTATTGTATGAGACGCAGGTGAAGTGATTGATATCGCCGTCTTCATTTGGAAGCGGAGATCTGCCCGCCGCGTGCTGTTTGTGTGATCTCGGCTACGACTGCGGGAGTAACGGAGGCATCATACACGAGGTAAGGCTAGCAGTCCTTCATATTCCCGATTCCCCAGATCCACTGGTCCTTCAGCTGGACTCCCTATCCCATCATCGATCCTTATCCCCGTTAATCCAAGTCCCTTATTTCCTTCTTTTCTTCTTTTACCGCCCCCCGTTCGGCGATTCCGATTTACGGCCGGAATCGTTGTAATCCAATTCGCGGGACGCGCGACTCGAAGATCGCGTAATTCTTCCGGTAGATCCTATTCGGCGCGAAATCTACATTTTCTTTTCATATATATATATATTTGTACATTGAATATTACACTTAGTTTACTGTTAAACCGAAAAAGCGCTGTCTGCTATAATACAGTAAAATACTAGTGTAGCAGGTAGGGTACCGGAATAAATGGTATCCGATTATAAAAATATAACACTCTGTACAATGAATCAAAATAAAAAATTATTTTAATATCTTTACATGTATTTTCTTGCAGTGAAAACTTCAGAGTATATTCGTGTCATCAATATTGTTAGTCACAAATTAATACTCCTATCTGGATTTTGGTAGAAAATTCATTAAAATAGTAGTATCAAATAACAAATCACCCTTCAAGGGTGGATTGCCTTAATGATAGAATAGAAGCATAAAGTATAAAATAAATGTAAAAACATAATAATCTTATCCCTAAATTCAAATAAAAATGCGTATGCAGATATAAATATCAGATACCCAAGTGTGCAGCCAAATTTAATTTATTTAAGGACTTTAAGTATATTGTATTTGTGAATTTAAAAATTCATGCAGTATAGTAACTTGCTATCATTATAAGTGTATTCATGATTTACAAGTGTTTTGTATAATTCTTCGTTGAACTCGAAAATAATTAAATTGGATTTTTATTCAACAAATTAGAGATATCTCATAGAGATATCTATAATTAATTAATTAATATTTTATTATATGAGAACATATGAAAGTATGGATAATTACAGAGCTTGTCTTCGGCTGGCTTATGTGATCACTTTACATAATGTAACGTTCACCAATCTACCCATAATCAACCTCAATAAATATCAAATTTTTAGAAGTTATACAGGTTTAACAGACCTAGTCCACAACATTTTATGGGTGGATACCTGACCATATTACGAGTCAAAAATGTACAAGGAATATGTACAGATTCTGCATTGTTACGGAAAAACATATTGTATGAAATTTTTACAAAATCCTATTATGCTTGAAATCTATGTACTTCGAAATAAATACTTGAGGAATTGTTCCATTATTTATCAATATCTTTGATTCAGGCCCTAAATTATTTAAGGAAGAATAGTCTAGCCACTCCAAATTCAATGACCTTGAATTTTTTTGTACTTAATATATAATTTGGAATCAATAAAAAAATCCTTAAGGTATACTAGAATACGTCTGAAAAGTTAATTTTCATTTTTATATATTTCTTATTTAGACCAATATATCATATTAATAATATTTGAGTATGTCCAAATTTTTGTAAGAACACACAATTACTAGATTTTTTACCGCCAAGGGTATTAAATTATTGGTATTAAACAAATTAAATTTTCATTCAGTTTTACTAAATATCCGTTTTAATGCTAAGTAATTTTCGATACAAACGATCGCAGCGCTTTTGCGACGCGTAGCATTCAAACGGATATATATGATATTATTGTCACATAGCCAAACCAGTCCTTAAGATAAATAAATAATTTTAGTTTTCTTAGTTTTAGAACTTGTTTAATGTTTCAAAAATGGTATGATTTTTAAATACTACTTAAATTATAAAGATATAATTTAAAATCAATTTTATCGAAAAATATTATTAAACTAAGATAATAAATAAAAAATAAGAAAAATATTCTTACTGCGCTACCGGGATTTGAACCCGCATCTCCAATCCGGGGAAAGTGCATTACCAACTATGCTACAATTTGGACAACAAATTTTCGAATTTATATGTTAATTTTTTCTAATTAATACATCTGTCGTTCTATTATTTCAAATCCAATGTCGATGATGTATATATCAGAGGTTGAGTCTACTCCCTCCCACATAATAAACTATTTAATTATTTAATTGCAATATATTAAAATAAAATTAAAAAAGTGTATCTATAGTTCAACTGAATTTTTTTAAAGGGGAGACTGTTTCGATTGTGTTGTATAATGTTTTAAGCGATACGAAGGGAAATATTTTAGTAAATGTGTATAATTCAATTAGTTAATTGCATTAATTAGATTCGTTAATAATCTATCATATATTTCTAAAATAAAAAAAAAACTAAAATCCAACATTAGTTGGAAATATTGAGCATTACTAATAGTTTATAAAAAAATATTAAAACTATAGTTGATTGCACGAACTGGCAGTCAAAATTCTAACAGCTCATTAAAAAAATTAATCGTGTACAAGTAATATCACTATTATAATTTTACAGATGTAATTTATAAAATAAAAGCAAACATATTTAAAGCATTTTTAGGTATTACTTCCATTTCAAAAATTACTTCAAATAGAAAACTGATAACATTAACTGACTTTAATCAATAATACAAAAAAACATACCTACAAAATTACAGTTCGTAACACAAAATCATTATATTTTTCGAGCTGATATTTTGACAGTACGATTGTTGGTGATCTATGTTGGTGATAAAATATCGTTTTCAATTTTACACGACTTGGTAAAATACAATATTGGATTTGCATACTCGAACAAACATTAAAATAGTATACGGATACGACGATTTATTATGAAAGTCTCCATAGATAGCTAATAAAATCACACGTATTGATAATGTATTTGAATAAAGTAGCAATAAAAATGTTAAAACATCTTTATATATTTTTAACCCTTTAAATACTTTACTTCGATTGATGTATAAAATAAAAAATAAAATAATCATCATAATTTTTTTTTTGCTCATCTTAACCAATTTACAATCAGATTCAGAATTTTGGATTTATTGTTAGTAATTACTATTAGCAATTGCATGCTACTGCTTATGATTCTCATCGTAACTGATAACTCCTAGTAGGAGGTTAAGTTGACCTATATTATATGATACAGCCTGCTCATATGAGGGCTAAAAATTGCTTCAAAGACCACTTGAAGGCGATGAACTTGATGACAATGGTTAACAGTGGCATCCAATACTTCGAAACAGAATGTTGCAATCAGGAGGAAAAGGCGTAAAGAGATAGAATAGCAAACAAAAGTCAGACCACATCTGACGTCTTCTCCCTTGTCCAAGATACCGCAGATCTTATGAATCCAGAGTTGGACTCTTTGGTCATCTAAGGACCCATAAATAATCATCAGGGATAGTCTTTCTTGGGTACGAAGGAAGGCCAATGATTATGATGATGATGGTACGTATATTTTTAATTCTGGCTTCCTCTCCATTAGTTTCTATCAATGCTCTTAGATATTACTTAGGTAATTGATATTTTTCATATGGTGTTCGATCCGTTTTGTATGTCTTTTTAGTGAATACTAAATATTGTCATTTTTTTTATAACAATTTTTAATTTGTTGATCATTGCGTTTAACTTACTTTTTCCATATTTTTTTACAAAGTTTCCTTATGCTAGATCATTCTAAGCCGTTATGACTTGTCGGCAGATTTTTTAATCTATTCTTACATAAGTACATCGTAAAAGTAATAAAAGGTAATAATACCAGGTAATTTTTAACATTTTTGTGCCTGCATTCCAAAGGTTGTATTATTTATTAAGACATTCCTTAATTCCTTTGATCTCCTTGCCGGTTGGTTGATAGTTTTGATATAATCCGGCAGTTTGTTGAAAAGTCGTAGAATGTAAACTTCTATTGTTCTATCTCCGTATATGTTATCGGCTATTGGCACATTGAGTTGCCTGTTTGTGATTTGACGAGTTCTTAGGCTGTGTTTTACAAGTATCTTTTCGTCTTCATAATGATTCAGGATTTCTTAATAGTAGTATAATTGTTTGACAGGAAAAATTTTGCAGCATTTTAATAAGATATAGTCATCGTTTCTTCTTTGGGCATTTATTTCATCTGAAACAATGTTTTTAGGAGCCTTTTTTGCATATTAACTATTTTCTTAATGTGTGTTTTATGTACTTTTAAAATTAGCAATATTAACTTTGTGGTTAAAATTCATATTTTTTATTTATTATCTTTGTTTAATTAACCACTTGAATTGAGCTTAAATAAATCTACTTGTTTCGAAAAATACCATTTTCTTCTTCAGGATGTCATAACTAACCAAAAATATATACCATTGTTTCTTCATCAGGAAAAAAAATTATTCGACTAAATTTGTATTGAGCAGCAATTTGAGTTAGGTACTTAAATTATTTTTTAAATAATTGTTTTTTTTTTAATTTTTAAAAAATTTTAAAAATAGATTCTGATGAAGAAACAATGCTATATATTTTTGGTTAGTTATGACATCCTGAAGAAGAAAATGGTAATTTTCGAAACCGGTAGATGTATTTAAACTCAATTCAAGTGGTTAATAAAACAAAGATAATAAATAAAAAATATGTTTTATGTGTTCCTTACGTTACTTCGGCTAAGCTTATATAAGTTATCTTAACAAACTCTATATAAACTCGGAGTTCAGTACATACATTTTGTATGTATGTTTCAAAATTGAAATTTTTGTCCACTTCACTTCAAATCTATGTTGGTTATCAAATATATATTTTATCTGTTGAGTTACAGTCCATTCTTAACTTTATTATTGACCTCCAGATCAATGATTTTGATGTACTGTTATTTAGATTTTATAATATAATTATTATTAAGGTTAAAACATATTTTTATTTGTCAAATACTTGTTTTGTGTTCATACCTTCCATAATCTGTTATTATAGTCCTAATATATTTAAAAAAGATTTGTTTGTTAACTACATTGATTATTCATTCAACAAATGATTTTAATATATATATATGTGTATAAAAATAATTATTTAAAAATAGTTCTTCATTTTAGGTATTATACCATCATTTTATTGAGAAGTATAATGTTGAAATTCTGGGAGCAAGAATTAAATGTTTATAATCCGCATATTAATCAGGTACTTCAAGGTGTTAAGATTACATTGTGTTCATTGTATGTCGTAGAACAACATCGTGTAGTCGTTTACCCGGAATTTATCTCCCAACATCATCAGTTGCGATGGCTGTGCTGTAGCTGGTAAAATATAGAGTTTTAGTAAAATGATAAATGATCCCGAGGTTTGAACCCCACACTCCCCAGCTTCAAGAAAATACAACCTAACACACATATATATGTCTAAAGGTGTTGCTTGTAATTCTACACACTACGAACAAGAAATATTAAGAGGGGAGACGGGGGCAAAAATACTAATTTTACATTCACTTTTAGCAGGAAATATACATTCTGGGTGCAGACAAATTAAACCTCAAAACGTAGTAAATTTGAAAACGTGCAGAGGAAAAGCGGAACTTTTCATTCATTAATATTAAAAACGACAATTTATGTAGAATTTCAAACATTGTGTTTGAAAAGTGTAGCAGTTTGTATTTAATAGTTGTTTTTTTTTAAAACCAATTCGTATCGTATAAGCCACGTCTTCATAATGTATTTTTGTTGATTTTTATGAAGTATTAAAAATAACACATTGAATTTTTGTTCAGATATTTTTTGATAAACAACAAAAATATGTTAATAATTGGTATACGAATTATATGCTAAAGTTATAGATAATTCACTTCTATATTTTGTCTCATTTTCAGAGTAAATACTTAATAAAAATAAAATGTATGCGTAACAAAATATTGATAAAGTAATTATAATTACTTAGAAGCTTTTATTTACAATGAATTGTATAAGGGGAATGAAATGAAGTCATGTTTAATGTGTAGATAAGATAAGTTAGGAGATATTAGTTATGTGTGAGCGTCCGAGGGCCATTCTAATAAATTTACACTGGGCGCTTACCTGTTCGTTTGAATTATAATGCGAGTGTATGGCTATAACAAGATGAACGATGAAATACTGCTTACAATAGATCGATGTGTACTGATGCTTGGCATACAGTTACGGATACAAGTATAAACAGTAAGTTTTCTACAATGTGAAGCGTTGTTTAATGAACTTGTCTGGAAAGCTGCCTCGAGAGAACTGAGTCACTAGGGCAGGCTCCCTGAGTGGCTGCGGGCGCTTTGTATTGTTGTCTGTTTTTCGGTCGGTACCGGCGTGATTTTAAGGTTGACGAGAGCCATATTTTGCACCTATGTAATTGCAAGGTGCATACAGATTATAGAGGTAATATATCTCCGCAGTATCCACGTACAATTATTACACTATGTTGTGGTTTTTATTTATAAGGGAAAAATTTATTAATTTTCGTAAAGAAAAATTTTTTTTTTCCTATTAATATTAAAAGATATTAAACATTTTTAAAATGATCTGTAGAATATATATATTTATTTTAACATTTATTTATTCTCTATGAGAGTAAGACTGATCTATAAAGAAGGAATATATACGAGAGTGTATAATTTATGTGTTGGTTAGTCTGTTTGCATATTTTTTGACATCAGATACAAATTTATAGTAGTCTGAAATTTTTCTAATTGTGATGGGGAGATTGTTAAAAAATTTGATGCCTTCATAGTGATTTTGGGTTGCGGTATATTTTAGTTTTGTAATATCAATTTGACCTAATATTTGTTTTTAATATTTAATTTATTTTTAATTTTTAAAAATTGGATTAATGATTTTTTTTTGTATATATCTTTTATTTTTGGTACTTTGAAATCTGTGAAGCGTCGGATACTTGGATGGTTATTTTTTTTTATCATTTTTTGAGTTATTTCTTATTGTGCTATTGAAGTTTTATATGCTCCACCTCACCCATAATACCGTATTGCACACAAACGCGTAATATATTATTTTCAGATATATTATATTCTATATTTTTAACGTAATATATTATGTTATTGGTAATATAAGACTGAGCCCACGCTGTCTTTAAATTATACAGCTGATTATATCAGTGGATCACTGCAGACAATACATATTACGTATGACAACGATGCAAACGGTTAACTAGTCTGTTCTACAAGTACGTGTCTGAAAACTAATTACCCCGCGATGTGTATAGCCCTCGCCGCCTCCACAAAGATGTGTGCTGCGCTATTCCCTGCAAGTAGGAGTGAAGCTCCCACATCTCGCAGTGGCATAAATATTCATATTCTTGAATGTGCACTTCAGGTCGGGAGAAGTGTAAATTTTCTAGTTCTCTATTGCGTTATTCAACTTTTTGAGCAAAAGTTTCCGCGGAGCGGGCGAGATCAAGATATACAATTGCAATTATAATGAACAACTTCTCCCCGTAATTTATATGCAGGAATTGCCGAAATGGTTTTCTCATTCGCGAAGGGTACCAAGACGATTCCGTTCGTATGTATTGTAAGTTATGTACCTACTTTACAATGAGTTTACTATAATAAAGAACGTATTAAAAATTACGTTTTTTACTTTTTATAGACCCACACCATTCTCGGAAGTGTTGCAAATATTTAAAATATTCAAAATATTGCATATTTCACGTCTCAGTAGCACAATAATAAATGATTCTAGAAGCATTGATGTTTTAACCTAAAAAATAAACAGAAATCTAAAAATGTGTTGGTTGGTCAAAATAAGAAAATGTATAAAATTGAAATATATAGATTTTTCAGACGTATTCTAGTATAATGTGTTAAAAACATTTTACAGGTAAAGAATACTGCTTTAAATAATTAAAAAAAAAATAAAATTCATTCTCATTGTGACAAACATATATGCGTAAATATATCGTGACGTCGTTTTTTACACGTATAGCGTGAAGTGCGTGATTCTGATGCACATATTCACCATATCGTCTTCCACTCACATAAGCTAGCATTCTCAGGGAAAATAATAAGATTAGTTCAAGTTTTTATAATAATAAAATTTAATAATCAGATATGAAAACATATGAATAGTAAAGTAAAATGTAATAAGAAACTTGTCATTTGAATGTGACTACATGCAAAGATTAATTGACAATTTTGCCTTAATACAATAATTGAATTTCTTACTACCGTGTCAATATGTAAATCAACATATAATTATTTAAAAGTAATGGTGAGATACAACACTTTGATTCATTGAATGTGAAAATCTTCACCTATTACAACAATTTTGAATTATCTGATGAGTTTTTCAGGTTAAATTATAGCAAAAAATCATATTAAATAAATGTGATCAACAAGATTAGCAAATTATTAATTAAAATTAAAAGGTGATAAAAAAACAAGACTACAATACTTAGAATATTAACAATTCACATCAAAATTTGTTTTACAACCATTGAAACGTGAGGTAATTTCGTTCATTCAGCAGTGATCCCCAGTCTCCGTCCAGATTCGATGTTCCGAGGCACCATTAAATACTTGTATCTCCTGCTTATGAAAACTTACATGGAATCCTTTGCGTCCTCTTCTATTATAAAACAAATTCAGTTGTCAAATTATGAAGCGGAGGAGACCAAATCGTATCCCATCCAGCTTTGTTCATGAGGAATCCTTCATGAGTCAAAAGTATTGTCATTACATGACCACTCTTCTATTATATAAAGAAAGAAAATAAGGGATACGTCCATCCTGGAATTACAAAAACAATTAGCAAATAGATCTTACAATATTGTGCAGAATAACACATATGCCTAATATATTTGATTATTCTCACCCTTTCTTAATTCTATACGAAGTCACATCTTCGTTATTTTAGCATTGGAATAACTTCCCGTGCTCGTCAAAACTTGTCAAAAGAAAGAACGCCAGCGAGAATTTTTTTCTAACGCGGTGCAGTGTTGCCAATTGGTAAATGTCAACTCCCAAGATATCTCGTGCGCGGTAGGTACCAAATATAACGTAATAAAATACATACATATATCAGGGAAAATGAATTTTCAAATTGTCAAATTTTCAATTTTCTAATAAGTCCGTGGATGGCGATAGTGTAGTGATACTCGAAGTGTGTCCACATATTAACATATATACAACTTTAAAAAAAAATTGACAGATTTACAGATTTACAGATTGATTAATGGGTGAGAATGGTGAATGTTATATTATATAAAGTGATCACTTAAGCCAGCCGAAGACAGGTCGTAAGCCCTGTAATTACCCATACTTCCATAAATTTCCATTATATATAATAAAAATGGCTTCTTCTCTATGAGATATCTATTATTTGTTTAATAACAGTGCATTTGTAGGTGAAAATCTAGTAATTGTTTGTTTCATGGACATATTAAAATATTGCTAGAAATAAAAAAAAAAAATATTATTATTATTAATTATATATAAGTTGTTGGTATTAATATTTCCAAAATGTAATAACAATGAATAAATTCATTTAACTCTGGCGTCTTCTATCGACTTTTACTCAAAGTTATTTGAGATTTTCCGTAAATATAAAGTAGATTTCCTTCAAATAATATAATAACAGATGTATCAATTTGAATGTGTAACGTGTAAGTTCAAAAATTTGTCGTTAACTTATAATGTTGATGTAGTGTAATAGGTCAGAGCACTTCCCCGGATAGGAATGATTCCTGGATCAAGTCCAAGTAGCAACAAAAATTTTTTTTGATCATTTGATTTTATCTGTCTTATTGATACATTTAATTAGTATTAAAATATTGTCATGTTGCATATAATGTCATATCATATCATATCATATAATGGTTTGCTAAAAACGCAGTAGACACATTCAACACCCCTCGGGCGGCTGTCTTAAACTCGCTGACTCGGGCTTCGGATGTTCTCGGAGGTCATCGGTAACGATCGGCTCGAGCTGCGAGCCCGAACGAGGACAAGTCGAGAGGCGAGTCTGTCAAAAAGTACCCCGAAGCAGGAAGTGTCTCGAATTGTCCCTGGGGGGTCGTTTTTCCCGTGATTACAATCAGATCGGGCGTGTCGATGCCGAATCGTTATCATTGACTTGGAGGGAATAGGAACAACAGAATCCGATGAGTGGTAAATGCACACGGGTGTACGGCCTTCTCCCGAATTACTCGCAAAATACACCGTTCGCGGTAGAACATTCCAGTAGCGTCGACGGTCAAGCAACCGAATTTTCCATTCGGAGGCGACCGTCTGGAGTTCGAAATACGTAGTATGTAGTGTCGAGGTTGGAAATTTTGGTCTACTTTTAAAAGCAGAATGTGCATAGTGTAAAAGCGCGCGAGTCGCGATAGTATAATTTAGACAAATATTATCACTGCCGCTACGCGTGTTCGCGCCACAACTGCCAAACTGACTTCACTCTGAGGTCGAAGCTGATCGTCGTTTGGAGACGCGGTAAGGTCCAGACCAAAGTACGCTACAGCCTCATATTGATTTGCATAACGGAACAAATAGTGACATGGCGTATTCACGCCTCTTTATTCTCCCCTACATATAATTAAGTTTGTCAGGATTCGTATTTTGATATAATGTTGACGTTGATAAAATAATAAATTCGTGTACACTCTTGATCCCGTTTCATTTAATGTGTGCAGAATCCTTTCATTGCAATGATATCATACACTAAAGTACCAATTCTTCCAAGTTGCCCTGACTCAGGTCTCTACCAACAGAACTAGCTGGTGCCCTGCATGAATCCGTGGTGAGTGCTCTTCATCGTGAAACACCTTAATACATTAAGGTAACCAAGGTAAAACGTAATAATATCACAGAACTATGTTCTGAAAAACTGGAACTTCACAATGATAATGTGTTCTCCTTAATAATTATGATTCATTTGAAGTAAAGAACTAAATATAAGTCAAATCTGAACCTTCGAAAAAATGAACTCCAAGCATTTTATATGTGAAGCTGGAGAATGGTGTAAAAAGTTAACATATGAAAAAATTCCTTATATACATAATTGAGAAAGAGAAGATATATTTAAAAAATTAATATTATTACACTATTCAATAGAGAGCTTAACACAAACAGCTGTGTACAAATATATTAAGTAAACGAATCGACGAAAGATTACGAAGAGAAAGGCTAGACGTACAGTTATTGACCAAACAATGATAAAAGCCAGCGTGAACTCTTAAGTGGATCTATAAAAAAAAAACAGAAATATATATACAATGCTACTTCAATGTTAATATTGTTTTTAAATATGATATGAGACAGGCTTCTGTATGAAACAAAAAGCTTGATTTATAAAACAATTTCAAAATTGAAACTGAAAAGCTTAAAATATATATCTTATATAGGCATCAATCTAGTTTAACGTCACTTAAATTTATTTTAAAGTACTAAAATTAAATTATATTTAATAATTTACAAAAAAATATTATAGATTGTAAAAATTTGCCAGAATTTACCCATACGTGAACAAAATTTTTGTACGTTTAAAATAAAGTATTTTTTAAATAATACGAAATAATTTATGTTATATTTAAAATTATTACTTAAAATTTATGTGATATAATAAGTTCTGCAATTAAGCTACAATCATAATTCCTATAGTGCGTTTTGTTATCAGTGTGCAAGAAATGTATGGATAACATTCTAATCAAATCTCACTCAATACATTCTTAAATACCGCCCTTAACAGAGTCGGTATTATTACACATTACCAAGGAAATTGACTTATTTGCTAAAGCAATTGCCATAAAGCCTGTTAAATCATCGTAGGCCATAACCTGTACCATTCTTACCCACATATATCTTAATGGAATTATAAATATGGACGCGTAAGGCAGCTTTATTAAGGCTGTATTCTAGGGGTTCTATCTGCTTATTACTCTTAGCGTTAGAAGCTACCACGTACAAAGGAAATGTTGTTTAGCGTCAGGGCGGGACTAAAGTAAAAACATTATTTATTTGGTATTCCGTTTGATATATAATTTGTTTGATTTACAATTTTATTATTTGGTATTATTTTTTACAGTGTTTATGTGTACATAATAAGTAAGTAAATGGAATAATTTATTAGGAATTTGACAGCAATGTAAAAACTTCATTCCTCACATTGTTTGGTACACTAGTTTTCTATCCTGTACCAGACATTTTGTATATATAATTTTTTTTTTAACATATGGAGATCCATTTAAGATTTAAAAGAGAAAAAAATATATCAATTAAATTTAATAAATCATATTTTATTTGTGACGTTATGATTTTTCTGAACTTAGTTAAGTGATAAATAAAAAACTAATATATATTGTTTTGTACAATCTCCGGGTCATACTTTCTGTGGAATGGGTTACGATAATTTCAGTTGGAAGTCGGAATTATCACAAGATGGGGAAGGAAATCAGGAGACGGATATAGTAAGAGGTTGATGAGGGGAGAGGGATTTTTTTCGAAGGACCAGTGATCACGGGGATCAAATATTTAGAAGGATTGCTCGTCTTACCTCAAGTATGACACCTCCGAAATCTTTCGTGGCGTCGCTGAAATCACACACTACATGCACGAGGATAGTCGACGATCTTCGCTCCCGACTGAAGGCGGTAATGTCACAGTTCACACACGGCACACACAAAAAACAAATAATTTGATCACAATAAAGATCCCACAAAATAGTGCTCCACTGCACTAGAGGTAATTATTCACACCGCGAATAGTATTGTGATGTCGAGATCAAAAACACCAATATTGATCCAGTGACACCCGATGGTGTCAGGCTTATAATTCACGCTGAGTGCAAGCAGTAGGATGGTCAAGGGTAGGAATTTGGATGTGGATATGTGCTAATAACAGTAGTCGCGGTTAATATTAAAACGCGCGCCAAAAGTGTATTTTATAAATATAGAACAGTAGATTAATCTGTAAATGTATCTACCGACAACAATAAGTCTGGGGTTCGAGTCCCAGTGATAAGTATATTTTTTTGATAGATTATTTCTGTATGCTATTCATTTCTTTTGATTTATTTTAATCATATGATATCTGAGCCCAACAGTCAGAATCAGAAATCGTAAAAATCGTAAAAATGATTAATAACTATTATATTTTTAGGAGAACACATTCTTATTATGAAGTTGCAATTATTCAGAACATAGGTCTGTGTTATTTTAAATATGAATTAAATCTATAAATTGTAAAGATATACATATAACATCAATTTTATCGAAAAATATTGTTGTTGCGCCACAATATTTCGATAAAATTAATTTTATATGTATATCTTTCTATTCAATTCATATTTAAACTATTATATTTTACTAAATAACGGAAATGCAGCAGATTTATCAAAACTTAGGTAAAATTTTAATAGTTTTATAACGTACATTAGGAAGTTATAATACTTTAAAAAAAATCTGTGTCATTTAACAGTCAAATAGAACAGGTCGTTAGGTGGATAACGTTCATAGATAGAATCATTAATATTTTTTATCAAATTTGAATTACTATATATTTATTCATTTAACAATCATTTCTAAAATTAATAAAATGCTCCATAAATCTTTATTACTATACACATATTACCATATATATATATAATGTAATAAATGTAAAATTTAAATATAATTATGCAATATTAGCTATTTATTGTACATAATTACGCTACTAATAATCTTACCATTTTATTTATAATACTGCAGTAAATGTGTTAATTAGTTCAGAGCAAGATTTTTCAGCAATTTGAGCTTTGGTATTGTAGTTAGATGTATCTATGTTTTTAATGCACTATAATATTGATGCAGTATCTACATATCTACATATCTGTTGCCCAATCCCTGCATGTCGGTTAGCATCCTGCATATTACGGAGATGAATCTCTCCCGCCTCCTTTGTTTTGATACATTGTGTGGTGGATTTTTATTTGCCATCCCTACCTGAGGCGTTACCCCATGATAAATTTGACGTGAAATTAGGTAGGCATGTTTGGGGGCGGCGCGCAGGGGTAGGGAGAATTAGCCGCACAGCTGATGTGTTGAAAGTTAATACCCCATGAAAATGTTGTTAACAACCTTAACATTTCATTTTATTATCATATCAAAAATGTTTGGAATAATTGTGTAGATCTCTACACTGAATATTAGTTTACTAATTATACTCGTACTTAAACATCCATAATTTTATTTAACGATTCTACATCAACACTGTGCTAATTTATTATATATAAATAAAATATTTTAAAGTATTTTTGGTGATAATGTTGAAATAGCCGTATATAATTATAATTTGTATTACTATTTTTATTTAACTAAATGGCGCTCGTACGCAGATGAGATTTGTTTTAAAACTCGTTCAAAAAACAAGTTAAGAGCGGAGCGAGCTATCATTCATTATGTATGCTAAGCACAATAACTAACTTATGCATCCTTTACTTTTACCTTAACGTTTACCGTGAGCCTTTTTCTGATATGCAAGACTTATCCATATTCTTTCATCTCTACAGTTTGAGGTTAAAAGATGTTTGCAATGTAAAATATAGTTTTATATTGATAAATGTTCATAAATAACTTATGGATAATTTTTCATATTACATAAAAAATATAATCCTACAAATGGGGCGTACGCAGTATATAATATTATACAAAACATCAGAATAGTATTTTTTTTTTAAGATTTTATTTCATAAGCTCATTCTAGTGACACTCGTAGTTTCGCATATTACATGCACATTAGTATAATTTTTTATAGTAAAAAACTTTGGCCTAGAGATCTAATGGTCGGGGTTTGCGCCTCGTTCCAGGTCACCAGCAAATTAGTCATATTTTCATAGCACAAGCATTTAGCTTAGTTTGAAAATAGTTAAAATATTAATGTGACATGTACTCTGTGTACGTATCTCTATTAAAAAAAAAAAAAATGTGGTCAGTTTGCAGTTGTCAGTTGCAGTTCCAAATAAACATAGGTGCGTTGTTTATTAACACGATCCAATTATTACTACTATTATATAAAACTATATGACTTCTACCGCATAAAAATAATTTTAATAAGACAAATTATAGATATCTCATAGAGTCGAACCTATTTTTATATTATATTATATAGGAAGTATGGGTATTACAGAGCTTACGATCTGTCTTTGGTTGGCTTAAGTGATCACTTTACACAATGCTTCGTTCACCAATTCTACCCACAATAAGCCTCCACATCTATCAATTTTTTTTTGTGGTTATACATGTTACCATTTAGAAATCTTTCAAGTATTTAACTACAACTTTTCTATCGCCGTCTATGGTTTGTAATTTGTTATTTATTCCCCTGAAACAACGTAGATATCATAAATGAGAATTTTATTTTTTATAAATATGAAAGTTATATTCTCCTGAGCGTCTGATGCGATGATGCCAACGGAACAAAAATATACAGTGTAGTTAGGTATAGTTTGGTACTCCATTTAAAAACTACGACCTGTCTTCGGCTGGCTTAAGTGATCACTTTATATAATATAATGTTCAGCATTCTACCAACAATCAACCTCCATATCTATCAAATTTTTGAAAATTGTATATATGTTACCATGAAGAAATACTTTGAATATTTAACTACAACTTCGCTGTCATCATCTATGGTCTGAAATTTGATATACATTTCTTTAAAACAGCGTAGATGTTACTAATGAGAATCTTATTTTAGAAATATGGAAGCTATATTCTTTAACTGTATTGCTGTACTACTAATATCTTTAATAATTACTTTTAAAATGTGGGAAAAAATGTAGCCAAAAATATATCACCAAATTATGTTACCGAAATACTCACCGCACCACCAAACTGGACCCATGAATATCTTTCTCAATTCCAAACCATGACTGAAAATGATATTTAAAAAGTCATAAATAACTTAAAATGATTCAACTCCTGGCCACGACCAAATCACAACAAAATACTTAAGAAATGATATTAACTCTTATTAAACCTATAACGCATTTTATAAATACTAACTAACCTTCAAAATGAAGTATTCCCATTTAACTATAAACAAAGTTTTATCACACCAGTATTTAAAACAGGAAATAAAAAATATATTAAAAATTACGGCCCCATATAACTCTAACATAACCAAAATCTACGAAAATTTTTTAAAAAAACAGCTCATATTATATATCTGTAGCCATAACATCATAAATGAGAAGCGATTTGGATTTATGGAAAAAATTAGCACACAAGATGCTATTACCAACATAATTCAATAATAAATAAACATATAGATGACAGTCACAGATGCATAGGTATATTTATAGACCTATGAAAAACCTTTGATAGCATATCACACAAGAAACTACATAATAAACTTTAAAATATTGGCCTTGATGGCAATGTATAATCATGGCTAATAAGTTATGTAACGTACGGAAAACAAAATGTAATTATAAATTAATACAATAGCACATCTGAAACCACTTACTTTGGCATACCACAAGGTAGTGCGCATGGACCACTCTTATTTAATTTATACTTTAATAATATATTTGAACTCAATTTACATGGTAAAATAATATCTTATGCAGACGATACAGTACTAATAATTAATGAAAAAACTTAAACGGACGCTAATATATCTACAAATGAGGATGTTAATACCATGAAAAAGTAGACGGATGATAACCTACTACCAATTAATACTGATTAAACATACTTTCTACATATATATGCTGTTCAACAGAAAGATAACACTCAAATTAAATATTAAAATTCACACCAAAGCCTGTACTCTTGTGATAAATGTTCATCAATTGAAGAAAAAGACTACCAAGTACCTAGGGATCAATAGATAACAAATTAAAATGGAAAGAACATATTTTTAAGACTCGGAAACATCTTATCACTTATTAATCTCTAAATAATATGTTACGCGTTTGTGTAAATAAAACTGCAATGTCACAATTATAATAATTCTAAAAATAAAAAACTATCCAAGTATACAACTCTTCGCAGATTTCAAAGTACTAAAAATAATAGACATACAAAAAAAAAATTCATATTTTCAAAATTAAAAATCGATTAAAACTTTATATTCCAAAACTAAACTATACCGTAACTTGAAATCAGTATATTTATAATATAAAGGCATCAAATTTTTAAACAATCTCCCTATAACAGTTAAAAAAACTACAGACTACTATAAATTTGTATCTTAAGTCAAAAATATGTACACAGACTAACTGAAACATAAATTATCCACTCTTGTATATACTCCTCCTCAGTACACGAGTCTTACTGTCATAGAGAAGAAATAAATGTTAAAAGAAATATATATATATATCCTACTGAATATTCTAAAAATGTATTAAATTATCTAATTTAAAAAAAATAATTTAAAAACGTTATGAATAATTAACACTATTATAGAATACGCCTGAAAAGTCAATTTTAAAATTGTGTATTTAAATATTTAGACCAGTATATTATATTAACAATATTTAAGTACGTCCAAGAACACACAATTACTGAATTTTTACCTCCAAAAGGAAGGAAGACTGGTCGTAAGCTCTGTAATATTCATACTTCCCAAATAATATAATATAATATAATAATGCCCTTTGGAGGTAAAAATCCAGTAATGTGTGTTTTTGGATATACTCAAATATTGTTAATTTTAATAAGGTTTGACCAATTTATTTATTTCTGCAACCATAATTGGTAGGAGATAATATCAAGATTTAAAAAATATATATTAATAGTTTGAGACGAATCTTTCAATTTTTTTTTGGCATCTTGCGAGAACGAAAGATGGTGAAGATGCTTGGAGAAGTTTGTTATGATGGGTTACGTGGAAGGATGGAAAATAAGAAAAAGATACTTACACATTGTATCGATCAAGTGAAAAAGGTATGAAGCACTTCTCTGATGACAGCCCTAATAATAAAATTTATCCATACTTCTAAAAAATATAATTATTTAATGATTAATTATTAATAAAAATTAAAAACAGTAATTTATAAATATTAAATCAATTAATGAAGATACTCAGTTCAAAATATTAAGCATTAATTTCCATACATTATTAAAAATGAGCTGAGGAAACATTCAATATTTCTACATATATAAGTAATATATATTTCTACATACATTAAATAATAATAACGTCATGTAAGGACAATGAATAATAAAATATATATAATTATTCTCCAATGTATCTACGAAGGGCGACTCGTGGACATAACGAAAATTACTTTGACAACGGCAGCGACTCATTGATTTTAACGATGTCTGTACATTTTATATGAAGAGAATATCGAACCAACTGAATATATCTCTATTCCGAGGGTAAAATACATTAAATTAAAACAAACATCCAAAAAAGAAAATGTGTAGAAATGTTTGGTTTCGTAATTTATAGGACAATTTTTTTTCCGACAGAAAAACGATTTATTAGTTAACTAAATTCACAACGAAATAACATCAACAACGGCTTCACGCACACGCATGTACAATAGATATGTTGTTTGCTCAGAAATATTTTTGAGTTATATTTTACGTTATTTTGAGAACGACCGGAGACTGGCCATTTAATTGTCGCTGTTCTGGAAACAAGAGTTCATGCGACGGGTTGAATGAATGTCCCGTCGGATTAAAAACTCTTACGAATGAATAAGAGTGATATTATTTTCACCTTCAAGGTGTTAATGTGCGGTGTACCCACTGATGGTGAAATCATAAATCGTGACTCTAGCACTCTCGGCTACTATTAATTTATCAACCGGCCGCGCACGCCCACAAATAGATAATGTTTTTTAAACACATATTTAAAAAGCCGTTTTATTGAATAATATAACAATAAATTAAAGCTCGCGCATGCGCGTGAGTGGGTAAGCCTATAAAGGTTGATAATTATTAATAGGTTATATACATTATAATAGTTCTTGACACGTTGTCAAGCTTTGCGGGGAACTTAATAATTTATTTAGCCACTCACGGTTTCCGGTAAGGGCGATTATTTACTCAGCTCATAAAATGATTAGATGACGTCATAATTTCTGCATGTAAGTTGTCTCTAAAAAGATTTAAATTTACGTTTGGAGTAGTTCGGAGCAGAATTTAGTGGTAAATATAATTTTATTTTATTATGTGGATTATTATATAATTTGTTAGAATATTATTTGTCTATTTAAAATAAAATTTATTAAAATTGTGTATTTAAATATTATTAAAAATAACTGATAATTATTAAATAAAGTATAATAAACGATATCAACATAAAATGACCCTGATAAAGACATCAACGTATATCGAGTGCGCTTATGTATGTAAAATTGGTAATCGAAAACAAAAGAGTTTAGAACGTGAGCCTCTCTGCTTGCCCACACTGATAAAATAATTAAGAGTTAAAAATATAAGCGCCACTTAAAATCCTCCCTTTAGCATTTTTTTAGAGATCGGTGCATGGATCTTAAAAGGGAGTCTCAATACACGCCCAGTTTGATTTTATGGTACTAGTCAAGTGCTGAGATTGTTAAGTTAGTTTAAACATTTGATAATTATAAAATAATGTATAAATGGATTTTGAATCATTTATCAATCCACGTATTTATTAATGAAATGTAGGAGATAAGAATCTAGAAATCTATTTATAATGGAACATAAAAACGAACAGCTAAACGATTCAACCTCATTCGTTTGGTGTCAACTGTGCTCGGATGCTGGGACTTCAGACGTCATCACTCTTATCAATAAAATCCTCTAAAGAAATCAATAAAACGGAAGTACTTTTATTGAAACACCCATAGAAAATATAAATTGAATCCACTTTTTCAATACACTAAAGATTGAGGAATATCAATACGATTCTATCGACCAGACGGCTATCGCTGTTTGGACAGAGTCAAGCATGTTTTATATTAACTGCCAAACTCGATAGTCCAGTATCCTTGAGATATGTGCAGTCGGGAGTGGTGAGATGGAGTACTATTAAATTAACTGCTTCGTAATGTGCATCCAGCATTCTTGACGCTAAGTTTATTGTGGCTTCAATAAGCTTCCGGAAGCCAAGTTGGTTCTAAACTGTTACATCAAGGCATTACTATTACATAAATGGTTTAATAACGTTCATATATTTTTTTTATCAAATATGTATATGAAGAATGTATAAAAATGCATGTTTGTAATTACATAAATACAATATAAAAACAACTGAACCTAATGCAGAGTTGAGTGCGCCTGTGCGTTGGCAATTGTGTGAGCTTTATTGTTTCGGAAATGTCGACGTTATTCATCCAGGCGTTCTTAAATTTCAATGCATGTTTCGAGAATAATTTCCTAGTTGCATTAAATAATATCAGGAGAACATATATATATAGGTTAAGAAATAGTGTGTAACAAAAAATAGTAAATAATAGATAAAAATATAATTAATTCGATCATGAACACAGCAAAATTGGTAAAAATATTAATTATTTTAAAAACTAGTTTCACAAAAAGTATATGATTTTAAAACAATTTTTTTAAATATAATAACTGATCATAAACGTCATCAATTTTTGTTTAATTACACATAGTTTGTTAGATTTTATAATCATTTCTCACCCAATTAAAAGTATGTCATAACATATGTATATGTACGTACATTACCCAGACTTCCTTGTCCGCCTTAATAATCACATTGGTCCAAATAAAACATTCCTTTGTCACTTTGTCATCCACCGACCACATCCGTCGATGGTATTATTAGCTAAATACCAAAAAGTTACTAAGCTTTCAATTAAATGATTGAAACCTTCTCCATTATTACGACCGTTTAGGTTCCCATGATATGACCCTATCATTAATAAAGGAACCTTCGCCATTGCCAATAAATTCCGACCGCCGAGCCAACATCACATTTCGCAACCTAATATTAAATTCTGGGTCAATAAATACCATTCCAATAAAATTCTCGGAACGAAAGAGAAAATTACTGTCCAAATTAAAGCAAACGTTAAATTAGTATCAATTCAAAAATTAACCGGTTAAATCGTTTCATATTTAAATAAACGCTTACCTGTTGAGGAGGAAAATATATTAAGGTTCGTGTAAATAACTAGTAATTTGAATATTTTTTACGGTTTATAACTATACAAATTATTATTAAATTATAAATTCTTACCCACCATAATTCATACGTAAATCATTTTAATATTTAAAAAAAACATTAAACCTAACTAACAGAGTATATTACTTTTACGCTTTCTCCCCGCGAGGATAAGCAAGGACAATTCTTCAGTCATGATATATGTACAGTTTCCGTTTGAGGAGACCAATCCAATTCATACCATCAACCTTAATTTTTCCCTAGCGTGCAAAGTAATTTTTCATGACTTTCATTCATTTTCTTTATATTAATTTTCAACGCAGTAATTTAGTCAGCCAATTTAGGCAACATTCGAGTTCTCGATCAAAAAAGTCATATTCTATCTAAAAAGTTTACTGTGAAAAAGATTCCATCGAGGATGCTCTGTTTTTACAGACCTATTTAACTTACAAAAATAGTTGAAGAACGAGAAAGTGGAGAACGATAAAGATTGTACTGTATAAAACTTTAATAAAAGCAGTGCTTATCTATGCGTCAAAAACCGGAATTCTCAACAAATAAGGTTAAAACAACACCACACTTTATGTTACAATTCTGTTAAAGGAAATTATGTGTAGCGTAGGTATTATAATCAGCATAATATATGATGAGATATAATTAAGAAGGTATCAATTGCTAGGCCATATACAACATTAGCGTATATTCAATTCAATTCAAGATAAGTAAGACTTAAATTAAATACAGGGTGAACATTATGTTCCGAGCCGACATTGTTTATGAATAACTAGATAATAAAATACAATTTTTTATGTCTGCTTTTATTTATCAATTAGTTGATTTATTACAATTATATTTATAATATGATATTGGCTAAGTTGCTGCCTCTGGCAGCGGCACAAGTGCGTGCTCTTTTAACCACATTTTTCATAATATTCTCGCTCACTTTGAGTATTATATTATCCTGTAGTATCGGTATTGTTATTAGTTTATTGGCGTATACCTTTCTTTTTAAATACCCCTACAGAAAATAGTCGATAGTCGTCAAATAATGTGATCGAGGAGGCCAGTCGAAATCACCACTTATTGACATTATGCGACCGGGAAAAATTTCTCGCAAAATTTCAAGTGTAGCACAAGCTGTGTGAGGTGCCACCGTCCTGTTAAAACCGTATATATTGCAGGCCCAATCGACTCAATTCGGCTACCAAGAAGTTTTCTAAGATGTGATGATAGCAGTCAATATTAATAGTTACACCATTGGCATTATTATTTAGATAAAATGTTTTATATATGAATTGACAAATATTAGATGTTAGATGCTAGATGCTAGATGCTACCATATTGTAAATGTTTGATGCTATTACTATATATGAATTGACAAATATTTGTCAAACTAAAATGGCGGCCTAATAAAATCGGCCTGGAATATAATATTCACCCTGTAGATCCAAAATTAGTTAAAAAATTTGTCGTAAACCTACTTGGTTCGCGTTTTGCCATTTGTTATATGAATAGATTTTTTTATATATATCTTTCTAGTTGTTTTATTAGTATGTATTAAGAAATATTAATGGATACTTTCCTTATTTTCCAAAAATATTCTGTAAAAGATCAAAATATTACAATGTTAAATCACAACGTTGCATATAACACAGTAACACAGTAAAATACTAATATATTAAGTTATGCAGGATTTTGCTAGACTATATATCATGAGATATTACAATTAGCGAGGTGTTGATTCTGCTTGGCTAACAAAAACTACGCGCAGATCAGCATCAGTCATCCAAAAGTTTAAATTAAATTAAAAATGAAACTTATCATTAAATTTTCAGTTCAGGGAGCGTTAAAATTTCGTAATTAAAAGTGTCACAGATGTCGCAGGCCTGTCACAACTGTTGGTCGCAACAGCTGTCACCGCTGTCGTCTCCATTCAGCCGCATTATCCAACACTTTTATCTGATATTAAAACTTTTATATTTTGCTCGGTATCCTTCCATATTAAACATTTTGACACACTGTAAAAATATAATATTTTAATAATAAATTGAAATGAACAAAATTATTTTTACAAAATTCGAATAAATTATATTATTTTTTGTTATATAACCATTCGATTATTAATAATATTGTGGTCACCAAAAATGTTGTGTGATATATTATAAGAGTCAAGACCAAAATTACATTTTTTTTAGCTGGTCTGGTTTAATATATGGTCACCAAAAAATTATCAGAATTAGATCAAGAATTTAAGCTGCCGAAATGAGTTATCTTAGAGGAGTAATATTAATGCACTGAGTGAGAAATACCGCGATAAGGGAGATCCTTAGCATGGAGCTCTTACTTATATATATATATATATAGAGAGAGAAAAATTTAGATTAAGGTGGTTTGGACACGTCTTACTAATGTCAGAGGAATTATTACCAAGCCTAGAGTAAGTGGCGATAAATACTATAGCAATAGTAATAAATTCTTTATGAAGAGAAATTGGCTTTCAAAAGGAAAAGATGGAATCGGTTCGTTGACACTTTGGGCTTCCGATTCTTCTAGGATGAGGATATGAAAATGATTATGGTGCTGATGATTATGACGATGACTATAATGATGAATCCAAGCATGTGATCTAGTAGTTATTATTTTAGTCTTTGGAAAGTAAATTCGAGTAAATATAACGCAGTGTAAAATTTCCAGATATGAAGTAATTATAATAACAGATTATTATGGAGCAGTTAAAAAGTGTATCTTTAACAATTGTACTTTTAAAGTTGGGATAATATTATTATATAACGATTATCTTTTACCATTTTAAACATTTTTTTACTCTGCTTTTTACTTTACTGTTCTGAACCAGAACAGTCTAAAATATCATTATTTAGTGAAGAATACTTCATGTCAAATTTTTAAAATAAAGTGAAATGTTTTAATGCAATACCATCAGAAATCAACTCAAGTTCTTGTCATTATTTTCTAAAGAGTAACTCGGGGAAGATAGCATACCAAAAATGCACTCCACGTATTTTAACAAAAATGTCTCTTTTTCGGTTTATATTCTCAGAAAAATAATTTCGGAGTCATTTGTCATTTCAAATTTTATTAGTTTTAGTACAAATAATTAGTTTAAATATTTAGATTATGCCATAATGTGAATACAAAAAGATAACATAATTTTACCTTTAAATCTGGTCATTAAAAAAATTAAGATTATACTTTTAGTTTTAGCTTTAGCTTTTAGGTTAGTCTTTATTGTGAATGAAAGGAGCCTATGTACAACATAACCTACACTTCTCTAAATATAAATCGTTCGAATGCGTGGTAAAACTAACTAAATAATTAAATTTTATTTAAAAGTTACTTTAATAAATATAATTAATGGTGCGCCAGTCGAGTAAGCTCGAATTTGTTTTCAACTTAATATACCTCTATATTTCTAGTTACATGTATAAAATTAACACATACTTTACGATGATGGGTCAGATTTGACCCGGGTGTTTGTAAAAATATGAATTACGCTACAAATATTCATCGAATGCTGTTTTCTGTCTAGCTAATCTTTTATTAAATATTTTCAAATAATTTGAGATACAAATAAATGTTATCGGACGAGATTCAAATGAGTTACTGATAAAAATATGAAAATGTAAGACAGTCGGATTGAATGTCAACGCTTACGCCGAAACATATATTGTCAACATTTTGAGCGGATAGATAAAGGATACCAGGTTTGTGTCCATGTATTTATTTTGACTTATTTTCGTTTGGCGGTCCCTATATAATGCCAGTAATATAATTATTTGAGAGGCGTTGTGCCTACCTGTAAGTTTTACGACACTACCTGCTCGAGTTCCGGCGAGAAAATCACATGTTCAATCATCAGTTTGTTAAAATGTACTATTCTTTAGTTTTTATGTAATATTTCTTAGATTGTATCATACTGTACTTTGTTTAATTCCGAAGAAACTTCACTAGTGTTATTTTTATATATCATGTTTTATATATTGTACTGTTTGTTTCTCTCAAAAATAAAAAAAATTAATTATATTAAATAATCGTTTTGTAAGTATTGTGACCGCTTGAAATATTCTGTACTAGGCTGCCCCACGTATTTGTTTATCTTTCTTTCTCTTCATGCTTCGCGCAGTGTTCCTTAAGTTGAAACTACTTGATCACTTTACTGGCGATTTTCTTCTACCTCTCCTAGATTATATATAATGTTCCCCCTAATCACTAGTTCATCGAGATTACGAGGGTCATATTCTGAGATACACCCAATGTATTGGAGTCATATCCGCAGCCAGAATGAGGAAAGATGAAGCCCTAATTCTCAATTTGGATTAGATAGAATCACTAGCGCGTTTTACTTTCCAAACTTTGCTAAGAAAACGTTTATAACACCATATACGTTCTTATAAATTTATTATCCAATAATTATAGTGTATTTTAAACTGATATTTACCTATGGTTAGCAGGACATAGAACGGCATCAATGGATACTAAGCTAAACTAATACGGCGATGACTGTTACGGGTGGTGGAAGTTGGTCCAGGGGAATAGGTCATGTCATGCAGTGATGGCTGAGGTGTCGTGGTAGTCCGCTCTGATCGATGCGTTACTTCTCCACCGGGATCCATTTAGGCGACATCTACACTCGAAGAGCTCCATATCATGTTAAATATATATTTAGCGTTGTGTATATTGTAATATGTATTTAATAAATCTGTGATAAACAGTAATAAGTATTTATTTGGCTCATATACGTTATTGTCTTAATATTTTTATTCCTCACTGTAGGTTAAGTGAGGAGAGAATGGTACGAAAGATATATGACGCAAGTGTTGATGGCATCAGAGGTAGAAGATGTCCGCGGAAGACTTAGCATGACCAGATAAATAAGATACTGGAGGATGGTTCTGTTAGAAGCCTTAATAATCGACGAGCATGTATGTGAAGATGTATGAATATGGATAAGGTGAGAATTGTGTTTCAGGACAGAATAGTGTGACACTCTATCTTCTATGCCTACACTTTGCATAAAAAGGCGTGATGGTAAGTAAGTCAAGTTAATTTACTTATAATTGTTTTTTTATAAAAATTGTTGATTTCAATAAATAAATATAATGTATGAGTTAATATATATATTGTGAAGTTTGAATTTACGTGCCGAGATCTGGGTAGCCTATTTTACCGACTTATGATGATTAGCTGTCTAAATGGATGAATCAGGGACGAGAATCCGACTCTGGCGGGCAGCTGAGAAAACGTCACTTTTGGTGGGTATGCTTGAAAATAGGCGGTGGTGCCGCGCTCTGCAAGAATAAAGCGACGGGAGATGGTGGAGATTAAGAGTAAGATCACCGCGGTGGACTCAGAGATGGATGGTCCCGGTCCACTTGCGGGTTGAGGGGAAACCCCGCTGCAACGAGCAAGGTGGTAGAATGCGAGCGATAACTGATGGATGGGCGTTATGGCCAAGGCTGAGACGAGATGGTATTCGGTCTATTTCCTAAAGCAAAATATGAATCCTGACCTGGGCGTGTGGTGACCCAGGTCCTCAGCTACATCGGCACCCCATGGCCACGTTGACTGATAATAGATAAACTCGGTAAATAGAAGAATTAAATAAAAGTGACCACCCTCAGAGGAAAGTTGATCTGAAGAAGGAAGATCTAAAGAACATTTTAACGAAAGAGTTGTGCACTCTCAAATAAGAAAGATCTTGAATTATGGGGGTGGCTATGGACATTTATATAAAACAAGATTAAAACCTATAATAATACCATGTGAAATAATAGGTAACTAGATAAAAAATAATTAAATGTTGCGACATTGATCTGAATAGAACTTGGGAATAAGAAAAATGTCGAAATAGATAATTATTTTGAAGACCTTTAAGTCATTTTATAACCTTTTTTGTATATATTTATATTTGTTGCAGATTTTGGCAGTTATATTAGGTACAATACATTCGTAATATCAAGGTATGCATGAAAGATAATTTAATATTATTGGAGGTAAGTCATTATGCACTCTTAATATAACCACCTTTAACCATGAAACAAAAGTGTTTGTGGCATAAACTATCATTAATTTATTGTAGTTTTTTATTAATTTAATAGATTTTTTGATTCTCTCAAAGACATCAAATTTTAAAAGATGATTAATATGATTATATTATACAAGAATGTCGGTTTGGATACGCAATACCTTTTATCTTTACTTCATCTTATTAAAATGAATCACATTATCCATTTTCTCCCCACAGCCCTCCCTCGGACGACGTCCGCCACCCGGGTGACCTAGGGCCTGCCCCAATGGGTCTCCAGTGTGGTATTACATTAAAAAAGGATAATACTTGGGGAACTAAGGCTGGACGGCTGCCAAATTGAGGAGGATCAGCCCGACGTCCGCGCAAGCCGTGCCTACCATAAACCTTTTCTCTTTCGAGAAAAATTACGACAAAACTTTCGGAGTGCTCCGTCTAAATTTAATTTCAAACGGTTCCGATTGTGTACGGCGCCGAGATTCATGGAGTGAACTCAGTGAAATAAGTCAATGCTTTATTATTCTTCAGTTTCCCGGACTGCGCTACGTTCCGTAACAAGGCTTGTTTGTAACAAAAATTATATTCGAAAAGTTTCCGTGCAAGGCGGGACGGAATGTATTTTTAATCCGAGTAAACTTTATAATGTAACCATTCCGAGATTTAATAATTTAACTCGGAAAATACGCCGGAGTGAGAATTAAAGAAATTACATCTATCCAGCATTTTGAAACCATTCAACATTCATTGGGATATTATTAACGTACAAGAATGTGATATTAATATAATAATTATTATATAAATCTAAATGTGGTGGTTTAGTTCTATTATGCCGTTTCTGCGCAAGACTACTGCGCTACCGTGATTCGAACCTGGATCTCCTTCCAATCTAGAGAAAGTGCATTATCCAACTATGCTACAGCAGTACTTTTGATAACAAATTTTCAAACCCATATGTTACACTTTTCAAATTAATACATCTATCGTTTCATTATTTGAAAGCCATCTACTTCGTTTTTACGGAATCTCAAATACATTTGAGTAAACCGACAGCAGACCCCAGAATTAACAATTCATTTTTATTAAATTAAATCGTCGTCAAAAGTACTGTCACTGTGGCATAGTTGGATAATGCACCTTCACCGGATTGGAAAGAGATCCAGGTTAGAATCTCGGTAGCGCAACAACAATATTTTTCGATAAAATTGATTTTATATGTATATCTTTCTGATTAATTACATACAATACATAACATTTAATTACTATTTAAAACATTACAGACCTGTGTTCTGAATAATTACAACTTTACAATAAGAATGTGTTCTCCCTTATAACACTAATTCTGTTATTATACTGTCATACGGTCAAAGAAGCGTAATGGTAATATCTGTTCTTAGAATAAATTTGGAAATCATTTGCCCATAAATGATCACAACATTGGACAATTTTAACAATATGTAACCGCTTGTATGGCTCGTTACTAATAGTCATACAAAAAACTCACGAAAACAAAACCACAGCACTTTATAAGAGTATTTATGTTCAAAACGAAATAGTGAACCTGGCAATTTAGTACGAAATTTTTATTTTATTTATTAATTTGTTATAATTACAATGATACAATACAATAATAAGTTTTTTTTTAGTTCTACAACTTCTTTAAAAAGCGTTTACTTTTTCAGTATCACTAATATGGTTTTCATACCTAATGATTACTTTGAATATTTCAAGTAATGAAAGTGATTTCGTTCCAAACGGTGACAGTGAAAAAATTTAAGTGCAATTTTTTAAACTTATGTTATATTTAAAATAAACCGTTGATATAATGAACAATAATGTGTTTTACTCTTTGATATCCTGAAGTGATTTTTATACAATTAATTTTTTCCTTTATACTGTAATATACTATATTTTTGATTCGGTATTCTGTAGAACATATTCACCATGTAAAAATAGAATTAAGTAAACTCTTATACATTACAATATTAATTAAAAATATTTTTCCTTTCTTGACGATCGTAGTATTACACTTTCAGTCTGTGTCATAGGTATAAATCCTTATTTTTAACCAAACAATAAAAAAAATCTGTCGAAAAAAAAAGTTCATAAGAAAATTGAAATCATATATTATATTTATCTACAATTTGAGTGTCTCCATCTCATATACATTTCGAATTCGTCATCAACAATGGCACCCTTTTTTATATCCCGCGCTTTAGTTGGTCCGCATAATAAAAAACAAAAGAACTTCTTCAGTTTACCTCTCATACACACAGCTCGGGTCTTTTGTAGGGCTTCCAAGATGGCGGGACGTCCCCACTACTCTCTACTGCCGCTGGTCTTTTTGTACATTGATCAAATATCATCATGGCCGCTAGCGGTGTCAACACTACTTCCCATTTGGTTAAGTATTATATTATTTAAGCCTCTGCACTCCAACCGACAAGTGGGGACTGGTAAAAATTGGAACCCGAAAAAAATCTCTCGCTATCTTTAAAAGCTCAACGCACTGTGCTTTACTTGATCGTTTCTTTTGGATAAAGTGCCAGGTTTCTAGCAATAAAAAAGGGCTAGATTTTTTTAAAATTTTGTTTGGGTTAAGTTGTATTAACGACCATTTTACTCAGGAAGCGCTCGCGTGGAAAGTAATCCAGTTTCGTTATGGAGACTTGTCAAGATGGATGTTTCTTTATTTGAATATGAACAGGTTCACACGTATCAGCCTATACAAAAACATCAAAGGGGTATTTTTCTCCATGATATTTCGCATGCTTGATCTGGTACGTTTTACTAACCTTCGAAATATGTAGACCCCCGTGCGGGGTTACAAGACGCACTGCTTTTATTACCCCTGTTTATTGATGTATTCACATTGACGACTTTGTTATCGTAAAACGCGTTACATTTGTGAAATTTTTATCGAAAAGTTAACGACATTCTTCAGTTTTACCGAGAAGTTAACGGCGGATAAATATATAGTTGGTAAACCGTGGAACGTCGACTAATGCATGCATTTCTCCACAAAATTCAAATGATAAAATCATTTACCAACGTTAACATAAAATAAACCTCAAGCTGTAATGCTAGAGATCAATGTTCTAAAAATGTCATATGTTTTATTTCACATACAACACACGTCTTTTGCACTCATAGAAAATGACAAAAAATATCTGCAACCTAAAGATTAGGCGCATTCTAATAGAATAAGGTGTAGAAAATAGTTACTACAAATATTTTTTAATAATTGTCACATAATACATGTCGCATATGTCAATGCGAAAAAATAACTAAACTTATCGGCTGTGCTATAGAAATATGACTAACTTGCTGACCTTTATGGATGAAGCTTAAACTAACAACCACCTTTGATCACTTCCGCTAGACCAACAGATACGTCAATGCGCCAACACATTATATACAACAAAAATATTAGTTAATTAAAAAGAACAGTTTTGCCGTGAGGTTGCATTTACAGAACATACTCGTAGTTCTGTGGTATTTTAATACAAATTAAAATAAATCAGCTAGAAAGATATACAGCAAAAATACTATCTATTGGAAAAATATTTAATTACTACCGAAATATAAAGAGATCTAGGTTCGTATCCCGGTAGTAATTAAACATTTTTTCGATACATAGATTTTTCCTGTATACCATATATTACTAGTTGATTCATTTGAATTTATATTAAAAATATTGGATACTAAACAGTTTAATACATACCACATTTATTAATAGATATAATGTCTTGTATTATTTAATATTGTTTTTATAATACTCATGCAATTATTGTTTTTCTGATAAGGTATTTAGGGTAGTATTTATCATGGAAAAATTAAATACTACATATCTTAATAAGGATCTTGATCTAATAAGAAAGGGCTAAAACTATTACTGTGACTAAAAACATGTATATATTACAAATATTTTTGTACGTCCAGGTAATAAAACAGTATAATGTTGATGTATATTAATGTAAATAAGTTCCTACATGTTTGATGGACCCCTATACATGGTGGATCTGAAGTCACGAAGGGGTTATAATGTTTAATAACTTTTTCATTTTATTTTTTAAATTTATATTATTTTAGTATTCGATAAAGTAAATATAGGACATAAAGTTTCACGTTTCAGATTTACGAAAAATTATGTCTCGTAAATGGCGTCCATTTTCTGCCTCACACTTTCTCCACAAATGTTGTCCTCCAGCTGCTAAAGTGTTAAGTTAAGCTTTTTAACTTACACTTTTTCCTTGAAGTAGCCCCAAATAATGTAATCAGAAGCCGTCAAGTTCGGGGACCGCGTCGGCCAAATTGTGTCGCAACTGCGAGAAATTATTATTTGATTGAAAATTTGTCTTAGAAGATGGATTGTGGCTTTTGTTGTTTGAGGTGTGGTATCATTCTATTGGATTGGATATTGGATCTATTGATCTCGAACTGCAAAATATGCCGAAGCGATGTCCGAGAGATCCCGATCTATCCAGATCGCCTTCGCGTTGATGTGGTCGGGTCGTGGGATAAAATGTACATTATACACTCCGCTGTGGCTTCATTCCTAACGTAACGAAGGCTGTCAATACGTGGATGGTTGCTAACTAAACTCTGGGTCTCAAAATGACTAATCAAAAGCCAAATCGTTGATTCACTTGAAGAATTTCACACATCGAAATGCCGGCGATGCACGTTGAATTAAAATTATGAATTGCTGATTTTGATAATAAAATTTCATTATTTTCGTTCACTGTTCAGTCGAGTACCTTTTCATGGTCAATCTCCAAGGTCTTCTTTATAAAAATTTGTAACTAATTTTAAAAATAATTTTAACTTTTAGCCCACCTGTACAATAAATTGCGTTAAAACTAGCGATTATGTAAAGCACCAACGAAAGAGCTGGAGACAAAAGCCAATGAGTGGGTAAAAATAAAATCCAAGATCTCCGACATCGTACGAACTGTCGGCAAACCGAAGTTGAAATATGATGGACATGTGTTGAGACTAACCTATGACTATGGCGAAATTAAGCGTTCGGGTAAAGTAAAGGCCGCCCACAAATGTGCTGAACTGACGATATTAAGATGGCTTGTATTGGAGGAGAGTCGCACATAACTGAAGATTGTGGAAACAAATGAGAATAGAGACCTGTGTCTATTTCTGAACACAAATAGGTTATAGAAGAAGAAAAAAGAAAAAGATACTTGCGGAAACTTGATTACATTGATCTACTTTAAGTAATCACTCATTTATAATTCAACAAACAGTGAATATTATACATGGTATGAACGTGACGTATTAAGCATCCGTGAAATAAAAATAATTTTTCAGCAATATACTATTTATTTCCATCATTAAATTCGCTGTGAGCGAGATAACCCAGCCTAAATAACGATGCTATTAGGATAGCGAAGGATTCTTCCCCTGTAAAGCCTATCCCCCTCCGAGGATAAGGGGGTTGCGATGCAACCAGCGTGCACAAACAGGACTTGTAAAAAATTGTCCCCATTTTATTAAGTTTCGTCCTCTTTGCGTTTGTCCCTTGAATAGGGGACGTTTTACGCACATCCAGTTAGATTACGTCACCGGTGCACCTTTGTCGGTAACTTCTTTACAAGTTAAGAGAACCAAAGTTCTCCAAATTTTTCGAGAATTTTTTAAATAATACTGATCTCTTTTACGCGTAGTAGCATTTTACTTTTTTTTCTGATTTGAGATATGTACTTAAAACTTAAAACTTAGGATAATATTGATGTCTTTTAAGATCAATTTTTCTTGAACGTGCCTACATGTTATTATAACTTATAGGTTGAGAAACCATATTAATCACTTATTTGAAACTAGAATTTTTATTTCTATCGTTAGTTGCTAATAATAAATTAATTAAATTAAATAGCACGAGTATGTTTACAATTTTTACATAATTCAACAAAAAATAAAAATAATCTTATTTTCCATATACAGGTAATCCCGTTCATCCAGACTCCGGCGAGTGCGGATTCGTTATATCGCGATCTTTAAAATTTTTTTTTTGTCTGCACACTTGTCTGGCTTTGACACATGCCAGGAATCGTCATAATGAGTGTTACGTACGTGCGTGCTATATGTCTTGCTCACTCACATCATACATGTAATCATCATACGTAAAGTTGCGAGTGAAATAAAATGGCGGTTGGTCCAGTGCATTATTTTGGTCTATTCTTCAGTATAACTTTAGCTGCAGTGTCAAACGCATGTTATATTATATAATATTCAGAGTATATTCAAATCACAAGAAAATAATGTCTCGGAACTTGTTTCCGTGCGAATGTTAAGTGTCAAAATTATTTAAAAGGCCCTTTCTCTCCACAATCAATGTACAGAGTTGTTAGAAGATTACGAGCAAGTGAGCGCTGTAAAGCGTTATTGTAACGGCATATTTGACAGTTATCAGTTAATTTTTTATAATATACGTAGATAGGCTAAACAAGAGAGTCTAGATTCTTTACTGCAACGCGGAAGAAAATGAATGAATTATGTTACGTATGTTTTTTTGTTGTTGTTATTAATAGTGTATTTTTTGGATTTTAAAATGTTTTTTTTAAATCCCCCGTTGATCGCAAAATTTCTCTTATCGCGATCATGTCCAGAACGTATCCCCCATGATCAATAGGAGATACCTGTATATAGTACAGAATGCAAATTAGGAAATACTAAGACATGTCATAATACTAATAAAGATATCTTCGTTTGCGATCACTAGTAATAGATTAATAGTAATAAATTAATTAATTTCATTGAATATAATTCTAACGGCTTTATTATAAGAGCTACTTACAAGATTATATTTGTACATTTATCGAAAATTAAATATTTTACACACTTGAACTATTTCATTTACACATTTATCTAAATAATGTTATTACGGATATAATTAAAAACAATTCACTTTGTTTATACACCACTTTATTCTGCCAACCGGTTTCGGAACCATTGTATCTATATCTGTATCTTTAGAGTGTACAAGACTTTCAGGTATCTTATACACCTTGAAGAAGGAACGGTGTTTAAACAAAGTGAATTGTTTTTAATTATACTTACAATGAATTACCACAAATTTATAGTGGAATACAACAGTATACACGTTTATTAGTGTAAGATATTTTGATATATCTTCCTTACAATGAAAAACAACAGAGACCGCAAATTTAACAATAAATTGTGAAAGTTATACCGTAATGATTTTCTTAACGAGACTTATTTTCGAAAACACTAAAAAATTTTACGAACATTCTTTATAATAAAAGCTGAACGTAGCTGCCATTACGGCGTGCGATGTTCTTAGGTAATATACATGTAACTTTTTGCCGTAGATAAAAATTTACAAATGATAAAATAATAACATTGATTTTCGAAGACAATGGGCTACATTTATATGGGAAATCAAAAACCTTGAAGAAAATTTAATTTTTAAAAATATGTGTACTTTCACACGTGTTTTCTTTTTATGCCGTATGTAGCACGAGTCTATTAAATTTAAAGAAATTCAGAACGCTCGGTAAGAGCTGCGCATAGGTGGGTCAAGCAAAATTATATATGGGACCTCTCACCGGAGATGCCATCCTATATCAAAAGATTTTTTTACTAGTTAAGAGATGGAAGAACGTTAATATGAGAAACAATAAATATTCAGACCTTTCAGATTACATTTGAACTAAATAAAATAATCTTGATTTATTATATTTGTAATTCTTAAAGCAGGTATCTTGCAGTTATACTTTGTCGCCATATATTTAATCTAAAGTGACTTTGTAGGTTTAAAATAGGTTTTAAACATAAATACTGACCGGAATTAGAGTGTGCCAAAGTAAGTACTTCGCTTTAAAGTAATGGTAAAATAAGAGATATTTAGGTTAAATGATTTTTTTTGCATTACGTATTTTTATTTAGGTAATTTTTTCATGAAACTGACTACATCCGTATAGTGATTGATAATTATTTTAAAATACCTGCTTAGTTAAATAATAAATAAATGTGCCTTATTAGTTTGCACATTTACATAAAGGATACGAGTATGTAGGTTGCATGCTATTGAAGTCAATCAAAACACTCTTGACTGAATATACCTAATCAATTTTTTTACAAGAAAATTTATTTCACCTGGATCAAGTGAGGCATTTATCTCTTACAACTCATGGACCAAATACGAAAATATTTTATGTCTTTAAGTGTGTATTCATATTTAAATTCTGTACAAATATTGTGGAACGTCTGATATGACATAATCTTTACACCCCTTGGGTTCCATTGACGAAATGCATGGAACTCGTGTTCTTTATCCACTCACGACGGTTCCTGTCTGCATTCAATTTGTGAGGGAGAATATCGGCGACGGTAAACGAGGCTTGCTCTCATAATGTCGTTAGCTATTTACATGCATTATTCCAGCAGAAAGGATATGAAATTACTGTTCTATAATAAATTTAATCGCCTTCTGAAACTTGTACTGAAAGCTTGAAAGATAAGTAACATAATAAGAATAATAGGATTGTCAATCCCGGATAAGTATTGTTACAGATACCTTATAACATAACATGTCTAAACATCAGATGTTTAAACAATCATGGCATTTCAGAATTTTTTAACTATTTATTAGAAATTAATCGTACTTTTGATAAAAGTTAGGGATTGTCTGTTTTAAATCAAATAATTTGGAATTATTAGAAATAACCAAAGTGTAAAAATGTAATCCAATAATATAGGATCATTAAATCAATTTGCATATCTTTTATCATGGTAAAAATGTAAGTTAAGTATTAGATTTAAATAAAAACAAAACATTTTGACATATGATTTTCATTAGTTTATTTGACATCCTAATGAAGGAAACGGTATTTTCTGAAACTGGTTGGTGTATTAAATTTAAGTCATAAAGTATTTAAAAACAAAGTTATAAATAATTTGTACATATTTAATTACCATTAACTTTTTTAATGGCTTCAAGGAACTTGGAAGTCCATGTTTGCAGTCACTACAGAGCGCCGTCCATTAAAGTACAGTTTACCAGGTAATCGTTTATCTCTTGGAGGTCCGTTTTGTTAGAAAATTGAATGCTCCAGGTTTAGACATACTTCTGACATTCTACGTAGCTTATTTCAAATTATTATATTGTTGTGTTGGGTGGTTTTTTTATTTCATATTATATCTGTTTCTTGATATTTATATTTTTATGTGGTTAGGATTTATCTGCCCTCCCTTAATCAAAGGTTAATTTGATGTATTGTTTTTGCATTTCCACGGTAAGTGGAGTTTTATGGTAATACATTTTGCACGACATTGTCAGTCCTTGGTGATTGTTTAAATGTTTCGTTTTGGTAAAAAAAATAAATTAAAAATATATATATTGTATTTTCTCACAAGGTTTAGATATTCAATTACTTTTTCTTCTTTTAAATAGGTAATCCACCCTTCAATGGTGACTTGTGACATTAATCAAGTTAAAAACTTTATTTTATAGAGAAAAGTACAATAATATTATAGAATAGGAAATACTATATTACAAGTCAATACCATTCAGTGCAGTCAGTACATTGAAATAAGCTGTATCGAACTTTATATTTTGAGAAATAAAAATTAAAATAAAATATCTATCTGACAGAATATTATGATATTTTAAAATCGTAATAAAATTAAAATAACTGTGATAAAAATATTCGAATTATTTTGCAGAAATTTCAGTTAAGTACAGCTTATTTCGAAGTACTAACTGCACGCCGCTGGAAATACTATATTACAAGTCAATACCATTGTCTTTCAAAAAACATGCTATTATATGGATTAAACGTGGTGAATTAAGTGAAAGAAGATGACACAAGTTAACTGGGAGCTGAAAATTACCATTGTAAAAAAATTCTGTGATCCGCAATGGACAGGCAAAAAAGACATAGTCAAGGGTTTCCTCCTCTGCACCACACTCACACATTGCGGAATCTATTAAGTTCAATCTGAACAAACGAGAGGCCACCTGGCAATGCCCAATTCTCATACTACTTACTTAAAATACAAGTTTTTTTTTTTTGGAGATTGACAGATTTCACATCATACGTGGTCAAAACCCAAAAGAACTATAATATAAATACAACTATAATACAAATTAAATGTATTAATAATTAGAAAGATATACATATCGAACCTGGGTCTCTTCTAATCGGGGGAACGTGGATTGACGACAAATTTTCGAATTACACTTTTCAAATTAATACATTAATTAATAAATTAATTATTTGAAAGCCATCTTCTTTATATTTACGGAATCTCAAACAACTTTGAGTAAACCGATAGGAGACGCCAGAATTAACAATTTATTATTATTGATTTGTATTTAAAATATCACAGACCTATGTTTTGAAAAATTACAACTTCACAATAAGAATGTCGATTGTCAATATTGCTCTCAATTGTTCGCCTAAATAAACTATAATATACCTTGTATAAGTATATCGCAGAATTCATATTTTTGGTTTGGTCATATGGAACGAATGAATGAGGAGAGAATGGTAAGAAAGATATATGATGCAAGTGTTGATGGCACCAGAAATAGAGAACATCCGAGGAAGACTCGCCACCACTAGGTAAATCAGATACTGTAAGATGGTCCTGTTCGAAACCACGATAACCGGCAGCCGTCTATGAGAAGGTATATGAATGTGGATGAGGCGAGTGTGGTGCTCTATCCTCTCTACCTGCCCCTGCGGGAAACGGCTTAATGGTAAGTTAGTTAATTAACATATTTTTAAGCGCTCTGTAGTCATTAAACACATCCTGTGAAAAATTTAGTCAAATTTTAATTCAAATAATTTAAACGGTTGCAGTTAACAAAAAAAAATCATAAAAAATGGTGTCGTAAATAAACATAAGACCATTTTTTTTTCCATCTCTTTTTCACACGACAAATTATATATATTTTGTCTGTTCCCAATTTGTAAGTGTAAAGAATTGTGACAGATAATGAAGTCATGAGAAATTTATAAACCTTTTATGTTTCATAGTGTATTAATTTCTTATTTCTCGTATTTCTTACCTATAATAAATATCATTTAACAATTACCTTGTAATGATTTGTGACCTTAAATTGACAAAGACGCTGTGTGTTTTGAGATTGCATTCTTTGTGTTGGAAAACTTACTTTTGATACCAATCCATGCACTAAATCTACCCAATGCACACATAATACTATAAAATAAAAACACTTATTTTTTTATTAAGTAAAACACATTCTTATTGTGAAGTTGTAATTATTCAGAACATAGGTCTGTGATATTTTAAATACTAAATAAAATAAAATAAAATAAAACAATATTTTTCGACAAAATTGATTTTATATGTATATATTTATAATTAATACATTAATTTAGTATTTAACTTATTTTTTTTGAAAAAAATATTTATAACCTTGGTTTTTGATATTAATTTTACCTTTTTATATTGTAGAGGCGTGAAAAAGTAATTTTGTAATATATTATTATAATCGAAACCGATTTAATAAAAATACCTACATTATTTTTTTTTTTAAATACAGATGGTTACGGGAAATACATGTCATGTTAATATTATTATCTATTATTGGCTAATAGAGCAATTTAAAAAAAATGCTTCGACATTAATGCAAATGATATTTAACATTATTTTCAAGAGAAAAAATTTAGTTCATCATTATTAAATGTATAATTGAAGGTTTGCCAACTAAATAAAGTTAAGTAAATCATTCCATAAATTTATTGATTAAAACACTTGGTGCTCTATGTGTAAACAATAACTGATACAATAGTACAAAATGAATTAAAAATAAAAATTTTAATTCTTCATTTTAGGTTGACAGTACCTTTTATAATTCAGTTATTTGGAATGATTTACGAGTTTTTATATTGTCTTTCCTTTCAAAAAATTCTTCTACCCACGCCACCTCTTATTGTCAGGTTATATTTTCTTTTTAATGCAATAATTTAAATGATTTATAATTACGAAATGTTTATATCTCTGCAAATTTCTCAATTAGGAAAACAAATTAATCACCAACTGAGGGCCCATAACTTACAAAATTGAGTCATTGAAATAATTATATTAGGAACAGCTACAAAAATATTAAACTCAAAATATTACGATTTGTATTTATTGTATACGCCAGGTACAACCCATCAATAATTACTGAAAATTAACAGTTTTTAAAGGATGATTAATAATAATTTTAATTGATATTTAATCATAATATTGTTTTTCAATTTTACTATAAATTATACATTTTGGCATTCATCTTAAAATGGCATTCATCTTAAATTGGCATTCATTTTAAAATGGAACGGATGATATATGAAAAGCTATATGACGCAAGTATTATGGCACCAGAAATAGAGGACGTCCGCAGAAGACTTGGCATGACAAGATAAACCAGATACTGAAAGATGGTCCTGTTAGAAGTCACGATAACCGGCAAGCTTGTATGAATGTGGAAGAGGCGAGAATTGTGGGTCAGGACAGACGAGTGTGGCGCTCTAACCTTTCTGCCTATCGTCGCGGGTAAACGACATGATGGTAAGTAAGTAAGTAAAAAATATATAGCTGTATTAGTTTTTGGTTATAAAATTATTGAAGAGATGGCCACGTGAATTTTGATAATATATAAATATATGTATTATTAGAACGTACAAATTTTACGAACCGGTTATAACGATTTATATCAATAATGAAATTAATACATTTTTTATATTGATTGATATTTTTTTCATGTATGAAATGCGACTGATATATACTTACGCATTGAAAGTTCAATTTGAAAACGTATCTCAGCTGTTTGTATATTTTTTGTTGATATTATTCCTGAAATATGATATTTAGAATGACACTGCTTCGGTACACCGCAACATTTCCTTCCCTTACAACAACCCCAAGGAGTGAAACTTGAGTCTAGATTTGACAGGGTAGCGTCCCACCCCCGCCATTTTGCGGTCTGGGGTATCTACGGAATATCATAGATTTTACTGCCATGTACCTCCGTACATTGTACAGTGCTTCTTGCTGAGGGTGGATAATATTGAGATGATATGAGAACACGTAAATCACTACACTACTGCACATGCTTATATTCCGTTTCTTAATATTTTTGCTGTTGTAGATGTTTAAGGTCTGTATATTATGTTATATGTGAAATATATTACGTTTTATATATGCCCATCTGTTTACGCGTTTTTATATTCTTCGATTGGTAGGAATGGTTGAAGTTTTGAATGTGTGAATTCCATTTTGTGTAGATTAAAAAGAGAAAATAAAAGTGGAACTGCTACTATTCGGAGACGGTAACTTTAGCAGCGGTGACTTAAAAACATTTTTGTATCATATTTTTCGGTTTGTCGGTTGTGTTAAAGTTTCGGAGGCTGAGTTTCAAAAGACCAAAGACAGCCAACAGAGTTTGGAACATCGTAAAAGAATCGGCGGTTCACAGCTGGTTAGTGTTTATATTTTACATAAGTTAAATGGGTATATTTTACTAATACTAATAAAAAATCCAGAACCTAGTTATCATAGTTAATTACAGCAACATCATGTATTTGTAAAATTATCTGTAATTTGTATTAATGACCCAATGACAAATGAATATTTTTTATATTAAAAGTGAATGTAGCACTGGTGAATGCACGACGTTAGTTCTTAAGCTACATAAATAGATTTATCCACGAAAGACCTAGAATTATATAGTAAATTAGGTATTGGGACATGATCATGCAACAATTTGACATGCATGCATGCGAAGATGTAGGTATGCGTGTTTAGAAACCGGACCACAAATACGTAGGTATTAAATATCAAAACATAATTTCAGAATTATTGAAAATTTATTTATTAAATATATTTTAGTAGTTCTAAAGTCGTAGTTAAACTTAAGCACATTACACAATTTGGAAAATAAGATGTGAGAAATTTAAAATTAACATGTAGCATACATTATACTTGAAAGTACCTACCGATGAAGTCAGATAAAAACCAATAAATTTTGTTGATAGGACGCATCTTAGTCTAGATGAGCTCTAAGGAACACACTGTGCTGTTTATCACCCGTATTCTCTCATGCGCGCCTTGTACATAACTACAATTTACCCAGTGTATCATCGTACAGAGATATATAGTCCGTGGTAATAACTCGGCCGGGGAGAGATGAACGAACCGGGCCACGGGGCAAGGGGATAAAAGTGAAACATATTCATCAATGTCTCTGTAACTTTAGCGAGGAATATTTCATAATCAAAAGAATTGAAAAGGGTTCGTAGGCGAACGAGACGGATGTTAAATGAAGCGAAATCCGATGCCAATTATTGTTAAATGCTTTTGACTTGTTGGACTTCATCATTTCAGTATATATTATAATGTTTTCAGAATCAAGTCTTCAACTTGTATAGTATATTAGTTAGGTTTTTTTAAAGTATAAAATATAATAATTTTCTTGATGTTTAATAATTAGAAAAAAAGGTCATTCATTATTTCCATATATTCGTTGTTTATATTAAATACAAATTTATTCTTAATACGCGTTCTAGAGATGATTTTTTAAAGAAAATCTTATTTTTTCTTCCTTCATTTCAAAATTACATGTAGTAACTTCAATCTGATGAGACTCGGCTCGCAATGCACTTCAAGAAGTCCCGATCCTGGGGGTCGTCATCACAGCTGACTCCGGGTTCTCTCTATCCAGATGCAACGCATCTATATATCAAACAAATATCAGCTATCTCATAGAGACAAAACTATTTTTTATTATATTTAATGGAAAATATATGGAATTATTGTGTAATCACAGAGCTTACGACCTGTCTTCGGCTGGCTTAAGTGATCACTTTATATATAATGTTCACCAATTCTCATCCCTCAATCTCCACATTTATCAAATTTTTGAATGTTGTATATATGTTAGTATGTGAACTCGTTTCGAGTACCACTACACCAAATTATAAAAATCCAGTAATTGTGTGTTCTTGGACATAATCAAATATTGCTAATATTTATATATCTACCGTTGTGACTCTCTTCCAGGTCTTATTTGGCCCAAAGTTGTATCCAGGATAATCCTCCTTTTTTAGGCTGTCACTCTGACGCCTAATATGGCCAACGAATTGAAATAATCTTTTATATACTGTTGTATTAGTTAACTTTGTTGCAGGAGTGAAGTATTTGTGCATTCTACTGTACACGGGATGCATAATATTCTTCTCTAGTAATACATTTCGAAGGCATCTATTTTACGCTTGTCACTATTTTTCACTATTGTCAGTATTGTCACTATTGTCAGTATTGTCACTATTGTCACAATTATCACTATTGTCATTATTGTCACTATTGTGAACAGTCTCTGGAGTCAGTGGAGTCTCGGATTCATACATGAAAATTGGAAAAATAGAATGTGAACATGATATAAAGCAATCAAATCAATAATAATTTTAATTTGATTGCTTTATATCACTAATTTATTGTAACTAATCTGTCGATCTACTAAAGAACTTGTAGGGGGCAGGATTTCAAATTCACCTCCGTCTCAGCCGGCATCAATGCTAGTGACATAGCGCTGCCGGCTGTCACTACCGGTCTGGTCCGATCCCTCACCGATGACCTCTCTTCTGTTTCACCGCTCCACAACGGCGGTCTCGCCCGGCCCACTCGCGGCGAGCGAGACTGCTGACTCGCTTCATTTTCATAGTTCACGCGCACCTTCAGCATATCTTCATCCTATCCGTAATTCTGTATTCTTAGTTCTGTTATACTGTATTACAGTTAAAATTTCTTTCTGTTCGATGTCAAGATGGGATGGCATCGCAACCCCGAGGGCCACCAGAAGGATAGGTTCAATGAAAAAGAATGAACATACAGTGTTTAGTAGTCTCTTGGGCGATGTTTAATAAGGGGAATTAACAAGGACAAGTGAGCTTAAATGCTAAATAAATTAACAGATATGGTTAACAAGGACAAGTGAGCTTGAATACTAAATAAGTTGACAGATATGGGGGTTGATCAGTGCAGTCTATTGAATTAAACTTGACTAACGGTTGCCACTAAAAAGGTATGCTGGTGCGAAATCCATAGGTGACTCACCGGGGAAATGGCGACGTTCCTGTATGGATGATCCGGTCCCTGGCCAGGTTGTCCAGGCGACGGTCGATGGGAGACGAACGCCGCCGTAGTGGTGGAGAGAATGTGTCGAGGTCGAAAACAAGTCAGGCGCACAGCTACGAAAGTGTTGTAGTGGTTACTTTGGTCTCTTTCTTCTGGGAGGGATACGTGTTCCCACCGCAGATGCGTGTATCCAGACTCCTTGCCCTCCGGTCCCTGCCCCTCCTTTTCTTCCACGGGCGCGCTGAGGCTTGAGCACGTGACTCGTGCGCGCCTGCGTGACAGCATGAACATTTCGGCCATCTCAGCGCTGATGATTGACTTTGCTTCATTACAACTGTCACAATAAACATTAACACGCCATCATCACCTTTTCATTTAACCACTGACCTAAACCTCAAGAACTTAAAGTGATTTATTTAAATAGTTAATGGCATGTTGGATGCCCTTAATTTAACTGAATTGATTTTATACCACGTTCCCATGCAAAATACTCGGTCATTAGCGCCGTTCTATGGAACTGTATGATATTGTACAATTTTTTATAGTAATATACCCACACAAAGACTATAGGCTTGGAAACGATTTTGGTATTATATATATATAAATATATTCCGATGTTCAATGTTTTAATATAAGAGTAATGTTTTTGATGCTGTTCTGAGTTAATGGTACAATTGATTTTGATACGCAGCTATTATGTGTTGAACCTAAATTTTAATTGTTTATTTTATTAAATTTTTTTTTTAATAAAATCTATATATTGTAACATTTCGAAAATACGCGCCAAGATCGAGGGTGCCATCTACCGATGCGAGTAGGCACGGCCCATGCAGAGAGAGGTCGGAGGAAGGTAGAGGGGGACTTCGTAGCGAGCGCCCGAGATTGCTCGGACGCGTGCGTGTGGACGGACGCCAAGCGGCGCTCCGCCGAGATTTGAGTATTGGCGACGGAGATTGACAATTGGAGGACTATTTTCGCGACAGAACAAGAGATTCTGCCCATGCTAATCATGTAAAGAGGGACTCCACAATGACCGGATGGGTTCGGGGTAATATTCTGGAAGACGAGATCACTTCAGAGAGACCAAGGCCGCGGCACCCCGTGGCTAACAGAGTGAAGATCGAGGTGTGCTGAATCGGCAACATTAGTATCCTCACTAGGAGGAGAGTTAACGTGAAGAAAGAAGATGTCAAAGACAGGTATCGTGTGTAGAAAGTCGGGTTGTTGTGTTTTTGTGATTAAAGTGTAAATAATATGTTATAAGCGAGTGTTATTATTGTCTGAGACCTCCTCCACACATCTGAGATAGGCATTCCGACACCAAACCTTAGTGACCCACAGACTGAGACTAGCTGGTGGGGTGGTGCGCTGGGATCCCATCCTCTGGTGATAGCGCACGACGTAACAATATATATATACTCCATGCTATTTGTGTAGCTGTATATGTCATTATATGATTAATTTTGTAAATGCCCATAAGGGCGTAATTTCAATATAAATAAAAATAATTAATAAATCACTATTTTTCCATATTCTGGTATATTGGTTCATAGCTACTTTAGATAGTCATATGCATCTTCAAATTTCCTTCTCACTATCTATCACCTTGAACTACCCCACATCCTTCCATAAGTATAAATATTGTAATGCTTTAGAATGATTTTAAAAAATAGAGCTGTATAAATGATTTAATTATATTATTTTATAAATTCTTCACCTATTTTATTTTATATTACTGTTGTTTTTTTTATACGAAAATAAAAAATATTTTACCTCTCGATGTAGTTTTACTTAGTCAAATCAAAAAGTGTATTTAAATATTAACATTATTAAAAAATATTAATATTAATATTATTAAAAAAAGTGTAACTAACTTACCATCACGCCGTTTCCCCGAGGGGGTAGGCAGAGAGGATAGAGCGCCACACTCCTCTGTCCTGCCACATAATTCTCGCCTCATCCACATTCATACATCTTCTCAAGCTCGCCTATTGTTGAGGCTCCTAACAGAACTATCCTTCATTATCCATTAAATATATTATATTCATATTTTTCGATGACAGACTCATCAAAATATTTTATTACAATTTAAAATAATGTTACAAACTTTTATAAAATGATTTATATCTGCCTAATTGATTCTACCCAAGGCTAAAAAATTTGAGCACAAAGAAATAAAAATGAAATCGTCGGGCTTATTTTCCTTTGTTGAATCCTTGGATTAGCTCGCCCCTGCGAAGAAAAACGATATTAAATATTCAACACGTTTCATGTATTAATATTGTTATATCCAAATTACCATCTTCAATTTACAATCGGAAGGTTTGCCCCTATCTTCAAACAGGCGACTGAGCGCACATAATCTCATCCCACTAATAATTCAATTCCCATGTTCATTTTTTGATGAATAATGAATGCACTTTTCTTACGAGTACAAGATGTAGATTTTTACATGCATGTGGGCTTTAGGGGTGTTTTTTTTTACCAGTGCGCTTGAAGCCTTACTTATTTTAAATGATATGATATTAATTTTTTTTTTTTTATGATATTTTATTTTATTTTTAAATTATATGATATTAAAATTAATTCAGAATCAAAAAACGTTGAAAATTTGACGACGGTACCTGAGAGTTAGAAATTAAACAATGCATAGGTATGATAATTTGACTTATATGTCTAGACTTGAAAAAAATGGAAAAACTACGGTATTTCCAAGACAAAAAAGGTCAGGCTTACAAGTCTCTAGGGCATTCTATATTTTTATATGGTGTAGAATTATAGACCTTGAAGACGACGGATGATACCTTTAAGATGTGATGTTGGAGATACATGTTGCGCGTACCATGGACGATGAGACGCACAAATGTCTCCATTCTGAACATCAAGGAGCTAAACATCAAGGAGCTGAACATCAAAGATAGATTTACTGTTTCCGAGATAAGTTTATAAAACTTCATAATCACTTATAATATATGAAAAGAAAACACTTGTTTTTTTTCTACTTGTTTAATGCTACTATGTTATTTACGATAACTATAAATAAAATAAAAATTAAATGTATTAATTAGAAATATACACATATGAAATCAATTTTATTGTTGAAAAATATTGTTGTTACTACCGGTATTCGAACCTGGATCTCTTCCTATTCAGGGAACAAGCATTAACCGATTATGCTATACCAACACAGTGCATTGACGACAAATTTTCGAACTTATATGTTACACTTTTCAAATTGATACATCTATCGTTCCATTATTTGAAAGCCAACTTCGTTATTTTTACTGAATCTCTAATACCTTTGAGTAATGCAATAAGAGACGCCAGAATTAAAAATACATTTTTATTAAATTTTGGACGTATTATATCATTAAGGAGAACACATTCTTATTGTGAAGTTGTTCGAATCCCGGTAGCATTAACAATATTTTTGTATAAAATTGATTTTATATGTATATTTTTATAATTAAAATACATTTAATTTGTATTTAAAAATATATCACAGACCATGTTTTGAATAATTACAACTTCACAATAAGAATGTGTTCTCTTTAATAATAAATAAAATTGTGTAGCTGTATCCCATTATAGTTATGGATACAAGTTGTTGAGTTAAATTGTTAGATTGATAATACCCGTACAAGGCGAAACGCGTCTCATTAAGTAAATTATATGAGTAGAATAATAAAAAAAGTGTTTTATTTTCACATTCAACAAACTCTAAACCATTTGCCTGAGATGAATCGTTTAACCGTTTGGGCGTAGTTTAAAGAAGCTTGTTCCTACCGAATGGAAAAGTTAATAGGTACTTCTCGGATGACAGTCCTAAAATCTGCAGAATGTTAAGAAAAGTGGAGGATCATAGTCAAGCGGGCAAGTTTTGAGGGTCCGACGTGGATAATGATGATTTTTTCCAGACCTTTTTTTGAATTAAAAATGTAAATTTTCATAATATCACATAAAAGACACATCAATACCAGCTTTATTAAAACTTTCTAACTCCACTACTCGTCAAAAAATCGTTAGGTACTCTTCCCATGGTGTGCTTTCCAGGGGGAATATTTGAAAAAATAATTTTATATTTCTTTGTAGGGAATTGGTTTAATTTCTCTGCGTTCAAGTTATTCCAAATATTTCGGTATGAGCAAAATTTTTCTTTTGATTTTCTCAAAATATTTCAGTCAAATAATATATTTTACAGTGTTACTGTGAACTGGGTAAATAGGTACTTTTGAAGGAATAGGAATAATTGACAGAAAAAAGTTTAGTCTTATTACGTCACTATGGCTTCAGTTTTAGGTATCTATTCTACTATTCTACGTTTAAAAAAATTGATATTTTCGTTTATCTACATTATGACCATGGTGTCACATAATAACATTTTGAGTTATTAAATTTGGAAGATTTTCTATATTAACAGACCCAATTTACACAGGTTTAATAGTTTAGGTTTATTAGATTTTTCGGTTAATCTTAATATTTCACAAAGAATTTTATGCAAAAGGTTGATGTGTTTTTTGCAAGTAAAATTTCGCATAAATATAAATTTTATATTAGTTTTAGTATCGCTTGTAACCTTGATTCGGGGTGTATAGAGACTAGTTGTGAGGTGAAAAGGCACATGTTGTGAGATGAACAGAGATACATAGTATTAGTTACTACTATTTTAGCATCATGTCACTGTACTTCCAGATAAATAATTATCTTATGGTAGGCAAGTAGACAAAGCTGAGAACATCTAATCTAAGGGGACAGAGATATTTGAAATACGAGGAAGGAGATATTTAGATAACTGCACAAAAAATGAAGCTGCTATCAGGCGCGGTCGTTTCATACATGGTTTGGATGCTCCGCATCCTTTGTCAAAAAACTTTGAACTTTTTGTTTCTAGCTGAAAACAGTAAAACTGCTAATAAATTCGTCCTGTCCTTTAGAGACCATTTATAATACATACTACGACACGACGCACAGAGCGAGTCGAAATACATATATGTACATTCTCAACTTTCGAACATCTATGATACCAGCAACAGTATATTCTACCATTCGTTCCGTATACATATAGTTTCAAAATATTCGACTTTCGCGCATGCGTATTCAGTTCCGCCTGTCAAGGTTTTCGAATACTGTATACGCGTCCATTAATAGCATCCAACGTACAAAAAACGACTTAAATGCTTATGGGTATAATGCACGGAATAGCATACATATTACGAAGCGAGCGAATTGTTTTGAGGATTTTGTTTGTGTGACACATTTTTGACAGTTTGATTTGAATACTTGAAGCCGAATTATTAAATATCCTTCTATTGTATGTTATATTTGATAGTAGGTATAAACTTATTATCCAGCATCCTTTCTACAAGAAGTCACCGACCGCCACTGGCTGCTATCTCTAAAAGCATCTTCCCATCTTTAATAGACAAAATTGAAATAAACCAATAAAGTAATACACAAATACAGGTGTCAATAAAACTGGAAAAGTGCCGTTGGTCGTAATATATATATATATATTTATTATATACCTTATATGATTCCTGAATCATTTGAAAGAGTGCATTTGTGGGTCCTGAAATGAAATAATAACCTGCCATAGTTAAAAGATTATCGAAAATGTTTTTTTCTCTTCTTTATTTGAGTTTGATTTTATTATATTTTAACTTAAATATGTCTATTATTATCTCGTAAAAAAATAAATTTAATATACTGTTATACAATTAGTGTCAGAACTGAATTTGTAAATAATTTGTTTTATATAATTCCATGAAACAGTAGTAAACACAAATAATAATTATATTGTCCCTATTGATTCCAGTCATAAGGTTAATAGGGACAGAGCTCATTTAGGAATTTTCTCTGTAGTTCATGATCGAATCAAATTTAGGTGAATACGAACACAGAAGAATCGCTGACTAAATAGATAACATTGTTTGTATATTAATATTTTATTTATCATGTTTTACATTATCTTTATCAGTATTAATTTCGTTAGCATTATAAACGCGTATATCATTGTATTCATGTACCTACTAGTGAAAACTAATCTTCAAAAGTAGTAAAGATCAGATCATTGAAAAAAAGTAAATAAGGCAATCTACCGTATGTATCCCTTGTACAAGGCCCCACGAAAAATCAACTATAATAATATATTTTTAGTTAGTTATGACATCCTGAAGAAGAAAATTGTATTTTTCGAAACCGGTAGATGTATTTAAACTCAATTCAGTGGTTAATAAAACAAATATAATAAATAAATAAAAAAAATCATAATATTGCCAAAAAATTCTTGCAAATAAATTTAAATATATCAAATTTCAAATCTGTTCAGCATTGTGTACAAAACAACGAAAAACATACGTTACACTTCCGTGTTTTTTAGATCGAGTTCTTATTTGGTAATACATTGTCGAGTTATTAACAAATGTTTGTTATTATTATTATTAACCTCACTTTCACATCCGTATTATAATTATTTTCAATATCTGAAAACTCAATTCGATATATTTTATATTATATCTCTCGATTCACTCTTGTTTATCTTAAAATTAATAAAACAATTTTGTCGCTAATAATACTTACACAATTTTTTTAAAGAAAACGTTTAGCTATCTCTAATTTTATTAGTTATTAACTGAGTGATGATGACGGCTGTCGTTGCTGTTATCGATTCAAAAAAAATTCACAAAATTGTACAAATAAAATTTTCGAATAATTTCATTTGTTATTAAGGAGAACACATTATAATTCTGGCGTCTGCTATCGGTTTACTTAAAGGTATTTGAGATTCCGTAAAAAAAAAAGTAGATGGCTTTCAAATAGTGAAACGATGGATGTATTAATTTGAAAAGTGCCGGGTTCGAAAATTTGTCGTCAAAAGTACTGTCGCTGTGGCATAGTTGGTATTGCACCTTCCCCGGATTAGAAAAGAAATTCCGGTAGTTCAACAACAATATTTTTTGATAAAATTGTTTTTATATGTATATCTTTCTAATTAATACATTTAATTTGTATTAATCATCATATCATGAACGATATAAACAATAAATTTCATTATTAAGGAAAACACATTCTTATTGTGAAGTTGTAATTATTCAGAACATAGGTCTGTGATATTTTAAATACTAAATTAATGTATTAATTATAAATATTAAAATTTAATAAAAATGAATTGATAATTCTGTTGTCTGCAGTCGGTTTACTCAAAGGTATTTGAGATTCTGTAAAAATAATGTAGATGGCTTTCAAATAATGGAACGACAGGTGTATTAATTTGAAAAAATGTAACATATAGGTTCCAAAATTTGTCAAGAAAAATACTGGCGTTATAGCACAATGGTAGTGCACTTCCCCGGATTGGAAATAGAGATCCAGGTTCGAATCCCGGTGACGCAAAAACAATATTTTTCGACAAAATTGATTTTATATGTATATACTTATAATCAATACATTAATTTAGTATTTAAAATAAATTTCATATAAGAGTTCATCTTTGAAAGATTATTGATTTTTCTATAAAAATATATTTGTACTGTGACGATGAAGAAAATATCGTACGTAGGCTTAAACTCAAACTATTATATTTCTTCTTCAATATTAGCAAAATTACTTTGTGGCCACATATTATATAAGTAATATGATAAAATACTTTGTTTAAACCACATTTATTGAAGATTATGAAGAAGATACCGTAGATATCGAAACATGTTTATTTATCAATAAATAATGGTTTAAACAAAGTGTTTTTATCTTATTATTTATATAATATTTCTGCTTTGATTATACATTTATTAAATTTTAAATTATTCGTTTTTAAAATAAATAATTATAAAATGTAAGATAGAAATGGTTCGAAATAAGAGCGTAAGAGGTATACAATAAGTTTTAATATAACTAGGCGCTTGGAAAGAAAAAGCGATAGCGAACGAAATCAAGTGTTTACAAATAAAAAAACTAAGAAGACAAATTGCTCTCTTTTAATAGTTTATGGATCTAATCGATCCATGGGTACAAAATAAATTTATCTTTAATATAATTCTTAATATTGTGCAGACATTCTTTGTTTATACAGTGATGGTAAAAAGTCTGAAGACACTCTCAAAAAATATGCTAAGTCGTTTATATTGATTGTTTATATTGAAAAAATTGATATAATGGTATTATATCATAGTACTATTTTTACACCTTTCCAAACTTCACATAGACTATGAATCTTCTTCTTTTCCTTTGTTATGCTTTTGATAAAACCGTCATGGTCACTATTGCAATGATTATATCACAGTGAAAACTATTCGGCGCCATCTATTCTGATATCTATCCTGATGAATTCCTAATCGAAGCCATTGTTTGCAGACTTCAACAGATCCATTCATATACCCGGTGATCTTTCACGGAAACGGAACTCCTCAATTCTGCCACGTACCAAGGGCATCCAAACAGTCGGCCGTATTCATTACTCTGTTCTTGGGTATTTTTCATGAAAGAACCGGGTACCTGGTTCGGTTCCGGTTCTGGGCAATTTTTTCCCACTATTATAATTATACTGATCCAGACTTCATTATTATGTATAATATATTCTAAAATCTTTGATTTGAGTATTGCATTCAAATAATATTTAATTAAATAAGTAAAAAATACGACGTGACCGACGGGAAACTATAGACTGTTTGAAATTCTACCGATTCTATTAAAAAAATATAATTAAATAAATAAATTAAATAGATTGTGCGATTTAACGCCTGTAAAATCTTTTTTTGGGTCTACACTAATGTTTAACAAATGATTCAAGTACTTAAGTTTATTATTATATATCTTATTTGAGCCACTATTGATGAAGTAGAGCCTCAATTACGCAAATAATAATTTAAATGGATCAATTATAAAGATATACATACAGATAAATTCGATTTATCGAAAAAATACTACATCATGCTCGTAAATAGACGACAAATTTTCAAACTTATATGTTGCATTTTTTTCAAATTGATACAACTTAAATTCCATAAGAACCTGGTTCAAATTCAGATAGCAGCTAAAATATTTTTTCGATAAATTGAGTTTATCTCTATATTAAAACAACACAGAGCTGTGTTTTCTTTAAAATAATTTAATTATTTCTTGAGTTTGGATCACCTTTTGGTTTGTATTTTCTCTAGTGTCTCCAAACTTTTGCGCACCACTGTCTTTGTGTATCTGAGTATACTGAAATTCTTTATCGTTTAGGAGCGCCGCTGGCCTAGGCAAGCCAAACAAATGCCCCCTGTACAATCACGCCTCGCCGGCGCAGCGTGTGTCCATGTTTGCCGCCGAAATTTTTTAATAAAATTAACCGTATAATGAATTATGGCTTCGATAAGTCCGACTATAATGAACTATTATGCGCGGGATGTTTGCTCGGGGGGGCTCGGAGCGACGCCGTGGCTCTAATCGGATCATAAAAAGTCCCGCCCATGCGAACTGCATGATTCGATTGCTGAACGCTTAATTTATAGCTGTTTAATGTGAGAAAGGGAAATAGTTTGCACCGCGGGTGTCGGCCGCGCGCGCTCGGTAGTTTCCCCACCGCGTCGTCGCGGCGGCGCTGGTGAACCTCGCGGTTTCAAATTAGAATACTATTTTACCGCCTTAAAAATATTTAAATTTATGGCCGTCAACCGACGCGCGCAAGCAGAATACCGGTTAATAAATTGTTTTTCAAAAACTAATTGCGTTGAAATTATTACATCCCCGTGTATCTCCACTTATATTCAAAACAGGTATGTATTTCATATAAATTAGTATTTCTAAAAATTAAAAATTATCTGCCGAAATAGAACATTTTTTTCATGGTTTTAAATGGTATTCCCACAGATTACTAAACATATGGACATGAACCAATATAAATTCCTCGTTTCTGTATATGCATTTTGGTACCACTTACGCAATCAAATAGCACCGCGACATTTTTTAAATATATGACTCTATTGGAATGAAAATGTAAACGCTGACAATATAATACGCATTAATGTAAAATAAAATTTTGCCCTCAATAAGTTTTGGTTTTGTGAAATGTAATTTGTTTACTAATTTTCCCTAAAACGGGCTTGCCTAGTTCGGCAATGCATTTTAAAATTGTGTGCCAAATATATATTACAAACTGTCTTTTTTTTGTAGCTGTAAAAATGTTATATATGTCTAAATAAATAATAGGTGTATATAATATTATGTGTGGGAGGCGAAAATTTAAAATATTAACTAATAATAAATAAAAATGTTAATGGTTAATTGTGCCTTATTATTACTTACTTTTAATTATAATGTTTAATAAATTAAAATAGGTTGATATACACCAGACCTCGAGACACGCGATAGCAGCGATAGACAGAGAGTACAGTAAGTAGGTCGATCAGCTGTTGGTTCAACATTTTCTCAGTACAAAATGCACACGCAGCATTTAAATGAACATCTTGACTATTATTTGTAACGCGTATTTATCGCTGCTCGCATTACGCTCTTCGTGGATCATATAACCTCTTAAAATATTTAATTAATTTACTAAATATATTATAAAAAATAATTAATAATAAGTAATTCATAAATGTTTTTTTTTGTTTCACAAACACTTGTTTCTCCACCGCAAATAATGTTGGGTTATTGTTCACCATCGTCATCAATTTTCCTCTATTTTCGCGCCTAAGATTGCTATCATTTTGTTTAATTCTGTCCAACTAAGTAATAAATATTAAATACCAAGTATAAAATGAAATCATTGTATTAGTTATACGTAATTAAATTTTGGTAATATTAATCAACACATTTGTCTTTTATCTATAAAATAAAATTTTAACTTGATTAATGGCACAAATCATTCTTGAAAGGTGGATTGCCTATTTAAAAGAAGAATCAACACGTTTTTTTGTCTTAAAGTTATGAGTAAAGTTGAAATGAAATTAGTTGCTGTCTGATTTTGGTTTGTAGATAAAACAGATTTTTATATGATACACTGATTATTATTTATATTTTAATAATAATATCTTACAAATAGAAAACACGTCAAAAGGAAATTATTCAGACGATGAATTTTAATGTCGGATTTTAATCGTCTATTAAGTCTGCGGTTTTTTTAAATGCTATTTTGTTTTTTTTTGTAACGAAAAATGACATACTATTCGATAACACGCAACCACTGTGCAGCCCAATTACGTCGTTTAAATTTGGCTATTCAACAAAACCGTCCCGACAGTCCGGACCATGTTATTCTGTAATATGACGACGCGCGACCTCACACTGCTCAACTTGCCAAAATCGTCACCCATCGGAAATTCTGCCGCATCTAAACTATAGTCCCGACCTCGCTCCGCCAGATTATCACTTATTTCGATAGCGCTCCGCTCTCGTTCAGTCTGGGCCTCATCGATTATCATCGATTGCTTGCTGCTAGGCCCTGTGGGTGATTATTTTGGCCGCTTTGTGACCAATAGTGGCCACTACACGGTCTATGATCGTTGCGCGATCAGATTATGTTAGAGCTTTCCCCATAAGAAACTACACGTAATCAAAATCTTGATGTGATTATAATTATTCAACCTTTGTTCGCGGATAGACAATAATGAACACAAAAATCCTCCCTTGAATTAATGTAAGGTTATTAGTATTTCGTATCAACTTATTCCATTTAAAAACATTCTTGAAAAAACTGAGATCATGTTTAGATAAATGATTATTAAACACACGTATATATTACAATCTGTAAGCGTCGTACTATTCTTTGACAGTGCAACCATAGAAAAAATTCGTACGATTTCATACGCGAGATGACCATAGATAAGAGAGATGAGATGAGAGAAGCTCAAAATTCGTACGATTTAAAAATGTTTTGATTTACAATGTACACTTCATTTCAAATTCAATATATTTTAACGTACTATTATAGAGTATATAAAAGAGAAAACATTTAAGTAATCCTAACCTAGAGATATTAAAGACCTGGCCATTTCATCGAGCACTATACAGCTATAAACTTTCCGGATCCAATCCTGATATATATTGATACTAGACCAGCCGAACTTTTAAGAAAAAGCATTAACAAATTTGTTGAAAAATGAGATTAAGTACTAAACAATAATGGAGAGTACATTATTGATTGAAATGTTGTAATGTTTGTTTGTAAATTTAATTTTATAATAAATAATTGATAAAAATCACAAAGACTTATTATACAATCTAATATTTAAATAATGCATACAAAAATAGAATACTGCATTGTGCTATTTGTTATAGTTTGTACAATAATATTTGAACATATAAAATATTTGATTAATCTAGGTAGGTTATAAGACTTACCATTCAAATTATTCTGCTGACTAACAAATAAATGAATACTATAATCTAATAATAAAAGCTTATTCATTATGATTGACGTAACCGAGTTTACATATTAAATAATTTAATCTGCGAAATATTTAATTTTTGACGGCAAGGCGTATGCGTGAGGGTTAACGATGCAAAATATTATTTAGTAGAATGAAGGGGTTAAAGTAAGGGACCCTAGATGGTAGGGGCGCTATTGTAAAGGGTGAGATTTGGTTTATTGGATTCATTACGAGCGATCACAGGCAAACGATGACCAAATTTACATTTCGTATTGATTAATTTCAACCTGTCCGACTGATAACATTACTTCAACCCTTAACAATTTGATGGGAATAGTACAGTATAAACTCGTATATTACCTACATATTACATTTATTATTGACGCGCTTATATAGTCTAACGATAAACCTCGCCTAGTGACCATGTTCCGGAAAACTACAAATAAAGTTATATTTTTCATAGCATAAGTGCTTAGATTAATTTTAAAAATAGTAAATTGTGATGAAAAAATGAATCTGTGTTGTAAAGTTATTTATTATTAAACTGCTATAACATTAACATTTTATAAATCTTATCCAATAATCATTAAGCTTTTATGTAGCAAATATATGAGGAAAGTCAAAAATTATGTATATTTTTCGTTCTACAATTTATTTACACGGACGGAAACCAAACTCATCTTGGATGATTTGATGGGCAGAACCATGACTGATGTTCAAAAAAGACGAATCCTTACCTATGGTAACTCGCCTATTCACTAGAACCGTACATCGAGCTTGCTGAATCTTGTCGTCCGTGGTGAAGGATAACGGGCACCCTGCTCCCTCTTCGTGCGTCATACTCGTCCGGCGACTTTTAAAGTTTTCGATCCACAAAAAATACTTTTATGTGATAAAGCGCTGTCCCTGTATTGTGATAAAAGTCAATTTCAGCCCCTTTCACACCCTCCAACCAGAGAAATTGAATCACTGTTCGTTGTTCCTCCTTGGTGCAAACTACTAGCGGAACGGACATGTTTACACTGTAATAGCTGGAAAGCAAATGACAAATGAAACAAATAAAATTTAAAATTTCGCACATGTGACCGCAGTATTACCAACTCTAAGCACGCATGCTTAGAAGGCAGTATGACAACCTTGAAGGTGTATTATGGTGAAAGTGTAGATAATTTTTGACTCACTCTCGTATACCTATAATTTCATAAATGTGATATAGAATTAATATATTTTAATAATTTATAAACGTATTTAACAAAAAATAGCAAGACCTTAAATAATACAAAATACAATGAAAATAATAAAAGTAGTAATAATATTTAAAAAAAAACAATAAAAATTGAGATAAAAACATGATAACAATTTAAAAATCATATCATGGACATTTACTCGTCAATTTTCAAAGTATTTTTTGTGTATGTAGATTTTATTATTAAGAAACTTATTTGTATCTTTCAGAAATAAAAGAAGAATTTTCCACTGTGAAATAATTATTTTATGTATTGTCTAACATGACAAATAATTTCTATGCAAGTATAGTTGTGAACAAATTATTTGATTAATTTTAACCCATTGCTCGCGTTCATAAATACGCATGACATCTTTCATACGCGGCACTCTTTGGCGGCATTATAATTTACGACTTTACACTACGATAATGCAACAAATTTATGATTTGTTTTTAAGAAATCGATAGCAAAGATTCTCAAGTATCCTCACGAACATAAATAAATATATATATCAGAACCATAATTACAAAATAACGTAAACAAAAATGTCCATGAGAGATCACAACAGTGCCCACCTATTGGTAGTACAATTTATGATTCATACGTATTAGAGTAAAGTAGTGATCTGCGCGGGCGCTAATTTCTGAGACTAATGCACACTATTTGAATGTTTTTAAATACTGACATTAAATATAACTCTATAGTTTGAAACGCATAAAATGAGTTTGAGGGTTTAAATAACTGAGCGATACTGGATGATATAAGATGGCTAATAATCCTTGACAAATATCGACAGATGTCGATATAATAAAGATTCCAAATAATTTTGGTACGATTTTTACCGCTCCTCTGCATTACCCACGCTGTGGATATGTAAGGCGCGACTCATATGAGTCACCCACGAGAAATGGGTTAAAAATATACATATCATTCTCATCATCACGTGGTTACCACTCACTTAGAATCTTTGTATTCTCAACTATATCATCATCAGTAAGTTCATTGCCACAGGCGTCTATCTTCACAGGTCCTCCAGTCGCAAAAGCTAAGTTTTGCCCAGTCTTTAGTGTAGTCACGATATTTGATTTATTATATAGAAATTACTCTTTATGGTTTAACCTGATCTACTGTCCATTTTCCCGCGCAGTTCCAATTTTTTTTTGGTATATCTCTCTCTCCTAGATATTTGGCACTTTTATATTTTATTTAAAAAAAAATTAATATATCGAATTTTACATTTTATTTATTTTAATTAAAGTACCTACATTCGATATTTACATAATAATACGATACACGTCAAGAAAAATTGTTTTTACTACTAATACTTTATTATTGTGTTGGTGGTCATGTAATGAAACTTTTCCAATAAAAATCTTTGATATTATAAGAGGCTACTCTTTCTCTGTCAGGCTACAAGTAGATAATAAAATATACATGTTTATATCTATATATCTAAATGAAATATATAATCAAATTGAACATTGTAAATTTAGATAAGTTTGACAGATTAATTAAGGTCAGAGTTACTGTTCATAGCAGATGGCTAACAACTACTAGATTTTAATTTTATAAACAATGGTCGTTATAATTGTTCAATGTGAATACTTTAACATCAAATTTTTATAAAGAATGTTTTATATAAAGGTATAAGCCTTTAAAATGAAATGAAACACATTAAAATCGTGGAATGCCCATGGTATTGACTTTATTGGAAAAATAATTTTATACCATTAGTGTTTAAATATGATTTCGCGCATATGGGCACCGCGGATGGCTCGACTAAAGCGCAATCTGGAAGTCTAATTTTGGACCACTTTTTGGAGCACTTAGGACCATATGTCGGCAATAATGCGACGAATGTTGGCTTTCAAGACGACTAGCGACTTCACATATCTCTACAGAAAATAATCAAAAGGTGTTAAATCACACAATCTTATAGGTCAATTCACAGGTCCATCACGCGAAATTATACGCTCATCGAATGTTTTCTTCGATAAATTGATTATGGCGCGCACTGTGTGGCATGTTGTGCATCTTTTTGAAACCAAAACTCTTCCATATTAATTCCATTCAATTTGGGAACGAAAAAGTCAGTAATCATGGATCTATTGCTGTGCACGATGGCGGATCGACTTATTCGGGTCCTCCTCAATACTACGCTCCATTACAACAACATCTTCTTTGGTGCGTACTGTACGACATCTCTGCGTATGCATAATATCAATTAGAGTATGCGTAGTGTGAAAACAAATCTATGGTTATACGAATTACTTGCTTTAATGGACGATTACGTCGACCGTATAATCGACGTAGCGTACGGTAAGTATCGCGAACTGAACCAAGATTTTCAAAATAATTTTTCACAATTTGCAAGCGTTTTTCTGGCGTAAATCTATTCATGATGAAATGGCAAACCAAACTAAGCACAAATCAAATCAGTCAGCTGTCAAATTGGCTGTCGCTGTAAAAAGTGTTACCAATTCAAAAAACAAACCTCTAAAAAAATCACCTTTATTATCTCGCCAATATAAAGACTGCTCTCTCTGTATTACAAAAACTGTCTCGATATTAATACTGAATTGTTAAAATTAATAATATTTTATTATAAAAGACCATTTAGATATAAATAAATATATAAATATAATATGCATTAAAATCCCCTAATGAGTAAATATTCTTTTTTGGATTCTTCCAAAATGCCCAAAACTTAACAATGTGTCTATAATTGAATGTAGTGTTTAATTGATAATTTTAATGTTATAATTATTATTTATTTATCTATTTTTGTTTCATATAAGTAAGTAATGTGTTAAAGTAAGCCAAATAAGTTAAAAATGAAAACGGAATAACTAATCAGCACAGTAGAAATGATTTAAAAAAAAATATAGTGTCACTAAATAGAGTTTTCTGTACGATGTGGATTAAAAAAATAAGTAGATTGCTTAATGCATAATTGCACTATTGGTAAAATGCGTGGGATTAGTCATAAATTTGAAAATGTTTTTAAAAGGGGAAAATTTTTACACAATACAGATAACGAAAACAATGCAAGAAGTTTCTAGATTCAGGGCTCTCTTTTATAGTCAACCCTAATCGATCTTGACATGGGACCATTAAACATTTAATTCTGCACGAGGTAACTGAACTAAACGATACCGTGTATCAATTACCGACCTATCGATAGTAAAGTTCTACACCCCTGTCTAAGTCAACAATGTAGGCCACCCCTAACTTCCTTCAGAACTGATTTTCCTTCGGTTCGGTTATCGGCTAAGCCGTCACAACCCCACTTGCAATTAGCGACAAATGGAAAAGTGACTATCGACGATTGTCAAAAATAAAGTAATAAAAATAATTTTCCCGAAGAAATCAAAACTTTTTAGTTTAATTTTCAACATTCTTCGCAGATCAATCCTGACGCGAATCATGAGAGTTTTATAATACTTTATTGGAGTTTCTTTAACTAAATTTATATTTAATGATATGCTGATCTACTAAAATGTGACAAGTTAAAAGGATAGACGTTGTGAGCCTTGATTATATACATGAAGTGTCATGTCGACTACGGTAAAATACTCGCAATAGCCCAAAAGAGACTTAATTATTATCTAATGGTCATGAAAAGCTACGCATCACTATTAACCGTTATATATTCAAGGTTTAGAATAAATTTATTTTGAATAATAATAACATTTTGTGGGAAAATAAGGAAATCCTTAGAAATTTACTTCGCAGAATAATCACGCCTGTTACGGACATCAACGAAGCAACAACCGATAGTAAGCCAAAACAGATTCAGTAATATCATTAGCTCTAAAGCCTCTTCTCATCCATGAAGAGGATGAAGAAATCAATGAAGAAAAATCATCATTAAAATCATTTCGGAATTTATACTGTTCGAGCATGAGCATGTAGGCTTGGGTGCCCACTGTCAATGTTTTCCATATTTACTGCCCACTATAGAATTACTACAGGATAACTTTATAGGTCTATATATGTAAAATATGAAATTGTGAATTAAACTATACGAAAAATGAATAACCTTATTTCATTAAATATTAAGTAAAGATTTAAATTAATTATTGTAGAAATAATAAATAATAAAAAAATTAATGTGATTAACTAGCGAGGTGCACTTGATTTAAATATAGCCACAATGTATTTAAAGATGTGCAGGTTCTTAATGGAGTTTTATATTCTAAACAGAAAAAATATATTTGGTTTCCTTTATTTTCAAATAGACGTAAATAAAAATAAACTTAAAAAAAAACATAGGTTAACAAGGACGATAATATATTTGGTATTATTTGTTAATATTTAGAGAAGTTTTGTGTAGGCATATAATATGATGGAAAATGGTCAACAAGTCTCATAAATTTTAGACACTCCGGTGTAATCACGGTTTTGTTTGAGAAAGCACTCGTTTTAATCGATTAGAGTGGGTGCCTAGTATTTACACTCTTTTGTTTGATTGACAAACTGACACAGGCCGTTTTTCATTTATACAACTGCTAGCAAATCTGCTTAATTGTATCTTCACATCATAAAAATTAACATCGTTCGTTTAATTAGTGTCAGTTATCTAGAAATGATAGAAAAAATATTGCAATGAAATGTGAATTTCAGGGGACATAATTTCGTATTTAATTGAAAACATATTCAATAAAGTTTATCAATAATTCATTCGTTTTAGAATGGTATTTTATAAAGTACGTGAACTATATAATATATGCAATTTTGATAGATAGGCCTATATAGATTTATTATATATTATTTTAAATTTACAGTTCTATTATTAACGCATTACTATGCGATTTGTTTGTTGAATGTTGTGATGCCAGATGGAGTGATCAGACGATTTAAGATATAAGTGTATGGTTGTTCCATAAATCAGAAATACCCTCGTACTTGTATCGCAAAGAGTGTGGAATATTTGAATTGTATATAGATATGCAGGTGTAACAGGTGGTCAGGTATTATGAATCGAATTTATTTCAAATACTTATTACTTATTACAAAAGTTGACGATTAAATTTAAACGCGCGAACTATGCACTGAATTTCGGAGGTAACTCAAAAGTTGCTGTTGTAGTAGACATCAGTATAATAAGTGGCTAGAGTGACTGGCCCACCTGGAATAAAAATAAATTTCAAAGTACTTACCCATCTAACAGTAGAAGATATTCCGCGCTCCGAATTCCGAATATTGCTTTGTTATACAGAAAGGTGATACATTCCTCCTAACAAGTTTTTTTCAGATCTGTAATTTGGCCCGTTAATTAGGTCAAGGCATTCATGAATGTCATGCATGAACGCAGATTGGAGTAAGAAAAAAAAATGAAAAGGTTTCAAAATAATGTAAAATGTTATTTTCCAAACAACTTATCTGATGTAATCTAACCATCATTAAGTAATATATACAAATACATATTAAATTAAAGCTTAAAACAACCATCTTAATGCTTCTCTTTCTTCACTGTCATTATTGAGACAAGACATAGCAAAAATTTTTAATGTTACTCTATATTAGTCCAGTATTTTGCATTTATATAGATTTACTGTGTGTTAAAATATAGAGGTATCTATATTAACTTCTTAGTATTTGAATTAAATAATTATTGGTTATTTGGCACTTTGAAAGCGAGACCATAGTATAAAAACAGCGTTGTTCCAAGTTCACGATAAAGAAAAATAACTCGCTTTTCGAGCGGTATTTTCTTAAGACATTAAGTGTAGTGCCAAGAGAGACGATGCTGGAAACTTGTGAAGTTTTACATAAACCAACAGCCATTCATCATATTTGAATGGACTAGACTACTCGTTTATATAGTTTTTTTTCTGTTCGATAAAAGCTTTTAGAAAGCCTCACATGCTGTACAGAGCCCCGAAAATTGCTTCAATCTCCATTAATACTTGTTTCTTGAAAATATTTTCATATTAATTCAGCAGGTGAATTATAAAATTTTAAGGTTCCTTTTTAGCGTTCAACACCACTTTTATTTATGTGAAAAAAGTACTTTGTTACAGGAACCTTTTTTTACAGAAACGTTAACAGTTTTCTTAAATATAATAAGTCTAATATTATCTGCCTTTAATATTATTTTATTTTTATATCCGTTTTAAAGTGACTCAGCATAATAATAAAGAACCAAATCGGGCAAGTGGGGTATCAGGAGCGCAGAATTGATAGCGGGTGTGGTATGGGATATCTAAGGTTATTCAGCAGCGTACCAACCGCGTGGCCCGCATGAGAATGAACGCCTCAGTCCGGTTGTGATCGGCGTGGAAATGGAGCAATTACTTGATCACCTTCGATCGATTCTTGTGCCCTGTACCTGGTTTGTATGCAAGGGACTCCAGCGGTAGCCGTTAATGTCCAACGAGTGAAATGCAGCGGTACGTTTAGGAATTAATGGCGTTCTTTGGTAGGTGCGGGGAGAAACATAAATTTGAAATGACATCAAAGTTTGATAAGGAATTGAAATTTTGCGACGGAATAAAGCTTAGATTTTATAGTACTCAAAAGGTGAAATTTTATTTCGTTTAGAAAATTAAAATGTGTAAAATTTATAAAAAAATATTTTTTAATTCTAGTTCACCGATTTATTTATAATGTACACCAGGCTATACTAAAAAATATGCAAATGTACACTTTTGTTCATATCTGCTTTAATTGCTCAATGAAATATTACACCTTGTTCTTTATTTGATACCTACTATCATATATATCAAATAAATAAGTAATATCAGTTTTATGCCTAATATCAGTTTTATGTATAATATCAGTTTTATACCTAAACTCATCTCTCACTGGGCGATGAATTTTTTAATAAATTCTACACAATCCTAATAAAATAGTGATATAGTTATGTCTTCACTGCCTTATTACATTTTTATTTAGAATTAAGGACTTCCTTTCAAAACTAATATATCTGTTCGAATTTTTTGCGAAAATTTGGGTCTTTATCATTCATTTAAATCAGAAGTTATTAGGGATTCTGTGTTGAAACAACCCAGGAATTTCATGGTTTTTTACTGTCTCAAGTCACAATTTTTTTTTGATATTGTTCATTTTAAACAAGTTATTTGAGTTAATCTCATCTAGCCATTGACATGCAGCGAGTAGTGACCCAGCGACAAATAGTGCATGTGTAAGTTGGTATATAAAAAAAATGTAATGTTTCTATAGTTTATATGGTCAGCCATAAAAATTTGTCCTCATATATTTACTAACAAAAAAATCTGAAGTAAATAGTTTTGTCGGTTTGTTCCATCAGGGAATTATGTTTCCTTGTAAAATGTGATTTTAAAAAAATTATGCAATCTTCCGAAACAAAATTTGGCTGGGATGAAATTATTTGAAAAACTTTATTAGGGGATATCAGTTGACTTGGCCAAATACGCACGTTATTGTCTTCCGATGTGTTTCTTTATTAATTATTGTTTTTTTGTATGTTTTTTATTTTCTTTTTAATTTTATTAAATTGTGTTTGTTTCGTAATATTTATAGATATGTGTTTTTGTATTCAGTAAATGTTGACTAAATTTCATTTTAAAAAACTACAAACAAATTATGAATCAGTAAATAGTTCATCAAACAGTATTTATTTTTAAGGAGAACACATTACTGTTGTGAAGTTGCAGTTTTTTTCAGAACATAGCAGGTACCTATTTACTGTAGCATTTTTTCTGTATATCTTTCTAGTTGATACATTTGATTTGTACGGGAATTTTAATTTTTTTAAATAAATTAACAATGACGTATTTTTTATTATACAGATAATAACATATCCTTAATAGCCACTATACATCATAAATAATTAAGAATATTTATAAAAATATTCTTTCTATTTAATTAAATAAAATTCATGGTCTTAATTCCCGGGAATTCGAGAATGAAAATGTTCAACTCCCGATAATTTAAAAAGTCTAGAAAACAGAATTTCTATAAGTTATACTTTTTTACAAAACTATTACTATTATACCAGGGCCTTTATATTGATGTAAAACTAATAAACTGAATATTATTTGCCATAATTAAGACAATATAGGCATTAATTGAAAGACCGCGACCATTACATGTATTTCATACATATACAGAATACGTTATCTCATGTATCCCAAGGCAATATTTCAAAGATATTTATTAATTTATGGAATTTTTTTAATGTTCAGTTGTATTGTAAATTGTTAAATTTACATCGTATCATTAAATTTTTTGTTGGTACAAATGTTTCGTATTTATATAAAAAAAAGAAATTTCAATAAATATGTTGTATTTATTCACAAGCTTTAAAACTTCAGTTACTATTTAAAACTAAGTTTTGTATAGAAACCATCATTATTTATTATTAAATAATATTTTAATTAGTCTTATTATTGTGTATTTTTACTGTTTTCTTATGCGACATTTTTTTTGTGACAAAAAAAATTAAAATACACATTGATAAGACATAAAATAGTTTTTAATCTTTTCTCTCCCATGATGTAAACTGAGTTGACAATGCCTTTAATTATGTGAATGTCTCTGTAAATATACAAAATACAGAGTTCATATTTTAGGTATTCCTCCGTAATATATTTATATATTGGATAAAATAATTACAAATATAAGTATTTACAATACGCAAAAAATTTTTTTTTTCTAAGAACCTGATGTGAATTTGTTAATACGTGTATGTGTACGTGTGGAGAGGTGCGGACGGCGCAATATGCAAGACGCGGGGTGCCAGATGCTGATCGTCACTTTAGTAGTAAAGCGTGCACTGGCCGAGTTAGACGTGCCTTATGCGTCTTTGTGCTGTCGTTCGGGATGATATATATATATATATATATATATATATATTATTTTAACGATTAATATAAGTAATAAATGTAAAGTACTCAAATTTATCCGACTTAAAAATCTCATAAGTCTACATGTGCACTGTGTTTACAGCACCTCAACGCGCGTTTTTATTTTAGCACCATAAGGGAAAGGTTAATACAAAATTATTATGTTTTAAATACAAAACATAGTTTTAAATAGTAAATGAAGTCTTAAATAGATCATATAAAATTTCCATTAAGTGTAGTTGGTTTGTCGAAGCAACCGCTCCAGAGAGCTTTAAAGACCTTAACATCTAACATTTTTTTAAATTCTCTCTGAAAAATATACGATATAGCTTGTTAGCAAGTATACGAATGAAATTGTAAAATCATATTTGCTTGCCATAGAACAACAATGAAAAAGTATGCACGCTCCCAACTGAGGTTATTTCCAAACAATTTTTAATAACCATAATGGAAAAGTTTGAAACAGACCCGTAATCATTTAGAACTCGTAACTGTGTAATAATATTAAAAGCGATATTCTGGTATATTCGCGGTTAGCCTCGAAGAAAAAAAAACATTCGCAAACTTGTTAGCCAATTTTTATTTTCAAGCAAATGAAAGCACATTTCAATACAGCTGAAGTGGTTTTGATTGATGTTTGTTGTTCGAATAATTTAACTTTGCAGACACACTTCAATCACCGTATATAAAACGTGAACTTATTTTCAATAAATTTTATATTTCGTTGTAATGTACATGTGCACTTAGATTTTTTTACTTTTATACTGGATATTTTTTCCTGGTTTAATATGTATTTTACAGTTTTAAAGAATAATAAAATTAATAATTTAGTTATATTAATTAGAACGTACGATTTTTTTCAAAAATATTTTCCACAGTCAAGGGTGGATAAATTTTAAATTATTAAAATATTGTTTCAAAATCTGTATAACATTAAAAATTATTGGTGAAGCCTATATTAGATCGTACACAAGGATTTTATAAAAAAAAAGACCCGGTATGTATTTTAATTAAAGCAAAACCATATTTTCATGAAGGTACTACATTCAAGACTGTTTAGTAATCAAAGAAAATTTCCTGAATGTCATGTTTAAGGAGTTAGTTTTAAATGGATCAAACTCTGCTAATTTAGAAACTCACTAATATAATATATAAGGAGCTTGAATACTAGAATTTATTATTGTGTTATAAACTAGGAATTTACTAGCGTCCTTAAATATTTGAGAGTGGAGATAAAAATATAAAAGTAAAATATTATGATAGTTTAAAAAATGTATCGAATATACTATATATACATATATTTTTTTATATGTATAAATATAAATGCGTACACGGAATACGTCACATAAATATTCTTACTATTTTCAAACTAAGTTAAATTCTTGTGCTATAGAAATAGGACTAATTTGATGGCCTCCTGAAGGAGGCTCGAACCCCCGACCACCAGATCACTAGGCGAGTATCTTAACCACTTTTGTGACATGGAACTTACTTTTCAAGTATATGAAATATTGTGCAGCATATTACGTATTATTATTAACTACCAATATTAAGATTTTTTTAATATAACGAAAAAGGGGTGGGCGGTTAAAATCAAATACCACCCTGGAACTTTTTATACACTATTAGTAACCCATAGATCACAAGCACGTTAATATATAATACTATAAGACTTTTGTTTACGAGTTTAAATAATGTTATATTGTATAGTTGGTTTTTGATATAATATTATTTGTATTATTAAAATCTGCTTACAAACTTTGTTAGTCAGGTGTAAATAACATAATACAAAAATATTCTTCCCAATACTTTTATGCATCCATAATTAGTTGCAATTTTCCATAAAACAAGAATTACTAGCAACAACGTCCAAACAAGATTTTTCTGAAAAATTTGAGACCTTTGTCGTATTTTCCGATCAATTATTTTGTCAAACGAAAAAATCCGTTCCACCATGAAGCGGAACTGGAAGCCATATAACATCCTTTCTCGTGAATAGAATTCGCTGCAAAGGACAAAGTTTAACTGTTTGGGCTGTTTTAGGGGCTGGGATTCGAAGGTTTAGAAATTCTGAACGCGTTCCTGGAGTAATCTAACTTTAAGCAGATATTATTGGAAGGTGTAGAGAAGTGAGACCTGTGTGTGTATGTCTCGAAAAGTCCCAAGTGGCAAACTCATATTCAAATCAGAAAACAGTTTTAACTTTTGATATATATGGGTCAAATAACAACGTCTCATTTTATTTTCAAATATCTCGCTTTATTTTTTATGTTTACTTATCTTATTCAATGAAGTCAATTATTATTCAAACAACTTTACTTTTATCAGTATATTTAAAAAAAATAGCTATTCATTTAAATATAAAAAATAAATGTATAATATTTGATTTTCACGTCAATATGCATGAAACTTTAATTAAACTTTTATTTTAAATTAATCACTAATTGTAGATGTAATATGAATTGTCTATAAATGTAATAGTTTAGTAGTAGTTATTCTTAAGTATTATAGGATAGGTAAGAAATAAAATTCTGTAATATATTTCTTGACATATAAAAGAAAGTAGTCAAAAATTAAAAATATAGATGTAATATTTTTGATGACAAATAGACATAAAATTAGAAAAAGTACAAGAAAAAAAATGTAAAAATATTATTATCTAGGATGATTAACAAAAATAAAAGGTTTAGTTAAGCTCTTTAAAAATATCTATACAAATACATCAAACAAAGAAAAAACGAATAATTTAAGTAATGTCCGTTTGCAACTTAAACAGGGTCAAACAGACATCTAATCTCTATCTTTAATATTACGTTGTACACATCTGAAAAAAAAAATTCTATTTAAATCATATTCTTCGTAATACCAGACATCGTACCTTAAGGCACTGTTGACGCAAGTCGTGTACCTACTCCCTGTGCATTTTATCCTGTCCCGCTCTGGATAACTAATGACTTAGGGATTTTGCCGACGTGGGAACAGATTGCCTTCCGATACCGAACCGTCAAGATCTGTGTTCTTTTTTTAATGTCCGAAAGTAGCACCGTGCGTAATGTTAGGACAACGAAAAGGCGGTGTTCTAAACAGCTCCGGAAGTGCAGTGATATCTCGGTTCTTCACTAAAAAGGTGCGAGTCAACTGGAGGCGAAAACATGACGTCCAATCCAGGATCGAGATCAATGTAGGCCAGATTAATTTGCTAATATTCCTCTCTTGAATCATTCTTGTAATCGATACAGTCCAGACGAGACTTTATCTCACCAGGTACTGATCCTACTTTCCCCCTTCTTTATATCCATCATTACAAGAATCACAATTCTCGGTATTATTCTGAGATTTGGCATTACTTCTTTTTTCCTTTTGGGTTTTTTTTCTGTTCTAGAATAGCTTCTTATCATTTAGCTCAGAAATTAATTTGCTTGTGGTCAAGGTTCTGGACTCAGTCCCTCTACGCCCTCTTCTTTAAGGTTTGTGACTCCAGATATTCCAGGTAATTAACAGATTTACTCGAATATACTTGAAGCCATTAACGATGTATTAGTTATTCTATTTCTAGTATCTATCATTTGATCACTTTCTGAACTTTGCGATGCTTGGTTTTATGCGATGCTTGGTTTTAGAAGAAGATTTATTTGTATTAGGCACATGCGTATTGGTAACGACGTTAACAGTTAGATATGTATTTCTTGAAATATTGAATATTTAAACGGATGTTAGAAGACGCATTTTATTATAGACATGTCCGTCTTGACACACAATTTCGCTAGTGAGACGGGCACAGTCCAAACAATATTTTTATATATATTATATAGTTACTAATAAATAATTAATTAATTAATTTTAAGAGATTTTACCGTCAGAAACATTAATTGTTCACTCCAGTTACATCAATCGGATGTCTTTTTTTGATAACATATTATAATCAATAGCAAACGGAGAGTAATTGATATGAGATGAATTATGTCCGTTTGCACTATAAACACTGTTTGTATTTAGTCACCGAAAAGTGCCGAAAACGCACGAACATGAATGAAATAAACATCAATTTACCATTTCTGGAAAACTTAAATTTATTTATTTAATGGATATATTTACAATTATTATCAACACCATAACGCAGAAAACTAAACAGTTATTATTATTTGCATTGTTATATATACTTTCCAGAACAAGATTTCTAAGTACGATTGAACCTTCGACTTCGGCCAAATACCTATCCTTCGGTCGGACACTAATTATAATAGTACCAACGTACTTGCTTTTTACACAAATTATTTGACAAAATCAATAGAGCTAGGGGAGAATCGTACATGGACCAGTTTATCGTAATCAGAGGTACCAATTTTTCAAAAAATAAACTAATTTGCGTAGTTATCTAACGGTATTGCAATGTCAATAAAAAATATTGGCTCGTTCCCAGTATAACAAAAAGACCATTATATTTTTTGACCATTCATTTCAATGCAGTTGTTTTATTACTCTACTCATTTCACCCAATAATATTTGTTCCGGAGTTCTATGCGTACACAGACATTCTGTGTAAATTTCGATAGATGTATATTTATATTGTAATATATAGTAGGTATGTGCGAAAAAATGTAATTAAAATGGATCTTGTTTTGAAGGCTAAATCTCATCACCCGTCAAGCCTTAAATAAGTTATGTCACATGATACTTAATAAAGAATTAACATATATATTTTTTTATATTGGTAGTTTTTAAAAATATATTTTTTTTATCGGTGTTGACTACATAATAAAATAGCTAGGTATAACTTTACGCGGTAAATATTTAATAAAAATTATTATACTTGTATATTTGTGTGTTTATTAATTAATTTAATTTAATTAGTAATTGAACGAAACATTAACATTTTGACGATAAATACAAAAATTTATGAAATGTTAACAATAAGAATTTAGTTATACAAATGTTCATCATATGCGTGAATCACAATTTTCCAACCCACATCTACACATTTCTACTGTGGGTAGAAATTGTACACTAATTATATGTTCTTAAAAACAATATAACCTTTCATTCTTGTTTTGCTAGTTTCAGTCTTTATTATAAAATATTAGTTTTAGTATAAAATCTCCGTTACACGTGCCACTTGTTGTAGTTTAGACTACGTTCAGAGAACCGAGTGTACGTAACCTGCGAGTTATAAATATAGGCTACTGGTTCAAACTCGACAACACAATAGTTAACTTGTGCAGTTGAGTGAAAAATTTCAGTTTTTTAATTATTTTTTTAAATATTATTGCGCCTCCATCAAAATAGAACACATTCGATGAAAGCAATAAAAACCCGTGGCGTAAATTTATTATGAGAACCATTCGATCGTAATTTTAAAAAGGCAACCTGTTTTGCCCGCGTATGAAATACGACTCGCCGTCCGAAATATATCTACGGCTCAGGTTCTTCAGATCTCAGGGACTAAAAGGCATACGAGAAATCAAATGGAGTTATCCGTCGAATAAAACACATTTGGAGATGCATAATTCATCGAAATTTTATTTATGTTCTAGCCCTCAATACGGGATTGATAAATGGAATTGCAAATGGCCGAAATCAATCTCTCCATTTTTATTTAATCGGTTGAAGCAAAACTTTTATTGCCTCGCGCGGTAGTTGTGAAAAAGTTTTTATTATACGGCCGGATTGTTGATTTTTGAAGTATCCTCGATGACGTCTTGTGTAGTTGTAGATTCGTCGAAACAAATCTATTTTATGGACAAATAAAACTGTTTATTTTTACGACGCTCTTAAAAACGACCAAATACTTAACATAAATTATGATTTTAATTTTAAAATTAGTACTTATTAGTCGTCTGTGAGAAATTACAAATTAAGAAATCTTAAGACGAGTAGTAACATTTTCAATCTTGTGTGTGTTCATGTAAAAAAAATACTGTGTGTTCTTGTCGATGCTATGCTTGTCATGCATCCGTACTGGACAAAGTCCAGAAGTTATCTGTAAGGACCAGTTGTGTGATTAGTAGTAACTTTTTACTATGTAAAAAAAGGATGCTATAGTAAACGATAAATCTAAAACTGGTCGTTTGATCGCTGGTAAAAAAATAAATTTTCGAAAGTACATCCAGTAGTAAACTAATTTTACTCTCCAATATCCGATAGTAAAAATGTGAATCTATGGTTAATTATGGCGGACTCTTCACAGTTGTTTCAAAAGTCATCCGTCACATTGATACTTTGAAAATTGCAGTATCGTCAATTGATCATTCAATATCCTGCTATTTTATTGATGAGAGTTGATTCGATGATAATCTCGTTGTTTATTATACATTAGCGCGTAATCCGAAAAAATTTCGCCACCGAAGTGACAGGTCTCGAACGGGGGAATAAAGCCACAGATAAAGTATAAAATAAAGCATTTTTCATGATTATTCGCCTTGCCACGCTGAGAGGCGAGATTGTCTTTGACAGTAGTAAATTTGAGGTACCAATAACCCGAAATTGATTTTTACCACGGGCGTTGATAAAAAGTTACTATAGTAAGAAATTACCTTTATAAAATTTTATTTCTGATCACACAACCGGCCCCACGTGTTTGGTGAAAAAAACCATTTCTGGGCCTTCCTCTCCCTTCCTTTAATGTGTCCCTCAATTATATTTCTGAGATATACATAGCTTCTAGAATGTATCCCATTTATTGATCCAGCCGGTATTCGATGGTGTCTATAAACCTTTCTCAAACTCTCAATAATTCTGTTATATATGTAATTACTCTACATCGTATCTGTTGCCGTCCTTATGTGAGTGTCATTGCCAATAAGAAAAAATATCAAAAATTTCAAACGCGTTTTAATATATCTAGGCTAAGATTACTTAAATGTTTTCTCTTTTGTATATGCAATATCAACAAGCAAATATAAATTTAATTTGAAATGAAGTATACATTGTCTTTATTGCGGAGTAATAAAAAATATATATTAGCGAAATCGTATGAATTTTTATGACTAGCAAGAATATTAACCATCTGTCATTTCGCGTAATATTGTCAAATTAATGTTCGTAAGGTTTAATTAATTATTTATTGTTGATATAATCTCAGTTTTTTCAAGAATGTCTTTAAGTGGAATAACGAAGACTCACCAACAAAACGGTTTGTGTATGTGAAATGTGTAATTTGTATAACAAAAAAAAATCTATTCACATACGTTTAGTTAATTTTTTAACGTTCTAATATTACAACTATATGTATATATTTCATACAAATCTAGATGAAAGTCAAAATATATTTTCTAAAAAAAAATGGAAATCTTTAATTTTTTTATCCTAAATTAATCGTATATAAATAGGAAGCACCTTCATTTGGTTGTGTTCGGAAGATATAATAAGAGATATAAGAGGAATAGTTTAGTCGATTGGAGAGTGGGTTATGGTGGCAAAAAAATAGATTCGGGGCCAGGAATATATTTGCTCTGCCGGCTTATTGGATTCTGGCTAAAGAATGGATTATATTATGAGAGTATATTCATAAGGTTGAGTTTAGAGATGCGATTGAAATTTAAACCAGATAAAAAATAGAATATCCTAAGTATGAGTACTAAGTGTAAAATTAAAATCATACATATATCTTGGAAAGTTTCATTTCAACTTTCAGAGAGACTTTCCAATAAGTAACCTGAAAGATAATGCTGCATGTACTCGGATGAGATATCTCTCAAAGATTTATTTTGAAAGCGCATAAAGAACAGTACAGATATGAATGATGCAATAAGAAGATACCATAGATTTTCCGACATATCTTAGAAATGGGAGATCAAATTATCGTCAGTTGGTGTGTCCATCATTAAATAATGTATATATTACGTCACCGTAAATAATACCTACATGTTATTGATTACACAACAAGTTACTAAACTTTTACAAGTATTTGAAAATTCACAAACAATTTTAAATTACTGCATTGCTATGTACCTATTTAAGTATGTATGGTAATTATCATGATTTTTGTGGCGCATTTGTAAACTACTCAATATTTCTCATTAAGCATAGACTTAATCGTTTATTACAGTTACGTTTGTGTAAAATAAGTTTTTGACTTAAATTGATATTTCAATAAATTAAATTAAACGGATAAATAAAAAAAATGGCAATCATGTGTATACCTATTCGCAACAAAATATATTCATTTTTAATACAAATTAAATTAATAAACACGAAAGATATACAGAATAAATAGCACATTATTTCTCAATTCAAAGTCAAAAATAAGTTACTTTGAAAAAAGCGGGGTTTACGAAATTTCATACGGATATTGCAATAGTAAATATATCGAACAAACCTCAAGAAATCTCAACATTAGATTAAAAGAGTATCGTTATTGTCTTACTAGTAACAACTTTTATGAATTTGCGAACCACATTATGGATAATAATCATTCCATTCATTTGTGTACTATTAAACTTCTCCACCCAGTCACGCGCAAAGGTAATGAAATTAATAATTTTGAAAGTTTAGAAATAAAAAGGAATTTGAACTCGGGTATTAATTTGTTAAACAATATAACCTTTTATAACTCATCTTCTCTCCTCTCACCTACTACCACCCCTCTACCCCTCCACCATCCACCAATAACTTCGCACCCTCCCCCTCTATCTGTCAATACCTAATTATGTCTACAACCTAAGCTTTGTGTTTTATATTTATATGTAGTTAGTTTAATACTTTAGCTATCGATGAGAGTTACTGTTTCTATCGAAACTTGAGTAGTGCTAATAAATTCGAGTAGAGTTATAACATTGTTTTATTATATCAATCCAATATGAGTATTGGAATTTTTAAGTCATTCGATACTATTATGCATTGTAAAAAGGGTACATCGGCAGTGAGTTAACGTTTTTGTTGAAAGAATGTTGAAGTTGAAAAAGTTCAAGGAATATTATTGTAGTATTTACGATCAAGTCGATTCAATCAGTTTTATGCTAGTATTTATTCTCAAATATCTACGAGCATATTTTTTCTGCCTGGTGCTAGGTATTCTAATACAAATCTTATACAAATATTTCATAAATATTTTCTAAGTATCCGAGATCGGAGGCTTACAAAATGTAGGAAGTACAAAATTGTTTTGGTGTCTTTTTTTAGCTCTTTATTTTTCTAAGATGAACAAAAATCAAAGTACGTACAAAATTTTGATATATTTATTTTTCTTTGTCGATTGTGTAATTAACATAAATTAGCATAATGAAGATTTTTGAAGATGACTGAAAATAGGGTTTTTGTGATTTTTTGAGATTAATCATTTTGGTTTTTAAAAATTCTATTGATAGCATCCGCCGCATCGTCTTCATCTTATTTATCTTCTTCTACCGTTTTCAACATCTTGCCAGACCGTCACGTCAGACACGTCATGGGATGTTTGATGGTCATTGGATGTCTAAATAAACATCATCTATAAATAAACACCATAAAAAAATTACGTATTTAAATTATGGTTTTATAAAACTGTACGTTAAAAAATATCAAACTACAGTACAAACTAGCTGAGCTTCATTTTTTTAACATAAAGCACGAATGTGTCAAATGTATTTAATTATATTAAATACGCAAAGGCTTGAAAATATTATGTACATATAAATATGTAATGAAGAAATTTAAGTACTTATGATTATTATCCACCAGCAGCGTGCAGTCAGTACATTGTAATAAGTTGTTCTTAACCCATTTTCCGCGGTTGACTCATATATGATTCGCGGATTACTTGCCCATAGCGCGAGTGACTCAAATATGAGTCGCCGTGTTTCACCCGCTACTAGTGCGTACATACGAGCTGAGAAGCGGTAAAAATCGTACCAAAATTATTTGGAATTTTTATCCTACCGACATCTATCAATATTTGTCAAGGATTATTAGCCATCTTATAAACAAACACCAAACAATAAAAGTCATCGTATCATCCAGTATAGTTCAGTTATTCTAATTCTCTAACTCAGTTTATGCGTGTAGAATATAATGCGTTTTAAACTATAGAGTTAAATTTAATCTCAGTATTTAAAAACTTGTAAATAGTGTGCATTAGCTTAGAAATCAGCACCTGCGTAGATCACTACTTCACTCTAGTACGTATGACCACAAATAGCGGTACGATAGCTATTGTTTACGTTATTTTGTAATTATGGTTCTGATTTCTGTATTTGTTTATATTCGTGAGAATACTTGAACCTTTGCTATCGATTTCTTAAAAACAAATCATAAATTTGTTGCATTATCGTAGTGCAAAGTCATAAATAATAATGTCACTATATTTATGAACGCGATCAATGGGTTGTTATCTAGAATATCTACGAAATAAATCGAAATAAAATATATATCGTATAATATTCCAATTATAATATGTAATATTTTAAAATAAATAGTAATTTTCAGTCAGATAAATATATAATTTCCCAAAATATATGGTTTCGTACTACTTATTTCAGTATACTGGCTGCACACGCACAATTATTACATATTATTTGATTGAATACAAATTAAGTTAAAAAATATTTGTATAAATCAAAATCTAAAAAAGAAAGCATATAATCCAAATCTATTTTCCGGATTCCATAAACTGAGAGTAAGTATGTAAATCGAAAACGGAAGAATGTTTTCAAAGAAATTCTCAGCATAAATCATTTCTGCTTTCGAGCGTAACTTCCGATAGAAGACGTCCGTATTAAAGTTCGCTATTGGAAGCATCCGCTTAAAACATCGATTGTTTTACTTAAACGAAGATCGACCATTTACTGAAATACTGTTGGAGTCTGAATGCGAAGAGTTTTATTACCCTTTCCATTCCATGAACGATGGAAAAAGAGAGAATCGTCTCACTGGAGCTTTTGCGTTTGTACTAGGTATTTTGTATTTAGCTTTCGTATTCGAGGATCCGCAACAAAAGACTAAGAGGGCCATTTGAAGGATATTGTTAAAGGAACTTTGCTTTAAAAAGCTAACCTGCGAAGTGCTTTTCACATATTTCCCGTCTGTTTTATCAATCTTCCGTCCTTTGAGCAAGTGCTTAGTCAGGTAAACTTTGACGTGAAATGAATGCCTAACTAGTTATTTAAATTTTTCTATTTTTGCCGATAACTTACTTTATTTACTTTCTGGATAGAGAGAGAGAATTATTAATTCCATTGAAATTTCAGAAATACATTTATTCTTACAAGAGGAATATTGTTTAACGCATATATAAATTATTTTATTTTGACAATATTTGAACATGTCCAAGAACACACAATTACTGGATTTATATACCTATAAAGGCACTGTTATTAAACTAATAATAGATATCTCATAGAGACGAAGCTATTTTTATTATTATTATATTTAATGGAAGGTATGGTAAAATAATATGGAAGTGTAATAAAAAAAATTGGATATCTATTATTTGTTTAATACAGTGCTTTTGTAGGTTAAAATCCAGTAATTGTGTGTTATTTGACATATTCAAATATTGCTAATAATATACTGGTCAAAATTAGAAAATATATAAAAATTTAAAAATTGATTTTTCAAGCGTATTCTAGTATAATGTGTTAAAAAACATTTTACAGATAAAGAATATTGCTTTAAATAATTTAAAAAATAATTCAATTCTTATTAAAACATCTTTGCTGTTTCAGGTAAAAAATATCAAATTTAGTCCATAGATGGAGACAGTGTAGTTATACTCGATATATTTTCACATTTTAACATACACAAATATAACTTCCATAAAATTTATAGATTCGGAGATTGATTAATAAGTGAGAATGGTGAACGTAATATTTGTATATATTGATCACTTAAGCCAGCCTAAGACAGGTCGTAAGCTCTGTAATTACCCATACTTCCATATCTTTCCATTAAATATAATTTTAAAAATATATTTGTTTCTATGAGATATCTATTATTTGTTTATTATATTTTAGATGGTTCTAACATCAAAATATGTGTTTTAAACTGAAATGAAATTCTCAAATAAGGCATACTCGTTGTCTATATTTAAAAAAAAGTACATATTTATTATAAAATACGTTTTCTTATGGGCAAACATAAAAAAATAATTTATCGATTTAAATCAATATTATTTTTAACTACTGCCTTGTATTGTTTGATGTCAACAGATTTTAGAGCAACTGTTTCTTTATACGAAAGAAAAAGCGGCCGCTCTGAAAAAAAACAAGTATTACACGTGTTTCTATTGAAAAGTTACTAATTTAACTTTGTACTTAATATATAAAGCAATATAAACGATTTAAAAAACACGAAAAATATTTTAAAATATATTCTTTTAAGTCTTATAATTATGAGAAAATATATTTATCTAGCTTGCCTAGTTCTGGTATTTATTAAACATAAAAAAATACATCGAAACTTTAATTTAATGCTGCACTACGTTGAATTTCAAAGGATTTACTAGTACGCATATAACGAAAAAATATTTAATAAACTTTTTCATCAAAATGAGTAAAGTTTATAAAAGTGTTCATCCGATGAAAGACCTATTTAAATTTGGCAGCGAAATAAGGCTATAGACTTTCATCGCCGTCAAAAGAGAAAATCTCTTCGCGCTCCTTTGACCATTCTCGCTGGAGTGGCAACCTAATAATCGCTGCAGGGACCATAGTAAGCTAACACACCGCACTGGATTGAATCTTGTGTATTGAAAGATTTTTTTTAATGGTCATAAATGTTTAATATATTTTTCAGTGGATATTTCCTTTATCTGCTGCTACCCACGTCTTATCGTCTCACACTAAATAGTCCCACAGTATACATAATATTTTGTAGAATAGGTAGATGATTTGTCTCCTTTATGTCTTACAAAACCGATACAAATCATAATTGTTTTCGGCAAAAGAATAAATAATTTCTATTCCAAAAATTATTTTCAAAACAATATTTTATAAACATATAAAATCAAACAACCTTACGCACATCTTATATTCTGATTTATAAAATAAACCTTTTAAAACTTTTGATCTAAGAAAAAATAATATATTTTTTTTAGATGTATCAATTTGTCGTCAACTTACTATGTTGGTGTAGCATAATCGGTTAATTCATTTCTCCGGATGGGAAGAGATCCAGGTTCAGAATCCCGGTAGCAACAAAAATATTTTTTCGATAAATTGATTTTATATGTATATCTTTCTAATTAATACATTTAATTTGTATTAGTATTAATTGGTAAATAATTGATTTGAAAAATATATGCACAGATTGATTTGTAAATCGAAAAATATATAGTAATTTCGTGCGTATGTCGAATGCGTACACTCTACCCATACCAGGAGCAAGTGTACGCATTCTGGTGTAAGTTACGCCCCACACATACTTACAACTACATTGTAAATTTTCTTAATAATATATTTTTTTATCTTTGTAGTTCATGTGGTTCTGGCCACTAGAATTTGGAGATTAGATTGTATTCAGTCTTCTGTTAGTGGATGTCAAAATGTTGTTAAACAGTCGATTTTTATTTTTCTCTACGTACTTTGATGCAACCCAAAACGCAACTAACTTCAGAAAATAATGCTCGTATAGCGTACTAGGCTTCATCGCAGAATTCACTGCGTACACTTGCACTCTGCGTACGACCAGGGGCGTGCAGTGCATACAAGCAAAAAAGCTGTGCATAACTAAAAATTCTAGGAAACATATATAAATTAAAAAATTGGAATAACATTAACGAAAACATTATTTTGCAATTAGTGCCATCTGTATACCAGTGCAGACTTCAATTGCTTAGTTATAAAAACTCACCGCAACTCACCGCTATACTCATGGCACTTTTTTTTTATTTGCCACATCGTGCTATTTACATTATTCAGTTCTGTCTTTAATATAGTGAATTACTCAAGTCATATAAATGACTATTTACTGAATTGAAAATTCCTTTCGGTTGATTCGTTTTGTATGGAGTCGTTACCTATGCTGTCTTTTAACAGAATAACATTAGAAAGGGTTATAACTGCGTGCAAATCATTGAAGTGTCTACTTTCTATTTTACTATTTCGTGAATTTTACTATCTTACTATTTTTAACCTGTTGATTTCATGATTGTTTTTTAAATTTGGTGCATGGATTGGTTTTTGATTTGCGAAAAGCAAAAAGCAATTGGCAGAACTATTTCCTACGTTAAAATTAATAAAATTATTTTCTTTAGTTATTACGTGAAGTATTTTCAAACAATAAATGAATCATGATCAATTATAGAAAGTGTTCTTAAAAACGTTCATACATTTTAATATGGGTAAGAACATATAATAATATATTGGTAAAATTATAAATAAATATATGATATGGTCGTATAAACGACAGATTTATTTTGGCCAAAGATGTTGGTTAAACGAAAGTACATATATTGTATTACATATATTATATGTGATTGTATAATGTCATTGATAACAGCACAATCTAAATCTATACCTACGGCATGCCACTGCGACGACCCACATTACTCATCGCGATTTTTATGTTTAATACCTTTAAATATTAGTAGAAATAATAGTGTATTTATAAAACGAAGTGTTTTTGTATTAAATTAATTAATAATGTGTGTTACAATAAAAATAGTTTTTGTGTTAACAGTGGTAGTAAATAAATGTGTTATAATTTTAAAACCGCTAGGTTAAATTTTATTAAAACATTTAATGGAATTTGCTGGTATGCTTACAGAACAATCACTTTCTCGATGATATAAAATAAAACGGTATTAAATTGTACAATATGTATATTTTTTTATTTTCATCCTACCTATCTAAGATACAGCCTAACTGCACAGCCCCTTTAACCTTAAAAGCATTATTGCCATCCAAGTACTAGTCTTTTAGCTATGTTTCGATAGAAATACTACTTATTGCAGAAGGTCACATGACGAAATTTCAAACATCATAACCAAAATATCTCGAAAACACCCTCCGTTAGGAAGTTATCTTTATTTTTAAGTTATCTTACGAGTCTGTCAATGAAAAGTCGATCGCATATAGATAATTTATACCTCCAAAAATTATCTCAAATTTTATTAAAATTTAGTTTATTATCTGTTAAACAAACGTAACTTTACGCGTTTTAAGATGATTGCGGAAAACAACAAGACGCCCGAAAATAGTGTGTAAAGCATGTTCAAGAGGATTAGCAATGTAATTTTTAATTTAATGTGGGCCGTAATTCCAATAAAACTGTTAAAAATTATTTGACGTAACATGTCTTCAACATGTTTCTAGGAAAAATCACAATCCTGTTCGTAATTGTATCTGGTAGACTTATTAAATTAGAAAATAACGTTCAAAATTGACGTTCGTTTAAGGAAATTGTTTAAGGTCGTTCAAAAGACTAGATATAATTATTTTCTCTACAACTTCATTTAAAGGACCCGTTTGAAGCTTTATTTAGTACAATAACGTATTTACTTCGCAATCCTAGCTCTTCAACACCGTTTTGTAAAATCAGTTTCTACAGATAGATTATTTGTTTTACCTTCCATTGTAACAAATTCAAACCCTTTGACACAAATATTTGATTTAATATTCTAAAGGTGTGTATACATTAATAGTGGTAAAGATGATTAGATATTTTCATCTAGTACCATAAAAAAATATGTACAATTAAATAGTTTTCTGTGTGTTTAGTCTCAAAAGGAGAATGAATGTAATTTTTCAGAAACTTCACGTTAAGAAATCTATCCAAGAAAATAATTCTCGTATACTTTAGGTGATAGCCTCAAAAATCTCGATATCATTGAGAATCTGGACGAACAAAGAGTGAGAAACAAAGATTGAGAAATTACTGGATCCTCGCTAAAAGATCGATGAGTATGACAAGCAGTTCACATAGTAAATACTCTTTTTCTTCAAGTGCCTATCCATTTAACGAATGTTAGCGATTATATTGCCGATTATCATTTTATTAATAGCAGCTCGAATTAGTTCGATTATTGTTACAATAATTGACAAAATTGTGATGAATATATTTGTAAGACAACCAGAGCGGAGATTTTAAAATTGGTGTGCTTTTGATAAAATACTTTAAAAATGTTATCAAGAGTCGTTCTTAATTGTGAAACTGCGACAATTGCCAGATGTTATTTTAAAATACGTCATACTCTATTTTTCATCAATTGGATAGTTGTGGTCATGAACCCTCATATACTCAGAAATAGAATAGGTATAAGCTCAAAAATGAGTTAATCGACCAATGAAAAATAGATTATTAATTGAGGAAAAACGTTTAAAAAATAAATACCGCATAATATGAGAGTAATCGATCTGGGTATCGCCTGAATATGGATCCAGGCTCATCGCCTTATTGGCCCAATGAGGAGAAGGCTTTGTGATAAAGGTTAGATTCCTCCATCCGAGCACGCGAGCGCCTTCCCGTGTCGAGCCTCCCATGTTTGCGGAAGACGGGCGGGTAAGCCGTGCCTGCTCATCCGGGGAGAATATTTCAATTATTAATATACCTCTACTTTCCTACCTCCGTTTCTCCGATACGCCGTTGTGTTATAAAAGCAGCTCTCATAAATTTGTATTACTTAATGTTTTGCGAGGAGAACGGGGACTCGCAAGATGTTACGCCCGATTTATTCTTATCGATAAAAATATATTAATATTTTATTTCGTATTTTATGAGTAGCCACTTACTCGTTTGATCAATACGTTTTATGGACAAAATATTGTTGGATCATCAGGAAAAAACAATTCCACGTCTGATGTAAAAAATATCGTTTATGATCAAAACAGCCCTCATGCGATCAAATGTGACTAATGAAACGTATTTTATTGTGTAATAAAATTGTCTCTCTGGAAGTAAATGGAGCGACCCTCTGGAATTTCTTTCATGTTTTAAATTATACATATTTATCCATACTTCTCACACACACTTAACTGAGTTGATCAGTGCAATATACACAGGGTGTAATAGACCTAACTCATAATATTGTATGGGTGGTTACGTGATTGAATTACCAGTTAAAAATGTTTAATTGCGCAACGTTACGGAAAAAATCATTATTTAATTTTTTTTTAAATCATGTTAAGCTTTAAGACTACGTACTTCGAAATAAATATTTGCGAAATTTATCCATTATTAATCATCTAACAAAAAATATTCTGGCTGCTCGAAATTCGATGGACTTAAATTGTCTGTATTCAATACACAATTTGGAATCAATAAAATATTTCAATTAATTGAAATAATAGCATTATTACTTTCTTTTTTTTTTTTTGAAATGCTTATATCTCTGATATGGTTGATGTTTCGGACATATATTTACTCGTGTAAATATAAATTTATTCTTGAACGAAAACAATGTACTGTACCTTCTCGTTCCTCTTTCCATCAGTCAATTGGTGACCTTGAACGAGTGCGGTATACGTGAATCGAAAGAATTACAATATTATACATTTGAGACTTCGCATCTACAGAGCGTCGGAACTCGTCATCGTCTAAGGAAACCTAAGACGAAATAGTGAATTAAAATACAGTCCACATTTAGAGATACCACTAGAACCGGATTATGATGAGTGCCAAACTCCTTCCATATATCTGAATTCTTCTGGCATCAATGCTTATACGCAACAATTGAGATTAGACATACAATCCTTGAACATTTTCAGCTCATTATTGAGTCATAGTGGACAAGATCTGTTACACAATGTACGTATTTATTTTTATATATTTTATATATATGAAAATATATTTTAATAATATATTCATATAAAAATAAAGAATTCTATCAGCTAACAAATGCTATTAAGTCCACCAGTTTGGTTAAACGTATTCTTCGTCTATACTATAATGTTGATACCAATATGGAGTAAAATACTAAGGTTTCTGATATCTTAGGTGCTTGAGCGCAAAACTATGGTCCGATTCGCTAAAATAATATTTGATCTCGTCTCCACAATCTCGAAATTTATGAGCTCCACAGTGAACCTGGGGTCATCAAATATATTAAAATATGACTTTGATGGTCTAGGCATCTGGTTCGGCTCAGTGGAAGTCTTATCCACGTGCGTGCCTAATACTTATCGAGAGTATCAGTAGATCGCGACTCCGTTGGCTGAATAAGATCCGGAAGGATCTATAAAATCTCAAAGTCGACGATTGGTAAAAAAAAAACAGAGAGAAATGAAAGGGTCTCCTTGAAGGGGCCATGATCCACTCCAAACTATAATACGATTATTAATGAATACAATTATTCTACTTTATCAATAATTTAAAACTAAATGAGTAAGATTAAGAAAGGATCACTTAGGTAGTTTGGTCATATGAAACGGATGTATGAAAAGACAATGGTTATAAAGATATATGACCCGTTTCGACACAGAATTTCTCTAGTGAGACGGGCACAGTCCAAACAATTTTTTACATTGTATTATATAGTTACAAATAAAATAAATAAATTAAATAAACCAATACTGAAAGATGGTCCTGTTAAAACCCTCAATAACCGATGAGCTTATATGAGATGTATGAATGTGGATGAGGCGAGAATTATGTGTCAGGACAGAAGAGTGTGGCGCTCTATTCCTCAGAGGGAAAACGGCGTGATGATAAGTTAGTTAAATTAAATTAGAGTACGTCTAAGTGATTTTATTGTGAAATAAAAACACTCGAGGTTTATTATTTAACGCTAATCAGTTTCGGAGCAGTTCATATTTACAAATTTAATAAAATGTCGAATCAAAAAGTACACAATTTTATATCGATAATACAAAACTATGTCCTATTTTCATAGTGTAACCATTTAACTTAGTTTGAAAATATTAATGTGTATTCCATGTACGCATCTCTATTTAAAAAATAAAAATGAATAGCAAGTTACATTACAAGATGCCTCTAAAACTAATAATATTATAAATCATTAACATGTTGGAATAGAATACAATAAATTATTTCCTACATATTTAACATATTAACATATTATAAAAATAGTTAAAAGCTAAATTAAATACATTTAATAGTGATCCTTTCCAACATTCCTCGATACATCGGCACATGTAGAATCTAACTAAATACGCTCTCTCTGAAGAAGCATTTTTAATGCACACTTTGTCTCGGTGATAGCCGCTCGCACCATGAGCATTGTGGCTTCTCCCGTCTTTGAATCTTCCGTTTAGATTTAATGGCAAAGGTAAAAGTCGACGATATCACCGAAGTTTGCCAAAGCTGCCGCCGCTGTGCAGCGGTAGATATTCCTGACGTCTAGTAATGTGACCATGGAAGTGATCGGACTTTTCTACGAGTACATTCATGCAATTCCCTGCACCTACACAACACCGCCGAGGCGAGATGTAAGATAACTATTTGTATCGCTATACAACCTTTCACGAGACAGAAAAGGGGTGGGTTACTGGAATTTGCGTTCAACCGCAAATCTGAAATGGGGGTAGACTTCAATGTAATGTTCTGTGTGCGTGCTTTAGGGGGATCTGATACTGCTACTGCTGCATATACACGTGCCATATTTTTTTAGAGTTTAAAATAATAATTTAACTATGGATTTTCTTCGACACCGAATATGAAGATTTTGAAGCACATTGAGAAAATCAAATACCGTGAAATTCCTGGCAGCTTTTGAGTGAATCATGAAGAAATACAGAATTATGGAAACAATGTCTGTAACCACCATAAGTTTTTTTCGTATATTATATTTATTAGCGATAAGGTAAAATTTTTGTTAGTCTCTGGGATGTTTGCGCAGCCACGACCATCATTTTTAGAATAAATATCACATTATTATGACACCTCATTCCAACCCGAGGTAAACATTTTATTAACTTTGTAAATTAAAACATACAAAAATTATAGCAGTACAAAAAAATGTTAATTATTTTGGATTTAAATACCTACCTATATTTATATTGTGGTATACTTAATGTAAAATTTATTAAAATAAAATTGTTTAATTTAAACCATTTTTAAGAAATTCGAAATAGTAGGCAATTATTTTATAGCAGAAAAATCTGAACATTTCCCGGATTGGAAAAGATCCAGATTCGAATTCCGGTAGTAACAACAATATTTATTTATAATCTTTTTAATTAATACATTTAATTAGTATTTAAAATATCATAGACCAATGTTCTGAATAATTACAACTTCACAATGAGAATATGTTCTCCTTAATAATTTATTATTATATTCATTTTTACCTTATTTTAATTTAATTGTGAAAAAAATCGTTGTATACTTTTTTGTCATCACGAATTCGCGAACGATGTTTGACAGTTATTTATATAGTGTTTAAACTACATTAATATACTATAACTAGTATTTTAGCGCAAAGCACACATTTCGCTATTCATTCAATAAATCTGTTTGTAAATATATTACAATTTTCAGTACGTTGCGTCATAAATCCTGCAATAAATAGTAATTATATCGATATCTATTTGTATCTAAAAAACCTCTTTACTGAACGCCAGTAAAAAAACTTATATGACCGACAATATTTTCGCAATGACCTCATCATATTTGTCTGCCCGATGATCACATTCTCGTAGAGAGAAGTTTCATATTCTGTCTAGATATATTGTCATTTATATTAGAATTTTTATCCTAAAAGTATTTCATAGGTATATAACTTTTAAATAATTTTCTAATGCGTTTTATTTGAGTATATTTATTTGTCCATATTTTTCAACAAATTATATAAAATTAAATTTATAAATTGGTAACAGAAAGCAAATAGAATTTCCGGAAAATAATATAATATTACATAATCAATTCGGTTTCAGAAAATTACTTAGCACACAAGATGCATAACCAATGTAACTTCAACTATATATGAGACACAAGATAAAGGAAAAAAATGTCCGTAAATATTCATAGACCTCAAGAAGGCGTTAAACAGTATTTCACATCAGAAACTATTGAAGAAATTAGATAGTGTTACTTTATGAATTAAAAAATATTTAAAAAATCTTCCTAAGTCGTAAACATTAATAATACCTACAGCGAACAAGAAACGTCAGATTTCTGTATCCCCCAAACGACCGTGTTTGCACTAATGCTATTTATTATATACGTAAAGATCTTTTACTATATACGTACAAGCTGACGAAATTGTCTTAATAATAAGTGGAAGTTGGTAAAGTGTAAAATTAAAAGCCATTGAAGATATAAACACAATTAAAAACTTTTTAATTATTAATTTACTATCACAAAATAGTAAAAAAACCTTTGTTATTCCATTTGCCAAAAAATTAAATGATTTTCCAAAAAAATTCGACATCATTATTTATATTCCTATCCTTCTCTATACACGAGTCTCGACTCATAGAGAAGAAAAAAATGTAAAAGAAAATATATATAATTATTTATTATGTTTAAAAATGTATTATAACTCATTATATCTTCTAATATAAAAATATATCTCACAATCAAAATGTTTGTCTCTCTTAACTGCTCAATTTGGAAAACAACAAATAATAGATTTAAATTTGTCAAGTTGTTAAAAATATAAGAAAATTAATGTAAATATTTTTAAGAATTAGAGTGTTTTTATAGATAAAAATTTGGTACATACTAGACTAATTCACAACGTGATTCCAGTTAAACTCGCAGTAAAAATTATATTAATAAAAGCTAAAGATTATTCGACAAAATTACTTTTTGAAGTATTCTAAGTACGAACTTTTTGTAACCTATTTCTATTTCTTCAAATATTAAAAGAAAATACATAATTTTTTTATTAATGAAAATCTTACTAGATTTAAATTTGTATTTTCATGCTCTAAAATCAATAATCATTTGCACATTATTTAATGGCCTTCCTAAAAACATTAGGAAAATTAGTGATACTAAAGAACTATTAAATTCTATTAAAAACATTTCAAAGTGAGCTTAAAAAGAAATAAACTTGAATTATAACATTATTTATATGGCAAATGCTATTACTTTATTAACATTTAACACTTCTAAACAATACATTTATTGATATACACTCCATTTCTCTACACAAGCATATGCTTTCAAGAGAAGCACAACGAAAATAAAAAAATACATATTGTGATTACCTAAATATTGCTGTATCATAAACTGAAATAAATTATTATCACAGTGAAGTAGAGCAACTAAATTTCATCTTATCAATATTATTATCGTAGCGACAGTTTTTTTATAACAGATAAGGTAGATGGCTCTTTCAAATAATGGAACGATTAAATGTATTAATATCAAAAAAAGGTAACATATAGGTTCTAAAATTTGTCGCTAAAAATATTGTCGATGTAGCATAGTTGGATAATGTACCTTCGCCGGTTTGGATAGAGATCCAGGTTCGAATCCTTGTGGCGCAACAGCAATATTTTGCGATAAAATTGATTTTATACGTACATCTTTCTAATTAATATATTTAATTTATATTTGAAAAAATATAATTTGAACATTTTTATTTTTAAAAAGTTGTCCGTGATCTAGAACAATCACCGTGGCGGGAACCGTCAGCGCCGGCCATCTGTCGCGTGACGCGCAGGCGCAGGAAGCATGGCCGCTCACACGACCGCTCCGTTCCAGTTAATGACACTTCGGTTGTGAGATTTGGTTCTCCGGGTCATTATTACATCACCATTAAAAAGACATAACATGTTGCATGGTTTCCAATTCGATAATTTAAACCCAATTTTCGTCATCTCGTTACCGACGTCGCGAGAAGGCAGTTGGAATTTTTTTGAAGTAGTTACTACAGCCTATTCCGAGAGAATGTGGCATTTTTATTTTGTTTTATAATTTATTATTATTATTAATAGTTTAATGACAAAATATACAAAAACATGGATTATATTATAATTAAAAAATATAGTCATCAAAACATTAAAAAACAAAAATATAACTATCCAACGTAGCCTTTAGATGCTACTACTACTAGAGATGTTAAAGCATATATCTGAACAAATTAAAATGAAAAATACATTAGAGAATGTTTTTTACTATATACAACATACAGGGTGTAAGAGATCTAGACCACAATACATTATGGGTGGATGGATACCTTGCTAAATTACGAGTCGTAAATATTCAAGGGATATTTGCCTAATCTCAACCATGTCAGAGACATAAACATTAAAAAAAAATCATGATTATGCAATTATTTCGATTAATTGAAATCTTTTAATGATTCCAAATTATATTTTGAATACAAAATATTAAAGGTCATCGAATTTTGAGCGGCTAGATACAAATTAATAATTGAACAATTTTTCAAATATTTATTTCAAAGGACGCAGACTTCAAGCTTAACATGATTTTGCAAAAAAATTCTAACAATAATATTATCTGTAATATTGTAGATTTTTCACATATTCCTTGAACATTTACATTGTAATTTATACAGGTATCCACCCATAAAATATTGTGGACTAGGTCTGTTACACCATATGTATTGTATATTGTAAAAAAACATATGTTAGTAGTATGAGACGACGCATCATATTTTATTATTTTTTAAAGTATGTTCTTTGTCACACATACAATTACTTGCGTAGCAAAATTAAGACAGCGAATATGTTAGACTTAGTTATCTTAAATTATATTTAAAGTTTATTCTAATTGAAATATAAAACTTTTTTTACATTTGTTAGTTCCTACATAGATTTTTTTAAATAAATAAAAATTGAACATAAACTACCTCCAGTACTTTAGCTAGAGGAACTATAGCCTTCACTAGTTGCTCCATTAATCAGGCCTTTGCAAGGTTCTGAAGTTTGGAATCGGATCACTATTCAATGGCGTTCTCTTTTTAATAAAAAAATGAGTGTGTATTCTATCTTTACCGATTACTTGCCACGATGATACTGTGTTTTAAGTATATTCATGTACATATTTTCTTTAAGTGTGTACGGTATCAAAATTATCATCAAATAAATATTGATATAAAAATAAATATAATGTACGTGAGTGAGTTAATTATAATCCAGTCTAAATATGTCTGTAACACAGTCAATAAAATTTAGAAACAACACATAGACTGGATGAGTGGAGTAAAAATGGTACATACAATATATGATACGCAAGTTGAAGACCGCAGAAACAGAGGAGGACCATTAAAGCCTTGGCACGAAAGTATTATAAAATCAAATTAGTAAAGACAATTCAATTAGTGAAGACAACTGTTAGAAGCTTTAACAATTGACGAGCGTCCACGAGAATATGCCATGCCTCGGCGAGAGTGGACTGCTGGCATAATAATACAAGAGGCACAGTGATAGCCAAGATAGAATAATGTTACGTTATATAATCTCACCCAACCCCGAAGAATAACTTTATTTCGTCGTTTACTCGTCACATAAATAATCTTACTCTTAATTCTTGTACCGTGACTAAGTTTCTGATCTCTTGGAATGAGGCTCGAAATCCCAACCACCGGATCACTAGGTGAATGTCTTACTAATAAGCATGTCCCATTAATTGGTATAGGGTAGATAATTTGCATAATATTTGGTATATTTTACAAAAAAAAAATCTATTTAAAAGTCGTTTAGGACTCTACAAAACCCAATTTAGCATCTGCAGTGTTTTTTTGTTATATTTTAAATCATTTTTAATGTATTTTGTATACGTACATTAAAATTTTCAATAAATATTTCTGCTTCTTGTATGTAGAAATTATGTAATTTATATTTATTATCGACTAAGATTTTTAATTATGTAATTCAGTACAATTATGTGCTTACAGCATATAACTGTAACCTGCAGTATCGTTTATTTAAATATGTGCTTACAGCATATAACTATAACCTGCAGTATCGTTTATTTAAAAAAAAAAAAACAATTTAAAAATATTTATTTAGGTAAGTCATCATACACGTGTGGTATTCCCTGTTCAAAAAAATGAATCAACATTAATATTCTATCATTAATGTAGTGTTTTTTTATTACGCTATCTGTACAACGAAATTCTTAAAGGACGTACTAGGATCATTTATTTTTTCCCCAACCAGAAACATTCTAATAGTATTATAACAAGGTAATGTAAATATCAGAAAGCGGAACGGAATCAACCTACATATTTATAATATACCTGCCGCAGTAAATAAGAAAACAAAAATATTATTTATTTTGGCTTACATAAGGCACACAGAAAAATGTATGTATTTACTCATATTCCCTAAACACGACCAATAAAGAAAATATATTCTTTATCGAATAATCAAATGATCCGAAAGGAATAAAATACACAAAAATATAAAAGAGATATTTCTGACAAAAAAGTATTATATTTCAAAATAATATTACCAGTTGGTTGCAAATGTGTTTTGCGTCTATTTATAAGGGGATGAAAGTAAATACATGCTTTTGAGATCAACTCGATACGTCAATTTTAATCTTTTTTTGGAACCTTTGAATACGAAATATTTGTTTACTTTTGATAGAAAATAAAACAAAACATTTACATTTTTATTATAAGTAAAAATAATTTAGCCACTAAATGCGAGAAAACGGCAACAAAAAAAGGTTGTACTGATTTCTAAGCCTGTCCTAAGTCTACAAAAGCATACCTTAAATACGCGATGATCAACATAAAAACGATAAACTTTGGTGACGTTATTGCATATAATAATTTTATAATTTTTTATTATGCATATCCCTAAAGAGATATCTAGTAAAATAATACTCTATTTTTGTTAAAAATCTGAGGCTTTTTAAATTATATTCGACGATCATAATACCTTTTCAATTCGTAAAATTGTTGTCGTCTTTCTCTTTCAGAAGAGGTTCTCTCGAGCAGAGTCAGACAAAGGAATTCGTAATAAGTGGTGCGGTATTCAGTACACATTTCATCGGGATAACATACAGAGGTATAAGGATGCCGTGACTAGTGACAGATGTCCTGATGGCTCGGTATTGCTTTAACAATGCACTGACAGGCTTTGATCTGACATTTGAAAATGATCTGAGGAAATTGCCAATTTGCGGTCGGCACTTGCTGAGCTTACCGCAGGAAACGCAGAACATTGTCGGTAACACATATTATTTTCAGTTCCGATTTACTCACATAGGAAAGATGTAAAAAAATTGTAATAGACCATTTTTTTATGTTAATAAATGCTATTGTGTAAATAACAAAAAAAAACAACGACTAATGTTTCAGTTCTTTCACATGTTATTGTTGTTAATAACATAACATAACTTTACTGTTGCATATCTGTTACTTTTTCGATAAGTGTCAATATTGGCCAATATCAAAGTCGTCCCGTTGAAAATTATATTATTATTCATTACACTGTGTATTTTAGAATGCCAAATATGAATTCTAAATATTCAAGCAGAGTTTTTGAAATTTACCGCATATTTGAATAACTGTAATATGTTTCTAAAAAATATATACTATCACATAAACAATTTTTTTTTTTAATAAGCACGTCGTTTTATCGATGCATACACATCGGCGTGACAATTGCCAACTCCAACGTGTAAATCTATTGAAACTGTTTGTATGTACTAATCAAAAACGTACAAATTTTTTATTAATAAAGGTTGTCCCAAAATTAACGCAAGATTTGAATTAAATAGAAAACACAGTTTTTAGTATTAAGGAAAACACATTCTTATTGTGAAGTTGTAATTATTCAGAACATAGGTCTGTGATATTTTAAATACTAAATTAATGTATTTATTATAAATATATACATATAAAATCAATTTTGTCGAAAGATATTGTTTTTGCGTCACCGGGATTCGAACCTGGATCTCTATTTCCAATCCGGGGAAGTGCACTACTTTTGTGCTACAACGCCAGTATTTTTCTTGACAAATTTTCGAACCTATATGTTACATTGTAGATGGCTTTCAAATAATGGAACGACAGGTGTATTAATTTGAAAAATGTAACATATAGGTTCGAAAATTTGTCAAGAAAAATATTGGCGTTATAGCACAAAGGTAGTGCCCTTCCCCGGATTGGAAATAGAGATCCAGGTTCGAATCCCGGTGACGCAAAAACAATATTTTTCGACAAAATTGATTTTATATGTATATATTTATAATTAATGCATTAATTTAGTATTTAACAGTTTTTAGTCTTTAGATTTTTATTATTTTACATTAAGTACATGGGATAGAGTTATTTATGGAATAGCACATCAGGCAAATGACCTCCATGGCTTTGCCGGTACATGCGCACTCTTTTGTCGAAATTTGTTGTATCGTGTAACGCCCTATTTTTACTAACCCTAAACTCTCAGCTGTCAATTTTTTTTTTCAGGGTTGCCAACAATTTACTGCAGAAATGGCGGCAAATTCAAATCTTGAGTTAATTTTGGGACACTTTATACAGTAAATTTCACGACTATCGTTTCTAGTAGTGCAGTTCCCTCACGAACAGTCATGAGATAACATAGTTATAACAAAAGTAAAACTTATTAAATAGTTTATTTAATAAATTAAAATAAGCGCTAAAACACTGTAGGGTTGAATGTTGACCATTACTAAAAGTTATATGAGTAAAGTATGTATAATAAATATTACATTTACGGAAAAGCAAAAATAGCTCAGCAATACAAAGAGCCATATTAAAACTTATGATAGATGAAGATATTTGTGTTGGTCATGTTTTCCTAATAATTATTGTTCTGCTAAAAGATATGCAAGAAGTTGTGTATAAAATTGTTACTGTTAATGCATAAAATCTGTCGTGTCAAGGAATACCTAAATGTATAATATATTATCGAAAACGTTGGTGCTGTCCGAGAAATTGAATTCTTTTATCTGGTTTTTTAAAAATATATATATTAAAAATATAGAACATTTCGAGCATATTAGAGAATATCTGCATACTCTTAAGAAAACTTTTCAACTTGTCTTTGCCATAAATATCTTATAACATACTTCATATATATATTGCATACATTTACATTATTTCTTAAATTGTATTAACTAATGTAGCTTAAGGTTTTTTAAATTAATCCAACATTGGTTTAGGTTATGTCGCGTTTATTTAAACTTTTGTAATCTTAAACTTGATATACCTACTTATTTTTTATTTAATGTAATATATAGCTACTTTTATTTCTTACATAATCTTTCAATATAGTTTACGTTAATGTTAGTTTAAAATCATAGAGCTCACTATTTAATATGTAAATTGGTTTTAATTAGCGATGAATTTATGAAATAATCAAAATTATTATATTTACTATCTTGTTGTGAACGTAATCAAGTTTTATTTTATGTAGGTAATTAAACGTTTTAACTACGATATATATAGTTTTCTACTACAAATAAATCTTTCTAAATTTTATGCTCAGATATTCATAACAGTGTGTGAAAGTGAAACATGAACACTAAGAAAGAAGGAAAGGAGTATGTTGTATGCTTTCAAAATGAGGTGCTGGATACTCGGATACTACAAATCCCGTAGACTACGAGGTGCACAAATATCTTCTAGGAGTTAAGGGTTATTGAAAAACTTTCGACAATATGTAGAAGCATTTGTAGTGTTACGTGTGGACTATTGCGGTACCACGGATAATATACGAAGTTTCTAAATTCTCTCATAAACATCCATTTTACATGAGCTACATTGCCTCCGGTTCCCTAAAAGAGTTGAATTTAAATTATGTTGGTTGATATACAAGACGACACGTAATATGGCATCTCTGTATCTTCAAGAGCTTTATATCCCAGATAATTTGAAGGATTGACGTCAAACTTTCAGGTCAGTCTTTACTTCAGCCGCAGGAGGGTTGTAGAACCGAACGCCCGTTGCCAGAAGTCTAAGTTTAATGAACTTCGTCCCCCGTCATAAGAAACAGGCCATCAGAGACTCTGTTTAAGAAGATACTAAAAATACGTATTTAAAAAAAATCATTTTAATAAGTTTAAAAGTTTTTATTTAAAATGACAATTTTAAATACAAAGATAATGTATGACTATAAACAGTTTATGTATAAAGCGCCCTTGAAGTGAATTTTTTTACGAAAATGGCGTAATAAAATTTATCCAATATTATTATTATTTAAGAAGAATTCTTACGGACTTTAAACATGTAGCCAGAAGAAACAATAGAGTCTTGTAAAGGTTTTGATAACAGAGACTGAAGTAAAGCTAGCACGATGACGGTTTCTTACAAGATGGGTAGACCAAATAAAAAAGTTAAGAGGATCTTTAGTGACTTTGTGTTTATTAATTATTATAGACTCGGAAGAGTCACTAGTCACCAGTATGATTATTTTATTTGATATATCAGAATAATATATATGAAATGTTACCAATATAAAGGCTGGTATTTGTATAAGTGTTTGTTGCTAGAGCAGGCATATTGTGAATAAAACAGTACTTATTTATTTACAGAAGAAGCACAATTGAAATTAAACTGTTTGTTACATTATACAAAGTTCAAGATAAACGACATTCACTGGAGGTGGTGCCGAGATGCGTGTGAAAATATGTGTCAGAAGAACTGGCCAGGAGAATAGTCAGCGGTTCTGGTGGTTACTCAGACTCGTTCGATCGCAATGTATCGTTGCCTGCAATATGGCGGGTACCAAGCGGACTGTATGGCTGTTGAATGTTTATTTATGCAGATCTGTGAGGCATGAGCAGGGCCATCACAGGTCCTCTTTAAACACTTCGATAAACATGGCTCGAGACCGGGAGGAATGGAGACGAATTATGCACCAGTGCCATATACTTCGGGGGATATATAAAACTCATCAGTGAGCATACAACGGAAAAGAAGAAGAAGCCTTGGTATTCTATGAAATCTTTGAATTTTGTACTTTACGGTAACATATACATTCCATTTCGCTCGGAATTTAAATAGCAACAACGAATCCGTCAGAGAAAAACAAGCCATTGTTTAAACCACAATAAGAGTGGGAAATTTCTTAAAAGGCGTAAATTTCATTGTTCGTCAAGAAGGCACAAAAATTGATGTGTTTAAAAAATATATATTTCTATTTATAACGTTTATTTTAAAACGTTGTCATCTAAATTATTATAGTTTATAAATCAACCAATGATATATACGATTGAAATAATGATGAATTCCTTTTTTAATCGATAAATATATCGCTTATATTCATGAATACAGTAACTTCCTTAGAACATAATATTATAAAATAAATTATTGTTGAAAACTGAACATTTAACATAGATATTCTCAAGTTATTAAGTATTAATTATTCAAGCATTCATTCATATAAAATTATAAATTAAATATTATACGTAATACGTAACAAAAAACATGTATATGCGTAATAAATTTTTTTTAAAGAGCTAAATTAATAATTTAAGTGAAATAAAATATTTCATGATTTATAAATAATAAAAGCTATTTTAAACCAATTAAAATATCATGTACTTATCCGATTTAAAAGAAATAGATATATTATATAGTGAGTAGGTACCATCAAATACCACTCGAGAAGATTAAGTGCTAACAATGTATAAATCTCTCTAGTATAATGCAATATTGCATTAAGCACTCTTTGATAGAGTCTGAGTACCAATAAACTCATAACTTATGACGTAGTATATTTGAAATACAGCGACCCTATTGTTACTGAAAAAATATCACATCATTTGTAAATTATGCTAAACTTTGATATATTTTTAAAACATGTTGTTCTTTGTAAAAATAACAAATCGCTTAATATACATATAAGTGTTCATTTAAAAAAAATTCAAGATTGCTAAAATGCAACTCAGAAATAATAATTTATATTTCTGTCTGCGATACCGAGGTTTCGATTTCGAGGTTTGTAAATTTACACAAACCTCGAAAACTTTAAATCGAATCTAATCGGCAATTAGATGAAACGAAAGACTTCGAAAAGAGTAGATTAAATATTTTTTTTGTAATTTTATAAGTTGACACTTGAACTTAATTGTTTTTTTAATTTGCGATTAAACCAGCGTCTCTTGCGAGAATACGTTATGAATGGCGTGCATTTAGAACTAGGGTAGATGATAAGCTACTTTTTATGGATATTTTGAAGATAGGAGATATAGATTTCATTTATCTCTCTCTCTCTCTCAGTCGATGTGTTCATGACTGAGCATCGTGGTCCTTTATTATACTTATATAGCACGAACTACTTGTCTCCACTCTTCGCGATCCTGGACCTTGCTTAGTGCGACGTGTATCTTATTAGAGATCTCACCACTTGCTCTTCGTCTTTGTACATTCCCAGTTATCACTTTTATTCAGACAAACAAAAATTAAACTAAGCGCTTGTGTTTAAAAAAAAGGAATAACTTGGTGGCCTCCTGGGACGAGGCTCGAACCCACGAAAACTTGATAACTAGAGACGTGTCTTAACACTAGACCAGCTAGTCGTGACTTACAAACGTTTTTAAAAACGTACTCATTACAAAATGAATACGTAAATAAATAAATAGATTTTAGAAAAACAATGATAAATCTTTATTTACCACCAGATTCCCTTTGGATTCTATCCTCTGATTACTGTCTAATTACTTGGGTTCTAATTCCTTTGTAATATAAAACTCAGTATGTCCCAGTAATAATTATAAGTTTATTAGACACGTCATACAGTAAATATAAATTATACACTTCAGAGATAGACTTGTTATTCAGAAGAAGTTGTGATGGAAGAGAGCTCTTTCCCCAGAGACGACTCCTCGTAATGTTCGTCCCCCACCACTCATCTACTCAAAGTGACACTTCTCACAAAAACTTTAACTGTTTTCAGTTCAGTGTGATCAAACGCTTTCGGAAAAAAATTTTCTTAATGGTTTAATTGCACTGATTGACTAAAATAGTGACAAAAAAAATTGCCCTTTGTGTTTTTCTAAATAAACTATTATTGTTGTCAAACACTTAAACACATAAAATGAATATAAACACCAAATTATTTTATTTAAAAATAATAGTTTTACTTATTTTAACAAAATTCTTTTGTTTTCTTTTAAATTCAATGAACTTTACTGAAGCATAAGCCGCGCGATCGCAAAAAATCTCATTCAGCTAAAATCGAAAACTTGTTTGAAAGGAATCTTCGCATATCCGTAATGGAATCTGTTCAAAAATGGAGTAACCGCAAAATTCGAAGGGATCGCATGCAATATTGCCACGGGATATATTCCCTCGCATGGCAAGCCTATAATAAGGGAGTTTACGTTCGCCAAATATTCATACAAGTACAATAAACCAGGGTGGAAAGTCCTATAATTACACTTTGCCATAAATCACAGCAGCCAACGAAGGCCGCCATTCGCTTTAAACTTACTTATCGTTCTGCCCATTGGCGTACCTGCGATTGCGCATAATTTTTTAAGACATTAATTTAAAAAGTGGGTACTAATGTATTCTAAATATTTATTTATTCATGTACTCTGGATAACATCCATTTTAAATATACATATTATTTAAATAATATATTAGTCAATATTCTACCAAAAAGGAGTATAACAATCAATATCTATGTAGTGAACTCTGTATAATATTTCTATTATATTATGTCGTCATATTTTAAATATCAATCTTTATACTTACTTTAATTTACTTTTAAATCATCAAGTATTATTTAATTAACCAAGTTACATACCTCTTTCCATATTAATTCATAATTGTATTTTCTATTCAGTGGTGTGGATACTGGGGGCGATATTAAGACTGATCGAGAGAGACGAAAAACTAAAGAAAAATAAGAAGTTCTCTACACATTCTGTCACGACATCTCGTGTGTGAGTTAAAAATAATAAAAGGTAGAGTTCCTAACTACTTCCTTGGGTAAATTAATAAATTTAAGTATTTCTTATAATTATAATCTTATTAACGTACGTAAACAAAACATAAAATAGTTTACAAACTGAATTTTGGGAAAAAATCATGAGTATAATGCACTTAATATTTTATAAATAAATATATATTTTTGTACATACTCATTACATAAAAAAACTAATATTCTCTTTTAATGTTTACTGCTTATTTAAAAAAATAACAATGTAAATTATTTTTGTTCCGCTTTTTGTTTAACTGATTCAAAAAATATTTGAAGCGGTCTCTTTCATATATATTTTAAGAAATATTTGTGTGTATCGCAAATAAAAATAAAATTTGAATTGTATTAATAATGGAATACCATATATTTTAAAAATAACATTAGATATATAATTCTCCGAATTTTGCCACCAGCCCGTCCTTTGTAGGTACCTGAAGCTGTTGCGCCACAAAAATTGTTGTACAAGGGCGCAATCTACCTACGACGAGGCACTGGGTGGATGCAATGAGGAGAGGGGGTAATCGTAAATAAAAAGTCTAATCAAGGGGTACGGGAGAGAAAAAAAGTAGGGAACCGTTATTCTAGAAGATGAACAGAGTGAATCCTTGAAATAACTGGATGACTGGAGTCTCTGAACAAGATCCGGGATCACGAAAATTGAAGGCAAGCTGTAGGAGCAGACTAAAATGCCACTATAGTAAAAGCATATTGACTCAGAGAAAGGGACAATATTCTGAGCTGAATTATCCTAATTTATTTCACTCCCTTTACATAAATATTGACTAATTTTTTTTTTCCTAGGAATAAGCTTATTTTTAGACTGTTCGTGACTGCCAGGTATATTAATATAACGTATTCATCATTGATGAGTATTTTATTAATATTTCTTTAGCGCAAAGTGAAGCTTAAGTTTGAATTACAGTTGAATATTTAATGTCAAGCTAAATTTAAGACACTAGAAATAATTCTCTATATTTTCGTAGCACGAAATATATCTATTCATATTTCGCAGTTTCCATCAAAGAAGTGATATTATATTTTCATTTAAAATATCATCATTGATTTTTATTTATTGCCTACATTGTTTTTAACAATTTTAATATTTTAAGTTAATTAATACATCAATTTGTTTCGGAAAATAGCCTTTCCTTCATAAGGATGAACTAACTAAATATGTCAAATCATTATATTTTCAAATTAGCCATAAAAGTGATTAAAACAAAGTAATAAATAATTCAATATAAAAAAAATATATGTGACCGAAGCAAGTCGCCGATCACAGTGGTGGGGAATGGAAGCGGAGCGGATAGGTGGATAGAAATTATGGAATCGTAAATGTGGGAATAATTAAGATAAGGGATCCATCGATAAGAGACCAAGATCGACTCATCTCATTGATGACGCCGTCTCAATGATCTTCCGGATGTACAAAACTGCTAAGGTATAAAAACTCTGACGAGTTTCAACGTCCATACAACACACTAAAATCACAGCGGCATATAAACTAGTGATTCAACAAATAATCATATGAGAATGCTTCCTCTCCAAATTTCGACGAATTTTACGAATTCAAATTAAACCAGTCGAGCTAAAGAAACGATGTGTACTGATTGGGAGTGGGCTAAGGGATAGAAATAAAATTGAAACTGGTGTCAATAATACTACATTTAACAATAACAATAATTTGTTTCATGTTATGGAATTATGTATGTTCACCAATTAAAAACATAATAATTATGAATACGGAACAGTATTATATTATATTGGATTTTCTCAATGTTTACACGCGTTCGACTTTGTATATACAAATATGCTTTAATTATACTGTAAGCGAAACGTTTAGTGGTTATTTGTATTTTTTATTTTTCTATTCCTTTTACGCAACTTTAAGTTTAGAGAGGTTGTTTCGAGTTAGTTTAATAATCAGTTAATCTAAATAAATGGCAATTCGTGAGCCATGTCATAAGACGCACAAATAATCAATGGACAAATCATATTCTTGATTGGTATCCACGAAAACAAACGGTCTAGAGAAAGTAAGCGAAATTATCAGAACAGTGGAAGTGACATGGCGAATAAAAGCAGATGATCGAAGAGAGCGGCCGAGTTATGGGAAGGCCTTCACAGAGCAATGGATTGAAAATGACTGATGACGATGATATATTCATTTTTAAATATATCAAATAAAATTAGATATCAGATTTATCTATCTTGTGCTTCTCATTTAAAAATTGAATAAACACTTAATAAATTAAAAATTATAATTTAATTCTAGAGAGTTCAAAAAATGTATTAAAAAATTCCAATTTGAATATTGCGTACGCCAATGGTGGTGTGCGTCGTTATTTGGTGTTACTGGAACTGCACGCGGTTAAAGTGATTCAGTAAAAATGTAGCCTCTGCAATGCATCAGACATCTTGAAGAATTACATTCGATGTATAAATACTTAGTGCATTTCTAATTAATATTATTTTGTTTAATACAAACAATAAATATTCATGTGTTTTGTATATTGTACAACTCTAAAATGTCAATCCAATTAACTATTATTACAAAACCTAAATAATTTATATTAATTTTTATTTATAGACTAAAAATAATATGTAATTTTTCAATAATTAATTATAAAAATATTATTTCAATAAATTTATTAATTTTTTTCCGAAAAATGTAGATAAATTTCAAAAGTACTATAACAGCAAATCTTGTTTACACTTGTATGATTTTCTTGTCTAGTGACTAGATATATACCTATATATTATTTATAATCCGTTTCCAGATTTCTGAAATACTACATCATTTCTCTTATTTTTTTGGAATACCTTAAATATTACAATTTTTAAAAATTATAATCAATGTGAATTTTTACTGTTGCTTTCAACCGCATTCAAATGTATATAGAGAGAACTAACAATTAAGCTCGTAGACATTTTGTACGCATTATGTTGCAACACTGCGACATTGCTAATGAGTTGGCTGCAGAATAACATCAGAATTTATTCCCGAAGGACAAATAGTTAATTTTACATTCTGTCTGGAGGTAATGAAATGGTTACGGGTTCAAGCGAGGCGTATCCAGCTCGATTATTTGGGAATGAACGCTGTATATTGCATCAAAATAATGCTTATTATGACATGCATTGTAAGAACCTTTTCACCAAAAATCTAATCATCATGTTGAAACACCTGCAATGTGTCCGATTTCGTCTCTTCTGACATGTTTCTAATCATCAAAATGAAAAAAACACGTAGGATCATCATTGTGTGTCACGAGCGGCTGTGAAACGAATTACGGCGCGTGTTCTAAACAGTCTGACAGAGAATACCTTTGAACACTGCTTCATGTAATGAAAAAAGACATTAGACTAAGTGCTTTAGGAGGGGATTATGTTAAAGGGGATCGTGTACCAGATAACAATTAAGCATGTAGGTATGTAATTGTAATAAGTTTTTTCTACGACCTTTATTTTCAGTTCTCGAATGTAACTGTATTATTTTTTAAATTTATATTCACGAGCGCTTTCGGAGACTGAGTTTATGCACTTTATACAAATGTCTGAGATAAATCTCGCCGGAAGGCCCGCATGTTGTATGGTTTATCACGTACGACCCCATGCATCATCTTCACGCAGCGACTGGACCGGCGCGAGGCGGACGGACATAAAGACAGCCTCGAGAGGAATGCATACATCAATACATTTATCAATGTATATTTTCTTCGGGTAGTTCTGCCGGAAAGTTACCCCTATAATCTTCCCGTGCTTTATCGGAATCTCGGAAAAATCTTCTCTTATTTTATGCCTAGTGATTTATTTTTTGAACGTGTATTCTTCGTTTTGGTCTTTTTTTCTGTTATGTAGTCAAGTCTAGTCTTAAATACATTTAGATATTAATGTACACACATGTTTCTTATGCTTTGAATTACGATTGTTATAATGGCGAATAACTTCAAACTCTTTCTAGCGAAACATGCGGTTTTCTGATTCCAAATTATTATAATTGATATTTATTAATTAGTGATATATTTTTAGATGTAATTGCAAATGGTGATAATAAAATTACAGTATATAATAAAATATTATAAAAATGTGGGTAATCTCCTAAGCATTCCCGATAATATGGTATGGTAATATTAGAAGGAATCTAAACTAATATTATTGAGAAATAAAAATATAATAGGTGTTATTTTTAATAAAAAGAAAAACCTATATGTCAATTGTATTTTTGCAAGTCTAATATTTTAACTAATTTTAAACTATTTATAATATTATAGAAATTCACAATCTAGAAAATGAAGAATAATTTGGAAGAGTAGATCAAATTATAAAAAAAAACTTTAACTCTACGCGTTTAAATTATATTGAATAAATATACTTATTAATTATATAATGAAACAGATATTTTATCAGTTTACTTAAATTGTTCCAATTTAATTCCACTCAGAATTTAAACATTAATCAGTTTTTATTTTAACATGTCGGTATCACGACGAATATTTGAAAGGATTATAAAAAATATATACCTGCCGGTTGTTATCTTAAATAAAAAGGATTATAAGGCGGACTTCTGCATATTTAAATTTCTTTCTTCGGAAAATAAATCCTATTATTATATACCTAACCCTATCCATTCAGCCGCACATAAGGCCTGGCAATAATCCTTCAGTAACCGAAAAATGTACAAAAAAGATTCACCGTAAATACAATTTGTACAACCTCCAACCATATACAGGCCTAAACGTTTAATTAAAGGATAAAGGACAACATAATAAGAGGAGCCGAATAGTTTGACCTTTTTTGTCTTATCTACTTTTTACTGTTGGGTGCAAAATATATATCTTCCGGTTAAATAATATTTTAAAAACATTTAAATATTGAATTTGTTAAAAATATTTAAATATCCTAAAATATGTTGATTACTGACTACATGCTGGGAATATTAACATTTTATAAAAAAAAAATGTATTAAATAAAATAACAATCACTTTTTATGAATCCACTAAATTTATAATATGTCAACCGGTTTTGCTTATCTCAAGCTTCATCAGGACATATTTAAAACTGATCATAAATATAAAAAGAATGCACTTATATATACATAAAGAGGGAGATATCGATACGTCCTGATGAAGCTTGAGATAAGCGAAACCGGTTGACGTATAATAAATTTGGTGGTTTCATACAAAAGCGATTGTTATTTTATTTAATATATATGCCAAACCACAAAGTGATTGTTTTCTACGAAAATATTAAAAAAAGTGTATTTATAGGTGAGCAGACAATTTCAGTCAAAATACCAATTCAGATCGTGAATTCTGTCACCGATCATTAAATTATATTTTCATCGTCAAGTTTATTTGTTTATGATATTTTTGGTAACCATTGTTTTTGTGGTTATGCTCAAAGTACTGTTGAAAAAGTTAATTATAGCCACCCAATACTCCATAAAATCGAATTAATGTCTGTCAATTTATCAGTCTTATAAATTTTATCTACCATTGTTTTAGATATGTTTTAATTTATTGTGATGAAAATTATAAATTAGAACTTCGTCCTGATATAAGACGGAAATATGTAAACTGAGTGTGTTTTTTAGTAGGTTTTTTATACTGATAGTGAAATGAAATAAGTTTCTTTATTGCGTGAAGAGTATTAATATTACAGTATTTCCATTACGTTCGTTGATGTTAGAATACTTACCTTTGTAGGTGCGTCAATATTAACGCACGTAACCTTATTTATTTTAATTTAAGACCTATACAAACTCCATGCTACACTGCATTCGTAAAATTAGAGGACCCCTGGAACATTTATGTTTATCGGGACTTTATTTTTATTATGGTGAACCAGAGTTCATCTTAAAAGAGGTTTAGTTGATGGCCTATGTAGGTAACATGAAAACTACTGGACCATCATGTTAGAAATTTGTATAAAAATTATAAACTATTAAATAAAATAATAATCACTTTGTATGAAACCACGAATACGAATAAGAATACATATATAGTAAAATAGAACATCAAAGGAGACAGAATATAAAATTATATGCGAAAGAGAGAGAAATTTTATTATGTTACATATATTCTGTCTCTCTTTCGCATGTAATTTTATATTCTAACTCCATCTTTATGTATGTGTAAGTGCACTCTTTTTGTGTTTATGATCAGTTTTAAATAAGTCCTGATGGAGCTTGAGATAAGTGAAACCGGTTGACGTATAATAAATTTCGTGTTTCATATAAAGTGATTATTAGTTTATTTAATATAATATGTCAAGCCACAAAGTGATTGCTTTATACGAAAATATAAAATTTTATACGTTAAAATAAAAAAATTGATACAGAAGTATTTAAATAATAGCATTTTATTTAATTATAAATAAATATGGACGTAACAACTATTGGAAAAATAATTCTCAAAAATTACGATTGTTAAAATTTTGAGAACGTTTAAAATTTGGAAACGTAATAACAAAGATGCATGGCCGCAACAGTTTAAGTTAAGAAAGGTTAAAATAAAATTTCTCGAAATCCTTAAGACGTGAAAAATGCTACGTATTTTGGCGTAATAACTAAAATTTCAGCAATTCTGTGGCAAAAACTATTGTTTTAAATAGTACGTAAGAATTAATATTTTTTTTATTTCAACTTTATTACATAGATATACATTATAATTAATTATTGCCAAACTGCATAAAAGTTTTACGGCAAGAATTGCTATTCACACAGTAATTAAAGAGTTTCAATCAACAATTTTTTAAAAATGAAATACAACAAAGGAAACAAATAATTAGACAAGAAAGTGTTCTTTCACTTGATATTTTAGGGTGATCACTTGGGTCTCTACTTTTTATGATGTTTAATATGTTTTTATGATTCAACATTTTATTAGTATTAGGTATATTAGTTATTTGCTGTATGTTTTATAGTGACCAGTGACCTCTTAACCCTTCCCAAACCATGCAGTAACACAGGTCTACCGCTCTAATTAAATTTGTAATATTTAGGTAAATATATGCAATATACACTTTATAGTTTAGTTAATTTGAAGAAAAATATTTACGCTTAGAAATGACTAATGAAAAATCAATTATGTAAGGCGAGCCCTACAAAAATAATTATTTTTAATTCATTCCGTTGTAAAATTAATACGTTGACAAAAATACCATTTGTGGCAAGACGGAAAGAAATCACATAATAATTTCATAGTGAAAACAATGACAAACATTAGAATTTAATGGTGTCCCTTTCTCACTAATTAAATGAAGATAGATAAAAAGGAAGGTTGTATTATACAATGCTATCTCGTGTACAGAACTTGATAAATGCTCCAAATTATAATATTATATATATTTTAAAAATTTAATGCTCAACACTTTAAGTATATTTATGGCGTTAACCATTTTTTCAAAATCATTTTTTCACATTTTAAAAGCTTATAGAACTCTTATTTCTTACAGTAACACGAGTTGACAACATGGCTGTGTACGAGTATTTTATATCACGGTATGCTAAAGGTTAATATGCATTTTCCTTTTCGTAAACGGTCTCATTTAGAAACTTTATTATCCGTACCAATATTATGATTAAATAAAGATTCATAAAAAAAATTTGATTCTCTTTACTTTTACAGTTGAGGTCAGGCAGTTTAGTTAATATTTCAAAGAATATTATCTAGGCCTTATATTTTGAAATAGATTATCACACTACATCATAGTGTCTACAAATATTACAAAGAAACAATACAGTTTTACATTTCAATTTAGAAAGCCGGAATATTTTTTTAATTTATTGTGTTTCATAAATAAAACAGAGCATTGATGGGAGGATCTGCGCTATAAAATATGCAGCGAATTTTTTTAACAAACAAATAAGTACCGACGAGAAATTCAGCACATTTCCCTAGAGAACATTACGAGCGTAAATCAAACAATATGCCAAGGAATATGTGCTGCTCTCTTACTGTGTGAACACGAAAGAATTATTCTTAAATTTGTATTTATTACGTAAACGTTTCCTTTAATATATTTTCTGAATAATAATTATTCTATAAGTTACACATTCTACATTATTTATATGTCTTGATACTATAAAACTCAGAATCATGATATTTCTAAGTAATCAGTGCTATTACTATTCATTTTACACCACTGCTACCTCTTTATCAATACGTGTTTGTTGGTCTAGTGATTAAGATAATCGTCTAGAATCTAGTGGTCTGGGGTTTGAGCCTCATTCCAAGAGATCAGCAATTTAGACCTATGTTTATAGCATAAGCGGTTAGCTCAGTTTATATCTGTATTTAAAAAAATATATATGTAACGTAATCATCAAACTGATAGTATTATTTTTTGAAGTTATAGTGTTTTCAAAATATTTTTCTGTAGTATTTTAATACAAATTAAATATATCAATTAGAAATATATACATACAGATAAAATCATCGAAAACATATTTTGGCTGCCACCGGGATTCGAACCATAAAGTTTTACTATCCGAGGAAACGCGCTGACTACTACACCATATCAGTCTAGTACATTGATGAAAAGTTTTCGAACTTACATGTTGCAGTTATTTCAAACTGATACACTATTACTCCATTTTTTAAAAGCTATAACCTTTTATTGCGTATACCTGTGTATAATATACGCAAGGAGACGCCAGAGATTTTTCAATTTCATTTTATTGATAAACTTTAACACAACTTATATATATATATAAACAATAATATATATAAAGAAACATAATATATATATATAAAATAACATATAAAGAAACAAAATTGCACATTATCATCTGAAATCAATCTGAAGTCTAGAGAACAGTCTTGCAATCGGTTTAGGAAATTAATGATCCGACATACTAGAAAGTCTGTCAGCTATTCACATCTTAAAAATAGGTACACTTGGACCCAATACGCTGATAATATGAGAATATGTTTCCTATTTCTAAAAACTAAGACAATTATTAACATTATGGAAAAAGGAATCATGGTTCCAATTCTAACAGTTGTCTGTATTCATATTAAAAAAAAAAAACGATAAAAAATAATATCAGACACTCAAAAAATAAGTAACTACATCTCTCATAATTTCTCTAATCTTTCTGATATTTTTGTTACGTTTGCGGTCGATATTTTTTTTTAGGGGCCGGTTGTGTGATCAGTAGTAAATTTTTATTATGGTAATTTTTTACTATAGTAACTTTTTACTAACGCCCTTAAAAAAATCCTTTGCGAGTTGTTGATACATCAATTTTACTACTGTCAAAGCATAGATGGAGATATCTGTAGGCGTGACAAATAATCAGGAAATATGGTTTATTCTATAGATTTTTTCGCCTAGGCATTCGAAATCTATCACTTTGATGGTGAAATTATTTCGTATTATGTATTAAAAAACGAGATTACCATCGGACAAACTCTCATCACTAAAATAGCGGGATATTGAATGATTAATTACCGAATACTGCAATTTTCAAAGTATCAATGTGACAGATGACTTTTGGGACAGCTGTGAAAAGTCCGCCATATTTTACTATCGATTCTCGTTTTTACTATCGGATATCGCAGATTAAAACGAGTTTACTACGGGATGTTTTTTAGGAAGTAAATATTTTTTTACTAACGATCAAATAACACGTTTTGGCAAAAAAATTTACTTTAGTAACTTTTTTTACTACAGTAAAAAGTTACTACTAATCACACAACCGCCCCTAAAAGATGAACTGGATATGTAAAAAAAAACATTTTTAGCTCGCTTCATGTACTCTGTACTTTAGCGGAATAACTAGAATAATCCAAATTTATATAATCTTAAGTATTACTTGGCTTTATTCAGATAAATATTAAATATAATTATGCTTGTTTTACAATTCGTAATAGGTATATACTAATCAAAGACTATCACTCTAATCAATATAATATAAATCACTTTAATCAAAGAATCCAATGATTTTGCTAACTTGAATTTTGGATTTATTAAGCTTATCAGCATTTATTATGACTGCAAACTAATAATTTTATTTTTTATTTATTATCTTTGTTTTATTAACCACTGAATTGAGTTTAAATACATCTATCGGTTTCGAAAAATACCATCTTCTTCTTTAAGATGTCATAACTAACTAAAAACAAAGATAATAAATAAAAAATATGAATTTTAACCACAAAGTTATTATTGCTAATTTTAAAAGTACTAATAATTTTATTTACAAGTCATTAAAAATATAATGTATTGCACGGTTATCTAATTGAAAATTTATTTTTTGTTTGACTGTTAACATATTCAAATATACAATCACTCTCAGTTTCAACTCTGTGATTCTTATAATAGATACATCTTATTCTTATTTATTATTCATTCTTGTATTATCTCGTTCACCTGGTGTCAGGTATTTTAATTATTCTGGTTCACTATATTCTGTTCTAGACTCCATCCTTAGTCGAGTGTAAATCTTTACAATCACAAATGAGTGACGCTGTGACATATTAGTCATGATTTTATCGTACGGTTATCGTATAATCATTTGATCTTCCTCCTTCTGCAACATATATCCATTCCAAAATGTCTTCTTTTATTTAGTCATTGGTATTTAAAATTATATGTTGTTAAAAACAAAAATGACGTTACCTCAATTGAGAAAAGTACCACGTATTATACGTACATTACAAGTTATAGGAGTTAGATACCAAAGTATCTGTCTTAATTAAATTTTCGCGATTTCTATTTCAATTTAAATTTCACTTTATTTGTCTTTAAGTGCGATTATAAAGAACAAAGTCAATAGTGGTTTTAATCCAGTTATACTTAATAAAAAATTATTTTAAGCAAGTCCATTTGTTCATATGGCAATATATGAAAATGAAAAAATATAAATTGAAGGAAACTGACTATGGGCAGTAAGTTTGAGCGAAGAATCCATAAAAAATAATCAAATATAAAACTGATATAGTCGACAGAATTAATAAAGAGGTCTTTAAAATAGGTTCGGTAATATATATTATAAGGTAACTGATAAATTCATAGATTTTTTAATTTATTATTAATTATATATATTTGCACAATATAGCACAATTTGAACAATAGAAATATAATTTATTTTAAGAATATAAATGTATTATGTTTGTATTAAATAGTATATTTATCATTAAGGAAAACACATTCTTATTGTGAAGTTGTAATTATTCAGAACATAGGTCTGTGATATTTTAAATACTAAATTAATGTATTATTTATAAATATATACATATAAAATCAATTTTGTCGAAAAATATTGATTTAGCGTCACCGGGATTCGAACCTGGATCTTCATTTCCAATCCGGGGAAGTGCACTACCTTTGTGCTATAACGCCAGTATTTTTCGACAAAATTGATTTTATATGTATATATTTATAATTAATACATTAATTTAGTATTTAGTATATTTATCGCATGAAAAAATAGATCTAGGTATACTTCAATAAATTTTTAAATAAATAAGACGGTTATCATACTAATTCTATTCAAACTCATTTCAATTTTATTGAACTATATTCAAAAATCGTAAAAACCGAGCCACTCCCACAAAAATGGCGTCCGAGCGGAAGCGCGGGCCAGCGATTAACTTCCGGATTATTCTACCGTAATTATACGACAGACGTACATAACCCAAATTCATTATTCCACCACGTGGGACTTCCCATAAAAGGAATTAACGAATGCCCTGTATGAGTCAGTTCCTTTTGGTTCCCCCTCTTTCTTCGCGACGAATGGCAGATAAGTATTCCTTAAAGGGATTCCTCACTGACCGTTTACAAGACCTGCTCCATTAAATAGGGTCTGAATTAATTTAAATGAACGCACCTACATCATTCACAATGATATTCCAGTTTGAAATTTGAATAAAATACCCGGCACTATTAGAAACAAGATGCCATGAAGATAATGACTGTTCACGACACCGTAAAATTGAAAGAAACTGGAATTTGTATAGTTTATTTTACGGGGAGAAGAGGTTGTTATCATTGACTAGGTAAATTGAATTTTTTTTAAATGTTGCCAATTATCGATATCTAATATAATTTATTTTGATATTTTTAAAATTAAACCAGATGCCATTAAGGGCTCGCAGGAGGGCTCATTACGGGGACGTAAACATAATCGCAGGTGTGTGCGTTTGGAAGCATCACAATCTACATTACCTACGCGTTGTATGTACCATGAAAAAAGGATATAAATTTTTATAATGTGTATTCATAAAATATAAGCAGCAGTTCTTGTTTAATTTAAACTTATTAATATTTAAGAAAAAACAAAAAAACGTGTAATTTTACTTCAAATCATGAATTTTTTAATATTTCAAGCAGATCATTTTAAACATTGATCTAAAATTATCCCATCATTTTTAAATGAGCTGTTTTTTTGATTCTCTAATATGTACAATAGATCTTAGAATCAATAAAATATTACAATTAGTCGAAAAAATCACAAAATTATGATTTTTTTTAAATGTTTATATCTCTGACTTGGTTGAGATTAGGCACATATCCTTCAACATTTTTGACTCGTAATTTAGTCAGTATCCACTTATTAATTGTTGTGGACTATGTATATTACAACCTGTATAATTAAAGTTTGTAAATTAATAATAAAATAGGTTGATTGAATTAATAATATAATATTTATATTATCTTTTTATATATTAAGTATGTTACAATAATGCCCCTTCATCAAATCAAACTTAAATTATATATATTTCTTCTAACATGTGATTTCATCGCGGGATTACCATTTATAAAGAATTCATCTTTTTATGAATGGATATAACACAAGCAAAATAATGTCGGTAGTATATTTTTTTAACTCCCACGTACGCCTAGAATGTCAAGAATACCAGCAAATATATACATACAACATACCTACTTCATCACTAATATGGTGCCGATCAAAAATATACGCATCATCTATATCTAAAATAAAAATACTTCATTTATAGAACGTTTTGTAGATAATCAAACGACGATAAGTCTGTCTAAAGATGCGTTCTTATTGAACTACAATCCTAGAAATATAGATTTTCTAAAGAGCATTTGCAAAAAAAAAATCGTCCAAAATCTTTACTGGGATAATCCAAAAGGGTAGAAAAACTTTGATTAAGATAAAAGTTATTAGTAACAAACAACTAACATATTTCGAGATTTATCCAATCTGCACGGAAAACTCGAATACTTTGGCTTTCTAGGGATTATTAAAGTAATGTTAGTTTTACACAGATTTACGTACCACTTAACGACCCTGCTTTACTTACATCTGTCTCGTGTGTGTCCGCTATTTTACCGACTTTATTAATTTTTAGGGAGACAGATTGTGTAAGCACCTACACAATATTTGATGATAAACTTCTACCGGTACCTACATAAAATTCTCACATTCGAATAACATTCTGATGCTCAAAATGAGTCATGGATTTTATTACGTCATCCACATCCACCGTCGGTTCTTTTACCACCCTGTACCAGTTTGTTCCAAAGCGATAGTGACTGTAGCGCCTCCTTTCAATTTCTAACGAGTGAACCGATTTTTAAAAATCAAGCGACATTCGCTAAATTTTTTCGATATGAATATCGATAGATCAAAAAAAAAATTCAAAATAAAGGAATGATCTACTCATGGAAGTCTTAGTAATGAAAATACATAAAAAAAATTAAAAAATCACTTAGATTTCGCGTTTGGCACACATAGATGTATACAGAAATTGAAACATAATACTTTGAAAACATGTCTTGATTTCTGTAAAAATATAATTTAGAAAAAATTATAACAGTCGAAAAAGATTATTATAATTAAAATGTCTATGCAATTTTCTTTTTAAAAATCTCCCACTATTGATGGTATTTAAATTCTTTGAATAATTTACATTTTTAAAAAAATGTTAAAATATGCGAAAGAAATATGTACATATTTTACATATTTATCGGTGACTGTGTGGTAAAGGGACATGCACTCACTTTGACTATATCGTGTAATAGTATCGCAGGATACTATTTAGCCATGTAATTAATCATACTAATTTAATGTATTAATTATAAATATATACATATAAAATCAATTTTGTTGAAAAATATTATTTTTGCGCTAAATACTGACGCTATAACACAATTCGTAGTGTACTTCCCCGGATTGGAAATAGAGATCCAGGTTCGAATCCCGGTAGGCGCAAAAACAATGTTTTTCGACAAAATTGATTTTGTATGTATATATTTGTAATTAATACATTAAATTAGTATTTAAAAACATCACACACCTATGTTCTGAATAATTACAACTTCACAATAAAAATGTGTTCTTAATAATCATGATTAAATATATTATTTTAAATCAAAAATAAAACCCATTTATTTCGACAGATTTGCCGTAAAACCATTGATATAAAAGACAACTCTAAAACGTTGAATCGATTTAAGCTATGTGTCATAACGATTCGACATAAATATACTGAGAAGTTAATAAATGTGTTGAGCAAGTTAGGAAAAAACTATGCGTGAGGTACATTAAATTCGATACGTAATCAAGAGACAGGTATATTATATTAGGGTTTAACAATTTCATTATGATACCATGTAAACATATTTCGCATAAATACCACAATATTTAAGAATAACGTGCCGAAATCGGCTGATGATGTTACCTATATCCAACATTGAAAAGACTGAAAATATATATTATGATAACAGTGTTATACCAGATCAATAGAAAATTCAAAAATGTATTATTTTTTCTTCTTTATGTTAGTATTGACAGATAATAGTCTCAATCAGATGAGACTTGGCTTGTAATGCACCTTCAAAAATCTCGCTCTCGGGTCGCCTTCATAGGTGAATCCATGGTCTCTTCAACCAGATCTAATGTATCTATTCACCGTTATGGCACTCTTCAATGTCTTCTTCGGTATAAAGTTTTGCCCAGGATAATATATTTTTTTTTTAATTTTATCCATAATTGTAGTCTAAAATCTTTTATTCAAAGCCTTAGAAAGAGCCTGGTGAAGTTGGATTCGTACGTCATATCCATTATATCCACAGGATACGTAACATTCTTCTCAGAAATAAATTTTGAAGGCGTCCAAGTCTCCACTATATACATGAAGATTGGAAAGACAAAAAAGTGAACCAACATAATTTTAGTTGCTTGCTTGATATCACTGTTTGTCCATATTCTCGTAAATTAGTTCAGAGCAACTTTAGCTAATTGTTTACATATTCAAATTATTTGACCACTATCACCATCAGCGCGCCCTAATAAACTGCCTCTTGAACTACTTCACATCCTGCTATTTAGAAAGTTGCTGTGATGAATTAGCACCAGCATTTTCATATTAGATCGATTTATTTTTAAACCGAACTTCTGGCTCAAAATTTAATATAAATTGTTTTTCTATAGCCAGACCAAGCTAGGTTTTATGCTAATTACATGGTAATATAATAACGTAAGTAGTAAAAATTGCTTAAAAATAGTTGTAATAAATGTCAGTGTATTAAGAAACTGAATAGTTTTGTTATCTGCTAACAACTCGTTTCCCGGTAAACAACACTTGGTCAGAACACGGCTTACGTTTTAAGTTTATTGGACGATCCTCCCAAAAATGCCTTTTAATTCCACCTTCGTGGTTCAGATGACGGTGAGGTCGATAAGAAGGCCCATTCCACAGATTGTACATTAACATAACATTTTATAGAGTGAGCATATCCACGGCGCATCCCTGATTGATATCAGGAAATGGTTTAGTGTGTCAGAAAAGAAGATGAATGGTTAATTTATTCATAGGTCCGTGACGCGCAATGGCTACCACCGATAACATGAAATAAATCCTTTCGTTTCGAGACAAATCGCTTTTAAATGAGTAGTTAAATATCGATAAGCTACAACTGGGTATCTTGAATTTAAATATAAATTTCACACCGACGACAAAATAATTGAGTTAAGGTTTTTATCAGAAAAACGTTATTTTTAATTTAATTTATTTGTATGTACCTGTATTGTTATTCATTTATACTTATTTTACACACTCTTACTTCATATTTGTATATTATTTACTTATTTACTCTAACTTTAGTTACTCTTTTTTATTTTTGATATCTTTATATTTTATTTTTGATACATTGCATTTATATTTTTTATTTATTATCTTAGTTTTGCATTTACTTTAAGTTTTACGTTGTATTTATGTTATCTAATTGCATCTTGTTTTACTCTTTAGATAAAATTAATAATAATTAGGAGAACACATTCTTATTATTCTTTCATATAATAGAACGATTAAATGTATTAATATAAAAAAGGTAATATATGGGTTCGGAAATTTGTCGCTAAAAATATCGTCGCTGTAGCATAGTTGGATAATGCACCTTCCCCGGTTTGGAAAGAAATCCAGAGATAAAATTGTTTTTATATGTATATCTTTCTAATCAATATATTTAATTCATATTTTAATAATAATTGTTAAATCTTTATGTTTTAATGATTTCCAACTAAAATGGAATGGATACATATTATAAAGTTGAAAATTCAACGTGGAAGTTATTACTTAATATAGTGTAATGTTAAACCATCCTCCCAGCAAAATAACGTTCCGGGTTTAAGTTCCAGTAACTGTATATTTTTTCTATAGACATGTTTATTTGTATATTTTTCTAAATGATGTATCTAATTTATTTTAATATTTCATTACTACTGGGCAGGTGCACAATGTGTTTTTGAAATGTAACATCTTTGTCGGTACCCATCTACCTAAAATCACACGATTAAAACTCGTTCATAGAGATGAAAACGCACCACGGAAGATATTAATAGGAGTATGCATTAATTCATGCGGTTTTCTAAGAGAAGGCGTTACTAGTATTATTTCGCGCCGTGTTCATCCGTGACTATATTCATTTGAAAGCTACTGTCATTGCGCGTCTTTTTCAGTATATGTCATTTGATTGAAGTGTAAACAACATTTTTTTCTATTCATTTGAACATGTCGAACTTTGTGCCAGAAAAAGTGTTTTTGCAGGGAGTTCTTCTTCATTACTTTAACATGAAGAAAAGTGCTACCGAAAGTCATCGTATTTTAGTAGAGGTTTATGGTAACCATGCTCTAGCTGAAAGAACGTGCCAAAAGTGGTTTGCACGGTTTAGAAGTGGCGATTTCAACTTAGAAGACAATGAACGACCCGGACAGCCAAAAAGGTTTGAAGATGAAGATCGGGTCAGACGATTAAAGGGGACCTCTACCGAACACAATTAATTCGTTTGAAGAGAGCGATTGCGGAAAAACGACCAGAATATGCAACCAGACACGAATCCATAATTTTCCATCATGACAACGCTCGGCCACATGTTTCAAGACCGGTTCAAAACTATTTGGAGAACAGTAGGTGGGAAGTTCTACCTCACCCGCCTTATAGCCCAGACATAGCCCCTTCTGATTACTACTTGTTCAGATCAATGCAGAATGCCCTCACCGGAATACGCTTCACTTCAGAACAGGGTATCAAAAATTGGCTTGATTCGTTCTTCACCACCAAGCCGGAGAAGTTCTTTTGGGATGGAATCCACAAACTGCCAGTAAGATGGGCAAATGTTGTAGCTTCCGATGGACAATACTTTTATCATTGAGTGTATAACCATTTTTTCACAATAAAGCCTTAATTTTCGAAAAAAAAACGCATGAATTAATGCATACGCCCAATAAATTATCCAAATCTGCAAAAGGATCTCTTCCCCTTCTTATACCACGTCAGGGGTGACTGGAGCACGTGATTTTTTATCGACTTCAGTGCTGTATCTCGAGTTTTAATTAATGAACCGATTTTAAAAAAAATAAAAATATTTTTACGTTATTTTCTTTAGTCAAAATATGTACAAGAAACACAAAAAAGTTTTATATTCCATAAAAATCAAAATACAATTTGAAATTTGAAACAATGAGATGAACCACTGATAACAATTATAATTCTGCAAGGGTCTTATACGGAAGGGTATAGGCCGTTAAATAACATTATAATTCAATTTATATATAGAAGTTCTATCTAGCTACTCCTTAAATTATTTTAAAGTTAATATAATAATAATTAAAATATTTCACTGTAAATAAAAAAAAGTAGGAAACCTATATAATATTACTAGGCACTAACCTTCCGTAGATTTCTTATAAATAAAATTCTATTATACCTACCCTAATTGACATCTATAAATACTTCAATAATTACCTCTATAATACCTCTCAAATTAAAAGTTGAAAGGAAAATTAATATTTTCATTGAAGAAAAATGTGATATTGGTCCATACGACCTTCTTGTTTTAAAGTTACATTTTTATCAAAACATTAAATAAAATGTACATTTAAGCTGTCAAAAATTGGAAATTGGATTAGCAACATTCATATTTCTGATATGAATATTTTGTAGGTAGGTAATTATTTAATACAAATTTATTGTATCAAATAGAAAAATAAACAGATAAAATTAATTTATCGAAAAAATATTTTTGTTGCCATCCGGACTCGAACCAAAAACCCTTTCAATCCGGGGAAGTGCGCTGTCCTAATATACTACGTCAATACAGTAAGTTAACGACAAATTTTCGTACTTGTATATCACAGAACTATGTTCTGGAAAACTTTTCAATAATGTGTTCGTCAAAATTATTTAATATCTTAGTTTTTTAGAAATATATATCCTTTTTTTAAAGATAAAAAGCTAAAATATTTTTTCAACGTTTCAATATGTTAGTTATAAAAAGGTTTTGTGGCATTTAATTAATATGGAAGAATATCCAATTCAGAAAGGTGACGCTTAAACCAGGGGCGTGCAGTGCATACAAGCAAAAAAGCTGTGCATTACTAGAAGTTCTGGGAAACAAATATAAACTAAATAAACTATAATATAGATTAGCATTAACGGATATTTACAAATTTATTATGATTGGGGCCATCTGTGTAATTCACATTACTCTCATATTTTTAAGCTGGTAAATTGGCTATTTACCGAATTGAAAATTCCTTTCGGTTGATCTGTTTTGTATGGAGTCTTACTTATGCCGTTTTTTAACAGAATACGCTCACAACTGCGTGTAAATCATTAAGTGTCTAATTCCTCTTTTACTAATATCTTACTGTTTTTAACGTATTAATTTCATGTTCATTCTTTGCATTTGGTGCATGGATCTGTTTTTAATTTGGGAAAAACATAATTGGCAATTGGCAGAACTATTTTCTAAGTTAACCTTTAATAAAAATAATTATTTCCTTTAGTTATTACGTTAATGATTTTTAAACAACAAAATAATCATTTTCAGTTATAAAAAGTGACCTTAAAAACGTCCATACATTTTTAAAATTTGATTTTTTTATGTATAAGAAGGTATTTTTTTAGGTTAAAACTTAAACGAGTTTAAAATATTAATATATCTACCAACTACAATACAGTAATTTCATGTGAATAATATTATGTAGTATACTTAAAATAATTTATGTGCAACTGCTAATCCCCTTACATTATCTTGTTAACCTTAGTCTAAAACTCGGACATTTCCCCTAAATTAAAACAAGGATTAATTATCCCAATCCACAAAGCAGGAAGTAAAAGTGACATCAATAACTATAGTCCAATTACTCTACCTAATTCCCTTTCTAAAATATTAGAGAAAATTATAAAAATTCAACTCGTAAAATACCTCGAGAGTAATAAAATTATTTCTATTTTTTATTTATTATCTTAAAATAAAAATATGAATCTTAACCACCAAGTTAATATTGCTAATTTTAAAAGTAAAATTATTTCTAAAAACCAGTTCGGCTTTAGGGCAAATATAGGTAGAACTGAAGCTATTGCCTGTATCATGGACTTCATAACTAACAATGTGGATAAAAGCCATAAATTTATATCAATTTGCCTTGATCTCACCAAGGCATTTGATACAATTTCGCACTCGAGTCTAATCGAAAAACTAACAAAATTGGTATCTTGGGTAAAGAACTTAATATGTTTAAAAGTTACATCAAGGAGATGAATCAACGAGTTCGTATTGAAGAAATTTCAAGCAATCCTTTTTCCACTTACTTCGGGGTCCCACAGGGTAGCATATTAAGTCCAATACTATTCTTAATATATATTAATAACCTATGCAACATCCCTTTTAACGGAAACGTTACTTGTTTTGCGGATGGCATTGTTTTTCAATTCCACGCTGTTACATGGTCAGCAGTATTAAAAAAAGCCGAGAGAGGTATAAGTATTGTTAGAAAATGGCTCTACCTGAACACCTTAACACTTACCAATAAAACTAAATACCTAACTTCGAGCATAAAAGAAAATGGACAATCCTCGTATGCTTACAAAATAAAAGTTCACAATTGTTCCAACTCAGACGACGATACGTATCGACAATAGAACGTACTGACCAAATCAAATACTTAGGAATTATATTTGATCCTTATCTCAAATGGAGTCATCATACACAACTCATTACAAATAAAAAAAAACAATATACTTTTTTACAAATATTAAGAATTTCCTTAATAAAAAAACTTCTCAAAATGGCGTACTACGTAATCTGTCAATCAATCATAGAGCATGGTATAATTGCTTAGGGTGGAGCGACTATGTCTGCAATAAATTCAATAATAGCAGCTCTGAAAATTATATTAAAAGTTATTCTCAAAACCCCAATCACAGAGAGTACTGATGAAATTTTTAATAAATTCGATGTCTTTGATACAAGAGAAATATGCGCTAATACTACTCTTAAATACAAACAGATACATTTTAAAACAACTCAAAATATAATTTTCACACAGACAAATACAAATAATCTACGAATCCCAAGAATACATACAACATATGGCCAAAGGAACTACAAATATTTTGGACCCAAACTATTTAATTGAATGCTGAAAGATTTAAACCAATTGAATTGTCCCAAGAACATGAAACTATATATTAAAACTTGGATTCGTAATATGGATAGAGCCAGTATTGGTGCACTAACCCAAACCATATTGACTCATACCTATATTAATTATTGCTACAAAGTTATCCAAATATGAATACGAAGGATATTTATCTGATGTTATTAATATAATATTATGTAGACTTCGTAACTTTATAAATCTTATAGAAAATTCCAGAGACTTATTTGAAAGCACTACCTGTGTTTGATATTATGGAAGCAGCACAAATAATAATAATTTCTCATTCTCAGGTATAGATAAAAGCACAACCCATAATTAAAACAAGTGAAAAGGGTCTAGCTTATTTGTATCAAAAGCAGAATCAGATCAAAATAAATTATAATGTGTACTTCCGTTTTGAAACTAGCGTGTTTGGCCTCGTACCCAAGGACATTTTTCATGATACAAAACTGAAAATTCCATTACTCAACACGCAATAATAATTCACATATTTAAAAACCGATATAAAAACAATATTAAATATTATTAAAGAAACCAAACCGCCATTCAAATACTGGAATGCTACTAGACAATAAAACGTACCATCGATCTCATGCAACAAAACAAAATAGTCAAAGTTTTGCCGCAGATTGAATTAATCATCTCCTAATAAGCAACTCCTGTTGACATTTTCACATGAGTCCGAAACATTCGAAGACCTTTATATGTGTAGCAAAATATCTCAAACATAAATCAAATTACTATTTGAAGCCCGAATTGTGCGTTTCGTCTACCTCGCTCCCGGGCAAAAGAACGGGACAGGTGTGTAGAAAAAGTAGTGCTTGAAATGGATTTTGGAGCGCTGGGCGGATCGCGATGTTCGCGCACAAAAGGTGTTTGTTATCTGGCGATGAAATCTCGCACTGGTGGGTCGGTCCCGCCGTCATCGGTGATACTTAATAGGCACATTCGTCGAATAAACGACTTGTAGGAACCGGGCCTTAAAACAGACGTTATTTAAACACATACATACATACTCTTGCTCGCTTATACACACACGTTTACTCTGAAGGAGTCATGCTTAAACTCGTATACATAGCATTGGTTGTACGCATGCACACTAAAGCATCTCTATTTTATATGAAGTTTATACTGCTGCTATGGAAAATTGTACAATAAATTATTCGCACATATTTTTATACAATATTTATACAAAATTTTTGTCTAATATTTATGTTTTTGATTTATAAGCAATAAAGGCTAATCCAGGTACTACCTGAACATCCGCGTTTATGATAAAATAAAATAAATATGGAAATTTGTATTTACGTCTCATGTTTTTATTGTAATATAATATTATAATTTTTTTTAAATATACATGTTTTTTGTCTTGTATGGTACTCAAATATCAATAAATACTTCTTTAAAAATACTGTTAATTCTTTTTGACTAAATTTAAAGGAATAGAATCATCCCCATTTCTATGAAATACATGTAAACCGATGTAGAACGTAAATAATTTGGCTTGTCTAAATCTATAAAATTAAATATCTGTCTGTCTGTTCTCTATACAGTCATACATCTTTTGACTGATCTAAACCATATTCTATCTTTAGATATGTTAAACAATGGTAACATGTCTCTTTCTTTTGGCTATCCCATCCATTATATTATTATATTGGTATGTGTATTATATTCAATACTACTACCTAAATTTTGCTCAGTTGCACTCTTGGACCCTGAGGAAAATATAGTCATTCTACCCCTCTCCTCCGAGCAACTTACGCTTCACCTACCTGGAACAAATCATCTTTGTTATACAGTCGAACTCGGTTATAACGAGTACGAAAAGACCAGTTAAATTTGCTTATTATAACCGTTACTCGTTATATACTTGTCATTACAAATAAATATTAAAATCTAATAAAATTAAAAGCCAGTCAAATACATATGAAAAATCAAAAATCTACAATTGTATGATCAAAAACATTTTGATGTGAATTACTTCATCACATTATTTCTTAACAAAATTTCAAATTATGCCCTGTTTTAAAGTTTAAATTTTACTACTACTTACTGCGCACCCAAAATAAATATCCATCGTTTTTTCTAAGAATTCACAAACCTGAAAGGAATCGTAAACAATACGGAATCTCGTCGGCAGACGCTGCTTTCGATTTTATGATTTCTCAAGAATTAGGGTTTTTAGACTGTGTAGTGTATTTTGTTTACTTGTTAACAATATTTTTGTACGTTATATCAGTGAAACGATCTCACTATAACAGAGAAGAGTTGTATTAAAACAGGCTTGAATCAAAATAATAACAAGTATTTCCACATATAACCGTGCTCGATATAACCGAGTTCGACTGTATACGTATGGTCTGCGCTAATAGCAACTCCCTTTCTGTATTCAATCACTAAAGTCTCGGTCCTTGTAAGGATACTGTGTGATCATACGTGTATACTAGATATATTTACATAAAATAATACGAATTCAATTAATTATTATCCTTTCTATTGGTTGATTAATTTTTCTCAGAAATTTAAAAATGACAAATCAATTAATTTTATTTCGGAAGGTTTTATTGATGCTTGATTTAAAGATTCACCAGATTTTATAAAACATCTTCAGAGATAAAACAAATTTATGAGATTCTGCGACAAAATATTCTTAGAAATACAGTCAAAAATTTAATCTTTTTTGACCACTCCACGCTGTACCTACCGTGCCATCCGCGTCTCACCGAAATATGATAACATGGGTCCCATAGGCCAGACAATTATACATTCTTGAGAGTTATTTATTGCCAGCAGTGTTGGGCGCTATTTCTGTAATTACATAAGGCCTTTGGCTAAATTTGAATGAACTGAAGGTTTTCTTATACGATATATCATTTGATTCCAGATACCCGATAACAACTCAACGGCTTCAGCAGTTAGGTATACCGGTATGTACACATTTTAGAATTTTAAATATTCCTTCTTTCACCGGGGTTTACCGCGAAGCGTAATTTTAATGTATTTTAAGATTAGATCAGCCTAAAAATTATTCAAGCAAATCTCATTGTTCGTTTTGTTATTCTGGCAAAAAAATCATTTTAAATTTCATGAAGTAATTCTAAGAAATACTTTAATTCAATTTTCGGTCGATTTTCTGAAATACTTTTATTTTATTATAATTCATTAAACTTATTACATTCTTCAGACTTTAATAAATTTCAGCTGCGTAGGTAATGAAATAACTTTTAATATATATATTTTTAATAATTATATATTAATGTTATAAAATAATGATTATATTGTTTCAAACTACTTGTGGGTAATGAATGGTTGGAACAAATATATGAGTTTGTGTATTTGGGAAGTATGTTCGATAGAAACGAAAAGACAGAGAAAGATATCGAAAGGAGGGTGACTACAGGAAATAAAGTGTACGGCGCTTTGCATGGAATTATTACTAATGAGAACTTGTCAACTGAGGCAAGACTAGTGGTTCATAATGGAATCCTGGTACAGACACTGATGTATGGAAGTGAGGCCTGGAGCTGGCAGAAGAAGAAAGAAAGTAGACTGAATGGAGTGGAAATAAGATCACTTAGGTTTATATGTGGCAAATCTATTTATGACAGAGTAAAGAATGAAGAAATAAGGAAACAATGTAAAGCTGATCTTAGTATAGTGAGTAAGATTAAGAAAGGATCACTAGGGTGGTTTGGTCATATGCAACGGATAAATGAGAAGAGAATGGCAAGAAGGATATAAGACACAAGTGCTGATGGCACCATAAGTAAAGGACTTTCACGGAAGACTTGGCACGACCAGGTAAACCAGATACCGGACGATGGTCCTGTTATTAGCCTCAATAATCGTCGAGCTTGTATGAGAAGATGTATAAATATAGATGTGTCAGGATAGAAGAGTGTGGCTCTCTCTGCCTACCTCCGTGGAGAAACGGCGTGATGGTGAGTAAGTAAGTAAGCAAACTAAGTTAAACGCTTGTGCAACGATAATAGGACTAACTTGCTAATCTCTTGGAATGAGGCTCAAATCCCTAACCACTGGATCTCTAGGCGAGTGCTTAACCAATGGGCCAACAGGAACATCATTTACATTATAAGTTTTCTTCTTCTTCAACGCTTTCATAGGACTCGGAAGTCCATGGCAGTCGCAACGGAACGCCATATATCCCTCATCCTAGGGTCATATTTTCAAACATTTCGCAAAAAAAAGTGAGTAAGTAATTGAAAAGTCAGTTCATGTCACCTCAAAAATTATTTTATTTAGATGAAAAAAAATAATGTCAAAAATAATACGTATTTCAATATAACACTGGACAAAACCTGAGCAAGTGCATTTTATTTTATTTCTGTTGTTTTGTTATAGAAACCACTCTGGTAATTGGTTTTAATAACAAACTCAATTTACCTGCTTTCTATAACCATCTTTGATCTGTCGAACTATTTTAAAATGAACATAGAAAAGACAAGAAGAGTGTTAATGTTGTTTTCATTTCATTTTCTAATGCTCCAAGAAGGTAAATTTTATTCAAAGTTATAATTTTAAACTTCACACTTAGTTTACAAGCAAAACTATCATTAAATTATGCTATTCTTGAATAGTTTTTTTTTTTAAATTGAGAATTGATTATGATAAAACATAATTTAGGAACACTGGACACGTTCACAGTTACTTATATTATTATATAAATAATTAGACAAAATAATTTGTTTTTACCACTATTTATTGGTTATTCTACATGTTTCGATACCTATGGTATCATATTCAGGAAACAATGTATACTAAAATTAAAAATACAAGTATAGATAAAAACAAAACTATAAAGTGGTGAATAAGTAAGAACTGATATGAAAACAAATTTAAAAGGTGATTATTTGCAAACAGGATTTGGTTATTTATAATATCTAGCTTGCTATTAACACTTTTTCTTATTTCTAAAATTTCAAATTTCTCTAACTGTAAACCCCTAGTATTTGTATGTATAATTTATAAACCCTTGTTAATATCAAAATAATGGTTTGTTTCCGAAAGGTGACTGGAAAATTTTGAATAGTTACTATTTAGGCATATCAATTGCTCCTTAATTCTAATATCAAAATTTCTGCAAGTTTTACCTGTATAAAAATAATTACAATCATTGCAAATTAATTTGAAGACCCCCAGATTTTTTTTAAATATCGTCCTTATCCTTGTTATTTAATATATAATTCTTTAATTTGTTATCAGTGAAGTTTGTTAATATTGAAGAAGTATATTACTATATATATTATTATGGCTATCTTCAGATGTCATAGTTATAGCTATTTATTATTCAAGAACATAATTAACTGGTATATTTCTTAAAAAGCATAACTTTATGTTAAAAATACTGTTTCCAAGATTTTAATATGCCGTAAAAGTCTCTATAACTATAGGTTATAAAACAAGAACTATTCTCAATAATCATTACAAGAAACTGAATAAAAAACATTGCCCTGGCCAATAACCCTGTTGTGAACATGGACTCGAAATTGTGAACTTAGAACCGCCCTCAAATTTGTGTTTTCCAAATGAGATAAATCAAAACTTGTCATTTATTTTACCTGAAGAAAGTTTTAAATATCCTGAAACAGTTCAAAAATGTATTGTAGTCAGTAATGGAGATCTTGTGCATGCTTAGACTGAAAATCTGTATACGTCAATTCTGCGAATTAAATTACAAAGCGCAATTATTCCTAGGACAAATAATATAGGAAAAATCTTCGTTAACATTATTCAAAAGAATTTTAGGGAAACTGGATGGGTATAGTCAGTCAAAAGAAATATCACACACGTGACTTTGAATATCACACCACGATATTATAAAAGATATAGATATTGACCAAGTACGCAATGATGGAACAACATATCTCATTGATGGTGACTTCTTGTATATAGAGTGAAGAGAGTAATTTTTTAAATAAGATAAGAGAGAGAATGTAGCAGAATATTTTTTTTAGCTTTAATATCTGATTATGTTGTCAAATATTTAAAAAAAAAACATCAAAATAACAACTTTTTCATTTGTTCGAACCAGAAGCATTAAAAAGATCAAACAATTTAGTATGGGATAGGAGATCCAAGTAAATACACTTTTTTTAAATCTCTATTAGAGGAATATTTTATAAGAAAAACGGATATTTCAATGTTACTCTGAAATATTAAGTAATTATGAATTATGAATCAAAAAATTTGGTTACAAAAATATTGAAGTTCAATGTTACCCAACTATCAATATCACATTAGTCCACCCCATAAGGTTTTAGTCATGTTTTCTTGTATTATCGTGGATTTTGTGGGCTAAATTAAAGTTATAAGAACCCTTAATAATTTAAATAGTTGCAGCTGACTGAATCCGAAATCAAAAATACCACTAAAAAATATCTCAAAGTGGTTCAATGTTAAATATCAGAATCAAGATATTTTAATGGGAGATGTATTTTTTTATTTGCGTGAATTTTATATATTTCTTATCAGAAAATACGCGCAAATTACTGCTTGTGAGTTTGGTCAAAAAACCTACTTAAGATACGATATTTAAAGTTTATATAAAAACTTTTAATAATTTGTGGGCTGCAAAAATATTTTCTCTAGTTTATAGCCTAGTTTATATTGTAAATAATATTTAGAAATTTTGTTAAAAAAAATATTTTTACTGGTCCTCTTAATTTGATCCCATTAATGTAATTTCTTACCTACTTACCATCACGCCGTTTCTCCGCGGGGGTACGCAGAGAGGATAGAGCGCCACACTCTTCTGTCCTGACACACGATTCTCATCCACATTCATACATCTTCTCACACAATTCTCATCCACATTCATACATCTTCCCATCCTCCATTATCTGGTTTACCTGGTCGTGCCAAGTCTTCCGCGGACGTTCTCTATTTCTGGTGCTATCAACACTTGCGTCATATATCGTTCTTACCGTTCTCTCATCATTCATCCGTTCCATATGACCAAATCACCTAAGTGATCCTTTTTTAATCTTACTCACTATACTAATATCAGCTTTACATTATTTCCTTATTTCTTCATTCTTTACTCTATCATAAATCGATTTGCCACAAATACGCTTAAGTGATCGCATTTCCACTGCATTCAGTCTATTTTAGTTCATTTTCTGCCAGCCCCAGGCCTCACTTCCATACATCAGTGTTGGTACCAGGATTCCATTATGCACCGCTAGTGTTGCCTCGGTTGACAAATTCCCGTTAGATATAATTCCATTCAAAACGCCGTTTACTTTATTACCTGCAGTCACCCTCCTTTCGATATCATTCTCACCCTTTCCGTTTCTATCAAACATACTTTCCAAATATACAAACTCATCTACTTGTTCCAAACATTCATTACCTACAAGTATTGAGCACGGTGTCTTGCTTTCCTCCTTATTGAATACCATCGCTTTCGACTTGTTAACATTCACCATGAGGTCGCTTTCCTTGCATACATCGTACATTCTACTCACCTGATTATGCAGTTCTTTTTCATTATTCGTCATTAGTACTTCATCATCGGCGTACATTAAACAGCATACAATGAAATCGTCCATTTTTGCTCCTACATTCATAAATTCCATTTCTATCACACATTTATCCATATACAAGTTGAACAGCCATGGAGTAATTTCTGATGTACTGTATTTGAAAGTTAACAAAAGTGCATTAGGTATAGATATATAGGTCGATATATTTTATTAAGGAAAACACATTCTTATTGTGAAGTTGTAATTATTCAGAACATAGGTCTGTGATATTTTAAATACTAAATTAATGTATTAATTATAAATATATACATATAAAATTTGTCAAGAAAAATACTGGCGTTGTAGCACAAAGGTAGTGCACTTCCCCGGATTGGAAATAGAGATCCAGGTTCGAATCCCGGTGACGCAAAAACAATATTTTTCGACAAAATTGATTTTATATGTATATATTTATAATTAATACATTAATTAAGTATTTCGATATATTTTTTTTTGAAACGTTTTGTTTTTTGAATTTGACATTTGTCATAATATAATTCTTTAATAGGGTTAGTAAATTATAAAACCATATTATGTTGCACCACTAAGACACCGGCTGAGAACTTCAACATCGACCAGTCCACTATTACGATGAATACGCCCCCGAATGATAGTTGTACATAATATGTTTTGAGTTTGTTTACATTTTTGGTTATGTTACAGCATAATTTACAATATAATTTATGTTACAATATATTTTTTAAAAAACGGCAGATAAATATAAATCAACCTAATATTATAATAACAGATATTTTTTAAGTTAGATTATTAATATGCTTAATATAATAATCATTATATTCTGTTAACATTCTTGACATCATTTTATTATGGTGTGAAAAGGTTTTTAAAAAACACATTATGGTTGCTTCTTATATATACTCATTCGTCAAAAATTTAAAGGATCATTTATTATTGTTGTATCTCTTAATAATAAAATATTTATTAACTGTGCCACCACATTAAAACCTTTAAGGTTTATAGCTGTGATGAAAGGATCTTCTGACGTAAAAGGTTGCGAGCTTACGAGTTAACGAGCTGCACCGTAGAGTAGCGTAGATGGACGAGAGAAGAGGATTATTTCAGATTTTGTTAATAACGTACCAAAATGACATTTTGGAGGCTGTGTAGTGGTTCCTATAATTCCGTGACACAAACCACAATGTTAACAAAAGTTTTCAATTTCTAAAATCTGCTTAGCGCAGGAATCGAACCACAATAATAATACTAAAATAGCTAGTCATAAAATGTTGATAGCTATAAAGACCACCGACGCTTAAAAATATAATATAAAAAAAGATTATTCTTATTTTTGTAAATAATATATTTCATAAATTAAATTCGAATGTAATATTTATTACAACGCCTCTGGGCAAGCATTATTTTGGTTTAAATAATTATGTATGAAACTCTATTAAATCTGTAATCAATAATATACTTGACATTGCGTCTAGCTGTGTGGTTGAGTGCTCAGGAAGCCCGCCTTCGGCGACAAAGATCGGGGGTTCGATCCCGCCGGCTGCTAACCGCAGGTACTACAATAGTTATATATTCATATTAACTATAAATTCTTGGCTTATTTAAATATATTTTTAAAATATAATTTAAAATTTACCGACAATTTTTGATTTAAAATGCACCAAAATTTGATAGTAAGATTGTAAACAAATTTTAGAAAATTCACTTAAAATACACATTAAAAAAATTGAATAAATATCAATTTAAGATTTAAGCTTCTATGACTTAAATAAATGGCGCCAAATTTCATCTTTATATGTTTGATAAGTAATAAATATATTGTTTTTATAGCTCTTAACCGGCAATAAAAAGTCCCGGGATCGAGTCCATATATCGTCGAGTCGAAGTGACGACTTTACTTTTTGATATATAAATTTTTTTGTGTATTTTGTAAGTGATTTTTCTAAAATTTGTCTCAATTATCAAGGAGTTATGTTCTGAAAAATAATTACTTCACAATATTACGTTGAGTACATTTTTTTTCCTTTTATTTTTTTATATCTATAATAAATATATGACTATTAAAAATTGTCCCGTTAAACTGTTACAACAGTTTTTCTGATGATGTAGTAATTTTGTTATACAAATACATTTCATAGTTCCACACACAATGAATATATTTTTATTTGAATATATGAAAGCAAAAAAATACCACTAGCTCTAAGGATAATTCACCACCCAACAATTTTCAAGACTGATACAATTAATCAATTGAGTATTCTTGAAACTGTACCACCAATTAAAAAAATATACACACGCGTAGAAGACACCTCCGACAAACTTGTCTACGGAAATGAGGCAGTGTGACGCGTAAATAAATTATTGCCTCCAGTAAAAATCATAAATTTGTCTGTGTTGTCTCTTTTTGCAAAGCACTTTACAAAATCGCATGAATTTATAAAATACGGCTTTTGAATTAAAATTTTAATGTTTTATTATTTTTTCCAGAAACTGTCAAGACTCGTGTTTCATTCTTTCCATTGAGAAATTTATTAATTATATTTTATTTACACTATTAACAATGGAATGTAATGCTAATGGAAACTTATCAACCGAGGTGAAATTAACGGTACACATTTGAATTCTGGTGCCAACGCTAACGCACAGAAGAGAAGCCTGGAGCTGGTAAACTAATAATTTATTCAGTCGAACTGAGCTCATTCCCGGGTTCATCCAATAATGACACAGTAAAGCATGAATAAGCTAAGATTGAACACATGTCTGATTATTGCACATCTATGTGTAAAAGTGTGTTCCAAAGTTGTTTGAGATTCCGTAAATATAAAGAAGATTGCTTTCGAATAATGGAACGACATATATATTTATTTGAAAGTGCAAAATTTAAGTTCGAAAATTTATCGTCAACTCACTGTGTTGGTGCAGCATAATCGGTTACTGCATTTTCCCGGATAGGAAGAGATCCAAGTTCAAATCCCGGTAGCAATTAATGCATTAAATTTGTATTAATTATTTTGTGAATTTTTTGCTGAGATATTTACGAGATCAATTTTTCAAAGATTTGATGAGTTTTACAAGAGTTCTCGTAACCACAAAATCTATTAAGTATATTTTGAGTTTGGTTTCAAGGTATCCCGATCGTGATCGAAAAAAGCGCATTGAAATTTTCCAGTTATTCAGCAATATAAAATCTGCATTTTTTTAATTTTAATATTAGAAAATATAATACATTTTTAGAATTATCAGTAGGATATATGTATATTTCTTTTAACATTTATTTCTTCTCTATAAGGATAAAACTCGTGTATAGAGAAGGAATACCTACCAGAATTTATGTTTCACTTAGTTTGTGTACATATTTTTGACTTCAGATTTCAGATTTATAGTAGTCTGTAATTTTTCTAATCGTGATGGGGGGATTGTTAAAAAGTTTGATGACTTGATAATAAAGAACACTCAGATTATTATTTGTCATGAAGAGAGAATGGTAGGAAAATATACGACGCCAAAGTTTATAAAAATATAGGAAATACTAAGCATAATCAGATATTGGAAGGTAGTACTATTAGAATATTAAGAATGATACGTATAAAATGTAAAATAAGCTTCAATATATAAAATATGTAATACTTAAAGCATTTAGGTATGGGTTCATTTTAACTGTCCTTTTAATAGTTTGTCCTGTCGTTTTGAGTAACTTGTTGATCTAGTGATTAAGACGACGACCTAGTAATCTAGTGGTCAGGAGTACGCTCCTCGTTCCGGGAGATTAACAAGTTAGTCCTATTTTTATAGTACAAACGTTTAGCTTAGTCTGAAAATAGTAAATATATTGATGGGATATTTATTCCGTATACACATCTTTAATAAAAAAATATATATATATATATATATATTTCACACGGATTTGTCAAATAGCGTCTTTAAAAAATATTATTCCATACAAAGATTGGGATGGTATACATACTCGCCCTTGAAATGTGAGTAGTGTGGAAGAAGGGTAACGAGAGCAGTTGGACGATAGCGGTTGATCCGGGGCATATAAAACAAGATTATTCAAATTAGGGAACTTTTTCTGCTGGAGTGTCAAAAATGTGTTAAATACAATCGGGATACCATGTTTACAAACCTTTTTGAAATAATAAAAACCCCGTACTTAATTAAAATTTTAAACAAATTCATTTATTGAATATTCAGATATTAATTTATTCGCCTGTTGTACAATGTACAGTCGAACGAATAACTTTCCATGAACATCCAATTAGTAACAATTTTCACATCGTGTCCTCATTTAAATTTAAATTGATTTTTTTCCCATTGACAGTTATCCGCTGGCGAATACCACCGCAGCCTGCTCCGGTGATCGCTTGAAAATGGAATTTCGCACGTTTCAAAACACTTTGTATTTTAATTTATTTGTTCCTCTGTATTCAGTAAAACAGATTGTCACGTAATCAAATTTGTTTAAATGTCTATATTGTTTAATATAAATTTCATGCGTCAGGAAAATGTCAATTTTAATACTTAAAAATTCTATAAAAAAATTATAATAAATCCAGTTCTCACTTAACGAACAAGTTCTTTTGTTGTAAAACAAATTGTTCGGTAAACGAACACTTTTCTATTTTATTTTAATGAAACGTGAAGTTTTATACATTGTAATTAATCACCACAACACTGACTTAGTGACATGCAATGTGCACTGTAAATTAAAGAACGACGTGGGATACTCCCTGCCATCATCAACTGACGGTCGCTCACTTGGCGCTAGAGTAAGACGACATAACACAACTTAAAATATTGATATAAAGGGCGTAGTGTTGGTAAACGTACGACTAGAGTCGTAAGCGTAAGCGGTCATTAAACAAAGATGCTCGTTAAGTGAAGAGTGACTGTTAGGCTACATATACAAGTTAAGCTAATATTATTAACATATATGAATTTTGTTAATGTTACATATTACACAAAGAGGAGTCAACGCCTTCGTAGATTGGGAGTACATCGTACGATATGATATAGAGGAAAGGTCGGCATTTAGTGGTTTTCGAGCTACAAGCTGTTCTTTATCTAATTGTGTATTATTTTTAAAGTATTAGGGCTGATGATAAATTATAGTAAAGTATATTTAACATAACCTCTTACTCTTAATCTCCCAGACTCACACGATCAGTTAAAAAATTGCACTTGCTGTTCTTCCTATTTTTAACCTAACATATTCCTGCGAGCCATGATTTTCAAGACCAAATTAAATTATAAACCAAATAAGTCGTGAGAATTTGGAGTCTTATCTTATTAATTTAATAATAAACAAATAAGTATCAACTTTGTACCGAATCTACAGAAGCTTTTACAATAAATGCAAGACCACCGGTCACATTATTGGTGAGTACAAAGTTATGTATGCTAATTTTAACATGACATGATTTAATACTTTTGTGCTATCTGTAAATATTAAATTTTAACACATTTTTTAAAAGGTTACTTGTATATTAATATGTGTGCAGTGGCGTATCTACCGCCTGGGCAGCTACCCGGGGGCCCAAACCCCAGGGGGGCCGAAATCGCTGAACAAATTCAACAATCGCAACTATAATAAACGCATAGCTTTATCAGACTGACGGATAAATTTAAAAATATAATTATTTCAATTCAATTTTGTGCCGATAAATCGACGTTTATTGGCAAATTAACTTTTTTTACAGCTAGCAGATGTATTTTTCACATAATTATGTAATAAGTAAAAATATTATTTGTATGCAAGCCTAACAACCGCCATCTGCCTAGCTAGGTGCGTATAAAGTAATACAAATTAAATGTATCAATAAGAAAGATACACAAATAAAATCGATTTATCGAAAAAATATTTATTTACAATCCGAGGAAGTGCGCTGACATATTTAATTTGTATTAAAATATCACAACTATGTTCTGAAAAACTGCAACTTCACAATAATAATGTGTTAATTAAAAATAGCATATAAAGTACATGTTTTGAGGTTGGTATCCATTATTGGATTCGACTAGCTATTTATTTTTGTTTTTAATATTCCTAAATCTTGACATGTGCATAAGTAAGAAGTTAAGTATAAGAACTAATTATAATAATATAAATAGTAAAAATATAAAAAATAAAATAGAGACAAGTAGAGAAGAATTAAAGCACCGAAGTAAGAAATTAAGTAAAGACTAAAGACGTGTAAGGTGTAAGGAATAAATTAAAGAACAGTGTAGTTAGAGTATGTTAAAAAAAACAGAATTTAAGCAGGTTAAAATAAGTAGATATGAGAAACAAGTAAAACAAAAATTACAGTAAAGATATGCTAAAAATAACAGAATAGAGTAAAAAGAAGAACAGAGTTGTAACGAAGTGAAGAAGCATGATTTGAATGAAAACAAGCAGAGAGAAAAAGCTTTCGTTCTATCATCAACGAGAAGTATTAATTACCCTTCGCACGACCGGACAGAATAGTAGTAGTAATAGCTTAATGAATGTCAACAAATCGAAAGTGATGGTATTCGAGAAGAAAGAAAGGAAGATAACGTGTAAAATATTTGTAGGTAATGAATATTTGGAACAAGTAGATGAGTTTGCGTATTTGGGAAGTATGTTTAATAGAAACGGAAAGAGTGGGACGGATATCGAAAGGAGGGTGCTATAGCTAATGAGAACTTGTTAACCGAGGCAAAACTAACGGTACACAATGGAGTTCTGGTACCGACACTTATGTATAGAAATGCGGCCTGGAACTGGCAGAAAAGGATGACTGAGAATGAAGGAAAGCGACCTGATAATGAATGTACCAGTAAACAAGTCGAAAATGATGGTATTTAAAAAAGAGAAAAGCATAACACCGTGCTAAGTACTTGGAGGTAATGAATGTTTGGGACAAGTAGATGAGTTTGTGTATTTGGGAAGTATATTTGATAGAAACGGAAAGGCTGAAAAAGATATCGAAAGGAGGGTGACTGCAAGAAATAAAGTAAACGGCACTTAGAATGGAATCACATCTAACGGGAACATGTAAATCGAGGAAATACTAGCGGTGTACAATGGAATCCTACTACTGACACTGATGTATGAAAGTGAGCCCTGGAGCTGGAAGAAAAGAAATTAAAATAGACTGAATGCAGTGGAAATGAGATCACTTAGGCGTATTTGTGGCAAATCGATTTATGACAGAGTAAAAAATGAAGAAATAATGTGAAGCTGATCTTAGTATAGTGAGTAAGATTAAGAAAGGGTCACTAAGGTGGTTTGGTCATATGGAACGGATTAATCAGGAGAGAATGGTAAGGAAGATATATACGCAAGTGTTGATGGCACCAGAAATAGAGAACGTCCGCGGAAGACTTGGCACGACCAGGTAAACCAGATAATGGAGGATGGGAAGATGTATGAATGTGGATGAAGCGAGAACTTTGTGTCAGGACAGAAGAGTGTGACACTTTATCCTCTGTGCCTACCCGCGCGGGGAAACGGCGTGATGGTAAGTTAGTTACCTAATATTAACTATTTAAAATACATGCATCCAATAGTAAAAATTAGAAATATTATGTAAAAATATAAATATGAAAATAATTTTATAGAATAATAATTATTTTCAATTTAAAATCAGCTAAACGAATTGTATTGTTGGGGCAGGAGGAGGAGTCCGATATACAAATGTATTTACTTAGGAGCCGAGAGTTTTTGAAACTCCATTGTACGGGTATATCTACTTACTTACTTTATCTTATTATTAAAAAGAAGACTTCTCATTTAACAATAAAATAATTAAAAGCCGTTCTTAGGTCAAGAATTTTTTTATACTTATTCATTGTAAAAATATTCTTCGCTGTAGCTGTCGAAAAATTATGGATAATTGTAATTGGCCCTTTTGTCTCAGAAATTTGTCGACCCCCAAAATAGAGAAAGTACGGAAGATGAAAAGGAAAAAAGAATAAAAAAAAAACGGCAAATCATCCGATAAATAATCATTTAAATTTTCTGACGGGAGGAAGGAAAGGACGATCACAAAAGCTTTAGTCCCCACTATCTTCGAAATAGATTAACAAGCTATAGAAAATATTGCGACATTGAGTGATCTTCGCGACAAAAGAGAGCAATGACATTGAAATTTTATTATCATTAATTGACTAAAACTTCTCCGCTCGGTACCTTATAAAGGATTAATAATGAACAATTTGGAAACCGTTGAAATACAAAAGAATTTAAATTCGAATAAAACACTAATTAACAACATAATTATGCTGTTAACTCGCCAATATCGCGGATGCATCGTCTTGGTAACAAGTTGAATGACATTTTTCGTTGCAGGAGCATACTTGAACTGAATAAATATTTATGTGTAAATTATACTTAGTTTTTTTATGTTGTATTTTAACTGTTACATTTAAACTATTTTATGGAAATATTAATTAAAAATGAACTGTTATATTGAAATTAAATAAAAAAATATTTTTATGTAAAAGCGCACAAGGGCGTTGATTGAAAAAAATAATTATCATTCCCTAACACTTCGCCTTAATGTCCATATTCTCGTTTACGACCAAAACCTTCCTTATCTTTTCACCCCCCCCCCCCCCCTCATTTTTCAAATAGACTACAATACTGTATTTAGTTTAGTTATCACCTGATGATGAGAGGAACTGCACCTCTCGAAACTAAAGTTTGTTTTTGAAAATTAAAATAATTGAAACTTTTGTGTTTATTTTCATTAAGTCGAAATTTTTATGATTAGTGATCGTGTCCTCTGTATTCCTTTAATAAAGGTAATTTTCAACCTATTTCCAAAAAAGTCCCTATTATATATGAAACTATTCAAATTCAAACTAATATCTATCTATATTAAATAATACCTATGTACCACCGTAATGATTGTATATGTACATAATTGGACTTGATTGCATATTGTTTGTGAGAAATTTACGTAAAAATTATTTACAGGACCGAGTTAATAAGGATTGATCTGTGTTGGGTGAGTCTTCTTTTTCTTACTTAGCGGCCTCATGGGACTTAAAAGATCATGACCGCAGTCACTATAGAACGCCATCCCTTGACATTTCTATTGTGGTCAGGTCTGGACTTTCATTTATCTTTTGTAGGTCCGTCTTAACATTTTCTGTCCACCTGCGTCATGGTCTTCTCCTCGCTCTTGACCGTGTTGGCTCGTGTATGATGTCTTTGTGCGAATTATGAATTCGTGCATCTATTTTAACTACATGTTCCACCGTGTATTGAGTAAGTAGGTAATACGTTAATAAAACAATTAACTTTATGTAGATACAAAAATAAGATGAATAAACAATGTTTAAAAAGTCATATTAAAAATTAAATCTGACTGATATTTAAGTAGTTTTTATTATTTTAACATTTGGTAGCAATTCAGAAAAAATATATGTACTTGGATCAGTGCAATGCTGAAAGATCTGAATATGATGACCTTTAAGCAGAAAATATATTTTAATATAATGGTATTTATTTACAAATTCCTCAATAAGAAAATATCAGCGGATTTTACAGAAAACATGGATGTAAATCAACATGAGCACGAGCATTGTAGAAGAGGAAGGGATACACTAAGACTGTCATTCAGGAAGAAGGCCAAATCTCGGAAATCGATGACGTATAGTGCGATGAAATTTTTTAATTTAATGCCAGAAAACATAAGAAAGGAGGAGAAATTGAATAGATTTAAAATTAAACTGACCAAATATGCAAAACATAAGTTTTAGTAAAAGAAAATACTTTAATCTTGTTTATATTAGAGTATATATAGGAGTGCTTATGTAAGCACTATGTTAAGAAATAAATATATAAATAAACCAAACAATTTCTCATTAAATATTTTTTATGTGTATCGTTTTAATTGATTAATTTAATTTGTATTATAAATACCACAGAATAATATTTAATTTTAAAAAACAAAGATAATTGTAGAACTATAAACAGTTTATGTCTAAAGAGCCCTTGAGGTGAAAGTTTTTACCAAAATGGCGCTACACAAATTATCCATTATTATTAATATTATATTTTGAAATTGTAACTTCACAATAAAAATGTGTTTTCATCAAAATCTAATACGTTATTCTAATGTACGAAAGATCTTGAAATATGAGGATGTAAATATGGACGTATTGAGTTTTTATAATTTAAAATTGTATTATTGTATGTGCATATTTAAGTAAGTATAAGTGGAATAAACATAATCTCATAGATAAAAGTAATCGACTTTTTATGGTAAATATATTTTTTCTTGAATCGAATAAAATCATATCGATTTCATATTTCCGTCTAGAAAGTTTTACAATACAACATTATATTTTTTCTCGGTAGCAACTAAATATTTTTTTTTTGTATATCTTTTTAGTTAATTAATTTAATTTGTATTCAACCGTATGTATTGCATATGAAATATTTTAATATTTAGAGCTATACTATGCTGTATACTAACACTTCTAGAGAATAAATCCAAATTTTATATGATGTTTAATAGAATTTTACTATAGATTAAAATTTGAATAGTACAATAATAATTGCACTCTAGAATTTACAGAAAATGTATTTGTTTTACAGTTTATTGTTTTTTTTGTAGAATTTTGTAGAATTTACAGAAAATGTTTTAACGTATTGAGTGTACGGTACCGATACTAGTAGATACAACTTATACTAATTAAAAAAACAAATTAAAAAAGATAATTTTTGAATTGCCTTAATCTTGAAATAAGTCTTCTTGCATGGGAAAACGTTGTAAGGAATTATTTTATTTCTATATTAAGTTAAATATATAAAGGTATAAGCAAGAATGTGCACTGGTATATAGATGTATGCATATGATTTATGTACATAGATAGGTGTTCCAATAACATGTAGGTGATTTGAAATTACCGCCAATATTCTATCAGTGTTTTTGGAAGATGATACTTGACAGCTATCATGAACACAGTATGTATAATATTACAAAATGAAGTACTTTTCAGCAACAATTACTTATTATAAAACTACATTACGTAAGTAATAGATGAATTGTAGGTACTGAAAGATCTGGCACTTACTAAATTGACAATCTAACGTTTAATCGCAAAATTGGAAGAAACAGGCTCTGCGTGTAATATAAATAAATATACCTACACGCTGTGCATGAAAGCGTGGCTGCACTAACACTATCTTGATAAAACGCCATGCTCAATAAGTGACCTCTTAAATATCACATTACATCGAATGCTTACAAAATCCAATTGACCCAACAATGTATATCAATGAAAATTATTTTAAAAAATCGGCTACTTGTTATTGGAACTCCCTGTACGTATCAGAAATACGACACCATATTACGATATTTTTTGCAGTAGACAGTAGACACGTAGATATACAGTTAGAAGATTAGGGACTAGAGAATTCACAGAGGAATAGAGAAATGAAACATTCGGCGTACCCAACTCGAGAGAGGCTGTGGTATACGGGACGAGAACCGGGGTTTGAATAACCGGTAATAGTTTTGAGATCCCGTTCCTCCGGCACGCGCACGTCGCACGTATCACGCACGTGGAAGTATCAAGCACGCACGACATGCTCTAGACTCCAGACAGTCACGCACGCCTATGGCACGCACTTCGTTAGCTTCTTCGGCAGCTCGAAGAAAATAATATACAGTTTCGCGAGATATGAAGTTGGCGAGTTTAGAATACAGTCGAAGTTTAAGAATTCTCTGTGCGTGGGATGTCCGAACGCTTTTGGTGTTTGGAAAATTTTCCTTCTCGGAAAATAGTCAAAAATGAACATCATCATTTTTTGTGGTTTTTTTAACCGCAAAATACAGCCTACCTTATTTCGCATTCAATGTACATACTCGTTCTTAGTTACAGTTTGTTTATTTTTTGTGATATAAAATTGTTACAGTTAAGAAAAATTTCGTGTAGGTAGGTAGTTAGGTAAATATTCTTAACACAATTTAAATTTATAAATAAAATAAGCATTTTAATTTCAGAATGTAACATTTGTATTTTTGTTACAAAAATAACTTAAAAGAATGAAATAATTTTAATCTTAGAATAGTGATTTTTTTTTTAAATAAAGAAAGATTTTAAATAAAGACACGGAATACATATCACATCAATATTCTTACTATTTTCAAACTTAGTTAAACACTTGTACTATGAAAATAGGATTAACTTGCTTGTCTCCTGGAACGAGGCGCGATCTCCCGTCCACTAGATCACTAGACCAGGGTCTTGACCACTAGACCAACCAGCTACTCAATTAAAAATGAATTTAGTGATGAAGAACGAATGAATGAAGGATAATGGTAAGAAAAGTGTATGACGCGAAGGTTTATGGCATCAAAAAAAGAGTTCGTGGGTGTATCAGAAACAGGACGATGGTCCTATTAGAAGTCTATGATAATAAAGTTGAGACGAGAATTGTGTGTCAATACAGAAGAACGTGGCATTCCGCCTTCTTTGCCTGCTTCCGCGGAGAAAAGGCGTGATGGTACGTATGATACGTCGTATCGTGCTGATGATGGTGGATCCTTGTGTGCGGGATACGGTCTTGGAAAAATACCCAGCTCATTGTATTTAAAAAGTATTTATTCCAGACGCTTCGATATAATATTACATTGATATACGAGGGGCGTATTTGAAGTAAGTACCGGATTTTTTTTAAAGAAACAACATTTTTACAACACTTTACTTTCTTCGGACGCTACCCACCTTAAACTATTTCTTAACATAGTCACCACCATTATTAAGACACTTGTTATAACTGGGCATCAATTTTTGTCTATCTTCATCATAGTCTGTACTCCATTTTCGAACTAATCATCGTTATCAAAATGCTTGCCACCAAGGAACTACTTCAGATGATTGAAAAGATGGAAATCACTTGGCGCTAAAACAAGACAAAATAGGACACACTTGGCGATAAATGTCAGCTGTTTTTATGTTTCGTGCATTCAATAAACGAGTCATTGACCGTAGCTCACAGTCAGTAGGCTATTGTCTTGAACATTTCATCTCTAACATTGCATGTGGAGAGTTAATAGACGAAGTAAACCATTGCGCATGCGTAACATCCCAACCGCAGCGCTACACCAGGAATATCCGGCATCGGTACTTACTTAAAAAACGCACCTCGTATATATACGATGTTTACGGTATCACGATCCAGAGCTAAGAGAGCAACATCAATTATCTCTTTAACGTGCTCATTCGTACCAACCTCGTGCGCGTCCACGTTCGTCACCATAGATAAATCATAGTATGTTAGTTATTTAATTTTTTTTTTTTTTAACAGTCTGAGTATCCACTAAAGATAAATAGTGTGTTTAAAGGTTTATTTCTTAATCGTTAAGGATTGAATAACGTAACGTACAAAATCGCCAAAAGCGAGATTTGTTGAAGTAAAGACCAACACGTGTATACCTTGTTTGCGCGTTTTATTTTATTAAACACACTCTATTATGAAAAAAAAAACTTATTTTTGTCATATTTCGGGGAAAACTATCAATAGACATCTTTGTTAACACTTGTATAAAAATATCTAACTCTCATTCAGTAAATATACAAGAATGCTGCTAGCTCTGTTCCCATACTTATGTAAATCATGGGTGTTAGTGACAGGAGCGCATGATGCATTATCGTGAATACTAATAATGGATGATAATTTAATTCAGGGAAAAATAATTAGGTACTCAAAAGTACTTCATTCAATGAATGGTCCAAGTATCCTGCCTTGTGAAGGCACGATACTTGGACCATTGTTATTTATTTTATACTCTAATGATATATTTAAACTCAAATTACATGGTAAAATAATATCTTATGTAGACGATACAGTACTAATAATTAATGAAAAAACTTGAAATGACGCTAACTTATCTGCAAATGAGGATATTAATACCATAAAAAAGTGGACGGATGATAATCTACTGTCAATTAAAACAGATAAAACATACTTTCTACGATTTTCTACTCAACAGAAAGATACCACTCAAATTAATATTAAAATTCATACCAAAACCTGTACTCAAGAAGACTCTTGTGACCAATGTGACAATTTAAGAAAAAGACTATAAGTACCTAGGAATCATAATAGATAACAAACTCAAATGGAAAGAACATATTACTAATCTTACAAACAAAATAAGAAAAACTGCCTACATATTAAGACTCAGAAACATCTTATCACTTACTAATTTGAAAATAATATATTACGCGTTTGTACTGTCTCACTTACAATACGGTATTATTGGATGGGGAGGAGCAAAAAATGATAATAAAAATTATTCTAAAAAAAATACTATCAAAGTATATAACTCTTCACAGATTTCAAAATACCAAAAATAATAGACATACAATAAAATTCAATAATTCAAATTTTCAAAATTAAAAATGAAATAATTTTTAGAAGCAAATTCCGATTTACAAGATTTAGAGACCAAATTGATATTCCAGAACTAAAATATACCGCACCCCAAAATCACTATATTTATCAAGGCATCAATTTTTTTAACAATCTCCTCATCACAATTAAAAAAATTACAGACTACTATAAATTTGTATCTGAAGTCAAAAAATATGCACACATATTTACTGAAACATAAATTGTACACTCTAGTATATACTCCTTCTCTATAAACGAGATGAAATAAATGTTAAAATAAATATATACATAAATTCTACTGATAATTTTAAACGTGTATTATATCTTCTAATATTAAAATAAAATAAAAATGAAAATAATTAAAACACTGCAATTTTAGATGAAATTCATAATATAAACTGTGAATAATGTAAAGAAATTTCAAGTTTCAAGATGCGCCTACTCAACTTGCGAAAGGTTGATACATAATATATTCTTTCGGTTCTGCTTCCAAGTATTTAACCCACGCCAACCCAAAAACCTTATATACATACATATTATGATCATCCATAATTTTCAAATCAATTCACACGTTCAAGCCGTCGCATTTCAGATTTCCTCGTACCAGAAATAAAAATGAGAATGCCCTCAGATGATTAACCGATACGTTCAAAATGAACAGCATTATTATCACCTGGGTGCCGAATATTGTGGCCAAAATCGATTCGTTCTGGTAAATCTGATAAATTGGCTTATTGCATGTAAGCTGTGCATAATTTGTCACGATCGTATATCGTGTAAAGAATAAACACGTTATGGACTGGCTCGTTAGCTCCTTCCTCCGATCGGAGAAATTGGATACGCGATGTAAATAAGCTTTGAGAATATTTGTTTATCTTAATTGTGACATTATATTTACGCAATGTGTGGAGTAGCCCACTCGGACCCTGACAACGTAATTGAACGTATCGTAGAATATAAATCAACCATTTTAATTGATCATTTCAATATAAAAACAATAATTTATTCTTCAAAAAAAAAATCCTCCGCTGTTGCAGATTGTACTCGTCTAAGCTTCGGATACTTTTAATGATTGCGTGACGTACATTCAACAATAAATTTATGCGTATTTTAAGTATCAATTAAATCACTAATATAAATTTTTATATTCATTAATTAATAATATACTCGCAAAAAAAACCAGTCTAATTTGGTAAATATACTTAGCTCTTACTAATAATATAGTTATTATTAAACTTGCTTTGGATCTTTAAAATAATTACATATTTGTAACATCAACAGAACGAAGCATGCTTATATATTAAGATGGGGTTCATGTTATCTTAGGAGAGTCGGGAGCCCAAATATTCGATAAGGCGCTTCCATCTTCCTCTATCTTGTGCCACTTCGATGCTTGTTGATCAATCAAGACATAGTAGCTTGTTAGTGTAGTGATTAAAATGCCGGCCTAGTGACCTAGTGGTCGGTAAAAGAAATATGCCTTCATACTGCATATGTTGCTGTTATCCTGGCTTAGCCTGTGCCATTCATCGGCTGCCTTCCTTCCGGAGTTACCAAGAAGATAAAATATTGGTAGTCGGTCCTCTGGCGTTCGCAAAACGTGTTCATGTCACCCTCTGTATTCAGTATTTTCAGTATTTCATTATTTATAAAATACTTACTGATCAAATTCAATCTGATAGTACGATAATTATTTATCAATGTTTCATAATAGTTTTGTCTCGAGACAAATATTTATATCAGTAGGAATAAGACAATAAATAAATTGAAGTTAAACTTATCATAATATCACAGCAATAATAATAATACATTTTGTATTAAACTCCGATTCTTCACAATCATGGATTTTACGAGTTCAGTAAAGTGGACTACAGTATCACCCTGATACAGGATCACATTTAGTATCGAGATATTGTTCGACAATGGCTTTGCTATGTTTATTCTTCCATCTTCTCTCTAAATAATATCTCAAAAACAGATGAAGAACATAGATTGAGTGTGATATATTTTCTGTGCAGGTTATTATTAAAAGAATGGCAAAATTAACATAAAAATTTTTACAAAATGAAAAACTGCCGTACATCAGAAAATTGTTCAAAAATTATTTATCGTTACGGAATCCATATAATTTTGAGGTATCTGCTTAGAACTATTTTTTTGTTTAATATGTAACAATTTTTTGATATTAGAAATTTTTCCACACAATCTGAACTTGCTCTTAACTAAATACCGGTTAAGTATGATTTTTTCTGATAGATATCCATCTACGTAGATACTCGTATTTATAAGTTTTATTTATCGTACCTAACATATAATACACTTTATCCATTGTGCATGGATCGCTATCGCTTCTGATATCTTTGGCTCTCTGCATTTATAATTACCTTGAATGGAGCTATATTAATCATTTCAATAACTGCTTTATAAATAATGCAAGGATACAAAACAAAATTATAGCCCTGAAGCTGGTAATTACTCGGTAATTAAAACGTTTGAAACCGTCTTTCTTTGGTAAAGAAATTAGCATGGAGGGTTAAAAATCACACTGCTATTACTGTAATCACTAACCAAATAAATCTTTTGACATCCTGTTCACGTAGACACTTTATATCGAGAGTAGCTTTAAAAGATGATGCAAACATATTGCGGTTTAGCCTTGACTCTTCAATACAGAGATAGGTATACTGCAATATATTTATACGAAAACTGAGTTATAATTTCCAATGTTGCTCTCGACACAAAAGTGTGCGTGGTTGAAGTATTTGATTTATCGGGGCGTGAAGAGGATATCGTTAATTAAAAAATCTGATATGTTAAAATTAACTATGCAAAATATTCCGATTTTTAAGTGCCTTATCTTTGGTCATGATTTGATAGATGTACAATATATACAGGGTGCAACAGACCTAGTCCAAAATAATTTATGGATAGATAACTGTCTAAATTGTGAATCGAAAGTGTTCAAGACATATGTGCAAGTTCTGCACGTTATGAAAAATATTATTGTATGAAATTTAAATCTACTAACTTACTTTGAAATAAATATTTGCAAAATGTATCCATTATTAATCTATATCTTTGCTTCAGACCCTAAATCAATCTAATTTGATGACTTTTAATTTTTTGTACCCGTAATATGGAATCAATGAAATAAAATCGCAAAATTACGATTTTTTGAAGTGTTTATAAAGCTGACATAGTTGAGATTAGACACATATTCGTTGAATATTTTCAACTCGTTATTTAGTCAGGTGAGTCACCCATAAAATATTGTGGACTATGTCCATTGCACCCTGCATATTGAGACCAGTACATTTAAATGAATTTAATGATATTTTCGTTGTAAATTTCTACATTTTTTGTAACAACATACGTTATGCCTACTCTTATATCCTATTTATAAAATTCTGAGCCAATATTTCTAAAAAAAAAAATTTGAATATCGGAAATTTAAAACTGTAAATAACGATCCGTCATATTTTGTGTTTATTATGAAAATATTTGCAATTGTAGTAAATATTTTCTAACGTGTTCTCAGTAATTTACTAGCAGACAACTAGCGGTCGGACCAGTACAGGGTGTTGCTGAGAAATGTAAATAGCCACTGATGATAATACGCGGCGGTAGGAGCACTGCAATGCGCTTTGTACTTATTATAAAATGTAGATTGCACATTTTAGATAAAGCACCAAGGTGCAACAGTCGCTGGGATGCCAGATGACAAATGGATTCTACGTTGTCCGTGTTTATAAATTTGAAAAAAAATGAGCTAGATGGGTTAAATCGGCATTGAGAACTGGTAAGAGAGTGATTAATTCGGAAATAAGCTTTGAATTTATATAATGTTAATACTTATTAGATACCTTAAAAACCGAATACAATAGTCGAATACATAATGTTCTCTGTATAAAAAAAAATGGTGCAGAATATTTTTAATGTAGAAAAATATATCATCGATTGATGGCGTTTACTTCGTGGTGTAACATTTTAATTTAAAAAAAATATATAATTTTTATATTCAAATTGTACTACACACACATAATTTTTTGAGTTGTATCACGACTAGTTTCGGGAAGATCAGTTCTTTCCATCTACAGGTGTAAATTGACCTAAAGTTATCAATGTTTCCTAGAAACAATAAAGTCACTCACACCCTTACGTGCCCCATCGCCCAAATAGCCAATTTAATTTTAGTTTCATTTACACATGCAGATGGGAAGGACTGCTCTTTGAAAATTGTGTGTAGTACAAAGTGTAAATAAAAATTATATATTTTTTTTAAATAGAAAAACATCGTTAAAACAATGCATTTAAAGTTATAATTTGAATGTAATACAATACAATATTTATTTTTTTATTTCATCAATCGTATAGCGATTATATTTATTGGTATTTATTTCGGTATCGTTGAAAACAAAGTACTTATTCATTTTTACAACAGGACATATAAAATATGTAACGTATTCAATATGGAAGATAAGGTATTAACAGTAGAACATAATAATTTATTTAGTAAATATTAAAAAATATATATAAAAAATTAAGAAACAAACCATGATGATATGTTTATATTATATATGTATATATTAAAAGAATTTCAATACTTCTATCAGTACCTACATAATAATTATTATACAATAAGCATTATTTAGTTAAGGAATATTAGAATTATTGAAGAGATATGTTGCGCATACCATGGATGGCGAGACGTACAAATGTCTCCATTTTGCAGGAACTGAACATCAAGAACAGCCTCTTAACCATTTGCCTGAGATGAATTCTTTAATTTTGTAGGTATCTTGCGAGAAGGAAAGATAGCTTGGAGAAGTTTGTTATGGTGGGCCACGTCCATGGACGAAAAAGAAGAGGAAGATCCTCCACCCGTTGGAAAAGGCAACAGACACATCTCTGATGACAGTCCTAAGATCTGCAGAAAAGTGGATTGCAATCCTCAGTCATCATGAACCGACGTGGATGGATTATTTCTATTTATATGGTTATGTATGTGTATTTTAAAATAATTTGTAAAACTTTCAACCTCATTTGAAAAAATATGGTAAAAAACATTACTTCATTTTATACTCCCAAATCTTCAGATTATGCCTTGATTGGAATACTAAAGAAAATCGCACGGGAGATCGGATTTAGGATAGTTAACAAGAGAATACAAAAGTTGTTAGTTTAGATATAAAGTGAATGAAGTAATTTTTTCCTCTTATTTTTTTTTAGTTTATAATTAAAAAGCTACCTATTTTACAAATACACACGCTACATTTTATAATATTATCTTATGGTAAGGCTATGGAATAATATTTTGTTTTGATACGATCAATTTTCGAATATCCATTCTGGAAAAAATATTTATATTTATTTCGCAACATGATTTTATGGATTTGTTGGCTGGATAGAATTGTAATAGAAACTTGATCCCACAATTTTCTTACATCAATGACGACTTCTGCCGAATCGTTTCTAAATCTTTGTTATTTTATTGCCACGATAACTCGTATAAAAGTCATTATAGCGTATAGAGCACATTGCGATTTGTTCAAAATGGGTAAAGGAAGTGATACACATTTAGATGGAGGTTAAAAATTAATTAAAACGCTATTTGAAGATATTAAATCAAAAGAAGTAATAAACTTTTAATAAATCGACGCGATTAATTTATTTTAAGAATATTTCATGTAATAATTTTCGACCAATAAGCACAGACTATGAAATATATAGACGCGAAATTGTTATTCCGTATTTCAACATTTTCACTTTGGTACCACTTACGCAATCAAATAGCTCCGCGACTTTAAAAAAATATATGACTCGATTGGAACGAAAATTTAAACGCTGACAATACATTATACATTATGTAATAAATACGTCTTGTTTACACAAACATTTAATTTTCGAAGAGTAAATACTTTTACTGTTGCATAAAAGATTTATGATTCCACCAAGAATGTGTGTGGAACACTCCTCGTTTTGCAACTAATGTTCCAAATCCCTCTCCTATATGTACACTTTATTTCATATCTATTCATTTAGTGGGCTGCGCTAATAAGTTGTTTAACGTAGAATATTTTTGTTCAGCGGGTACCTTAGTAAAATTTGTCACATATACTGTGTCAAAAATAGCACGTTAGAAAATTTAGTAACATTTTTATACGCTTTCATATTTATCTTGTTTTATTTTTTGGAAACGGGATGTGTATCGATCCCGGTACCTCTTCTATTAAGCCAGCGTTCTGCTAATGTAACCATATTCCTAATGAGCTGTAGTATCAAACTGTCATATAAGTAGGTATATAATTCTTGTGTCATTTTTTTAATGTTAGAATTTAATTCATTGATTTTAGTTTTTGATACTCAATACGAGTATTTATGTGGTTTATTATTTATACGTACCTCTCCTTGTCTCGGTTGATATGGTCATGATTAAGAATCGTGAATCTATATTCTGTTTCTACTAACTGATTGTTACCTTTCTTAGCATCTACTTAAAATATTTAAGTGGAATTTGAAAAATAGTTACCCTTGGTGAACTTTGTAACAAACTAATGTAATAAAGTGATTCGTAAACGTCAACTTTCATGTTTCATTTGTATTCGTTAGTATTGCAATTGTCAGAGATTTTTTTTTAATACATGTTTAGCTGAAGTTATAACTGTTTTATTAAGAAGAACACATTATTATTGTGACGTTTTTGGATTTCCCCGGATAGGAATATTTTTAAATTGTATTATAACTATTTTTCCAAACCAAAAAATCATTTCTTCTATGTTCAGTTTTTTGGGCTAATCCGCCGTGAATATCTGACATTTCTGGCCGACGTTTAGGATCCCATTGCAGGGTCTATCATCAGGGCTGATGTGAATGACGGGCTAATAGGATAAAGCTGATGGACCTTGCAATGGGATCCGAAACATCGGCCAGAAAGGTCAGATATATACGGCAGAAAACTGAACACAGAAGATTCTGAACGGCCGTGAAAACCTAAGAACATTTCACAAAATCATATATTATTCAGAATTATTATAAACGTATATTTGGGATATGTAGCGCGTTTTATGCACAAAATATGAAAACATAAAATCATTATTTTTTTCCATTTTAGTAGACAAGTACCTAGTTGAGAAATTAGAAATTCTGACTACAAAATAAAAAATTAATTAGACTATAAAAATGATATTTTCGGTTAGCGAATTGATATATTATTATATAGTAAGAGAGGTATTGATCACACTACAACCGACACGACAACAAGAACACATTATTTGTAAGTGTTCATATATTTGCCGACCACAGTTTATATCTTTACAAAACACGAAAAGAGTAGTAAAGATTCCCCAACACAAAAAATCAACATTCGTTAATACAGAATTTATATATAATCAATAAACTGGTATACTTTTTGACTTGTGTGCTTTCATAATACACATGTTTTATTTGATCTTTGCGGACGAAGTATTTAGGGAGCTACGCACCGCGCACAAGAAAACACCTTGGGGTTTTTGTCCGTACGACATAATAAATTCAACTTGTATTATCTTTGAGTTATTGCACTGCACTTTATTTACAACGTAGCAACTTGTTCGAATATATCATCACATACGAAATTACCATGTTCATTGTCTTTTGTACATACATGTGTATTTTTTCTCCACAGAGAGATGCATAAATAAGAGAAAAATACCAGTTCCATAAATTTGTACACGAGTTATGAATAATTAAATATTTTAAATACTTATTAAGTGTATTAATTAGAAAGATATATATATATATATATATATAAAATCAATTCTATCGAAAAATATTGTTGTTACGCCACCTGGATTCGAACCTTGATCTCTTTCTACACAACTATGTCACAGCAACATCATTTTGACGACTAATTTTTAAATCTACATATTACGCTTGTTGTTTGTTTATACATAAACTTAGGGCAGTCCAACATGCTATTGATCATTTTATATAAATATATATATATATATATATAAAATGATCAATATGTAAATATAATAATATATATATTATTATATTTACATAACTGTAACTATAACGCTCACATATCTTCTCCAGGCTAAATTTTTCAAATGAAGAAGATTCATCAAGTAATCGTAACTTATATTTTCTATCAAAATATGCAATTTAAAATTGATGAATCTTAGAAATTTATGTTGCACTTTTTCGATTTTTATAATATACGAGCCACAGTAGGGAGACCACAGAGCGGATTTAAATTCCAGCGTACTTCTTACAATTGATGTATATAAAGTTGTTAGAAAACGATAGCACAACTTTTGAAAGATAACCAACCGTCTAGTGGGATATTACGCGAGACGATATTCGTCAAGCGTAACAATGAATGACGTTGTGTTTTCGTTACTCAAGATTTTAAATTTTATTTTAATATTCAACATTTTGATTGTGAAAATATTTATTATTAAGGTGAACACATTCTTGTTGTGAAGTTATAATTATTCAAGACATAGTTCCCGGTAGCGCAATAATAATATTTTTCGATAGAATTGATTTTATATGTACATCTTTATAATTAATACATTTAATTAGTATGAAAATGTTTGTTTATAACTTTTCAATTCGATATCGTGAATCAGTATAATTCAATTTACATCATACATAAATTTTAAATTATGTCAACTACTCTACTGACTTTAAAAACAACATGAATAAATACCCTGCTTAAAAAAATATATGTTCATCTTTTTTATGATGACAATTTAGTTATTTTTCCTATCATCGATTAAAAAATTCCAGTGGTCGAATCACGACATTTTTTTCTTGATTCTTTTTTATATTAACGTTTTCATTTTTTTTTTAAATATAGATGCGTACACTAATTAGGTGTCACATCAATATTCATATTATTTTAAAACTAAGTTAAACGTTTATACTATTAAAATAGAACTAACTTGATAGCCTCCTGGAACGAGGCTCGAAACCCCGATCAGTAAATCACTAAGCGAGTATCATAACCACTAGACAACATGCACTATTTAAAAAATTCATAATAATATTTTGTTTACATTAGCAGGGTATTTTGTCGTTGTATTTTCTACAAATATAACGTTTAATGATAATTATAAGCGTTGATAAATATATGAAATTTGTTGTTAAATTTAATTTGCAGCTACAGGTGAAAAATATGTTGCAGGCCGATGTTAATTTTGGATAACTAGAAAACAAAAAATATTTTTTTGATTTGGTTTTTATATATTGATTATTTGGTTTATTTAAATTTTAAATATTTTGATTTGGTTTTTATATATTGATTATTTGGTTTATTTAAATGGAATGTGAAATTGGCCAAGTATCCATCTCTAGCGGCGATATTAATACGTGCTCTTTTAACCATATTTTTCGTCACATTTTCGTACACTTCGCGTATTATTTCAACAATTTCATTCCAAACATCATCCATCATCGGAATTGTTGTTGGTTTATTGGCCTAGATCTTTCCATTCAAGTAATTCTACAGAAAATAGTCAAATCTGGTGATCGAGGAGGCCAGTTGATATCAAAATTTCAAGCGTAACCACATATGTTGTAGACCTAATCGACCCAATTCCGCTGCCAAGTTTTCTAACATGTGAGGATAGCGATCACCATTAATGGTTAGAGGATTGAAATAATTATTTAGATAAAATGTTTTAATGACATCAAATACTTTGTAATAAATTGTAATTAACGTTTTTTTACGACTATTAAAAAAAAAAACTAATAAATATTTGTTAAACTAAAATGGTGATCAAATAGAATCGACCTGGAACATAAAATTCACCCAGTATGTTACGTTATATGATTTTATTAAAATACTATCCTGCAAGACGAAAAATTTTGCAAGTTCATCATTTTATTATACGCGATTTAACAATTTTTCAATACCTCCATGATACTTAATATATACATTAATACTTCATCCAGGAATCCACGACTATGAATGCTAAATTGGAGTTAAGTTTCTGATTCTTCATTTTCCTTGTTTACGATAATCAGCTAAACCGCCAGCGCGTGCTTCTATTAACTGAGACAGAGTAAAAGTATTCAGAGACATCTTCTCCCTGAACCAGCCCGTCTACTTACATCTGCATTTGAGGTGTCACGTGTGGACTACTATAATAATATTTATGCTGGCGTGGCGATGTTTTAGATGCATACACTACAATTAATTCTAAATGTGGCAGCACGTTTAATATAATACGGCACATAAAAATTCTTCAACATGGCATCTAATTTACGTGAACTATATTCGTTCCCTTTCCTCGAAAGAGTAGAATTATTTAAGTTGTTTTAGTCTCTGTACAAATCGATACATAACATGGTATTTTTTCATTGTTGTTATTATATTGGTTTAATTCCTTTGTACATACGACACATAATTGCCACTTTTTGATCATCAAAAACACTGCCTCCTAGACTGAATGATAACTAATTAATTTAAACACCAGGTTACTTCAATTAACCAGACTTATATCTATAAGTTATATCTATTACTTATAGAAATAATTCATATAAAATTAAAAATCAAAGTAATGCATTTTTATGTTTTAAGCGTTAATCGAATTTATCAAATATTTGTCAACAATAATAAATCGTTGAAAAGCTATTTTTGCAATAGATGTAATATGATAATATTATGATACCCAAACTAAACTCTAGTACAGTTCGGTAGCATTTCACCTACCGAGAAGTTATATTATTTAATACACTTCTAACGATTCCAAAATGGAGATGAAGTATATAAATTTCAAATCAGAAATGGAAACATTGGAAAAAAATAGAAAGTAAACTAATATTAACTTAATAACTTTTCTTTTCTTTTTATATTTAATTTAATCCTATTGTATGCACTTTAATATTGTAACTATTGTACAATGCTCCTCTATTTAAATACGGGTATAAATGTATCTATTATAATGGATGGGTTAAAAATAAATAAATATAATATAATATATATATATATATGGTGATGCTGTTATATATATATATATATATATATATATATATATATATATATACTCGCGTTCACTATATCTATCAATTTTAGATTGCTCTAAGTGTACATATGTATACAATATTTTTCTTATTGGAAACAAAGACAAAGTACACTACATGGTGTATTGTTAAAACAATAATGGATTTTTGAATTAAAATATAAATTATACGGAGACCCTGGCCGCGCAGAGGCCAGCACTGTCCGCAGAGTTTAGTAGCAAGCAATCAGCGATAGTCTTCTTATCAGTTAGTGTACATTATTGTTAAGTAACGTGTATATCTAGTAGTAAAAATAGAATTTTTAATTGCTTTTCTGCTGGTTCATTAATGGACATTAAATAATATACTGTTAATTAAGAATAATGTACACCAACAGATAAGCAGACTATCGCCAATTGCTTGCTACTAGAATGGAAAAAAAAAACATTACCCATTTTTTGCTGATGTTGCGAAAACGCAACGATCAGTTAGCCGGGTTATAATCTGAGAATTCGGTAAGAAATCTCTAATATTTATTTAGGTACATATTATTAAAGGCTTAATCTACCTATAAGTCTGTACAGGTATAAAAATATTACTTTTAGTTACAATACAGGTGCCTTCAAAAACGGATGAAATGCGACACTGAGATTAACTGTTTTTGAATATATTATATTCTTAACCTATCGGATAATTTTCAAATATTTTTCATTATTTCTTATCTAGAAATATTTAATAATAGTACGAATATATTATGAATTAACTGGCTGTTGCGTTAACACAACGTCAGCGACATACAGGGGTTCAATCAATTCCTTTATTTCATGCATGAATACCATCAACGAACTTTAGTACGATGTAAATACTAAGATAAAACACTTTGTTTAAACCACTGTTTATTAATAAATCAACATGTTGGTGTGTTCTTCAGTGTATACTAAAATTAAAAATAGATTGGTGAGGAGTGAAACATTAACATTTTCATTTCAATCTTCATCATCAGTACTAAAGAAAATGCCTTGGACAAAATCTCAATCAATGTTCTATATAGTAAAATTAGTAAAATAATGATTAACGACCAAACCAGACAATAATAAGTCACGCCGCAACCAGTCCGAGGATGCCTAGAACCGACCACTCTTCTCCCCGCCAGCTCCTCGGATACATTTACTCGCACCACGGCATCGCTTTCTGTGTACTATGTTTATCTTATACTTTTTTATAATCTAACAAACAAGTGTAAATTATATCTCTGAAATAAACGCTAACTATCGCAAGTACTGTTTAATTCTACCCGCTTTAGTTGTACACGCAAACACCAAATCACTATAATTCTTAACATTTCATATACACAGAGATATAGGGTTCTCGAATCTCACCATTAATCCTTCTGACACAAATACTCTCTATTGGTGATCTTAACGAATCTACACAAACATTAACCACTAAATACATTACATATATATAAAAATAATTATTATATATTATAAAGATTGATATATTTCATAAAAAATAAATACACAGTAGCAAAACTAAAAAATGTAAATAACCCAAGCCAACTGTTGACGCCCTTCTGAATAAATACGCAGCAAGTTTTCATGTTCTTTGGTACATTTAATTTTAACCTCGAGGGGAGCAGCGCTTTTGACAGCCTCGTTATTGGATTGAGCGGGTTAAATTTGTTTTCTATCTTTTTCCATACTAAAGTGGGTAGTACCTCATTTCGGTCTCTGCACCTTCCACATTTCGGTCTCTGCACCTTCCACATCTCGCCGCCCCGCCACCGAAGAAATGCACCATTTAGATTAGAGGGGAATAAATATCAATTTAGATTAAAGGTGATGAAAAGGGTATGTTGACGTTTCGGAATATCCTTCACGCTGATAAGAACACCATCAAGACTGTAAATAAATTAGTTTTCAAAACGTATTACAAACTCGTTTTATTGCAACGAAAATATTCTCAAAAAAGCGACATACAAAAATTAAAAAATCTGCAACGTTTAATCTTTTAAGTCGGCAGCATTTTTCAAAGAACTGTGAAATTTAAAAAATTTAAAGTTCGGCATATGCGCATCGGGATGAAATCGTTTTTTTTTTATATAATAAAAATCGTTTAGACGTGAATAGATAAATAAATCAGTCAAAATCTTTCACATTTTATTATTTTATATCTATATAATTTATTTTAATATCGTAGCACTATGTTCTTAAATTTATGCTACACAATTAAATGAGTTTTCATCAAAAAATATAATAATTTTTTATATTTTTTTGTTTTGCTCGATTTATTCTTTTCAGTTCTCTAGCTTGATGTTCTGGAATATTTTCACATTTTTATAATAGTGGGTCGTGTCGTAATCACACGCGTATACAACAGACAGCACGGCGATATAACGGACGCCAGTATAACGCCGTCCGCGTATAGCGCGCAGTAACGACATTCACGACATCTTTGTACCTTGCTTTCCGCCTTGTAATTAGTCATATCTGCGAAATCTATTGTAAGCCTTTGGTCAATAAATTCAGTGCATCTCAAGTAAGTATTATGTGTTTCTATTCATGCCTCATCATTATCCAAATATACATTCCTAACTGTCAAACCATGGAGAATATTAAAATAATTTGAACACGAATGATGGGCCGACATATAGATAATTAAAATGCAGATCACTTACATATCCGATACTTCTAAAAGTTTAATAATAAGTAGATATATTAAATTAAAAATATTATAACTACTTTCGTATGTAAAGTTGTAGTATTTCAAAAATTATTAACATTGTTAAATTTAAAAAAAATTGAATTGCCAAATGTATTCCAAGCCCCCAACTAAACATATTATCAATCAAAAAGTTTAGATATAATATTTTTTTATTATTCCATGGGGGTCGCGAATTGAACAAGTTCCATTGTTCTAGGGGTGGGTATTGCTTGTCTCCAATCCTGTCAAATGAATGGCATACCTTCTTTTATTGGATTACTTTTGAGATTTCAAATTTGGAATGTGTTTTTTAATAATCTCCCCTTTTGTCCCTCCTATCTCGCCGATCTCGAACTTTCTTTAATTTTGCACCTTGAGGCAGAACAGGCTCTGAACGGTGAAATTTTATTACCGCCAGACCGAGAAATCGGAGTTAACGAATAAGCTGTTAAAATAAATTGACAATTATTGTCCGCCCTTGTGGGTCGGTTTTCAAAGAGGCATTTCATTCTTAACCGTGTATTGTGTGACATAAATGCCTAATCCGATTTTCGTAACACAGATGTCAACCACAATTTTTTGTCAGAAATATGACCGAGTACTGATTGGGTATGTTCCTGCACGATTTTTGTATTTGTTCAGTTGCAATTTGACAGCTAACAACCCTTTTCATATTACTTGTGTGGCTTACTTGCTACCTTAAGCTGTTAATATAATAATCATGTGTTCTTTTCTAAGATACTGGAAGCTATATAAGTCGAAATATGCAGCATAGGCCTGACATTTTACGTATCCATTAGACAATTTTCTATCGTTATAATTACCGGGTGAATATAATATTTAAGGACTCCCTCGACACATAGGGTGCATTCAACCGCCCTTATACAATGCGAATATTATGTTCCAGGCCGATTTTGTTAGGCCGTTATTTTGGTTTGGCAAATATATTTCAGTTCATATTTAGTAGTAGTAGAAAGTAGTTGATTAAAATTTATTATGGTGCATTTAATGCTTCAAGAAAGCATTAAAACATTTTATCTAAATAATAATGGCAATGGTGTAACCATTAATTGTGATCGTTATCGTCACATGTTGGAAAACTTCTTGGTAGCCAAATTGGGTCGATTGAGTCTGCAACACATGTAGTTTCAAAAGAACGGTGCCACCTCACATACAGCTCGAGCTACGCTCGAAATTTATCGAGAAATTTATCCCGGCCGCATAATGTCATAATGTGGTGATATCGACTGGCCTCCTCGATCACCTGATTTGATTTTCTATGGGGGTACTTTAAAGGAAAGATTTATGCTAATAAGCCAATAATATCAATAAAATAACTCGCATTTGTGCTGCTGCCAGAGACGGCCACTTGGTCGATGTCATATTCCATGCATAACTGTAATTAACCAAATAATCGATAAATAAAGAAGAAATTGAAAATTTGTGTTATATTTTCTAGTTATTCAAAAACAACATTGGACCGGAACATTATATTTACCCTGTATATATATATTATACACGTTACAGTGAATATTAGTACCAGTGATGTTATATTTTCACTAGTAAAATATATTATTTCACTAACTCAGCCAGTTAAAATGTATGAAATAATTAATATATAGTTTTACTGCTCAATATCATGAAACTGTATTTGTTTACACATGTATAAGACATGCGATATGTGTTTATGTCATTGCTGCCATCTGACGTTGGAACATTTTAACCTTATCTCGTAATGTATCACCCTACAACTGTGTTCTGACAATTATTTATATTATGTCTATGATTATTATCGTTTGTGTTTTGTTAGTATTAGTTTTAAAAACTAAATATGAATTAAATATATTAATTAGAAAGATAAACATATAAAATCAATTTTATCGAAAAATATTGTTGTTGCGCCACCGGGATTCCAATCTGGATCTCTTTTCTAACCGGGGAAGGTGCATTATTCAACTATGCTACAGCGACAATATTTTTAGCGACAAGTTTTTGAACTTTTCATTTAAAAGGTGCATGTACTTGTTCGAAAAATTAAAAATACCAGCTTTATCGAAAATATGCATTATTTTAACAATTAGACAACAAAATAACTAGGTTTGAATAAATTTTTCGTAGTTTAATCGACATAAACGCGTATTTAAGCGTGAACAAAAATACGTCAATATTCATTTCACAACTGTCAAGGTGACAGTTTAGAGCAGCATATATTTTCACTAGCGCCTATCAGTTAAAGTATATTTTCGCTAGTAGAATATATTTCTTCCGATGAAAATGCATTCGGATATGATTTCACTAGAAGGCCAGTCAAAACATAACTTCACTGTTATATGTATAAACTAATCAGATTTTATAGTTGCACTCTTGTGCAAGAGTGACATTGGTATAGGTTCAAAATGGCTTTAATCTTTATTGAAAAATTCATTTCTAATTTCCGACTATTATTTAATATTAATTATTTCACTACTACCGGGCCACTTACATAAAACGTGACACAGAAGTTTCAGATGACACAGCGAGATATGGGATATACCAGAAAAGATCAAAATACAATGAGTGGAATTGCGACCAAACGACAGTTGAAGATGCTGTCAAAATTGTGAAAAAGTTAAAATGGAAGTAGGCGGGTCACGTGGCCAGAGTAATGGACAATCTGTACACATGGGGTAGAAGGAGACCACGAAGCAGACCCAAGTCGCGCTGAGTTGACAATATTCCGAAATGCTACGGAAGCAGAACATTGAATTTATGTATAATTGAATATCTTATTTATCTCATATGGAAAATTAACCTGTTAATGCTGCTATTCGTTTCGAAAATTTTGAACATTTAAAGAACCAGTCATTAAAAATACTGTCACTAAAACAATGTATCACGTACGAAGGCATTCAAAATATTGCCTAAAAAGGTGGCGTAATAACCCAGTAAGTTCTACATATGAAATATTCATAATTTATATTCTATTAAGGTAAAAATTATAAAAATGTAGTTAAATACCATATTATTTTTAAAATTGATTTATATTTATTTTATATCCATAGAATTAAATTATTATTATTGAGGATAATCGCTTAACGATGGGTGCTTTGTTGAGTAGGTTCTGAAATAAGCTGTAAACTTTTTCACAATTTAAGAATACTCAATTTCAAAGACGTCCAAAAGCTGTCATATTTGACAAAATGAAAGAGATCACGCGACACGTCATCGAACAATAGATTGGTAACACCTTCGGAGCAAGGTGTGGAAAAAATATACTTTTACATCTGCGCCGGAAAGGGTTGACGTTTCAGTGTATTATGTCACTATTTTTCTAGAGGATTACTATTGTCGATTTTACAAAGGACTTACGCCAAAGAGCTATGGATCGATATAAAAGACTGTAATAATAAAATCTGATTAAGTTTGCCTTTTGACGGATATAATCTGATTTTATCATGGTGTGAAAGAATACAATTACAAAAAAATATTTTATTAATTATAGTTTCTTGGCTAAGAAATATATTTTTAATTCTCACGCTTGTAAGACGGGTTGGTAGATAGATATGAATGAAATATGTAATTAGAGAAGAAGATTAGAATAGGCGGCCTTTGTAAAGCTTTACCAAGTACTTAGGAACAAGAAGATATCTCAATATCTCCGAACACGCTATGATCGGTGACGTGTGCTGACTTAGTTACGCAATTCTGATCTATACACAATGAATCACAGCTCACTTCACGCTTATCACTGTAGTGTCTTTTACGCGCATTCCATGCAAATATCCGAGATAAATCTCATCCGTGTACATGCACCGTAACACAGCAGATTATGAAATAGAACGGGTAACAAGAATGGACTATAGAAAGACCAACGAGTGGAATAAAATTTGTCGACATGGCATCGACTATGCTGAGACGGGAAATGGACCTGAAAATCGTGGCTAGACGTTGGACTGACTAACTGAAGAGAGCTATTGCCAAGTATGATTAAGAACTTCCTAATATAGGGATCGGAGGCAGAGGTTGAAGGAAAATAAAATAGATGTGGATGCAAAATGACTGATGAAGAAAATATATAATGCAGATGAAAAAGATTATGAAATACATTTTTTTAGTAGAAAGAAATCAAACGTATTTCTTTTCTAATTAAGTAATCGCGGGATCAGAAAAGAAGTATATATAATCTTACATTAAATGAGGGAATATTATAAATATGTGAAGGTTTATCGTCTCCACAATCAACACCACCGACGGCCCATAAATATACCCTGCATAAACCTGGATATAAAATTAGGCTATCATCAGCCTCAAAAACACGCCTAGTATTGACCGTAGCGGGTGGCAATACAACACGCCAGTAGCTATCGGTGAGACACCGCGCGCGCCACTTCTCTTACGATCATCTATTATTAGCAACATTTCTCGTTCTAAGCATCTTACTGCATATACTTTCTACTGTATCTGTGCTCAAGTCTCAATAAACTTGTAGCTTGTCTTTACTGTTCATTCGGCTCTGACCACACACACATACTCCGCGTTATTAGTCAAACGAACATGTGAGTGAAAGGGTGAAATATAATGGGGTACTCATTCACTCACGCTAAAGCAGCTCCATCTGATCCATCAACATTTTGACATAATACGCATATTAACATCACATCTTTTCCCCAAAGTGGTGATCCATTCTCTTTTTTATAACCTCTCGAAACTTTATTTTACAACATAACACAATTCCCCGTAAATACATTGTATTATTGGAATAGCTCAAAAACATAGAAAACTTATTTTAAAATAAATCACTGAATACTTATCTACAAATATGTTCGATTTTAAATAGCTTCATCTTGTCCGAATAATTTATGCTTGACGTTTTCAATTGATTAAGGCTTGAAAGATAGCCCAAATTCAAATTCAATCGCTTGACAGGCGATTGTTCTGTTTCAATGTAAAATCTGTTCAGATCACAAACGACACTGTCTCACAATCTACGGTGAATATTTTCAACGGAGCGATTCATCTCGATAATAGAAATCAACAGCACAACAGAAGAACAGAAATGGATATTTTCATTTGAACGAGAATAAAACAATTGATGGCCACGGCTGACACCTTTTTCTTCATTGCTTTCATTATACTCTCCGCCGATTGCGTTTATTGATTTTAAAGAATCGTTTCGTTTTCTCTTGTTGTAGCTTTTTGAGACGCGGCGACTTTATTGTTATATTTTGCCGCTTTGACACCGATGTTCTTTGTACATTTTTCTTTGTGTTCCTCCTCACTGTACTCTAATTTTCCCTAATCGCGTTTTCTGCCTTCGTTCCTTTCGCCTCTTTATTGCTGTTCCCCCTCCCGATGGAAAATGACGTAATCAGAACGACACGGTATCTCAGTCTCCGACTGGAGGCCGAGACAAAGATTTTTCTCAATGAAGCGAACTTCGTTACCGACGAGACAAAGGCCCGAGAATTGGACGGGAATAAACCTGATGGGCCGTTCTATCATTGAGAGGCAATTTTTACATCCCTAATTGGAAATAAAATCAATAGATTGAGAAGTAAACAAAAGCCTCCTCAAGTAGAGCTTTATCTCGGTATTTATTGAGATATTAAATATTGGAAGACAGGTACTCTTCTAGCTCTTAGTTTTTATTTAAGTATGTATTGTTATTGAATTGAATATACATACAATTTTTTTATGTAAATCAGTAACCAATTTTACTATTTAAAAGCAATTTATTACTTTTGATTGATGAGTATGTATACGATAAAATTGTTTTCAATTTGAATTTTTCAATCGTTCCGAAAGAACTCGACTTACCTCAAAATGAGATGACTCCGATAAGTCGCTCCACACTGAAGTAGCATTAGAATTCTGATACGCATTATTAGTTACTTTATAAGATTTGTGCCATATCTTGCAACTGTACTCTTTTTAGAATATTAAAACGATTGAAAAAAAATTATTCTTCAGAAATTATAAGAAATAACACCTGAATTAAATTAATGCTTTACCAAAATCTAACTTCTATATGTTATTTTAGTAGTAATGTTTCATTAATTATTTTAACATAAGACGGTTGCATGTCGATAAAGTAACAGACACTCCAGAAGCACCAAACCAAACTCCAATCTAATGTGAACATTTTCCATTTCAACATGCCAACACCAGACAGCTGTGATCCCAAATGATCAGAGTGTAAATATTTCCATTCTGTTATTCTACCAGACACGATGCTCACAACCCATTCCGGAGAGCACCCTGTATTTGAATGTCACCCTCCGAGAACAAACAAAACGGTTTTGTCATAATCAAATACGTACATTAGGACTTCAAAAGGGTAGGTACTTATAAACACAAAAAACACACATAACGAACTACAACGGATCCACCCCTGTTTTGAATAATGTTTGCCCATTCGTGAGTTGCCCTCCGAAAGATACCGCTTTGATGTCTTGTTTAAATATTTATAGCGAATTTTCGCCCGTAGATGTGTGTTCAAATTACCTGCATGCTAGTTTTTTTTTTACTGACTCAGAAGCAAGGTCACATTACGCTTCCGCAGGCAAAATAAATAAATTAGAAATATAAATACCATTCAGGGATGAATACACAAAGTTGACGAAAGAGAAATAAGCAATTAAATGTTCGCCATAGATATTAAAGGAAGCGCGGTATTATCAAAAACGTATATCGTTTTTGGCAAAATATTTGTGTTATCGCATGAAAGAAATTTAATATTTTGGTTCTTTGGTGATTTGATTGATGCTAATATTTCGGAAACATCAAACGTTATTAATTAAAAACATGTATGGAGAAAATAATTGATACCGTTGCTTTGCTTACGGTAATAATATTAATGATGGAGCTGGCGTCGTTGTGGCTAAATAATTCCTTCAGACTATGGTGTATACCTAGATTTATAGACAGTGGCGTGCAGTAGGCACAGACGTAGGTTATGCTGTTACCTACAATGTTAACAAAGTTTACTAGGTATCAAAAAAATGTTAGAACATTTCATCTATTTATATTTAGAATAAAATTGTTAATATATTACTTTAAAAAAGGCAAGTTCTTTTATTACGTGGTGCCATAACTGAAACTTATAAACTATTTTATGTTAACATTTAATTTAATATTGGTAATAATCTAACTTAATAATATCCCGAAAAATGTAAATTTGCTCGCTTGACATGCAATAAATTATAACCTATAAATTTTATCTACGCTAACATCTAAATATGGAATGGCGTTGGAATCATGGGTAGAAATACACTATGAAAACAATACATTTAGTCACTTAAGTAAAATAAATATCATTCCACGCAGTATTCACTAAGAATCAATCCCTTTCGAAGACAACAGAATTAAGCACAAATTGTTTGAAAAATGCATAAAATTCGCAGAAGTAAAGATGCCAACGTAGGTACAATATGAAAATGTTTAGTTCAGTACGATTATTATAGAAATTGAATAAATAATTTACATGCAAACAACACGTACGTGCTGGCAATTTGCCGACCAACATGCGAATAATGTTGTCACAAGAGATTCTCAATTTTTCTAAATAACCCACGCCTACACAAAAGTCGTGGGTTACGCCATAGACAAGGTTACGCTAATCCGGTTAATAATGGATAGAATTTATAGTGTCTTTTCATATATAAAATTTATTTTATTTATTTTTATTTACTAGAATTTTTAGCAATGCACAGATTTTTTGCTTGTATGCAGGACATTCTTCTGTTTATAGGTATTAAGTAAATAGATTAAAAATTTGATATATTATTTTAACAATTTTTCAAACATTTGTTTTAACTTAATTATAAACGCTATAGTAAATATTCTTAATTTTTTTACTTATGTAGTCTTATATTTTAATATATTTCTACTGTAATTTATTACAAATATACGCCGTACTCGTGGGACCAAAATTCCTAAAATCTTTTCATGCAACCGCTTACATTCTGTATGTTGTTTTACATCTTACACAAATCATCGCCAGAGATGATAAATCTACAGATTTATCTACAGCGAAATATTCTTACGGATTAAGCAAATTTGTAATCCAATATGTCTTAACACGTTCTAAAGAAAAATATAAATGTGCTCATATTACTTTCAACGATAAACATTATGGAATATATTCATTATACAAATCGGGAATTAAATGAATTTAAAATGCAATAAATCAAAGGTCAGTGACCGGTGAGATTTTTTATAGAATTTTAATCCGCGCTACGAAATATTTATGCTTTAACCGACGTGTAGAATGATTTATGCTGACTTTATTGAATATTGAGCATAGGCATAAAAATATTTAAGCATTATTAAGGGCACCCAACAATCGAATAAAGAGAAAAACAAAAGACAGGTAAAAAATTAACGATATAAATCTGTAAACTTAGAAACACAATGTATTATGATAAATGTATTAATAAAACTCTTTTTACAACACTTTGTACCTACACATTTTTATTTTTATCAATCTTAAACAAAATTGAATTATTCAAATTATTAACTAATTGATTTTAAAAATTAGCACACTCAAATTTGTTTTTAATTTTTTTTGCTATAAGTACTTACATATAAATAAATAAGAATTACATAATGACAGACATATTTTAAAATAAAATTAAAATATTTGCCTAAATATCTGACTCTTATTATCAAAGCACTTATTATCTCGCTAATTCAATTAAATTAAATATTTGAAAATTAATGAAGGTATTAACGAATTAGAAGAATAAATAAGATCAGTCTCTTGATACATTATTTGTTGATTAAAATATTTGATAAATTTAGGTACATGCAACCTGGGAGTTTGTACATTAAAATGTTATTCCTGTTTTCGCGTCAATTTTGTTTAATTAATATTTCTCTACAGACAGTTCTAAATTCTTCATTAACAAATTGGCGTTTAAGGAAAATACCTCCTGGGACAAAATAATTGTTGAACTTGATATTTCATCTGGGACGATGTTTAAAGCTTTTGAGATGGATGATTTTTTATTTAATTTTTTTATGAATAGGTTTATTTACACCGAGTTGCGAAGACACGTTAATACATGTCTATTTATTTATACGCATAACTCTTTGAAAATTAAATTACTTTTTGTATTATTATTATTTTTCTTTGGTGTTATGATATTTTACATGGAATGCATATTTTTTTATTTATGTATGAAACAGTATATTTTGTATATGACCCCTATTTTTATATTCATAAATACGAGTTTTTGGTATAAGTATAAAAAAATCTCCTTGCCTTGAAGAATATCATGTAAAAGATAAAAAAAAACAATCTCCATTATTATGTAAAAGATAAATAAATTTTATTTATTTTAATTATTTTGGTAAATTAACTCCAAGCTTAATGTCATTTTCATATGGTGAACATTGAAATAAATTATTTCTTTCATTTTTATATTTAGTGTTTGCTATAATTATAGATGTACTTTGTTTAACGATACAGCATAAAATACATAATAAGAACGTGCTATAAAATATATGAAAAATATTAAATTCAACGTTGTTATTTAATATTGTTAATAGTTTAAAAATAAATTTGAAATATAAATAATATATTATTACACTATCACCTTCAGTCACACTTCAAATATTCTTCTTTTCTTTGAATTTAAAGGTCATGCAAGGTTAATCCAAAAATCCTATGACTAATGCATTTACCCTTCAGATGTCTGCGATACATTCCACCCACCCTCTTCTCAAACGCTGTGTACTTTCTTTCGAGGCAACTGTCTAACGGTTGACATTTTAACCTCACACAGGTGAACAATGTGATGGGATTCCCATCATTTTGTGTAATAGGAATCCCATCACTCGATATTAATTATATTGGGTTGGGTGTTATAACCATTTTTTAACTGAATTATGAAGTACTATTATACAGACTCGCGACAGAAATTCATATAAATACATCCAAAAGAGTATCCTGAAAATACTGTAAGCGGTGCTTTGGACACTGCTATCATCAATTATCACGATTGGGTAAATACCAATAATCACGTTATAGGTAGATTTTTTGGTCATGGCACTTCAATTTTATGTGTTCAAAAGTCATTATTATTATTAAGATTGTTTTGTTTATTTACAATATAGAAGTACACATATAGATTTGTTTAATGTTTAATTATTATTTAGATATTGATATGTGCGGCGTTATATTATCACTGAATTTTCTAAAAAATATATAAATATGTGTTTATTGACGTAATATATTTACAAATCCAAACTGTCATATCATACTTATTTTATATTATATTAATTCAATATACCTACTGGCCAATCCTATTTATTAACTGAATAGGTTTGATTTGTAATCTAATATATAACAAGTGGTAAATATTATTGTTACACATTATAGGAGTAGCGGCCACGTTTCTACAAATATTTAGATTCATTAATATTTTATTATTAAAATATATTAATATGTTTTATGTGTCGATAAATCAATAACATAAAATAAAATGTTTTCAGTTATACAAAATTTTAATAGTTCAGAATTTCAATAAACATAAGTCGCAAATTTAAAATAATTTGCATTAGTCTGAGAGAAAATACACGTAATTTTTCATTTAGATCAAACTGCCAGAAGTGAAACTAATCACAAAAATGTTGAGGTTAAACTCAGTCTTAATAAAAATACTGATTTGTAAAAATACATGAAAATAAATTCTTGAGCTTACTTTTGTATTTAAAAATATTTCTCTTAGTTTGATGCTTTAAGTAAATCTTTATTATAGTGATTTTAAATATTTAGCCGATGATCTGATTGAACTAAACACGTGAATGTTTTGTCCAATAAAGGTACTAAATAGAATTTTTGTAAAAAAACACAAACGACAAAAACTGTCGTGTTTCGTTTTTTCGTTAACCACACGGGGAATTTATAAATCGTAAGGATCACGGAATAGGTCAAACCGGTCATTCTTCACAGAGGGCCTCTGCTACTATATCAAGCTACCGAGCCTGCCAAATTTCCGGCGCAGGCTAAAAAGTACGCTTCGATACAATGGCAACTCTTAAGGATTAACGTAAAAATCATGTTAAATTTTTGCTCAGTGTCTGCCATTCGTGCTTGATTTTTAGGAAATGTGGTCTGGGCTTAGAGGAGGAAATGGATTGACACGGATCTGGAGATAGTACCGATAAAGTGCCGCGAAACCCAAAGTCATAAATACAAAGCGTACGCAAGCTTGTTCAAGATTAACAGGCAATTTAAATGATAATCCAAATCGTGTTTGTGCAACCGTTTATTTTTTCTTCTCGCTCACCGCAAGAAAACTTGAACAGAATTTTTCTGGCATGATTCTTGCATGGAAGAAAAAGAGACGATATAATTGTATCAAGATTTGGTCCATTTCATATGGTCAGATGATGTGCAGTAATATTACTGTCCGGCTTGTAATTTACTACCTAGAATGGCTACATACTAAAATCTGACAAAATGTTCATCTTAACATTATGTGTTGGTGATATTTCAAACTATTGCATCGTAAGAGTTCACTGTGTGCATTTACTGTGAACTAGCAGATAACCAATGTTTTTCCCATAACTAACCACACGTAAATTTTCATCTTTAGAAGTAGCACTGCTAGCTGTCAAAATGCATTAAAATAACATATAGTTATAAACATAGCAGATAGACAATAATAAACACAAAAATGCTTTTATATCAGTATAATGTGCATTTAAGTAAAGACGGAATTGGATTAATGGATTTTCAGCAGATTTTTCAAATTCAGCAAGAAAGTGTTTTATTTTATAGTGAGAGATCTCTCTTACTATAGACAGCATATATAGGAAAAGATGACAAATGTTAATATACTTGCCAGTCGTCTGATTTGTATGAGTTTTCTTACTCGTAATAAAGACAATGCACGTTTAATTTAAAATTGAATATATATTTACGCACTGTTATTGAATATATAAAAGAAAAATCAAGTAATCTTAATCTAACTTGTCTGACCTGTCAGTTTAACTAAGCACTTTACAGCCACAATTATACTATAACTATAGTCCGAATACAATTTATTGTCATACCATATATAAAAAATGGAGAAAGCGCAATATTATAATTTTACAATTCATTAATACGCTACAAAAACAATTCTATGTATGTTGTATATAGGTATTATTCCTAAATATTTATATATAATTATATTTAAGTTCCTGTATATAATTTTGTTCTTATGTATTATTTTAGACTATTAGAGACTATATTTAAGAAGAGAATAAAAACGCACCTTATCAAAAAATCATTTCTTGAAGTTCAAATAACAATTTTTAATTTTAAAAACAAAGAATATGTAGGACTTTAAATAGATTATGTGTAAAGCGTCCTTGTGGTGTAATTTTTCACAAAAATGGCGCCATAAAAATTATCCATTATTAATGTTATTATTATTATTATTGTTATTATTATTGTTATTATTATTATTGTTATTATTATTATTATTGTTATTATTATTATTATTGTTATTATTATTATTATTGTTATTATTATTATTATTGATATTATTATTATTATTATTGGTTAGATTACGTACTTTTAATCAGGTATCTCACAAAACATTATTATTTATATTAATCTCTAGTATAATGGTAGCGTAATATAGATTTTTCTCTTAGCGCGACACAAAAATCTCTAATTTGCATAATATTTAATTTTATGTTCCACGTTCTAAAACTATAGATGGATACATGGATACTATTATAAAAAAAGAAGTGTGGAACAATGCTACCCCACTCAAAATACGTATGCACAAAAATGGTAAAATTAATAACAAAAATATAGGAAGTGAGAACACAGTGTTAAGATAAGTAATAACTACAGTAATTAATTTGTACTAATTCATAAATTGGCTCTGAACGTAATTTTAATAAACTAGTGATTTATGGGACCGCTTCGCGCCGTGTAGGTCGGGCGGCGTGTATCGTTTGAGACTCAATGTTTAATTAATGGGAAATATATTCACATATTATTGGTTAAATTCTAAAATTATAATACAAATTATATTATATTTATTTACTTTTTTATTTGAATAACTTGGCATCAGTAACTACATACAGTATAATCAAAAAATATCTCAACGAAAACAAAATTTCAACATTTTTTCGCGCATTGTGCCAAAAATGCATGTACATAATAGGTATCATGCACAGTCGCACGATGATGTACATTTGGCCAAGGCACAAACACAAACACAACACATTCGAAAATTTAAAAAGCGGTTAAATAATAATAATCACCGCTAGGGCGACGAGACCCCGAATTCATTCTATCGTCAGGTGTCCCTGGAACGACAAATCACGTTATTATTTTAAGAAAGTAATTAACTTAGAAAAATCAAGTGAATTTGTTAATAATAACGTAAATCAATATAAATAAATAATATATCAATAGTAAATTAAACACACAGCTCGGACACTTTCTGAACCTTTGAACGGGTAAAGATATTATTGTACACTAGAAACGCCTGTAGGTGAGTGTTTACGCGCTTTTATACTTCGATAGGTAGGCCTGATATAAAATTTTGAATATGTGTGTTCTTTTTGTGTGTATTTAAAAACAAAAAACAAAAGCGAAGCTGCTTCTGGGAAGAGAATTATTGTGATTCGGACGGACTTTTACGGCGGCGATAATAAAAATATTTAGTATATATATTTTCGGATTATCGGTTGTGTGAAGGTTTTCGGTGGCTGACCAGCATATTTAAGGACCATCAGACTATAAGGAGAGCGACGTCGGCGTCAACCAGCACAGGTTCACAAAAGTTTGTGTAATTTGAATTTACATAGACTGAATTACTGTATTCATCATTACCAATACAAAACCCAGAACTAGCTATCGAAGTATTTACGGCAACAGTGAGTTTTTTTTTTTTATAAAAGAACACTATTAGTGGGTATCTATATAAAATTTCTGATTAAAGTAAAATCAAGTTATTTTTGAACTATTATACCTATATTAAATTTGCTATCAGCTACCATTAATCTACCACCTGTACATTAATTTCATTATTTGTACATAAACCTCTCGTATATTTAAATACATATTGTAATAAATGAGCGATACGTACACAGTATGTTTGTTACATTCATATATAATACATACTATTTCAATATGTAGGTCTATTTTGGTTGAATGTCCTACATGTCCTATGTCCTATGTCAACACTACAGGATAATAAATTTAAAGCTAAATCAAACAAAGAGAGCGTTGAGGTGTCATATATTTATTTTTATATTTTTTATTGTGGTGGAGGGAGTGGAATATTCGAAAATAATGAAAGTTTTAGCAATTTAATAAAAATATATTTGTTTAAAATGCATAAATTTTTAAATTTTTATATGATCTACAACGTACTAAATTTTAAAGGTATCGCGCATATAAAGATAAATTAAAGTGCGTAAAAACAATTATAGTTATCTTAGAAATCGTTCGTTTATTTATTGATATATCCGTAATATAAGCAATATTTTTATAAAACAACTTAAAAGTAATCTTATGGTAGAGACTAGTTAAGATTTCTTACTCTTCTAATTCATATACAGTGTGGCCCAAAAAAAGTGAGAACAACTCGTAACACATGAGTTACTTCAAAATATAATATAATTAATTATAATTCTTAATGAAATTTTTTTGCACAATATTTAGCTAATCAGAAATCATTAAAACACTCCATACTGGATAATCTGCTGGGTTTAAATCTGGACTGTTCGGTGGCTTGACTCGATGAAATAAACATTCTCACGACGGAGAAAGTTGATTGTGTATTTCTGGCTGTGTGAGATGGAGCTCCATCCTGCTGTAATATCCAGTTATGCTGTAATGTCTAGCTATACTCCAGACTTTGTTTTCAAACTCTTTGATCACCCCAACGTTTTTCAATACTCAAATTTTTGATCAGCATATGGTCTTCTGGAGTATTTTTTGTCATTCTGGGCAACAATTTGAAAAAACCAAATATAAACAATCGGAAAAATAATAATCAAAGATGGCGACCGGAAATTGTCGAAATAAAACGTAATATAGGTAAATAGGTAAGTAAGTAAATTAGTAAACTATTTAAGCTATTGTCGATACAGTCAAACTAATTTTAATGTAACACATAACTTTTACGAAATGCTCTCACTTTTTTTGGGCCACCCTGTACATTCATTTTAAATATATAAGAAATTTAAAGATTGATATTTTTTTTGTAAAAGTGTCAAAGCGAGTAGCGATAATGCACTTGTAGTAGTAAATTAGATGGTCTAACGGCATGTAGTATATTTGTAGTGTTATGGGCTTTTAAAGAATTGGATAAAGAATAACATTTTGCGAGTATAATAAACTCGTCACGTTTTATGAAATTATAATACACTTAAAGAGTGCTCCGACATAACCAAAATTTTATTTGTTACAGTCATTTTTTCATTTCACGCAACGAAAAAAATCTGCTATATTTAAGCAATATTTCAACGAATTAATTAATTTGACCAAATTTATTACAAATACCTACTGACTGCTCACCTACTCAGCTTCAAAATGATAACAATATAATCCAATGAATCACGACAAAGTAGATACTTTTTATAAGCTGAAAAAATTTCATATAAAAATTCCTTTCCTTAATTTTTATATTCCTCCTACGCATTGAAATTGTATTTGATTTTATATTTTATAACGCCTCAGTAGCAACTTTTTTTATGTTTGCTTTACTGCTGTCTAATTAATAATACAGTAGGATATAATATTCAACAATTTTTATTGCCCTTGGGTGCTTAGATGCATAGCGGGAGGTGTTAAGGTTTATTAATCATTAACAACATTTTTTAAATTACAGGATTATCCAATTCTCACCTTCGTTATTATGTTATAATGCGACGAACAATTTAGTAATCAATTAAGCGCTTAATAAAATATCAGCCTTACAAATATAAGTCATAATAATGACTTTAGGACCTACCAATAAAAAACGAATCATCATCACGGAAAGGATTCGAGTACCCATATTGACAAGTTGAACAAGGGTTTTTAGGATTCTGAACTTAACCTCAGTATTCAAACATGATGACACACTTAAACAATAATTTTTCTGTACATTTCTAATACTAACCATAATATTATCACGCTTCCTGTCTATATATATGACTTTCTGGATGTGGCGGCTTCGGTAGTGTCATTATGGATGTTTAGTACTTGATTAAACGGACGGATAAAACGGATAAAATGAACGTGTTTTTAATATCTCTAGGTTAAGATTAATAAATGTTTTCTCTTTTATATATTTGATAACAGTACATAAATATATATTAAATTTGATATGAAGTATACATTGTCTTTATTACAAGTATGAAAAAAATAATATTTAGCGAATATATTGACATATATCATATTTTCTTCTGTTTATCGCTAGGGAAAAATTTTACCATAGAAATTGCCTATCCGCGATTTATATATGTCATCTAGATGTCATTTTTGTTCGTTTTGACAGCTAACTTACAAAGATGGAATAATTTTTATTACATCGACATTTTATTTGTGTGTGGTTGTTTTGGGGAAAGTTCTATCATTGTAGATTGTATTGAGACCCTGAACGCGCAGCGGTCACTAATGACCGGCTGTCGCTGATTGGTTATCTGATAGTAAATTGTTATTATAATTACTACAATTTTGATGAATCGCTCCATATCACAGATGCAGTATGCAAGTAGTTCGCGATATGGGAGCAGAATAGAGGACCGCGATACTCGGGCATGAGCACAGTGACTATAGAGTCGAGATAGTGACTCTGATTACCTTATTATTATCTATTCTGATTGATCGCTCATCTAAAACATCACAACCCTTTTAAATAAATTTAAATTATTATTGCAGATGGTCCCATGACGCAACTTTCAGAAAATTTCAACGCACTGACTTCGATAATGACCATACTCCGTAAATTCCGTAATAATAAATATAAAGCATTTTGTGGACACAATAACTTCCGTGTAATCATATTACAATCAAACTTTTTTAAAAGATTGACTTGATAAATTCATCAGCTGTACTGATCTGGCATCTTGTTTAAAAATGGTGGATGTTCAAAAACCTGACACATTTTCGTAGAGATAAAGATGAAAAACAATTTCACACAGACAAAAATCTACGTATTTCTTGTGGTTAGTGCCCCGAAAGGGATTTTTCTCACCTTTGAGGTCAATTGAAATTGGTTTTTTGCCAGCATCGCCTAAGAAACATTAACAAAATTAAGAAAGCATTATCGTCATGTCGTTAAGTTTCAAAAGAGCCACTTAAAGGTATTAGTTAACCCTTTACAGGTTTAATTAAAAATCCAGTTTCTCAAGATTTACCAGCTTTATTTCAATATTATTATACAAATATATACACAGTTCATAATATAATATACAATATGATATACAAGTATACGAATGCATTTATATATTTGCAATAAAAAAAACAAAATCAGTATAATTTTTAGAAATAATTAAGAACAAAGAAAGAACTGCAAAATTACAATTTTACCTATAGTTATAATATTTATTGTAATTTTATAATAGAATACTTATCTTATTTTTTTTTAATTAACGAAATATCACCTTTTTCATTACTGTACCAAAAAACTATCGTCAGTTTCGGAGCGGGAAAAATGAATTACCCTAAAATAATATCACATAATATGATGACGTAATAATTCGGTCAACGACATGCCAGTTTTCTCAGACCTTTTCTGTTTAATGGCTCTAGAGGCACTAAAATTAATAACAAGGATAATAAATCTTTATCCTAAACTAAGAATTCTGAACTATCTAGCACTTCGGTTGAATTCAGTTCATTTCGATATTCAGACAATACGACAAATTTAGATAATATTTTTTCTTTTTCAAGGCGTTGTTTCATATTATTTATTCCCATCTATATTTACGTGCATGAAACAATCGAGTCAATCTTTTAATTTTCAATCTCAATTTTATAAAAAAATATAAATCACAATTTCGATATGTAGTTGCATTTTCAGAACATAGTTATGTGGTATTTAATACAAATTAAATGAATCGATTAGATAGATTTTTCTGTACATCTTTCTAATTAATTCAATCAATTTGTACATAATATTGCATTAATGTTATATATACAATAGTGAGTTATATAAGTCTAGCGTATTATTCTTATAAAAAATATATGTAGGTATATAAAGTCTAATATGAGACAGGAAGGATGGACATTTGATTATAAAAAAATTATGTTATATTTCCCCGTTTTAAAAAGTGCCAATATTTTCTAAGATAAGTTTTGAAAAAATATTTGTATATTTATTGTACCGATTAAATTTTTTAGATTTGTATTTGAATAACTACTAGTGAAGTATTGTGTACGAATACATGAACTACACATATCATAATTATTACTAGATATTTATATCTGGAGCAAATATGTTACACTGCATTATAACGGAAAGGTTAAAGAGTACATATTTATTTTTAAAAAGCCGGCACACAATATCAAAAGTATTAACATAATATAATCATATGTGCCAAAATAAGAACAATTTCTATAAAATCCACGTTTAAGAAGAAATTATTAATTATATTTTATAAATGTAAAAAAATACTTTTTTTTTGCAATCTTTTACAGGAGTGTTTATTTTTGTATCTTATGCATGAAACAATTTCTGTAGAAAAGAAATTTATTAATGAACTAAATAATGAAGATTTTTAGCTGAAAAAACTATTGAAAAACTTTTTTTAGTCATGCCTGTATGTCGACCATAAATAGATTCTAGGTATATCTACAGTGTTACTCCTAGTTATTGTAGTTTGAATTATTATTTTTTTTTAATTTGTTAAGAAAATCACCTCATCGAATGCGTCCAACTTGCCATTTATTATTTTTTACAAAAGCTTTTAATTACTTAAAAATCTTCTGCGCGATATTAAATAAGTTTATTACAAAAATTATAAATAATTTGTTCTATGGATTAATTAAAAATTTATGAACCTTATACAATTTTGTTGAACCCTTTCAATGTTTAAGTGATGAACTTTCTATTGTAAAATAGGGACCAAAATGTCGAATTGTATTGTTACTTACTTTTTACTAAAGTCGCGAATAAAATTTACAACAATTAAAGTGAGTTAAAATGATTCATCGCTCGTAACACAATACTAAGATATAAATTTTTTAGTAATTTCATTGATTTGAGACCCGGCGTAATCAGGTAAATAGTGGAAGACAGTCCTGTTAAAAGCCTAAACATTCGACGACCATGAGGCGGGAGCGGTATGTTAGGATTTAAGAGTGTGGAATTCTATCCTCTCTTTTTATACTTGTAAGGAAACGGAATGATGGTATATTTGTCAGCTAGTTATTGATGTGCGGAACAAATAGCGTACCAATATATTTTAATGTGTGATATTTAGTGGATCCTAAAAGATGGTAAAATTAGTGTTGAACTATATCGTTATTGTTATGTAATTGTGTGACTGATATTTGATTATAACGACGATCGGTAACTGATATTTCGATTACTAGTGTACCAGTCACTGGTCGCCGAATTACGAATAATCATTGAACCAATCATTGTCTTAATCGAACACAAATCTTACAAACGGTCATTGTCAAAATAACGACTTGTTCACCACTAGCACAAAAATAATATTTAAAACCATTTATTTACGGGTACAACGTTATTACTTGTGATTTATTAAGCTTTGAATGAACGAATGAAGAAAACGGTAATTTTTAAAAGTAATTGTTTTAAAAATCTTGTTATCATAGAAAACAAGATATCAATAATATCAACATCTTCGAATACCTATCTATAGTAACTACGTTTTAAAGAAACTGGCCTTAAATATTCACCCTGCGGAATACCATCAGAAAACCCGAATTAAAATACATTGTAACCAATAATTTTTACTGATACAGAATAGGTTACTTTAAAACAAAATTGAAAAAAAAATATATTTACGTCCGCAATTGCTATTTCAATGTGTAAAATTTATCAACTAATCGGGGCCACCGTTAACCGTGGGAATTCTGTGTTCAATTTTCGAGCACTGCGTATAAATGTCATGCCGCTTCAAATCTAATAGGTACATGTTCCAAAATATTGCAAACAGTAACATGATAGCGAATCTATGCGGATGAAAAAAATTGTAATTGCAAAATATTGTTGTAGGGATTTTGTAGATTGCATTGCATTAGCTTGATTTATTATTTTAGTAAGCTTAACTTATTTAGAACTCGCGATAATATGTATTTATTTATTTAGACACATATAACATATAAGCATTATACAGTTAAAAAAAAAAGATAGTTTATTACACAGATTTTGAAATGCATTGCTCAATCAGGCGAGCCTGTTTTAGGGCAAATTGGCAAACAAATTACATTTCACAAAATAAAACAACTCATTGAAGGCAAAACACAATTAAATAGAAGACGAAAAATACAAGGCAAGTAAACGTGAAAATATATAAAATGAGAGAAAAAAATACCAATGTAGAATTCAATATGTAAAAGAATGTAAGCACATACAAGGTAAAGGAAAATATGCAAGATCAAAGTTATAATGCAGTCAGTATAAGAGTACAAAAAATGCAATTACAAGAATTATTTCATAATATAAAACAGTTTACTCTCAGTAATAATAATTTCAACAATAAATTTGAAACATCCCTTTTAAAAGCCTTAGTGTCACTGTTCAAATATTATTTTTAATTTGATTGTAGCTTTCTGTGAGCTCGAAAGGTGAATAATCTTTGACCAAAAGCAGTTTTCATTCTTGGAACAATTTTAAGATTATTTGCTCTTGTTGGGATAATATCTCACAGATGAAGCGCTTATTTTCTTATAATAATTAATAATCAAAGTTGACAACGCTTCCGTAACATTTGACTATACTATTTTTTTTACTATTATAAATTTTTATAAAAACCACATCAATTGTCTTCCAATTTTCTTTTAAAGTTGATTCCTGTTTATAGTTTCTTATATTATTTTTGATATATATTATTTTTGTTAATTTAACATTTTTTAGTATTTATTACCCAGTTAGAGAAAAAATTATGAAATAACTTTTACTTACTTTACATAGTAAAAAATGTGTTAATATACACACCGTTAATAAATAATTAATATTATTTCATAAAAATATAAACTTATATAATATAAAATCATTTTTAATTATATTCTATCTTGCTTCATTCGTTCTAATATTTATTTATATTTTCCAAAAACGGTGTAAAGCTCATTCCCTCCTGGCCAATAATTCAAAATTCGTACGCCCGATCAAATTCGCCCCTTCAACGGCGGCCAACGAATATTCCCTGCTAAATAAACGAACGGAATTATCGTTCCTGGCCATCTCTCGGAGAGGACGGGACACGACTTTACAATCTATAATTCGGTACCATAAATACTTTCGAGATAATAACACACACAATTAATTTCAGCAGATATGTCTTGTATCTTTTGATCTGATATCAGAACCAGGACGTTTGCATTCATAAATACCCGGAGATTGCAGAGACAAGGATATCTTTTTCTCCGAGCAAACATGAGCCGTATTTTTGATGTCAATGTAAACTTTTTTTAAGAAGAAAAACACGGTTTAAGCGGTGTACTGAATTATTAATTAATTAGACTGTTCATTTATATTAATTGCGCACGTTAATTATGAAAAGATAAAAGTTTCAAGATAACAATGTTTTTTAAACTGTATATAAATATAACCTACGCTAAAATAATTTCGTACGAGTTTTGCAAGAATGAAAGTTATTTACTACAATAAATCAACCATATATATATCATTAGGAAAACTATCGCAAGGAAAACTATCGCAATTTGTATGTTAATTTATTAAATTTTTTGGAAAATATTGACAATTATCTACATTTTAATAAAAAGTTCGACGTGTCTGAATGTGTGCAAATGCACAAAAAAAATTATTATATCGTTACTGACATATAACGGTGCGTGTGCACGTAAAGCGAAACCGGCTGAGAGCGAGACGCAATGGTCAGTACACCCTTAGCTATTATTCATTTAAGAACGATGTTTTTACATTTTATGTAGAAAGAATGTTGAACCATGCGATATGAATTTACTTTTATATCTACCCTCGCGTGCTTCAAGGGTTCATATTTCACAGAAGGGCGATTTAACAAATATATGTTACACAAAATCCAATTGCAACTCTTCCATTGACAATTTAATTATAAAATAAAGGTAAACATATATTTATATGTATGTGTGTATGTATGATCCACGTCAGTTCCTTATAAATAAGGATAATGATCTCCATGAACTCCCACCCTCTTGACTACGATCCTCCACTTTTCTCGGCATCTTAGATCTGCAGATCTTAGGGTTGTGCCAGAGAAGTGCCTATTGCCTTTTCCACTTGGTCAGTCACACGCGTGGGGGATCTTCTTCTTCTTCGTTCTTCAACATGGCTTACAACAAGTATCTCCGAGCAATCTTCCCTTCTTGCAAGATGCCCACAAAATTGAAGAATTCGTCCTAAGCAAATGGTTGAGAGGCTGTCCTTGATGTTCAGTTTCTGCAGAATAGAGATATTCGTGCGTCTTGCCGTTCATGTGCCTCCAGCACCATATCTCAAAAGCGTCAATCCATCTTCTCTCCCTTATCTTCAGGGTCTATGATTCCACACTATATAAGAATATAGAATACACCAGAGACTGTATAAGTCTGATCTTCGTTGTCTTGGAAATACTGCGGTCTTTCCATATCTTGTCAAATCTGAACATAGAGGTTTTTGCTATATCTTTGCATATGTGTACCAAAAAAAAAATTTTTTTAAAGTATGTCATGTAAGAGAAAAAAATAGTTTAAAAGTATATTTAATGTACGTAATTTAAAGTTTACATATCTTTGTTCAGATATTTTAATACCAAACTATCAAAATCTATGTTTACATATTTGATACCAATCTATTAAAATTATTTATTTGATATATTTTGTTAGCATTACGGACTTTCTATATTACACTAGTATAATTTAATTTATATCCGTGCCAACAATTTCTAAGAACCAGAAAAGATCTGTGAAGAAATTAATAGCAAAAATATTATGTACAATTATTTATCCCATAACACAAAGCTTCGCTGCTACAATACAATAAATAGTCTATTCAAAAAGATATAAGATGACTACAAGACTTAGGCGTCTCCGTATCATTCCCACTAAGCGTGATCATAAATTGCATCCCTTCGCTTATAAGGCTCGATACGTATAAACGCAAAGCAGCAAAATACGTCGAAACCTAATAAAAAAAATTGAACGTAAATTTAAATGTTGGTGAAATGACTCATACATTTTTACTCGACATCTTATTTTATATCTATGTGAATTTTTTAGTGTTACTCGGGACAGACCTCAGTCTTAAATGAATACATGTTAAGTCGGCGTCCGCCCTACATTATCTGGTGAATCGATTCGATTTGACTGTGGAAATGGTGTCAATTTTGTCGACAATTTGTCTTGGCGGGCTCTTGATTATATCGACAGGAATCCTGAATACCCAGTGTTTATTAGGCCGGAAGCAATCAATTTGGTATGACAAAGGGAAGAGGGATTTTGGTAAAATATAAATGTGCTTCAGAGCAAATATTGCGGATAAAGTGGGCAAGTACATGGTGTATACAAAGTAATACAATATTTATTGATTATTAAGACATTTAGCATAGCTTGGCGGCTGAGTCAAAACAAATTTGTTATTTTTACAAATATTTGTGTCCGATTTCTTGACTCGATATCTATAATTATAACAATTTATTTTCATTGTACTTGGTTGAAAATTGTAAATGTAATATAATGCAAAATAATAAATGACGTTCTTATTTAGTTTAGTGGTAAGATACTCGCCCAGTGAAAAGGGGTTTTCGTGGAGAGTGTGGTCCCGAAAGACAACCGATAATATTTAATTTTATTACTAGTTTTATTAGATAATTGACTGAAACTGATATAATTATGAATTCAGATAGAAATACGGCCACTGATGTGTGGTACTAAATGTCGGCTACAGTTATACAAATCGATTGATGAGAAAATATCCCGAATAAATAATAATAATATTTGGAAAAAAAATTTAAAGAGTATTTACACATTGCTGAAAAAACATTGAGAAATGTAGCATAAGAATAAAAAATAATATATTATATATAAAAATTAAAACAGCTAGTACAATTTTCGAGAGGAAATATATTAGTTGATTAATTCAATAATCATGGGTCGATTGCCAGCGCGATGGCTGCAAATAAGAACAGAATAAAAATCGATTGCATCAAACACTGACTAACCATCTTCTTCTTCTTCTTTTAAACAGGCAATCCACCCTCCAAGAGTGATTTTTGCCATTAAAACATTATTTCATAGAAAGCAGTATAATAATATTATAGAATAGGGAATATTACGCTACAAGTTAATACCATTGTCTTTCAAGAAATTTGCTATTATATAGCTTAAATGTGGCGAGTTAAGGGAGAGAAGATAACATAAGTTAACTGGGAGTTGAAAATTACCATTGACAAGATTATTGTAGAAAAAAAATTGTGATCCGCAACGGACAGGCAAAAAAGACATGGTCAAGGGTCTCCTCCTCGGCACCACACTCACACATTGGGGAGTCTATTATGTTCAATCTAAACAAATGTGAGGCTACCTGGAAATGCCCAATTCTCATTCTAGAGATATTTGATATTGTTCTTTTAGAGACCTTCCTGTTGGAGAACCAATGAGCGCGGGGAATAGACCCTTGGATTATTTTAAGCCGATTAAACTAACCATCTTCGTTAGATGTAAAAAAAAATAAATATATATATATATAGTTATGCTACTTTCTATAAAGAAGAATACATTCATTAAATAGATTTATATAAGTTTTTCAAAAACAATGTTAATAATTGACGATATAATTGGTTGATGCAGGATGCAGATTCAAAATCTCATTTCCGAATAAACCTTGCTATTAATCGATTTTTTTTTATTACATCGTTTGGTTATATCACATTGTTAGAGTTTAAAAAAAATTGTTTTACGTTACAGTGCATAATAAAAACTCCCTTATAACCACGTCATTGACGAATTTAAAAATTAAATGTTTTTTCTCGTGGCCAGACCACTTGGAAAGATAAAAGCTGCTGACATCTGAACCTCCTAGCCTGTAATTATCACCTTGATAAAATGATCACTTTTTGCTCCAGTGTTAATTACAGACTTACGTTACCGACATCTGCCACTATTATGTATGTATGTCTATGTGGGCGTGTATGGTGTACATGTGCACGGTGATATTCTCACCGGAACGATTTGAAATCTACCATCTGCATTCCCGTCGCAATCAAATTTATTCCTGTGTATTTATGAGTATCTCAGTAAGATTACAGCAATTAATGATTCGCTTCCTAACTATGTAGAACAGAAAATATAAATTGAATTTTTGACATCTTCGATTAAATCAGAAGTTTGTTATATAATATCTAGAAACACAAGTTGTATTTAATGCATTTAGTTTTTTTTCCATAGAATTTAAATTTAACATCATAATTAGTACGTAGGGGATCCCAAATATTCGGTAACTAGTGATGAGCTAAACCGTTATTGTGTGTATAATTGTGTGATTGGTATTCGATTATAATGGTGATTGGTAACTGAGTTTTAACTATTGGAGATTTAATTTCTAGTATACCAATTGTTCCGTATTCGTATTTTTATAAATAGATGAACATCTTAAACGTAATGTTATTGTAAAATGGAGTGTTATTGTCACCAGTTTTCAGTTTTTGTTTCTACTCTTTAGCCTATTTACAACCAGTCTGCACCTGTTCCCCAGCTTGACTAGTTCTTTTTTGTATGTGTGAAATTCGTCGAGATTTTGGAAAGAAAGTGGTGTTCTCGCTGGATCATTCATTGGATCCACTGTAATAACTAAATATTTGTGTTTGTGGAATTCAGTGAACAGTGTGTGGTGGATTTATCAGAATTGCTGGTTCGAGCCGTTCATGTTTTTTGGATTACACCAGGGAGTGTCATCATCTGGTGAGTTAAGCTGTCCTCCTTATCCCGTAAGCCATCCTGGTCCACTATCGAAGAATTATTTTATCCTGATCCAATCCTTCCCTCATTTCCATTTCCTTACTTCATTCCATACTTTATCCATCTACTCATCCACCCGTTTCCTATTTCGATACCGTCTCATCCAATTCCATCATCACCCAACACTTATGATCGGCGACTTGCGTCGGTCACACAAGCAACTGTTAACTGAATTAATTAGTTCCCACCATTCATCGATTCATTGTTACAATCACACATGCGTTATACAATCTCTATCATCATTATCACAATCATGGTTAAAATAAAGGTTCAGTTCATCACTAATTCTGACCATTTGGAAGTTGCAAAATGAGATTGAGCGACAATGTGAACAGTGATCTGTAGGCGCCCCATGATGATGGAGTGTGAAATAATGGAGTGTGAAATATGTTGGCCCAGGACAAAGACGCCTGGCATCTAGTTGAATATCAGACGAAGACTCAAAATGAGCCATGAATAGGTCATGAATTAGTTGTAGTATCAAATTATACCACAGATTTTCACGCGTCCTAAATGATATTTCAAATTAAACGTGATAAGATGAACGCTGCACGCTTGAACGCTCGGCGACAATTCATGTAATAAATAATCTGTTGTATTCAATTGAAGAACCTCTTATAACGCTGGTGCACAACCCATGTTTGAATTATATGAGAGAACATTATATTTAATTAAATACCAAAAATGACACAACTAAGTCAAACAAAAAAAGTTATCAATTTAGAGATTAACTCGCTGAAGAAAAAAATTAATTCAGTGTCTTACAATAAGTGTTAGTCATTTTTTAAATATTTACACATTCTAAAATTTATGAATATGTGTTTTAAATGATGTAAAAATATCAAGGTTTTTCGGAAAAGTTGAAATTTGCACAGTCCTCAGATTTAACCCTTGATAAAAACGAGAAATAACCCTGAGCCGCAGAAATATTGTGTTACTTATGATAAACAATGAACATGTGGAGCAACCTTATCTTCCTGTGGAGATACTTCCACTTCCACAAGTTTGTTAGTCAGGTACGTGTAGCTAATTTGATCCTAGGCACTACCTCGCTAATGAGTTTTCACAAGAACGGTGATAAATAATCTTGCAGTGTAGTTTAAAATCTATGGTGTGTCGTATGAACGCCCTTTTTAATTAAGGGCCGAAACACAAGAAGATTCTCTTGCTTGCTAAACACAAGAAACTGTTCAGCTCTGAGGCAGCACGTCCAGTTGAGTAACAAACACCTAACTGAGTTACATAATGAGAAGCTTTGAACATTTTGTAGTGATAAATTTTAATAGCGTGTGTGTTCTTTGCTCTGGACCCTGAAAATGAAACAAAGGAACAAGCTTGAAGCCTTAGAGATGTGTTGTTGTCGTCGTGTGCTGCGTGTACCATGGACTGCGAAACAAACGAATGTCTCCTTTCTTAAAATCTTCGCATTAAAGAAAGGCTCTCTACAACATGCAGGAAAATAATTATTTCATCTTCTTTCGTCCTTCATGTTAATATTATCATATAATATATTGACTTCAATCAGATGAGAGTCGGCTCTTAATGCAACTCCATAAGTCCCGGTTCTAGATCGCCCTCACAGTTGATTCCAGGGTATCTATCCACTATTCTTATTATTTTATACGTTAGGCATGTTACTAAAATGGATGGAGATAGCCTTGAGAAATTAGTGATTACGGGGAACATATTAGGATGGAGGGTGAGAGGTCAATCCGATCTTCAGTAAGATGGATAGACCAAGGCCGAGACATAACTGGAGCCGCATACATCAACCGAGAAATAAAATCTTAACGTACTTCGATCTGAAGATAATTAAATGACCACCGCTTTTCATTTGAATCGTACATATAATATAAGGGTATTTATAATTTGTTATATTTGCGAGCATGAATAATTAAAATTTTATTTGATAAAAAGACCAATAATTTAAAATAAAACGCATTTATTTACTTATATATATATATATATTCACATACATATTTTTGTACTAACAGAGATGGATACATAATAAACATACATAATAAACATAAGTTGTGTGGGATGGAGTAGACTTCACCTCTGATGTCTACTCCATCCCACACATGCGTATGTACAGCGTTGTCCTGGCTACTTTGCTAGACTGAAGTCTGAGCTAAAGTAGCCAGTTTTCTTTTCGTGCTGTTGTGGTGTTATTTATCAACATGAATAAAAAGAGAATTACAAACATGTATAAAAAAGTAAAAATAAAATTAAAATATAATAAAAATATACGTAGTGGGAGTGTTGTAGGACTAGTGAATTATTTGTGAAGGTATTGTGTAAATTATATTAGAATGTTGGATATCCATGCTTCTGATTCATCTCTACCTGATTGAATCATATATTGGGTTCATATTTGTGTAATCTTATTTGAATTGTACGATTTCCAGTTGGTACTGAGTGTATTGTATAGTTTCGGAGCTAAGAACATGTAGAAGTTGTTGCTCTCGGAACTGGTGTGTAGATGTTTGTTGTTTGTCTTGTGTTGTTAAACTATTGCATTACTAAAACATTAAAGCGTACTTGCATGTAAGTAAATGAACATGATTAATTTATTGACGCCAGACAGATAGCATAACTGTGACCCCTGGTGGGTCAACTACAAAGTGAATGAGCCGCTACGGACAACCGCCGTTATGACAGATAATGTGTATATGATATAATGACTTTGTTACATATTATGTATTTATGTAATATGAAATAGGGTTCACGAAAAATCTTCCAAATATAAAAGTGGTAATGCTACGCTTTACAATAAAATTAGAAACTGAAACAAAAATGTTCATTACAGATGGTATAAGTGTCATAAAGTCTTTATATACACTTGATGTAATTAGTAGGCATCTTACGTTATTTTATGTGTAACTTTATATACACTTGATGTAATTAGTAGGCATCTTACGTTATTTTATGCCAGAAACGTGTCGATATGATAACCTTGTATGGTTTGCAACCTTGTACAGTGGTTCAAGAACAGCATTCAGTATCCAAAAACTGCTTTATTATTTTCATTTGTGAATAATAAATTATTTAAATATATAGTCTATTTCACGTAATAAATAAGGTACATAAATAACGCAAAACACAATCTGGTGCAATATTACAAAGGAATCATTTTCACAAAGTCTTCCATGAGAAAGGTATTCACCTAGTAGAGCAGACGGGGCTTACTATGTATTTAATAACATAAATTGATACGTATTTGATATATTTTAACTGTACTTTATGTATACTATGAAGAAATTCTAAGAAAACATAGGAAAAAAACAAAAATTATTATACATGATATTCTCGTATACAATAAACACGTACAATATTTTTATGACTATAAGTTGCACTTTTTATCATTTTTTTTTTAAAATAATCCAGCAACTTATATACTGCAAGTCAAATTTGCAAGTTATAAAATATTTGCACATTAGGTACTTATAAAACATGTTTACTTTTTCACCTGTCCTGTCTATGATAAACGACTATGGATGGGCGTGATACTAGACACTAGTATCGAGCGTGGCGTTTGGGCAAACGTATTACGCGTACTGCTGTCGAACCTGTGTAAATTTGATAATTTTATAAAGTTTATTTCTCGAAAAATATAATCGATTGTATACCACTGTATTTGTTTATTTACGAAGAAAGTGGCAATTCAGGCATTGACAATGTTCAGTAATAATGCTATATGTTCAGTAATAATATTTTTCAATAAAACATTTTTTATTTTAAATGTCTATGTATTTAAGGTGTGATAAAAATACTATACATTGTTTATCTATTCTTCCTTCTTCATCTCATGATGAGCGCTATAGTCTTCTCAAATATCTGAAACTTTGTGCATAATATGACTCTATTATTCCCGGCCTTGAACCATATTTATTGCAGCGTTTAAACGTTATTTACTACTTTATTTGGTCTATCCTATCTTGCAGAAGACCATTGTCCTGCTCATTCTCCCTAAACTGTCCCTGTGGCCACAAACTTCTCGAGATTATCTTGGTTTCTTCTCGCAACACGTTCAAAGTATGTAATAATTATTCTCCTGCATGTTGTAGAAAATCTTTTTGTACTCAACTCCTGAAGAATGAAGTTTTGGAAAAATAAATCTAGATTTTAGGCTATCATTTCAAAAATATATCAAAAATAAGAAACGTTACATATAAATGATTTTGCATATTTTTAGTTAAGAAGTCCTGTATTAAATATGACATTAAATACAATAGCAGAAGCAAGGAAGTGTATTTTCTTTTGTTACATTTAGTGATCTCATTTCAAAGTTTCCCACTAGCTAACCTCGATTAGTGAATTTATTGTCTGGATTAGTTTAGCAGGAAGGTTAAAGCTAACTGCCAGGCAAGAAGTTAAGCGGAGATAAAATTGCCTCGGATTTTTTCCAGCGCCAACTTAATGATTATTTACTTCACTTTATTCCGCTCTTATATAAATCTTGTTTAGTATTTTAAAGCTAATTTACTTTTATCGCTCTGATTTTGATCGTTGTGCTTCATAATTTTGTACCTTAAATTATTATTCGTTTAAAAAAATTATATAATATGATCATACAATTAAGTTATAATTTTACAATTAAAACAAATTAAATGATCACTTAGGATAGGAAATAGGAAGAAAAAAAATATTTGTGTAAAAATTATATAACATTTTATGTACGTGCGTGGTTGGTTACCTTGATGAAATTGGAAATTCATTGTTTTAACTAGATAATGTTCTGGGTTTGTTTTCCAGTGGTAACTATATATTTTAACAAATTATATCATACATGGTAGATGACCGTGTATGATATAATCCCATACTGCCAGGATCGCACTACTACAATAAAAAACGTTAGAAACTACGAGCATTGTCACATATTTCGATATCATTGCCTTGGAAATCGTGCACCTTAAATTGCAATAATTATATTTTCTTTTTTCAATTTAAATATTTTATTAATTATTTTAGATTATTTAACTTTCTTTATAATTAACTACTTAATGAGTAATTTTTAAACATCAACCGGTTTCGAAAAACAGGATGTAAAATTAATCTTAAGGGTATAAACTTAATTAACAAAAAATATATGTCACGTTATTCTAAATAATTAGTAGTTAATTATAAACAAAATAAAATAATGAACATAATAATAAACCCCACACATAACATTTAATTTTTTGTTGTTTTATGCATTAGATTTTTGTTTTACTTCTGCTTGGGTATTCTGATCTTAGATTTTTGGTAGTTCTACCATTACATTATACTTTAATATGTCTTTGTAAGATCATCTATTTCATTCAAATAAAATAATTCAACTGGGATTATAAAATCAATGGGTTTGATCCGTATCGAGATGAGCAACTTTACATTTTCATAAAAACTTTTCTCTAAATTTAAACATTTACTTTAAATCTGTATATTTTCTTTATAAATAAAAAATAGAAATTAGTTAAAATTGTAGCAACTATCGCGGTTGGTATTGCGGAAAGATATTTCTATCCAAACATATACCATACCAACTATTTATTTTCTCACATTTTTTTATTTTATTTTCTTATTTATTTTCTTCATTCGTTCGTATCATGATTGACTAATAGTTGCCTCAATCAGATGAGATACTTATTTCTGCTTGTAATAATATCATTATCATCATCACCGGTCCCTGTTCACTCACCGCTTGATACAAGTCTCTCCTAATGTTCGCAAATATTCTGTCTCTCGTTTTATACATCCAGTCTAGTTTTACATATCCAGGCTGGTCGCCTTATGTCGTCGGACCATCTAGATAACTCAGATAGTCATCAGTTTAGTTTAGAGCATTAGCTTAGTCAGGATTCAAAGTTTGGCATTGCATGTCATTGTCAGGAGAACGCACTGGTTGAAGATTTTAGTTTCAAGGTTTTGTAGGATATTTGATTTAAATTTTCCTTTTAACTTCTTTTAAATTTATTTAAACAAATTATATATATCTTATAAAGACAAAGCTATGTATATTATATTGTATGAGAAAATATGGAAGAATGGGTAATCAAAAGGCTTACGATCTGTCTTCGGCTGGCTTAAGTGATCACTTTACACATTGTAACGTTCACCATTCCACCCATAATCGACCTCCATATCTATCAATTTTTTGGAAGTTGTGTATTTGTTACCATGTCGAAACAATCTATTTATTTATTTGTATTATATTACGTTTCTCCCAAACTCTATATAATTTTACTGATATGTATAAATACTCTTCCCCTTTTTCTGCAGGATTGCCTTATATCAGTATTGGTCCAGAAATTATTTGGTTGTATTTAATATTTTCCTTAGGATTTAGGACAAAATAGTAATAATATAATGCAATAAAATTTATCACTATTAAATTCAGTTAACACTTCACATTCATACTAAGACGCTCAAATATAAAATAAATTAATAGCCCATACACATTAACAATTAACACACAACTAAAAAAAATTACAAGTGTATTTTTTTTATGTATACTCTTTCTTCCTTCCTCTCATCTGATGGCACCTAAGTCCACATTATTTATTGACTTATATAATATTAAGTTATATATATATAAATAATAAGATATAAATACTATGTTTAAAGCACTTCTCACTGATAAATTAACATGTTTCGATACTTATGGTATTTTTTTCAGGAAATAATGTATACCAAAATAAAAATATAAACATAGATAAAAATAAAACTATAAAAGTATAAGTAGTGGGAAACTAATTAGGTACTACTGTGAAAATAAATTTAAAAGGTGACCATTTGAAAACAGGATTTGGTTGTATTTTATAATATTTAATTTACTATCAACACTTTTTCTTATTTCAAATATATCTAACTGTAAACCCCTATTATTAGTATGTATAATTTATAAACCCTTGTTAATGTCAAAATAATGGTTTGTTCCAATAGTGATTGAAAAATTCCGAATAATTGTTGCTATTTAGATATTTTATATTATTATTTACGTAATAAGTGGCAACAAAGTAATTTTCTTAATATTGAAGAAATATTAAGTTAAGTTACATATAATAAAATTTAAAAAAATCATTTTATTTCGTTCTCCACGTGACAAAAATATGTGAAATTAATTTTTGGATGTAGACAAAAAAAGAAATTAATGTTATTAGAGAGAAAATATATTTTTTTAGTAAAAGTGAGATTTTAATTATTGGATGAAAAATAACAGATTAAAAATACTACTAATTCACCCCAAAAGAAATCGGTTGTGTTAGATAGAAAAACATTCCGCCGGTATGGCTAATTTGATGACGCCCCCTCCCCGGATACCCGCGGCTGCTATCTCATTCATTTACCTCTGCTTGGAAGTTTAATCAGATTGTGTTCGGATGAAATAGGCCAAAAAGGAAAAGAACCCGAAAAGTTCGCCGCTCGGTTTCATTTGTGAGAGTGGATAGGGAGGAAATAAGGTGGATAATGCTGCAACTTTATAAAGTTCTCTTTCAAGAATCCGGGCAGCGACAAATTGGGCACAAAATAGAAGTTGTATTTTGTTTCTTTCAATTAGAGCTCGGAATCCGAGATCGAAAAAATAATGAATAATTATTGCCTGTGGTATACTCGGCGGGACTTAGGGAGAAGCTAATAAGATTTTTTGATCAACTCGCACGGTGATGTTACCTTCAACCTTTGGCGTCAAGATGCTAAATATTTATTTGCGGAGAAGGTTTGTAGGAACAGAAGGAATGGAAGTTAAAAATAATACAAGGTGTCCCAAAAGTCTTTTTTATAATAAAAATTCTGTCATAAAATAATGGATGGCCTTAATTAAAAATGTCTATTTTGCATTTAGTTACAGTCCCTGGGAATTTATTTCTTAAAAATTATATTTTCTAAATGTGATTCGTTATTTCGCTGGCACTATTGTAAACGGGAGGCAAAATTTCTGAGAACTGATCGGCACGTATTCTCCGTGATCGCTGATCGTTTCTTCACGGGTATTTTCATTTAATTGGTCCAGAGAGGGAATATTGTTACTGTATACCTTTGATTTAAGGTAGCCCCAAAGGAAAAAGTCCATTGGTGTCAAATTGGGGCTACGTGGAGGCTAGTTTATGTTACCTCGTCGGGATAACAATTTTCTAGAGAAAATTTCGCGAATAACTGCTAAGTACGCGTTCCATGGCGACTGAATTCCCAAGAATGAGGCTAGCGTTCGGCATACTTCCCGCCCCTCTCCCGCTCGTTGCGTTGGTGCAGCGAACGAACCAAAATGAAAAATACTTTTGGAACATACTGTGTAAGAAAAGGACTTTTGGGACATTCTGCACAAGAAAAAGATGCATTGACATTTTGAAAATACGTTAACCAATTTAATAAAATGAAGTGATTTTATTCCGGCGTCTCCTAGTGTGTATTACTAAAAGGTATTTGGGATTCGTCGCAATATAAACATGATTGCTTTTAAAAATGGAGTAATAGATGTATCAATTTTAAAGAGCTAGAGAAAATAAGTTAAAAAATTTGTCGTACGTGGTTGATATAGTGGAATTAATTAACGCATTTCCCCGAATAGGAAAAGGTTCAAATTCGAATTCAGGTAGCACCTAAAATATTTTTTCGATAAATATGTATTTTCTGTATATCCATATCTTTCTAATTTATTCATTTAGTTTGTATTAAAAATACCACAAAACTACGTTCTAAAATTGCAACTTCACAACAAAAATGTGTTCTTAAAATATATTTATTAACAATATTTAAATATTAATTTTGAATGATGGATTTTTTTTAAATAGAGACGAAAATATATATATGTCACAACAATATTATTACTAAGCTAAATGCTTGTGTTATGAAAATCGGACTAACTTGTTGTTCACCTAGAACAAGGCTCGAACACCGACTACTAAAACACTATAAGAGTATCGTAACCACTAGACCACAAGCGCGTCATTCTTTTTTACCAAAAAGTATACTTATTTGCTCGTGTTTTATCTAAATTCGTGTTTGCATAATTATATTTGACTTAATGCTTGGCGAGTGCGCAAACTACAGGATCAAATCCATTAACAATTTATAATATCTCATTTGTTCCTTTACTCTTACAACTGCCATTTCATTTAAATTCCATTAAGGGGTAAGTAGCGATGAGGATCAACTATAATCTCATTACGCATGACGGGTTGCGTTATACTTAAAGGCATAAGAGAGAAAGAAGTAATGAGACGGAAGGGTGAGAAAAGAATCCAGCAAGTTATTTTCTCTGTCACATTCTAAACTTATCGCAGCAATGCGGTATGATGATCTAATGTCTTTAAAATCGCTTTACAAACATTATTTGAATTTTATTAGAATCGATATATTTACACGTCTTTAATTTACACACATTTAAGTAATCCTCATTTAAGTCAAACAATAATGAAACACGAAAATTAAATATAATTCAGTTAATATTCGATTCGTATTTCGCATTTAGACAAATATATATAGTAAGAATAGTAAGACAAAAAAAAAAGAACGTCAATGTCAACTAATGAAAATTTAGAAACATCGTTTATTTAAAAAAATAACTTAGATTTTAAAAATACTAACTATATTAACTAGATAAAACTAACAACAGTAATGCTCTTAATATTTTGATTTCTTTCTAAATAAAAAATGTTAAATTACCATTATGGTCCCGTATATGAATATAAATATTTAATTCATAATAATTACTTAACAGTTTCATAAAGTAAATGTACACACAAATATTTGTGTATTATTATATTTATTTATTTATTATTATTATACACGCCATATTTAGGTATTAACATAATTTGTAAAATAACATAAAATTTCATCAGAAGTGCAATTTATAAAAGGAAAAAAATACATAATGTCAGCATGTCCTTTTACAATCAAAATTAAAAGTAAATACAAAATGTGATGTAAAGCAATCTGTCCGTCATCACTGAGTTAACACACAAAAAATTGTAATAATAGTCTTATAAAGAGTTAAATTTACACCAAAAATTTCGACCACCTCCGCGTATTCATTTTCCAAATAATGCGTTCTGGAGACTGCGGAGTTAGCCTATGCATGAGTTCTGACATTACCACTGTAATAGAACAATGAATTATTTCTCAATGACCTCAATGGTGCGTGAAAATCAAGCAGACCAACAGTCTGGGGGCAGTCTAGCATACCATTGATGATCCTATATAGAAATATAAGGTCGGTCATCGTACGTCTCACTGATAATTTTAACAATTTCAGACGGCTAAGGCGATAATCATAATTGATATCCTCAGAGCGTATATTTAATTGTAAATATGTACATAATATCGAAATAATAAATTATTTTTATAATTAATAATCTTTACTTTATTTATGATGTTACAATCCTTTAAAACATATCGTTCCTTGGTAATTAAATAAAAGTAAATATTTTACTTAAAGAATACGAGAACAAATTTTTGTTCAATGACATATTTATTTTTGTCTAATTTATTTTCATTATCTTTCATTACATAGTATAACATATATGAAATACTTAAATATATTTTATATAATATAATATGTACGCAAAAACCAAATAATTGTTTTATAATCACATTGCCATCTACGTACATAAAATATTATTTTTTACGCGTAGTTTTTTAAAAAAAAAATGCTACACTCTGCATAGACTGTATGTTTGCCATTAAAATATCATGAATTCAGGATCCCTTTATTGCCACTAATTGACTGCGGAAACTGTTGAAACATTTTACGATTAAACGCGATATTTTTATGCCATTATTTACCCTATACGTGTGTTAAAATGTTTTGAATCCGTCATAAAGGTTCTATTATATGCCACGTGAACCTTTTAATGCATTTTCCGGTGAATTCAACAAAACGATAAGGCTACTAAAAGCATAGTCACGGTATGAAAGTTATTTCCGTTTGACGTGAGTTCCTATCAAAAATATCCTACAGGGAAGAAAGTAAAGGGAAAGAAAAATAGTGAACTGCTTTAAACTGAGTCCATCCACTTCGTCTGTCAACTTGCATTGGCTCTTATTTGTTCTTGTCCAATTCCGCCCGACTGGCACTTTTTTCTTTAACACTCTTTTCATAGTTAGGACTTAAGTGCAAATTTTTTTCTTCTCTTTTTCCGGAGCAATCCCAGAAACATTTGTCGCCGGGAAATGAAAAAGCTTTGCTGGCGCAAAAGGAGAAAAATATTTACATAAAATGAACTCTGTCGAATACTCTGAACAAGTCATATTTTAATAATTTATACATTACTTACTTTAAAATAAATGTATTTAATATTTTAAGAGCTTTTTGTTTGTATTGACTGATTAATCGTATAATAATATTAGATTTCGATGATGTTGCGAATTCTAAATAAATTAAACAATCTTTCTCAGAAAATTGGAAAAACATTTTTATTCCTAAGTATTGCTACTAGAGCTGGTGAAAGCTGCAAAAATATATTTTGCGAAAATTAACTGAGCTGTCGAAGCTAAGTGGAAGATAAATCAACCGCCAATAGCTAAGTTTCGGTTATGTTTCATTATGACATTTTTCTTTTAAGTCATTATTTTTACCGATATCATTTGAGTGTCGTTACCATTTTTGATTGTGTATATACAATATGGGTACTGTAAATCGTGGTTTTTCCTAATTGGTAACAAATTTTGAGAAAAAAAAAATTATCAATAAAAGTTAATAATTATAAAAGAAATTAAATCGCTCATAAAAATAACATTTTTGTATTTAGCAATATTTTTTTTTGAATTCAAGTTGAAATTTTACCATAAAATACATATATAAAAAAGATTACATTTACAAATTTCTTAATTTTGATTTTACACAATAATTTAGTCAGTGCATTTTATTTGACATTTTGCGTACAATAAATTATAAAACCAACGTTGTTTAAAAATAATAATAAATTATTTTTAAAAAATTTAAAAAAATATACATGTGACGGCTGGCCGAATATTAATTTTAAAAAGAGACTCACAAACAAGCTATTAAATTATTAAAACATGTTCGGAAGTTTTGTAATATAACAATGTTACATACACATCCCTTTAACTCGGTCACCCAGATTTTACATAAATATTTTCTTTATTTCCATTCGTCCATCGCCATAACGTACAAAAAACAAGTTATGTAGTCAATTATATCACGTGAAAGTGTATGGTTTTCTTGTCAAACTTCGTTTGTCAATATAGAATAATATTTAGTAATATAATAATATACGTACAGTATTATTAGCTTACTAAATAGAACTCTTATATTTTTGTATTAATGTTATATTAAACAATGACAAATTCTACGACCAAATGGAAAATATTTTAAATTTTACACACTTGAACCTCAAAACAAGATAAAGGTCATCTACATGAGTTATCAAAAAACCACCCCATCCCTTTTGGTACTTCTTGATGAAATTTTCCACATTTGACGTTAAAAATAAGAGGAAAATTACTGTCTATATCTGATGTTGAAAAAATAACTACCCCTATCCCCCTATATAAAACGTATTCACTCTGCGCAAAACCCGGGCAACGTCGTATACTTCAGCTCATTAGATAAAATATCATAAATAATAAGGATCAGTTAGATAAATAATTCCTATAGTCGTGTTTACAATTCCAATGTGGAATCATTTATCACAACGTTAAATACTAGGTCCATTTTATGTGCCAAGAATATACATGTGTGACGGTGTCAATAGAATCGGCATAAAATATTTTACTGCATATGAAAAGCGCGAAAATGGCAACGTCTCCAGATTTAATCGCAATACTCCTGGTTTATAAACAAAAAACTTTTTCATTGCTCTCGCTTCCATAATAAGTTATTTTCGGTACGGTTTTATTACCTATCCAAATACAAATGACAAAGATATCTGAGAAGGAATTGTAATAAATCCATCGCGAGGAGAACAATATAAAGCCGGCGAGGAAGTCTAATTTAAGAGTGAGCGATCAAAAAAGATTTTGTCATGACTTAAAGTGAAAGACAAAAGACATATTACTCAAGTGTGTTCTTAATAACATTATCTATTCCTATATTCGGTATAATAATAATGTATCAGTTAGGTAATCATCTTTTTTACAACCTGTTTAAATTAAAAATGGTTTTATTGTTAAATAGATTCTAAAGATAAAATTAATACAGAGTGGGCCAAAAGTCACTTCAGCATTTAAAAATTATATAATATTTTTGTTATCGCACATAACATTTTTCTTTCAGATTCTAATAACAAAAGCTTTAAAAATATATGATCATTATCCATACCCAAGTAATATAAATATCGACCTTGGTTTTCAGGAACAAGGCTCTATCAAGGATTTCTTACGAGGTGGAAGACCTTGCTTAGGCAAACTTTTTGAAGAAATAATAATTTACAGGAATTCTAATTTTTATTAGCCAGCCCATTTTCCTGATCTCACGAATAAAGATTTTATGGAGATATTTAAAAAAGTTAATTGTTTTTCAACAAGTCTTGATATTTTATTGCTAAATAATACATTTGTGGAGATATCCAAATCCGAGCTACAGGCATTTTGCATGCGCTTATGGAGAGCGTCATTAAAAGAGGTCGCATTTGTGGAGATGTAAGTGCGGATCATTTACAAGATATTATTTTTTAACAACTAATAAAAAACTCTAATAATAATAAATAAAAAAAACATATTACTTTTATGTAAAATATTAAATCAAAAATATTAAAAATACAAAAAGTTATTCAATTTTTAAGTGATAAACTGATTTATGACCCACCCTGTATAATATAGCTTCAACTATAGTCTACATAATCTAAGTAATTATAAACTATATTCTAACAAACAGTGTTTTTGCTCATTAATACGAAAAATATGACAAATATCGGACCTTGTTTTAATCAAATTCACATTATATTACAATATATACTCAATTCCAAAATTGTAAACGTTTATTGTGAATATTTTTACTTTATTAATTTGAGTGTTTTTTTTAGTGGTGGAAAGTAAACCTGTTCAAAACGTAAAAAAGGTACAACGTTAACGTTGTTCGGATTACATTGAGTGTTCTTTATCTAAATAAAATATTGACTTATGCTTTAGAACCACGAAGGAGAATCCAAAGTATGTACTATAAGATCCTGGAGCGATCACTGGCTCATTATCCGAAGTTCATCAGCTAGCAATTTAAAGGAAGTCTCCTTAGCATTTCTAACTGTTAATTTTCTAATCTGTCTTGATACCCTTTGAACATTTTTCCATCATCTTATTATCCTAATATAATGGATAAGGTACGAACATTTGCCGAAAAAACGATAAGAGTGACTTAAAGCATTTGAAACTTGTTTATAAGAGAATGCTCAAATTTAGCTAGGTAGATTAATTTACAAAGGAAGGTAATATTGCGCAGATGAAAAAAAAAAGTAGTTAAAATAATAAAATTTCAAAAACTTTAATAACAAGACATTCAAAGAAATATCAGATCCTGCATCGCATAATGAAGAGAGAGATTTAAGAAAATCAGGGCCCTAAAAAGAAGAGAACGACACAGCTGAAGAAAGTGAGACAATGATTTGATCAAACATTGGTAGCCAATACAGCCGTTGAACAGATAAAGCACAAAAAGAAGAAGAAGAATTATACACAGAAGGAGGATGTTGCAGCAATTCACCAATAATATAAATAAATCAAAGAATATAGTAGACGAAGACGATGATGTTTATGATATGAATGACACATTCATTTATAAACAATTTTCCTTCGCGAATTAAGATTACACGTTTCTAAATTTATCATTAAGCCTATCACATTTTTAACGCAATCTCCATTTGCCTAGTGACGGAAATGGTTAAGGCCAAGAAGGCGGTTTAGAATACGCCCAAGCCTAGAAGGGCGGGCCGGCTTGGAATACCATATTACGCCGCCCAGTGAACAGCTCTGCCTAGATCTAGAGATGCTGAGATAAGGGGCCGGGCGGATGCGAGTGTGGGTGGTGCCCAAACGCCGAAATGTCTTTGAAACAATGTTACATTCTGTATAATTTAATTGAAAAAAAAACGATAAATAGATGTATATATATATATATATATATATATATATATATATATATATATATATAAGTAAATCTTATGATTATTTGGCCAATCGATTTAACAAAACGCGAAAATAATAAACCATAAAAAATAACGTGTTCTCAGATTAAATGTGTGTAGTTATTTAGAATCACTTGAGCAAAAACGATGTATCGATACTTTTGAAAGTAGGTAACTCGAACTAATAGATATTTTTGAGCGATCTCTAAAAATGTTATGAAAACACCTTTAAATATTATGTATTTTTTAATATCTACTTAGTGAGTCTTGGCTGCCTGACTGCCTCTAGTTAATATTTTCACTCCTCCCCATTTTTTTCAACCTATTACGCCAATTTTGGATTCTACGGTTCTCGGGTTCTTTTCTATTGCATTGAAAGTCTGACAGCTTAAAACTTGAAATTTATTTAATAGTTTATATATATAACTACATTTCATCAAGGTATAATTTAGGAGACTGAATATATATGTATATATATATATGTTGCGCATGCCGAAACCAATCGTGCGTGCTGCACAGTGAATTCGGTACGGCAGAAAATCTATAAGAAATTTGTCGAAACAATGCATGAGAAACTTTTAATGTTTAATATTTCTACAAAAAAATACATGGTAGCAAATCAAATGTGATGGTGAATGGAGATGAAAGTGTAACTAAGTGGAATATAATGGTAAATAATGAATGCTTCAAACAGGTGATTGAGTTTGTGTATTATTTTGGGAAGTGTGTTATTTACTGGGGACGGGAAAATTAATAATGGTACTCGGAATATAGTTATAGCCAATAAGAATATGTCACACGAAGCAAGACTTGCGTACATAATGGAGTTTTGGTGCCAACACTAATGGATGTATTGCTTGAAATGAATGAAAAAAATGCATTTCGCTCATGCACTGAAAGTGAAACGCCTGGCTTACGAAGAATTAACAATTTAGAAGCGAATGTAGAGCTGTTCGATAGAATTTGTGTAGAATATAGGCCCGAATTAAAATTAAAATAATAAAACAATTACATACTACAATTGATTTGTCTACACTCGGGAAACGCCGTGTTTTATGATTATTAATTATAAAATAAAATCAAGAAATACATTTTTGTATATTAAATGCATTAATGTCTTGTCCAGCACATGAAAATATCAACAAAATTGCTCAATTCTTGAAAAGTGCAAACTCGTTGCTTTATTCACGAATTGGGCAAATTTTCTGCCTAATGCGTGTGAATATAATTAAATCAAATTTGATTTAGTTCCAAAAACTACCACCAAAACGCTACCATTTACTTGGCTCAATGCATGAATTAGGTAATTTTTGGCTTATTTCAAGTTTAATTAACCATTTCACTGATTCGTTGTATCATATATATCAAACATTTATATATGATAACCATAGTTGATAAGCAAGATGATTTATTTTAAAGTATAATTTAGTTACTCAATATAGATAATATATGAATATATTTGGTGCAATAGCATAAAAACTTTTAACAGTTTGACACATAGGTCAGTTGCTTATATCTACGATCTGTAATCATAACCGTTGACCAATACATTTATTTTTGAGAAATCTATTTATCTAAGTGGAACGGAATAGAAATGGAGAGATAAAATATATAAAACCACTAAACATTTCAACAGTACGTATATTAAAGATTTCAACCGTTTGTAACGCAAGCTGAAATTTTTGCAAAAAAGATATTTGTTCGGAAATAAAAAATAACACACATAAAAATAACAGAATGCTCAACACGTTTTACAACATAGTAGAAGCATGCAATAAAATTGATCGACTCCATAATGTAACACTTACAATATGATTTAGATAAAAAAACAAAGTCAGTAAACATCTTTATTCAGTTTTATGGCGAAAGTCATGTCCGGCCACGTTTATTTTTTTTTACGATTCATTTTATTATTGTTCCGATCTTTAACTCAAAAAGACCGCAACGGATGACCTGTAATATTTTCTAGATAAAATGTATTTATATATCAGTCTTATGTATAGTTGTAAAATTCCTGTTACTGCAGTGATTAATAAAAGTATCGTTTACTCTCTTATTTCGTCAATATTCTTTCAAAATTTTAGTATTAAAATGGACCAATAAACGCCCACAATCCATTAAACAAGATTTGTTAGAAAAACGTGAATAATGAATACAGTAAAAAAATACGCCAGTTTATGAGTTTTTTTTTTGTAATATTAAATTAACAATATTAGATATTAATATTCAACGAATAAATTACTATTCAGCCAAGGAATAAAGAACCAGCACTGTTTACTAGACCCCGTCCTACCCGGAGGCATGAATATACCGTCCGACTGAATTTTTAAATTAGTATCCATAATCTATATATATAAATAAGTGTGTTTGTTGGTTTGTTTGTTTTATACAAATCTTCACTTTTATTCCAAACTTGATAAAATTTTGCGCACTTGACTTTCTAAATAACAGGAAAATTACTATTTATATTTAGTTTTTAAAAAACTACCTCCATCCCCTTAAATGAATCCCGTTCACTCCGGGTACTTCAACTAATTGAATATAAAATAAGGTAAAATATTTACTTGATAAATAAAATATGTTTAGTGTAAAAAAAGTAAGTCTTTCCGTTTCTATCAAATATACTTCCCAAATACCCAAACTCATCTACTTGTTACAAACATTTATTACCTACAATTATTTTGCACGGTGTCTTGCTTTCCTCTTCAAATACCATCGAATACCCTTTCGACTTATTTACATTCATAATAAGGTCACTTTCCTTGCATACATCGAACATTCTACTCACTAGTCTCTGTAATTCTTGTTCATTATTCGCCATTAATATTGCATCATCGGCGTACAATTATCAGCATACAATCAAATCGCCTATTTTCGCTCCTACATTCATATATTCCAATTCTTTCATATAATTATCCATACACAAGTTGAAGAGCCATGAAGACATTAAAATATATTTAATGCTATAATGACATGCATGATCGTCGTACATATGAAGAAATAGACTTTAATTATTTTTATATCTATATTAAATACATAGAATTAAGTTTATAATAATACATATTATGCCAGTTTATAATTTTGTAAAGATACCAGATTTAATTCAGGGACCGTAAAATATCGGTGTACTAGTGTGCCTACTCTCCTCTATACTACAATCTGTCCGATGGCAAATTGTACCATTTAACAAATGAAGTGTACATTTATTCGGTGGAGTTTAAGATCCGATTTAAAAATAAGTATTCGCACATTCTCGGGAAGTTCTCGATAAGAAGTTAGAAAGGGCGGGGCCGGCCGCCACTAGCCATTGTTTTACGGTTGTTAAGACAATTAAAATACACTCTTTTAAACGGGCCATAAATCAGAAGTAATTAACGACAATTCCCAAGACGACGAGGGTACGAAATAGGCGTGGTTTGGGGCTCTGCTAAGTGGCCTCGCTTCTTATTGTTACAAAACTGGTCGGAATTATGCATCATTTGACCACGCGCCACTCTTAAATTCTGAAGACTGAAAATATTATTCCGAAATCTATACAAAAAGTAGTATATCTATTTTAAAAGATCATAACTTTTAATTTATCTAACACAAACAAGGCACTGTGTGTGTATTTGTATATTAGTTTAGTTATATTTGTGAGTAGCAATGTTTATTATTTAATATCTAATAATTTTTTGTGGTTTCCACATTTTTTAAATGACTGATTCGGCTATTTACGTGAGTCAATATAACATATTTTTACGTTTATTAACTTTTTATAAAAATAAAATAAGACGTTCTCATGTGCTTATCATTAAACTGACATTTATAAACAAGTTTTTAAATATTTAAATAAATTTAATGAAATAAATATTTTAAACACTAACTTGATTATTTCCCCGGTCGAGGATAAAAACCTCCAACCTCATGGACACTACGCATCATTGTCACTCTGTATATGACTAGCATGACGAAACACAATGCACTTTCTCAGAACTATTTTGTAACCTCACGTTTCGTGTTAATTATTCTCAATTTTACATTATTTTAAGCTATTCATTGAGTTTTGGAAAATTTTTATCGTAAAAATCTACAGTGTGACATATATGTACATGATCATAACATACAAAATACAATGTACATGATTAAATAATTATAAAAAAAACCAGTCGGCAGCACAGCAGTCGGCAGAACACTGCTATCAAATACACAAACTGTTCGATATATAATAATCTTCATCCTCGCAATTAGTTTTATTTTCTAGTACACCTGCGACAAATCTTCATGATATTCCGAAGTAACGAGATATTGCATGTTGTTGTGAAATTATAATTCATGCAAATTAATATTCTCCTTGTAAGCACGAAAAAATATAAAATATAATGATATTATTAAATATACGAAAATTAATTTCAGTCGTGTCATTTTTTTATATACGCATCAACATGTTTATTATTTCAGATATACCTGTAATCTTAACTAAATCTAACATATATGTTTAATGTTAAATTTAACAAGAAATTCTCGTGTAAACTTTGTGTTATATAAAGTACTTCTACATAGTTACAAATCGCGTATTTTTTTATGTTTTGAAATTTAATATTTCATGTAGTTTTATAATATGGGTTAAATGTCGTTCTTTACCAGTCTAAAAAATCTGGGTGTTTTAAAAAATTCGTGTTAATTACAATTATTATGTAATTTTTATATACTTTTAACAATAAATCCAATCAATGCAAACACGCACATTTAAAGTGAACTAAATAATATTTTTAGATAAAATATTAATATCTACTAAAATATCGATTTCAACACTTTTTTATTACTTGAAGCAATTTAAAATATTAAAATTATATAAAAATCCACATTAAGTTTGCATGTGGTGAGTCAACAAATGGAGGAAACCATTACACACGCACAACATCGCAACCGCAGCCCTGCACCGGAAGTATCCAGCAACGGTATTCACTTAAAAAAACTCACCTTGTATGAGTACAACTTGTACTGACGTACGTTGAGTACCGGTGCTTGTACGGAAGTGAAACATGGACTTTTACAGAAATCATGATAACAGTACTCAACGTAGTCTGATGGACGAAGGAAAAGTCCACGATGGGAATTTAACTACGTGAACAAAGTGAACATGAGTAGATACGTAACCAAATGAATCTCAAAAGTGCCAGGTACCGGGAGCCTAAGTAGAAATATCACTGGGTTGGGCACTTGATAATACATAACGGGTGGGCTAAAAAGTGAGGACCTCTGACCGGAATGTAAAATATCGATGACGTACAGACAGTGAACCCACGATACTAGTAAAAGATAAACTTTGGAAGGTGTTAGGAATGACGATGAGTGAATCAACCTACATATTATATTATACATTATGATATCGAATGTTGTACGATTTATAAGGTCTACTTCAAACTGTGTAGAGTTTTTCGGGCTTCAATCTCTCTGGCTGAGGATACGGGTATGATCGAATGCATATATGGCGCATATGCTATATTCCCTCTAAGGCGTGCGGGCGTGCGCGCGCACACGTTTTGGCATCGGTTTTTAACTGGAGTTCTCCATGTGCGGTTTTGTATCGAAGGTTGGCAATCGTGTTTCTTTATTCTTTATAACATTAACATTTCGGACATTGAATCACTTTCTGAGTCAGTGGCGTAACTATGCCAATGTAACCAATGCAGTGCATTGGGACCCACGATAGATAGGGGTCCAAAAAGTTTGCGGCTTACAATCCATTGATGTTTTTGGCATTGTCCATACTTTTCCCGATAATAATAGTAATCCATATCAAGAAATGAAATTACAATATTAAAAAAATCGTTTTTTACTATATTACGAAAACACTCATATTATATAAAAAATTCTCAATCATATTACGTAAAACATTATACATATCAAATATTTTACTCAGTAGAAGTACCCCGCTAATAAGTCGAGTTGGAGACCAGACCATTGCCGTAATATAAAAATTGCGTTAAAGCGAACTGAGTGTTTTATAAATTACTTAAGATCACTTATGTTTTTTTTTTATACAAGTATGAATATTATATGGGTTAATAAACTATTTTTGTTATATTTGTTTGATAAACCACGCAGTACTAAATTCGTATATCTTTTTTACACAATACTTATTTAGGGTGCCTTTTTCTCCATTCAGCATTGGGGACCAATTTTTGTAGTTACGCCACTGTTCTGAGTACCACATAATGAGTTGTAAATATCATATGTATCATTGCGTTGAATGTGTCCAAAGATAACTATTAATAGTTATCTTGACTTATTTATGCATCTTCTTACATCTTTATTATTAATATGGTAAACCCAGGACAGTAGCCTTATACTAATATGATAATGTTTTTCTAATTTTCTACCTCAGCGCACAAATAATAATATTTATCCTTAAAATTGCACCAACGATTTTTTTTGCGCATAGCGTATATGTCACATCAATATTCTTAATTATTAAAAACATAGATATATGTGTGATATTTTAAATACGAATTAAATGTATTAATTAGAAAGATATACACATATATATGCACACACATATATATATATATATATATATATATATTCATTTTATCGAAAAATATTGTTGTTGCTACCGGGATTCGAACCTAGATCTCTTTCGATCCGGGGAACGTACATTAACCGATTATGCTACAGCACACAGTAAATTGATGACAAATTTTCGAATATATATGCTATACTTTTCAAATTAATACATTTATCATTCCATTATTTGAAAGCCATCTACTTTATTTTTACAGATTGGAGGAAATCCAAGTTCGAATCCCGCTAGCAACAACAATATTTTTCGATAAAATTGATTTTATATGTATATCTTTCTATTTTTTATTTATTATCTTAGTTTAATAACCACAATTGAGTTTAAAAAACATCTACCGGTTTCGGAAAACATCTTTTCCTTCTTCAGGATATGTCAAAAATGTTTTGACATATCCTGAAGAAGGAAAAGGTCTTTTCCGAAACCGGTAGATGTTTTTTAAACTCAATTGTGGTTATTAAACTAAGATAATAAATAAAAAATATGAATCTTAACCACCAAGTTAATATTGCTAATTTTAAAAGTAGTATATCTTTCTAATTAATATATTTAATTTGTATATAAAATATTCTCAATATTTTTCAACTTACCTAAGCTCTTGTGCAATGTACTCTACACAGAAGATTCAGAACGGCTGTGAAAGCTGATTAATATTTTTCATTGTTGCATGGTAAAAATACATACATTAAACACAATGAGAGAATAAGAAATCATTACATAATTATACTTTTAAAATTAGCAATATTAACTTGGTGGTTAATATTGCTAATTGCAATTAACCACAATTGGTTAAACTCAATTGTGGTTAATAAAACTAAGAGAATAAATAAAAAATATAAACATTACATAATTATTAGATATTTATGTAAAAACCTATTTTGATTAATTTTTTCGACATACATTTTTAAATGCCCTGCTCGCATCTCTCATTCTGATGTAAAGCTGAAGGTATTCCGCGAATCACATTGTCGCCGCTGTACAGCAGAGTGTTGAATGAATTGAAAGGCATCTGAAAGACTAATGACTCCTGGAATCGAAAACGTTTCGCTTTAAAGATGTCTTAAAGAAATAAGAGAAATTAGTTAACTGAGTCACATCCACGAGGAAAACGCGCGAATAAAAATGATACATATGTAAAAATAAAAATAAATATTTACGATATCCCATTTTTAAATAAAAGTGTAAACATAAATATAGTACTTTCTATATTTCTATATCGCTTTAACACAATACTGTTTTTAACAAACACGCAAAACACAAAAGTTTCCAATATCATTCAAAGCATGCACGGATTAATCCTCTGTGTTTTGTATTCACCAAATAATATTTATAATATATTTATTATTTATATAATAGTATAATACATATAAATTTAAAACAAACTTTACGTTACTTTATCGCGGTATCCAAAATAATTTATGTAAACCGATAAATATTTTTTAAGTGTATTAATTCGTAAAAAACGGTATTCATTGTTTGTCATGAAGCCTTAACTTATAATGAATAATTACCATTAAATTCATTGTATTTGATTTTATTTGCGATTCTTATAACGTTGCTAACAAAACCAATCAAATATCATAAGGAAAAAAATTGTTTGAATAATGTTAAATGGAAGTTTATCTTAATTAAGTGAACGTAAAAATTCACTTCTTGGCCGCCTTCAAAATTTATTAAGGAAGTTTCTCGTTGCTCTATATTTTGATAAAGCAACCATTTCACATTAAAAGTTTTTCGAAATAAAGACAAATAGTCTTTTGAGAATTCTTTCATAAAAGATGCTTCAAAATATTATTATTATTTTTATATTCTTCGAATAGCTGGTCCATCCGTGCTTTTAAAATAAATTTAATTTGATTTTTTTTTATTTAATTTAGATTTAAATGCCACAAATACGACGCTTATATCGCATCAAAGAGATGCAAATGAAAATTAAATGATAAAATTTCACGATTATATGAATTAAAAATGTATGAAAATATATAGGTTGGAAGTACAATAGTATAAGACGCCAGAAGCTCTATCGACATAAAAACCATAGTAACGATAAAACCAATTATTTATGCAAAAAATAAATCTTAAATAAATATAAATACGAAAAGGCTGATCATTTATACCTAAAAATGTCTAATATCTAGAATATGGCCTTTTTCCGGATTTTTGAGAAAAATATAGTTACTCGTAGAATTAATTACTGATATCAAAAATAAAATAAAAAATATCTGGCCGCAAGTAGGTACACATTTAAAAAGTTATTATATTTTAAAGTTTACAATTTAAACATACATTTTGACATATGAAGTGCTTTATCTGTGGATATGATGAATTCACTCAAATCATAAACAAGTCAGAAACATTATGAATACATACTAAATTCTGAGATTTTTTTACAAAATGCATGGTTTCTGACGGAATTTTATTTTTATACTAGGTATTTGGGTTAAATTTGTTAGTTCGGGTGGTTAGGTTAATTTAACTAGATTTTACAATCCGATGATGCCCATACATACCTATCTATTGATGATGGTATATTTTTTTGATTTTTTATTTGATTATGGTACGGTATTATTATGATTATTATATTATGGTTTTTAAGAAAAACTCTGAAGCAAGATATTTTTTACTTGAGGGTCATTTTTTCTTATTTTGACGTAGAATACCCGTTTATGGGAAGCTCCGCCTTTTTCAGAAATTTTAGAAGTTAATTGTAGTAAAGTGTTTCAAATGTCATAAATTCATATAACGAAATTTCTAAACTTAAGTGTCTTTACTTTTTAAATACTTGCGACCTAATAATTTTTGAAATCAGGCCACTCATCAAGTTGGTCTAGTGGTTAATACGCTGGCATAGTGAACTAGTGGTCCGGGGTTCGCGCCTGGTTATAGAAGACTAGCAAGTTAGTCCTATTATTTTCACAGTACAAGCGTTTATCTTAGTTTAAAAATGGTAATAATAATTATGTGACCTGTATTCCGTGAACGCATCTCTATTTTCTAAAAAAAATTTTAACGAAAATATATTTTTTTGTAAATTTCCGAGTAAATACCATATTTTCGATATATGCACCTAAAAACTATACGAGAGAGAAACCTGGACAAAAGACAATTACTAGAAGGAGAAATATAGAATAAAAGCATTCGAGATATCCTGCTAGAGAAGGATGGAAAGAATATACTGAATTGAGAGAATTGAATTATGAATGAGGATATTCTGAAGAGAGTGCAAGTAGTCAATAATCATCGAAAATTAATGCAAACATTCTAAGACATAATCTAAGTATACCTCAGAAATATATTGAGAGCAAAAAACAGAGGAAAGCCTCGATAACTTTTAAGTAGTGTCCAGGACAGAGATAAACGGCGAACATTACACCAACAAGAACACAGTTCTTAAATATAAACAAAGAAGAATAGATAGACATTTACAAAAGAAATATGTGAAAATACTCCATCAAAAAAATTGAAAAACAACGTTGTGAAAATATTATCCAAAATTTTACATTTTTAAGCTGAATATCGAGTTTTCAGTATTTTAGACTTCATTAACAAATGCAACGTATGAGGCCATTACGTGGATACGATTATCGACCGTACTCATCTCACCAGCCTCCGGAATATCAATCATTTAATCAAGTAATAGCTCCTGCATCCGCCGCGGTTCGTATGGAAGGCGCCCGCGCCTACGGAATGTTATTTACTTTTGCTGCAGGATTATTTCAGTTATCCCGTGAGCGAATAAAACTTTCAGAGTCAGGGGTGAAGCTTTTTATTAGATGTCGGCGGGGCCCATAAAAGTTTCACATGCAAATTATATCGCGGAAAATCCTTTTCGAATTGAATTTGTTTTTGGAGGTTGAATGCAAAGAGAAGGCTTTCGAGGCGGGATGTACTTTAGCCGTTTGTGATGATGAAATAAAATTATATGACGCTTAATCGAAAACTGTTATTACGTTATTTGGGTTATGTAAAGACGCCACTCTCGATCTGCTGAACCTCCTTAAAAATATAAAGGTATCTTTACAATACTAACTAAAGTTCGCATCTTACATTGGAAATGGTAAAATATTGCTTTTAAATAAGTCTTAGAAAACATTTATATTATTTACATTCATGTATTATTTTGAATCTAGGGGAATAATATTGCCCTTATCTTAAGATCAAGTAGCTGAGTGTATACATTTATTTTTAATACAAATTAAATGTATCAATAAGAAAGATATATAGATAATTTATCGAAAACATATTTTTGTTGCCACCCGAAAATAAAAATATTTTTGTCGGGGTAGTAACAGAAATACTTTTTTCGTTAAATTGATTTTATTTGTATATATTTCATATTGACATATTTAATTTTTATTAAAAATATCTCAGAACTATGTTTTAAAAAACTGCGACTTCACAATAATAATATGTTCTTCTATATATGTTGTTAAGAATACATATATATGTTAAGAATAAGTAGATAATAGGTACATACTAAATTAATATAGGTATAAATATCTAGGTACGATGTTTATATTTTTAATCTAGGTAGGTACACATACATTAATTTATTTTATTTATGCAATATGTTCTCCCTCGTGACTGTTTCTTGATATTTAACTTTTTTTGTGGATGTGATATCAGCTCTTTTCACAACCCCTAACCTAGTGGACTAGGTTTTTTTGTTAGGGTTTTCCATCCCTTACCTAGGTCGTTCCAGATTTAAGTAATTCGTTGTCCAGCAGACTGAGCTACAATAGCGATGCTAAGAGATGGACTATTTTGACTGCGGTCATGGACTTCATATTTATAGTCCTATAAAGCCATTGAAGAAGAAGAAATAGTAATTTATATATCATTATAGAGCCGGCTAAAAGAGCACAAAAGACAATTTTTAGGGTAATAAATGGTCATTCTTTTAGATATCCATCATGTCTTATATGTAAAGAGTACAATACGCTAGACATAAGACAAATCTATATGTTGAGAATCGTCCAATATTTCCATGCTAATAACAACTCACCCCAAGCAATAAATCATGGACACAACACAAGACAAACAACGAACATCTACACGCCAGTTTCAAGAACAACAACGACATTTTATCAAAGATTCTACATGTTCTTAACTCTGAAACTGTACAACACACTCAGCACCAACTGAAAATTGTTCATTTCCTATAAGATTACACAAATATGGACCCAATATATAATCCAATTGGGTAGAGATAAATCAAAAGCAGTGCAACATTACAATATAATCACTATACAATATCTGCACTAATAAATCACCTTGGTTTTACAACACTCTCACTCCAAATATTAAATATTATTTTTTTCTCTATTTTTTTTATTTTTTTTTTTTATTCATGGCTTTATTCATCTTTCTAATTTAAATTAAATAACACCACAACAGTACCAAAAAAAAACTAACTACTTTAACACAGATGGCAATCTAGCAAAGTATTCAGGACAATACTCTATATATCAGAGGTGGAGTCTACTCCATCCCACACAATAAACTACGAATAGTATACTTAATAGCAATATAATTGTATCTTATGTTTATCACGTCATATTATAATATTTTATATTCACCTCTGTCACAACAAAAACATGTCAACAAAGTTTAATAAATACATAATTATTATATCATTATATACCTATTAAAAATCATCTTGCATTAACCATAAGTTTTATACAACATTAACATACAAATATAGTAGTAATATATATATATATATATATAAGAGTATTTTAATTTTATTATTAATATTGTAGTATGGAAACCATTTTACTTTAAATTGATCAAAGTGGTTTTTACAAAGTTTGTTAGATTTTAAAATGAATCAAATATATTTCCTACATTAAATATTCACGAAAGTGACTTCAGGACTAGTTGAATAGTTGCATCGAAATAAAGGTATATTGTATATATACGGTAACATGTGTCGAAACGTCGGTCAAGGATTTGCCTCAAAAGAAAAAAACCATCTAAATAAAACGCAATCTAACCTAGAAGAGACACCAGTTTTCATACACTGATACTCGCAGAAACCTTAGAGCAATTTAAATATCAATTCGTCTTTTCGCGTTTTTACGAAAATTTGAGTTTTTATTATTCATTTATAACAGAAGTTATACATTAGATTAAACTTTTTTTGAAATAATTACTCTGAAACTGAATTTTCCATAATTATTATTACAAGCATTATTATAAAGACCGCGACCATTAAATTCATTTTACGCGTGCCACAAATTGCCTTAATACGTAAAATCTTGCATATGCTAAATGTATTTTCTTATAATCTTGATACCAAGATTACGGAGACAAATCTAGACTTAGATAAATAAACTTATAAACTGTTAAATTTGCACGACATATTGTCAATTTTCGACGTTTTTAAAATACTTTGTGTTTTAGTAAAACTAAACAATTAAAAATAATATATTATATTTACTCACATGGTCTATTTAAAACTATATTTTATATCAAAAACGCAATAATTTATTACTAAATAATATTTGTATCATTCCTATAAATGTCTATTTTTTATTGTTTTTATTTGCTTCATTCTGCCGCTCAATCCACCAATAGCGATCATGGCATCCATCGCTTCCTTATTTTTTTAAAACTGGTTAATATGATTGGCAGATAGAGAAATTAAAAATAATAGATTATGTTAATTAACATTGCTAATCATATGTGTTTATGTAAACGCCTTAGATAGCTGGTTCCCAGTTTTCCGATTAACAATAAGCACACATATGAACTGGACTAACCTCTTTAGTTTTACTGTCTTTCTGGTCCGATGTTATTGTTTTTTTAGCTGGGTTATCTTCTTTAGATTTCGATCGACCGAAGCGCGCACTGGTGGTTTATTTGGACCGCTGGACTGGGCGAAGCACGGGATATAATAAGAATGACGCTTGTCGGTTACCGTCTTCTTAGGTTCCGAAAAAAGGCGGCAATACTCACACACACACATGTACATTATTATAAATCAAGAAACCCAGTGGTACTAATCGAAGTAACAAGGCGCGAAAACAGTATGGTTCGGATCTCTTCATGACTTTTCCTCGACTAAAACTCTCCATATTTAATGATCTTCGTTTATTAAGTACATAATACCACATGATGGTCTTTCAATTATTTAGTTATTTTTGCACATAATTTTTTTACGCATCATTTAAAATTGTATTGTAAGAATGTCTGTACGAGAAATTAATGTATTTGTGATAAAGTTGAACTAAGAAAATGACTTGAGTTTTACTCAAAGAATATTAATATATGTTGACAAGTTGAGTGAAATATTTTAAGGACATACCTAACCAACATTCATGCAATATTCAAAATATACGAGACGTGAATAATAAATAATGCTGGAGTTAAAAGTTCCGTATTTTTATGGAAGATTTTTTTATCATGTCTTTATATATTTTTTCTTCAATAAAAAGTTTTTCTTCTGTGTAAATTATTGAGTTTTTCATCATCGAGCTAGATGGATGAAATATCCGTGATATATGCTTGATGCATATTAATTTCGTAAAAATATATAGAATATAGGAAATTTATGCCTACACGTATTATAAGATTCACTAATTCTCGCAGATAAAATAAGAGTTAGAGTAAATTTATTACTTTTTACGTGTATGTACCAACATATTGGACATATATAATTAACTATTTGAATAATGATTTTTTTACATTAAGTATAAGTATGGGGATTATGAAGACGTTATAAAAAAAATGCGAGACCGGAATCGGCGAGGTTACCAATTATAGTATAAAAGTGCATTTATATTTCATATATTTCACCCAGCGTTCACGTGTTCGATTGATCATGAGCGCGGAGATGTATTATGTGAGCGTGTGTGGCTAGACTAAAGCAGGTTGCAGATGAGAAAGACTACTACGACACGTAAATGCAGAACTTGTGGTCGGAAAGACGGGGACGAGAGACGGAGTCGCCCTAACACAAGGAACCGAATATACAATAACAACAAGTAATTTTACAATAACTTCAAGTTAGTTAGTTAGTGACGAGCACACAGCAGGACATCCATTCTCCTTGAAAGATCAATAATCATAAACAATACACACAGAAAAGTCATGCTCTGAGGTATAGAGTATAGGGTGAGGGGAGGAGACAGATAGGTAAAGTAAACATAGTGGAGCATTTACACACGCGCATGGCGATCGGTGGATCTGTCATAAATATCTAACAACACTCTTATCTTTCTAATCTTCATGTATGCACCTAAAACCTAGACACTCTACAATAGCGACAAGCGTAAAATGGACGCCTTCGAAATTTATTGTTGGCGAAGGATGTTACGCAAGTAATGCCTCAATTACAAATCCAATCACAGTAAGCCTTATCTACAACAGTGAACATAAGATTCTTCCATTTTTTTGACCATATTATGAATCAAAGCAACAGCAACACAATAAGATTACCCTGGAAACAACCTTGCGCCAAAAAAGACCTGGAAGTGTACCACAAACGTGGATAGATAGATAGATACGTTTAATCCGGCTAGAAAGAGACTGGAGTCAACTGCGAGGGTGACCTGAATATCAACTGATTAAGGTCACTATATATCAATAATGACATAAGAAGACCCTCAAATATACTTATCACAGTATTACTAATGAATTTAGCGCAGGGTTATTAAGTTGTCAATAAGTGTTAAGAGTTTTGAATATAATGTTTATACGTGTACAGAAATCAGACATTAAAAGTTAGTTGAATGACTTGAGTAGGTAAACGCTTGAAATATGACTTAACTTTACGGAATCAAATATAATACGACTCGTCTTAAACTTTGTACGGCTTGCGGGCTCGAAGTGATTTCCTAATATTTACAGCCAAGAGTCTTGAATTACTAACAAACTAAAAGTTAGTTAATAAGCCCATATCATTTTATAATTTGGTATTATATTAATAACTAGCAACAAACAATCAGAAGATACACAAAACAGAAAAACTTTAATTGTGTCCGTTATCCCATATTTAAAGCCTAGTGAAATATTAATAATAAACTAAGTCAAAATAAACTTCCCGTTTATATTTTACGTACTCAGATTACCACTTCATATTATCATAGTACCCAGGCCGAGAGTACAGTGATGGAGTTTATGAATTTTATAATCAATAAGTTCTATTTATTTTTGTTGAAATTATTTTATGATTTTATATGACTTGAATTATATTTTTCTGAACACAAATTCTTTTCAGTATCTTAGTAAATATATTGTTATGAAAATAGTGGTATTTAATATTGTAATTATTAAATACAGGTTGTAACAGATCTAGTACACAATATATGACTAAATTATAACTCGAAAATGTCCAAGGAATATGTGAAAATTCTGCCCTGTTACGGAAAATATTATTATTAAAGAGAACACATTATTATTGTGAAGTTGTAATTATTCAGAACATAGGTCTATAATATTTTTAATACAAATTACATATATTAATTAGAAAGGTATAGATATAAAATCAATTTTATCGGAAAATATTGCTATTGCTACCGAGATTCGAACCTGGATCTCTTCCAATCCGAGGAAGGTGTATTAACCGATTTGATATTCCGTAAAAATAATGAAGATAGCTTTCAAATAATGGAACTATAAATGTATTAATTTGAAAAGAGTAACATATAGGTTCGAAAATTTGTTGTCAATGCTATAGCATAATCGGTTAATGCACGTTCCCCGGATTGAAAGAAATCTAGGTTCTAATCCCGGTAGCAACAACAATATTTTTCGCTAAAATTGATTTTATGTGTATATCTTTCTAATTAATACATTTAATTTATATTGAAAATATTATTGTTTGAAATTTTTACAAAATCGTGTTAAACTTGAAGTTTACGTACTTCGAAATACATACATGCGAATTTTTTTCATTATTAATCTATACCTTTGCATCCGACCCTAAATTGTCTCACAATAAAGTGAAAAACTATTAAACCTAATAGATTTAACAAATAAATAAAAATAAAGTTTATTTCTACTGAAACATTTATTTTGCGAAAGTTAATGTAAAAGTCAATAAACATTAATTAGTTTAATATTTACTTCATATAAAATGCAATAGACAATTTTTAAATTGACGACTTAGCGATGATGAATATCGAACCCTGATTTATTTTAATGAAAATAAATATCGATTTCATAATTTTATTATTACCAGTAGTTAATTTTTTTTTTCAGAACACAATTATTAATAAAACACTTTTAAATAACGTATCACATCGATCTTCAACAAAACGGACAAAATAATCGGAGAATCTAGATCACAGATCACAAAAAGTGGAAACAGTAGACCTCAAAATGTGTATGTGTTACTTTAAATATTTAGAACTAAGAAAGGTGACAATACGTGACTCGTACCAACAACACATTTTGAATTATTTTATATAATATCAAACAAATGGTATTCAAATATGATTCTCGAAACGAGGGCGTGACCAGTGACTTATAAAAATAGGTAAGATTTTTACCCTTCAACCACCAAGACACTCTTCACGACATTCTTCAAAACTGAAATTCCCAAGCGTTCCACTAAAAATTCACATTCGCCGAATCTTTTTCGAGTTTATTTTTTAAACTTAACAGCTAGTATTTTTGAAGAAAGAAATTGTTTGTTTCCTAAATAGTGTCTAGACTTCTAGGTACATCAAGTCTTTACATAATTTGACTAGTCACGTAGCTGTCTCGTACCACGAAATACCAATAAATTATGCTGTTGAAATTCAACCTTGGCCTTTTGACGTAAGAGTTTCATCGCAAAATCATATTTTTTGCAGCCACAATGAAAAGTTACCCACGTTTATATTTTATCATGTAAATTTTTTTTTTTACTGATTTCACTCATTACTGTTAAAAAAATAATGATATTCGCTACGTTTTATTTCTCATTTTAGCCTTTTGTAAAGTAAGTCTGTCTAGATCCATGACAAGTCACAATTCGGTTGATGTTGTACATATGTTTTTTCATCTTCCAGTATACAAAACCATCCTATTTGATTATACCTTAAAGGCATTTTTATTATTAAATCGCATCGCTTCGAATATTGAGACACCTCACTTAAACGAAAATCAGGTGAGGGTTGATATTTAATTTGTTTTTAAAATGTAACCCTCGGTACTTATATACATCACCGTTGTTATGTTTTTACATAATGTAATACAATTTCATAATCAAAAGAGTAGGTATGCATGCACAAAGGAGTTCATGTATCAAGTCATTGATTTATGAAAGAGAAATCTGGAACCCGCTAAGCTTTAAAGGTAGATAAATTCATATATGTGCCATTTATTATAGAGTGAAAAATATACAAATTATTTGCAAATGCGAACCTATTTTAGTATAGTGTACTCGTATACAATTGAGAAAAGTTCACATAGATGATTTGGTTATATGGAACGAAGTGTGAAGTGGATGATAAAAAAGACGACACAAGTTTAATTGGTATCAGAGAATATATGCCAAAAACCTGACATAGCCAAGTAAACCATATATTGTGAAAAAGTCGTATTAGAAGCCTCAAAAAAGCCACAAAAGTAAAGGCAGAAGAGGCGATATTTGTCTATCATAACTGAAAAGGATGGCGTTCTATCCTTTTTACCCACCCCTGTACGGTGGGATCAAAAGTAGGTAGGTACAGGTTGATATTTTGGTCATGGTACTTCAATAATATTTTGTGTACCAATTATTTCATTCCCTATCCATAAAATAATTAAACAAATCTATGTACATATTGTAATACTAAAAATATATATACTAGCAACAAATTTGTCAATGGCCGACTGTACAGTACCATGATTAAAAAATGTACCTATAGATTATATTATAATCCATGTGCTCATATTTTATACGACATTAATGTTCCTATTTGTTATATTCACAATATGTTGAATCTAATTATATAATCGTAGGCATATATATACGATATTAGACGTTGATTATCCATATTGCATTATCTTTCTGTGTGTCACGCATTAGGAAATTGATATTGGAGTGAAATGTCCATTTCATTTACATATTTATTAGGTATATACATGATCTTTTTATTCTAAAGGCTCATTTTTTTATCAGGAAACAAGTACATTTCTATATAGTCAAAAATTTATGATATTTTATAAAATCTTGGACAGTATAGTCTTAAAATTATTAAATTTTTTCACAGAAATCATCTTTTAAAGCGAGTTTTAAACACTTCTAAATAAATAAAATAATAGGATGACTTTACAAATTATTTTTGTAATGAAAATAAACTTTTTAGAATACACCATTTGGGATGGATAGAGTTCAAGTTACCCATAAATGTTTTTTAGAGAATATTTTGATGTTAAAAAAACCTAAATATCTAGATCATCTAGAAGCCCACTCGCTACGGTGCGGGATTGTATCCAGTTAGTAGTCGGTATCCCTGTTGAAGAATGTGCACTCAACGGTTGAATCACAATTGTGTAATTGATGGAGTTCAGTTCGTAGATCGTTATCTTCCCCAATAGTTATGCGCGTTGTTCAATGTTTGCCGACATCAAAGGTCTCAGGTATCAACTGTAGACATCTGAGCCAAGGAGTGTCATTTAATCAGGATGCTCTCATTATTTGTCAACCGAAATCAATGTTGATAGATTGACAGCGGCACGGCTTTTTATATGATTGGAGGCCTGGCCGCCATCAGCGCGGACGATCAGCGGGCCATTTAGACTCAATTGATTATTTTGATGTATTGATTACACCTCACCAGCAACGGAGAGTGATGAATTAATTAAAACTAAATTTATTAATTTTAATATATATTTTTTCGTGTCGTGTCGTTACTTTGCTCAAAAATGTAAGACTCTGTTATTTTTGGGGATATACAGATCTATCGTTCCTCGAATAATCGTTTTCTCGCATGTATCGTTTATTTTTTCTAATCACGAATTAATTTCATACAAAACACTTTATTATTAAGGACACGTTGATACAACATATATTATTATTATTTATAAAAATGAATTGATAATTCTGGCATCTGCAAGTCGGTTTACTCAAAGGTATTTGAGATTCTGTAAAAATAATGTAGATGGCTTTCAAATAATGGAACGACAGGTGTATTAATTTGAAAAAATGTAACATATAGTTTCGAAAATTTGTCAAGAAAAATACTGGCGTTATAGCCCAAAGGTAGTGCACTTCCCCGGATTGGAAATGAAGATCCAGGTTCGAATCCCGGTGACGCTAAAACAATATTTTTCGACAAAATTGATTTTATATGTATATATTTATAATTAATACATTAATTTAGTATTTAAAAACACTTTAAAATACTTTCTTATACGCATCATTTTACCGCATTAATCGTTTAAATTACGCAGCATACTTCGTAGCTAAATGCTTGGTTTCGATTAACGGCACTCGTAAACATTGAGCGAAACATTCGAGAGGAGAGAGAGAGAGAGAGAGAGGGTGAGCTGCCGCTTGACATTATACAATACAAAGATTAATTATTATTATTTTTGTTTTAATGTACATCTTTCTAATTTTATTTTTATTTTTACATGTAAAATGTGTATAATTTTTGGAATATATATAAAAAATACAAGTATGAAAAATGTTACTTTTTTCCTATATTCCAGCATTCATAGTTTATTTCAAGTTAGATGTTTCACAGTATTTGGATAGTGTTTTGCAAACGATGTTTTAAGCCACACTTAACTAAAACTGGGATATTTGACGTTACATATTTGAAAACTTTATTTAAAAAAAAATATGAGTGCGCGATTTAATAGCATTTTAGAATAAGATATGCAGGTGGAAATATTTATCTTAATATAATATCACTTTAAGCTTTTTAATTATGGCTAATATGTAAAATCCAATTTAACGTTTCAGTTTTCTCGGATTTTTACAATAAATATATTTTTTTATAGAATTGAATGCTCCGATTTCAAAACTGAAAAAACATGATCCAGTTGCAAGTATTTAATTTTTATTTTATTTTAAACATTAAAATTTTCACCATAATTATTTTATGACATTTGACACACTTTATCTATGGTTAACTGATAACTTTTCAGATTTTGGAAAAAAGCGTTATTTAAAGCGATACAATTATAATTACGATACAATATTTTAAGGAATGCAACAAGATATTGTGATAGTTGTTAAAAATATCGGTATTTATGTAGGCATTGCATGACAGAAAATGTGGATTTTCAATTTCTTATTAAACAGAACGTGTACCGTATTGAACAAAGTAACATAGTGATAACACAATTTAATGACGCCCTAAGGGCAGGTTGTATGATTAGTAGTAACTTTTGTTACGTTACTTCTTCCTTCTGCCTCGGCTTCATGGTCAGGGGGGAGGCGTATAGCCTAACTGGTTCTTTTTGAAATTATCCTCAAGTCAAATGGTTATTAAATGAAATCACAAAAGCCATAGTTTATAATAAAGTTTATTGTATGTATTGAAAGTTGAGCAAAAAAGCAGTTTACCTAATTCTTATTAATATACTATAATATAATATAATACAATTCAAAAAAATGATAACGATAATAAATGTTTGTGTGTCCATCATGCCAACATGAGGTTAATTACCAAATTTTCTGTATGATTCTTGTCTAATATTGATTATGCAGGTCCCTCACGTAAGGGATTACCTTTCCGGAGATGCCTTCCACGTGCCGACGATAGTCCTTGAAGTAAAGTATCGCCAATAGTTGTGATGCCAGGGTAGAGTAACGAAGTTCGGGATTGACCACCAGACGATGTCCAATTAACCAGGCAAACCGGGACTCTGGACGCGATTTTCTTAATTACAATTTGCGCGTACCGTATATGATTTGTCTCTTTTGATATAGATCCACCGGGACCCTTTTTGTACTTCAATATCAAAAATTAAACACAGAGAACATCACAGTCTAAGCTTTATACACAAGGTGCACAATTTAAATTTACTCCGGAATTACAGATTACAGAGACGATCCTAACTTTGTTTTTTAACTGAAAACTAGATCGTATTTACGGAGCGATCTCTCCCGGTTGAGATTGGTGGCAAGACTGGCGTATGAGGGTGATGCATCCCTTATGGTGCATTTCGCCTACGTGACTAAAATCGTATACACCGGATTTTATTGGCGTTCCCACGCCGCCTTGGAGGTCGAACGATGCCTATTTTTATTGCTAGGTTGTCTCTTACTCCGACTAAGTACTTTTGTAACCTTGAATAACAAAATATTGTTTTGGGTGATTTTGCATTTTAACACTTTTACTATAGTAATTTACTATAGTAAAAAGTCATCAAAGTCAATTTTTTTATGAAAACAGATTGATGGTTAGTTAAAAAAAATTACTTCTCGAAAGAACATACCGTAGTAAATTAATTTTACTATGCGATATCCGATATTAAAAACGAAAATCAATCATATGGCGGACGTTTCACAGCTGTTCTAAGTCATCCGATACATTGATACTTTGAAAGTTTACAGTGCATGACTATTAGTCATTCAATATCCCGCTATTTTAGTGACGAGAATCCTTTCGATGATAATTGTAATTTAATAAACATTATTACATATAAAACGAAAAAGTTTCACCGCCAAAGTGACAGATATCGAACGCATAGGTGAAAAAATCTATAGATAGTGTATAAAATAAAGCATATATTATGATTTTAAATACTAAATTAATGTATTAATTATAAATATATACATATAAAATCAATTTTGTCGAAAAATATTGTTTTTGCGTCACCGGGATTCGAAACTGAATCTCTACTTCCAATCCGGGGAAGTGCACTACCATTGTGCTATAACGCCAGTATTTTTCTTGACAAATTTTCGAACCTATATGTTACATTTTTCAAATTAATACACCTGTCGTTCCATTATTTGAAAGCCATCTACATTATTGGAAATAGAGATCCAGGTTCGAATCCCGGTGACGCAAAAACAATATTTTTCGACAAAATTGATTTTATATGTATATATTTATAATTAATACATTAATTTAGTATTTAAAATATCACAGACCTATGTTCTGAATAATTACAACTTCACAATAAGAATGTGTTTTCCTTAATAATATATTATGATTATTTGTCACGCCAATAGACATCTCCATTTATGCTTTGACAGTGGTAAATTTGATGTATCAACAACCCGCAAAGGATTTTTCCTACGTTAGTTGTATGATAAGTAGTAAAAAGTTACTACTTATCATACAACTGGCCCTATGAAATACGTCGGATATTATGTGATGTCGTATGTTGAAATTAATTGGTATTAGTTTAAATATCTCCGTGGACTTATTATGATTGTAATATCCACTAATACTAATTCAATTCCATATTCAGAAGCCCATTGAATGCTTAAAAAATTGTGTCACCAATTTTTTAATGTTGACGGTTTAAAAATCTTGACCAAAAAAAGTACCGTAATATTTTTCAGACTCTTCATAAACCCATTGTCGATAAGTTATAATGTTCGACAATTTAGTGGGTCGTACCATCTTGTTGGTATGTAGAATTGGGTATATTTTTTTCATCTCAACTATTTTTTAGTTTATTTTAAGCCCGGTGATATATCCTCTCACTCCCGGTCAACACGCTTCTAGGAGCCTTCTTAAAGTGCTTTTGTTTTTTATTCTGATTGAACAATTTGTTATTTTTCAAAGACAATGAACCCGGCTAGCCTGTCGGCTATATGGACGTAAGTTTGTTGGTTTTCAAAACAAAAGACTACGCTTTGGTTCAGATTTTTGTCTTATATTATAAGAAATTACGCTACCAGTTTTAAATATAAGAAATAAAAAACATAAATTTTTACATTAAGTACGTAGAATAGGGATAGTAAATTTAAAGTTTTTGTAAATAAATCTCGTCACCAATAAATGATATTAATTAATATTGGGTCCCATAAATAATACAAATCAAGACAAACAAAGTTATTTTTTAATCTAAAATATATTCTCCTCCATTTTATACAACGCTCTTCCATCTTTCTGGTAGACTTGCAAAGCCCCTCTTCCAAAATTAACTTGTCTATGACGAAAAATACTCCTCCAGTAATGTTCTGACCTCGTCTACAGAAATAATATTTTTTCCGGCCAAATGATTTTGAAAACTGCGAAATAAATGATAATCAAATGGGGAAATGTTGAGGAAATATGTTGGGTGAGCCATCGTTTCCAAAAAAAGGTTACTTCCTGAGATGTGACAGCAAAGTAGGGCGCACATTCACTCTCTGCGTGCGATTAGACTCTGAAAGTTTGTGAGGAACCCATTGGCCCAATTTGCTGAATTTTCCGATGCCACGCAGGTGTCGATGAATGGTTAAATGACCAAATCCAAGCTTCTCTGCTAGTTCTTCAACAGTTACGGTGGGATTTTGTTCAGGATTTGCAGGACATTGAGCTCTACAGATCTTCCAGGACGAGGCTCATGATCTAGGTTGTAGTTTCCGACTCGGAATTTCTGGAAGCACCGTCGACACTGGCTTACGCTTATTGTCCGATACCTACATACTGCATTAATATTCGGCCTTGTTAATTATATTATTTTATATTATATTTATGTTATGTATTGTAAATATTTATTTATTTACTAATAAAGTGAGTCAACTGGGGACAATGAGGGCTGATCTTGTTTTGTTAGCTGTGCGGTATCGCCCTGTAAAAATGTGGGTCGCTTCGAACAGCTGCCTAGTAGCCTTGATAAATGGCAACCAGGTGGCGAATAAGTAAGACCGATATAGAAGCCTTGAGGTAATCGCATCGGTCCTGGGTAAGCGGTGGGTCCGCCTGCATTAATATTCCTTGCACTTTCCGTTGTTGCTTTTATTTAACTCGTAAAGCAAAATATGCAGAATATGCTCTTTTGTAATTTTCTTTATAGCTTTTAAAAAATAACTGTGCAATATATAAATGCGCACGTAGTATATTTCACCCCCCTTCAACTTTTAGTTCATGTAATTGAAATAAACGCAATATTTATGGGACGACAAAATACATCTATGTTATACTTCAAAATACATAGAATAAGACTAGTAAATTAAAAATTAAAACTCGCCACCAGTTTTTTATATAAATAATAATTCTAAAAACATCAATTTATATATCAAAATACGTAGAATAGGACTAGTAAATTGAATTTATTTTTAAAGAAATCTCGCTGCTACCATTCTAACGAGATGCCCAAAAACAATATATGTTGATTGGACACGTATTGTTCCCAAGGGATGGTGGGGTGAGATTTTTAAAGATAGGGCGTCGCTCTTTTTTCTACATGTGTTTCAATTAATCGATTAACATACGTGATCGCTGATACAAAATTACAATAAAATGAATATGCAAAATTAGTGGCTGTCAAATTTGCTATATTTTTTCTATGCAATTACTTATTTACTTACCATCACGCCGTTTCTCTGCGGAGGTAGGCAGAGTAGATAGAGCACTACACTCTTCTGTTCTGACACACAATTCTCGCCTCAACCACATTTATGCATCTTCTCATATAAGCTCGCTGATTATTGTGGCTGCTGATAGTACAATCTTCCAGCATCTGGTTTACTTGGTCATGCCAAGTCTTTAGCAGACGTCCTCTATTTCTGGTGCCATCAAGACTTGCGTCATATATCTTTCTTACCATTCTCTCCTCATTAATCTGTTCCATATGACCAAACTATCTAAGTAATCATTTCTTGATCTTACTCACTATACTAAGATCTGTTTTACATGCTTTCCTTATTTCTTCATTCTAAACTCTGCCATATGATTTCTACGCTGTTGCAACCATTAAAAATAAATTATTACAAAAATAAAATTAATAATAATAATAATTAATAATTAGTAAGAATATTAGTGATTTAACTAAAACACTTTTTAACTTTTTTCCACGGTTTATTAATTATATGGTCATTACGAGTTTCAGCCTATTACGGCCATCTTCAGAATGGAACATTTTTCTCATAAGCTAGGATATTTGTACATTTCAATATAGGGGTGTTTTACAGTCTATATAATGTGTTTAATGGTCCTACATAATTTGAGATGTTGGTGATAATTTGAATCTAATGTTGTGATTTTCCTTTATATGTTAATTATGGTATTTTTACAGTTTTGGTAGTTACTGAACTATTAGAGTAAATTTAAATTTATTGGTTGAGTGCTTTTATTTATTTTATGATTATATATACTTTTGGCAATAACATGTGTATTGTAATTCTCGTGATATCCAAAAAATGTACCAGTCTGAAGATGGCCATGACAGGCTGAATTCGGTAATGGTCATAAAATTAATAGACAGTGAAAAAAGTGGAAAAAGGAAACACCACCTAGTGATAAAAGTGTTTTAATTAAATGTTTAAAATGGAATTCCATCATGAAATAACAGTTTAAAAATTACAAATACTAATAAGAATTGATGTGACACGTATTCCGTGCACGCATTTCTATTTTCATAAAATAAACTATATTGTTAATTGTGTTAATTTCCTTTCAATATATCTTTCTAATCCTGGATTTTCTATTGATAAATAAGACTGTTTCATTCAGTAAGACAGATCACCACTAACCTGGGCTGCTGACTGGTCCTCTACCGATTCCTGATAAATTCCGATGTTAGTCGGCTCCCACAAATTCCTCACGTGGATTGAATATACTTCCTAGAGCGTTTATTTATAGCTGACCGATTCCGACGGTGGCTGGACAGTTTCTGCTCAAATTAAGTAGCGCTCTGTCCACAGAGCAAAAACAGGCATACCGACAAGATAAAAACACAGGGCTAACCATCAAAGGATATCAATCGCGCGTAAACATATATATCAAGTCATTTTATTTAGAGAATTCTATTAAGTTGTATATTCCAATATTAGTATTATACAATAGTATTAATAAAAATAATAATTAAGGATGTGATTCCTATTAAAATAAAATATATGGTTATGATTACGCGTAGACAGGTGGTGTCATAAATTTAAATTTTATACTTTTACCCATAAGTATCAAATAAATATTACTCTTTTAAAATGGTGAATATGTATGCGTAAAATATATATCCTGAAGGCAATAAAGTACATGGTTTGTGTTTATAAAATTTAGAAGTCCGCCGATATTTTAATGCAAAATGCAAGGCACAACCTGTTTTTTCTGTTCCAAAATACGAGTCTAAATGCGCACCCAGCATCCGCACACAGTTTCCATCAACCGATGACTACATGGATGTGAAAAAAAAACTTTTTAACTCACGTGATTGATGGTCCACCTAGTGATGAAATGGTCAAGAATTCGAGCCTCGTCCCAGGTCACCAGCAAGTTAGTCCAATTTTAACAGCACAGATGCTTAGCTCAGCTTAATATTAGTAAAGAATATTGATATGATTCATCTCTACCTAAAAAAAAAATATTTTTAGAACCTGATTTTACTCTTCTCTTTTTCGACAGCCTTCTTCCTACCCTCCTTCACAGATAGACACACTAACCCTCCGCCCCGTGTGTGAGTGGGTGTCTATCCGTAATACAAAGTGGGTACCTTATTTCGTAAAAAAATTGCGCTCATTTGTTTATTTTTCAATTTTCGTATTATTAATAAGTGATTCTCTTTTCTTATTTTTTTCCTTAACACAGCTAAAAAAACTAATAATAAAAATATCCAGTGAGTAATGAAAATTTAAAAAAAATCTAATATTATCTTTGGCGAATAACATTCCGTATTTCTTATAAAAACTAAGTAGAAAAACCTACACAACGGCCATTATTTTGAAGTATTTTAGAAATCTCCATCTCCCGAATAATTCTTCGTATAAAATACCAATTTATGACTACCGTTGAAGTATTTCAGGTATTCTCCGCTGGTCGCTCCACCGGCTGCTTTGACCACTTTTTATTTATTTACATTTGGTCCAATGTATAATTAATTACATTCCATATTACTTCTTGTGTCGTACGACGGATAACATTAGAAGAATAAATAATTAAACGATATCCCGTCTGATTTGATAGTAAAACAACCGTTTGTACTCTGATCCTTACGAATAATTCAGGACTGATTGGGGAGATATTTAAAAGTCTCTTGAACATATGTTGTACTGGAATTTTAAATCGAATCCAGAAGAAGAACAACAAATTTGGATATTACAATTAACGTTTAAAAATATATTTTATAAAGATATGTATGATTGTCTAAATTGGAGATTGGAATCTAATTGGAGAAGAATGACCAGAATAATGCAAATACCCCCTTACTCGTTATTTTTTGAAAAAAGAAGATTAATAATAAGAAGGTAATAATTTAAAGAAATACTAATATCACTAAAAATTATCTATCATTCACTTACATAATCTCACAATAATTCTCGTTGTGGTAAAAAAAAATAATGTTCTGACAAATTAGTTAGTTTCCTTATACAACATCATGTTTATTTTTAAATATGTAATTACAAATAAGGCAGAGTAAAAATATTTCATAAAAACTAAATGTTTATGTACTATCTATTAGATACATACTCGTATAATATGATTAAGGAGAACACATTCTTATTATGAAGTTGTAATTATTCAGAATAAAGATCTGTGATATTTTAAATACTAATTGAATGTATTAATTAGCAAGATATACGTGTAAAATCAATTTTATCGCAAAATATTGTTGTTGCTACCGGAATTTGAATCTGGATCTCTTTCCGATCCGGGGAAGGCCACATTGCAAGCACATTATTTTTTCTATATCAATTATATCTATATCAATAGAGTATGTTAACAATATATTATTTATTTTATGAATTAAAAATTACAGATAAAAAGTACTTTTTTTTCTTTATTTCAAAAAACAAATTAAGTTACCCCGAAACTTACGTCTTTAAAGATACTCACATTTTTGAAAACGGACAATATTATTCATTTCTGAATTTACACATTAATTATGATTTTTAAATATTTAGTTAAAATTATTATTTGAAATGCTAATGATTCAATGTTTTTTTTTTAATGATATATTTTTTTTTACAGTTATCGTTATTACACAGGTTAATGTACGAGTAAATATTTAACTTTACAAAAAAATATTACATTTCACTTAAAACAAAATAATTAGTTCGATACAATTTTATTCATATGTTGCATTTTATTCTTAGATTGAATGCTTACGAGTTAAAACTAGCTAAAGAAAAATAAAGATTAATGTAATACGTGTGTACAGTTTGCAGATATTTATTGAATTATTAATATTAGTTTTATCATTTCGTATTATTCCCATTACCTTGAATAACAAGTAAAACGTGGGTACCATCATTTTATCTTCAGCTCGATCGATAAAATAAGTTTTTATAATTAAAAATATATGTATCATGTTTTGATCCTGAACCGACAATATTGATAATTGCCTTTATGGTATAAAGTGCGCCCTGCGCCGGGCCTGTTAATCACGGCGCCTCGTTCACATAAATTCATCCCTTATCTGCGCCGATATATCGCCGGGAACAATGTTAGTTTGTTAACATACCACAAACGATATAAGCCGTCCGTAATAAGTAGTTAATTATCGACTTTCGTTTCTGCGACAACCACTAATACCCACAGTAATTGAAGAGAACAGTCTGGAATCGGCAATTTTTGGTCCGTGAACGAATGCACCGATTAATAAATTAAATAATTTTCGATTTAACTTTAGATAACCTACTCTGTATGGTTTAATATGCTTTAGAATTTATTAGTTTATTTTTTTTTATAATATTATAATATATAATTATTTATAATATATAATTCGTATAATAAAAAAATATATATTTCTTTTAACATTTTCGTATTCTCTATGAGAGTAAGACTCGTGTATAGAGGAGTATATACGACAGCAAATAATTTATGTTTCAGTTAGTCTGTCTACATATTTTTTGACTTCAGATTTCAGATTTATAGTAGTCTGTAATTTTTCTAATTGTGATGGGGAGATTGTTAAAAAATTTGATGCCTTGATAAATATAGTGATTTTGGATTGCGGTTTATTTTAGTTTTGGAATATCAATTTGTTATCTTAATCTTGTAGATAAGAATTCGCTTCTAATACATAATATATTTTTAATTTAAAAAATTTGGATTATTGAATTTTTTTTTGTATACGTCTATTATTTTAAGTCCTTTGAAACTTGTGAAGAGTTGAATACTTGGATAGTCATTTTTTTTAGAATAATTTTTATCATCATTTTTTGAGTGATTTCTAATTGTTATATAGAAGTTTTATATGCTCCTCCCCATCTAATAATACCGTATTATAAATGTGACTGTACAAACGCGTAATATATTTTTTTCAGATTTGTAAGTGATAAGATGTTTCCGAGTCTTAAAAATATGTAGGCAGTTTCCCTTATTTTGTTTGTAAGATTAGTAATACGTTCTTTCCGTTTGAGTTTGTTATCAATTATGATTCCTAGGTACTTCATACAGTATTTTTCTTCAATTATTGAATATTGGTCACAAGAGTCTTCTTGAGTACAGATTTTGGTGTGAATTTTAATATTAATTTCAATGTTATCTTTTTGTTGAATATTTATTCGTAGAAAGTATGTTGATATGAATATCATTGATTAATTTGGCAGTTACTTCGTGATGTAACATTTTAATTTAAAAAAATATATAGTTTTTATATTGACTTTGTATATACACAGAATTTTAAAATATAAAATAAAATATATAATATTGAAATGATAGAAATTCAGAAAAATTAAGATTCGGAAAAAACATTAATGAATAGTATCACACATCAGTAGATTCAATTTACACCTGCAGACGGAAAAGACTGCTCTTTCTAAAACTAAAATATAAAAATTGTGTGTGTGTGTGTGTGCGTGTGTGGATATATATATATATATATGAATAGTAAAATTGCCTGTGAATTCTATTATTTTGCTAGGTAAGATATGATTGGGTCAGTAAACAATACGTGGTTTTATGCTTAATTTGATTTACATTATGGAATTAGATATATGTTGTGAAATATATATTTCATTAATTTTTTTAATATTTAAGGTAAAAATATTTTAATAACAAAATGGCGTATTTCGTGATTTTAAATACGTAGAAAAATTTTATCGAATTCTTTTGTTTCGCGGAATTATTATTGAGTTATTAATTTCAAACTAGAGTATCAAGGTTATCTAGAGAGCAATAATAAATGAATAAGCAATGATAATATAAGCTCATTCGACTGAAATATTAACACAATTATTTAAAGAGTATTTTCTTTATAAAATGAAGCCATATTATTATAGCAATATTCCGTATATAATACATTTTGCTTTATAAATAACTCAGTGATTGTTTTTACAAAATAACTGAAAGAAAATACTGATATGTTATTGTGAAAATGAACAAGAATTCCCTTGAATTAATATATTTTTAGATTTATTTATATTTTCAAATCTGTAATTTAAATATATTGTTTTTGATTCATCGATACAGGATTCTCGGTTTAATTTATATCGTTAATTTATTTGTTAACTCGCAAAATCTAAACGCTGAAAAATAGTGAAAATCATCGATATAAGAATAATGATTTGTTCGATGTTCACAATAATATTTCTGATTATAACTTCTATAATTCTGGAACCATTATTACCATAACCATTAATGCATAATTATCCGCCGTTTTTTTCGCGATGGTTCTTTTTTTTTAATTTGACGCTTACTTGACATTTGTCATAATACTATTTTTTTAATAGGGTTATGAAATTAGAAAAGCCATACACATACATACCAGATTATTCTGTACCACTTCGAGAAAGAGTGGAAAGCTGCGGAGTCATTTTACGATCTCAATGATCATTTTGGCGAAGGGACGATTAGTGAAAGGGCATGCCGCGAGTGGTTTGCTTGCTTTACAGCTGGTGATACTAGCTTAGACGACAAGTCAGGAAAGATTGTTTTTTCCGATTTTAATGATCATGCTCTTCTGGCGGCTGTGGAAGAGGACGAATTTTGCACCACTAGGACACTGGCTGAGAACTTCAGTATCGATCAGTCCACGATTACAATGACTTCCCCCCGAATATAAAATGTTTTGAGTTTGTTTTCATTTTTGGTTATGTTGCTATATAATAATACAACATCATTTATGTTAGAATATAATTTTTAAAATATGCCGGATAATTATGCATCAATTTAAAAGATCCTGAAAAGTAGAGGCAAACAGTCGCGCTGTAGAAACAGAATAGACGACCACGACTCTCAGTCGTGAGTGCATCGATCGAGAGGGAGAGTTTATATGTAAAAGTCATATCCAAAAACTTAATTATTAAATATTTTAATTTTAATTATATTCTTTATATAAATATATATGTGCTTAAACATTAGATCTATAAAGCTCATATCGATATTATTATATTTAATTTATTATATTTTGCACAGAATTTCTTATTAGCATGTCCAAACCAAGAAGATTAATAAATATTAGTAATTTTCTTGTTATTAATAATAAAATTAATTAAAAAGTTTGACCATTCCCAGAACACCACAAAATAATACGAGCGCCCATGTTTCCAACCAAAAATGTGAAGTTATTAACTTGTTCAGCATACTGAATGCTTGAGTAAGATAGAAAATTAAGTTTAGAATCTACCCATAACTGCATTCAGAATTTGCCTGCAGGAAGGCTCTATATTATTGAGATATTTAGTATAGATATCGAGAATAGATAATTAACATTGTCCGAGTTGTTTTCCTTCAATACTAGTGTAATACATTTTCATCGAAGGAACGTACCACAGTGAATAGTGTATAATACTGTAAGGTAATTAAGGTAACTTAATTGTAGAAGACTGCGATAGTGCACAGTTTAAAACATTACATTTATTTAAGGTAGGTACATATTATAAATATATCGTACAAGCAATAATTAAAAATGTTTAATATATTCATCGATACGTATTGATATAATGACATGCGAATCAAGAAAAAAAAATCACTAGTATTGAACGAAAACCGCGCAATTATATCCATTTACTATAGATATATGATAACGTCTCCCATATTAGCCCCGCCCACAACTTTCACTCTTCATCGAAACCCTCTTCCCAACACTACTCTTATACCGTCCCTCCACCACATGTAGTCGATAGTCAATCTTTTAGTTTTAAGATTTAGTTTATTACTGAAGATGACGCATTAAGCGTCGAAAACGTTTTAATTTTTAATTAACGTGAAGTAAACAACGTTGTGTTTTATTTGAATAATTAATTAATTTTTTCAAAAAGTTTAAAATTTAAAAAAAAGTTAATTTAAAATATGTTTATTAAAATTAATTTTGTTCAGTTAAAATGATATATATATATCACATAAGAAAATCACATCCTTCACGTATGTGAAAATACATTTTTTTTCCAGGATTTTTTAATACTTTGACGGCGTCATATTATTGTTTTTATACCTATTTATAAAAATTATTTAATCATTTATGTCTCAAGTGTACGTTTAGGAGGGCAAGATATGAGTTGTAGCGATATCGAAGAAGACAAAGAAGGTCTAAAGTGCGTAGAAAGTTGTCAACTACCATTCTGAATGCGTTAAAAGGTTAGGTTAACGGTTCAAATAATACATTTTTCAAAATAGACAAGATATTGAAAATTAGACGTAATAAATAAATAAGTGATGAAATAGCAACTCAATTTATGTAATAGATCAACTATATTTGAAAACAATTGGCTTGACGGATAGAGATATTATAATTGTCATGTTGCCTAAGTAGGTACGAATGTTATTTATTTTTTTAGAAATTCTGGGATCTGACATTAAATATCGGTATACATACGTTGATGTGTTTTTAATTCAAAATACAAGACTAGTAAATACAAAATGGGATTTTTTTTTTAAATGTTGCAATTTTTACTTTCAGTATTTCTACGATGATGTAAAAAAAATGTCAATGATTAGGTATATCAACAACACAATAACATAATGTAGTGTTTAATGAAATGTTTGACTTATAAATCGAAAATTATTAAGGCGCAGTAACGAAACCAAATATGAATTATTATTACTACTATTTTACTATTTTTATTTGATTATCTATTTTCGCAATAAATACATCCTAGGACTTATAATCCTTTATATATAAAAGAATAACAAGAATTAAATTTCAAAATATAGTTACCACGCCTTAGGTGTAGGTACTGTATTCAATAATTATCCGATCACATTACAAATCTAGAAATCTTACATCTTTCGTACATGTTGTTGTATTATATTATCGTCTTTATTTTTGGTTCTTTCACAAATTTCTTGACAACATATATTCTACTTACCTTTATTAATTTATTGCGGTATAAGATAATACTTTTATATTAGTTGTCTCATAATATTATTTCAAAATAAAGACAGTAAAAAAATATTTATAAAAACTATTTTTACGGATATTTTAACTTCTTACTATACAGTCATACTACAACATTACACAAACTTAATTATTCGGTTTTGTTAAAATGACTAGATAAATGCTTGAGTGGGTACAATGAAATAAGACATTGCAAAGGGGTATAGTATCCATTGACAATTCATAAACATTACAAAGCATGTAGCAATATTTTACTTGTCAAATAGACGCCCATCTCGCGTAAAGACTGGATTTATTTCTATTATGTTAATGTGTGGGAGATCACAGTATTAACGATTTGAAAGAAAAACTGAATAAAACTCTATTTTGCCGCTAATTAAAGTAAATCCAATAATAAAGTATTATTATCAAAAAATTGTTTTCGTAAAAATAAACTCTAAACTTAATTATAATCGACATTATAATCTTAAATACTAATTAAATATATCAATTAGAAAGATATACATTTAAAATCAATTTTATCAAAAAATATTGTTGTTGCGCCACCAGGATTCGAACCTGGATCTCTGTCTAAACCGTGGGAGGTTTATTATCTAATATGCTACAGCGACATTAATTTTGACGATAATTTTTAGAACCTACGTGTTATAATTTTTCAAATTAATACATCTATCGTTCAATTTCAATAGCACAAGCATTTAGCTTAGTTTGAAAATATTAAGAATATTGATGTGACATGTATTCCGTGTACGTATCTCTATTTTTTTTATTATTATAAAAAAAAAATATTTAAAAACCATCTACCCGGTTTATAAGGAGATCCAGGTTCGAATCCCGATGACGCGACAACAATATATTTTAATAAAATTGATTTGATATGTATATTTTTCTAATTAATATATTTAATAAGTATTTAAAATATCACAGACCTACGTTCTGAATAATTACAACTTAACAATAAGAAAGTGGTCTCCTAATAATGACATTATAATCATTTAAAGAACTATTATTTATGAGAGAGAAACAAGACATCTTTGTTTCGCGTAACGAGGCGTAATAAAGAAGAAACTCCTCAGACTTCTGAAGGTATATTGTGTCGCGATCTGTTCGCGATTGTCACAAATTTATTATGTGACCGACACAATATTGCACTAGTCCCTTGTTCCATACAATACCAGGATCCCATGAATTGTGAAGGGTCTGCTTGGGATCTTGTTATGTTTCTACCTACTGAAGCTGCCGCTTACCAGAGCCGAATAAATATACCTAATTGCCACGGCCGAACGGAGGGACGCGTTAATATTCCCTGTCTATAAAAGTATACACTTTGGAAGGAACGAATCGGTTATCAAATAATATAAATAAAACTGAAAAGTTCCAGATGTTTCTTTGTATAATATCACGATTTATCATTCAAACGTTGTTCATTCGATCTTAAACCGCCAGTAACAAAAAAAAACGATTATCAATCAATCGGTTCTGATATTAAAAATACTTAGAAGTTAAATTTTATATTTGAACTAAATTGTTATATTTTCGTATTTCAATATAGTTTTATTAGTAAAACAAACATTTCTCTGATAATAAAATGATTGTAAAGTAAAGCGATTAAATCTAATAATTGTTGAAAGAAGACAGACGTGAAAAGAATTGTAGTGTTATTGGTAAACACCTACAATGTTTCCGAAGACCGTATACATGGATTCGTTCCACTTCTGAGGCATCGAGTTGCTGCGGCTGGAGCTCAGCACCAACTCTCTAGTGCAAGCGACGCTCTTATGGAAAGCTGGTTCCCTGACCATAGAATGCCAACGACTACAGAATAGCTACATATACAATAATGGCTGTGACTGAAATATAGTATTTATATTTTTTTTATATTTACACTTTTTTGCCTTTCTTTTTATAACATAAATAATATTTTGTTACTTAAATGTATTATATAATATGTATTATCTTTATGGTAAATCGAGTCGTCATAAAAAAAAAACATTATTATTATTATTAGGATATTTGAAGGACAAAAGTTGAAGCAATTATTAAAAATACTTCCTCTTCATGTGCAGCCTTCTATCGAAAGTTGACGACCATTTTGCCGTATGTTGATTTATCCTGTATAAGATCACCAATATTTTATACATTAAACCATTTACTGATGCTACGCAGCCAAGATAATTTCTTTCTACCTACGCCTCTACTACCTTCTATCTTGCCCTGCATAATGAGTTGTAAAATATCATATTTTTCATAGCATTGTACTCATTTGTCTAGGGCATTGTACTCTTTAAATATATAATAACAGTTATAATTTTATACTAATTTAATATTTTTTTTACCTACGTTAGTAAGTAAAAAAAAAATAGGCGCAATGTATGTTGTTGAAGAAAATAAAATCTTCTTTAAATATACATGAATACGTGTTTATGTAATTTATAATGTAGAATTGTCAAGAATTTTAGAACTGAGAATTTGAGCACTTTTATCATTCAACTTACAAGCGGCTTCCCTTGGAGAATTTCAACATAACGGCTTAAGTCACTCTTGTCGCACTAAAATGGAAAAGCATGTTTCTCCTTTTTCGATAAAAGATTTTATTGTATAAAAGTACTTTTTGTTATTATTCGGATTGCAAAATATACTCACGGTCTCCCGTAAATCAAGAAGGCAACTCACATAAGAGATTTATTATTATTATTCCGTTTGGATCCAGAAATAATTAATGGTATCTTACATTTAACAGAAGAAATTTGTGTCGTCTAGATATCCCAATACTTAGTTCCAACATGTTGGAAACAAATAATCAATACATCATTAAATTAACAATTGGTTTTGGAGCTATTTTGCGGTTATTGGATCAATAACTTCTAAAAATTATATTATGTTATTAACCTTTTAACTGCCAACTATATTTGAAATGGAAGACACCAAATAGGGTAAGACTAGGCTTTAAGGGTCTTGACTTATATATCAAAAGGTGGAAAAATGATTTCAAAAAATGACTGTAATCCCTGCAAGTTTGCAAGGTCCAAAAGTGCGTTTTAACACGCTTATAGTTTGGCGTAACATACAAAGTTTGGCGTGTTAACGCGCTCATGGCATTTAAAATGTTAAAAAGCGTTTTATAAGTTTAGTCAAAGTGTTATTCGGTGTGCATTATCAAAGTTATGAGATTTTTATATGTTATATCCTTACCTCGATTATACGATTACAAATAATGGTGTCTTCGTGGTGCGGGAATTCAAGTATTCAAGAACTCAATGAACGATAATACAGTTTATTACAGATCACGCAAGTATTAATACAATATAAGAGATATGTTCTGATCTACAATTTCAGAGAGAGAGAGAGAGAGTCGCGCGCCTGAGCACGATACTTTTAATCTTTCCACGCTATCATTCTTGCCAACATGCGCGCGTCATACAATCTCTACATCATAATACATTAAAAGAGAATCATGCTGCCTTGAGTTTCTTTGGAGGCTTTCGTAGTCCACCAAGTCTCAAAGGTTCGCCATCCCACACTTCACTTCATGCTTGTTGTCAAATGACGATTTTTTTATTATCGATGATTCCGTTCGTCAGTTGGGCGAATTTGGATCTCTCCAGCAGCTGTTGAAATGAAATAAATGTTTATAATTCGTTTAATTTTCAGAATAAATAGTTGTAGATGTCTATAGTTCTAGGTGACCATTATACGTACGTGATAAGTATCACTATCAAATCTAAAGTGTACAAATGTGTGAGTTTTTGTCTCTTTCTACCAATCTCATGTTGATCTCCGAGTATATTTCCAGATCGATACTGAGATTTATCTGAACTAAATCTCAGAGATTTGTAACATCGTGTCTTATTCCGTGGACATGAGCCACAATGACTAGTTTCATGATTTATTTTACCATCACATTAAGAGTTCATTGTCATGCTATTAATGAAACATCGTTTAATAAAATGTATTTTTACGCATTATTGTTTTACGCTCAATTGTAAAAATATAGTTTAGTTTAATAAATAATTATTGCAAATTCGACTCTGTTCTCACGCACACTACGTGTTGTATTAAGTACACACACATACGTGCTGAGATGCGATCGGCAGATAATCATGGATGCTGTGGCATCCGATCCCACGGACCGCAGTAAAGAACCCGGAATTTGAACCACTAGACACCGAGCCTTTAAATTGCTGATATTTTTTACTAAATTCAATTTAATTTTAAAAAATCTTACGAAACATAAATAACTTAACGAAACATAAATTTAAAAAAGAATGTTTTATTGGTTAATGAAATACATGGATTTATTGTCTTTTTCGAGATGGATGGTAGACGATACCGTGTTTATTTACTTTTCACTTTACTTTTAAGTAGGTACTTATATTATATTATTTACTACAACTACATGTATGTACTTAAAATCTATTCAATTAGTTACAAAGCATATTTTTCATCTAAAAAGTGCGCACGTATCGACGTAATATAAAAATTCAGTGGAACTTTTTTGTGGAAATATTGCAAAGAATATCATCTTCTTTTTCATAGTATGATCAATACTGAGCGTTATTATCCCCTGAAGTATCTAGGATTGGTTTATCACACTGGATTGAGAAGATGTTGTAAGGACATGAGGTATAATCGTTGGCGTGGCACCAGAGAGACGTGGGATAGATTTCGGTAAACAAAAACTATAATTTTAAATGCCTAATAATGGAAAAATTTGAATACATAAATGCATTGTTTGTAGCTGAAATAACTGAAATAAAACGAAAACGGGAATTTATTTTTTATTTTGTCGCCATAATGTACACAGTGGACGTAGTGGATCCCATAATCATCATTTTCACCAGTTGAGAGAAAGAGAGATCATCGAATCACCCTTGTCCACATTTCTTGTTTCCTGTACGAAATACTTGGTGCAAATACGTCTCCATTTCTTCCAGTCTTTCAGCATTTAAAGAAGACCCTGTTAACTTCTTTGTTCGGTCAATTAATCTTGCACGAGATTTGTCCCTGTGATCACATGCTTCTTGAGATTCTCATCATTTTTTTTTGGCAACATGTCTAAAGTATGAAAGTGCAGTTAAAAATATCTGATCACGCTGGAATAAACACATTATTATTATTATTAGATTCTTCGCCAATCTTTTCCATTTTATTATCATTATTCCAACTTCCTTAATGATACTTTGGGCATCCTTTTTTCATTTTGTGGATAACATTAATATAATCTTTTGTCCATCGGTTAAAATCAGTGATGTAGTGTAAGGTGTACATCTTTTGACACAGAACACATTTTCAAGTACATTAAAAAAATATTTTAATACAATATATTCCGCATAGAATATTGTATATCAAATATCGTGAAGCGGACAGATATTACGAGAATGTAAAAAATATTATCAGACCGGAGCATTTTCAAAAGGTGAAAGTTAGTACGAGAAAATTTATAAGTTTTTATTAAGAATTGAATCATCTATTACTTCAACCATTGATCACATGCACTTAGATTCAGATGAAATATATCAATTCTTAAATAAAAAGTCATTCCTAAATTTGCATGTTACCGATCGATAGTTTTTTTACCATATGCATGGTTTTAGCTTATATAAAAGTACTTTTTAACCTTAAATATAATCGATTTCAAATTTACGTGGGAATACATGGAAGAAAAAAATGTGGAAGGAGGGGGGTTAAAATCAAATACCGCCCTAGTACTTTTTTATTTAGCACTAGTTAAAATTGATATATTTTGAAATATGACCCGCCCATTTCCATTTAAGCTTTATCGCAGTGACAATGACATAGTTTGCACTCTAGAGTAGGTGTATCTATAGACGAATTTCGCTCACTCAATCACTGTGTTACGCAATAATACGAATCTGTCCTAGTACCAACGATTATGAGTTATACGTTAATGATATTGAATTTATCTTATAATTAACCCATTTTACACTAACGTTGCGTAAACGCAACGGTCAGTTGGCCGGGTCATATTCTGAGAATTCGGTAATAATCGATATTGGTTTAGGTGCATATTATTAAAGGCTTAAACTACCCATACATATGTACAGGAATAAATATATTAATTTTGGTTACAATTCAGGTACCGTCAAAGACGGCCGAAATGAGACACTCAGGTAAGCTATTTTTGAATACATTATATTCTTAACATATTACAAATTTAAAAAATATTTTTGCATTATTTCTTGTATAGAATTATGTACATTGTTACATCACATAAATTATCACATTGCACGATAAATGTAATGAAATCTTCCACAAAGGAAAACAGAATATAATGCATTATTTGTATTGTTTTTAACTCATAAGATTTATATAACTATATCTATATTTATAAATCTCAATAAGTAAATAATGTATTTTGTAATTTAGTATAGAAGCCTAGTTGTTGTTGTGTACTAAAACCATAAATAATAAATTCATTAAAATTACATTTATATTTACCTTCTATTTTGCTGACGTTGCAAAAACGCAACACCTCATATTTTACAAAACAAAAGTTTTTAAAATATTTTTTGACATGATTTTCTTAATGATGTAGTTTTAAAACACACATCCAAATTTCAGCAATATTGAACCATGGCAACTGGTATCGACGGTTAATGGGTTAAACCTTTTGTGTAAATTCAAAAAATATATTTATATTTAAGGTTTACTTTATTACATTTAATAAATTTATTTTTATTCATTCTTTATATCCGGAACTGAAATAAATAAATATATCTGGAAGTTACAGATTCAAAAGTTTACTATTTAGAGAGATATAGCATACCTTAAAACAATAATAAGTTTTACACAACCTGAAAAACGTTTATCAATCATTAAATATTTGTAACATGTTAGTACGGCAGCCTTGAATGCACAGTAGTATTCTAAAAGTTTTATATATACGGAAAGATTTAGTACACCTGTAAATATGGTACCGAGCAAATATTATTATCACCCCACTGGCACAAGGCGAAACTGTGCCAAGTTTTGATGTTGTGATATTAACAATTCAGGAGTGGTTCAGTTCACAAACACATAAACAAACCAGCAAGCCAACAAACCAAATAATAGATCCACAAATGTCAACATGTATTATGTATATTATTTTAGTCACGGAAAAATTACGAGACACGCACGCGACGGTAAAAATTATTCGTGAGAATGTTCGGTACCACACTAATCCGCCCTATTGTTGTGACATATCAAACGTTTGTGTACTCGGGATGCTGAACAAGATGATATTTTAAATATATATATATATATATATATTAAAAATTAATTCATCGTAAGGTTTTAGTTAGTTAATTCATTTAATTGATTAATGTAATACAGGAGAAAGTTGATAGAAAGAGAGGCCAATGAAATGTGTGCTGAGTGGATTAGATTCTGCAAAAATCTGAGAAACAGAAGGAAATAAAATTATGTTTATTTTGAATGTCACTAAAGGAAAGACACACTATTTCATTCATAAGTATGCAATTTTCATTAAAATGCCATAATTTATCAATCCTATTAGGATTTATCACATATGGCGTAACTATGGTATTGCAACCAGTGCGATGTATTAAATAGGGGAACAAAAAAATCACGCCCTACAATCTATTTGAAATCATTATTTTTCCGAGTATCGATATCTTTTCCAGTATTCATTCTAATTTTATAAACTTAAAAAAACTCCCATCAATTTCCGAATTACAATATTTTACATATTTGTTTATGGTCTTTAAAACATATTTTAAAACAGCTCTAAAAATCTCGATAATATATTAACATACATATCTATGATGCGTTACCTAGATAAAAATTGAATGTTTGTACGGTACGTATTTTCTACAAAGGTATGAGATATTTTATCTTTGTTGTTTAGCAGTTTTCCACACCTTTTGAGTCACCAATATCAAAATAAATGGCCATCGATAGTGAACTTCGATACTACAAGAATGTCTGTCTTCAGGATTTATATCTGTGTATCTCTTATCTTAACTCGTGTTCTATTATTTTTCACAGGTGTAGAGTTAAATATTACATTTATAAATAATATAAATTTGTATTAATATTTCATTTTTAAGTTTTAATAATTAATTTTTATAACATCTATACATTCAAATTTTAAAAATTATATAATATAAACACTTTTTACGTAGTGGTTATATGATTCCATTAGTGTTAGTGTCAGTGATTGAGTCAAAAATAAAATAATCGTAAACAAAATTTGTGTAAGAAATTTCTGTTTTTTACAAACACATTGGTAAAATATGAATACATTTGTAAAAAAAAAAACAATTTAGTGATTTATTTTCAAAATTGTCCAATATACAGAATACATTAAAAATATATAATTACAATTTTTTATAAATGACAAATTAAATTTAATACTCTTTTAAAATTTTTTTAGGAAAAATATTTTTTTACGTCTTATAATATAATTTTTTTGAAGTTATCTTAAGTTCATAAAAAGTGATAAAAGTTCTATAAGTAGCTTTTCTCGAGGCTTATAATATTATGTTCGCTGAAAAAATTATTCTTTAACAATAATTATTACACTAACAACCTCAACAGCAACAAAGTCAAAACTTTCGTAATTTGTACACTGTCAGGATCTTCAGGGCCGAAAGAGCAAACTCTTTAAAGTTTTGATACCTGGATAATTTATATTTTAATGAAAAAAGCAGCGGCATTTCGCTGAACAGTCTCTGGACAATTTACCGTCTGAATTCCCGAAGCTGTCAATACAGACCTGACTGACTTCTTGCTGGATACCGATCCCCGCAATTTTTTAATGGTTAAAATTTAATCTTAGCCGTAGAGAATACTGTATAAATATAAATGAACGGGAAATTATTGCAGTGTCTCAATATAATAATATATCTATTCTCAGTTTATAAATTTTAAGAATCTAAATGATATATTTTTTTAAAGCACGAACTCTTCCCGAAAACGATATTAGTGGGCCCCGACAATTATGCGCAGGACAACTGCGCGCCGACAACTGCACGCAAGGCTAAAGCGCAGTACAACCCCGACAACGGCGCGCAGACAAATGCGCACCGACAACAGCGCGCAGACAAATGCGCACCGACAACAACGCGCAAAACAAAACTACAAAATTTAAAATTTTATAAGCGGCTTTTGAACTCTAGAATTAATATAAATGAGGACATTTATTCTTATGTATTGTATTTTATATCCAATAAAAAATAAAGTATACTTATAATATGAAAAAATTATGATTTATAAAAACCAAAAATTTATACGAAAAAATTCAAACATACTCTATTGAGTACTATCTATTGACAGTTTAAATTTCAATAATACAACCTAACAAAAATAATATTTTTTGTTAATATAATTATTTTTATTAGTTTGATTAATAAAACTGGCTTTCGTTCCGAACGATATTTTTTTCTGATTTAAAATACTTTTTTTAAATAAAATACATGGGAATAAATGTCCTCATTTACTTTTGCATTGGGCGCTATTGTCGTCGTGCAGTTGTCTTGCGCGTTATTGTTGGTGCGCAGTTGTCTTGCACGCAATTATCGGGACACCGTATTGGCGTCTTGCTTTTTGATTATTAAACCTTGTATTTTCAATGTAATTTAATGGAAATGTAATTATTATAACTTTAATGTGAAACAGTATATTAAAAAAATTATTAATTTGTGCAGTGGGTATACTATCTATATTCTTCTTTTGACTTTCTAGGAAAAAAAAATGTGTATATTTAAAAATATATTAGTATAGTATATACTTTTTAAAGTAATACATTAACAATATATATCTTGAAATAATATTACTTCTTATGTTTATTTTAAACTTAAATTAGTAATTTTCTAAAAGCACTGATACTCGCATGGCCTCCCCATATATATGAAAATGTTTGCAAAGATAAAATAAGCGTAAAATTTATTTTCTGCAGTAAATAGACAAAAATTTTAAGAAATAAATAAATACATTTCGATGACTTTAATTATTTTTTTAACCGTATCATTGATAATCATTCATTTTCTGTATCACTGATGTCAGTGATTGAAGAATGTATATTTATTTATTGTTTAAGTATTAATTATTTTTCAATGGTTATTTAAAGCCATTCGATCTCAAGCCCACCATTATGAAGACAATATCCTGGCCGTTATACGATAAGCTTTCTTCTGATGATCTCATAATCCTGGATTTCCCTGCATCAAATAAAATGTTTAGTAATGTGGCACGTTAATAAAAAAACAGATTGAATAAATATATTTATCCGATAAAAGCTTAATATAGACTCAATATTCACTTGATTATTTTAGTAGTATTATTTCGAGAACGACTTGGAAATATCCAATTCGTGTTCATTTTTGATATACAAAATTCAAATTTTAAATAATGAAATATAGTGAACAAAGTATTTCTCATAATTTTTTTTATGTATATATTATAATTATATACTCTATAGAACAATGAACTTTTTCGTTTTTTACTCTGAGGCTTCGTTTAAGGCTCTGCTTGCCCGGATTTTGATAGGCCCTCTCGCATTAAGCCCGCGTACGCCCTTCGGATTTGGCTGTCAGGAAAATTGGGGCTGCCATTTATTCCGCCCGGCCTGCTAAGTGCATACTTCCTAATCCTTTTCGTAAAGACTGAGAGATTGTGGCGTCCTATAGATAAAATGGCATCCCATCTCTTGCGGATACAACAATACAGCCTCCAGTATCAGGAATAATAACAGATAATTGATTGTATCCTTAACGAGATTTAATCAGTTTTATAGAACTCTCTGTTTAACCAAGATAAGCTTTTTAATATTTAAAATAACATAATTATTTCTAAAAGAAATATGAAATCTAAATTATGTTTGAAAAAATAAAATTCGGTAATATCTCCATTAATTTTATTTATTTTGTGAGCGTGCTTATAACAAACAATGTCAAGGTTGCTTATAACAAACAATACCAACTGTGAAAATTTGAGAGCCATCTTCTTCATATTTACGGAATCTCAAATACCTTCGAGTAATGCGATAGAAGACGCCAGAATTAATAATTCATTTTTATTAAATTTCGGACACATTGATACAACTTATATATTATTAAGAAGAACGCATTATTATTGTGAAGATACAATTATTCAGACTATGTATGTATTAATACAAATATCTTTCTAATTAATACATTTAAATGTATTAAAAATACCACAGACCTATGTTCTGAATAATTACAACTCCACAATAAGATTGTGTTCTTCTTAATAACAAATGTATGTTTTTTTAATTCAAATCAAAAAAGAAAAACATAGATTTTTTTAACTATCGCAAACGTTCTTATCCATTCTGGACTAGGACTGAACCCAAATTTCAAACTTTTTGTATTTGGGTTCATAGCATCTAAACAGCTGTTTTTAATTCATTAATTTATGTCATAAATCTTATCTTTTACATGTCTTCGTAAACTAGTGCGGTAACGCGAGATCTAGAGAATGTGGGGTATATTGAATTTTAACCAATTCATCAAAATAGATCCTCATATACGATGGTAGTAGGGATGTGCTAGAAATAAAACTTCTCATTAACATGTAAAACTTTTCCAATATACTCACTTTAAAATGCAATGGACGCTCGATTTTGGAACTCCTGTCTCGTGTGTATATATTTTATTAGCAGACCCTGTATTAATTGATTTTAAATTACAAAGGTTCAGATTTTCTAATTATTTCATTGAGTAACTAGTTAAGCATTTTACTGATACATAAATATGCCATACAACTAGATTGCTTTATTGAAACACTGTTACTGTTTTCGAGAGATTTTAATTGCCTTTTTTTCTACTTATTGTGTTTTTGTATGTGTACAATTTATTGTTGTTTTTAATAAATTATTCTCCATTGTCTTTTATATTCTTTAAATATTTATTATAAATTCAAAAGCAATTTAAACATTTTTATATTTATAATCATAACCGTACCGAAATAAACGAATAAACGGAATCAGATCAGTATATTTTTCCACAATCTCAAATATACAAACAACAGAAAGTGAGACGGAACAAAAATTATTTAGCACTCACTTCAGAGTTCAGACACATCACGAAAACATGAACGAGAAACATGTGAACACAACACACAAGTACTGACACATTTGGTTTGATACTAGCTGGTCATCTTCCAGACGGGTGGATCAGATTGTCGAGGACTTTTTTAATTATATAAAAAATCATGTACGTCTCAAAAAAATTCTTTAAATTTTTGATTTATTTTAATCTATATACTAACACAATTAGTAGAGAATAATTGAATATGTTTCTTAAGCTAGGGCGAAGGACGATAGGTTTGGATAATGAAAAAGAGGGCTTACATAAGCGTAACAAAAAGCCACGAATCGATAATGAATTTTGGTCTCACGCCCCGTTCGTACTATACTAAATGAAGAATATTTAATTTAATTTGGATAACTCTACGGGTCATACTAATACGATTCGTATTTTTTATTTTCATGCTTAAGTAATAAATTAAATTGAAAATGTATTTTTCATCATAACTATTATAGTAGGTTCAAATTAAATTAATCAACTATAAAAATATACCAACAAAAAAATCAAGTTATCAAAAAAATATTCGGTTACCACCGGAATGTTGACATTTTGCTATCTTTGCAAATGGGTTAACCAAATCCGGGTAGCAACCAAATATTTTTCGATAAATAGATTTTTTTTGTAAGTAAAACTTTCTAGTTGATAATTCAATTTATACTAAAAATACCACAGAACTATGTGATGAAATTTTAACTTCACAGCAAATATGTGCTCTCATTAAAATTCAATTACTCTTATTATATTTGGTATATACGTGTCTTTTATGATAAAAATATGTTATTTTTCCGAGAGATGTATTGACATGATGTTCTGCAGAACAAATATTGCTAATATTATGTTATATATATAATATTATTTTAATTAATTATCCTAAAGATCCATAATAATAAGCTGATTTTTCGTGGTTTCTGATACATTTACAATCAAGCGATCCAAGATTATGAACAATCATGTACCAGAGACATTATTTAAGAAGAATCTAAAAACGCACCTTTTCAAAAAGTCATTTCCATAAGTGAAAATATCAAATTTCAATTTTAAAAAACAAGGATAATTGTAGAACTATTTATTTATTGGTAACAAACAGTTTATGTGTAAAACGCCCTTAAGGTGAAAGTTTTTACGAAAATGGCGCTATACAAATTATCCAATATTATTATTATCACTTTGTCCTTAATGTTTTCACATTAACAACATTATATTGGTAAATTATACTACGAACTTGTCGAATGAATTATATTTTGAACGAAAAATATATAACAAACTTGTCCGTTAAATTTATTTAAATTATGTATATTTTTTTTGGTTCTACACAGAATAAGAATATATGGAAAAAAATATATAAATAAATATGAAACTTCGATATTGAATTTCCCCGCTTTATCCGAAACTTAAGCGAATACAGATATATCCAGTCGTGCCAGGTACATGCAGACACTGGTGCCGAAAGAGCGAGATATCCGAGCAAAGGTGAGGAAATAATGGCCATGAGAAGTTTTAATTTGGCACATAACACGTTAACACGAGGTGAAGCAAACTGAACAGAAAAATGGTTCAGTAATCAGTGGTTCAAGAGTCCAATTTAAAAATTATTATTTTTTAACTGACATTTCAATAGTGCCGTTTTCATACACATTTATATTTCATTGGTTAAAAAATACACACATAAATACACATATATATATATATATATATATATATATATATATATGTGTATTTTTGTTTTTGTATATATATATATATATATATATATATATATATATATTTATATGTGAGGGTAAGTGCATCTATGAAGGAAGTGTATCTACATCACCTAATTACGTTAGAAATTTGATTTCAATCCGCAAATCTATTAAGAAATGTTTTAAATCAATATTTGAAGATACGGTCCAGAGATGGGGTAAATCTAAACATTAATTTATTTGTAATCCCATTTTAACTGCTTGATGTGAATAGAAATCAAAATGAAACAAATTTGTCATTTGTGCTAACCTAACTACCTACACTTCTTGTCTGCAACGATATAATATATATTTTTTTAAACTTTTTATACAAGAACATATTATAACTTCCGATTGTACCACATTTTAAAACAGCGCAGGAAATTGCTTTACAATAGACCACGTCTAGTAAAGTAATCACTTTTTTTTTCATATGTATTATTTTATGCTACAAAAATAAATATATAAAATAAAATAATTATGACAGTTGTTTGATATCAACTTGCAGATCATTTTGATTATTTTAACAATTTGTCAGAAATAATACAACTAGATGCCCTTACCCCAAATTTAGGGTAAGTGCATCTACTCGTCCAATTTTTGTAAAATGCTATAAATATTCGCAATTGTAAAAGGTTAAATTCCGATTTTTAAAGCCTTAAATTAGGAAATGGTTATGATCCTTGTATCAAAGTTATATCAAAGTCACAGCATCATCATATGAAGTTTTGAAAATAGTTCAAAGTGTATGTCGATGATTTACATGTTTCATTTATCCCTATTCACCTTATAATATGTATATAAAATTGAAAAATATGTCTGTCTGTTCTCTGTATGTTCAATTCTACAACTATTGACCAATCTAAACTAAACTCTTTCGAACTATACGCAAAAAAATAAAACAAAACACACAGAAAATAATCCCTATCCCACAGTTCCTCCACTCCCTCATATTAAATGCCATCCATACTCAAGTCTCCTCAGTTGCACTCTAGGACCCTAATTTAATTTATAATTAAATCTTTAGCAATGCCGAGTACATTATAATATAATGTGTAACTTGTTAGTCTAGCGGTTAAGGCACTGGCCTAATGGTATATTTGTCGGGGGTTTGCGCTTCGTCCCAAGATACCAGCTTGTTTGTTTTATTTTCATAATGCAAGCGTTTAGCTTAGTTTGAAAATAGTAAAAATATTAATGTGATATGTATTCCGTGCACGCATCTCTACTTAGGGAAAATCAATTCTTCAAAATTATGTTTTATATAAATTGAAGATAAATTAAATAAACCTTATTTAATATTCTAAACTTATCGTTCAGCAAATGCATATTACTCGTTAGTTCAATATATTTATTTTAAAAGCCACTTACATGAATATTTTAGGTTATTGCTGATATGACTTACATACCAATTTAGTAACACAGAGTATAAGTTATCAAATTTTTACACGCATATTTATGACAATTCTTAAAATTCGAAAACCCAACGGATTTTCATCTATGTATCTACTTATCTGTTGTTAAAAAAAGGCCTCATCCAACTATTCCTAACACGTTTTCTCTGTTCTCATTTTCATTCAGCTATTTATTTCAATCATTTTAAAGCACGCTTCAACTTCTAGTATGAAGTCTTCATTCTAGCACATTTTTTCTTAACAATAATACTACGCAGAATGTCTTAACTACAAATTAGATTTAACTACAAATGCATGAACATAAATAAAGTGTTCAATAAGTTTAAATTTTCGGTGAGTTCTAAATCTTTTGACAATATAATAATAATAATAGTCGTAACTATTCTTTAATAAACGTGTCCAGCGGAAATTTTTCAAGTTTAATATTAAATAAAAATAACTACAATGTTATTCTCATATTTTATTTATACAAAATGGAGTTTAACAATGCTAAATACCTTCCATATCTAATGTCTAAATACCTTCCATATCTTTCAAGACACTCTTAAATTTGCGAACACGTTGGTTGATATTTTCTTGTAGGGTCTGAATTGCTCAAGGATTGTTTCTATAAATTTTTGACTTAAGGTATCCCCACAAAAAAAAGTCCTGATTAATTTATTGGGAAAAATTCCCCTCAGCTTCTCCATTGAAACTCTAGCTGTATGTGGAGTGGCCCCGTCTTGCTGAAATCGTGTTTTGTTATTGAACCTGGGAAACAGCTACAGTTGCGGTACCAAAAACTTGTCACAGAGACTGTCTCTCGCTGGTTAAAAAAATAAGGGCCAATTATCCCTCGGGCAGAAATTGCACACCACACTGTCGTTTTTGGACAATGCTAACGTTTTTGATGGTGTTCCCTTGGGTGTCGGGACATCAGTATGTCATGTTCTATTTATTAAGATAGCCATCGATATGAAAATGTGCTTTGTCAGTAAACAATATGTTTACGAGCGTTCGTGCTATTCCAAAACGTTCCAGTATTGTTCTTAATAAGGTTTCACGTAAAGAATAGTCATTTTCGTTGAGAAACTGCATGATTTGCAGTTTGTATGGGTGAAACTGTAGTTTCTATTTCAAAATAACGTGCACTGTTAATTTTTTTATTCTAATTCAGGCTGCAATCTTCCTTATCGATTTACGTGGATTGCGCATAATTTCACGTCGAGATTGAGCCACATGTCGAATATTAAAGTAAGTACAAAAAGCGCGACGCGCACGAACCAATAAATCACCGTACTTTAAATATTGCTCAACCACGAACGCGCAGTGCGCTCCCAACCAGTGACTCATTGTGACTGGTATTCCTGCAAATCACGCGCGTCGAACAATACCCCTACCACTTACTTCACCTTGATGGTTTACAAGCAATTACAATTTAATCTTGAATTTTTTCTGCTGAACACCCTTATACATGTATTTGGTTAGATCAGATCGGAAGGACTAATTCTGCGGAATTATAACCTACCTGAATTATTTATGCAGTGAAATGCTGATACGGAGGTCGGAGCTAAACGCTGTTGATTGGCCCTGGAACGGCAGAAAAGAGATGTAGCTGATTCGGGCGGACGGGTCGGAACCTGGGTGCTCGGTCGACCCGTTAGTGGCGCCAGCTGCGTTGCGCCGCGTGTTGCAGCGTGGAACCGACGTCACATGGTGCTAGTCCACCAGGTATCACTTATTTTATTTTGTAATTGCGATTTGAACGTAATTTGAATGTAACATGTTCTACCAGTCAAAAACATCAATTTTCAAAGATAGTGCCACTTTTAAAATAATAAATGTATTGTTTTGTAAATGCAGTTACTTAAAAAGTTTTCTTAAACCTGCCCGATGTTATAGAGGTGGTGTAGCTGATGGGGTGATGGTGGGGATAGAGACAGATTGGCGGGGTAAGACAGATTGTAGAGCAACCGATGCAAGAAACAAAAGTCATCTCCGGCGTTAATCTTTTGTTTACTGCAGGCGGATAATCATTTATTCTGGAAACTTACTAACTTTCTAATTTGGACGTTAAGCTATCTATAATGGTGCTATGCTAGATAAACTTGGACACGGCAGTGGAATAGTATATACTGATTACCTTATACTAAAATAGAAAAATGCTAGGCGTGATGAATAAAGGATTCTTAAGAAAGCTGCGAACCACAAAATAAGCAGAATGATTAAAAAAAGTCCAGACTAAGCACTAGCTAGAGAAGCTTGTACGGTATATTGGTGAGAGGCTCTTCTTATAATAAAGACGCCGAGCGTTCAATGCTTGTCCTAAAAGACCAACAAATCTTCATAATATTTCAGTGAACTATTAAGAATACTGATGTGATATGAATCCCATTAACGTAACATATTTCTACAATAAACAATAAAAATCCTTGGAAATCTAGATTTATACGTATAATTATAGTCTAATTATACGTATAACTATAGTCAGTGTATACAAGGGGTACATAAGTAAAAGTAATGAACGTTTTGTTGAGGCCCTGAACGCGCCTCACAGGTTTTGGGTGTTAAAAACCAGCTCTTAACAGTCATTAACACTCCTGGTATCGACGTCAGGCGACATACCGCAATAATATTAGGCACCAATCATTGTGAAGACTGACGCTGAGCATCACTCACCTACCTGCCATCTTACTGATCAGCCAGTAGCTACTCGCATACAACTTTGTAAAATAGTGTTGAATAAATCTATTGTCAACCATAAGTAGTTTTTCTTCTTATAACTTACTCTAGACTGACATCATAGATATTTCTCACACTTCGCGATCACTCGAACATAGTGAAAACTGGAAGATATAGGTCCTCAGTTCGGGCGCTTACAACCTTCTAATCAACATATATCGCGACATATTTTACATTTTCACCACAACGCCATCAAAATACCTAAATCTGATGGCCCCATATCTGGCGACACATAAAATACTTATTTGAGTGTAGTTAAACATGCAAAGAACTAACCCTCGATAGTTTTGTATATATAGTAGGCTTAAATTTAATATTTATGTTCCAATGCCAGTTTCAATACCTGTTGTTATATACGAGTATGTAATTACAATATGTGTGTGTTAAAGCATTATTAATTAATATAATATTTTAAAAAATTTGCAGTCAATTGTAAAAAAATATTATATATTATATAAAGCAGACGGGTACGTAAAATTAATTCCATAATTTCCGAATTGAAACAATGACTTTTTTGATATTTTTATTCTTAGGTACCTTGTATGGAGTATAATTTTATGAACACAATTTGATAATAATTTCTCACAGAATACATTTTATATTTTTAAAATCATTGCCATTATCTTTACCTAAACTACGATTATGTCTGATATTCCAGAGTTTTATGATGCTTCGGAAGAACATGAACATTTAAAAAATGTTCATAAACCTTATTTAAATTCTTTGAAAAACTAAAATAAAAATACATGATTTTTTAGGTAATTTAATAACTTTAATCTAATTTTCAAATCATATCATCAACATTTTCAATAGATATGTATTTCATGAATTTAAAATTCATTGAATATTTTAAATGTGCCTTAAAGAAATATTTATAAATTTAAAAATATATATTATCCGAAAACAGAAATATTAAATTTTTCGGTTGATTTCATTTGTACTAAAATATTTTAGATTTAATTGGTTATCTTTGTTCTGAATCCTCATACATTTTAAAAAATATTTGGAATCACAGAAATACCGTTTTGTTCCCAAAAATGACAGATTTTATTACTTTAAATCGTTTTATTCGTAAAGCGAAAACTCGACGAATTTTCCGGGAATATTTGACGTTGTCTTTGTGTATTGAAAAGACCTCTGTCGGGTGCACGCATTTCAATATGGCGCCGTAATTTGATATTTGAGTAGATTTAAATCTTTGATGTCATCTGCAATTTCGTTGAATGGCCCCAGACGAAACGTATAGTGGAATTCTGAAGAATAAAATGTACTGTGCATAAATTTATCTTATAATATATATTGTATCCGCAACTGTATTAGAAATTTCAATTTACTAATAATAACTCCTGTAATCATTTCTGAAGTTTTTAATCAAAAATTTTATATTATTATGGCCTTTAATTGGACTTATTAAAATTTATCGTTTTTAATATATTTAATTATAAATACTAAGTACAGAAAAGGATTCTACCTAATACTGCTTCAACTGCAAGTAAAAAATCGGTGTATTACTAAAAATTCTGGGAAACAAATATGCATTAAATGATCCATAATATGTTATAATTATGGTAGCGACCACCGTGTATCAGTAGAATCATTAGTTGCGTAGTTCTGGATACTACCGCGCGACGCCACCGGAGTGCCGTAGTTTTCTACTGGGCTATTCATCATTTATAGCTACTACTGCAATTGCCAGCCAATGTTTAAATCTATCGTTCTATTCAAGCCATATAATTGTTACCTGCCGAATTGAAAAATAAATGGATCAGCTGATTCATGTTGTATGGAGTCCTTACTTACGTACGGAGTCCAAAACTACATTTGAATTGTCTTGAACTTTGCTTAGAACTGATCAAAGCATCTACTTTCTCTTTTACTAATTTGAAAATTTGACTACCTTACTAAACGTGCTATTTTCATGATAGTTCTTTGCGTTCGAGGATATTACATTTTTATTATGATGGATTTATTTTGCCTTAAACGAAAGTTCACAAACATATGTATAATGTAGCATATGGTATATTATATAGTATTATATTATACCATGGTTAGTCTATTCCTGCTATACACCACTGATCAGTAGATATATTATTTTTAAATTACTATACTATAAAAACATTGACAATTCAATAATAGATCATTCAAGAAAGAATGCATAAATTATCACTAAATCAGCTAAATAATATATGAACGTTGTAAAAAGGCGCGTGTTACATAGTGCATGTATATAATTCTAGGAGATTTTTTTTATCTTTGGGCGTATACTTTTGGGTTAATTCGACCCAAACTAGTAAAGCATGGATATGTACTTAGACATAAATACATGAAACTAAAAAAGTCATAAAAGATTTCTGACTCTAAATATTTTGTGGGTTCATCCCCTTTCCGCTATCACCGCAGTTTATTATAGGTTTACCCGCGTTTTGAAACAAAGAAGGTTACCACTGTAGAACAAACAAATCTAGGATTCCATGTAACAGAAATCCAATGTAACATAAACCCAAAGCTTCTTTGGGTTACCTACTAACAATTTCATGTGACTCGGTAATTTTATTAGTGACTAGAAGGAATTACAATTTATTATGCAGAATTTATAAATGTCCTAAATTGTGATTCTGGCATTATGATATTATGTTATGTTTTTTAAATGAAAATTTGTCTTTTTAGTGGATTGCGACGTCGAGTGGTCATGACGACCGCCTTTAAAAACTTTTAATCATAGTGCGTTAGAAAAAATACCCTGAAATATAATCGATTTGGTATATTCACAATAGTTTGTTAAATGTTAAAAAAATATAAATTATCTATGACTCAAGTTTATCCAGTAATAAGGAAAGTAATTTTTAGACATTATTTAATGAACAATTAAAAAAATATCTCTCAATAAATCGATTTTTTAGTGGTAGATACCTACTTTAAATTTTTATATTTTACAATATGGGTATTGGATATGTGTTGAATCAGAGGGATTCTACTGAGATATGATCCATCTCCATTGTTGGCCATTCGTGTTCAAGTTACTTTAATATTCACTATGGTTTAACAGTAATTAATATATAATTGAACGGTTAAAATCTGTGAATAGAGAGACACATAATATACTTTACTCCTAAATTTATTAACCAAAGGTTTAATCAGTAAAATATGCGGGTGTGAATAATTATGAGGCGGAAAGCAAAATACAAAGTTGTAGCGAACTACTTGTAGAAGGGCTCAGATTCGGTAAAATAGTACTCGTCGGCGATTGAACATAACTTAAGATAACGGGGACCCATAGCGGCTATGTGTATGCATATAGACTTTGTTACCGACGCAGTGCACGGTGTCTCGATAGATGTCGCTATATGTCCGTATAAATGCAAAAATTTTATATTTTATTATTTGCTGTATCTATTCTGTAGTACTGTAGTAGGTAGTGCACTGCTGTCAATCATAACTTCTTCCACATAACCACGTCTCTGATATTTTAGAACTGATATTGAGTACTTTCAGAAAAAAAAAATTCTTATAAAGAGTCCTCTTTTCATTTTAATAAGACTAAGTCTCTTGGGCAAAGTAAAAATTCAACAAAATAACAAAAACGAAATTAATAATTACATGTATTTCAATAAGAAATTAAACATTTATCTCAATAACGTGCCGTTTACTTTAAAACTAGATGTCATTTTCCTACACAAAATAGCTAACTCTAAAGTAGACTGACCTGATTTACTCAGACGCATATTCATTCGAGTGCCAGCCAGGTTAACCAGGACTAATCTTACATTTAAACTTCCACATTGCAACACCAATGCCAAACAAAACAAATTTTTCTACCGAGCACCCCATTATTTCAATTCACACCTAAACGAACTAGACATTTTGAATACTTCAATTACCTCAATTAAATCAAAATTCAATATATAAATTTTAATGGCCTTTATATTTCATTTTATTTTGTCGCACAGATTTTATTCCCTCTTTTTACTTTTCCTTTTCCCTCACCTTCTTGTTCCCCTCGAATATTTTCTTATTTTATTTTTCATAACTTTTTTCTCTCTGTTTAATTTTTATTCTCAACCTTTTTTCACATTTTTCTGCATTATAGTTCTTTTTACATTTTATCATTATGAGAAAACATGTAACTGGTTTAATTATTGTTAAATTTTTATAATGATTTTCGTATTTAGTGATAAACTATATGTTTTCCAAATAAAATAAAAATACCTATTTATTTAAATTGATCGTAAGAATTTTTGTAATTTTCAATGTTTTTTTTCTAATAGATTGATATTTTTCCTACAATTTCTTATATGTTATTTTTGTATGTGTGTATTTTTATTTGTTTTTTGAAAAATAACAACTTGGTTAACGACACAAATGTTCGCCAGCATTTACTAATGATTCTACTAGAGTAAAAGTTGAGCTTTCCCGTCCAAGCTAAGACTAAAACTACAGGTACAGCTACCAACATTAAAAAAAAATTATACATAATTTATATCTGTATTATATTAAAATGTCATTGACATAATATATGATATTTTATGTCCAGCAATTGTTACAATTAAAATAATAACACTTTTTTCGGAAATGAACTTACTTCTCAATCTGGCTGAAATAAAATAGTAATTATTATTAATGCTTTCTACATTAATATCTACAGTATAAGTTAAGCGAAAAAAATTGATAATTTTGAAAAAGGTAATGTTAAAAAAATTATATATTTTGATCTAAGCCTTATACAATATATGAATCTTTATGAAGATCTATTTTACAAAAGAACATAGCTAGACGAGTAAGTGGAAAGAATATTGTGAAGGTAGGAGGAGTAAAATTGTTGAACTACTGAGGTGTTAGCCTGAAGACATCCTTTGCTAAGTGCCAGCTCAACTTTCTTGTTTATACAAAAAATAATATTTGTAAACCTGCTGAGTTTGTTGAATGTTCAAAACATTGTATATTAAAATATAATAAAGTCGTGAATATGATTAATATTTAAACTACAATAATTTCAGAATAGCAGATTTTATGTAAATAGTAATACGTAAATATATCTAAAATATATAAATAGCTTAATGGCAATCTAATTTTGATAGAAATAGTGTATTTACTTTATTTATTATGTTATCGTAACTAGCTAACTCAGTTAACGGTTAGTGAGATCGTGAAAATTCCAAAATGTTAAATTTTTTTATACGGACAGCTATAAAAGGCATTCAAAAATTCAACTACAATTCTATGGTTAAGGCCTGAGTGAAAAAAGTGCGGCACGTGGTGCGTGGCGTGCGGGACGTACGACAAATGATCGTTCTGCGGGGCGTGCAGCATTCAGAGCATGTGACATTAAAACATCAAAAGAGACTGTCATATTTGAAATGCGATCATGGCTGACGATATAATCGATATGTATTTGGAAGAAAATTCATTTTTAAAATTTGATTTGTTAAATAGGAATGGTCCAAATGTCATTTTCAGAATTTTCAACATTATATAATAGCTTAAGGTTAAATGAAGCTAAATTTTACGAATATTTAAGTATGTCAGTGTCGTCTTTTGAGTATATACTATAAAAAAAAAAAACACATTTCAGACTTTGCTGAATTACACAGTATTTGTTCGAAGGACATCTCGAACGTTGACACAAAACGCTGTTCAAACACAACTGGTTTGAACATGCACGCGCACGCGACGCCGAACACAAACAGTAACGCTCTCGCTACCGCTCTAGATAGCCACTACCTAGGACACTCGCATTCATATATATGAGATTGGTATGCACGTTGCATATACCGCCATGGAAAGCGCTCGACTCAAGCGTGCACTCAGAACTTATACTAAGATGGATAAAATGTCACACGCCCCGTCTACTTTAGACCGGTTTCATACATCATCCATACCATCGGCTATCCAAAGCTGCGTGCGCACATGCAGGAATTCGAGGGAGAAAACAAAATTAAATTTCAAGATACGTACAGATCGCAGCTTATTTGAACATATGACGAGTGTGCCCCTATTTATTTATGATAATGTTTCTTTTTTTAATTTAAATAAATACCCAATCAACGCATTAATTATGTATTATGAATTCAAAAAACACCTTTCTCATTTCATACAATAATACATTTATTCACATTGCGTAATATATATTTTAAAGGGTGTATAACGTTTTGCAGTGTTGGTGATCTGAGAGACTTTTTTAGATTGGAAAAAATAATAATTGCGTTTTTCTACAAAATATTCAGAATACTGGTACGCATTTACATACTACGTAAAGTATATGTACTAAGCCACCAGTAATCTTCTCAAATAATGAAAAATCTTACAGAATTTTTTTCCCACGTATTCCGTAATTCTTGGAGGATTAACAAAAAAAATCAGCGTCTCGAAATAATATAGCATAAAACGCTCTTTCATCAGTGGTTTTATAATTTTGTTTCAGTGGGAAAATATTAAGAATAATTCTTATTATATTATAGTTCCTATGGTTTATATGTTCTTGTTAAAAATGAAAGTAAATCAAATATGATATAGAATATTGCAACAACCACCAGAAAAAAATGTGATAATACTCGTAAATAGAGATTTAAATGGTTTTTTTTCTTCTAAAAATGATAATAGGCTGATATAAACATTGATTATAGATGAGGTTGTATTTGGTATTATTAGAGAAAAACTTTTATTTAACATCTTTTTGTAGAAAAGTAAGTTCTTCTGTGAAAGGGTTTTTCCCTTCCGACCATGCTAAATATATTATGCATTTAGGTTTATCGTTTTATTTTACCTTGTAAAACGAAGTATCCTGAGAGACGTGAGAAAGAGTGCAGGTGTTTATCCCGAGGCAGTGGTTGAAAACTTTTTATAAATTCCAATTTATCGGAAATATTTTTCAATTACTCTGCCCAATCTTTATTTTAATAATATTATGTCGGTAGGAAAATAATTGCGGTTTATGACCTTCAATTTCAGTCTATCGGAAATATTTTTAGTTTATTCTGTCCAATCTTTATTTTAATAATATTTAGGTCGGTTGGAAAATAATGGGATTTATGACCATCAAATTCAAACATATTTTTCTTAGATTTATTAATCAAAACAAGCACCATTAGAATCTACATCTTTTTGACAATTAATTACAAGTTTATTTATTCCGGTGATGTAAAATTCTGAAGTTGATAAAATCTCGAAGTACATTTTCGGCAGCAGCTTGCTGTTAAAGATCTCACTCTGTTAGCAGTAATCGAAAACAAGTGATAATCAATTGGCGATATCTTTGGCACTTCATTTCAAAACAGTGATTTTATTGGTTATCATTCAATTCATGCGGCACCCATTTCTGAAGTTTTTTTTTTAATTTTCCCAATTTGTTTAAATGATCCAGATCTGTTGGATGACTAATGCTTAACTTTTTTAAAGACTCTAGAATTGTTGTGCGTGGTTCCGATTCAAATAACGCCCAATATCAACTGAAGAAAGACACTCACAATCTTCTTTAGCTTTTGGGCCCTTAGCACAGCACATAATTTTTTGAACCACCACCGCACCGTACTTTCTTTAATAGTACCCTCATCAAAACCATTGTTTAGTTTACGAGCAGTTTCTGCTACTTTACTACCAGTTTTTAACTCATATTAAAATACATATTATTTGTCTGTTTGCATCTTTAATTATTTAATTAATTAATCTACCAAAAATTGAATATTTTTTCAGCTGTTCAAGGCACGGCATTTATTTTTTGTAAATTATCACTTGAAAAATAATTAAATTAATCAAGTATTTAATTCGAATTGTAACTGTTTTTTAAAAATCAGTAAATTATAAATTAAATGTGACGTCAAACATAGATAAACACATTAAATACATAACCAGTATTAAAATTACGATTTTTTTTATTCAGAAATATTATTTATTAACATGATCATTAAAAATTTCCTAAAAAATAAAAATATTTTTTTGCAAAAAAAATAATTCTTGATAAAAGTTTCTTCACGACTTTTATGTTCTGACTTTTACCATGTGTGCCTAAGACGATGGAAATCCAATACCTTGGTTTAATGTTTTTCTTATGTTATTGTTCCAAGCTCCGAAGAAGAAGCTTTTTTCGTGGTGTACTTTTCAATAGAAAACATTTTCACTTCCTAAATCTGTCATTCACACTTCATATCACTTATAAAAAATTTTGCTTGCGAAACCTTTTTGATAGTTTTTTTTTTTTTAATAATTATATAAACCGTATTTATGCTACTAATACATTTAGTCAAATTAACGGAATGCGATATATGATTTTTTTAAACAGATTACATCTAAAGCGAAGATTATTCATTTGTGTATTAGCAATATAATTAATTAAGACAAATTATAGATATCTCATAGAGACACAGCTATTTATATTATATTATGCATGAAAGTATTGGTATTACAGGGCTTACGACCTGTCTTCGGCTGGCTTAAGTGATCACTTTACATACAGTAACGTTCACCAATTCTACCCACAATCAACCTCCACATTTATTAAGTTTTTGTAAGTTATATATATATATATGTTACCATGTAGAAATATTTCAAGAATTACTACAACTTTACTGTTGCCATCTACGGCTTGAAATTTGATATTCATTCTTCTGAAACAGCCCAGATGTCACTAATAAGAATCTTATTTTATAGAAATAATGAAAGCTATATTCTTTATGACGAATGATTAAAACATTATATTAGAACATGCTTGAAAATACAATTTTATATATTTCTTATTTAGACCCGTATATTTTATTAACAATAACCCAGTAATTATGTAATCTTGGACACACTCAAATATTGTTAATATAATTAATGAGCTACAAGACATTACTATGATCAATAATTATATACTAACATTAAATATTATTATTTTTAAATAATATAAATATTATTTGTCTTGTAAATAAGATATACAAAACATATATACCTAGCCACTTTATATTGAAATAATATTATAACAAAATATTTAATTGATAGTAATTAAATATTACTATGATTATTTTTATAATTTTTAACGATCTATGAGTTTGTTTCGATCTTATGTTAACCGTCCCGTTGTAGATTTTAAAATGCTGATAATTTATGATTATTTGAGTTCTTAAAATAAATTTGTTCGGTTACAGCATTTCGGGTAAGTGTATCGAAATTATTTGTCAAGTAACCAATATATTTTGTTTGTACACTTACTTTTTTATTATGTTATTATATTATTGTTTATAATAGATACCTTCTCCTAATGATAATATGAACTAATTACAATTAATGTAATGTATTTCATGCTAAGCTTCCAACATATTATGTTTAATGTTATCAGTTCAAAATACAAGTTTTAAAATATTATTCATGTATCATGCTTTTATGTGTAATTATAAGATATGTGTTTCATGTGGATTGATGTTTAAAGTTTTGTAAATTAGAATGATTTATGTAGAAGTGTCTAGTACGCCCGCATATTACACCCAGCTCTCACATGTTCTTTTGAATATGATCGCGAAGTGTATTGTATATAAGTGTGCATGTGTGGGTGTGTGTGTATGTAAGTGTACATGTATGGCCAAAGCAGGTTGGACGAGAAACACTATTTACGGTTGACAGAAGTTTATTGACGCTTGAGCTCAGTAACAGATAGAAAAATATGCAATAAGAAGTCTACACCGAGGAGCGTTTGCTAGAAATCTTGTCGGAAAGGAAGCCGCGAGAAAAGTGGCGCGCAAGGGCCGGCCTCCGAACGGCTGTGGACGCATTGTATAGGCACATGTTGTTCGCTCGGTATCGGCAAATTTTTGCGACTAATTGTTGATGTGATAGACCTCAACATTATCAACAGTAAAACATAACTTTTTTGGAAGTATCTGATTTACCAAACTATGAGACGCCCACACACATCTGTAAATAATTTGATAACTCCAATTTTAGAAATATATTTTGTAAATTCTATCATTAATATTGGTGATGTTCTGAATATTCATAAAATTCAAAAAAAAGTGATTCAAAATGTCATTAAAAGAATAACTCACCTCATTAGATGGCATAGGATTTGAACTTATTATTGATCTTCTGAGTATTTTTATGGAATTTAAATTTTTTTTAAATTTGGATAACTAGTTGTCACATTTTACAATGTATCAAGTAGTGCACACCCAATGATACTAAAAAGGACCAAATATATTTGATCTATTTGCTAGTTCTTCAAGGAGAATTAATTGTCGGTAATTTTAATATTAATTAAGTATATAAAAAATGTTTCTCGAGAATACAAAAATGTATTTTACAATCATTGTTTCAGTTTCTTGTTATCTAAGAATCAAGAATCAATTTATTTGAGTATAAGGAATCGTGACGGTAATCAGGGGTGGATTCAAATGAACAGGTAGATTTCAATACAACATTGTTTTATAAACAAATAATATTTTAAACATAAATTTATAGTATTGTAACTATTAATAAATTATTTTTTTAGTTGATTTAAATCACACAAATCGATGTAATGGAGGATTAAGTTTTTAGAAAAGAATGTCTTTTTAGCTCGCGTTGTAGATTTATAATGGAAACAGTGACATCAGATCTGATATTATTGTTTGCGTCATGTAAATCAGAATCATATTTACAGTATTAAATTTGGTTCCGTTTTTTTTGGTAAACCATGAATCATTCAAAATCAGAATGTGGCTTTGGTATTTATAGTGACCAGATCCTTTTTCACACATTTTTCATATCCTGTTCTCTGACGCGGCACCTTAACAAATAAATAACCCTTGACGCACTAAAGAAAAAAAAAATTACTGCAATACTCCGTGAAAATATCAACCAACATAACATCATTATATAAAACACGAATAATTATAAAAATATTCATTGTATTTAAATAATATTATATCAAACTAAATTTTTATAATAAATTTTATAAAACTTTATTTTAAACTGTTACTGAAATATTAATTAAAAGTCTGACACTGAATTAATTTTTAATATGTACCTTCAAAAATGCATTAAACGTTTTTCGTGTACGTTCTTGAACCACTCACAATTAGAGGCTGCATGCTGTCTCGTCCGATTCTTCGAATCTTACGGAGTCGCTACGGTAAAAAATGCCGTCCAATGGTGGTGCCGCGCTTTCCTCTCAAATCCTTTATAATGCCGGTCTTTTTTTACTTAAGCGTTACAATCGCAGGTGAGCGATTACCGCCCTTGCAGCCGCTCTACAGCGCTCCACTTAGTACAGGAATTAGTGCACTTTTATTAGGTAGTTGATTTTAAATAATCCGGTTTAACTCGACAATGTTGTTGAATGTTGCAAAATCAAGGTGTACTCTGCTTTCGAAGTTGAGATTTATTTATTTATTTATATATATATATATATATATATATATATATATATATATATATATATATATATATATATATATATTGAATACATAATAAACATACATAATACATAGTTTATTGTGTGGGACGGAGTAGACTTCACCTCTGATATATAAAGCGTTGTCCTGGCTACTTTGCTAGACTGAAGTCTGTGTTAAAGTAGCCAGTTTTTTTTTTCGTGCTATTGTGTTATTTATCGACAGAGATGGAATTAATAAATTAAATTAATGTAAATAACTTATATTAATCAAAATTTTGATAGTGAGTATGTGCTCTTTTTGTAACACAATAAATATTTTTACGGAATCTGCACAAAATACTCACTAGATTAAAACTTGTTCACGGAAACGAAAATGCGTCACGGAATTTATTAAGTAACCCCCACGCTGTATTTGTTTTACCTACCAAATTGCGCCAGGCGATTTTTCCCGGGTGGTAGCGACTGGAGCGCTTGATGCGTATCAGTGCTGTAAAAATCTAATGCCGCTATTTTTTGGTTTATCTCACTGAGTAATAAATACACATTTATCACAAAATAAATAACATTTATGAAAATGCTTTTGAACAATTAAAATGTGAGGGCACGTAATCTGCATATTATTTTTTTCCATTTACCATTACAAATGGAATATGGAAAAGGGCTAGATAATATCCCTCCCGTGTGGCTGGACGGGATGAAATTGAGCGTTCAAAATAAGGTCAAATACCTTGGCCATATATTCAGTGAAGTTGGACATGACGATGATGATATAGAATGGCAGAGGGGACAGTTGAGCGTTCGTGCAAATATGCTGTCACGGCGTTTCTACCGATGCAGTAATGAGGTGAAGAGCATCCTATTTAAATCGTTCATCACCAGTATGTATTCCTGCGAGCTCTCGTTGAAATACAAGCAAGTGACGTATAACCATCTCCGAATTCAGTACAATGACTCATACAGAATACTGTTTGGATTGGGACGTTATTGCAGCTCATCTACAATGTTTACCGAATGCCGTATTCATGGATTCGTTCCGCTTCTGAGACATCAAGTTGCGGGCGTAAAGCTGCGGCTGGAGCTCAGCACCAACTCTCTAGTGCATGCAGCGCTTTCATAGAAAGCTGGTTCCCTGACCAGGGAATGGAAACGCCTACAGAATAGCTACATATACAACAATAGCCATGACTAAGGTATTTATATATGTAATATTTATATTTTTTTGTGTATATATGTGTGAACTTTTTACTTTTTATTTTTTATTTATTCATATTCTCCTTGGTTTTCTTTTTCTTTTTCATAGCATTATCTTTATGGAATATCGGGTTAAAAAATCCGAATTACGCTGGAATAAACACATTATTATTATTAATTAAATTATATTTATTTATTGAATTTTTGAAAGAGATCGTTTAAGTAATGGTTCACGATGGTAAGAAAAACATTTATTGAATATTTATGTAGATAATTTTAAATCTAATAGGATGAATACATTTTTGTTTGGTTTGTTATATCTTCTAAATGGACATATTATCACTCAGGAACAAGAATCCGTTTAACTTTCCTTACTTTCTTAATAATCTAATTAAGAAATCTGAATCTAAAGATTTTGGGATTATTGGATTATTTATTGGATTTTAAATTACTCTTCGACTTGCACATTAACTATATTACATTCAGAGCAACCAAAATATTGAGTTTCATCCTTTGGGTATATAAACAATTTAATAACATAAACACTATGAAAACACTGTACTTCTCATATGTCCGAAGTATCATCGAATCTGCTTCTCAAGTCTGAAATCCAAGATATACCTCATACATCAATAGAATCGAAAAAATACAGAACAGCTCCCTCAAATATCTTTATTTTCGTAATTATCGAACCTTAATTACCACTGTTGAATCAACTATCTTTTTTAAAGTTGCATTACTACAAACTCGAAGAGACATGGTCAATGTCACTTTCCTACACAAAATAGCCAACTCTAAAGTAGACTGTCCTGATTCACTCAGACGCATATCCATTCGAGTGCCAGCCAGATCAACCAGAACTAATCTCACATTGCAACGCCAATGCCAAAAAAAAAACTCATTTTTTTACCGAGCACCCCTTTATTTCAATTCACACCTAAACGATCTAGACATGTTCAATACTTCAGTTACCTTAATTAAATCTAAATTCAACACTTAAATTTTGAAGGTCTTTATTTTTCTTTTTATTTTTATCACTCAGATTTTATTCCCTATCCCATATTCCTTTTCCTTTCCCCTAGAATATTTTATTATTTATAACTTTTTTTTTTATGTTAAAATTTTTTTTATTCTCACATTTTTCTGCTTTATAGTCCTTTTTAAATTTTTAAATTGTATTCACTGTATAGAGTGTTTTGTATCGTCTAAGAAAACATATTCAATTATTGTTTAGCTTTAATTACAATTTTCGTATTTACTGATACACTGTAAGTGTTCTGAATAAAATAAAATACAATAAAATATTATGAAGAGTTTATCGGACCAGACTTTATAAACTTTAAAAAACACTTTTGTGATATGTATACTTTGTGAAATGAAATAACATGTAGAATTTCTAAACGAACCTAAGTGGGTAAAATCACCGACAAAATTGACTATAATTCATAGTTAATTTGCTGTACACCACTGTATTTAGGCAAACTCCACTCACCTTTCACCACCGTCCTTTGACCACTAGCATAATTAACGTGTCATCAGTTGTGGTTTTGCTTTACATATGTTATTGTTGTTAGACACGTGTATTGAAGTTATAATCGATTGTATATTCGCCGCTATTGATACATTTTCATTTTGAACGTTATTAGCCGATTGCTTTTCTTTTATATATTTTTTAAATACATTTTGAATACGCTTTCATTTAAATATGGTAATTAAAAATGAATATTATTTTTTGAGGTAACTCGGTAGTGTATGACTTGGTGGTTGTATGTGTTGAAGTTATTCAAATATATATGAAGCTGTGAGACAGAAGCTCCTAACTTCTTCTTTTCTCACGCGTGTTGGTTGTATGTCGCAGTGTAGGGTGTCTATTGTAACCTGAGCAGGATACATAAATGAAAGAGCACTTATAAGGTTTCGTTTATTGAGGTGATAAATTAATACAATTTTAAATGCGCAGTTGTTCGGACGGCCTGCAGAGAAGTGGTCGGTAAATGCTTGGCAGTGCATGATGTTAAATTGCATCTGCTGATTGGTTGTTACGTTTCGGGTCCTACATGGTTGATGGATGCATCCCAATACGGCCATGTTAGTGTGGCGCGTGCCGGGTCACCACAATAGTATACTAAACCTGACGATGATCAAATCTTCGACTTCTTCATCACTAGGTGCACATTTTATCTCTAGATCATATGTGCGTATTATATTATATAAGTAGGTATGTGTAGTTTTTATGTATTATTTTCATACTTATCACCTTCGACTTCCATTTGTTTACTATTATAACTCAATCCAACATTTATTATTTTTCTTCTTCTAGGCACTTCATCCCACGGTGAGATTTGGCCTCCTTCACTAATTCTCTCCAACGACTCTTATCGACCCTCCCATTCTGCTCCAGTCATCTTTCAAACAATCAGCTCGGTTACACAACAATTGCGCCCCGGATTAATGCGCCCCGGATTAATGCACCCCGGATTAATGCGCCCCGGATTAATGCGCCCCGGATTAATGCGCCCCGGATTAATGCGCCCCGACAAATGGGCCCCGACAAATGCGCCCCGACAAATGCGCTCCGACAAATGCGCCCCGACAAATGTGCCCTACAAATGCACCCCAACAAATATGTCCGCATCATATGCACTCTAATAAATGAGGTGTCAGAACTCAAATGTTAAAAAAAAAAGACACGATGCGACGCCGCCATCGATGTCTTATAAAATTTATAAATTATATAAATGAGAAGATATAAACGAAACTGTAGATTATTCTTTTTATAATTAATAATATAATAACTTAATATGGCAAACATACAAACTAAAAGATAAAACATATTTTATTAAATAATTTACTGATTAAAAATTACAATAAACATTAATTTAAAAAATTTAATTTATTATAAAGTTATATAAAACATTATTATATTGAATATACCCTCTGTTCCGTATTCGTATTTTTTTTTTATATGTGAACACATAATTTCTACATATATTCAATGACTTTCTGGAAACAAAATTATTATTAAATGCAATAAATTAGTATTTAAAACATCACATACACATGTTTTGAATCATTATAACTTCACAATAAGAATGTGATCTCCTTAATAAAAGTATTATTGTCACCAGTTTTAGTTTTGTTCAACTTCCAACCAAAACACATTGTTCCTCTGGTTCGACTGGTTTATTTTTGATTTCGTCAAATTCGTCGAGATTTGGAGAGGAAGTGTTCTCGTGTGTTCATTTCGTTCGGATAACTATTAAAGAATACATTTGTCCCTTAGTTCGACTTGTTGTGTGGACATATCGCTGTGATTTTGGTGTTTTGCGGACGGTGAAGTTCAATAGAGTTTTTCCGTAGCAGTTTTATTTTTGGGGTCAACTTCATGATAAGCCAGGGAACATCTTCCTTATCCCATTAGTCATCAGTCCCTATTTCCCTATTCTCTATTCCCTTTCCAATTCCTTACTCCTTTCAACTACCCATCCAGCCATTTCCTCCGTCTAATCCATCCCGTCTGATTCCAGTATCACCACCACTGTATTCGGCGACTTGCGTCGGTCACACACTCTTTTATTTATTAAGTTAATATCACTAAAACGTTGAAGATGTTACAAAGTAATAACAGTACAATATATTTGTTATCAATTGACCAATTCTCAATAAACTAATACTTAATTATAACCAACCGTTAACAAATAACTATATTATAATTCTAAATTATATGACAATCAACGCAAATAATTGATAATGTCATTTCTATTATAATTTTGCACTAATATTATATTTTTATACGTCTTTTAAGTTGCACTTATTTATTTGGAAACAAACATATTGTACCTTTATTTGATTTTGTCATTTTATAAAATCCTGGATAATTTTGTGCACTGACGGATGATGATAATCTATAGTTTGTTGAAAGGCCGTATGACTGACTACCTTCCACAGAATTAGTCGTACGTGGCAAATCACTGTTTACTCTGTCGAACATATTCCACACAATAATAGGAAACATTGGAACTGACCTGCGGTTTCGCCTCATTCTTCCGACATAAGTATCTTCCCAATAATTTATTAAATTGTCCATTTTATATTGAACTCGTCTAGCGTATTTTCAGTAACGTGTTAACAATAAATACTTTTTTTGACGCTGATTTGTACAAATTTACTCAAAAGCTTTAAAAAAATCTCTCATATATAATATTTTCACGAGTGCTTTATGTATGTACACGGAAGATTGGTAAAAATATTATTTATTTGAGATACAATTCACCATGCGATTCCAAAATTTATTATTTTGTCGGGCACGTATGTCGGGGGCGCATTTGTCGGGCCGGTTTTGTCGAGGCGTATTTGACTGGTTACCAATCAGCCCACAAGTTCCTTGATCTACCTTTAGGTCATTTTCACTAGGGTATCAACTTGGTCACGATCTTTAGTATCCTGTTATCGAAATTATTTCGACATTGTTTCTTACTCGATTAAATTTTTGAGCTCATGGTTCATTTTTATTCTGCGAGTTCCCAAAATTGAATAAATTGAATAAAATATTCGGTTTAAATTTATAGAATATTTTTTTAATTTTCTTAAAAGTTACACCGTGCCACGGAAAAATTGTTATTTTCGCCATCACAGTTAGGCCTAGATTACGCGTGTAGATAGACGCGTGATCCTCCTCAACAATTCAGACGTTTTATAATCGCACTATATCCTTGCAATATTATCGTTAACCTAAGCGATTCGGTACCTTTCGGTTGATATCTAAATCAGTATTATGCGCCAACTGGCACTGCCGATCCTGGGGATTATTTACAGAATAGGCTTATTTACGGTCAAATGGCTCTACAGAATTTGGCACTTAGGTGGGCCAAACAGGGCCGGGCCTCGCTTATATTGAGGCATGAATTGTCAACAGATGTGTTAGAAAACTTATTAAAAGTTAGATTTTTATCACGAATCTATTACATCTATCTGTCGTACTAGTGGAATTCACCTGAAAGACAAATAAGAGTTTAAATAGTAATTAATATATATTATTATGTGAATTCGAAACGTAAATCCTGCACCGATAGGATCCAAATGAACGAGTTCGAATTGCGCGGTCTCCGGGTCGCGCGTCCCACGGAATACAAATACGACAATTCCGGTCGTAAATCGGAATCACCGCAGGATAGGGAAATAAAGTAGGAAAACCTTGGTACAGGATGAGGTCGATGAGGGGATAAGGGTTCCAGTCGATCTCGGGAACTGGGATTCGGGAGGACTATTCGCCTTACCTTGTTTATAACACCTCCGTTATCCCTCCAGTCGCATCCGAGATCACACAATGGCACGCGGATGAGCAGATCTCCAATCCTACTTGAATACGGCGGTGTCACAAGTTCAGTCATTGCACATAAGCAACAACGAACAATACGTGATCAAAATACAATATCACAAAATACAGTGCTAGTGCACTGGAGCTGAAATTTCCACACCGCGAATGCTATCGCGATACCGCGATCGAACAAATATCGGTCAAGTTGACGTCTCTTGACGTCAAGGTCACAATGCGTACTTACAAAACGAGCATGAAAAAATGTATGGGTTGGAATTTTGATGTCGAATTGTGTCAATAACAACGGTCGCGACCGATTTGAAAAGACGCGCCAAAAGGGTGTTTACGAATTTGGAACATTACATACGAATAATTTTTATACACTTACTAGATACATTGAGGACAAACACTGAAGTTTTCTTTTTTTTTTTAAATTAAAAATACCTATCTGTAATGGAAATCTATTTAATAAAATTTTGAAATCTTTTATACATTTATGTGATTTAATATTCAGCTTATGGTTTACCTTCATTATAATCATTATCGTCATGATACAATGTCAATTCACTGTTGGATAAAAGATTCCGCCAATCTTTATTACGTATATTCCGATAATTTCATCTACCCAGCGAGACATTGGATGTCTTCTAATTTTTTATTTATTTAACATTTTAAAATATTTATTGTCTATCAATGACATATGCATCTTGTACCTATTGAAATTTACACTTGTAAGCAGTAACAATGATATCTTCCACCTCACATGAAAAATGAATAACTTGAGGAAGTTAAGGGATTAATTTTATTACAAGACGAATGCAACAAACTGTTTCTTAATTTATAATGAATAAAATGTTTTAGTCTTTCTTAATTTATTCATATTGTCACAAATTATTGAATATAATTAAAGTAATAAATAAACATTTTATTCATGATCCAAATAATTTTATTTTTAATATAAATGAACATTTAGATAGAAAATATTAAGTAAAATACTATAACTACCTACTACAACAACACAAAACGTATTTTATAGAATTTTTATAAAACATTTTTTGTGAGTATTTAACTAATGCATATTTAACTTAAATTTTATTGTTTCAAACAATTTGAATATATACTAAGGCAAGGCTATTTTAAGCAATGATTTTTTTTTAATTTTAATTTAGTTAAGTAAAAAATTATAATAAATATACATATTACAATTTATTAAAAAAATAATAAAAATAAATTCTATATTTCTCAATAATTCACGCTTGTCTTTCAAAGCGATATTTAATGAATAGCGATCTTTACTAATCGTTTATTGTATAATACAAAATTATGTTGTGATATTTTTATATGTCAGTGTACTGAATGAAAACATTCAATTAATTGTATCGGCCAGACCTCACACAAGTTTTCCCATTAAATCTGTCCGTTCATACGTCAATAGCTCGTGTTGGTAGATTAACTTATTGAATAGACATAGGTACATAGTTATTCTATAACCAATACAAAAGATACCCGTGAACATTTGAAATTATGTACGCCTAATTATGCATTGAATGTATCAAACCTTTAATATGTTTTATCGTTAAAGTTTGAAGGAATAAAAAATATTTTTACTATGAATATATTAAAATTAAGATAAACGCTTGTGCTATGAAAATATTGCAGAATTTGCTTGGTGGTCCCCGGACGAGTCTTGAACCCCCGACCACTTGATCACTAGATGATTATAACTGTTATTTTAATTAAAACATTTTCCCAATTTATATAATCTAGGTGGTGGTAAAACACACAATTTAAAAAAAGTATATTTTCTTAAAATTTATTTATTTATGAGAAATAAACAGTACATAATATAAAAATAAGTATAGTATAAATAATAACAGTATAGTTTCTTCTTAGTTAGATAGAGTAAAAATATCATATCATTTAGCAAACAAAACATAATACCAACATACTAATAAAAAATAAACAAAAAAACGTTTAAAGAGGGGATTGAAAAAGGATGCAATGAAAATATATATTATTTTGTAAATTGTATTGTAAATTATTTTATTTCATTAGACTTTTCATTGTGTTAAATGATATATAACGTTTTCTGTAACATCTTCCCAATATCAATATTATAGATCAACTAAAATTAAAAGCACTTTCAGACAGTAATATATGGTACCTTTGGAGTTAACGAAGGTGGGGGTGGGGTGGAGTTAAAGTGGAAGAAGATTGAAAATATATAATTTGCTTGTTGCATTAAATATTATATACTTATACATATTCCATACACATACATACACGCATCTATATACAATATATGTCAATAGTTATTAAAAAGTTGGCGTGGTTTAATATTAAAGGGAAGCAATTTATCGTTGAATGTGTTCTTCTAATAACTTGAAGAATTTACCATACTATATTGTGACAGAGCGGGTCATAAAACAATTTTTTATGTTATTTATTCTGCCAAAATTTAGATACAATAGATTATTTGAACGTGTTGGGTATGTGGGACAGTTTAAAGTTACTTATTTGTTTTAATAAATGGAGCGAGTCAACCAAGATATTTAAAATTTTATAAAGTTGGCATAAATCTTTTGTGTTCCTTCCTATCTTTTATTTATTTTATGGTCTGCATATCGAATTTATTTGTTTTCTTACACTTCTATTAATATTTGTAATTATTTTATTATTTTTTAAAGATTTTTTCATTGTTTTTATACTATATAACTTGGAAATTGGACAGGATGGATAGTCAACATCTGCAATTTTTAAGGTTACCTATAAGGAAGTTTCTAGAATTGAAATCATCAATTTAATGAAATAAGTTTTTGAGATAGTTGAAAAAAAAATTTTTTTTCCTATAAAACAAACACAACACTTACAACCTACACAAAACAATATAACCTTTTTTGCAATCATACTTATGTAATATGATTTTATATGGGAATTTGTTTAATAATTCTCACCGGGGGCTTAATTCAAACAAATGCTAGCTTCAAACATTCATCCCTGTTTATGCCCACTGGTTGCTTATAAATCTCGATCGCCTCTTTGACAAGTCGCGTAAATAGGCTAGGCTTTTCTAGTACCTACTGTGTTCCCGATATCGAATAAATTTCCTTTAACTTGAAAGATCTCGCAGATTAAAAGCTCTTTAATGTTTGTTGATCCTTTTTGTAATGGTAAAAGTTATCTCTCTCTTTCTCGCTTTCGTATTTATGAACCATGTTCTTGTCGGTGTAAAATTGTTTCATTCCTGTTTTTTTTTGTGGCAGTTGATGGTTCATTTTCCATGTTTACCATATTATCTATTTGTAAATATATTTTTCTCTCGGTTTTCCATTATTTTTCTGTTTTTAGCCTATTGTCCTATTTAGATCCTTTTCTGGGAACATATTTCAAATTTATAGCCACTTAGTATATCATTTTTACATTTTAATAGAAATTAAATTTATCAACTAGAAAGTTATACAAAAAAAACAATTTATCGAAAAAATATTATAGTTGCCGCCGGGTTACGATAAAATTTTTTTCTTCGATAAATTGATATATTCTGTATATATTTCTAGTTGATACATTTAATTGTTTTAAAATACCACATAACTATGTTCTGAAAACTTCACGATAATAATGTGTTTTACTTAAAAATAAAATTAAAAGTTTGTTAATCAGACTTGCAAAATCTCTAAATTTTAGTAATAAATTATTATTTCTAATGAAATCATATTTTTATTGTAAACTTACATATTCTTTAATATTTAAACAAGAGAAAGTCTCGGGTTCGAGTACCGGTATAGCTACATATACATTTTTTTGGATAGATAGATTTTTTTTGTATATCCTTTCATATATATTTTTTTTAATTTTTATAACATCATTTTAATGTTATAATTTAAAATATTTAACCCACGCACATAAATTAAACGTAATCTTAAATTGCCTCGAAGTCAACGCACCTATAAAGACGAAATCGTCATGAGATGGATCTCCTGGGCATTTACTTCTATATTACAAAAAACACGAACGACTAAAAATCTTTGTCAGCAAAATAACGAAAAGAGAGCTATGTAAAAGGTAAAATCGTACGTGCTGTAGTTGAATAGGATAATGTTGCCACACTGAATAAAAAACATCCTCTTTAGAATGAATTTTTCGGAGTAAAAGTCATTTAGGAAGGGTTTATTTGGCTCGAGAGCTTCGTCGGAGTAGCCGAGAGCCGAGACTTTTTATGCCTTTTAATGACCCATAAAAAGATATGATGTTAGTCCAAATAAATTGGGACTCGTAAATTACGCAGGAATTATTATGTTTTATCAAGGACATTTATTGCCTTTGAAGTAACGTTAGTCTAAGGGGATGTTTGACGTTGTAAATAATTCCGTTTTGTTACTACCGACGAGCTTTGAGATTTGAATTGTAAGCCTTCCATTCATATTCAATGTGTGCGTATAATAATTTATAAAATATACATTTGACTGTAACACTATTGTAGTCTTAGATATTATACATTTTTAAAGAGATTCAAACTAGGGACGCGCTAAGTTTATCCGTATTTATTTGTAAATATTAAAAGAACAAAAAAGATCGTCAACTTTTATATCTTTTTTTTTTAATTCTGTGGACACACCTTAAAGCACAGAGCTTCTAGGTTCGAAAATGTTTATTTCAAAATATAGAGCAACAATCAAAGTTTACTAAAATCGTTGGCAGAATTCCACCAGCACAAATATGGCCAAGGCCATCAGAATATTTAATGATTACGTAATGATAAGTCTCAGAGATTTAGTCGAGATAAATCTCAGTGCCGTACATACGCAAACGTGTGTTCTAATCTAGTGATTTTACTCTGGATCAAAATCTCAGAGTTTTCTCATAAATCTCCGCTTAATATTAGTAGAACCGATTCGTGTGTATTTGATTTGAAAGATAACCTCAACACGTATGCATAAATGTCACATAAAACCGTAGATACCTACAAAATTTTATTTTGATATGTTTTACAATCAGAAAATATTCAAATTTTGTTTTGACGATTACTCAGAAAATTCTAGTTTACCCAACCAACGAACGGAACACATTTAACGTAAGTAAAATAATCTAGAAGTAAGCTAGTGGTGGTGCTCGAATCTTTGAGACTTGGTATGTATACGGTGGATTACAAAATCCAAGAGTTGCCTCCAAAGATCTCATGGGAGCATAATCTCGAGACAAAATTCTCAACCGTGAACAAGGGCCACAAGAACACTTTTGAAATAGATTCTCATTAACAATCTGAAATAAGTAAATAAATATTTAAAATACATGTTAAATTATAAAAATAACAAAACAAGCGTAATATCAGTAATGGTCAGTTATCAAAGGATCCAGTTATATAATGTCCATACGTTAAGGCTCACAACCCTTATACGAGCCAATGTTTTGTTCGGTTACCCTTTAATATTTACCCCGGGTTTTGGTCAGACGCCGTGCATAAATCAGATGCGAATATTGAGATAACTTTTTCATCTATGACTTGGACCAAAGGGTTAACTGGAGGGATGTTTATCTAAAAACTACCCTCTCTTAGCACACCGTATAAGGGGATATGACGTCATAGGCCTTCTTGGATATTGTGGACAACGAAAGCTTTCGATTTTATCATGTTATTTACATACAAGCAAACGACAACACAACGTTTTGGATTTCAGGGATACGCCTGTTTCATAAAAAGGTTTTCTACAAGACACACGGCCATATCTCACTTTATTCAATAGAAATCTTTGTGAATTTTGTTCCGTCGGAATAGAAAACTTTTGAATACAGTGTGTTAAGATAAAATTATAGGATTTTGTAATTTAAAAAAATAATTTAATGATGAAACATTATTAAAAGATTGAAAGTTGTATGTTGCGAAATTTACGAAAGCACACTCATTACAAAGATTAAAGATTAAGGTTTTAATCTCAGCGCGCAAACAATGTAACAAATATTAGAGACATCTCTGAAGTTGCTGCTATGTTGGACGTCAGTATGTGAAGTGAAGAGAGTGGCTCGGCCCGCTCGGAGCGCTAGTGACATGTGTGTGTTGTTGCGCGCAGTTGGTATACGTGTTGAGTCTTTACGGCTAGTAGGAGCTGGTGGTATGGTACGGCATTATTAAACAATAATAATGCAACTGTAATAAACTTTATGAATAACTACTGTTATATTTATTTAATCATATTTTATCATTAGGACAGTAGTTAAATTTTCATAACCAATCTTCACTGCGACAAACATTAAAAATATATTTTTATCTTATCTCATTTCTGTTATGGTTGTATGTTGCAAGTTCTGTCATGTCAATATAAAATTTACTACCCCTTGTGTTATAAGAAGGAGACTAATCCAACGATCTTCTTGTGAAAGGCGATCATTCTAAACACTAGATTATGGTTTTAATAAAACTATACTTCAGAACCATAAATCATATTTACGTATGACAAAATACATTAAATGTTTAAACTTACTGAAGGTTCTATAAAAATATCTAATAATCTATTTCTTATAATACCCCAATACGTATATAATAATTTATATATTTACGATAAAACTTTCTGCGTCTCTTTACTGTTAATTCTTCTCATAGCTATCACATTATGACTCTTCAAACGAATCATTTTTCTACCGAATGATAAAGACGCTTTGTTGAAGAAAATAAATTGATAACACGTACATCTGTGTAGATGGACGAATTGTTAATGGATAGACCAGGTAGGGGTCAGCCAGCAGAAAAATGAGGGTTCCGCTCGTCCCTTTACCACCGGCGATCCAGATTTGTAACTGTAGTGATGTCAAAAACTATAATGTAGTATTTATTGTAATACTTTTCTGTTAATATTTCAGCAATATTTATTTTCAATCTACGTCCATATGTTCTTCAGTAGCGTGCACAAGGCAAGGATTTAGGTTATGCTGCTAATATCGATGCTGTAAAAACTATGGATTTTATATTCATCATACACTCTTTCAGAAGCATTTTTTTGTGAAAGTACACCTGTGTGAGTTTCGTTCTTGAAAAATATTAATATTGACTTAAAATATTTTATTTAGTTCAGTTCATTAAGGCATACATCACGATGAAGGAGCAAGGGGTCCATATATCCAAGTTAAAAAATATTTTGTGATATAAATTAATACCATGTGTAAAGCGTGTTGGAACGTAAGCATTCAAGTTCGATTAAAACACACGTCCATTCAAGCGAAGACGTGTATTCAGAACACCACGCGGTACAAGAGTTGCGTTTATTTAATATACGTTTGGGACAGATTTTACAAAAAATAGATGCACAGCTTTATTAGTCATTTCAAAATTCTTCTGTTAGATAATTTTAATTAACACATTAACATGAGAGCTTTGAATTACTTGCACGTTAATCTATGAACACGTAACCCCCTTTCATCGCAACATTTTTGTAAAAAATTTTTTTTGTCTCGGCACTTGTCTGACTTTGATATATATCAGGAATCGTCATAATGAGTAGTTGGACGTGCGTGCTATCTTTCTTTCTCGCTTACTCACATCATATACATGTGCATATACGTAAAGCTACGAGCAAGAGAACGCCGGTACGCCGGTGCCTGGTGCGGTTGAGCCAGTGCATCATTTAGGTCTATCCTTCAGTACAAACTTAGCTGCAGAGTCGAACGCACAAGAATTAAATTAACTACATATTTACATATCTTTTATCCCTTCGTAACTATTTAATTGTGAAATATCGCTCGGCTGCAAGAAATGGACTGCCATACGATGTCTCAAGAAAATGACGTCTCTCGGAACCTGTTCCCGCGCGAAAGTAAAGTGTCAAAATCATTGAAAATGCCCTTTCACTTCATAATCAATGCCTGGAGTTACTAGAAGAAAACGACGAAAATTAAGAGCGAGTGAGTACTGTAATGATTATAACGGATTATTTGACATTTATCGGCAAATTTTCCATGATAAACGCAGAGAGGCCAAACAATGAAATCTAGATTATTTTTTGCAACGCGGGACAAAATGAATGAATCACGTTATGTGTGACATTTTTTTTTGTTATTAATAATGTTCATTTTAAATTTAATTTATTTTTTAAGTCCCCCGTTGATCGCGAAATTTCGCTTATCGCGACCGTGTCCAGAGCATATCCCCCGCGATTTTTTTCGCAGAAATAATAGTTGTGAACTGTTTTTGTGATTATATAGAGTGCACGCTCTTGGTGATATTACTATTACGTACATAGTTAAAACTGCTTCCAACAAAACGTTTTAATAAGTACTTTAGTAAACCGTTAATGATCTCACGTTATTTTCTCGTTGTTACTCGCTTATACAATATCTACATTGTATTTTCGCATCAGTATCAGTGAGCAATTTTCGTGGTAATCAGTTTGCCATAACCGAAGTATCTTTGTTATACGTATTGTGTTAATATATCTAAGGAATCAATATGGTGGCAGAGGCTAGACTCGACAATGTAAATATTAACTCTGTTAATGGATTCTAGGAATCAAATCTGATATACATAATTTTTTAGTTATATAATTAATAACATAACCCTGTATTCTCTCAGAAATAGACACAGAAATACGACACAATATAGCTATGTGAATTCCACAATTGTTTTATTTAATATATCAATATTTGAGTAGCTTGTTGGTGTAGCGGTCAAGACGTTGGACTAGTGATGTAGTGGTCGGGGGTTCGCGCTTCGTTCCAGGACACTAGCAAGTTAGTCCTATTTTCATAACACAAGCGTTTAGCTTAGTTTGAAAATAGTAAGAATATTGATGTGACATGTGTTCCGTGTACGCATACCTATTTTTTTATAAAAAAAATATATATATTGTTACACTAGTTAACTAATTTTTGCAGTCATTGTAGATAACTGGTTATTAATATGCGAGTTTTTAAAATTATGTTTTAGTGTAGAGAATAAAAAAAATAAGAGCTAATATCGATATGTATGCAGCATAGTCGATAAAATTAAGAAAAGATCACTGAGATGTGTATATAAATAGTAAAAAGAATGCTGAAGAAAGTACATGAGGCGATTTTAAAGGTGTGGTGAGCGGAACACGGGTCCGAGCAGCTCAACGCACCCGGCAGTGCGGTATCTAGTCGACACTGAGAGACGTTAACGTACAGGCCAGCTAATTCCCAACGTCCACCGCGAACTCTCCGCTCTCTTTTCGTTAACCGAACTAACTTTTTGTAACTTTTCTTCAATACATTCAGTGTAAACAGTAAGTATGAATTCCTGATCAAATCACCATTACCTCTCAATGCTCTCTGACTATCTCTCATGTAACCAAATTAGACTTCACGACGTACGCAACTCCAATCTGATTTAAATACATATTAGATGTATTAATTAGAAAAATATATACATAAAATCAATTTTGTCGAAAAATATTATAGTTACTACCGGTAAATACCGGATTATAAATTGATTTTATATGTATATTTTTAAAATTAATACATTTAATTTGTATGTACAAAAATATCACAGACCTATGTTCTGAATAGTTATAACTTCACAAAAAGAATGTGTTCTCCTTAATAATCTGATTTAATTTTAAAAAATTACAACCAAACCTTTAAGTAGGCAACAAAAACAGAGGATGTCCGCGAATTGAACTGACACAATCAGGTAAACCATATATTATACGACAGCCTGCATGCAAATTTGTCTGAAAGTGAACGAGATATGATTGATGTATCAGAATATGTATGACGTTCTATTTTCTCTGTATCCGTGGAAATGGCGTGATGGTAAGTTAGTAGTTTTGAATTTCTCATATGTATGTAGAGATTACCCAAATGATAAAATTGATATATTATATATCTCTATTTTTAAAATGTATGGTTAATAGTTTTCTAAACGAGTTATTTAACAGAAATTGATTATTCAATATTATAGCAATATTTGAATATGTCCAAGAACACACAATTACTTAATTTATTTTCAAAAAATCGGATTCTCATTGAGTTGACATATATGCTGTTTCAAAAAAAAAAAGATCAAATTTAATCCATAGATGGCGATGGTGTAGTGGTTCTCGAAGCGTGTTCACATATACAACTTTCAAAAATTTGATAGTTTTGGAGATTTATGGGGTAAGAATGGTTAAGGTTATATAAAGTGATCACTTATGCCAGCCGAAGAGTGGTCGCAAGCCCTGTAATTACCGCTTATTTTCCATTAAATATAATAAATATATATTTTCCATTAAATATAATAAAAATAGCTTCGTTTCTATGAGATATCTGATTTTTTTTATTTAATATTACCTTTATTATACAAAAAAAAAAAACTACACATATCCTTGCTCTTCATCTACACGACATTTTCCTTCTCATTTTTATCTTGTTTCATTACATGTATACCTGTAAATATAAAATTAATGCACTTTTGTTTGATAATGCTTTATTCTACTAAAATTATGTTAATGCTTATGTTACTTTATAATGACAACTGTGACATTACTTTAATGCCAATGTGCTTCAATATCGTTATAATTAGTTTCACATGCTATATGTTTTGTTAGATTATTATGAAACTTTATACTATTAAAATCCTTTAATTAGTTAAATAAATAAAAAATAATTAATTATATGACATTTTTCCTTGTAAACCCTATAATAATTTATTTGATAAAAAGGCAACGTTTCAAGAAAACCTATGACCCGATTGATTCCATCTCGGAGACCGCGTCGCGACGCGTGCCATCCAATTCCGCACCGACCGATATGTTAAGTAATTGGTAAATAGGGCTGCTCCCTTCGAACATAATGGGAAACATCGGCTTTTTGATCATAGAGCAGAAGATTCGGCCATTATTCATGCCGGATAAATCCATTCGGATATGAATCCCGAATAGGTACGGCCCGCTTTGCACCGTCTGTTATCTTTTGACAGGAGTATCAGCCGGCCAGATCAGCTGTGCGCGACGAATGCGAACGGTCTGAACCAAACGCTAATCTGTTGTATGTAGTTGTTTATAATAAAAAAAATGGGTAATCTTCAGTCTTCACTTTGTTATCGTGTAGTTTTTTATCACTGGTCATATGTATAAAACAAAAAAACATGTACAATTTTAAAATGTCATTCCGATAAAGTATTATATGTTGTATGTGTATTATATTAAATCGTTGAGCCATACATCTTAAATATTAAATAAAACCATTAGATAGCTTCAGTAAAAAATGATATTCTCAAGCATTTGTTTTAAGATTTTTTGATTTATAAATTATTCAAAAATGAATTGAATATGTTTTTTTATACTTTTTTATTTTTATCATACTGGATTTGACCAAAGCTTGTTTTCATTTTAAGCTTCACGGTGATCCTATTCTTTTATGCTCTCGTAAAAAACTATGAGGTGGATATTGATGAAATTCTTTGTTGGAATGAAAATAAAGTATCAATCAGCCTTTTTACATAGAGTTGTCGAATATCAAGAAGCTGACATTCCGCAAACAGTGAGATAATTCTGAGAATGGATTTTTGTGTAGTTACTAATTGGTTAAGGGCAGCTTTCTCAACTCCAGTCCAACCTAAGATCGTGTGGCTAAGAAAGGATTGGCAGCGAGTAATGTATATTGTTCTCAACGTACGTTTCTCTAGAACATTCCTAAAACATCTGAAGAAAAATATCAGCTTTCTTAATTTATTTATTTAATTTCAATTTGTATTAAAATTATTAACAATCATTTTCATCATTCGCTTAACTTTGATGTAAAATTATATTACATATCTATTGACAATTATGTAGTATGTATGTTAATCTATGTAGTTTCTCCTCTTTTCTTATATTTTCTGGCATTTCATTAAATATCTTTTTCGCACTGTACATCATCGATTTCTGAGATTTAGCCTTCTTCCTGAAAAACAGTCTCAGTCTATATTTTTTTTTTTGTATGATATTTGTGCTCATATTGATTTACATAAATTTTTCTTATAAATTCTGCCGAAATTTTCTTAGTGAGGATTTTAAAAACATATACCATAACATTGAAATAAATTGTTTGCTTAAAGGTCATCATATTCATATATTTCAACAATATACTAAAAACTAAACATTTATTATTGGAATAATAAATTAAACATTATTATAGCTCCATTTTTTTAAATAAAAAAAATAGATTACGTACACGATTTCCATACCATATCAATATCATTTACTATGATATTTTGAAATTAAGCTAAACGCTTGTGGTATGAAAATATAACTATCTGATGAGGCTTAAACTCCAACTGCTTGACCAGTAGATAAGTGTCTTACTTCTAGACTAACAAGCACGTCTAATAAGACTATTTGTTGTGAATGCATCGTGGATAAAGAGAATCGAGTCCGTAACCCCAGGAGCAATAATCGAGCGCTTTACCGCTTATCTATCTGGGCGATCGCAAGTAATCATAAATAATTACTCGAAAAAAAAAAAGATTTATGAGACGAGTGTTGAAGGCATCAGGAACAGAGAGCGCCCTCGGAAGACCTGGCACGACCAGATGAACCGAGTACTGGAGGACGGTTCTGTTTGAAGCTCAACAACCGAAGAGCAACGTATTCTGACAAAATTTTAAGACAAAACCTTCTTCCCCTATATGCCACTCATTTCCAAACCCATACATTCACCCCCAAAATACTACTATCATTTGGAATCCAGAATAACCCCCAAGCCAAAAGAAACTTCATCAATATTACCAGATCCAAGTGGCCGGGCTGGAAACTTTTCTTTACGGATGGCTCCAAAATAGATTTAACTAGTCACACAGGGGCAGCAACATTTTGTGATTCAGAAAACCTGGCACAGAAGTATCGATTACCAAAAGAAACCTCAATATTTACTGCTGAGGCCATCGCAATCCTCGAGACATTAAAATATATTATGAAAAATCTACCCATTTGTAATAAAAGCCTGATCCTGTCAGATTCTCTTAGCGTCCTACAAAAATTAAAATCGTGTCCCTTTTCATACGCCGAAGATGAGCATTGTATCCAAATACGAGAATTAATGCTTAGTATGAAACAAAAAGACATGGATATTGCTTTAGCTTGGATTCCCAGTCACTGTGGAATTCCGGAAAACGAAAAAGCCGATGCCTTAGCAAAGGAAGCCTCTACTTCTGGCGTCCCTTTACATAATCATGTGACAATATCTGATATATTTCCTATTCTCAAAGAGAAAATGATCTGCATTTGGAGAGATCAATGGGAGACTTCTAAACTTGTAAAAGGTAAATGGTTTGCAGAAATTCAGCCAGAGATTCCTACTAGGCCCTGGTTTTCCAAAACGAAATTAAATAAGTTTGAAACTTCCTCGATCTGCCGTATGAGGATCGGCCATTGTTGTATAAATTCTCACTTATTTAAAATCCGCATTCGAGACTCTCCTATGTGTGAATGTCAACTAGAAGAGGAAAACTTAAATCATGTTTTTTTAGGATGCCCTATCAATGACCAGTATCCAAACTTAATCCAAGATCTTTCTAACAACAAAATTCCATTCCCCATCAACATCCCAACTTTGTTATCATCTAACAATCAAACCATTTTTAAAATATTAACGAGGTTCCTAAACGCCAATGAAATAAACCTGTAAAAATTAAATGTATCCAAAAGAAACTTCACATTAAATAAAATTACTCGGTAATGGCAAGAACACTCCATAAGGGTGAAACGCCAATTTAAAAAAAAAAAAAAAAACCGAAGAGCATTTTATTTATCGTACGCTGTAAGTACATATCATATTTTAATATCTGCCTCGCTGGGCTTCGCGCGTGTTGAGGCAAGCATTTTACATTTTTAATTCACAATCATATATTTAATTAGTATATCAATTATATATTTAGAATAAGTACGAAGAAAAAAGAAGTAAAAATTAAACAGTGTAAGGAACAAAATATGATGCAATATTTGATTATAAGAAATTTATAACCTACTTGAAATTTGTAAAGATAATACATATTTTAACAAGTTTAAATAATGCAGTATAATTTAATTTAATACTCACACACATGCACAGACTGCTCACTTATTGGTATTGGATCTGAAGTCTTGACCCAGTATGTGTTTATATTGAAGGGGTGACCGTGCTATGAACATATGTTCGGTCTAAGTTTTTTAGCCAGAATTCTATTCTTAGCGCCTTACTGTCTGTATTGCTCAATGTTTTGAATGCATTTAGGAAGAGAATTCAACAATAGAGCATGCATGAGAAGATGCATGAAAGTGGACGAGGCAAAAGTGGTATGCCAGGATAGAAGAGTATGGCGTCCTATCCTCTCTTTCTACCCCTTCGAGGAAACGGCATAAAGTAGAGTAAAATAAAGCAGAAAATAATAACGCTTTAAAACATTACCGATTTAAATAATACACGCTTATATTGGTACGTAAAATAATAACGTTGTTTACGAAATCGAGGACATCCGAATATCCAATAAAGTCCTGTCTGTCTTCCAGGACAGGTGTGTATAATCCTCTCGAGACTAGAGACGGTGTGAAAATAACAAATGTGTTACGACAAAATATCACATAAATAAAATATGGTAAAATATTTTACAATTTTATCATGCGTGTTTTTTTTATGAAACATATATATCGCGTGGGAGGCTAGCGAGAAATTAAATTTATTCCGAAAAATTGCTCATTTTCGTTTGTCTGTATTATTTTTTCACCATTCCTTTCTGGGATATCAGCAAAAGTCGACGTAAGCTGTCTGACGGTAATGTTTCAAAGGAAAATGAAAAGATTGTGAGAATCATTCGGGTAGGGGGAGTAATAATAATACGGGAGCATATTGACCCGTTAGGAATAAAAGGTTTTGCCAGATGATCCTAATTCTAACTGACGTGTTTGATGATCCGTAAAATGTTATTTGAAAATAATGAAAATCCAACAAGGCACATGAAAATCAGCACAATTCATCTCTTTTAATTCTTCGGGGAAATCTCGTAATTGACTTACAGAAAGGTTAAAGATCTTGCGTATATTTTTGTTACGGTAAATTCAGCTCTCAGTATCCAGATTTATTAGAGTATTTTATAACCTTTTACGTGCGCGATTGTACCGTGGTGTCAATACAGTTAGGTGTGCAAATATTTTATTTTATCGATATAAATACATCACAAATCACTCTTGAAGGGTGGATTTCTTATTTCAAAGAAGAAAAGGAAAATATAAATATATATTTTGAATAAATCGTAAATCGAAATTAATGGTATTCGAGAAGGAGGAAAGCATGACACCGTGCTAAATACTTGTAGGTAATGAACGTTTGGAACGAGTAGATGAGTTTGTGTATTTGGGAAGTATGTTAGATAGAAACGGAAAAACTGAGAAAGATATCGAAAAGAGGGTGAACAAAGTGAACAGCGTTTTAAATGACATTACAGCTAATAGGAACTAGCGTTCCACAATGGAGTCCTGGTGCCGACACTGATGTATGGAAGTGAAGTCTAGTACGGGAATGAAAGTAGACTGAATGCACTGAAAATGAGATCACTTGGGCGTATATGTGATAAGTCCATTTATGACAGAATAAATAAGAAATAAGGAAATAATATAAAGCTGATCTTAGTTTAATGAGTAAGATTAAGAAAGGATCACTAAGATCTTAGGTTGCTTGATCATATGGAACAGATGAATGAGGAGAGAATGATAAAAAATATATATGATGCAAATGTTGATGGCACCAGAAAAAGAGGATATCCGCAGAAGACTTAGAATGATCAGGAAAACCAGATGCTGGAAGATGATTCTATTAGACGCCATAATAACTGGCGATCTTGTATGAGAAGACGTATGAATGTGGATGAGGCGAGAGTTGTGTCAAAATAGAAGAGTCTGGCACTCTACATTTTACATTTTGATCAAATAAAAATAAATGAGTTCACTGGTTTTATTACAATTCTTTATTACACACTCATCACGCGTTTATGATGAGTCATCCCGAACAACGATCGGTGCAGCTGAATGCAATAAGCAGAACCGAGAGCGCCAGTGCACACCGGCGACCTATGAACGCGACAAGCGGTACCGTGCAGGCCGAAGCGAGCACTTCGTCGCCGGTTTCCACCTCGATAGCATCATGGAGTACGGGCTCCACCGTGGATATAACGAATATAACAGTAGATTTCAACCAACCATTGTAATGTAACAATAATAAATTCAGTGAAAATAGTAAGTATTCGTTTCTCTTACATTTACCTTTTCTGCTACTACCGTGTGTCATTCTCTTACCTATTTATTAGTAGACTTAGCCACATACCTATACGAATATTAAAATGGTTACTCAACATTGGAGGCAGCCTGCCATTTTCCATCTCAACTTTCTGCTAGCGTACATCATACATCTCATCTCATATATATTTCACCTCCAAACTGGTGACATTCCCTCAACCTCTATAATCTAATATAAATAAGTTCGGATTTGTCTCTTAACATTTTTTTCTTTGTAAACAAATTTGAAGGAAATCTGATATATTGTATTGGAGAGATGTTTAAATTTTCTTAAAAATAAATAGAACGACATTAACATTAAATAAGAAATAATAGATAACTAAGTAAGACAGAAGGAACTCATTTGACGTTTCGTTGACGTTTGAATTGTTAACATTGTGTAATAGGAAAGTTGCGGGTTTGAGTCTCGGTAATAACTATTATGTATTTTCTAATTTTTTACATAGATGTCTACTGCTTTAAATAAAATTCCTCATTATATATTCGTCTAATTGTTCCCGACATAAAATGTATTAAGAATACTTTTAGAAGTGAACAGATCAGCGCCATTCTTCTTTGAAACCGCTGAAATTTAAAATAACCAGATACCTTCATTAGGAGACGAGTCACGTTTCTTTAATTACTGTTACCCGGCAGCGACTTTCCGATCATTTCCGATAAAAGAGGGGTCACAGAGTACATTTCGCACCGGAAATCCGCTATATTTCATCCGGTGCCATCAACATGGAAAATTGACTACGCCACTCGAATTATTAATGAAAGGGCGTAGCTTTGAAAAATATCTCGAGCGTCTTAGGGAGGAAGAGAAATGAGAATCTAATTGTGGAAATCGCCATTTAATTAGGAGAACCGAGTTTTAGGAGCGGAAGGAGCATTTCTGATGAAGAGACTTTTGATTAAAAATAATTAATGAGTTTTCAATTCTTAGATATCGGAAGCGTTTATCTTTCATTTTGGATAAAGTCATTTGATGATCTCATAGAATTTATTATCAGCGAAAATGTAGAAACGAATCAACTTATATTTACCTGGCAGTCATCTACACGGTTTCACAGTGGCGTAACTAAAATAAATTAAGAATTTCTCTCGTTTAATGTGTTTTAAGAACAGAAAAAAAATTTTAAAGGTATACTTCTCATAAAAAATAATATTTCTAAAAGATTGCATTATATTTCTTCTTAAGAGCTTCTTCAGTTTGGATGAATATATCTTAGCAATATAGTCCACCGTACTTTTATAGAATAGTTATTTGCACCACAATCCAAGTCCATGCCTAATGTAAGTCACTGGCGTTTCTGGTAAGGGTGTGACTGTTACGAATCGAATTTGAAATACTAATCTCTTTCTTTTAACCAAATTTGGAGGGGATGGAATCGTTGAAACAAAACGTAAACCAATGAAATAACTCTGCTATAATAATAAATTTTGCACTGTAGATTGTGTACCATTTAGATACCTGGTGATAAATGTATTTATTTTTAATACATAATTGTCATTAGATGCGTGTAGTTCATATGTTTAAATAAGTTCAAATGAGCTTGGACCACTGAAATTTGTGAATAATAAATCAAATGAAATCTTCGTAATATGTAATTTTTTCACTGTTTTAAGTATTTGAATGAGCGCACTGCATATTCCTATCTACTCACTAGGCAAATTTATAAGTATCTACCGATAAAAATAACATGTATAATACGTATTCAGACTATTTAGATATATATCACATCTGTATTCCAATTTTTTTCTAAGCAAAGGGCCATTGCTTTAAAAATTGGACTAACATGTTATTGTCCAAGAACGAGGTTTGGCTATTTCATCAATCGATCATTATACGAGTGATTTGCTCCTAAACTAAAAATTTTAAATACATATTTTATAAAATAAGATAAATAATGTAGAAATAAAATAAATTTTATGGTAAATTGTAATAGTCTTCTTAAAATATTACTGAATGAAAATAAACATTAATATCTTCTACATTCTACTAAAATTGGCACACATTCTAGACAACGGAATATAATATGTTAAATATATATTGTAGCTTGATAAATAAAAAATAAGATTTTATATGGTAATAATTATAAGGTAAAGGTAATAATAGGTTGGTACTATATTTTATAATATATTTGGGTTGGCCACCACGTTGAGATTACTGGCATTTCTGGACATAGACCCACTTTCTGAGATAACCTCCTTCTACATACTTCTCTTCTGGCTTCTATCTTTCCCTGCACAAAGAGTTATAAGAGGTCATATTTCATTGCGGAGAATGTATCCGAAGCAGTGGCGTAGCTACCATTTGGGCGGTTACCCGGAGGCAGAATCATTGAATAAGTTGAACAGTCGCAACAATTACGGCAGTGATTTAAAAATCATATGACGAATAATATATGTATTTTAAATTTAAATAAAAATAATTTCGTGGTACCGTCGACGAGTAGTATATTAACCTTTGAATATCCAATAAGATATATATACTCGCGGTAGTAGTAGTGTAACAGCTATTGTTAACTTACATGAACTTTTTTAACTTTTCCTATCCGATGATATTAATTGAGTTACAACTCGAGTTGTAAACTGAATTGACATTGCCTCTAATTATGTGAATATCTCTGTAAATATACTAAATAAAAAGTTTATATTTTAGATATTTCTCCGTAATATATTTATGTATTGGATAAAATAATAATAATATATAAGTATTTTATCGCAATAATAAAAAATGTTTTCTCGAAGAACTTGGCGTGAATTTGTCAATATGTGTGTGTGTACATGTGTTGCGGATGGCGCATAGTGCCGGATACCGATCGTCTCTTTAGTGGCAGAGGTTTGGTAATGGTTTTTCGTATATTTAGCACTTTTACTCAATAATTGATATATATATATATATATATATATATATATATATATATATATATATATATATATATATATATATATATATATATATATATATGACAACTATTATTTTAATGACTAATGTAAGTAATATATATATATAAATATATGTAAAATATTCATACTTATCCGATTTAAAAATTTCAAAGGTTTACATGTACAATTTTTAAATATAGATAAGTGTATGAAAATAATTCTCTAGTAATAATAATAATAAACAATAATACTACTTCTGGTAATTTGTTACTACACCTTTAGTCCGAAGTATGGAGCTTTGATAATTATTATTAGTTATCTTGACTCATTCTTCTTAGTAGGTAGCTTTTCATTGGTAATGATGTAATATTATTTGTATGATAAGTGATAATTTTAATAAAATAAAATAAAAATTCTCGCGACCAGAACGAAACAAACAATCATCGTATTACACTTAGATATGTATCGCGCCGAGATTTGAATTCCGAGATGACGAATAATGAAATAGCGGATAGACTCGCGACAAATGTAGCCTAGAGCCATAAACGCTCAGACGGAACAGTTCTCTTCGTATTCTGAAAAGCCAGGAACGCCCCCGGGGTTTTAAGTCAAATGGGAATAACACACCACTGGCGCAGTTGAAAGAAGGCTCAGACAAATAGACTGGTTTAGATTAGCATTGGCTCTCGGGATTCGAGAAATTTTATTGAAATTTTTATCACATCAGAGAGCGATTTGATCTCGTTTTTGGAAATAACATAGTTTTTGTGAAAATTTTCTCACACGAGGTTTTAGATATTCGATATTGCTTTTATAAAAGATACAACATGTTCGTACGTATGTTACGCAGAATACTGCTTTCAATGTATTTTTTGTTTTATTGGCACATTAGGCAGTCTGAATTTATTGTATGCTAACATTATTTTTTAAGGAAACTTAGAGATTATTTGTTTACAATATATTATCCTTATTTTTATATCAGTATTATACATTATCAGTATGAATCTAAAAATTAATATTAAGGAAAACACATTCTTATTGTGAAGTTGTAATTATTCAGAACATAGGTCTGTGATATTTTAAATACTAAATTAATGTATTAATTATAAATATATACATATAAAATCAAAATTGATTTTATATGTATATATTTGTAATTAATACATTAATTTAGTATTTAAAAATTAATAATATTAATTATTAGAATTATTAGAATTTCTATGGCATATTTTTAAAACAAATAATGTTAATCAATTATAAGTGTTTAAAGTTTTTGACAGGACCAGATCGCCGGTTGCCGTGTGTGTGTAGATGCTCCATTGGGTTTACTATACCTACCTGTCCTCACTTCTCTTCAATCTTACCTCAGAGCACATTTTTTTCTGTGTGTGATCTATGAATTGTGAACTGTCAAGGAGTGCCAACGTCCTGCTCGTTACACTGGTCTAATTGTACAGTTACTGTTGCTATTGTGTTTTGGTTTTCTCGCGGCGTGTGCCGAAACTATAGTTGTGTTCAGAGTGCTTCGTGTGAATCGGCAAAGTTGTTCCTGAAGTTTAGGAGAGTTATGAGTACAGCAAGAAAATATAGATAAGTCGTGCTTTCTGGTTGGTCTTTGAGCCTTTATTGTTCTGTCCCTATACCATTCTTATATCCCGTTTCACCACCCTCTTGTGTAAACAATAAGGATAAACAAAAAAGTCTATGTAACAAAAAAATCTAGGTATCAAAAAAATGTATAGTTACCAGTTATAGTTAGTAATAACTGTTATAAGTGATCCATGTAATTTTTTTAATTATCGGAGAACTTTGTTTTGATTTTTCAACTTCACAGCAAAAATGTTTTCAATGAAAAATCTTTTTTTAAATACTCTGTGCATATATGTAACTAACATAGTATATAGCAACACTTTATATAGTAAAGTATAATTAATGTAAGGCAGACAACAAATAGTTATAACAGTAATTAATTGCCAAACAAATATTATTTAGACATAAATGTAAGAGAACATTTTGTTAAATATTTTAAAATTAATTTCATTGTTTTTTTATTAATTTATTTTATTTAATAATATTATCGATTCAATTATTTTTTTACATTGATCTTTAAAAGTTATCTATTCTACTGTGTTTAAAGCTGCTCTACTGGCAACCTCCCAAAGCTTATTAAGAAGGTCAAGATTGACATAAAAGATTATGCAATCATACGCCTTTAAAGCTTTATATACTTTAAAGAATATTCTTTTTTTTTTTTAAAAAATACATTTATAAAATAATTAAAATACTGTGACAGAGATTTAATTATCATTTTTGATAAAATATTAACCCTGTAAATATAAGCACTTGAAAATTTATTTTCTCTTTCAACGCTACATAATTTTAATAGAAACGGATATAAAGATGTACAATAAATTCGTTTTTCTTTCATCAGAAAACAAAAAAAAATTACATTTATTTTCTTTACTTTATTCGTATTGTCTTACAAAACTTTTTAAATTTTTTTTTCTACTTCATCTTAAGGGGACATTTACTAGGAAGCTTCTACGAGTACATCTGTTCCCCTTCGGCAAAATTACTAAAAAGATAAAATGTAATTTTCGCCGATGCTAGTCACAATGTAAAAATTGCAATCTTTTCCATTTTTACTCTGAAGAAAGCAAGGTAAAAGACGTTCAAATAATATTTTTTTAAATAAATGTATTTTATAAACTATAGATTTTTGCAGACCCATGTTCCATGAATATATTTTTTATTTTGGCTTCTAGACTGTATATAATATTTATTTTTAAGTTTTTACAAGTATCCATACACACTACTGATAAAACTAAGACCGCAGTATGGGTAGATCTAATATTGGTGCTCTCCCCCAAACATACTGATAGATTGTATAATATTTATTGTTGTAAATTTCTTCAAAGTAATATATTAAACATCTATCTTGTAATTTTTATTGATACATGTACCTAATCTCAACTTAAGTTTTTTAGTTCATTTTAATATTCGCATAGTTGTAACTAATTATCTTATATATTTGATCGTATACTATGTCTGTCTTAACACAGATCATTCTAGTGAGACAGGCCCAGTACAACTACATTTGTATAATTGTCTCAAGAAGGTAAATATTATAAATAAATAAGATTTTATATATATAAAAATAAAAAAAAACTTATAGTTAATTAATTTAACTTTTTATTTAACCATTCCCCGGATTGGAAATAGAGATCCAGGTTCGAATCCCGGTAGCGCAAAAACAATATTTTTTATCAAAATTGATTTTATATGTATACATTTATAATTAATACATTAAATTAGTATTTAAAACATCACAGACCGTCTGTTCTAAATAATTACAACTTCACAATAAGAATGTGTTGTCCTTAATAATTTATTTAACAGTTAGATGGTTACACTATTTTTGTTATGTATTTCTGTAAGTTATCCAAATGTACATTCATATTTTCATTTCGTTTTGGTTGTATGTGTTTATTATTATTTATTTAATATCAGTGTTTGATTTTTATGATTCGTGGATTCAAGTTAACTAGATTCGTTAACCACAAAAGCAAAAAGTAGACTCCAAAGCATCCAGTGGTAGCCCATCCTTATCTCAGAGATTGTTTCGAGTCAAAAATCTTGTAAAAATCTCATCCATGTACACGGGCCATTGGAGAGTAGTTCATGTAGTTTGAATAAGAAAAAAAACACTATTTAATTCCACTATTTATGGATAGATCAAAATGTTTCAATACTTATAGTCTCATCTTGGGGAAACAATGTATACTAAAATATAAAATGCAAGCAGAGACAAAAACATTTCAAAAAAGTGGCGTTAAACTAATTAAAAAACTACTTTTAAATCAAATTTCAAAGGTGACTATTTGCAAAAAAGATTTAATTATTTATAATATTTAATTTGCTATTAACATTTTTTTTATTTCTAAAATTTCTAATTTATCTAACTGTAAACCCCCTGGTATTTATAAATACAAATTTTAAACCTTTGTTAATGTTAAAAGAATGGTTTGGTTCCAAAAGAAGATTGGCGAATTCAAAACAGTTATTTAGACATCTCAAATAGTAGTTTTAAAAAAATGATTTTTTATTATTACCTATATAATATGTTACCGTAAAGTAATTTTTAATTTTAGGACATTTTTAGATATTTTAGACATATTAGAAATTTATAAATTTTAGCCGCCATTAAAGTAATTTGGAAAATTTCAAGTCAGACTAATGTAATGAAATAATCAAAAAGAAGAGTTTGTTGGTACTCTAGTCTCACTTAATAATGAATATTTGATTTAGACAGACTAGACATTCATTATCATTTCATAATCGTCGAATAATTTTTGTGTACAAAAAATTTAAATAAAGCAGTTATTTTTAATGGAAAGGCAGTAAAATAAGTTTATAAAAGCCTTTTCAGATAAATTTTCCTCAAGAACGTGAGCGGGCATACAGAGCGTTGTCTGGCACAAAACGGTACACGCAAAATTCCGGCGATATTTTTCGCCCCAATAACCTCCGAGCACACTTTAAAAGCTTTAAATAAACTTATCAAATGCTTTTAAGAAAGTTTCGTTAAACGAAATCGGCAACTTTCCTCTCCCGACGCACGATCACGCGTGCTGCCCGCCCCTCCCCGCCCGCTACCACCGAACCGTTTCCTCAAAAAGGAAAATATCAATCGACATGAAAAAGAGTAATTTCCGAATTCGCCGCAAATGGTCACGTGTTAGCCAAAGCAAATTTCCCGCGTGATTTTGGCGAGAATAAATATGAAACACGTCCTAACAACCCGGCCCGGAAGCCTCACGCTCGAGGATTTTTAGAATTTTCAGTATAAAGGCAGCAATGTCTGTGTGGCATTCTGAAATATAGATTGATTGCCGATTGGGACGTATGAATAATTTGTTCACAAATTCACAGTCATGTATTTGAAAATATCGTTGCAAAAAACTGGAAACTTTATCTGAGTGATCAATAATTTGAGTACAAACAACGAAGATATATTTTGGTTAATATTATAAAAACAGAAAAACTAATGTAATCAATATATGTAGTTTGCAGTTATTTTCAGAGAAATAACTCATCGGTAAGTTACGTAATTATGTAAGCAATAAAATATATCATTTTTATGAATTTAATATGTAATGATTTATTAAGGAAAACACATTCTTATTGTGAAGTTGTAATTATTCAGAACCTAGATCTGTGATATTTTAAATACTAAATTAATGTATTAATTATATTTATATATTTATAATTAATACATTAATTTAATATGTAATGATTTAGTTGTGTGGCAATTTACTTCACTGGACGTGTCTTCTTTAATATTGAAAATAATATTAGTACATAAGTAATACAATATATTATTAACTCTGCTTAGATTGCAAAATATTTTTTTAACTGCAACATGAAATCAGCTATAGAATAACACAATTTAACTTAGTACTTAGTCCAAAAGTCTGGAACTAGACATTTGATAAAAAATGTCGAGCTTTAAAGTTCCATTAGCGTTCGTTAAAGGCAGTTCTTCTTTCAAAACACGAATACTTAGACTTTCTTTAAAAATAATGAATTTAATATTTATTTTAAGATTTTCATTCACTCAAAACACCATATATAACTTGTTAGATGTAAGTACAGATCTATTTCTTTCTAAATTTATTTATTTATTTATTTACCTTTATATTATATTTATATTATCTCTAATACCTTTATATTATCTTTAGTTATAGAATATTTTGATATTATCTTAAAGATAATTTTGATAATTAATAGATAATAATGTAAAGACATATTATAATACTTACATAAAATGCAAAGAAATATAAACACACATTAAACACAGTTAAAGCTATAAAATTAAATGCTAAATAAATTATAAGAGTAAATTATAAAAAGTTTATGAATTTAATAGTCAGAATAAAAAACATGAAATGGCAGATGTTTAAAAGTTTCAAAGGGATTTTGGTCCGATTTACGATAATATTTGGCTACAATCGCTATTATTTTGATGTTCAGCTTGTTCATGTGCGCATCTGGTATTCTATAAACTGGAGGAGACTGTGACTCCGATGGCTAGACAGGATGTTGATGATTGGCGAAGCACGGCCCAGAACGTAGAGTAGTGGAGAGGTCTTCTTAAAGCAAGACCTATCTGGCTGTAGTGCCATGATTGATAAAAAAAAATATCCTGTTCTTTATCCGTTTAACTATCGTGTTGGCCAACATTACTTTGTTTATTGCGACCCTATAGTAGAGTGGCCAAATCATTGTCTCAAGTTCTTTAACCACGATGTTCTTCTTCTTTCATATCTCCAATTTTCAGCAATCTTTCTCTGCATTATGAGATGCAAGATCTGATGGCTCATATTAAAGTTTTCAGATTTTTATTCTTTTAAATGCTTACTTTTCTTTATTAATGCAAACCATAACGCTAGTAACTCACTCTATTAATTGATTAAAATACCTTATAATATAAATATAATTATTGCAAAACAAGGAGTATAGCTTTCTTGGCCAATGATATTGAAAAATGTGATACGTAAAAGTACAACAGCTGATATGTATCTGTAAAAATAAAATAAATCATTATAATTCATAGATATGATGACTATTTATTGTTAGTTTATACCATTTAAAGAAATTCAATAAAGCGAAATGATAACATGTTGTCTTCAGCTACGGGGTAGTTTCACAAATAAATTGTATCTCCTTTGGCATACTCCTTGTATTTTTAGTATTGACGCCGTGGACAACAAAGGGTGCGAGCGCAAACCTCGCGGTAGCCGTCGCGTAAAATATTTCCTATTTATATGGAACACCCATATATGGATTAAGTTCCGTCCAAGAAGGATGGCCGGCCCGTGACAAGAATGATAAATGGTTCCGGGGGATGAACCAGGGGTGCGGACTTCCGGGGGCGAAAGGGGTAAGGTGAAGGGTAGTAAGTCGGAATCGCAAGGTGTTGAAAAGTCAAAGTGATATTTTTTATTGAAAATGTTTTAAAATTCATGATGTAGCAATATATTATATAAAAGCCAAAACTGTGGAAATATAAAGTTAATAAAATATAAAACATGTTTTTTGGAGAGGTAAGCGAAGAAAAACTATATAATTTTAATGATGTAAAATACTTAATTCATGTTTTAAAAAAAAAATTATAAAAATGTCAAATAAACAAAAAAAAATTAAGCCACTGAACCATATTTTTTTATTATTTATTAAAATACTGAGAATTTTTTACTGAGAATTTAGAACTATAATCTGCATACTCTGATTCGGTTACTAAAAAATATCAAATAATATTGATACCGTGATACAGAAGTATCTGCAATATAGCTAGTCAGATTAACTAATATTACTAGGTAAGCGAATGATTTAATGATATAATTTTTAAATATTTTCCTTTAATGTCATGAGTAACATAGGTAATAATGAATACTTTGTCAAATAAGAATCATGTTTCGTTGTTTCAAAATTTCGTTCGTAGTATTTTACGTATTACATTATTAAAAGTCAAAAGTATGCAGAATACTACAAAAGCTTTATTAGCTCGCGTTACTGATAGTATAAATTACCAATATCTTCACTTCTAAAGATGATAGTTTTAGATAGACACTTGCGTTATATATCTTTCTTACCATTCTCTCCTCATTCATCCGTTCCATACGACCAAAACACCTAAGTGATCCTTTCTTAATCTTTTTTACTATACTAAGATCAGCTTTACATTCTTTCCTTATTTCTTCATTCTTTACTCTGTCATAAATCGAGCTGCCACATATACGCCTGAGTGATCTTATTTCCACTGCATTTAGTCTACTTTCGTTCCTTTTCTAACCATGTTTTGACCAAAAAGAATTTTATAAACATATTAATAAATAGTTTTTGTATTTTATATCTGCATATTCTAATACTCTTCCTGTTTTATTAGAATTTTATGTTAATATTCTTGCATTCAAGGTATGCCAGAGATGTTTTCAATTTACTGAAAAACTAAATAAGGGTGAAAGTAGCACAAAGCCTCACAGTAAATCTTGTTTAGAACATCCTCCCCTACAAGACTCGCAGTCAGGTACCTACGTCCCAGTTTAATTTTCACGTCACATCAATATTCACCGTTAATTTACTTTGCACGCACAAATTGTATTTGTGGCATTCCTAGGCAATTAGATTCCCCTCCTTAATCTCAAAGGAAATAAATGTAAGGGAAGTAAAAGTAGAGGAGATAAGAAAGCTGGGTTCATTTGCAACGAGATGCTTCCCTTTTCCTAATTTTCGAAAAAGTGTATTTCCTTGTTGCTTCTCAATTTTCTCTTAATATTATGCTTTTAGCTCTGGAATCCTTAAGAGATTTGCAAAAGCGCCCTTATATATTAAAAGCACTTAGGAATTCAACTGTTTTGTAGATTTGTATTTTAATAATGTGATAAAATTTTCAGAAATTTTTTTGAAGCGAATAAATAAATAACTGAATTATATTTAAGAGCTCTTTCAAATACACTGCCAAATAACTATTCGTCAAATTAATATTATTTATTCAACGGTTACTTCACACATTAATATTCTATTTTATAATTTATATATTTTTTTATTATATATTATATTTATTTATTTATATAATATATAATGATCATAACATTATTAATTTACCTAGTACCATGTACACGTGTTGATATTTTGATCTGTAGACAAACTCAGAGATCAGCTTGAGATTATCTTATTTTTCTTCTTGTGCCTTATCCGTTCAGCGGACGTTAGCTACCCTCATTTTGATTACTACAGCCCAAAAAACTTATATAGTATACTGGCCAAATCATTGCATCAGGTTCTTCTGCCATATTGTTCTTCTTTCAGGAATCTTTCCCTACATTGTGAGGTGAAAGAGCTCATACTCCACCGGATATCGCATCATATGTCCGAGATATAATTAAAGTTTTCGGATTTATACCCGCACACATAGCGTTCAATTTAACATCGAGACTTGATACGTGCATATAAAGGTTACCTAGAACCATAGATGTATACAACTATTTAATCTGAAAATTAAAAAAACAGAAGGTACTTAATTACAAATATAAATATTTAAAGTGCTATAAGGGGGTTTCAAATTCATCCAATGGAATAGTAATGACTTATTGACGTACAACAAGCAAGTAGTGAAGCGTGAGGCAAAACGTAAATTTTGACGGCATATGGCGGTGCTCGAATTCGGAGTCGAAAATTTTCTCCAGAGAATCTCACAAGAGCACTATACCAGTCTCAAAGTCTCAATCGTGGACATGGGCTGTTAGAGTTTTAAACTTTAAATAAAAATAGAGGAAATTTATAATACACTCTGAAGGCAAGAAAAGAAGATGGATTGATGCTTTTGAGATGTGGTGCTGAAGACACATGTTGCGCATACCGTGAATACGCACGAATGTCTCTCTTCTGCAGGAACTGAACATCGATGATAGATTCTCAACCATTTTTCTAATGTAAAACCTCCAATTTTTTTGGCATCTTACAAAAATAGCTAGATGCGGTGGACCATGTTGAAGGGCAGAGATAAAGAAGAAGAACCCCCATTCGTTAGACCAACCAAATAAAATAGCCAACAGGCACATCTGAACTGCGGGATGCCGGGAAAAGTCGAGGAGAAAATTCAAGAAGGCGAGAGTTGATGGGGATGTAAAGAAAAAAATCAAAATGTAATTTTTATATTCTCATTTTCCGTTACTTTACTTATCTTTGATAAATTTTCAGTGAAATCGTCCGTAATTCGTCTTTCCAAACACAATTATTACTTTATTGAAGTAGATGAGTTTTTGAGAAATTCTATTTACTATTCGGAATTAAACATTCGGTGTAAATCAAAATTCCCGCTTCTCTTAGAATCCCATCGTTCAAATAGAATTTGAAATACACAAAACCACTTAAGAAAACAAATATCTCGGAAGGCGAGAGATACTTACTCGTATATATGCCTTTAGAAATTCAAGATGTAACTTATTTCTGACACTTTGATGTAAGCCATCCGTAAAAGCACTTTGATTGACTGACATACATTTAGATTATTTTCTTCTCCCAACGGATTATTCCGAGTCCGCTTAGGTGAACAAAATATCAAAAGGGGTAGATTTCCCAGTGTTTGTTGTGAAACCCCCGCCTGCTTGGGAGGGCAGGAGATAGAAAACTGTTTTCTTCCTACTATCTTCTTTCTTCACTTGACTTGTGACAGCTCAAAGCGGATACTTTTTATCGTTACTTTTATTTGTGCACCGTTTACAACCGAATAACAAAAGATATCCGATTAAAAACGATACAAACATATTTCTCGACAAAAATAATATTAAAGTCTTTTTTGATAGATATATACAATAAGCATTTATATTTAAAAGGAAAATATGCTATTAGTTTAATAAATCAATAAGTTAATACTTTAAGCGTGAATTTTTTTATAATTTATGACATAAATGAGTAAAGAATTACATATTTTATAAAGTTTTACGAATTTTAGATATCCCGGCTAAATTCATTATCTAATCAGATTTTTCTCATTTCAAAATGCCAGCTGTTCAAAAACTTAAAAAATATTATATGAAACAAAAAACGTTCCTCATTTTTTTCTAATGCATTAAGAGTTTAACAATTTAAAAAAAAAATAATCCAAATAAGCATTTCAGTGCGATAAAATAAAATATGGCAGATTTTTAAAGACGTTTCGCGTTATGCCGGGTTATGCTCACCCTAAAATTATACTTAATACTGCTAGCTAACAATGTGTGTTTTTAAAAAGAAATATACATATTTAAATAAAAATAATAATTCCTAATCCAATTATAAAAATAACTCAAATTTATCAAAAAAGTATTATAGCGGATTTTGAAATTCACAGACACCATTGATGATTATAAGTAAGCAGAAAACAATCTTAGTAAATTAGATAAAATATTTTTTTAAATATTGATTAGTAGAATTATTTTATCATCAGATTGTGTGTTTTGACTGCTGAACCTTTTCCAAAAATACATTTTTTATCTATTTCCAGCCCTTATCATCCATGTGTAGCCTGCCACTCTGATGTCGACGCTCCATCGAGCTTAAAAACGACCAACACTTCTACCAGTGCGTTCCATTTTTTCGTCAAATATTTGTATGTTTAGCTTATTATCACCTGACAAATATTTATATTTTATAAAAATAACAGTGTTAATTTATATAATTTAAGTAATTTAAATAAAATCGTTCTAAAAAACAAATTATTTATGCCCAGCTCAAAATACTCGCGAATCGGAAAAGTAACAAGACTGGATAGACTTCGGAATAAATATTTCAGGGAAGGTTTTAGGGTTGCACTTTTCATGGAGAAGATGAGAAAAATCAGGCTGGTATGGTCATGTAATGTAACTGTACAACACACTCAGTACCAACTAGAAATCGTTCAACTCCAATAAGATTACATAAATATGGACCCAACATATGATCCAATCGAGTAGAGATCAATTAGAAGCATGGCTATCCAATATTCTAACATAATCGTTATACAGTACCTACACTAATAATACATTAATTCTACAACACTCCCACTTCATTTTCTTTTATTCTATATATATCTTTATATTTTTTTTATCTCTATTTTTATTCTTGTCGAATCTTAAATAACATCACGAAGAAAACTGGCTACTTTAACACAGACTTCAGTCTAGCAAAGGACAACGCTGTATATATCAGAGGTGGAGTCTACTCCATCCCACACAATAAACATATTACAATGTTATATTATAATATATTCACATTTGTTATAACAAAAATATGTATGTCAATAAATAAATAAATAAATGAGAGACCAGATAATTATATCGTCATCATTATATTGAGAGTAAATACTGGCAGAAGTCAAGAGAAAGACCATAAGCAATCTGGTGGTCAAACATCTAAGGTGACGTAGTGAGCCATAATACCATCCAGAACAAAACGCCTGACGCTTTCCTATGAGGAGAGCCAACCTTTTATTTTTTAGGTACGTGCCTTCTCGACGACGGGATCTCTACTTTGTCGTGGTGAGGAGATTTGCGTATTCCAGGGATTCTGAGAGCTATGCTAGCGGTAGTGTAACTATTAGAAGGGCCTCCCGAGCCAGACATGTGGCAGATGAGGAATCAGATCAAGAGAGATCCACTGTTAGAGAATAACAGTGATTAGTAGTACCGAAATAAAGCGCAAGAGGAATGACATCGGACCGATTTGCTATAGGATTACCATAGGCACAGCGAAAATTTCTATGGTACTGCGATGCAGAAATCAAAATCAAACTCTTATACTAAATCTCTCAAGAAAATCTTCATGAAAATGTCCGGGTATTCGTGGATACTGCGATCCTCAATCATCAGGAACCAGCGTGGACCTACTAAAATAATCGATATTAAATAATATTTAATAAAATGAAATTTTATTACTCATTGTTTACTTTAATTCGTATATATGCCCATTATTATGAAAGTTGTCAAGTCATGTTTATTTCGTTTCGAGATATTTAAAAGTTTGCGTTTGAATTATTTAAAACTTTAATTATTTATTTTGACATATAAATGCTACAAGTAGCTTATAAGGAAATAAAAATTTAAGGTTGAAATTACTTACTCTATTATCAAAATATACACTAGCGTTATGACGTTGAACGTCGTAAATAAATACTGAATATAAGGCATAAAATTTTTCACAATTGATACAATTTGCATCATATTATATTCTTTTAAAACAATTTGACGTGAAATAATTGATAAATTCATTTTTTCAATTTTTTGACTTAGACCATTTTTATAATAATGGACACACATATCACATATAGTCGTTAATACAATTTTATTTTCTAGTTATTTATTTTGTGATATAAAATTATTCACTAATTTCTTAAACTATGTAATGTAATTGTTCCATACCTGTGAATTTTGAATTATTATTTATACCGAAATAACTTGTAACTATTAACTTTTAAGTGAGTATTATAATAAATATCTTTTCAATTTATAATTTGACACGTGTCAACAATACCCGAATTGAAATGGAAAATAAAGATTTTTAGCGCTTACGTAATGAAATTAACTTATATAAGAATATACTCGTGAAATTGTTCAGAACAGTTAACACATCAACCTTTTAGTCACCAAAAATATCTTTGCCAACTTCAAAGTAAGTTCATTATGTAATTACTCAGGACCTTGTTAAACTTTTGTTCGTTATTTACCTTGTTAGTTCACGCGCAATAATTAATGAGTTTGGATATGATTTTTATTTTAAGATTAAAAAATTTATTCTCATGGTCAACAAAAGTTTTATATATCTACTAATAATATTATTATAGCAAAGATATTAATCTACAAGGTTTAATTAGTTTGTTACTAGATGAAAAAAAAATCTTGTTACAACACCAGTAAATGAAAGAACATAATTTAAATGTTTCAAGTGTTCATATTTTATGTTTGATCACGTCTCTGCAAAGTCAAAAGTGTGCACGAGTTACCCCGCAAACACTTAAATGGCAATCAACCCACGACATTTAAATATTTTGTGTATGTATTTTGCTTATCCAGGTCTTCTTCAGAGGGTCGCACTAATAAACATAATTAAAATTTGTATATATATTTAACTTTAAATAAAATGAAATATTAATAAACCATTTAACGCTATATAAAAAATTACATATTTCAAAGTCACCCTGTCAATCACCTCCTTCCCCACTCCTTCCAAGACTTCGCGCCCACTCCGTAATTCATGTCGTTTTAATATTCAACTTTATGGAATAGTTCAGTTGTACGCCAGTTCCGACGAAGATGCGTTAGTATCGGAACTGGTTGACGTAAAAATAACTCACAACGGTTTATACAATTTTTAATTATGTCTAACCACAAAGTTAGCGCTACAGACATGAGCAATATAAAAATAATTATTTAAATTCGAAATTATTCCTGACTGCTTGAAATAAGCTTTAAAATAACCACTAGGTACGTTAAGTAGTTATATCCGAAACTAATAAAAGACTGCTTATCAGATATTATAATATACCAGAGGCTTCCGTTCAATTTCGTGTTACAGTAAACGGATGCTCGTAAAGTTAGAAAGCCTACACTTTACCATAGGTAGATATACAGTATTATAAACAGATCAGGTATGGGTTGGGAGCTCGTTGTTAGGTTTGTGAAATAAACAGTAAATTTCTCTGAACTTTAATAATTTTAAATGTGTCGAATCATCATGACGAGAATATTTAAGTTCACGAAATATTTCCAGACGCGATCCGATGATATATTTATAAGGAGCGTTTTCCCTCGAATTCACGCATTTATTCAGCCGAGTTTATATAATATCTGGAAATGTGGTCAAAGTTTTCCCTAATACAGGAAAAGAGCCGATTGTGTTATACTTGGGCATACAAAGTTTCCCTTGCCCTCCAAACGCCCTCAGACTTCTTCGAACGTAATAATTCAAAGTTCAGGCTCTGCGGGAAGAGGAGAAAACCAGTCATGCAAAAGCGGAAGGAGAAAGAAAAACATTATTAAATTTTTTCTTGCTGGACCGTCTGAATATTTCGGTTTGTATTATTACAGAAAAACGTTCGTTTGTTTCAAGATACGCCTTCCGTTTACGTAAATGCTGTGAGCACTAGACAAAGATACAATTGTTAGGGTATCTTCACATTACTTTTGGCTTTATTTTTGGTCGTATAAAAGAGGACACTGATTGAAAGATCGAGTGTCACATTTATGTTCAATGATAAATTGGTAGATTTTATTGGATAACTATTAATAATCAAAAACGGATATAATAAATATATATATATATATAAATTTTGTGGTAAATTCATACGTTTCATTAAAGAGAAGTGTCAAATTTCTTGCAAAGTGTAAAATAGTAAACAAATAAATTTAATGGGAAATATTTGAAAAAAATAAGGGGATTTAAATTAATAAGTATTAAAATTTTTTGTAGATACCTAAGAAATAATTGTAATTATTTCATTATAATTGGTTCTCAAGTTATTTTTCTAAACGTTTCATTCGACGTTGGATATACGATGTTTGATGTTAAAAAGTGTTTGTGGTGTTTAGTTTGTAATGTAAAAGATGACTCAGTTTAGAAAAAACGACGCTTAGACACAGTGAAAATTTTGAGCTCGATTAAGTAACATTAACCAGACAGGACAGTAAAATTGTTTATAGGTGGTATAAATAGTTATGCGCATAAAAACGAGAACAAACGCAAATTAGATACGAAGCTAATATTCTCTACCACGCCAACCGTACATACGTAGGGCGCCCGACCCAGGACGGGGTTTAAACAAGTCACTTTAAGAAAACTATAAACATACGTAGATAGTGACATTCTAAAGAAAGCCCCCGAAGGCACCAGAAGGCACAGAGCATTTAAGACATTATATGAGATAAGAACCAATAAAAATTAAATTAATCAACTTGAAAGATATACAGAAAAAAAACTATTTATCGAAAAAATATTTTCTATGAGGGGAATCGCGATAACCAAATTCGCTATACCAAGCAATTACATTTTCGACAAATTTTGAACATATCCTGTAGTTCTTTATAATTAAAACATTTACTATTCCATTTTCAAAAGCCATCAACTCTAATGCGATATAATCCATGTATAATTTTTAAGGAAAAAAAAAGTTATATATTTGCATTAAAGAATTTTAACAAATAATAAATTAATCAACTAGAAAGATATAAAATAAAAATATTGTTACTACTGGAGTTCAAACCTGGACCTTTTCCTAATCGGGAAAATGCGCTACTAAAATTTCGCTATATCAAGCAATTACGTTTTCGACCAATATTGAACTTATATTTTGATATTCATAATAAATTGGAGTATCTTGCATTCAGGACAACGAATTTATTATAATATAGATGGCCAGTTCGACAGAGGCGGTATACGAGATACACGTATACAGCCAAAGCCTGCACGGGCATTGAGCGGATGGTACTATTCATAAAACTGTTAAACATATATTCAAGTGAAAGAACCACATCCGCTATCATACATACCCCGTTCCATACAAAATTATTCTTGCGTTTTCTCTGCGCACGCGTAATACATATAAATCAACTAAGCAACAAACATTAAATCATTGTTTAACCCGTTTCCATACAAAGTCATAAATATTTATTTAAATACAAATTAAATACTAAATTAATGTATTAATTATAAATATATACATATAAAATCAATTTTGTCGAAAAATATTGTTTTTGCGTCACCGGGATTTGAACGTGGATCTCTATTTTCAATCCAGGGAAGCACACTACCAATTGTGTTATAACGCCAGTATTTTTCATGACAAATTTTCGAACCTATATGTTACATTTTTTCAAATTAATACACCTGTCGTTCCATTATTAGGAAAATTTTTAGGAAAAAATTTTAGAATAGGACTCGTAGTTAAAATTAGTTGGCTGTTTAGAATTTCCTGATTACTTTTACATGCTCTATTTATTTTTTCCTAAAAATTATTCGACTAAATACAATTTTGTATTTATTAATATAATATATATATATATATATATGTGTATGTATATATTTGTCTACCCATACAATGTTTTATTAAATAAATAGAGATACTTACATGGAATGCATGTCACACCAATATTCTTACTATTTTCTAACTAAACTAATCATTTGTGCTATAAAAATAGTGCTAACTTGCTGGTCTCCAGCGCAAACCCTCGACGCCGATTATGTTCCAGAGTGATTTTGTTTGGCCGTCATTTTGATTTGGCTGACATTTGTCAGTTCGCATTTGATGTTTTTATTGAGTAGTTGATTACAATTTATGTTGAAGTCATTAAAACATTTAATCTACATAATAATGGCAATGCTGTAACAATTAATGGTGATTGCTGTCGTCACATGTTGGAATACTTCATAATATCAAAAAATGGTGATGACGACTGACCTCCTTGATCACCTGATTTGACGGCTCCCGACCATTTTCTGTATGGGTACTCGAAAGAAAAGGTTTACGCCAATAAGCTAACAACAATTACGATGCTACAGAACAATAACAAGTATGCGAGAATATTTGAATTGTAATTTTTGGTTTTGTCCACACGAATACAAACGTCATATTTTATTGTAAAAGTATGTATACATGTGACAAATGTGAACCACATTAGTTATGCCGATGATATGGTTATACTAGCGCCATTTATAAAAGGGATAATAAAGCTTTTACAGATATGTGAAACATATCCCAGTGAACATAATATATCATACAATGCCAGCAAATCGGTCATAATGGCGTCCAATTATGGAAAAGGGACAGATAATATCCCTCCCATGTGGCTGGACGGGACGAAATTGAGCGTTCAAAATAAGGTCAAATACCTTGGCCATATATTCAATGAAGATGGACAAGACGATGATGATATATTCAATGAAGATGGACAATACGATGATGAGGAGACAGCTGAGCATTTGTGCAAATATGTTGTCACGGCGTTTTTTTCGATGCAGCAAGGGGTTATCGTTTTTCACCAGTATGTATACCTGCGAGCTCTGGTCGAAATACAAGCAAGTTACGTATTACCGTCTCCGAATTCAGTACAACGACTCATACAGAATACTGTTTGGATTGGGACATTATTGCAGCTCATCTAAAATGTTTACCGAATGCCGTATTCGTGGATTCGTTCCGCTTCTGAGACATCGAGTTGCGAGCGTAAAGCTGCGGCTGGAGCTCAGCACCAACTCTCTGATGCAAGCGGCACTCTCATGGAAAGCTGGTTCCCTGACCAGAGAATGGCAACGCCTATAGAATAGCTACATATACAACAATGACTAAATTTATGTAATATTTATATTTTGTGTATATATATATGTGTTAACTTTTTACTTTTTATTTATTAATATTTTCATTGGTTTTCTTTTTATTTTTCTTAGAATTATATTTATTTCGTAACTTTAATGTATAACATAATAAATATTATCTTTATGGCAAATCGGGTTAAAAAAAAACCTAATTACGCTTGAATAAACACATTATTATTAATATTTATCATAGACGTTATTCACAATCATTTATTTTTCATTCGAACTATTTAATAGTTTTGGTTATGTATCTACTCTAAAGTATTTATGTAGTATAAATTTAGAGTGCAGCTAAAAGTGCATAAAAATCACCACTTCTATTCCACGCTGAAAAAGATTACAAAATATTTAAAATATCATGTCATGTAATGCAGAAGGAGGTATTTATCTACTGTATTTAGAATAAATAATAAATATAACAATCTCTCTTACTGGCTTTGTGCTGTAAGTTTGGACTGTTGTATCGCTTTGAAACTTTAGCGAAGTACCATACCAAACTCGGCACAACAGTTCCATGGCACGCGAGATGTTTACAGCCAAACCGGAGGCTATGGCAACCGACATGTAAATAATTTCACAGCTTAATATTCAACAAGGATTTAGATACAGAAATGACAGCTAAGTGTCGCAACCAAAAAGTTAATACACCTTGTACTTGCTAAATAAATGTGTCTAGTTGTTAAACTGTCTAGTTTAATTTTAAAAATTATAACTTAATTTTAGAGAAATGTTTCTCAAATATTATAAGACAATAATTATACAATATTTACAACCTCACGGCATGTTGCGAACACAAAATTATTAGTACCAAGTTCAACAATTAGGGTCGTTGCTCCAAGATTTTTTAATATGTTTTGCCCACTGAAATTACAATTCTAGATAAAATCTCTACATATTATTAAAAAAAAAGAGTATCTCTAGGTGATCTTTTCATTCTTTTGCACAAAATTATTTATATTATTTGATCATGTTGTGTAACTTTAACTAACTGTATTAAAATAATTCTTCCGTGTAATTTAAACATTTTACTTAAAAATAATAATAACCATGTTATACTGAATTGGCATTATAAACTTTATTATTATATCTGTAAATAAATAAATACATTGACAATCAATTGGTTTTAAAAAATAAATGATTCTGTAAGAAATAAATGCCACTTCGTGACATTAAAAATAAATATTATTTATAAAAATCACTTCAGGTTACGTAATTCTAAACCCATTATTATTACTAATTAAAAATATTAGTCATTATATTTAAAACTTTTACCTGTGCTCTATTTTTTCTTATGAAACAATTTGTCTTAAGTAATGTATCATTTGTGTATACATTAAAATAAGTAAATTTTTGTAATTTGGATAAATTACCCACCAATTAAAATAAATACATTAATACAAATTAAATGTATCAATTAGAAAGATATACAGATACAATAAATTTATCGCAAAAATATTTTGTTGCCACCGGAATTCGAACCAGGAACTCTTCCTATCTGGGGAACTATATTCTGAAAAACTGCAATTTCACAGTAATAATGTGTTATTTAAAAAACAAAAAAATTATTTATTGCAACATATAATTTACCTTTTCATGTTTATTCATTAATTTTTCAGAATATTAATTATGAAAAAATAATTATGTTACATTTGGTGCGTAGTTTATACATTACTTTTAATGAGGTCAGTGTAATGTTTTATAAAACTTTGTTCCGTATATAATGAAAAAACATAAAATATAATATTTTAAATCCACGTTCATAATTATTTTGTAACATTTTTTTTTTCAATTTTATTTCATTGTTTTGCATTTTAAGTAAATTAAAAGATTGTATCATTACTCACAACGACAGTTTATTTTTTTACTTAAATACTTACAATACCTTTTTTAACTGGTAGTGTTATATTTTTTTAAATGACTGAGTACATACTGGGTATAGTATCAATTTTCTGACCACCAGGGTCGGTCGCTTCATACATGCTTTAGATGCTCCGCATCTTTTGTGTTATAGAACCAAAGATCTTTGGATTTTTGTTTCTTGCCAAAAACAGCACTGCTGGAAATAATTTCGTCCTGTCCTTTAGCGACTAGCCACAACACAAATTACGACACGGCGCACGCAAGGAGTGAGTCGAAATACATAATATACATTCTCAACTTTCGAACATCTACGAATCGCGTAAACATAGATACCAGCAACAGTGAATTCTATCATTCGTTCCGCATTTACAAAGTTTGAAAGTATTCGACTTTCGCGCATGCGCATTCAGTTCCGCTTGTCAAGGTCTTCGAATACTGTATACGCATTCGTTAACAGCATCCAACGTACAAAAAACGACTTCAATGCTTATGTGTATAATGCATACATATTACGAGCGGATTGTTTTGAAAAATTTGTTTGTGTGACAGCCGAACTATTTAAACGTTAAATATCTTTCGATTATATGTTATATTTTGTGTATTTGATAGTAGGTAAAAACTCATTATCCTGCATCCCTTCTACAAAAAGTCATGGACCGCCACTGCTGGCCACCTCTATTCTGATTTATGATAGATGGACACGACAAACGTAAAATATTTTTTAATAAATAATTACAACATACAGATTGAAAACTCATTAAGTTTCATTTCAATATTAACCAATCACTCACTGATAATAACTCACTACTGGAATAATATCATTAATAATAGTCCAACATGATTGATTTGATTCTACATCGATTTTCTCCTCAGATCTTCGTTTTCTACTTCACTTCAATTGTCTCGTTGGATTACATAAAAATGTACACGTATTCAATAAAATATACACACTCCAGCATCTTGGGTAAGCTGAATCAATGGAATTTCTCTTACGCTCCTCAGGGTAAAGTTTTCTCTTGTCTAACTTTCGCAGTTACGAAAGTATTGCTTTAGCAAACTGCAGCGATTGTCAAAACATGACATTGATAATCGGGATTTTCAGTAATTCCAATGGGTTATTGGTTCATACTAAAATAATAAAAATATTTTATTTTTGAAGGTTTTTGTTAGTAATGAATTATTTCGTTTATTATTTAATTTCTATAGATTATATAAATGGAGTTTCTAAATTCTCTCATATAACATCCCTTTTAAATCAGCTACATTGGCTCCAATTCCCTGAAAGAGTTGAATTTATATTATGCTGGTTGATGTACAAGGCGATACATAACATGGCGCCTCTGTATCTTCAAGAACTTTGTATCCCAGACAATTTGAATAGTAGACGTCAAACTCTCAGGTCAGTCTCTACTTGAGCTGCAGGAAGAGTTGTAGAACCGACAAACCGTTGCCAGAAGTCTAAATTTAGTGAACAAACATTTGCGGTGGCAGGCCCAAAAGCGTGGAACTCTTTGCCCTCCATCATAAGAAACAGTGCATCAGAGACTCTATTTAAGAAGAAACTAACAACGATCCTTTTCAAAAAGTCATTTAACAATTTTTAATTTTAAAAACAAAGATAATTGTAGAACTATAAACAGTTTATGTTTAAAGCGCCCTTGAAGTGAAAGTTTTTATGAAAATGGCGCTATATTTATTTTATATAATACGTAATCTATGAAAATAAAAATATTTTAATGCATTAAATATGGCAGTCGCCTGTATATCTCTAAATATTTACTGAACTAATTGAGTTTACACCGGTTGAAATTATATTGGAATTTAAAATCTGTCCTGAGAGTGGCGCGATAATGTTTCAGTCGATTGTAATAGATCAATTTGTTTCAAAATTGCCTTACCCGTGATTCAGATATCACATATTTTTAGGACTTTGCGTAGGTATCACATCGGTTCATTTCGTTTACTTTGTTTATCTTAAAAAAAAGGTCGTTGGTTACCCTGCGAGAATATCATTTCCATTAATGACTACTGACTTACTTGTCTCCTTCTTGAATATTCTAATTCATTTTCGAAAATTAAGAGTACACAAGACTAGTCGCGTGATTCACTTTATTTTATTGATTTGGGTTAATTTATTCGTAATCGGGACGTACGAAAAACGATAATTTCTTTAAATATATCCAAATTATTTACGAGGTTTGAGAAGTTCTGATATACAGCGTGCAGTCCCAGTTTACATAAAACGATATTTATTCCCCTTGAAGACGTATCCGCCACATTGCAAGAATGTTTCTGTGTAATTGAAATATTGAGTAGATACAGCGAATCTTATTTATTGGAATTATTAAACTTCTGGAGGCGCAACGCCTTTTTGACTACTTGACACTTAATTGCACTCTACGGAAATTATTATCATCGGTTTGTATTATAATAATTATTTTCACGACGTATGTTTTATAGATGGAAATACGATATATCAAAAATGAACTTGTTTTATTTTTATTGTATTTATTATGTATTTAACTTTGTTAAGATCACTGTGAAATATTCACAGTTAAATTAAAATTATGTCTAAACACAAAGTTACCGCTACAAACATCAACAATATTTTATTTTCAATTACTTAAACAGATAATCGTAGTTTTTTACAGACCCTTTTAGATATTCCAATAAAGACAATTATAATAAATTAAATGCTTAAGACGAATCTTTCAATGCTTTTTTGGAGATCTTGTAAAAAGATAAGACAACAAATTTTGTTATGGCGGGCCACGTCAAGTGACGGAGAAGAAGAGGAAGATTCCCCATCTTTTGGACAGCCCGAGTGGAAAAATATAGTCAAGAGAGAGGGAGTTCATGAATCGACAGTAACTGGCGTGGATGCTGATAATGAAATACAAAAAAAACTTAGCTAATAAAACAATCAAGTTGAAACTAAACCAAGCACAGGCAACCCACGTGAACAAAAAATATTGAAAACATTAATAATAATTGAAAGCTGAGAAGAAAAAACATAAAATATTTTTAATATAATTGTTACAAAATATTGCAAATGACTTATAGGTCGAATGGTATCCAAATACGTGACAATACGGGGCGTTCGAAGTAACATGCTGTTTTACTTAACACTTACTGCCAGATGGGTCAAAACAAAACACGTCCGGCGGTGGTGGGTCATTTTAGACCCACCCCAAGCTTTCGGTATTTAACCGTTTTTTGAAAGATTTTTTATAGATATATCATTTTAAATATGATTTAATGAAATGGCACGATGTGCCTTAATCTTTCTCCTCAAAAAATAAAGTTTTTATAAAAAATATTACGAATAATGTAGGTACGTATATTTGCGCATCAATGATCGTCCGGCACAAACCAAGTACAAACATTTACGTACGTCCGTCGGTACGTCGTCGGTTACCTTCCGGTTCGTAACAGTGATATAAACATTTTACATTCTCTGAATTAAAATTTTTTATTTTATTTTTGCACAAATATATTAGCTTTAAACAGAATATAAAAAAAATATAATGTACACAAAAGTAAGTAAAATAAAAATATTATAAATAAAATAAATATCCTTTTTATACTAAATGCAATCCACAATACTTTAGGAAAAGAAAAAAAATGTAGTTTACATATTTTTTTAGATAAGTAAAACAATAAACAACCTATATTTACTGTCTTCTTTGAAGACAATCCGGGCAGTAAATTGTTTGTTATTGTTATCATGAAAATAATTTTTGAAAATATACGTACGTAAAAATAAAAAAAATATATATACATATTTTTTAATACGATATCCAATCAAATTATAAAAGAATGGGAACTGACATAATTTGAAAAATAAATAAACTAAACTTATACACAAACTAGATACAACTTTTACAATCCGAGCAGTAAATTGTTCCATACTTGTGAGTCTTACAAACTGCACTGATACACTGTACAGAAAAATGTAGTATCTATGTCATTATTACAAGGGCAAAACCAGACAACGCCAGGTAGGCGCGACGCGCCGTAAAACTAACTTTCTATTTTATTAGGGTCCCCCAGAAAGGGGGCGCCAGCAAAAAGAAGTCAAGACAAATAACAATATAAATATGTATAAAATAACTTAACTGGATTACTAACACACAGAATGGTTGGAGTTGAGCCGCATCATTTGTATCCCCAGTCCAAGATGTTGACAATATACAATTTGGCGCAAGCGGTGAGAGACTATCCCGTAAAAATGGCTATCCTAGATCAGTTTTTGGGCGTTTTTCACATTTTTGTCAATAACTCATTTAAATTTCGTTTTATAATATTAATTTATATCTCAAATTATTTCGAAAAAAATAATAAAAGATTACCGAGAAGGAAAATGGCATTAAACGAATATTTATCGCGTAATTTATATTTTTACTAACACCTGGGTCAGATCTGACCCACCACCGCAGAGGATAAGTTAATTAATGCGATGGTAGCTGTATATACTCATAAGGTATGTATTACATAGTCAAACGTATATAAACCAAGTACAATATATCGTTCAAGTTCAATAATAAAATTCTACCTATTCACTGTATCATCTGGAAATTGTATGAGGAGATACAAAATGTAGGTTTATCAACTTATGTATGTATAGTTAGAAGTAATTTTATTCATCTTCATTATATGCTTAATGCTGAACATCATTGTCCTCTAAAGTATCTGTAACTAGGTCCAGAATACGTCTCTATTCCTCGCGGTCTTGAGTCATGTTAAAGTTTAAAGAGGATCCTGGTAACTCCTCTTTTCGGTCTATTCATTTTGCAAGAGACCGTCGTCTTGCTCGCTTACCGTCAACCCAGTGGCGGTCGGTGACTTTTTGTAGAAGGGATACTGGATAATAAGTTTATGCCTACTATCAAATATACAAATATAACATATAATCTTAGGATATTCAATGTTTAAATAATTCGACTTCAAGTATTCAAGCCAAACTGTCAAAAATGCGTCACATAATCAAATTCCTCAAAACAATCCGCTCGCTTCGTAATATATATGCTATTCCGTGCATTATATCCATAAGCATTAAAGTCGTTTTTTGTACGTTGGATACTGCTAAGGAATGCGTATTCAGTATTCGAAGACCTTGAAAGGCGGAACTGAATGCGCATGCGCAAAAATCGAACACTTTCAATCTTTGTGGATACGGAACGAATGATAGAATCCACTGTTGCTGGCATCTGTGTGTTTACGCGATTCATAGATGTTCGTAAGTTGAGAATGTAAGTATATATATTTCGACTCACTCCGTGCGCGCGCTGTATCGTAGTGCGTGTTATGACTGGTCTTCAAAGAACAGGATGAATTTATTTACAGCAGTGCTGTTTTCAGCTGGAAACAAACAGTCCAAATCTTTTTGACTCTAGAACACAAGGGATGCGGAGCATACAAAGCATCTATGAAGCGACCGCGCCTGCGTCAACCGGAACAAACGATTGAAACACATATTTATATTCTTATTAGTACCGTGTACCTTAATTTTCTGTATTATTAGATAAAGCAAAACAAGTTGAAACAATAGATACATTAATCTAGTTTCATATGGTATTTTGATCAAGTGCACCAAGGCGTATCTATTTTGTCACAAGAAAACTTCTCAAGGGGGAATGAAATATGGAATGAAAAACAAAATACTCTTTTTAGGGTGAGAATAGTATGGTAGATAAAATAAAATCATATTCCCCTACCCTCAGCAAACAAGCACCCTGACTTTATCAACATCTCATAATTCGTAATAGAAAACATCCCCAGGCAATTCAACTCGGAAAACATACAAGGACAACCTACGTATGTTACAAACAATATGTAATAACTAGCAGATTTACTATTTTAATATTATTACTAATTATTTACCAATATTTAACAGTAATAATATGAAAAATTGTGTAATAAGAATAGCATTTCAAAATAAAAGTAAAACAAATATTATAAAAACGTGTATATAGCATTGGGGGAGAACGAAATGGCCTGAAGAAGGCTATCTTTGTTTCGCGCAGTTCTAAATAGTAATTGTAAAACATCTGTGATGAATTGAGTCGCTGTCGTTCAATATCCGCTATAGCACGTTTTTATAATTTCGAAAAAATCAAACAAAACCGACACAATTTAATGACAGGCATTATTACTCTTTTAGAAAATTTATTGATTACTTTCATCTAAAGTAAAATTATTATATATCTATGTTAATTATTGTATTCATTTGAACCCAAATATGTATTTCCGTGTGATATGAAAAATTTCAGGTTTTGAAAGTCATTTCGCGTTATACCGGGTTTTGCTCACCCTAAAATTGTACTTAATATTGCTAGCTAACAAAGCATATTTTTAAGATGAAACGTAAATTTTTAAATTATAAAAATTATTCTGAATTCAATACATAACTTAAATTTGTAAAAAAAGGGTTATAGCAGATTTTGAAATTCAGTGACACAATTGTACTTGATATAATTTACCTTGTATATATATATATATACTTAAATATATTTAATTTAAGGTTTCCGTGAAGACTAGTATATGTAACTGGCGTCTCTAGAGGTTAAATTACGTTTTTGTAGATCCTTGAGGAAACCTAGGCCGACATTTTAGCATGATAACAAGTGTCATTGTCATGGCACTAGCTTAAAAAATTACGGTACAACTGTACTATTATGCAGGAAATAAAAATCTTAATACTCGACTGTGGAAGATTTATATGTATATATATATTGTAATTTTACGAATCCTTGGTATAAGAAAAATGTAACGTTAGTATTTAATTTAAATAACGAACACCCTGGTTAGTTAATTTCACGCTCGGTTCGCATCGCCTAGTACTAATTTCGAGGTTTGCCACTAGGATCGTGACCATCGTTTCGAGTCGGACCAGCGCCAACAGGTACGTGGTTCACTTCTATTCGCGCATCGAGCTAAAGAGTTTGTCTCGCAGGCGGCCATTCATTCGGCTGTTCCCGCCATTATTGCACTCGTATTAGAAGACACGCTTAAGATGGAGCCCATATAAGATCCAGACGTAGAGCCATCGCCAGAGTGGCTTATGGACGTCGCACAAGGAAAAATAATTGAAGGGAAATCATAAAATTTTCCTTAATTTATTTCTTTTATTTCCTTATTTTCTTTACTTCTTGACCTTTTTACTTCTTCACTACTTAACATTACGTCTTCTGCCCATCACTTCTTGACAATTACTTATCATGGTCCACCTGGGAGAAGAAGATTCACGCATGGGCCGCCGGTTGAAGGAGTGTCCTGACCGATTACCAGGCACTCGAAAACGGCGGTGGATGCTACTTCCAGGACATCAAAATGGAAGGATGCAAGAAGACGTTGATGATGTTTAATGTAATAGTATTATGGTCATCGCCGCCTAATATGTAGCTCCGAAGTTTAATATTATTTATTAAAAAAAATAATAATAATTTACGTAGTTGTCTGTTTTTTTAAACTCTGAATAAAATAGAACGTAATATTTGCTGACTCTTTTATTATGAAACCTTTCATGTTTTACTGTTTTTTTAAGTTAAGTTTATTTTCCAGAAGATATCAAGATGGATCTCGATATTATGGTAAACAGGTAGCTTTTGATTCACGATCTCACACTTATGCTCTCCCCTGTTGCTAGTCTGTGGAGGATAGTCCGCCAGCACACACCTCACAATTGTGCCCTACGTGTACGCCTCACAATGGCGCTTCCTAGTCGTGGCGGACTACACCTCACAATATATGTATATATATATATATACGAAGTTTTTTTCAGTTATAGCTTGCAATTTTACATAAACAGTTTGCGTAGACCCAGGCAAGTACAACTTTTCTGCTAGTCCGATAATAAAATATATAATATCTACTAGCTGATACATATACGAATATAGACAAATATACGACCATCTATAAATATATATATATATATATAAGACCATCTATAAATATATATACGTGAGCACAATTCATCATGGATTCTAGTGCTCTTACTCAGTTTTTTAGGTAAATTTCGGTAACAATTTTATTAATCATTTTAAAGTGGTGTTGTTGAAATAAATTGAGTTCATTCATTACTTTATAAAATAAATGAAGCAATTCGTTCCATATTAACACTATTATAAAGTTACTTTGCTTTATATAGAAAAATTATATAATATAATTATTTATTTACTAATTCAACTAAGCTCAACTGTTCAATTACTAATGTACAAATTAATGATCGTGATTCTAAAATATATTGAATTTAAAATTTCACGTAATTTAAAAAATGTATTGTGCAATAGAAAAATATGAAAAGTCGTTTTATAACATATTGTTTTAAATAGCAAACGTCTAGTCTTATCAGAATTGATTTTATATATTTAAAAAAATAAAGACTTCTTTCTAAAAAAATACATTTTAAATCTATTTATAGCTTGTAAAGTCAAATATCTTTAGTTTTTTACTCTACAACAATTTCTACCTAGTTAGTTTTGTAACTTCTTTAGCCCGTCTGTCTATGTCTATTGCAGAACATAGGCCACCGTCGTGGCTTTCCACGATTCTAGGTACCCAAGACCCCTAAATGTCGTGGTCGGCCTCTACTTCTGTTGCCCAGCCATTTTAACTTTACTTAGCATAAGTATAATGCATGATAATAACACAAACGTAAAAAAATCACAAATATATTGAAAATTTTATTAAATTTTTTGTCGCATTGTAACAATTTAAAAAATATATCTTGTTTAATTTTAGTACATGTTTTATAAATAATGAAATTTAATGCCCTTTCAGATCGATAGCTATGAATAAAATATGCTCCCAACACCCGCTGTAATCTGTATCGCTTAGCCATTGTTTTCATCCCCTATGTGATGTTTTCCTTTGTGAATTAATAATACGCCACTATTAGGTATGAAGGGACGGATTAAACACCAGAATCCGTACTACATACACAACATTTTCAATTAATGCCTATTAAGCTTTTTAGATGAGACGACTATATATTTCAACTATTAATCTAGTAGACTAGTTCAATATTTCTGGTTAATTAGCTTTTAGTTCTCTAACCGTGCGAAAATTAGAAAATTATTCAGACTTATGATCAGAATTTTTGTAATTTTTTTGAAAAATACTTTTATTAAATCTTACACTTCATGTCCACCCAGGAGAATTTAATGAGACTTCCGATTATACTCCCATGTGAATATTTGGAGACAACTCTCGGCTTTCATGCTCTACTGTGTATACACAAAAGTTTCAGAGATTCTCCATCTCACGTTTTGCTCACACATATTAAATATCAAACGTCAAGTTTTAGTCCAATTTCTATCAATGTTCCATTCGTCAGTTGGGTGAAATTGGATCATTCCAGCAGGAGTAAAAATGGATTAAATATTTGCAATTTAATGCCTACTATTTATTTATAAATGTCATCTTGTACTATATATATATATATATATATATATATAGTACAAGATGACATTTATATTTATATATTATTGTATTTCTGCTCATACTCGAATCTCGTTATCAATTCGAACATCGTGTACACTGGATTAGAGTTTTTGCCACTTATACCAATCGCTGATCTCTGAGTTTATCTCCAGATCAAATTCTCAATACGTATATGTATGTATGAGTATGATACCGAGGTTTATCTCAATTAAATCTCTGAAAATTATCTCGTCGTATTTCATTTCATGGACATGTGTCATTAGAAACCTCCATTATTTTTTTGTCGCATTTTTTCATGGCAATCTTGACTATTTAACCAGCTGTTCTCCTGTTAGACAAACTAAATGATAAAAGTACATTTTATGTTGTATCTTATAATATTTTCGTAACATATTCACGTTAACATTGATTAATGTTCTTGAGTGTGGGAGGCCACGAATAATAGTTTAATTTTCTTATATATTATTAATTTGAAAATATTTTAGTAAAAGTATTGACATGACATATATTCCGTGTCTATCTCTATTTTTTGTTAATATTTATATTAAATCACAAAGCGTATTTAAAAGAATCTTCATTACCAGATACACATGTATGTATAAACCTTTTATATCAATAAAAAAATTAATACATCATCATTGAGTTGTGTCTAGGATGAGTAATTGTTTTATAAATGTTTCAATTTTTTTACATTAATGCGGTATAATCTAATATAAAACGGGTAAATTAAACCAATCGGGATAAAGAACTAAATGATTCAATTAATGTTTATAAAATTGTGATCAATCATTCATTAAAATAGGGCCATCAATACAATACGCATCTTTACAAAATAAATAAACGAGTAGCTTGTTGGTGTAGTGGTTAATATGCTTGCCTAGTGATCTAGTGGTCGGGGACTTGCGCCTTGTTCCAGGACACCAGTAAGTTAATCATATTTTCATAGTAAAAGTGTTTAGCTTAGTTTGAAAATATATAGTAAGAATATTGATGTGACATGTATAACGTGTACGCATCTCTATTTAAAAAAAAAAAAAAAACTAACTAGCTTACCATCACGCCGTTTCTCCGCGGGGATAGGCCGAGAGAATAGTCCACCGCACTCTTCTATCCTGACACACAATTATTGTCTCATCCACATTCATACATCTTATCGTACAAGCTCGCCTCTTATTGAGGCATGTAATAGGATCATCTAGTTATGCCTTTCTAGACTTACCTAGTCTTTTACGGACATCCTCTATTTTTGGTACAACTGGGATGACCCTGCACGCGCCCCACAGATATGGCCGTGTAAGGACTAACTTAACAACCATATAGGGCCGAAACTCAATCAACCAATTAGCAGACGCTATGTATGCATCGTGACAAACACTGCCCTAGAATCTAGCGACTACTTCTCCACGGGTATTCCTTTCATCCACATCTCGAGCGAGCCATTCCAGCGTGCAACCACGAACGCGCATCTAACTATATACCACCTCTGCATAATTCATCCATCAATAAACGCCAACCTTTGTAAAGCGCTCTTTCATTTCTATACATTGCTCTAGACAAAATATAAATACTCACGCACGCACATCGTATACACTGCGGCATGCACTGACACGCATGAGACTAGGAGATATCAACACTTGCTTCAAATATATGTTTTACTATTCTCTCTATAAATAAAAATAATTTTAAATACGTCTCGCAATAATGGGAATTCACAGTTATATTTGTCAACCTTGTATAATGTAAATTCAGTATTGTCTTAATTCTTCGAAGTTCTGAGTATCGTATATATAATAAATATATATATATATATATATATATATATATGTATATAAATAGGTGTCATGAAACAAATTTTAATATAGGTATGTGGGCGTGTTGTGTTGGTGTCTGGCTAATCCTCGCTGTAGACCAGTCCTAAAACAACGAAGGTCCGAAAACCACAGAGCTGGTAAAAGGAAACTGAATGACAGAATTACCCGATCCTAATGGACTCAACCGTATTGCCAGTCATTGTAATTTATCTTCACAATGTTTTGATACGGTTTTGATTTAATGTCATTTATAAAGAAAAATATATATCTATACATTATTAAAATAGTCACGTTTTGTAGGACAAATATATATGTATACAGAGTGTAACAGACCTAGCCATAATATTTTATGGGTACCTGACTAAATTACGAGTCGATAATATTTACGGAATATGTGTCTATTCTCAATCATGTCAGATGTATAAGCATTTCAATTATGAGGTTAATTCGTTAATTTGAATATTTTATTGATTACAAATTATGTATTGAATGCAAAAAATTTAAGGTTTTTTTTAATGATTTAGGACCTGAAGAAAAGATATAGATTAATAATGTAAAAATTTTGCAAATATTTATTTCTAAGCATGTAGAGTAAAAGCCTAACATCTAAAAAATTCAAACAATAATTTTTCTTAACAGTTCAGAATTTCGACATATTTCTTAAACATTTTTGACTCATAATTTAATCAAGTATCCACACATAAAATATTGTGGACTTGATATGACGAACGAAACAAATTATTTTCTGGGGAAACCCGCGTCAAATAATACTGATAAGGACTTTTACACTCCCGACGTTTCGAGTAAATAACAATACTCATCCTCAAAGGCCTTTTATCTTGAATGCTGCCCTATACTATCGAGTAAACTCAAACTTCGGGTATAAAAATCATTTGTAACTAACATATTGCGGAAGATACAGAATTAATTAAATAATGCATGACCTTGAATTAAAATTAACTCGACTGTGGGAGATATATATCTACTGCGAAAAAGTACAGTTGTACCGAAATTTTTTGAGATAACGTCTCAACAATGGCACGCGTTACCGTGCCGAAATGTCGGTCTAAGTTTCTCCAGGGAAACCATATGCAAAGAACGCGATATAACCCAAAAGAGACACCAGTTACACGCGTATATGTATAAACAAGTAATTAATAATTGCTCATTTTCAATAAGGAGGAAAGTAAGACAGTAGAAGCGTAAAATACTTGTAGGTTTGAACAAGTAGATGATTTTTTGGGAAGTGTGTTTATTGAGAACGAAAAGGCTGAGAAACATATTGAAGTGAGGGTAACAGTAGGGAATAAGGCGAACGACTATTTGAATGTAATAATTATAAATGGAAACTTGTCAGCCGAGGCAAGACTCCTGGTACAGAGAAATGCGGGACAGATACTTGGGAGCCCTTCATCCAGCAGTATATATACAATGGCTAGTGATGACAATATATGATGTATATTAAAAAAGTGTAATAGAAATGAATGCTACCTCAATATGAGCTAATTTAATCTCGCAAGATTGTATAAAAATTTTAATTGCAAATAGCTGTTCCGTCCAAACTGTAATTGTGTACAGAATATTGCAGTTTCCATCCGCACGGAATAAAAATTTAACAACAGCAGCGACGCGAATTTTCCAACTTAAATGTTGGCGGACTTAATGTATAGTCTGTTCCCCTTAATCGTGACCAATATTACAATTCCGTAGTAAAACTGTCGCCGTTACGAGCAGCTGGCAGACACCGGACTCGGTTATGGCCTTTTCAAGGTGACTACCCAAGCGAGTCGGGAAACTAAGCGAAAAGGCAAAAAAATTGCCGCGGATGTCGCACTTTTGTTGTGAAACGAGTATTCTTTTATTGCGCAACTTTTTTCATATGAAGTTTGTATCAGGTTGGATAGGAAAATGTAATTTGTGAATATGAAAACAGTGCCGGTCTACTCTGATGCCAGTTGGCTTGCGAATCACTTCGGAAACAAATGTCGATTTGGGCAAGTTATATTTCAGATTTCCGGCTTTTTCTAGCAAACTTATTTTTTCCCTACAACAATTTTCTTATGGGGCAAAACATTTCCGTTTCTATTCACGCTTACAAATCATTTTATTATTAATTTTAATTAATTAATTTGTTATTCGTTTTAATTAATTGGCGAGACGCACGAACGTCTCCCTTCTACCATTTGCCTGACGAAAGTCGAAGGGAAAAATCCCCCCCCCCCCGGTAGACCGTCTGAGTGGAAAATATGACAGGCACATCCCTGGTGATAGTCTTAAGATTTGCAGGATGCCGAGAAAAGTAGTAGAGCATAGTTAAGAGAAGTTGAAGAGAGTTCGTGAAAATCACGATATTCAGTCGTAAGAAACCGACGTGGTTGCATGGAATTAAACACGTTAATTACTTTGATGTCGACCAGTTTTGATAACATGATCAGCTATCGAATCGGAGCGTAGTCTCAGTTGAGAAGAGAGGGAGGAGAGAGTTTGCCTCCAAAATATGATTTGAAAATTCAGAAAAATTGTTGTTGCTGCAACATTTTAAATGATATTTTATTTTGATATTAAAACTACGTTCAATTTTATTAATACGATTATTTAATGCGGAACACTATTATTTTTCTCGTTATTTTGCCAATTACAATTTCTCATTTCCACATAGGTATCTGTAGTTCCATTTAATTCTTATACAATTCTGCAAATATTATTCCTTAATTACTATACAGTTTCAAAGTTCTATCGCGATATAAATTAGAATGTCTCATAATTTTGTTCGGTTATTTAATATGAAACACTGTGCGAGATTTAGCTCAAGCAATTTGTGTGGCACTAAAGAAATCTTCAATATCAAAATTCCCGAAATGAAATCACATTTCACACTTTCTTAATTTTATATCATCCCTACCCATTGCACTATAAATGTTATATAAAGCCAAAATCGCATTATATCCGAATAGGGACCCATAAAGTAAAATGTATCATTTTCAAATTCTTTTATGTCTTGTGCCAATGTCATTGAGGATTAAAAATAAATTAATTTTAAAAAACCAACAAAAGTGACAAAATATCCAAAAATCTTTAGTTTTTAAAGAGAAGTGCCTTTTGGACATGAGACAACCTGATATCTTATATTTAAAATCTCAATGTCGTTTTCTGTATCCCATGTAGGGAATTGACACATTTCATAGGAGAAAGGTGTTAAAGGTACATTTTTTCAAAAAGTACTAAACGAACAAATCTTTTGTCAAAAATTTTAAAATCGGGACACTTTAATGTAGTTGTTGATAGGTGACAATTTTTTATAGAAACCGTCGCATGTACGCTTTTTGTGCATATTTCAGGATAGGTTTTAAACACTAGTTATGTTAGATAAGATCATTTTAACTCTTCTTACGGTCAAACTTAATGTAATAAATAATTTTAAAAAAAACAATTAATTAATTAAAATATATGTTATAAGTATTTATTATACGTGTGTATATTATATTGTAGGATTTCCAAATCCCAACAAGTTTCTGAAAAAAATCATACTTAACATGATGAAGTTAACATGTAGTAATGTACGCCAGCAAAACTTGGCAGAGGAAGAATGAAAGCCGACAATAGATATGGTACATGTGTAGATTAAATATATAAGAAAATAATAAAAATCTTCAGCGCAGCGTTTGACATAAAAAGTATTATATTTGCTCAAATTTATGTATAAATTAATTAATTGAGTTAATGTTACATTTACATTTATAAACAAATAACGGAATATAAAGCAGGGAAACTATTGTCTTTGTAAATGCACACGTTTTGTCTGAAATAAAAGCTTAATGACTTTTCTCCCACAAACATCTTCTATTACAGGATAGTCAGGGTTCACTTCCTACATAGGTACCTCATTCTCTGTGTCATGGGTGGGGAAACAGGATGTTTACTTTCGACCTGCTTATATACATTGCGCCTTAGACTTTGGTCAGACATACTTATATGCATTGCGCCTTTTAAATATGTGCAGGTACTCTACTTTATATAAGAAGACAACTAGTACTACGTTATATAAAAAGTATAAAAAATGATTAACTATTTTTTGCAGGGATAGAAAATACCCCAAGAGATTTCAAAAATAATATCAATATTCGGAATACATTCCAATTTTTCACTCGCTTATGTTCGTGATTTTTAGTATTTATATGGCAGGGAAGCATGAAAATAGACTAAATGGGGTGGAAATACTTAGGGATATCTGTGGAAAATCAATTAAAAATTAGTAGTAAATGTAAATTCGTATGTAGCCTAGTCAATAGAATTAAGAAAGTGTCGCTAATATGGTTTGGGCATGTAGAACGTTTGAGTAATTGGTAAATAAAACAAATGAGTTGATTAATAAAGAGAACAAGGACAGAAGACGTACCCAGGAGACATTACATGATCAGTTAAACAAGATATTAGAGGAAAGTTTTGTTAGAAGTTTCATCAACCGATGAGCATGCATGAGTAAAAGTGAACGATGTCAGGACTGAATAATGTAGTATTCTATCCATTCTAACTACTCTTATTGAGAAACAGCGTAATGGTAAGTTAATTTACTTTGTTTAATATTTTAATTAAATTCTCTATTTTATAAATAATTATTTATCTAAGATGAATTTCAAACGTATATTTAAAAGAACATTAAAGTTCCAATTTTTTTTTTTTTTGACAAAACTGGACACAGTTCATTTTTATTTTCACATCCTGTGTAAACAAATCAAATACGTGGACCTGGATAAATAATTTTAGAATATTTTCAGAAGATGTTAAACACTTTCAACAAAAAATGGTTTCCTAAAATCTTCATATTTTTTTTATATATGTCTACGTGTAGCAATTTCCTTTTCAACAACACAGCCAGATGTCACCAATAGTGACTTCAGCTGAACATGTCAGTCAGCCAAATTTCACGGTGGCCAAGTTAATTGCAGGGCCGTTAATGGAACCCATTCCCTTACAAATAACAGCATATCTTTACACTATCTGGTTCCAGTAAAGCAAGCCGACTCTTCGTTAAAGGAACAATTTCTTGTTCACAGGATGAAAATGATGCTTTGAAAAAATATGTTTTCTTTTTACTCGGTGTTTCCATTTTGATAGATGTGATAGTATATTCGCGGATTTAGGAGGAATAGTCGAAATGGCCGGTTAAGGGTCAGCCCATCTTGTGACGTGGGACATTAAAAGTAAACGCCCCGGGCAGATGAGGGTACAGGGGAGGCTGGACTGTAAGCCAAATAATTGTTAATTTATTGTGTAACGTTAGATACATATGTACATATAACTTATTTTGCTACTGATAAAATAATATTAATTTTATCGGAAACAAATGTACAATTTTTATATACAAAAGATAGAAAAAAACTATATCTATCATAGTAATAAAAAATAATATTTTTTTGATGGAAACACATTTTTATTAAGATGTTACAATTTCAGAAAATAGTTATGTTATATTTTTATTACATATTAAATTAATCAATTAGAAAGATATATATACAAAATCTATCTTTTCTTTCTACCATAATACCAACCCTGTACTTTTCCTATAATATATTTTTACGATAGATAATATTTTTAGGAGAACAAATTCATATTGTGAATTATTAAGGAAAACACATTCTTTTACACATTATTTTTACAGAATCTCAAATACCTTTGAGTAAACCGACTGCAGACGCCAGAATTATCAATTCATTTTTATTAAATTTTGGACACATTGATACAACATATATTATTAAGGAAAACACATTCTTATTGTAAAGTTGTAATTATTCAGAACATAGGTCTGTGATATTTTAAATACTAAATTAATGTATTAATTATAAATATATACATATAAAATCAATTTTGTCGAAAAATATTGTTTTTGCGTCACCGGGATTCGAACCTGGATCTTCATTTCCAATCCATGTAGATGGCTTTCAAATAATGGAACGACAGGTGTATTAATTTGAAAAATGTAACATATAGGTTCGAAAATTTGTCAATAAAAATACTGGCGTTATAGCACAAAGGTAGTGCACTTCCCCGGATTGGAAATGAAGATCCAGGTTCGAATCCCGGTGACGTAAAAACAATATTTTTCGACAAAATTGATTTTATATGTATATATTTATAATTAATACATTAATTTAGTATTTCATATTGTGAAGTTGTAATTATTCAGAACATAGGTCTGTGGTATTTTAAATATGAATTAAATGTATTAATTCGGAATGTATACATAAAAAATCAATTTTATCGAAAAAAAATATTGTTGCACCACCGGGATTCGAACCTGGATCTCTTTTCGAAGCAGAGAAGGTGCATTATCCAACTATGCTACAACGAAAATAATTTTAGCTACAAATTTTCGAACCTACATGTTACCTTTTTGATATTAATACATTTAATCGTTCCATTATTTGAAAGGGCCATCTACCTTATTTTTACGGAATCTCAAATACCTTTGAGTAATCTGATAGTACACGCCAGAATTATCAATTCATTTTTATTAAATTTTGGACACATTAATACAATTATATTAATAGGAGAACACATTCTCATTGTGAAGTTGTAATTATACAGAACATAGGTCTGTGATATTTTAAATATGAATTAAATATATTAATTATAAAGATATACACATAAAATCAATTTTATCAATCAATAGAAAAATATTGCTGTTGCGCCATTGGGATTCAAACCTGTATCTCTTTACAAACCGGGTAGATGGTTTTCAAACAATCGAACAATAGATGTATTCATTTGAAAAAGTATAATATACAAGTTCGAAAAATTGTCGTCTTAATTAATGTCGCTGTAGCATAGTTGGATAAGGCACCTTCCCCGGTTCGGAAATAGATTCAGGTTCGAATCCCGGTGGCGCAACAACAATATTTTTCGATAAATTTGATTTTATATGTATATCTTTCTAATTAATACATTTTATTAATATTTGATAATATTTTTTTCTGTATATGCAGTGGAATCTGGATATTATCAATCGCTTATTGTTATCAAAATCAGTCAGTCCCACAACCCTATATATAAAATTTATTTTAAATGTTGCATTATATAATCAAACTTCGGCTTTTGTTATCAATACGTGGGCATAAAAAAATGTAATTTTTAGGAAATTCCTACAAAATTATCCTTTTCTTTGGAAACTTTCTATACAAAAATGGCCGGTAATGATTCTTATAAAGTAAGTAGATATGATAATGATTTTTTTACATGAAGCGTGATCATAATACGTAGTGTCAACAAGTTCTGTGCATAATTGTTGTGTCGATGAAGAAATAAGTTCTTCATCGACACAACAATAATAAATGATTTCAAAGTGAACAGTGTGTATCTTGTTACAATTTCTTTTCTTTAGTTATATTATTTTTAATAAATTGTGTTCAATGATTATATTGCTATCTTCTGCTTAATATGATCAACCTGCAAATAAATATTATCAAATGTTACAGGTCCCATAGTGATAACAATAAGCGGATTGCAATGTAATTCTAATACTACTTTATTTAAAGACTACATTGAAACCGAAACAAAAATATGTTTATGTTAAATAAAATACAAACTTTTAGAATTCAATACAACGATACTATTGGTCGCAAGAATTAGGAAGATATTGTCTGTGTATGTATGTAGGTGTGTTTTTTACATTTTTCTCCAGATCCAATATTAACGGAGTTTCGAATTTGAAAACCATTTTTAAACAAGATAACAAATCAGGCTGGCTAATAAACGTTATTATCTCTCGAAGAAATTGACAGGATATTTTTTTAATATTCGATTTATCTGATCATGCCAAGTCTATTATGGAAGTCATCATGTGCATAAATTTCGTAATACTTAGTTATATATGTAAACTTTGTAGCCAAAGATGGTTTCAGGGTCTCTCGGCCATGTTAAAAAAATGACAATGACAGTAGCTTTCAAATGAATATAGTCACGGATGAACACGGCGCGAAATAATACTAGTAACGCCTTCTCTTAGAAAACCGCATGAATTAATGCATACTCCTATTAAATATGTTAACGCTAAGGAAGCAAAATATTACAGAAAAAAAAATTATAAAATCATCATTCTCAAATAAAAATGTTTAATTTAGTTTCGTTTTTATTCAAATATCATGTATTTTAATTAATATCTATTAATTGCACTATTTTATTTTGATAAACTATTATTATTATTTATGCATGATATATTTATTTAAATTTAATATTAACTTAAGTTTACCACGTTTCTATAGTACAGAAATTAAAAATTAGCCATAATACGTGGAGTTTAATATTAGGTTTTACTTTTAAAAGCTCAATTCATTGGTTGAATCTATGATATGCAATAAATCAAAAATGCGTTCAGAGTTTTTCAAACAAAATAATATTCTATCGTATTAAATCATTTGATCAATAACACAAATTTTGTGTTTATTCACTGAACACATAAATTAAAATAATGAAATATTTAAATATAAAATGTCGAATATAAATTGTTTTGATACATCTAGACTATATATATTTTTTTGTGATATTGTAGTGTACTTTATGTTAACTTCTTCAATATTTGTAAAATTACTTTTTGGTAACATATTATATAAATAATACAAAAAAAATACTGTCTTTAAAACCACTATTTATTGATACATCAACATATTTCAAGACTTATGGTTCCTTCTTCAGGAAACAATGCATACTAAAATTAAAAATTCAAGCATAGACAAAAATAAATAGTGGTTTTAAATAAAGTATTTTTTCTTATTATTTATACTTCATATTTGTTTCACTAAGTATAATTTAGCCATGATAATCTTAATGGAGATAGATAGTGAAGACAGAATACAACAAATATCTATGCTGATAAATTATTTCACTCCAAATATAATTGTACACCTTTTTAATAGCCCAATGCTTAATCGCCCAACTTCTTACATTGGTCTCCCTCATTGCCCATTCTTCTACTTTATTTGTTTATTATTTCACGTTCCAATTTTTATTTCGTCAGTCTACTTTCCTTCATCCTTTATTCTTTCCAATTTTTTTCCACCGTACACAATTATCTGAAAAATATCAGCATTTATTACGAAACAATATATAATACAATCAATTTAATTCGCGTAATATATTTTATGAAATATTAAACAAAATATGTGTAAAGGTATACGTTATATTGATACATTTATTGATCATATCTGACATTAGTATATCGTTAAAAATATCAAACAAGATTGATCGAGTAGTGCTTCCCAAGAGATGACGGATCAGACGTCAATACATACGCAATTTTTGGTTCGTTTCCAGCCTCGCTATAGGCATTTGATTTCCTTCAACAAATGGTACAAAAAAATCTACCTGCAACAATTTTTTCATGTGTAAAAAGCCATAATATATTTAAGGACGTGAGCGTATATTGAACCATTTATTGAAAAAATACTCCCATAGAGCATGACAATAGAGAGACATAGAAAAATTTAAATCGGGATCAATGTCATCTTATCCTCTCACAAAAGGGCTTCTTCTAAAGACTCGCGTGACATGTGATAGGAAAAAAATACCTCGCGTTATGTTATGCCACCCTTATTACATGTGGAGTATTCTGCCTTGAGAATATTTGAATAATTTATTCCGAAGCATTTTTGAAATCGACGTTTGATATACCCTACCATGCACCTGGTTTCAGATGATGTCGATATGATATGGGTCCAATACGTGGAATGGTTTGTGGATTTTTTTATTTCATTTTCATTGTAACCTAATTGAAGGAGAGTCTATCTAAAATATTTACACAGTATTTGTTCCGCTATATATCTTTTTAACATATTGTTGTGTTATCCAAATCTACTGTAAAACTTCGACAATGAGAATTCATTTCAAGAAAGAGTGTTGTCATGTTATTTTTTTAGGTAATATTTTTTTAGAATAACAAATATGTTTAAAAAAGTTGTTTTCAAAGAAAAGTCAAGAATACTACAAAATATTCTCATTTTATTTTACTTCTTGTTTAGATATCCGTTAAATCGAGTAACTTTGAAGTATAGCGTACATTTTTCAAATAAAATTAGCACTCACATAACCCCAGGGATTTTGGTTTTATTACTATTTATTTAAATCGGCATTAATACAACCCTTTTGAATTTTTTAAATATATAAGGTCATTATTATGTTCACTAAAAGAATATAAATTCAGTCGTTATTTAAGTATTCAATTTTATATAGAGAGTAAATTGTATTGAACTTCGAAGGTTCTTTTGGGATAAAATGTCTCCACGGAGAGGCTTATAGAGGTCAACTATGAAATAATTTACACAAATTCAGATACAAAAAGCAAATAGATAATTTATTTGGTTATGTTTTGTATCTATAAATATTAATCTTATTAAAATATTTTACTTATATGATAGGTATGTCCTGTGAGTGAAAAAATGATTTTGTGGCCACATTTTTAAGATGTTCAATGCAATAAAATTTTCATCGCGAACTTATTTACATTCTGTTATTAAATCATTAAATATATTAATTAGAAAGATATACATATAAAATCAATTTTATCGAAAAATATTGTTATTACCCTACCTTATTATAATATTGGATTTGAAATTGGATCTCTTTCCAAACCGAGAAAAGGGCATTATCCAAATATGATACAGCGACACTACTATTGACAACAAAATTTTCGAACCTATATGTTATACTTAAATAATATATAATATGAATAATTACAACTTCACAATAAGAATGTGTTCCCCTTAATGATATATAAGTTGAATCAATGTGTCCAAAATTTAATTAAAGTGAATTGTTGATTACGGCGTCTGCCATCGATTTACTGAAAGGTATTTGAGAATCCGTAAAAAAAAGGTAAATGGTTTTCAAATAATGGAACAGTAGATGTATTCATTTGAAAAGTGTAACATATAGGTTCGAAAATTTGTCGTCAAAAGTACTGTCGCTATAGCATAGTTGGATAATGGCAACTTCCCCGGTTCGGAAAGAGATCCAGGTTCGAATCCCGGTAGCGCAACAATAATTTTTCGATAAAATTGATTTTATATGTGTATCTTTCTAATCAATATATTTAATTAATATTTGAAATATCACCTGTTTTGAATAATTACAATTTCATAATAGGAATCTGTTCTCCTTAATAATGTTATTAAATCATTGCAACTATCCAATGATTCCAAAATTCTAAAATTCTCATCCCATCGCTGAAACCATATTTCATTACGACAGGGTTGTAATAAAAAATAAAATTTTAAAAATGCAGTATCAGAAGATTTCCACCATAAAATACTGTAAATGTTTGCAAATCATGACTTGCGCCTGTTGCCGGAATAATTTGGCATGATCCCGAAGCGATTAGAAAGTTCAAACACCACAGAGCACACAACGCGTGGAAATAAAAACGAGCTCAGCGTAATCACTCGACCACTTGCACTGGGCTCAGCCCATGCTACTAGATATATTTTAAATATGATTAAATCACCAAATAAATCCAAAGCTCACACAACACAAAGCTCACTCTGCCGCAGCCTTGCGGGGCCGGGCTGTGTGCAAACACGCGATAGGTTGTACAAACACATTAAATCCTCGGCAAACATTACATGAAATGTCACCGAATTTTTTGCGCCCACTATTGTTTTGTTATTCGGCCTTTTTGCGCTTTCGGTAGCACATTTGGTATTTGCGTTTCTTCCGATACGGGGATGACGGATGTCGGACGGGGCATAAAATTTGGCTTACGACCCTACGATTTTATTATTCTTCAATTTGTGTCTATCCTTCGTCTGTGATTTATGTATATACAGTGGGACCTCGGTTTACAAATGAATCTGTTTACGAACAATTCAGTTTACGAAAAAAAAATCTTACGAAAAAATACTTCAGTTTGCGAATAGAATTTCAGTTTACGAACCGGCAGACAGTCTCAGTACTCACTGCGGAAGAATTGGAACAGCTTCGTAATGAGCAGTATCTTCGAATCGTGTTATAAATTTGTTTAATAATAATGTCATGTCTCATTTCCGCAACATTATAAAACGCAAGAAGATACAAATATCGCTGGATAGGTTTTCATGAGACAGAAACCTAATGAACTTCAAGCACCCGATGTTTTCATGGAAGGAGAGTTCTCTTTCAAACAATAACACTTTACTACATACTTTGTAAGATAAGTTAAAATAAAGGTTTTACGTTTATTTTTTTTTGTGTTTTTACTTCCAACTATTTATTATTACATTAAAGTTAAAATCTATAATTTTGAATGCTTTTATGATTTTTAGTACTGACTGGAAATCGTTCACTTATAAAAAAAATACACAAATATGGACTTAATACATGATTCAATTGAGTAAAGATCAGTCAAAAGCATCGCTGTTCAACATTCCAGTTTAATCACAATACAATGCACTAATGATTCACTTTAGATTTACAATACATTCACTACACTTTTTATTGTCTGTTTATTTTTTTATAGATCTGTCGAATCGTACTACTTATTTGTAATATTAATTAAATAGGACCACAACAATACGGAAAAAAAAAACTGTCCACTTTAACATAGACGATATTCTAACAAACTAGCCAAGACAATGTTTTATATCAGAGGTGGATACCTACTGCATTTCACACAGTCAACAAATAAGTGTATTATATTATTGTATGTTCACTTCTGACTTATAAAAAATTTGTCATATAAATAAATACATTTTCTTCAGGTTTTAAACAGATTAATACATTTTAGATTGAATCTAATGAGAATAATTGTTTCGGTTTACGAAGAACTCGGTTTTCAAATAGTTTTACAGGACGAATTAAGTTTGTAAAGCGAGATTCCACTATATAGTCATACTCGGTTACAGCGAGATAGAAGGAAGCAAGATATTTTTAACTTTATACCAAAGTCAAGAATATAAAATCTCTGTTATAACACTATGGTAGATTTTCTGATACTTGTTAACTGAATAAAGTGTAATAACTAATTTAAATACTAAGTTGAAGATATGACTAGACGTTATTACTGAATAATTAAAAAAATAACATATTAGATAATTAGGAGAACACATTTTTATTGTGAAGTTGTAATTATTCAGAACATAGATCTGTGATATTGTAAATATGAAATAAATATATAAATATACGAATAAAATCAATTTTATCGAAAATTTGTCGCTAAAAATATTGTCGCTGTAGTATAGTTAGATAATGCACCTTCCTCGGTTTGTAAAAAGATCCAGGTTTGAATTCCGGTGGCGCAACAATATTTTTCGATAAAATTGATTTTATACGTTTCTAATTAATATATTTAATTCATATTTAAAATATTTGATAAAATGACGTGTGACTAGAACATAACACAACTTTAAGTCCAATCCAGATCTTGTATAGGACACGTTTGCTATAATAAGAGGAAAAGATTATTAATCTAAAGTTAAGAAATGTTTACAGCAAATAACATAAAAGCTGAAAAACAATTCTAGAACGGAACAGTAGCGGACAAATTACCTATTCTCATTCGAGTGGCAACTGGGGTGTGTTTAATGCTGTACATGTTATTTAAAATAAGTTCTTGCATATTTCATAAATAAGGTATCTTGAAGAAACTGTGTGCAAACTGTTTATAATTATAAATTAATACGCTCCTTACTCTACCTATCAACATTTTTCAAAATAAAATATTTATTTATTATTATACACCCCCTATTCAGGCATTAACTAAATTTGTAAAATAAGATAAAATTACAACAGAAGTGCAATACACAAAGAACAAAATTACATAGTGTCAGAATTTTTTTACATAATTAAAAATAAATAATAAATATAAAATGTGAAGTAACAATTTATCCGTCACCATTGAGTTGAACACAAAAAATTGTAATATTGGAGTCTTACAAAGAATTTAATTAACAGCAAAAATATCGACTACCTCCGCATATTCATTACCCAAAGAATACAGTCTGGGGACTGCGGAGTTAGCTAGTGCATGAGTTCTAACATTACCACTGTAATAAAACAATGAATTGTGTCTCGATGACCTCAACGGTGCGTGAAAGTCAAGCAGGCCAACAATCTATCAGTCAAGGGCAGTCTATCATACCATTGATGAACCTGTATAGAAATATAAGGTCGCTCATCGTACGTCTCATTGATAAGTTTAACTATTTTAGATGGCTAAGAAGATAATCATAATTGATATCCTCAGAGCGTATATTTAATATAAAAATAATAAATTTTAGAAACTTTCTCTGGATTCTTTCAACCGCCGTTGAGTGTACAATGAAGTATGAATACCATATGACTGAATTATAAACGATAATGAATGAACCTTAAAGCTAATGAATGAACCCAGTGGGGTTAAATTATATTAAGTTGGTATCGAAATTCCTCGGCAAGGAAAAGTTTCGGGTTCGTATCTCGTGGTGGTAGCCAAATATTTATCTTAAATATGAATTAAATATATTAATTAGAAAGATATACATATAAAATCAATTTTGTCGAAAAATATTGCTGTTGCGCCACCGGGAACCTGAATCTCTTTCCTAACCAGGGAAGGTGCATTATCCAACTATGCTACAGCGAAAATATTTTTAGCGACAAATTTTCGAACCTATATTTTACCTTTTTGATATTAATACATTTAATCGTTCCATTATTTTAAAGAGCTCTCTACCTTATTTTTACAGTATCTCAAATACCTTTGAGTAATCTGATAGCAGACGCCAGAATTATCAATTAATTTTTATTAAATTTTGGACACATTGGTACAACTTTATAAATTCGATAAATTAATTTTTCTATATATTTTCTAATTGATTCATAATTGATTTGTTTTTAATATAGAACCGTGTTCTAAAATGACAACTTCACAATAAAATGGATTCATAAGTTTTAAATTATTTTTTTACATTTTCTATCGTTATTGTAGGATGATATGTCTAATAAAAAAAATTGTATTATATTTGTTGAACTAAAACAAATGTTTTGGTATAGTCGTGTTGTTTTTTTCGTCGCTATGATCGTATTTTACTGGACCAGATTTTTGGAAGACAATTTTTATTTTAATTTAACTATAATCATTGGCGAAAATTTTGGATTGTTTTATAGCGTTTCATCTTCAGGGATAGATGGATTCGTAAAAACCCGATAAATACTTGAAACTTATAATTACTTACCATTCAATGTCTCTTGTATTCATACACTATTCATAAAGGAAAGTCTCAAGCAGAGTTTACAATAAGCAGTAGATAGATAATTTATTATGATTACAATGCAATAACATGACTGAGTAAAAGTGTGGTGATTAAAACACGATTCCGAGCACCTGCCAGAGTAGCTGAATGCATCCGGTACCAGCAGTCATCACGCTCTTCTCGCCTCTCGAGATGAGTAAGTATTTATATTTCATTACTAAGTACAGCCATAAACACCTGCCTTATCCTTACACCAAACTATACAAATGCGACACAAAGTACAAGTGTTGAGCCGTGTTTGGATAGTAGCTTATCATTCGCTTCTTATCTTAGCATATCATCTCATATATACAACATCAATACAAACTTCAAAAAAGTAAAGAATGCTCATTAAAAGTAAAGAACATGACTTACTAAAAGTATAATACATACTTTTATGCTTTGAACAATTTAATAAATACTAGCGGATAAGTAAACGGCTCCGCCGGTATTCTATAGCATTCTGTATTGCTGTCCCTGGAATTGTATAAACGGTATTTTTACGTATTAATTTTAAAATCTATATATCCACTTAAAAATATTCATGAAACAAAACATTCATATTGTCATAATTTGACAGTTCTATCATAAATATTAAAATGACCATAGTGTGCGACGCGATATGCCCATGAGACAGATGAGATGACAGGATGACAGATGTTCAATATACTTGCTAGCCGTAATACGATTTCGCGGATAATATATTTACGTACTGTTATTGAATATATAAAAGAGAAAACATTCAACTTATCTTAGCTTTAATTAAAAAACACGAACCCCGCTGGTGTTTCACAGACCTGGCCGTTTAATTAAGCATTATATAGCTATAATGACACTACATCCTAGACATTCTAGACGTCCAAAAAGTCAGAAAATATACAAGGAGAGGAGACGTTATATAAGTAACAAAAGACATACAAAATTAATAAACAAATATCAGATATCTCATAGAGACAGAGCTATTTTTTATTACATTTATAGGAAAATATATGGAAGTACGGAGTAATTACAGAACTTACGACCCGTCTTCGACTGGCTTAAGTGATCATTTTATATAAATATAACGTTCACCAATTCTCATCCCTCCATCTCCACATTTATCTTACTTTTTTTTTTGAAAGTTGTGTATATGTGGACTCGCTTCGAGTACCATTACACCATCGCCATCTATGGACCAAATTTTATAATTCATTTTTTCCTTTTTTTAAAGAGCATATATGTCATCACTATGAGATTATTATTATTTAATATAATTAATGAGAATAATTATTATTTACTTTTAGAATTTTATTTAGACATACAATAGTTAACAATATCTATGACGTATAATATAAAAACAGTTAACACATTCACTGAAAATGAACAAAAACGAAGATGAATTAGTATATATACCAGTCAATTTTTCCGGATGGTTATCTCAATAACTGGCATACCATAATATGAATTCACTTTTTAATTTTATAAAATTTTGACATTTATTTTAATTCATCAAGTTTAATATTGATTATTATCTTCAATTTTTTAATGAACCGTTTCCTTCCTTGAGGCATTGGATAAATTAACAGTCAACCTCCCACTGGCTTCACGTAACATACACTCGAAGGATAACACAAGCCCGATCTAAATTATTATCGTTTAAAATAGTGTAACATTTGTCCACTTGTGTAAACTCTATCCAGTGCTGTCGCAGTTGTGATCCATGATTATAATACGCTCAGAAAAATTACAAAATAAATAAAACAAATAAATCTACAAAACTTTATTGGTACTATTTTATTCGTTTGGTCACAAAATTAGAATTTTTGTGTAAAATTGTTTATTTTCTATTATGTAAGTGTATAATAAAAATGGCAGGATTTAGTAGACAAATTTTTGGGACAAGGTGTATGGAAACGGTATAATGACACACAATATATTTAATTCATTATTATTTGTGAAATTTTCAATTATTTAAAACATATGTTTTTGATAATTAAAACAATTCAAAAATATAACAGAAACATGCAAAAAAAGGACCTTTCGAAAAAAAAAAACTTTTACCGAACTTGAAACCATAACTTTTATATTTCCGATTGCACAAAAGGTTTTCTCGAATGAGTTATATTAACGTTATTTATTTCACCAAAGTTTGTTTATATACCTACATTTTAATATTTTTGTTTATTTTTCTAGTAGAAGGCTATTGTCCTTATAAATTGCTGTTTCTTAAATTATTTTAAATAAAACGTGATAGATTTAATTAGTTTCATTGAGAAGCCCTCTACATGTAAACTAAGAGTTAAATTCAAGTCCTATCGCATATTTCAAAGTACTGTACCTAAGTAATAAACTTTATTTAAAATTATAATAAATTTATTAATGTTTAAAATCATTTAATTATTTATAACAGGGACTAAATTTAATATAAACTAAAAACATTTTGAAACCTCACTCTATTTGTACTTGGAAATATGTACCTACTCGTAGACATGAACATGGATGAACAAGGGAGAATGATTAAATTATATGAAAGCTTAAGGGTATGGGTTCCACCCATTCTGGCTCGCTTCCACCCAGCGAAGACGATGGTGAATAGGTTCATGTAAAACATTAGCTGATGTTATCTATGCATATCTTAAGTAGAGTAGTCTGATACTACCTCTCTAGATCAGGCCTCACTCGAGCGAGGCTTTTCAAACGTGTGCCTTGTATTATTTTCAAAATTAATGTAAGAAAGGAAAGTGGCCGCAGGAAATTAAGTACTTAATTAAGTACAAGTTATTTTATAAGAAATAATGATAAAATAAGGATAATAACTCTTGTATGGAAGCAGAAATGAAAAAAACAGTATATATGCGATCTTTTAGAAGCGTGTAAGACACAAGGAGACAAAGCTAAGATGAGCTTAACAGATGGATTAAAGAATGGTTTCACTTATCTAAGTGTACTTATCCAATCATCACTTAACTAACTATCTAGTTCAGGCATATGGAATGCTAGACATAAACATAGTATATATCGACACGATTGTTTGGAGTAGCGTTAAGACACGAGGATTCTCAAAACATGATCTGAAGTTAGCTCTATTTTCAATGTTTGGCATTAAATAGTGATGGGATTGATGTGACCTATTTTCCGTACATGTATTTCATATATACATGTATACAAATTAAAAATACAGTACAAAGTAAAAATGAGTGATTTCTATTTGCGCTGAACTGCCGGCCTGAAAATACCTGTTTCACAATCATTTTAGAGCGACACTTCACCGATAAGGCATTTTCTAAATATGAATAGTGAGATTTACCCGAAACTTTAGGATAACGATGGTCCTTCCCAGGACCAACAGATGCGGGATAACAAAAAAACTTCCTATCTACATATATTATACATATTTAGCATTCCGTATTCAATTCTTGGGTCCAAAAAAAGATCCTTCTAACTTTTCACCAAAATATAAATAATACTTGTACTTCTAACTAGTTTTACATAATGATGATATAACATAAATATTTAAATAAAATAATATACTGAAAGTACTCACTTTAAAACAGGCGTTAAGGCTTGTTAGACGACGCTAATAGTAACAAAATGAAAAGTATTATAGAAAAAAAAAAAAGATAAAAAAAAGTGTTTGCAATCTTTTAAAAATGGAAAACGCGTCACGCTCTCCTACACCAATCACCGACAGAGCGGCGCATCAGCGGTTATATTGATTAATAGAAGTGACGTAATGCGATGGTAAATTTCCATAAAAAATGGTTTCAGCTCGATCGCGCTTGCCTCCGCTTACGTTCTTTTTCGCAATTCGGCTCCTCAAATACTTCAGTGGCACTCAAATACCCGAAAAAAATATTTTCATTAACAATTTTAAAAATATAAATTTTACACATATTTTACACATTTAAAAAATTTTTATTATTAAAATTTTAAATTTTGTAAAAGAATCAGAAAAAATAAGGATCAATTTAATAAATTATGAAAATAATGTAATACCAAATGATATAAAAACGGAAGAGAAATCATATAAATTCAAAATTAAACTTAGTAAATGTGTGCAATGGTTTTAAAAACGGAAATATTTTTTAAACACTTGTATTAATTAGAAAGATATACATATAAAATCAATTTTATCGAAAAATATTGTTTTTGCGCTACCGAGATTCGAACCTGTATCTCTTTTCAACCGGGGAAGGTGCATTATTCAACTATGCTACAGCGACAGTATTTTTGACGACAAATTTTCGAACCCATATGTTACACTTTTTCAAATTAATACATCTATCGTTCCATTAATTGAAAGCCACCTGTGTTCTGAATAATTATAATTTCACAATAAGAATGTGTTCTCCTCAATGAAAATATTAAAAATTTAATGATTAAGAGTTAATACAGCATTAATAAGTAAATAAATAAATTAAATACTTTTTTCGTGTTTCGTAAATGTGCTTAATTATTTTTTGACACTTTAAACATTTTCAAATAGGTACAAAATTAAAGAGTAATTTTAGGCTTAAAGAATCGACGAACGTGGAAAAAGAGAAATATGTGCATTGGAATTAAACTTTGTACCATTTAGTCATCTCTTAATTGAATAGGACGTGTTGGTGTCTTTATATAAATGGATTTGTTCATTTCATTCTCTACGCGTCTAATGTAATGGATTGCGATTTATATTATTTGAAAAGATTTCTTACTTATAATAACAAAACCGACGTATACCTGAAAAGTAATAAATACATGCAACGAAATACTTTTGAAAAGTAGCTTGTAATAACAAAGGATCTTCTTTACTTGGTACCAATATCGTCCTCAAAATAACATTTTAAATAAAATGTTTTTAATTGTTGTCTCACGATGACTTTTGTTCATAATTAGCTACTGCCACTTAGTCAAATAGTTAAATATTATGTAATTTAAATACTCATGTTTTTTTTTTGTAATTTTTATTGATTATTTAAATTGATAATTCATTATTTAAATAATGTACCAATAAATGTAAATATGGACAAAACTAGGCTTCCATAAATTCCTGGAAAATTTTTAGACAAAGAAGTCATATTATTTTTTAAAAAGTCAACTCTTACCTGATATTAGCGTGTATTAACAATCCAAAAATCAAAATTCATTTCAGAAATTGAAACCGGGACCGCCAGTAGTCAAGCCCCGGTGGCAACTCTGTTTTTTAGTGACATTATATTAACATTTGTTTAATTATCAACAAACGATATATATGTTAAGAATAAGAATCACAACATCACCAATAAAAAGTGAAGTTAATATATATAATTATAAGTCGTTACAAAACACTGATAATGGATAATTAATTAAAAAAACAATGTTATGCCGAAAAATTTCATTCCAGAAAATGTATATTTTGCGGTGTGACTCTAGAGTAGTTAATTAATGCAAATTAGCTTAATAAAGTATCAAAAATATTAATTCGTTTTTATTAAATTTACAGGAAATACTCGAAAAATGAACACCAAAAAAGGTAAAATGACAAAAGTTGATTAAAAACAGACTTGAGTATGGTTAAGTCAAAAGAAATTAGATGAATCACTTACAGAAAATTTATCGAAAAAATATGACTACCAGGACTTGAACTTTGAACTTTCTCTTGCCATAAGATGAGAACACTATGGTTATGTTAACCGAGTACTTTAACGTCGAATTATATGATATATTATTACTTTTATTATATTGAGACATAGTATTCCCAATTAAAAGGTATCATCCTTTTATTTTTAATGATTCATCTAATTATTTTAATTATCAAAGAAATATGTTCTAAAATACCAAGTTGGTAATAAAAATGTAGTTTTATTCAAATATAGTTAAGAATATCACATAAATATTGAATATGAAAACTATTAATGAGTTATAAACCTAGAACGTAAAATAAGATATATGGATGTGGAAGAAGGGAATGATCTATATCAGGATAGAATATTTATGTCTCTATCTACACTTATGGGCTTATATTATTGAAAAATAAGGAATTAAAATTCAGTACATATGTACTTAATAATTCTAGTACAATATATAAAGATATTTATAATTGTCTGAATGGAGCATAGACAAATACTCCATGTTATCCCAAACTGATACATACAAAATTCAAATTTGTACACAATAGAGATAATTTTTTATTGTATGTTTGTCACCAAATATATAATCTGAAATACTAACTTCACTTTTAAAAAAGGTCAATTTAAAAACAAAACACAAGTTTTCGTACACTCAACAAATATTAACTAAATTTATTATCCGTATTTTAACTATTTATAATTTATCATTTTTAATATTTAATTTTAGTTGTAACAAACACCAGAACACTAGTTTGGGAAATATGTCACATAAATTATTATATTAATTAAAACGAATATTTTATAATTACATATAGTTATTTTCATTATAATGAAATTTAACAAACTTAACTTGACGCTATTATTTAAATTAGATGTTTAGATGATTAAATAGATGTACATATCATGTACACCTATTTTGTACAATAATAGATAAACAAATATTACTCTCATACATAACCAGAATAATTATTAATATATATTGCTATCGTATGTAAACAGGATAAAATCTACACATTATATTGTATTTGCATGAATGACAAAATGTTATTTAAGTAATAACACACCTACAGCATAGCAGTATTACAGTTTTATATTTTTCAGATTTCTAACAGTAAAAATGGGCTGGTTTGTGTTTTATTGAAAAATGTCTCATCTCCACCTAATTTGTACATTTCAAAGAAAATTGACGTTTTTTTCCATTGTAATATAACATTAATAATAAATTTTTAAGCTCATACACATACATATAAATATATATATAAAATATGTATGTTTTTTGATCGACGATATTATATAGTATTCTGTATCGCTCTCCCTGGAATTGTACAAACGGTGTTCTTATGTATTATTTTTGAAATATATATATATAATACGAACAAAACATTCATATCATAATTTGACGGTTATAACAAAGATAAGAAATTATGACTATAGAATGCGACGCGATATGACCATGAGATATAGATGAGATGACAAGATGACAAATGCTCAATAAATTTGCCAGTCTTAATACAATTTTGCGGATATATTTAAGTAGTATTTACAGATATTAAAAACACGTTCTTTTTTACAGACCTGATCGTTTAAGCAAGTACTAAACGGCCATAATGACACCACTGAAGCCAGCATCTAAGAGTCATAGAAATAAACAGAAAGATGTAATATTATTACGAATATGTAATAATCATTGTAAATAAAAAAATCATATCAAAAGATACACCTATTGGTCGATAAAAATTACTACAATAGTAGAAGAATACATAAAAACTTAATTATTTATTATTTAGATGATACATTTATATATCAGATGATTTGTAAGAACTGAATAAAAATGTTCACGTTCTTTTCATATTTAAATTGTATTATCAAGCTTAATAACGTATTGTATAATATTTAGAACTTTTGGAAACTCTGAATCGGAGAGCTCCCTCGTCTTCATAATGGGATGCTTTAGAATAATAATTTTGTTTTCAGCTTTTGTTTACAGTGCTCTTAGTGAATAAATTATTGTAAAATAATAAAATAAGTGTTTTTGGATTCATCATAGTTATCTAAGTGTTACTTAAACAAAATTCAGGTTTTCCTTGCGCCCCATGCGGTATGGTGGGCCCATAAATTCACATAAAAAGCACATCTCGATGCAGCGCTAGTAAAAATCGTTTAAAACTCAAAATCAACAGCGTGAGGCCATAAATCCTTTACCACCGTCCTAGTTGGTTCAAACCGTTCGCGTGACGTCATGGGGAATATATGCTCAGGACATTATTATTATACACGTTTTTATCTATCGCGATTTTGCGACAGCTCGGTTCATAAAGCCAATCATACACAATTTATTATTTTAGACCCGATTGTATGACGAATATTTATAATAATCTACTGCGATATATACTTGTTATAAGAAATCTGAGCGATTTATTGTTTTTATACAGAATTATAAATGGTAAGCTGGACCTCCTTGATTCAGCTGGTTTTATTTCGTACCTTACTAGATCGTTAGAGCTGTTTCAAATGTTTCAAAAACAAATTTATATATATTATACAAAAAATAATTGAAAGATATACAGAAAAACAATCAATTGAAAAAATATTTGTTACCACCGGGATACGAACTTTAAATTTTTCCACATTGCAATTTTACAGAACACAGTTCCTTGATAATTAAAAAAAATGTTGGCTTTACATATCTTTTATTTAAACGGTTTCAACTGAAGCTAGTTTTTTCCAGGACTCTTTCATCGTGTTAAAAGAGTGACGTATGTGCGCGTCCAGCGCGAGGGACGAGGCTTACGGAAGCAAAATATTTGAAAGGACGAAAGGCGTAAAATCGCCACTACATCACTCCAGGAACATAAATCCCGGCGGCAAGGTTTAACGGGACGGCTGCCCGGGATAGCAAGGGTTGGAACGTTGGTGGCGCTCGGGTATTCCAGTACCTGTCATACTTTCACGTACTTCCCCCAAATTCATCACAAAATACGTGACAGCTTGATTAATTAATTGTTTATTGTTTTTTTTGTACCGATGTCATTTACGTCCCTTTATCTTAGGTGGGTTGGGGATCCAAAGAATCGAAAAGGCGCTTCCACCTTCCCCTATCTTGTTGCTGCTTAATTACTTTCTAAACAACTAATCTTTTATTTGCTAACCTTATTTGAAATGGAAGACACAAGACAGGGTAATGGAAAACTTTAAAAGTCTTAATTTGTAATTCAAAAGCTGGGAACTATCGTCCACAGATGCAAAACGATTTTAAAAATATTATTTTAATTCCTGCAACATTAGTGTTTGCAAGGTCAAAAAATGCGCGTTATCGCGCTAATGGTTTAGCATAAAATTATAAGTTTGGTGTGTTAACGCGCTCATGGCATTTAAAAGGATAATACCCAATTTGTTTTCATACAGTCTTTAATGCTGTTATTCCCAGCTTAGTCTAGAGCAATCCATCGCCCGCCTTTCTTCCGGGGTTGCCAAAAAGATACACCTTGATTTTCATTTCCCTGCAATTTGCAAGTCCTGTCCAAGCCACCTTAATTGACATCTTTCTGACGGGTGATCCAAACTCAACCGTTGTCTATGGTATGCAGACTTTAATTATTGCACCAATTGATATTCTAATAAGCCACTTCATAAAGTGCTGTATAAAGTATCTAATTGTTGTGCACATCTTCTTAATGAAATTACATTTGGACTTTTGCCAGCACATTTTCTCTTTAAAAATATTTTATCTTTTCACATCAGTAACACTGCCAGGACGTTAAAATATTTTGATCAAATCAACAACTAAAGAAGAGGGTACGTCATATCGATCAAAAGCACTTCAAACTTTACGAACTGTTTCCGCGAAATATTGACCATTTTCATAATAAATTTTCACAATTTCGATGTACTGCTCAAACGTGTATCGATTCATTTCCATTAACGGTATAGTTTTTATTTGACAGCTATCACACATTTGTATAAAATTTCTAACTCTGATAGATTTAAAATAAATGGAGCGATATTTGCATAAACGGTTGTGTTTGGATTATCCTTTATATGTCAAAGTAGACTCCATGAGGGTTTCCCTTGTCTTGGCACTTCTCACTTGGTTCATAATATAACTCCTGCTACACCCCTAACTTATTTCGACACCCTGGATTCTTGATATCATTCTCGTGTTAAGAATCCATACTTGGTGATCATATTTAATTTGGCCTGTAAACAGCTTTTATAACAGTCAGTTTGAGATTGAGGGTTAATTCAGATATCATCATCGCTATACAATAAAGTGAAAATAAAACAAAGATAATAAATAAAAAACATGAATTTTAACCACAAAGTTAATATTGCTAATTTTAAAAGTAAAATACTTTATTTCCTTTTTCAGTTTTTGAAGCTAGAGAACAGAGATATTTGAACTTGTTGATTTACTTCACCTGCAATTTTTTATAATTACATAGTATATTGATTTATTAAGGAGAACACATTATTATTGTGAAGTTGAAATTATTCAGAACATTGGTATGTAATATTTTAAATACTAATATTAATTAGTATTAATTAATACAATTATGTATTAATTATAAATATATACATATTATACCAATTTTATCGAAAAATGTTGTTATTGCGCTATCGGGATTCGAACCTGGATCTTTTTACAATTCGGGGAAGGTGCATTAATAAAAATGAATTGTTAATTCTGATGTCTCCTATTGGACTACTCAAAGGTACTTGAGATTCCGTAAAAATAAAGTGGATGGCTTTCAAATAATGGAATGATAGATGTATTAATTTTAAAAGTGTAACATATGGATTCGAAAATTTGTCGTCAAAAGTACTGTGTGCTGTAGCATAGTCAGTAATGTACCTTCCCGGATTGGAAAGAAATCCAAGTTCGAATCTCGGTAGCAACAATTTTTTTATGGATATCTTTCTAATGGATACATTTAATTAGTATATAGATTTTGTATTGTTGTTTTGTTATTTTATGGATAGGGAATGAAATAACGTTGATCACGTCTTAATAATAATAATGACTATCGATGCCCTTCATCAGCTGAACCTAGTATATAAATAAAATAAATTTTGGTTGAAAGTGAATGTACTATATTTTATTATATTAATATAAAGAAAAAACACCAAGAAATTTCGAAAAGTTTTACAATTCTTAAAACATTACCCAAATAAAACAAATCCAACCGAAGTACGAAATAAAACAACAACACGAGCGCGCGGAGTACACAACCGATACTGTACGTCAACTGAAGTCAAGTGCGTTTTTGCATTACTGTCTAGCGTGAAATGATCATATAATTTTGTCTCGTTTTCGCTTAAAGGATCAATTACCACGTCTATCATTCTTACAGCATTCGCTGTCAACACGGATGGTATTATTTTCTCTCTCGCGTCTTGGAGATTAAGTAGTATGTATCAGTTAGTAATTATACTCTACATACAAAACACAGTAATTAACGAATCATAACTCGCTCCGCGTTTTACTCTGTACTGTCCTTTCATCCGTGTATACGCCTCCCAAAAGTTAATATTTTTTCATTCAATTTCACATGGTCTCAATGAAGTCTATTGAAAGTCTTTACTGGTATTATAAGAAAAGGAGCGAAGTGTATATGTAAAATAAAATTATGATAACAAAATAATACTATCATCTAAACAATTTTTCTATGTGAAATACACTTTTGAATTGGCCTATTTCTCACACCGTCGTGCGAGTAAATTTGACTGCGTCTAATATACATTTTAAAATGTATATGTTACAATGGATGTGTATGTGAAAATATATTTTCACTGACGTTTCAGTGAAATCATATCCGAATACATTTCCACAAGTGGAAATATATTTCTATTGATGGAAATATAACTTCAATAGCAGGTTTTAGCAAATTTATATTCTACCCTAACCTATAATTGAAGTTAACCTAATCTAACCTAACGTATGTGTTGAAATGGACATAAAAATGGCTGAGATTATAAACACGGTAGTTTATGCAGTAAATAATTTTATTTAATATAAATGAAAATGCAATATAAGCGAATAAAAGTGACAGTATAAACGCCACCCTCGCCACCAAACTATTTGTTGCCATGCTGTAGGGCGACACATCGACACTTAGGCCAAATATTCCCGCGCGGCGTATTCTCGCTTGTCAACGAATACAAACTCACTAAATGTAATCGGGGAATTTGTATCTTCATTGTTAGATATACATCCACTGATCGGCTTAGCGAAAATATAATTTCACCAGTGAAAATATATTCTCACTGGTAATGCAGATTCACTGTAACATATATGTACACGCGATGTTTGGCGAAATTAAACGTTTTAAGGGCACGATAAAGATCTTTAAAGTGGTATATTTTCACGGCAGATAACATAGGCTTGTCGGAAGGGTTAAAAGGGAATTATTTTTTAGATGTTTCTTAAGGATTATATCAGCTATTGATTATATCTTCTAAAATGGTCTCATTGGACTCGGAAGTCTAGATCGTGCAATTCATCTCCTGATATCGCCTCCGTGATCCATCCTATCGAGCACCCGCCTACCTGGCGCAGTCGTTTCATACATGCTTCGCATCTCTTATGTTCTAGAGTCACAAAGTTTTTAGTTTGTTTTGTTTCTAACCGAAAACAGCACAGCCCCAAATAAATTTGTCCTGTCCTTTAAAGACCAGTTATAACACACACTACGACACGGCGCGTGCACCGCGCGAGTCAAAATACATATACATTCCCAATAGCATACATATACATACCAGCAACAGTGGATTCTATCATTTATTTCATATCCACAAAGTTTGAAAGTATTCGAATTCAGTTTTGCCTGTCAACGTCTTCGAATACCGTAACATACAAAAAACAACATTAATGCTCATAGGTATAATGCACAAAATAGCACACATATTACGAAGCGAGCGGATTGTTTTGAGAAATTTATTTGTGTGGCGCATTTTTGACAGTTTAGCTTGAATACTTAAAGCCCAATTATTAAAGCATTGAATATCCTTCGATTATATGTTATATTTGATAACGTGTTTTCTAGCATCTTTTATATAGCCTCTTGGTCTTTTCCTTAATCTCCATCATGTTGGCTTGTGTATGGAGGCTTTGTGCGTGTTATGATACTCATCTGCTCTTGTTATATGTCCCGCCCACTGCAGCTTCCTTGCCTTCCACTTTTTTAAGATATCTGGAGCGGTATACTGTTTCCAATGTTTCAGGTTTTTTAATCTCTTCTGTACTTCGATTAAGTTATGAGGTATTGGACCGTAAATCTGATTATCACTATATGCTTTCAACATGAAACGGACAGAGATAGATATTGAAAGAAGGTTGAATGGAATTATAAGTAATGGGAATTTGTCAACCGAGGGAAGACTAGCGGTACACAATGAATTCCTGGTACAGACACTGATGTATTGAAGTGCGGCCTGGAGATGGCAGAAGAGTAACGAAAGTATATTGAATGCAGTGTAAATGAGATCACTTAGGCACATATGTGACAGATTTATTTATGACAGAGTAAAGAATGAAGAAATAAGGAAAGAATTTAAAGCTGATCTTAATATAGTGAGTAAGATTAAGAAAGGATCACCTAGGTGATTTGGTGATATGGAATGGATAAATGAGGAGAGAATGATAAGAAATATATATGACGCAAGTGTTGATGGCACCATAAATAGACGACGTCCACGAAAGACTTGGCACGACCAGGTAAACCAGATAGGTACTGGAAGATGGTTCTGTTAGAAGTCACAATAGTCGGCGAGCTTGTATGAGAAAATGTTTTTTTTTTATAATAATAATCGGTAAGATATATATATAAATATTTCTTTTAACATTTGTTTCTGTTTCAGTTAGTCTGGGTACATATTTTTTTACTTTAGATACAAATTGATAGTAGCCTATAATTGTTCTAAGTGTGATGAGAGATCGTTAAAAAAATTTGTTGCCTAAATAAATAAATAAATAAATATAGTGATTTTGGCTTGCAGTATATTTTAGTTTTGGAATCTCAATTTGGCCTCTAAATCTTGTAGATCAGAATTCACTTCTAAAATTTAATTGATTTTTATTTTTGAAAATTCGGATTATTGAATTTTTTTTGTATATGTTTAGGTACTTTGAAATCTGTGAAGATTTACATACTTAGTCTTTTTTTTTTTAGAATAATTTTTATTATCATTTTTTGAGTGATTTCTAATTGTGACATTGAAGTTTTATATGCTCCTCCCCATCCAATAATACCGCATTGCAAATGTGACTGTGCAAACGTGTAATAAATTATTTTCAGATTTGTAAGTGATAATAAGTTTCTGAGTCTTAAAAACATGTAGACAGTTTGCCTTATTGTGTTTGCAAGATCAGTAATATGTTATTTCTATTTGAGTTTGTTATCAATTATTAATATATGTATGAATGTGAATGAGGCGAGAATTGTGTGTCAGGACAGAAGAGTGTGGCGCTCTATCCTCTATGTCTACCTCCGCAGGGAACCGACATAATGGAAGATGTTTGGGACATATATTTATTTGATGTATAAATACTAATTATTGAACGAAAATAATGCGCTGTGCCTTCTCCCCCTTTCATCCCCCACCCGGCATCATCACCGATCAGTCGATTGGCGACTTTGAACCAGCGCGGTTATACGTGTACGGTACAAGTTTACAATATTATACTAATTCGAAACTTCGCATCTAAACTATGTCGGAACCTTTGCCGAAATAGTGAGTAAAATATATGGTCCACATTTTTGAGATGTCTGCAGAATCCGGATTATGGTGAGTGTCTATTCCTTCCGTATCCTGAATTTGCATTGCAATGCATTGTGAATATAATATATATCTAGATAAGGATGGGTCCTTTTTATTACTATGTGAGTAACATTTGTACGTTTAATAAAATTAATTTAAGTATGTTCAGGTAGATTGGTAAGTAGGTACTTTACGTGAACGTTCTCATTTTGCTTTTTATAAGAACTTCTCTCCTCCGCCTCATCTCGTGAATTGTGAGCACACATCAAAGTTAAGTACAAAATAACTTAAATATTACATTAGCTTTTATGAACGTGTGCCTTTTCTGAGTGCTTATCAGAGTTTTTAATGCGCCAACTTTTCAGACTCCAACGGTGGATGGTGGATTTTCCCCATTTTTTAACAGGACGCTCCATTACTTCGACTTCGCGTCGCTCATTAATTGTCCTCTCAAAATGTATCGGATAGCCATAAAACCCTCCCAGCCAGCGCAGCCAGCGGCCCCCGCACGGCGGGCGGAAAATAAAGTGAAAAGAGCTAGTCGAAGGTTTTACAGTGGTCGTTATGAAAACTGAAAGCGGCGCTTTCTTCGGTAGCAATATTGACATTCTAAAGGGGTTGCAAGTTACAGTAGCTACGGCCGTCTTTAATCCCTGAAAAAAAATCGCATTTTAAATAACACTGTACCAAATACAATAGTGTTGCAATCCGTGAAATCATAATCATGTGTAATATTACAGACCACCAAATACATAGACATGAACTAACGCAAATTCTTTGTTTCAATATTTGCATTTTGGTATTACTCGCGTGATCACTTTGGTACCACTTACGCAATCAAACAGTTCTGTGAGTTATTTAAAATATATGACACGATTGGAACGAAAATTTAAACGTTAACAATATAATATGCATTCATATAAAAAATACGTCTTGTTTATTGCATAAATGTATCATAAACTATCAGATTTATGTTTCCACAAAGAATATGTGTAAAATATCCCTCATTCCGCAACAAATGTTCCAAACCTCTCTCCTATATGTACACTTTATTTTATGTCCATTCATTAACTGGTCTGTGATATAATACAAATTAAATTAATCAACTAGAAAGATATACAAAAAAAAAATTATTTATCAAAAAAATATTTTGTTGCTACCAGAATTCGAACTTGGACCTCTTGTTATCCAGGGAAACGTGTTAAATATTATACTGCAGCAACTGATTACAATTTAGAACATATTATTGTATATTTTTACAATTTATTATTCTATTTATAAAAGCAATCAACTGTATGTTGCGTTGAATCTCAAATACTTTTTAAAAAATCACGCTAGGAGACGCCAAATTAATTAATCGATTTATTCAATTTTATTTAATTTGTATTTGAAATACGTAAAAGTGATACCAAAGTGATCATGTGGGTGACACCAAAATATAAAATATTGAAATAAGTAATTTCCGTTAGTTCATTTCTATATATTTGGTAGTATGTGAATTAAACCAATTTTTGTTTATCAAATAGAATCTGCATACCATATATGTAATGATAATTATTACAAGAAATATATAAATAATAATATCAATATTTTGTACAAAAGATACTGTACAATTGATACAATACTTGCAATGAAATACTATTTTTTGGTCACAAACTATGTGCGGGTCAATTTGAAATGATATTTTTCAAAATTCTGAAATATGTCTAAAATTATGACCACTAAATGTACGGAAAAATGAATCGATGAGAGTTAAATGGACAGTGAAACAGTTAACCCCCAGGAAGGGGTGAGATTTAATCGTGCGTTATTTGATTTACAACGTTGTTCCAAAAAAAAATACACTTTATTTTATAGATGCTTGCATAAGGCAGGAGAGGTTGCTGGGTGGGTCATGTGGGTACTGATTTTGGGTTGCAAGTAAACTTTGAATGATTTACGGAGTATCCACAATTTTCTTTTTTATCGACTCAAAGACATTGTTGTTTTAAAATTAATCGATATTGTTATGGAAGGCGATCGCAGGTTCTGTCTACTAATAATATAGTGTAATGTGGATTTTTAATTTTAAAGGATAACACATTACTGGTAGTTTTTTCAGAACTGCGGTATTTGAATACAAATTAAATGTATCGATTAGATAAATATACAGATAAAATCAATTTATCGAGAAAATCATCTAAAAACGTCACTGTAAAATTAAACCAAGATTCAGTTAAATAACTCTAAATAAATAAAAGGTAAAAAACAAAGTAAAATTAATTATACTTTTAAAATTAGCAATATTAACTTGGTGGTTAAGATTCATAAATAATAAATAAAAAATATAAAATTAATTATGTTGCAACAGTTTTTATATTATCTAGATTGGCGTGCTTTTTGTGAAGCAGGAAATTTACTATGATTACAACGGTTACAACTTTTCAAGTTTTCTTTTATACCATTGCATTTAATAAAAAAAACGTTGCACGTTGTTTTTGAAATAATAGATAATATTTAATTGTAGTAAACACGTACATTTGTATTTCTCTATGGGTACACAAACATAGATAAATAATCCAAGATAATTAAGACCATTCAGTGTTTACAAAACACAAAACTATTTTGTCGGTAAAATTGTCATTTGGCTATAGTCCGATAATAAGGAGTCGCTATAACAGAATACTAAATTGAAATTATCATCGTATCCTTGTTTGTCTAGACTGGAAAGTTTGCCCCAGATACATAATCAAGCTTTGATACTTCAATAAAGCTTTGGGTATTTAAATTTTCCACCAGAATATCTGCTTAAGTAGAAGTTCCTTCGGGCACGTGTCGAAGAAAAGGTTGTCGGCTTAGTGTAATAAACAAAGAAAATTTTGAGAAGGCCTATTTGGAATTACAAAATGATCCTGTCTTATATCAATACTCAATTTAGACAATTGAGAAAGGTCTTGGAAATAAATTACCAAATGTTCCCTTTTACTCAGTAAGACACAAATAAACCATTTGCGAGAATCAAAATGACTTCCTTATTTTTGTTTAAAATTACAATTTTCAACATCCAGTAGCGATACAATTTTTATTTGGTAAAGTCCGAAAAAAGTTTAAAATCCAATCAACGATCATTCAGTCCCGGGTAAAGTGCAGTACAAATCGCAGTGCGGAGCCCCTTTCATTTTTTTTTCTAATTTGTTTGATTAATCAGTACACCAAAAATACATTTATAAATTTTTTCAAGAGACTAAATTATTTGAAAAACTTTATGAGGGTCTTCTGTTGACTTTAGCCAAATACGCAGGTACTTTGTTGTCTTTTGGTGTATTTCTTAATTATTATTATTTTTTTAATGTTTTTTGATTTTTTTAAATTTTTGTATTTTGTAATTTATATATATATTTATATATATATATATATATATATATATATATATGTGTATATATATATATATATATATATATATGTGTGTGTGTATGTTTTTGTATTCTTACTTACTTACTTACCATCACGCCGTTTCCCCGTGGGGGTAGGCAGAGAGGATAGAGCGCCACACTCTTCTGTCCTGACACACGATTCTCGCTTCATCCACATTCATATATCTTGTCATACAAGCTCGCCGATTGTTGAGGCTTCTAATAGAACCATCCTCCATTATCTGGTTTATCTGGTCGTGCCAAGTCTTCCGCGGACGTCCTCTATTTCTGGTTCCATCTACACTTGCGTCATATATCTTTCTTACCATTCTCTCCTCATTCATCCTTTCCATATGACCAAACCACCTAAGTGATCCTTTCTTAATCTTACTCACTATACTAACATCAGCATTACATTCTTTCCTTATTTCTTCATTCTTTACTCTATCATAAATAGATTTGCCACAAATACGTCTAAGTGATATCATTTCCACTGCATTCAGTCTACTTTCGTTCCTTTTCTACCAGCTCCAGGCCCCACTTCCATACATCAGTGTCGGTACCAAGATTCCATTGTGCACCGCTAGTCTTGCCTCGGTTGACAAATTCCCGTTAGATATAATTCCATTCAAAGCGCTGTTTACTTTATTTCCTGCAGTCACTCTCCTTTCGATATCATTCTCAGCCTTTCCGTTTCTATCAAACATACTTCCCAAATACACAAACTCATCTACTTGTTCCAACCATTCATTACCTACAAGTATTTAGCACGGTGTCTTGCTTTCCTCCTTCTCGAATACCATCACTTTCGACTTGTTAACATTCATCATGAGGTTTTTGTATTCAATATACTAAAATTAATTATATTATAAAAAACAATTACCACAACATGAATCTATAAGTATGTCATAAAACAATTTTTATTAGTTTTAATAGATATTTTTTTACGCAGTTAATAAATAAAACATCCCTAATAGCTACTGTACATCATACATATGAATATTTATTAAAATATCTTTTATTTTTAATGAAATAAACTACAATATCTCGATTCCCGAGACATAAAAATTTTGAGTCGAATCCTAGGAATCGATAAAAGACGAGAATATAAAATTCCTAATTACCACCTATCCGGGTTCGTGGTAAGACTTGTGCATTCCAGAAGCGGGCCCTGCATCGAAGTTCTAGCCAGGTCTGTTCATCGTGTTGGTCATCTTTCACGAGATCTGGTTCCTTTCATCTTTCCATGGATCATCAATTTTTCCATGGTATTTTCCTTATGTCTGATGACATGGCCAAAAAATATCGAAAAAATCAGAGCCGTATTATTGAGGATAGACGCTACTAGATATAATTTCGTTATAATCATTCTTCAAATAAATAGTACACTACTCACAAACAAGCTGAGTTTAGCAGAATGTCATCCACATATCATCTAAACATATATCTATATAATACAATTTACTGTGATTTAGTAACGAGCTTGTACGAGAAGATGTATGAATGTGGATGAGGTGAGCATTATATGTCAGAACAATAGAGTGTGGCGCTCTCTCCAGGGGAAACGGCGTGGTGGTAAGTAAGTTAGTTTAGTTTTTTTTTGCAATATTTTTCTTTGCAAAAATAATACATAAATGAATTTATTATTATTAAGGCGAACACATTTTTATTGTGAAGTTGTAATTGTTCTATTAATTTATTATGTAAAATAAAGAATATGGTTTTCAAATAATGGATCGATAGATGAATTAATTCGAAAAGTGTAACATATAAGTTCGAAAATTTGTCGTCAATCCACTGTGTTGGTAGAGCATAATCGGTTAATGCACGATCCCCCGATCGGAAGAGATCCAGGTTCGAATCCTGGTAGCAACAACAAATTTTTTCGATAAAATTGATTTTATATGTATATCTTTCAAATCAATACATTTAATTTGTATTAAGAATATATTATTAACCAAAAATAAATTCTCGTTTTTATTTCGCTGGTATAACAATTTTTTTTGTTATAAATCAAGATCAAACTTTTTTAACAAGCCTAATTTTCTTATAGGTACTAAAAACATTCAACTTCATTGAAATATACATTATGTATATTAATGTCTTCTATAAAACATGCTGTATATATTTTATCCAGACTTTTAATCTTAGAAAAATAATACGAGCCTTAATACACGAGAGAACTTTGATAGTTAAAAAGACAATTATGAAACTTTTGTGAAAATTGTCTTTCAAGCTCGTTGAGGTTATATAATTTCAGATATATGTACAACAATTATCCAATAAGCTGTATCATAATCATAAAAAATAATATCGGCACAGTTTATTTTTATTGTTTGAAATGAAATAGATGCCCTTAAGGCAAGGCCTAACTAGACTTCACACTACCTTCTTACGAACACAGCCACACTAGGGCCTATCTCCACCGGAGTGGAAGAAATAAGGTGACACCTTCCATAGTGTATCGCCATTATTTTTATTATGTTACCAACCACGTAGTTTCATTATTCCCCTATCACACCCAAACCGAACGATATTCGAGCATAAAGCATGACGCATAATCGCACTAGAAGTAATCATAAATAAACATATAAATATTTTTGCGATTTATCAACTGAAAAAAAAATCGATGATAAAACAAGGTAAATATTGGGTTTCAGGTCGATACTGTTTCATTCATCAAAATTTCAAACGTAACTCGGGCTGTGTGTGAGGTGGCATTATCTTGTTGAAACCACGTATCGATACCTTAATCTGCAAAGCAGCTAACTCCATTTTTCTAAAATGTTCAGAAGCAATAAAAAACTGCTTAATTTTTTAATTAAATTCATTATGAAAATTCTAAAACGTATTTTAATAGATTATTTATGCAGAATTAGGGTGGTTGAAAATTTTTATTGATATTTTAAACTATTATTATTATTTTATTAGTAACTATATAATACTATGAAAAAATCTGTGTGGACTGTTATTATCTCGTACTTATGGGGAATATTTGGAGTTTTTCTGAATTTCTTTACCAAAATTGTAAAATATTATTGCGAGTTAGCTAATTTTCCTTGATAAGGAAGTGCATCCGTTATGATATCCGCGGACGTCCTTTATTTTTGGTGAAATCAATACTTCTGTCAAGTAAACATTTAAAGTTTTTCAGTACGTAGTACTATTTATCACATGAAATAACATGTGTTTTAAAATTGATGAGAATTTTTGGCTTTTAGTGTACCATAGAATAACAAAAGAGAAACATAATGGTATCAAAAACGGTTTTTAATCATGGTGAAGTTAGCTACTTTGCAGATTAAAGTATCGATATTTTGCAAGCCTAATCGACCCAATTAGGCCACGTGGGTATAAATGTCGATGTATCAAGTGAGGATTTTTAGTGCCCCAATAAAGGATGTTTTGTTTATAGACAAAACCCGCCATGTCGAAATGAGCCTCGTCGCTTATGATAATTTTTTTCCAAAAGTCGGGTTTGTTTGTTTCAATGACATATTGTTGAGGTGTTAGATGCTCTATAATAAATTATAGTGGAAATATGAGGAAGAAAGGAAGGCACTTAATTTTCGTCTGCCGGATGGTGGTTCATTTGTTGATTCCTCACTCCATCACAAATACAAGCGTCGCGAGGTGTATGTTAACACTCGCGAAAATGATAATTTTGTATTAGCATAATTAAGGTAAGATTAATTAATTAGCGTTAGCGGAGTAAAGCGGAGTGAAGCGACGATAGTTATCCGTACAAAATTTCCGAGTGCACTGAACTTGCTGCAGTTGGAAGACTTTAATCACTGCGATATCTTCTTTTTTCCTTGTTAAGGATAAGTGAGGAAAGAAAGGGGAGGGTATAAGCAGATTAAATTTTGGTAAACCGCGAATTGAATGTATGCATGAAGCAACAAATCAAATGGCAAAAAACTTAATAGAATTTAATTAATTTTAAATAGCGCTAATTGTAATTAATTATTTTCTTGAATTATTAAATTCAAACTGACAAATATTTTCCAAACCTAAATGGCGACCAAACAAAATCGGCCTGGAACATAATATTCAGCCTGTATTATGATGTCTGAGATTTTCACGCATCACATCTTCTTTTTCTTTATTCTTCTATTTTCGCTTCCTCACTGAAACATGGTCACCGCTATAACTCTTCCGTTGACTATGGGCCACCATCAGTATTTCCGCATCCTCCCATATCAAACCCACATCCTATATTTTCCCCGAGTATAACCTGCCTGTAGTCATCAGAGGGCGTCATGGTTTAACCTGCCTGTAGTGAAAGAACTAATGTAAGAAGTAGTGAAAGAAAAGTGAAAGAACTGCGGACGACTATGTTAAATATCTCAAAGCAGTAGTCGTAAAAGGCAAAACATATTAACATAACAACAAAAGTGAAAAACATTTTGAAGTGAACATATTAATACTTTGTTATTCATTAATTACTACTGTTCATTATTACGCTTACTAGTATTTTTTGAATGTATATTTAAAATTGTTATTATTTCTAATGTCTACAATATCTTTTATTTTTATGATTACGTCTATTGATTATTTTACATTGTTTATTACTATATTTTTATAATTATGATTTTAAATTTATATTTGTTAAATCCTTGAAAGAAAAGCAAGGAAAAATAAAGGCAACTAAAACTAAAACTAAAAAAAAAAACCTGCCTGTAGTTAGGTTAAACTAACTTAGAGGCATACTTGGTTTTAGCTTCTTGCAGGCGAAAATCCTCTTCTATAGTGATTAGGCTACTACGTTCTAAGAACGACTTTACATCTGCAATTTCAACTTACACGTAAAGTTATACAGGAATGTTTACTAATACGTAGTCAGAGATATAATAATATGTCCAACGTCCATATGTCAATGATCCAACCATACGCCCCATCGGACTGAGCGAAAATAACAAATTAAAGCTGAGATTTTGTGCTTTAATATCTGCTTGTTAACCCTTCCCAAACCATGCAGTAACACAGGTCTACCATCATAATTAAACCTGTAATATGTTGGTAAATACATGCAACATAAAATTCATATTTTAGATAAACCTGAAGAAAATATTAGCGCTTAGGAATGACTAATGAAAAACCAATTATGAAAAGTGAATCGTACAAAAATAATTATTTTTTCCATTTAATCCGTTGTAAAATTAATACGTTGGTAAAAACACGATTTGTAATATAAAAGACAGAGATAACACACTATTTTCGCAGTGAAAAGAACAACAAACGTACAAATATAATTGTCTCTTTCTCACTAATTAAATGAAGAAAGATAAGAAGGAAGGACACATTGTATACGACTTAATGAATGCTCTAAATTATGTTATTAATCATTTTTTCAAAATTGAATGCTCAATATTTAGAGTAAATTCGTGCCATTAAAGCCATTTAACCTGATAATAACATTTTTTTAACAGTTATTTATGGTAACACGGGTTGACAGCATGGCTGCGTTCGGGTATTTTATATCATGGTATGGTAAAGGTTAAAACAATGACGTGGCTAGTCCAAATAATAATATATTTGTGTGTTCAATATGACACACAACTTGAGTTACGAGAAGCTGATTGTTACGTCAATGTAACCTGATGATATTCCTTGACGAATCATTTTCAACCGATTGGAGATAAGACCAAACGTGGTGGGGTAGTGCGAAAATTTGGGAACAATATTAAAAATGTAACATTCATGTATATAACAAAATGAATTACTTACGTCAGACACATGTATCATACTATCCCTGCACACAATTTTTTTCTGTTTCGCCCAGCTCCACCTCAAATATAGATTATTGTATTTTTTTGGTATTTTTAAGCATCGTCTAAATTATATGTTATGTTTATACGTGTTTTTTTGTTTTATGGATAATAAAAACGCTATATAAACATTTTGTACAATATTTTATTTAATTTATTGTATTTTATTATATATTTTTATATGGTGCAGAACCACGCAGCCTAAAGGCAATGGATTGATACTTTTGAGATGTGATGCTGCAGACACATGTTGCACATATCATGGGCCACATAACATCAAGGACTTTCAGCCATTTATCTGACACGAATTCTTCAATTTTCGGGCATCTTGCGTGAAAGGAAAGTAGCTTGTTGTTGTTCTTTTGTTTCGTGAAAAACAAAACTGACATTAAACGGATATCGTGAAACAAACTGTGACATTACAAAATTAATGTTACGTTCAATATCACCCCATCATGATTTGTAATGCCAATCAATTTAGTAATCACGAATAACGCCCTCATATTGGTTATAAAAATGGTCGGAGTCTATGGTTGAGATGAATTAAATTTTTCACTCGGAGCTGTCAGATACGTGGCTTGAAGCTGAAAGAAGAATCAAGAATCCAACACGTAACCGTAAGGATCCAACATGTAACCGACGGCTAAATACTTTGATTATAATTCAATCACTAATGCACAATTTACTGTAATTTATTTTAACCTAATCGCATGGTGAACAATCTTTTCAGGGAACGAGGCTGTTTCCTTTTATTACATTACTATTCTACAATTATTTTTACCAATCCTATTGCGCCGGCCTCAGTAACTATCTACAATAATGAGTCACGGAGATGCTCTTCTACGATGAGATGTACATGGACGAGCATGGATTTGGAGGTTATGTCATCTTTTATAACATTTTGAATCTTGTTGTCACCAGTCTGCCCTGAAGAATGTCGAACTCACGCTCAATACGACTAAATTAAGATTATTTAATTTTGATTGTAATTTGTTCTAATTTAATTTGTGTTTTTTTATTAAATTCCATTAGTAAACGTAAAAAATCTTTTCATTTATCTCTCCCATGTAATTATAATTAATTAATAATAATTAATAAATTTTCTCAGTTCAGAATGAATACAGAATGAGACAAATCAAGGTGGATATGCGTTTCTAATGTGAAGAAATCGCGGTTCTTCTGTTCTTCACGGAGGATAGAACACCGTACTTTACCCACACACCACGTTATTATACATTACACCCCCCATCTTCAAACCTCTTGTAAAATGTTACGAAATTTTCTAACGGCCATTTTTTAATGCAGTTCAACTCTCAACTTGTTAAAAGTATTTTCTAATAAACTGCTGTGAATATGGAAAAATATGGTGTTTGGGATGATTGTGAACCAGCCTTAAGAATGGGCCTGCCGTTATGGAGATGTTCCGCTCGCACGGCTTGTTAAAAATATCATTGACTCTTTCTCGGAAATCGATATCGGCTTACTATTTTCATATCAAGTGTGAACGTGTCAAACGCCCTCGGCGTTAAAGAGTCTCGGGAAACCATTGTGGACCACTTTTTATGTCGGCTGATTTGGTAGGAAAAAACGGAAAAATATTATTTGACACTCCATAAAGTATCTGCGCACAAATATATACGAATACTTGAAGCTTTGTCTTTTGTGCTCTTTGAGGTTCATTTCTCACAGAAGATGGAAATACTTTCCTCGAAAATTAGAGATGTTTTCCAAAGGTTGACAATAAAAATATATCATTTATTGAACGAACCTTCACAGCTACATTCAAATAAAAAATAAACATTTAATGTTCAAATGTTGTCGAACGTTGTTCAAATGTTGTTCAAACTGTCGAATAACACCACCACGGCACGAAAAAAACTGGCTACTTTAACACAGACTTCAGTCTAGCAAAGTAGACTAGACAACTCTGTATATATCAGAGGTGAAGTCTACTACATCCCACACAATAAATTACGAGTATTTAATAGCAATATAATTGTATCTGATGTTATATTTTAATATATGATAATATTTATATACTCATAAGATTAAGAAATAATTTAAGTATAAATAATTTTAAAAAGGCATATTTTGCTATTGTTCACTCACTACTCCAGTATAGAATAATTAGGTGGGGAGAAGCATATAATAGTATAATGAATTCGGTAAAAATAATACAGAGAACAATAATCAAAGTAATATTAAAAAAAGATCAACTTTTTCAACACAAACCCTTTTTGAATAATTCCCAGAACTCAAAATAGAAAACATTTACAAAAAAATATCAATTAATTAAAAAAAAATAACACTGTAAAATTTCCAACAAGCATTAAGGTTTAAAAATAACTTTAAAATTAATAAATGTAACACCAAACACTATCAGCAAAATTTTATATACTTAAGGAAAAAAAATTAAATGGCCTCCCTACACAAATTAAAGAAATAAAAGATATAAAAGAGTTTAGAAAAAGATTAAATAAACACTTCAGAAGCACACAAATAGATAATAAATAATTATAGACTACAAATGTATAACTCTCTATATAAAATTATTATTGTGTAACTCCCTCTCCAAGCACAAGAGCTAGTCTCTTTTTTGGAGAGGTAAGCGAAAAAAACATGTAATTTTAATAATGCAAAGTACTTAATTCATGTTATAAAAAAATTGTAAAAATGTCAAATAAATAAAAAAAAACTTTACAACAAAAATATGTATGTGAATAAAGTTTAAATTTGTTGATTCAAAAATAATTCTTGGACCAAAAGAAAAAATTACACACTTTTGATATAATACAATTGAAAAAAAAACTTAGTTTGCAATTAATTTGTTAAAATTTGATCTACCAATGATCTACCAATTTGATCTACAAATGCAATTAATTTGTTAAGATTTGATCTACCAATTTGATCTACAAATGCAATTAATTTGTTAAAATTTGATCTACAAATTTTGATGCACCAGCGTAATCAAGTAGAACTGATTTTTTTTAATTTGTGTTCAATTATATTTGATGAGAAAAAACGTTGAATAGTTTATTCTAACCAGCAGAATTCTAAAGCAGGTCCCATTATCGCAGGTATTCAAGTTTTAGTGTTTTGTTATTTTCAATTTGTTTATGGATTTTTATATTTTTAACCCAAACGTGTTTTTAATTTTTTGATTTCAATGACCGCTATATAACATTTGTGTACTCAATATTAATTATGTATGGTGTTTATATTATATTAAAAGTTCTGTCATCTAATTGATTATGTATAGCTCGCTGTAATTGTGAACACGTTACATTATTTTCTTTTCTACGTGAATATATTATGTTTGTTTTAAATTCATATACATTTATATTTATCGATACCAATCAATTTTTACCGATTTGTTTTAACGCAACCGCTTTTTAGTACACTTTTAATTCTGATATATTGTTCTGAAACCGGTCGGCATAAAAAAATGAAGTAGTGTTAAAAAAAACAATTGTAATGCTGTTGGATAATGCTTTAATTTTTTAATTTGTTTTTATTGTGAAGGTATATTAAAAATAATAGCACGGCTTCCTCAACTAGGTAACTTTATGTAGGTACATCGACAATTTATTTTATGTCGTACTTTTGAAAAAAATACTAAAAATATTCTTTTTTTTTAAATATGATAAACCACACAAGCCATACATAATCGAATTGAACAAACTTTCAATAAGGCCCAGTCATTCAAAAAAGGAATACAAAATCGACGAGAATATGATATTCAGATATTTATGTCATATCCTCAACTATTAATCCAATATTATATGGTGCACATGAAGCAATCACAACAAGAAAAAATTCATTGAATTACGCAAAATTTTACAGTTTTATTACGATGTACATACCATTAATATGTGAACGAAAGATTTTTATAATAATAAGCTTGACAATAAATCCGTTAAGGGGGTCTATGTCATCTGTGAAGTGTTTCGTATAAAAGCAGTATAATTTTCCATATACAATACATACATGTACAATTATAATTTAATATTATATATATAAATCATAATTAACATAATAATTATAATTAAATCTATATCTATACATATAGATTTATATCTCCTGCGAAAAAGTATGGTTGTACCGTAATTTTTTGAGGCAACACCTTGACAATGGCACGTGTTATCGAGCCGAAACGTCAGTCTAGGTTTCCATAAAACTAGCATGGGAAACCATATACACATATTTATTTAGTTTTATTTTGAATCTATCCAGTTTCTCCTCCTTATCTTCTGTTAAGTTATATCTTATCATCTGGCATTTCATTGAACATCTTATTTGTACTGTACATCATAGATTTCTGAGATCTAACCTTCTTCCTGAATGGCAGTCTTAGTCTATCTTCATCTTGTATAATATCCGTGCTCATGTTGATTTACATAAATTTTTCGTATAAAAACCAAGTTGTAATCCCATATCCACCCTACTAATTGAAGACTTATATCAGGGCAGACTTTGTGTACATTTATTCGTAGGAATAAAACGCCAGACTGAGATTATTTATTGGTGTGCATAGATACATAATTTTTTATTTATTTAAATATAAAATAGAATAAATAATTAGATTATTACATATGTATATTTACATATATATATTATGAGAATGAGGAAAAGAATTTGAAGAAATTTGAAAAAGTAAAATTATCACCTTAATTATGTAATTTTGTCTCAATATTCAATAATAGTGAGTAGAGTCGTGACTGCAGGGAATAAAGTGAACGGCGCTTTGAATGGAATTATATCTAACGGGAATTTGTCAACCGAGGCAAAACTAGCGATGCACAATGAAGTCCAGGTACCGACAGTGATTTATGAAGTGGAATATGGAAATGTACCCTGGAGCTGGGAGAATAGGAACGAAAGTAGACTGAATGCAGTGGAAATGAGATCACTTAGGCGTATATGCAGCAGATCCATTTATAACAAATTTAAGAATGAGTAAATAAGGAAAGGATATAAAGCTTACCTTAGTATAGTTAGTAAGATGAAGGAATCACATAGGTGGTTTGGTTATATGAAACGAATGAATGGTAAGAAAGATATGTGACGCAAGAATGATGATCACATCACAAATAGAGGATGTCCGCGGAATATTTGACACGACCAGGTAAACCAGATACTGGAGGATGGTTCTGTTTAAAACCTCAATAATCGGCGAGCTTATATGCGCAGATGTATAAATGTGGATGAAGAAAAATTGTGTCAGGACAGAAAAGTGTAGCGCTATATCCTCTATGTCTACCCCTGCAGGGAAATGGCGTAATAAGTTAGTTAGTTATTTCTGTGGTGGCTAATTTTATTATTAACCTTGTTATAGATTTATTATTTAATTAATTTTTATACATATATACGAGTATGTATACTAGCTTGATAGTTGAGTATATGAAAACTTGTCTAAGGGTCAATTGTGTGATCAGTAGTAACTTTTTACTTTAGTATTGTGAAATTTTTTGCGAAAACGGGTTGTTGGATCGTTTATAAAAAAATATTTACTTCTCAAAAGTACATCGCGTAGTAAACTTATACTTACTCTCCGATATCCGACAGTAAAAACGAAAATCTATAGTTAAATATGGCGGACTCTTCACAGATATTCCAAAGGTCGTCTGACACATTGATACTTAGAAAGTTGCGGTATACGATAATTAATCATTCAATATCCCGCTATTTTAGTGACGGGAGTTTGTCCGATGATGATCTCTTTGTTTAATATACATTAGCATATAATCTGAAAAAAATTCACCACCAAAGTAACAGATTTAGAACGAAAGGCAAAAAATCCATATTTTATGAGTATTTGTCTGCCTCTAGACATCTCATCTATGCTTGATAATAGTAAATTTGACGTTCAAACAACCCGAAAACGATTTAAACTACAGGCGTTAGTAAAAAGTTACTAAAGTAAAAAGTTACCATAGTTAAAAGTTACTACTGATTAGTGATGAGGAAAAATGCTACTCTTGAATCACTAGTGTAATTGTGATTGATATTCGATAATATCAGCGATTGATATTATCGAATATCTAATACGCACGATATCACAATATACGAAATAAATAAAAAAACATAATTTTTTGCTTATTATTATTATTATTTATTTCTTGCACTTGGATTGCACAAAAAAAGTATTCTAGCGCATATATTATTTAATATCATCACAAAAAGAATGAAAACCCTTAAAATAAATTGAGATTAATTTTGGGATCTAATTCTGAGCGTTTTGGGTCAAATGCGTAAAACTTTTTCGCAGAATCTACTAGATGGCGTTTATCACGAAATATAATGTCATCCTCTCGTGAATATTTTCGTTATATATGCGCGTACGCCGAATCATGGTACTCATCAAAATATTAATAAAATAAAATAATGATTCACGTATCAGTGATTGAATCACGTTTCGTGATTTTGAGTCCATCACTACTACTGATCAAACAACCTGTCCTAAGAGTGTAAAGATCTGGAGTTAAAGCGTTCATCCAATATTCGTAACCAGATATATTGCACTGGTCGAAAGCTAACATTTTAAATATTAAAATAAATGTATGCGTATTGCGAAGGTTGACATTTATCTGAATATGTTAGGTAGGCAACTGTGTTGATAAATTATGAAGAACTTGAGAAAAGAGCACCCAGTACTTCGTATCCTTTTCCGTGTACCAAAATTAATCATAAGTTGTTTTGACGTGAAGCTGATAACTTGGGCTAATGTTTTTTAGTATCAGAATGTCACCGAAGACTTCCGCCGTTACGGAGTTATTGATCGCGTGGCAAGGAGCGTGATACCCAAGATTGTGATAAAATAATTTATTAAACCTTATAATTTGATTAAGTGTCGGGCGCACAATATTGATCGGTTTATTCGGTAACAAGTATTGTTTTTCAGTTAACACTAAATTCATTAAATTTCCATTATTAGTTATCGTAATTTCTTGACAATATGATACATTATACACCACTAGCGACATGCAGTCAGTACTCTGAAAAAGCAGTCAAAACTTGAAACTCTGCGAAATAAATCGAAATGAAAAATATATGTCGTAATATTTCTATCACAATTATTTTCATATTATCCAGATTTTAACATAACGTAGTATTATGTCAGAATATTTAATGTCGCTTTATTTCTCAAAATAAAGTATTGCGTTCTGCATATTTCAATGTTCTGGCTGCAGGCGTCTGTACATTATCTATAATTTAAAATATGTATGTTTACGTGTGCATCTATACAGGGTGCGACAGACCTAGTTCACAATACTTTATGGATGAATGAATACCTGACTCAATTAGGAATCGAAAATGTTCAATGGATATGCGCCTAATTTCAACCATGTCAGAGATATAAGTATTTAAAAAAAAAATGTAATTATGCGATTATTTCGATTAATTTAAATATTTTATTGATTACAAATTATACACTGAATACAAAAAATTAAAGGTCATCAAATTTCGACCGGCTAGATTATTTTTTGTTATATGATTTAGGGTCTGAAGATATAAATTATTAATTTAACAATTTCGCAAATATTTATTTCGAAGTTAGACTAAACACGATTTTGTAAAAATTTCAAATAATAATATTTTCCGTAACAATATAGATTTTTCACACATTCCTTGAATATTTTCGGGTCGTAATATAGTCAGTTACTCACCTATAAAATATTGTGGACTAGGTCTTTTACACTCTGTATATCAGTGGTTATATGGCAAAGGCATAATCGAAAAAAAAATAGTGTGGTTTGTTATCTGCTAGTAATAATTATATTACTATATGTAAAATGATGTACACAAGTACATGAAATTATTATATGAAACGGTTTGTACCAATCTCATTGAAATAATTTCACGTTTTTCTAAATGCGAAATAATTCCTTTGGAAAAATGAACAAAACCAATTTCCACAAAGCTTCATAGCTTCCAAGGCAAAAACATAGCTCATCTCCAGTCCCTCAAACTGGGCAATTTTTCTGTCAAACAAGCTCGAACGCAAAGGTCATATGTCGGGGAAGTAATTTGGTTTTTGCTGGCAGTCGAGTGATTCTGGCTTGGCTAGTACGAATGGTTTTTTGGTCAATTTTGTTCTGTTAATCAAAGCGTTTCTGAGAAATGTATGTAATAATGTGTTTTTCAAACTGTGATGGAAAATAATGTTCAAGTATTTTGATTTATATGTTTATTTAGTATTTATTTATGTTACTATACAGATGAGCACATTACAAAATGGATTACAGATTGATATATCAACTGTTATATTTATTAAGGAAAACACATTCTTATTGTGAAGTTGTAATTATTCAGAACATAGGTCTGTGATATTTTAAATACTAAATTAATGCATTAATTATAAATATTAAACAATATTGCTAATATTGACGCTAAAACAATATTTTTCGACAAAATTGATTTTATATGTATATATTTATAATTAATACATTAATTTAGTATGTTATATTTATCTTAATATCTAGACTGAACAATATGTATATACACATATATATTTTCGATTCAATATTTTTCCGTTATTACGTATTTTCATAGAAGTAGAGAACTGTTTTCAAATTATGATTTTGTTTTTAATATTTATATTTAATTTTTTTTAAATTTTATCACTAAATTATAAAGGAGCAACAATTTCTTTAAAGACATTATAACATATAAAACCGGAGGCTCCACATCTCCACCGGATAATTCAGTCGTGAACATGAGATGTGGATCCTTCACGTCAAATACTTACCAGAATTCTTCATTACCATCGATCTCCCCTCTGGATTCGTCCCTCGAGCAAAATAATTAGTACATAATAATCTTTATACAATTATGAAGACAGGTAGTACTATTGAAAAAAGTTATGATCAATTAACAAATTTAATAGGAGAAAAATACAAGCTAAAAATATAATCACCTTTATATGGGTGATGGTCAAAAAAATAAGATCGTATAAAGATAAAAAATTCTCGTAGAATAAACACTCCGAAGACAATAATACTATCAACATGGTTGCTCGGCGACTACTTGGCGTGCGAGTAGACCCAGATGATTGTGTTAACTACGACTCCCACAGTGGTAAAAGAATTGTTAGTTCTTCAACAACCACAGTATTAAAACAATATAAAAGAAACAACATGATATTTGAACACGGGACGCCCTTTCTCCATATTGAACTCGTTTATGTTGCTTTCTGGTCGAAGCGTGCTGGGTTACGTGAAATTGCCTTTCGGCTGAAGTCATCCGTATTGAGACATCGTCCAACGTTCATATGTGTCATTCATCCCGTTCCAAGAGGGAAATACAACATTTATATTTATTAAATAATAAATTATAAATTCAAATCGCTTTACGATTTACAAAATCGCCATCTTTGCGCTGGCTGCTGCCACACGCAAAATGCGTGGGTGGCCGCCTCCCTTTTCTAGTAGTGTATGCCCGTCTGCGCTCCGTACGTTGGCATATTCGTACCTATATAGCATAATTATTCCCAATGACCTTAATATTTAAATGATATTAAGTACCAAATAAATCAAAACTTTGAACGTAATTTGTAATGTTACAACATATCTGTCTTAGATAATTGTTCTATTAATTAATTAATTAACTATCAATCCTAGTTAATTAATTTAATTTGTATAATTATTATTAAGAATATTTTGTGGTACTCTATTCTAAAAACAAATTTCAAGAAACTTTTTAAAGGCGTTTCTATAATAATGACTACCAGTGAGTCGTCCATGCAGGAATTGGCCAGACAACACGGACAACATGTACATCCAAGAACTAGACTTGAATTGGAATGAGACAAAAGTATTGGCTAGACAGCAGCTGTAGTTTTATGGAAACAAAAGGAGAGAATGATTAAATTAAAATTTAAAAACTTTTATATCAAATTCCCAGGTAAAGGTACCATCAGAAAAAACTATGAATATTACAATTTTGATTATACTTATTTTATTTCACTGCTAAGTTTAAAGAAGAACAAAGAAGTCTTACAATCTGTTCGTCATATTCAACACTTTTGGAAATAATTTCTTAGTATCGAAAAATTTCAGTCAATCGTAGGGGAGGATACCTCCAGGCACAAATATTAGACACTCTACCCTAAAAGTGTTACGAAAATCCTATTATTTTTTCACATATTTTCCTCTTTGCAGTGTCATCGTTTCACGCTACGCAAGAATTTTCAGAAGAAAAATAAAGAAAATTCCAACAGAAAACACGTTAAATTGTTTGAATATATTATAATATTACATATGTGCATACATACATACATATTTATGTAATTATTTAAAGTAATTGGTTACGGATACCTTGATTTTTATTTATAAAATGAGTAAATATTAAACTTTTGGACAACAAAAATAATATTTAATTTGCGATATTCTTATTTCTATTAATTTTTTTAAAAATAATATTGTATTAATAATGTTTTAGATCCAAATCTACATAATATTCTACTGGTCTGTGATAATATTAAATGAAGGGTTGTTCATAATATTAACTTTTTAATACGTTTCGAATTAAATACGTTATTTTATTCAAATATGTGCCATTAAATTTGCTGATATATTTATTTTCAGAAAAAATATACCTTCGCACATTACAATTGAAGACACTATCCTAATTTTTTTAATCATACTTATTTATTTATTTCCATCAACGCCCTTGTGGGATTTTATATAAATATGGAGAAATTCGACAAATATAAATCAATATCTAATTTTATATTATTTATCCTACATCCAGTAATATATCAATTAAATATTACATAACATAAAATCTACGTTAATAAAATAAAAAAATAATAATCATAATATATTTTGAATAATATTTCATACAAAGATCTCCCAAACAGCATTATATGTTATATGTATGCGTATAATATTATATTAAGATTAATTTATTCTAAAATATCATAATCGATAAAATATTTGCTTAATTAAAATAAATTTAAAAAAAAATAATAGTCGTAAAATATTATATAACATTGCGGTTGGAAGATTTCCTCACTTGAACTTTCAAATATATTTTATATTCCTTAAATAGATACTCTACTCGGGATGTTCTCTTGCATAGATTTGCAGGATAAAAGAATGCAGAAAGCGAGAATAAACATTCTATTTGCGCATAATACAGCTTTGAACTTCGAAGAAACAAAAATGCCACGTCTGGGAATAGGGTGGAAAAGTGGGAGACGGGTAGGGGAAAAAGAAGAACAGAATATGATAGAGATAACTTGGAAGAGAGCAAGTCTTGTTCTTTATGCCGTTATCAAAGAAAGGGAAAATGGCTTATATCTGCGTTTTGTGAGCGGTGAAAATTTATTTGTAGGAGAGGAAAATACCTTTTTAAGTACTTTGTATACCTACTTTACTGGACGAAATATTCTCCGATGCGTTTCTCAATAAAAGTGTACGTGGGCTTTCGACAATAAGAATGTGTAAGCGAGGCGAACACTGAACTTGTCTAGTATTTCCAAATTTGTTTTTGAAATATAAATTATTTAGAAATTTCACATTCTCTGAGGGTTCCGTGCGCTTCACTATCTAAAAATGGCTCAAACGGATTTGTCTGTATTATATTATAAAACTACAATAGTTGAATTGAGTAAAATGTAAACGTAAATTTACAAATTCTATTCATATTCTTACAAAAGTTGACGGTTTTTGAAAGAAACTAAAAATATAAGTTAATGTTCAACATTCAGAAACAATTGATTATTAGAATAGTTTTCTAGGCTATTTTATCATGTGTATCTGAACTCTCCGGCCAACGTTTCGGATCCCAATGCATGGTCCATTATCTGGGATGAGCATCAGCCCTAATGTTGAAGTTGGACAGTGAAGTTACATGAACACTGCAGAATACAAAAGATTATTTCTTTGACCACTCGTTCTCTTTCGTTTCTTTGACCACTTCATTCTCAATCGTTCATTGCACCTTTCCTCATAACATTCATATATAATATATAATTTGTTTATCCATAAAAATCGTCACATATTTCTCATACTTCTATATAATTGGCATCGAAAGTCTCACGCCTTGCAATACAAGAATTATATTTGAGGATTTTTGTTTTCCTCTTTAATTGTGAAAATTAGATGATTTATTGTATCATATTCCCAAAACTTAGCTCTTTTGTATCAATGGAGTGAACTTTATATTAGCCTTTAATTTATTATACCTTTACATATTACGTTGGAATACCTCTGTGAGATTATCTATAATAATCATTAGGGGGGCTGTGGTCAATTTATTTCATAAAATACAAGATAATGTTATTAAGGAAAATACATTCTTATTGTGCAGTTATTCAAAACATAGGTCTGTTATATTTTAAATACAAATTAAATTTATTAATTAGAGAGATACACATACAAAATCAATTTTATCGAAAAATATTGTTATTGCTACCGGGATTCGAACTTGAATCTCTTCCAATCCGGGGAACATGCATTATCCAATTATGCTATACCAACAGAGTTATATTTAAAATATCACAGACATATATTCTGAACGATTACAACTTCACAATAAGAATGTGTCCCCCTTAATAATATATAAGTTGTATCAATGTGTCCAAAATTTAATAAAAATGAATTGTTAATTCTGGTGTCTCCTATCGGTTTACTCAAGTTATTTGAGATTCCGTAAAAACAAAGTAGATGGCTTTTTATAATGGAACGATAGATGTATTAGTTTGAAAAGTGTAACATATAAGTTTGAAAATTTGTCGTCAATCCATTGTGTTGGTATATTATAATCGGATTATGCACGTTTCCTGGATCGGAAGAGATCCAGGTTCGAATCCCGGTAGTAATAACAATATTTTTAGATATAATTGATTGTATATGTATATCTTTATAATTAATACATTTGATTTGTACATAAAAGATAATGATTTGTGGACATCGAATACTTTTTGCAATACAGTGTTATATATTTTCTAAATAACAACATATTTGCCGTTTTGTTCATTACTTAACAGATTTTATAAATCCGATAAGGCTATGTCTCATCCCCGTTGTTATTCACGCATTATTTTTGTCCTGCCTCTTTTCAGCCCTAATAAACCAGCTTCATAAACTCACAAGTAATTTAACTTTTGAGTTAAAATTTTATATAATATAATCACGTATACTTTCATGTTACCAATTTTCTCGGAAGCGGTATGACTGAAATAACCGTGTTTTATTTTTATCATACATAGTTAGGCAAATGATAATAATGCTACTGTTTTGTCTCTGTTATCTGCGCAATTATCTCGGGCAATTTCGCAAGAAGCTGGAAGATAAACATTAAAACTAAAGTAGGGAGCTAATAAAGGTTTTGTATCTTGGTATCACCCTGTTGTGAGCGAGCTGCAATCTTAAGGTAGATCTTTATCCAAATTAACGCTCAAATTTCTACAAATGGTAAGTAATAAAGTCCAATAAGTGGGAAGCGCCTAGACAAAACTTTAAACTGCTCTAAAAAGTATTGTCGAAAATATTTTTTTTACTAAGTTCCCGAAATATTTTCCGTTGTATTACTTTTCCAGGACCTGCCTTAATAGTGTGCTTAGCATATAAACTGGCAGGAGATGTTATTTCTTAAAACAAACAGAAATATTTTTCCCTTCCATTATTAAGCGGCTCAGAGATTAGGACAAACGTTTACTTCAATTCCTTTGAGTAAATAACTTTGTGACGTCAGTCTGGTGATTTTCTTAAACGAAGTTTCTTAGTCACGTTGCAAATTTATTCTCTTATCTTGTTTTGTAGTTCATGGTTCCAAATTCTTATTTGTAGAAGCTTTTACTTACAGAGATGTTCGAGAAGATAATGTAAGAAAAACGCAGTATTTTTTGGAAAAATTATCATTATTTTGGTGAAATGTATGGATAAACCCTAACAACAACATTTACATTATATTTTTACACAAAAACGTACCTTTATTTCTACTTCCACAATTTTCTTCTGCGTTCAATTAAATTAAGACGGTATACTATAACTAATGTATTTGAAAATGTACACATTAAAAAGTAATGTAAAAATTATTACAGCGTGTTTCTTTTTGAATAAGTCATTCATATTTTGGAGGTCTATCGCTTCCACGAACAACTATACCGTCGAGAGCTCCTGAATGCACTTTGCATATACCTGGATGTAAAACGGTGTTCTTATCAACATCATAAACACGCCTGGTATCGACCCCAACAGACAACAATAATATTTCTCTCGAGGTCGTCTTCTTGACAAGTGCACTACCAACGCTTCTCATTGTAGACCTCTTATTGTATATACTTCTATCTGTAATTGTGTTCTACGCATCATATAAACACAAAAATTATCAGTAATCTTTATTATTTCACCTGCTCTAGCCATACATACATCCATAAACACACATACACTTACATACCCACCACACACACTACGCGTTATTAGTCAAACGAACATGTGAGTGAATGGGGGAAATATTTTGAGATATCGTCCATTCACGTTATAGTACAACCTTCTAATATCTCGACCACCTTTTGACATAATACACAAATAAGCATCGTAACCAAAACCTTAAAGTGGTAATACACAAATTATCGCCAAAATATTAATTAATGAAGTCTAAAATTCAACAAAAAGGGGGTGATTCATAATTTACATTTTACAAGTTACATCTATTTTCAGATAATTAAATTAGATGACATTATTTGAGAGAAATAAACATGACATAAATTTGCTAATAATAGTTACATAGATAAAATTGTACACAATATGGGGTCTCTGGAACTAATTGCATTACCGATGTGAAGTTTTCAATATTTCACTAACATATCTTTTTTTCGTGTCCATTGCGGATCACAGGTTTTTTTACAGTGATTTCGTCAGCGGTAATTTTCAACTTCCAGTTAAATTGACTCATCTTCTTTGTCTTAATTCGCCACATTTAATTTATATAATAGCAAATTTTTTGGACGATAATGGTATTGACTTGTAATATAATATTTCCTATTCTATAATATTATTATTAGGAGAACACATTCTTATTGTGAAGTTGTAATTATTCAGAACATAGGTCTGTTATATTTTAAATTTGAATTAAATATATGTTTATCTTTCTAATTAATATATTTAATTCATATTTATAATATTATTGTACTTTTTTCTATAAAATTAAATTTTAACTTGATTAATAGCACAAATAACTCTTGAATGGTAGATTGTCTATATAAAAGAAGAAGAAAAAGATATTTGAACACAGTATGTAAATGCACGTCCTCACAATTACTTGTTTTTTTAATTCTGTGAATTTTTGCACAGAAAAAGTCTGAAATATATTTATTAAAGTAACTTGAATAATATTAAAACCCTTTTTAAAATGATTAAACATAGTTTTAAATCTGTGCTGTACAATGCTAACACAATTATTCAAACCCATCGTTAAAATGTACGAAAGGTCCCTTTAGACAATTAAACGTCCTTTTGCGAACAAAATCAAAAGTTTTATTAGTTTTGACAGAAACCCACCAGGAAATAAAATAATAATTGCGTGAACGCGCACTTTGCTACAATATTCCAACTCGTTAAAACGCTGAAAGGAGGAAAAATTTAATTTTTAAACTCGGGTCTGGCGAAATTAATTTCAATTAAACCATTATTTTTCTTTCATTTTCTCATTTATGTCTATGAAAAATATATAACTCGATAAAAACTTCACGGATTGTTTAAATGGGAAAGTTTGCTTAATAATTATTTTTTCTTGCTTGCGCATCTAAGAGAATGTATAAAAAAATATTAGATAAAAGTTAAGTTATCGTTGTGTCTGAGAAATAAACTATAGTAACAATCAGTAGTGTGTTGGGGCCAGGTCGATGCCCTGTCACTTCTTTTTAAGCCAGAATGCCACATATTTTGACACGGAGATTACTTATCAAGTGCATTTAACAAATATTTTTATAAAAATTGGATCATCTAAGCGTAGGGCGGCGTCCCGTTATTTCAACCATTGACCACATGCACTTGAAGACAGATTAAATATGTGAACTTAATTTACATAAACAGTCATTCCTAAATATACATGTTAAAGCTCGATAGTTTTTTGACATATACATGGTTTTAGCGTTTACAAAAGCAAGTATATTACAGGCTTAAATCATTTATTTTTAACTTCAAACATAATCAATTTCAAAATAAAGGGGTAGGGTTAAAATCAAATACCGTTCTTGTACTTTTTTATTTAACACTACACCACAGGTAAATATAATATATCAAATAACATGTGTATCTCTTAGAAGTACAATACCTCGCTTTATGGCCTAGATACGCTCCGAGAAAGTTGTCCGTTATTTTATATTGTATTAACACTAAATTATTTTTAATTTTGTTTTGTAGGGAAATGTATCACAAAAACACCCTAGCTTATCGGAAATCGAATTTGAAATCGTCGATATGAGAAGTCACCGCCTTGCCTACTGGACTATGAGGGTCGTCATTATATTACAGAGTTTTAGTTTAATAACAAGAAGACATGGACACTTAGCTGGAAAAATTCTATGCACTGGATTCTTCGAAAAACACATATAATAATTTTATATATCAACGTTAAATTAATTGTCGAATTCGAAGGAGAAATAATTCCGTTCATGAAGGTTTAAAAATCAACTAAGATGTTTTATCTATTTTTTTTTTACAAATATTTCTTAAAATCTAGTCTTAATCATTTACCAACAAATGTATATATAATATTAAATTGAAGATATCCGAACCTTCCAATGAGTTGATTGCTTTCGGTGTAAAATTATAATTGTATTACCAACATTCTCAGAAGTTTGAAGCTTTTGAATAAATCCGTGTATTTTCAAAAAATAAATATGAAAGTAGATGTTTTTAATTTTCTTTTGATAATTTGTAAGAAAATATTTTTTCATATATTAAATATTCCACATATTAGTTATAATAAATATTCACTTTAATATTACAATATTTTAAATATATAAACGAATTTCCGACAATCAGTAATAACGAGAATTATAACGATATTTGTAAAGTTGATTCTTTGAATAAAACATGAAACAATTCATGCAACTGCCGCGATATCACGAAATTAAGATTAAGAAATTGGACACAAAGAACTCACAATTTGCACTTATGTATTTAAAGCTAGAGCGAATTTTGGATGAAGGAATGTCTTGTTCCAATCAATAAGTCATCACTGACAGGAGCGTTGGTTATTATTCAAACGGGAAAACAGAGTTGCATTGACTTACAAGGAGAGATTTTCACACGACCAGATAGGTATTTCTAAGAGTCCAGTTTTTACTGGATAGATGACAAGAAGATGAAGTTGACGCAAGAAAAGGGAACGCGAGTGAATACGGTGACCACTGTAATTCGTAAATTGGAACTTATCCAAAAATCTAGGTTGACAATCTTTAAAATTGTCTAAATATAAACATTTACTAAATTGAATTTTTACTGAATTCACTAAGGTCAAGAATACAAACAGCAATGAATAAACAAAAATGTATCCGCTTTTGATCATCGCGGGAAAATCTTTAAAATACTAGAATCACACTCAGAAAAACGACCAGTTGGAAGCCTACGTATTTCATTGAAATGACATAAGAAAAAGCTCTGCAACTAAAAACTGGATCAAGTAAAGTGTTAGTCATAGCGGAAAACCAATTTTTTTTTTTTTTTAATTTTAAATGGATAATATCCTTGTTAATGACTCAACCCTTTCAGAAAGAGAATGATTAAATAAGTATGTTTACAATACTAAGTAATCGCGTACTTTTTTCTCACTTACAATATAAACAAAAGCTAGGTCATCTTTCAACTGTTAATTTGTTTGCGTTAATCCAGACTATGAGCGCCATCCGTATGTAAGGCCTTTTTGCTTTCTAATAAAAAAATAAATCAAATGACTAACTTAAAAAGTTATTAATTAAGACGATTCCTTAAATATACCACAGGTAGGTAAAACATTTTTTGTCAAATTCAATCGTCATTAAGCAGGTTTTTTTTACAGTAGTCTCGTCAATGGTAATTTCCAGCTCCCGGTTAACTTGTGTCATCTTCTTTCTTTTAACTCGCCACGTTTAATTTATATAATAGCAAGTTTTTTGAACGACAATGGTATTGACTTGTTATATAGTATTTCCTATTCTACGATATTATTGTATTTTTTTCTATAAAACAAAGTTTTTAAACTTGATTAATGGCACAAATCACTCTTGAAGGGTGGATTGCCTATTTAAAAGAAGAAGAAGAAGAAGAATGGTCATTAGTGTGACGGAAACTCTAAAAAATATTGGCGAAATAATAAATGTAATACTTTATCATGTCGCAGCTACAATTAACGTATTTTGTGTTATCAAATCACCTCTGCATAAAATTAACCAGTGAAAAATATATTATTATGGAATTTAGTGCAGTCACTAAAATATTTTTAATTTTTTAATTTCTAATAGGAGAGAAACGAGAAAAATGTTCTTTTTTTAAATTTAAGGTTATAGGTGTGAAGTGTGATACTTGCTCCATTTATATTCAAGAAAAGTAGTCAGTTACTGATCATTCTACATACTTGCATTATTAGTATGTAAAATAGTCGGGGGTTCGAGAATCGTTTCAGGACAACAATGTTAATACTATTTCTAAGGCATACGTGCTTATCTTAGTTTTATAATAGTAAGAATATTAATGTGACATATATTCTATGTACGCATTTTTACTTAAAAAAAGGCCTTCTTTATGTTTTATGATGTACTCGTAAATTCAACCTCGAAACTACAAAGCTTATAATACTCGTATATATATGAGCGCAATTGCGTAGATACGAGTATACCTCAATATAAATTCGCACTTCATTTGTGTACGATAAGGTCTGACTCTTGATTTTTGTGGGAAAATGAGAGGAAGATAGTTGGTAAAAAACGGTAATCCGAGTATGAAAAAGATCTGAATTCTACTAAAGAAGAGTGAAGGATTCAGGAAAATGTTTAATTTTCTCGCTATGATCATCAACTGTATCCAGATGCTGGGCGCGTCCATCACGTTTCTCTACCACGAGCTCCAGCAAAAGGGAGTACATATTTTTTCGCTAATTGCTTCCCCTAAAACGTTCACTTTCATCGAGGGGTAGATTTTACACTGTGGACCAGTTTGGAAAATAAAAACCAGATAATAACCGCAGGTAATTTGCATACGGCACGCTCGCTGTCACACTCAGACAAATGAGTTTCACGCTCCGATCGCCATTCGCCCTCGCCAGCGCGAGGGCGATGCATTTGGAATGGGGGATGTAATTTGAAATGGAATCACAACCCTTCTGGAACCAGATTCAAAATTTGTATATTCATACGACGGTGATTTCAATTTTTTAATGCGAGAAATAATTAGATTTTTTATATCCCACTGCACTTTGAAAGAACTCGTGTTAATAAAAGTTAATTTTAAATATTTTTTTTATTTGTTTCTAAATTAATTTTTAAATATTATCTAAACAAAAGCTTCCCACCATTTTTCGTTAGTTTTTAGGCAAAAACTCATTATTTCAAGGTATTTTAATTTCTGTTTAATTATAATTTTCTATTATTATTAAATTTCTATAATATGATTATGTCTCTAGCTGTCGATAATTTGTAATACTGCTGACGATAACTGACTTTAGTATGACCCATCATTAAAATAATTAACACTCATATAAAATTGCAAACGTTTAGACCGTCGGTGATGGAAATATAAATTAATTAATAAGGAGAACACATTCTTATTTTGAAGTTGTAATTATTCAGAGCAAAGGCCTGTGATATTTTGAATACTAATTGAATGTATGAATTATAAATATATACATATAAAAAATGTTTAATATATTTATAATTATATATATATATATTTATAATTAATACATTAAATTAGTATTTAATAAATGAATTAATATTTTTTAAGCTTTCATTGACAGAACTTAAAAATAATGTAATTTTTTTCGTTAGTCTTTGTTTCTTGCTTGTTCTACTATTAAGGAAAAGGAATAAAATAAACTATCAAGATATCATTATTATTTATATAAAACTGAATTTTTACGTCTCTTTCACCTTATTAATATTTTTGTTATTTTATTATAAAATAACTATATGATAAACAAATTAAAATATATTTTATAATTAATATTTTTTTAATGTTTAAGGTATTTATTTAACTAAACGTTAAGCTTAAAAGTACACGACACCCTTTCTACTAAATGTATGATATTTCTAATTTTAATGAACCAAAAATATCGTATTTAATAACAACGTTTTCTGTTCGCCTTGTGTATCAAATACCGCGCAGGTAATAATTCGCGTCAGTAATACATTGCAACCCCCAGCACGTCATTATTTTTTAATCGTCAATCATACACATTCATTAAATTAAAGGCCTTATAATTTTTATTTTCGTTTATATTTTTTTGATAAGAAAATTACAAAAGCGATTAATTATTATATTATTAAAACTCACTTAAATAAATGTACTATTTTAGTTTCAAATAGCAAATACGAGTAGTATACTTAAAAACTAAACCTAATACCGTTAACCGATGAAGGATTGCTATCTTATTTAATTTTGCAAAAAAAAAAAAAAAATTGTGTAGTCAGAATAAACCTACTGAATGGATTTTCTAAAAAAGGTTGAAACTATAAAACGTAATATTAAACAGTATTTAGTAATATTTATTTGATAATATTCATTGCTATATGTCAATTTAATCTAATCTCTTCACACCTCACTAGATAAGAGACCGTATCGAGGTGGGCATTAAAATAGATAATATTTTTATTTATTTGTGTTTTATATTTTAAAAATTAAGTATCGACCTATATATGTACGTACCTTTGTTTGTATTTTCAAAATACAAGAACAATATTGTAACTCCAGCTCCACGATAAACACATAACAGTACCTTCAACACTTATATATGTGGTGTTCTAAGGAGAGGTACATAGCTGATCTGTTTTTATAATTACCGTCAATTGTTCGGTCAACTGGATTTTATATGCGTTAAAATGAAGATTTAATCTGGTATTTGAAATGTTCAATTGTTGCATCTGAGGAAAAAAGTGTGCAGCCATGATTTCAGGTAGAGTGTTCATATATCACATACAAAATTTGTTTCTTCCAATTTTGCCATTTGACGCTAGATTGCCGGCTTAGCAGGTGCCAAATAGTAATCGCACGCAATCTTATTTTAAGTATCCTCAATTGATTCGTTACCTTTATAGTATACTTTGTCAATAAATCGTGCAGCATTCCGTTTTGTAATAGTATACTGTCTACATGATAGGTGTCAAGAATCAATCTCGAAAAGGCACCGTTAGAGAAATGACGGCAGTTTCAAATCGCCTACCTTTTGTTGAAACACCATTAAATAAAACTAACGTAATGCTAGGTAACACTATATTTATATTCTTAAGGTATGTAATAAATATATTTTCTTATATTTATTTACGAAATGAAAATTATCTGTGTATGTAACTCAAAATTTCACGGAAAATCTTACATCTCGTAATCTTGTCAACATTTCAATGACAGTATTATTTATTGCCGGTAATAATGAAACCAGTATTCATAGAAAGAGACAGTTGCAGTGGGAAGAATTTCGAAAAAAATTCCGTGCAACATGTTAGCTGTCACATTCACAGCATACCAACAAATAAAAGTCACCCCAAAAGTGTAATACGAACCCCCGGTGTATTTTGCACCCTCTGCAGTCGCCCCGTTTGTACGTTGCAATGGTATTTCCAGATTATACTTCACAACGGGAGAAATTTGACTCGCCCTTAATTAAAAGGCAGGAATTTTTACGTTATTCGTTTAAGTTTATTTCTCCTTTTTTGCCATTTAATGGTTAGGGTGCTCCGAAGCTGTGTCAAATAATCTCGCCCCAACGGAGTCAAATCTTGTATTTGACCATATAAACTTTTAAGGGGAGCATCCAATAGGAATTAAAAATTTTTTTTTAAATGATGGCGTGTCACTCCATAAATGGGGTATATTACCAATTACCAGTCAATATTATATTGAATTAAAAATAACTATTCCAATGTCATGCTTGACAGAGCAGACCCAGGCAAGGGCTGCAGTGATGAGAATTCCTCCGGCTGTCGAGAGCAATACTGTCGGTGCAATATAAAATCACATCCGGATGTAATTAATTTTCAGAAAGTTTACTAATAATTTTATTATTCCAAAAAATCTTATTAAATAAACTATTATGTTATATAAATGTTTACACAAAGAGATGGGGGAAACGAATCGAAGGAAAGGTGATAGGAAGTTGATAGAGGGATAGAACAATAAGTGCTCAAGGACCAACCAGGAAGAACACGACTTACCTGGATTTTCTTGCTGTATTCACAACTCTCCTGAACTTCAGGATACTTCTTCGATAATTACCACGAAGCATTGTGATACACAAAAGCCATTTCGGCACGTACTGCGAGAACACCGAAATACAATAGCACTAATAGCTTCAAGTCAGTGACGAGCACGAGCAGGATGATCACTTTTCTTGACATTTCATAAGTCATAGATTACACACAGAAAAAATCGTACTCTAAGAAAAAGGTAAAGGGTGGGGGGGGTGGACAGATAGTTATAGTAAACCAAATGGAGCATCCACCAGAGATCTGGTCCTATCATAAATACTGAACAATTATTATTATCGAAAATATAAATATTTAAAATTATCAAATATACACGAGTCTTACTCTCATAGAGAAGAAACAAATGTTAAAATATATATATATATATATATATATATATATATATCCACAGATTATTGAAATTGTATTATATTTTTAATATTAATAAAAAAAAGAAAAATATATGTTTTTCTTTTACTTCTACAATAAAACTTATGGCGCAATAGCCCAAATCAAGCCTGACCTCAATTTTCAGTCATTTAACTATTCACCAACAGTAGGTCATTCACATTCTTCTTCACATTATCTCCCGAGGTGGAGCCTTGATTTTTCCTGCTGGACCCATAATTTTTTTAAACCCTGATTTCTCTTTCGATTTTATCCAACAGTTTAGCATTCTTCTCTGAAATATTCAAGGTTTATTTCCACAAGACACTATTGTACTACATACTGTACTGTATTAATTACAATACGGAGGTTGCCCCTTCATCAGCATTTATCATTTTAAAACAATTATGGACAGCAACATACAAACGAGTACTTCTTGAAGATACACAGCTGTTATTTGATTTTATATGAAACTTTCAGAATTATTTGGAATTTATGTTTAAATTAACCTTTATTAATACTACATTAGCAATAATATTCTTAAAAAGGCTTTTTTAGAAATATCTGGTTTCAAACACTAGGTGCATGTTTTTTACCTATTTCTGTTATGTACCATTTTAGCAGCACTATTGTAAATTATTTTTAATAAAAATGTTTTTTTACATTTAAGTACAGTGCCTGTAAATTTATTTCTTAAAAATTATATTTTCTAAATGTGATCCATTATTTTGCTGATACTTTTCTAAACGAAAAGCAAACTTGGTGAGAACTGCATAGTACGTATTATCCATGATTGCTGCCATTTCTTCTCAGATATTTTCTTTTAATTGGTCCAGAGAGGAAGGATTGTTACTGTTTGATTTAAAGTAACCCCATACGAAGAAGTCCATTGGTGTCAAGTCGGGGCTACGTGGAGGCCATCTCGTCAGGATATTAATTTTCCAGGGAAAATACCATTAACAACTGGTAAAGACACACTCCATAGCGACTGAATATTTAAGGACGCGGCTAGCGATTGGCGTACTCCCCGCCCGTCTCCCGCTCGTTACGTTGGTCCAGCGAATGAACAAAAATGAAAAAGACCTTTGAGACACACTGTACTTCCTATAGAGCAGTTTTCGTAGATGACATTTAATCTCGTACACCTGTATACAATACATCACGATTTGATTAAAATATTCAGCCACAATTCTCGCGAGATAGAAAGAGAAAGAGACTGTGGGAATAGAGATGTAAAGAATGGGCAGTCATCCAGCGGGCTACTTATCACCCCTAGTTGAAATTGAAATATCAATTTTAATTTTATCTCATCCAACAGATCTCCAGCGTTTATACACCAAACAAAAGGGGAAATGGGGGAAATTCGCGTGACAGTCTGTCCCCTTTCTGCGGGGTGTTTCACCTTTTGCCTTGTCACCTTTCCCAAATGGCCGTTTCTCCAACTTACACGCTTCTCCCCTTCCCCGTGCATTACCGACCCGCGGCTTGTCCCCCTGATTGCCGCGCGGCAGGAAGTACGGAGCCAGAGCTGCAGACCCTGGAACGAGTCAAAAGGGGTGGACACTTTTCTTCTAAGATATATTTTAGGTGGTGTCCGGCTATTTTATGCGTTTGAGGAATTTTGTGGGCTTATCGTAAAAAGTTTTCTCATTAAAACGTGGAATTTAACTTTTTTCGGCGACCTTAATCATATAACTTGTTAAGAAGATCTTCGCCTTGTATACGTAATGTTATAAATATTTGAATGTAAATTAAAATATATATTTATATATATATATATATATATAATATATCATATATTTTTCTCGTATCAGCTTAAAACTTTCCTCTATTACATTTTTTTTTACAAGAATAATTTTATAATAATTAAAATAATAATAATAGCAAGCGAGGGAGCGAAGATAGGTTGATGCTTTTAAGATGTTGTTCTGGATATTAACCATGGGCAGCAAAACGCATAAATGTCTTTATTCTATAGAAACTAGTGATGGGTCCACACTGTATGAAGTTCTAGTTCTAGTTCTTTATATTCATGCTTCGTAGTTCGCACGTTTTAACTCGTGCTGACGCTTCAATCGTTCAACACTTTACACCATATTCACATATACTGTGTTTGTTCACTCTTTTGTTTCTTTTTTCAGTTTTTTTTGAATTTATACTATTTTTTTAGTTTACTATATTTATTTGTTAGTCTTTTTTTTATCAGTTTATTTGAGTATACTATTTTTTAGTTTATTGTGTACCAGTTATTTCACTGATGTTATTTTTATATATCATGTTATTATCAGTTATTATTGTTAAACTGTTTTTTTCTGTAAAAATAAAAAAATAAAAATATATAACCTAATTGCCTACAACGAAGCATTAACTATGAACTGTGTATGTATAGAGACGAAAGAGTTTGCCGTTCACTTCATGTAGTTCATTGAAGTATACTTCGCGAAGTATCACACTACATACTTTGCTCTTCACTTCGTACTTCAAACCCTTAATTTAAGTATAGTTCAATGATGGTTTAAATAACGGCTTAACCACAGTGGGTCAACTAGTGGTACCAACATACTCAAGTGTAGCGTTCATTTTGAGCGCTTCAAGTTTGTAAATGTGCATTTTGTGAAGCGTTCATTACGAAATTAAGTTTTGTCCTTCGCTAATAGAAACTACAGATCAAAGATACTCTCAATCAGTAGTCTGAAGATGAAAATTTTTTGGGCGTCCTACGAAATAAGAAGATAACTCGTAGAATAGACGGAAATACAAATTTTATAACTTATGTACTTAGCGCGATTTTCGTATAAATTTCACCTCAAGAGCGTCTTTCACCCCAAGAACCGATGTCATAAATTAAAAATTATCATACGAACTTAAGAACGAACGAAAGAAGCCAACCAAGTCTACAACTCTTTTATTTTATTTTTTATTTATCTTTTATTTATTTATTTATTTTTTAGTAGCTTGATTATTTTTTTGGGTAAATCCAAAAGTACCCCATTATGAACTAACGATCCCCATTTATAAAAATATAAAAATTATCATTTTTAAGTTTTAATCTCTCGTAAATAGTTTTATTAATACCAACCCTATCGGTTATATAGATCATCTCGCTATTTAAAGAAAATCCAAAGAAATAATATTTTTTATTTAAAGTCTACGTGGCGCAATTTAACTTTCTACATAAATTTATCGCCGTTGTTACCTTGATTAGTTTAAAGTGCTGTCACATTTGATGTCACCATCCCTTTGCAACTTACGAAGTTTCCCCTCTACGATCACCGGCAATTTGAATCGCCACCCTTAAAAAGACTCTCGCAAGGAAAAACACAAAGGTTCTTAATGGCTGATGACGTTTTCCTGAAATACTTCACTTGGGGGCACGCATTTTGTGATTGACCATGTTTTATTATTATAATGTCAAGTGACGGTTCGCTTTGAGAACTTTTTATGAAATTACGGTTTTCATTTTAAGACTGATAAAAACACATTAAATTTTGATTAACATATAGATTATTTATACATATTTTGTAATTTAATGTAATTATCTATTAAATTTATTTTGAAAAAATTGTAAAAAACCTTCAAAAGGAAAAATATAATAATTATCGACTGATATTAATACCAGGTGATAGGTTGAATCATGATTACGATAGATTACTTTAGATAAATTAAAATACTAAAGTTAAATTAATGAAAAAATGTATTGATTACATATTGAATTAGTTATATTTTATTTCAAGTTTTAGTACCAGGTAAGAGGTTGAATCATGATTACGACAGATTACTTTAGATAAATTAAAATACTAAAGTTAAATAAATGAAAAAATGTATTGATTACATGTTGAATTAGTTATATTTTATTTCAAGTTTTAGGTAAATAATCAACACAGTTGCCTACTTACCATCACGCCGTTTCCCCGTGGGGGTAGACAGAGAGGATAGAGCGCCACACTCTTCTGTCCTGACACACAATTCTCACCTCATCCACATTCATACATCTTGTCATACAAGCTCACCGATTGTTGAGGCTTCTAACAGAACCATCCTCCCATTATCTGGTTTACCTGGTCGTGCCAAGTCTTCCGCGGACGTCCTCTATTTCTGGTTCCATCAACACTTGCGTCATATATCTTTCTTACCATTATCTCTTCATTCATCCTTTCCATATGACCAAACCACCTAAGTGATCCTTTCTTAATCTTACTCACTATACTAACATCAGCATTACATTCTTTCCTTATTTCCTCATTCTTTACTCTGTCATAAATAGATTTGCCACAAATACGTCTAAGCGATCTCATTTCCACTGCATTCAGTCTACTTTCGTTCCTTTTCTGCCAGCTCCAGGCCTCACTTCCATACATAAGTGTCGGTACCAGGATTCCATTGTGCACCGCTAGTTTTGCCTCGGTTGACAAATTCCCGTTAGATATAATTCCATTCAAAGCGCCGTTTACTTTATTTCCTGCAGTCACCCTCCTTTCGATTTCATTCTCAGTCTTTCCGTTTCTATCAAACATACTTAATACTTAATAACTTAATCAATCATTAAACATAATACTACTACCATGTATAATGTATATGATTATTTATAGCAAAATAATATCAATTCAAAGTGAAAAATAAACCTTTCGCCATAGTGCCGATTTGAATAATATATTCTGTTTATTATTTTCAGCAATTCATACTTAATAGTTTAAGTGACACGTTAATAAAAAATGTTTGAGTTTTGAATAGATTTTCTTAAATAACGTGTTTTATTTTAAAACATTACGGATCTGGTGAAAGAGAGAATGTGTTTGGATGGAAAAATTAAGACGGTCGAGTGAATAACATTGGTTGGAGATCTAGAAAGTTGTGAAAAAACCACCTCATCTTTAGAAAATTGCAAATTTAATTTATTAAATACAAATGAAATGTATTGATTAGAAATATATACATATAAAATCAATTTTAACGAAAAATATTGTTGTGACTACCGGGATTCGAACCTAGATCTCTTCTTATCCGAATAAATTGCATTAACTGGCAAATTTCGGATTACAACTACAATACGGAAAATTTCGGATTACTCAAAGGTATTTAAGATTCCGTAAAAATAAAAAAATGGCTTTCAAATAATGGAACGATAGATGTATTCATTTGAAAAGTATAACACATAAGTTCTAAAATTTGTCGTCAGTGCACTGTGCTGCCGTAGCATAATCGGTTAATGCAATTTCCCAGGATATAAAGATATCCAGGTTCGAATCTCAATAGTGGCAAACAATATTTTTCGATAAAACAGATTTCTTATATTCATATTTCATAATTCATATTTCTTTCTATTTAATTTATATTTAAAAAAATATCACAAACTTCTCAATAACAATGTGTTCTACTTAATAAATTATTTCAAGTTCATATTATTCATTTATGTTAATCAATGTTAATTTCTCTATCTATAAATTCAAGAAATTCCAATAAATCAAAATAAATGATTTTCTAAATATTAAAAAAAAAAATTTTTCCACTCTTTTCCATTTTTTTACAGCTGTTTCATTAAAAAATTGAAAATATTTAACGGCACGAGAAACATGAACGTGACCTTTCAGATGATATTATCTGTTTTTATTAATGTACCTTAATTCCCCGAAAACCAAAAGAGTGGTTAAACGAATTATAAAAAAAAACAATCAACTGTTCTTTTTATCAACACGCAATAAACGGAATGTTTAAAAATTGTAGAAATACAATTAAAGCCACAATTACATTGATAAATTAGGGTAAAACGCAAACATAACGACCACGAACGCATGAAAACATCACACAAAGAACCGAGTAACCGCCGTGAAATCGCGTGATTTTCATACAAATGTCTCCATTGGTTAGTTCGGGCTTCGTGCCGTCTGGAACGAGCTCAGGGCAGTCAATTATACCCCCATAAATTAATAAAGGGTCACCTACACGGAAAGCAATTTGGGTGTCTCAAATCAAACTTATTTCCCGACAGCGTTGACTTTTGAACCACATATTTTTATTTGTTTAAAAGAAAAAATGTACGAATATATCTACTTTAACAACCATTTAGTTTTAACAAACAAATAATTTAATAAAATAGATCTAGAAAACAGTAAAATCTTGACATAAAAACTTAGTAATGAAAATTATAATATATTATTTTATGCCCATATTCTGTAACACTGAGTTAATATATTATACACCCCGAAGAAGGAACGATGGTTCCGAAACCAGTTGGTGTTAGCAAAAATAAAATGGTGTTTAAACAAAGTGAATTGATTTTAATTATATTGATATCAAATCAGTTTAAAATAATACTTCTAAGTATTTTTGTATTTATGGAATATATACGTACCTATTTCTAAAATACTATTTTTAATAAAAAATGTTTTTATATTATATATTCTCTACAAAAATATTATCAGTTAAGACTACCAACTTATCTTGTTAACTTTCAGGTCATCCAAAAAATATTGAGATATTTCATATTACGCCATCTTCAAGAGTACATCCCATTCTATGACCACATGGCAACCTTCCACAGCTACCGCAAACAATACCTTTAAGTTAACAACCGTATGGCACACTGTACTGAATCATATTAAGGTAGGTTTTTGAAAGTTATTTCTGATGAGGAAATTCTATGCACCTAAGTTTCTACGAATTATGTATTTATAACATATGACAAACACATTTATATGCAAATAATTTGTTAGGTGAAGGTTTTCACAAATAATGAGTTTCGTTAGCCTTTATGTTTGAAATTGTAGTTCATTCACGGTATAACGAAACACATTTAGAAAATAATTCGATAATATGTGCTAAATCTTTAATACAGATAATTATGGTTTGGGATCTTTAGTAGCTGTTTCAATATGCTATGGCTTTTGCGATTAGAATTTAAGCTATAGATTTAACGAAATCGGCTTATTGAAAAAAAAAAAAAATTAAATAAAAAGATTTAATTAAAAATAATGATGAGTTAAATTTAATACAAGGACTTGTCATCATGCCATCTCTGTAGGAGTAGGTAGAGATGATAGAATGTCATACCATCCATGCCTGTATTTTCTTTATCATCCTCTCTTTGTTCGTAAACTTCACATGCTTAAAAAATTTCATATTATAAAGGTACTTAAAATAACCGGTCAATAATGACGGGTATATAATTATTTTTAAACTTTAATTTATTTAAAAATATATATTATAAATGCAATAGCAAAATAATTTAAATAATTAGACAAAACACTCTGTTTAAACCACTATTTATTGATTATTCAACATGTTTCGATACCTATGGTATCTTCTTCAGGAAACAATATATACTGAAATTAAAAATACAAGCATAGATAGAAACAAAACTATAAAGTGGTGAATAAGAAAGAACTAATATGATAACAAATTTAAAAGGTGAGTATTTGAAAAGAGAGTTTGATAATTTATAATATTTAACTTGCTATAAACATTTTTTCTCATTTCTAAAATTTCAAATTTATCAAACTATAAACCCCTAGTATTTGTATGTATAACTTCTAAACCCGTTATTAATATTAAAAGAATTTGTTGCTGAATAGTTGTAATTTAGGCATCTCAAGTGCTCCTTAATTCTAATATCAAAATTTCTGCAATATTGATATTAATATTGAAGAAGCAAAATAATTTATTTGTTTTGTCGTGATAACCGCACACTTTTGTTTCATAGAATTGACGGTATGTGTTGACAGCTCTCGATATATATTTGCTTTATGTTGCTATGCAACACGGTCATAATTAAATTATATATGAAGGATATCTATCATAGATTGTTCTTTTAGGAGACGCTTAAATAATATTTCCCCAGAAATACAATTTATAAAATTATTTTGTACTTAGTAATTTCTTTAAGGCTTAGATGTACTGTAAAAAAATAATTATTTGAATCTTATATCATGTGTGATAATTATGTTTTGAAATATACTCGTGAAACATAATTTGTTTACTGAAATAGACATTAGTAAGTATATTATTTTGTACTAATCTTCCTATTCACGTTAACTGCATATTGCTTAAATAAATAACAATGAATATTATTTTTGCAGACTTGTATTTTGACACCCTGGCTGACCGTTTCTCCGTTCACACAACCGGGAAGGAAGACTAAAATAACAAAAGAAATCTTTTGTGCGAAGAACTATTTTTCTAATACTTAACACATATGGCGTGCAATCACTGTCCACCCGGTCTTAATATTTCTGATAATATTAAGATAATACTAACATGACCAACCCAAAAACAAAATATAAATTACTTGTAAGATTAATGGATCTAAATCATAAAAAGTAAAACAGAATTTTGACGGCAACATTAAAAACACTACTTCCTAGTAGTTTATAATCGTTTTTAACGAACTATTTATTATGTTCTATGGAATGAGGTCAATGTGGGATGGTGTTTCCAACAAAAATACTTTATATTGACTCCAGATGTTTCTGGATCTGCGTGAAGTATCTCAGACTCTGCTAAATAATTTGGTCCAATTAATTTATGCTGAGTAAGCGGTGCACTTAAGACTGACGCAACATGGAATTGACTTCATTATAAATGATCTTCTGTAGTACAAAAATATCACTGACATCAGCGTTAAAATATGATTACTTTGTTATCATGGTGGTGGTCACAAACTACCAAATATATAGACATGAACTAACGCATATGCTTTGTTTCAAAATTTTCAATTTCGCGTCACTCAGTGCTCACTTTGGTACCACTTACGCAATCTAATAGCTCCGCGACCTTTTTTAAATATATGACTCGATTGGAACGAAAATTTAAACGCTGACAATATAATATGCATTAATTTATAAAGTACTTCTTGTTTACATAAAGATTTAATTTTCGAAGAGTAAATACTTTGTTAAATGTTGCATTAATGTATGTTTCCATAAATAATGTGTGTAGAATTCCCCTCGTCTCGCAACTAATGTTCGAAACTCCTCTCATATATGTACAATTTATTTCATGTCTATTCATTTACTGGTCTATGGTGGTGGTAATTTTTGGGCATGCATATTATGTACTTATTTTGACTATTATGCGAATTTCTGTGAAAACATGTTTGTCTTCTTTTTCGACAGCACTACATCTCGGGGTGTAATTTTACCTCAACAAGTTCTCTTCACTGAATTCTATCCCTGGCCATTATTATCCTGTTTCCGTACCTTCCCATCCTGCGTCAGTCCTCTTTCAGTCAGCCCACCTCTTTCTTGATATGCCTCTAGATCGCTTTCGCTAGAGTATCTATTTGGTCATTATTTTTGGTATTCTGTCATATTTTTAACATGACCAGCAGGTCTCAATCTTTGGAACCTACAGAATGCTAATTTGTTTATTAATTTACTGTTTTCAATTGAATTTTCGAGCTTGGACTCTTTTGCAACTATTAGTGAACACTGGTCTTATTATTGTTTTATATAGGTATTAGCAGTTTGCTTCGCTGACACAGTATTTTTGACTTCATCAGTATTTTACGGGAATAAAAGTTTATTTTTCCACCTAAATTCCGACGAATTTTCAATTCATCAGTTGTCTTATTTAACGTGTTCAAGTTAGAGCCCAATTATGTAAAATTAGAAACCCCTTCATGTACATGTTGTCCTACGCAAACATCTTGTGGTACCTCCTGTTCACGTGTACCAAATATGTAGGTACTTTATTTTGATTTACATGCAATTAGAATTTTTCAGCTTTTGTTTTCAAAGGAGCAGCATGATCGATCATTATTTGTTTAGATCAATACGTAATAACTAAATCATTAGCATAGGCACACATCTACGATGAATTATATTAAAAATATCCCATAATGCTAGCTCAACAGTAGAGAGTGTATCACCCATATGAGAATAAATAAATTGGGGTCTACCTCTAAGGCGGATATCGTGTAAAACGTGGAAAGATATCAAGAAATATCATTAAAAGTTTCGGATTATACGAAGGAAGTACATATAAGTCGACAAATCTTTCCGACCTCGAGCAACATGAATTATTTAGAGGATAAGTACCCGCGCAGATTTTCTGGGCATTATGTTTTCTTGCTATAAACTGGAACAGCATGAGACATAAGTTACTCAATGTAATGGAGGCACAGCATACCGACTTCCAATTCATCTCGAGATTGCAAATGTCTATCAACAATGGGTTGTAAACAAGACCGATCGCTCCACAAATCGAAGGCACCAAATACAATTTATTAGTTGGATTTGATGTATTTATTTCTTGCACCTTTGATATAAACATGTTATATAGGGTTCATTTTTTGCATTTTTAACCACGATTAAATAAGTATTGTGTATCGCCAGATAAGGGGTCATCAGATTTAGGTGTTTTTATTGCGTTGTGGCAAAAGAGAGTGTGGATTATGTTGCGATGTGTGTATGTGTTGATCAGAAGGTTGATAGCGCGGGGACTGCTCTCTACTATGCTGGAGTAATCGCAGAATGTGAGGGATATCTATGATGGCGGACTAAAGCATGTTATAATAACGGTTGATACTAGATTTATTCGGCAATATTTTATAAAGTTATGTGCGAATTCTAATCTAAAGCTTGTGGTGGTGGTGGGGGTGGTTATTATTGTTGTTGTTGTTGAGATCCTGATTTAATACCTAGATATCTGTGAGGCGTGTTCAGGATCACCACAGGATAGTTAATTATTTGGAATACTTAATATTTGCAAATCAATCACAGTAAAACAGTAAATTATCGAACATGGAAAATATATTGTTCTTGGTTTTCATGCATTTGACTATGTAAATTTATACACGTACTCACGCGTATATATTTAAATATCTTCTTTAGTAACTACAGAGCGTTATACATAACTTGACATTACCATTGTGGTCCACTCAATATTATTCCCACGTCTTCCCATCGGTCTTGATCCTATTGGCTTGTGTATGAGGATTCTGTACAAGTTATAAGACTCATCTGCTCTTGCTACATGTCTCACCCACTGCATTCTTCGTATTTTCATCATTATCAGGATACCTATATGTTATATCGGGAACGATATAACATATAAGTAGTTCATTAACCTATTCCTTTCTCTGGCTAGTTTATCACGTATTGAGCCATAAATCTTGCGCAAGATTTTATTTTCGATGACTTGTAAGCTGATTTCTTTAATGTATTCCCATCTTAAATATAATTCTGCATTTTCATATATGGGATTCGAAAGAACCTACATATTCTCGAGGTTGATGACTGGTGATCCAATGTATAGATCAAAAAAGAATGAGAAGATTTCTTGAGACTACCGAAGCTCGCCTTGGACTACAGTGCTAATTATAATTGTAATCTATATTTTCTTTGCTTACAAAGATCTTCGTTCATATTCGTACATCTTTTTCTAAATATTTATCAAATCTCAACTAAAGGGTGTTTTTTTAGAGGTATAGAACTTTAAAATGAAGTAAAACACATAAAAATCATGGTAATGACCATGGTGTTGGCTTTATTGGAAAGATAATTTTATGCCATTAGTGTTTAAATATGATCTATTACTGTGCACGATGGGAATCGACTTATTGGGGTCCTCCTCAATACTACGCTCCACTGCAGCAACAGTTTATTCGGTGCGCACTGTACGACGTCTCTACGGATGCGTATTATCAATTAGAGTATAGGTGGTATGAAAACGATCCATGGTTATTTGAATTACTTGCTCGGATGGACGATTATATCAACCGTAAAATGGACGTAGCGCACGGTAAGTTTCGCAAACTGAACTAAGATTTTCAAAATAAATTTACACAATTTGCAAGCGTTGTTCCGATGTAAGTATATTCATAGTGAAATAGCAAACCAAACTGAGTACAAGTCAGCTATCAGCTATCAAATTGACTGTCGCTGGAAAAAGTGTTCCCAATTTGAAAAACAAACCTCTAAAAAAAACACCTTTATATGTTAGATTTAAATAGCCTAATTGAAAATATACTTGCCAACCTACACGATGTAGATTCATTCTTATAAATTTCGTAAAATTATAAGTGATATATTTAAATACTCGAAATAATCTTACGATTTTCAAATCGGAGAGTTTTTAGATCGTTAATAGCTCTATTATGTTTAATGACCACATTGGTATGAAGTTACTTGTATTCCTTGTATATTTTCTACTCATTAAAATCTATCTACTTCTGTTCTTAATTTTTAAAAGAAAATAGATTTAAAAGATGAAGTTTTTTTTTTTAATATGTGTCACATCAATATTTTTACTATTTTCAAACTAAACGCTTATGCTATGTAAATAAAATTAACTTGATGGTCTTTTGGATCGAAGGTCGAACCCACGACCAACTAGATAACTAGGCAAGTATCTTAACTATTAGACCACAAGCTATACTACTTTCGTCTACTAGTGATGCCTTCTAGCCATAACTCTCCACATTTTTTTGAAACGTACATTTTTCAGACCACCGACGATTATTTACTCTAATCCCTACCTGTACCAGCTCAATTCAGTATATGGACTTTTATTACGGCACAAAAGCCATAAAAACATACAAAAGTGGGCGGATATAACTTTCGTCGCTCTTTATTTATGCAAATAGAACTTAAAGAAGCACTTTTATTGCATCTGGGCGCAATTATATGCCCGGCCATATACACACAATCCTAAATTACTCGGATCGTCTGACCTCAATTTATGGACCAAATAATTATTGTTCATAAATATCAAAACACATCATATTCTGCCGTCATACGTCAATGTATAATACTTATGGTAAGTGCATCGTCTTTCAGTCTGTGAATTTCTTTAAACTTATTCCATTTGCTAAACGGTATAATATTGTATCCTATGTTTATATTATATTCATTTTATTTTGATTGTAGTTAATCATTTATATTATAAATATATGTACATTAGTTATATATATATATATATATTCTAAACGGAATACATAATAAAATAAAAATTGAAACAAATATATATTTAATTCAAAATTCATACATTGGTAGAGTGGAACGAATACTGATGACACCAGCAACAGAAGATGTCCATGGAAAACGCGGTACAATCAAATATCGGGAGACGGTCATGTCAGAAGCCTTAATGACTACAAAACTAATGTGGACCAGGCGGGATAGAAAATATAACCTGTTATCATCTCACCTACCCTTACTGAGAAATGGCGTATCTGTAAGTTATTATATAATATATCTTCTTATTTATTAACATTTAATATGTGAAGTTGCGATTATTCAGATCTTAGTTCAATGATAAATAAATTAAATTTATCACTAAGAAAAAAATATACATACAGTCAATTCCGCTTTATTGGGACACGTTAGGCCCAAACATTTTATCCCAAATAAGCGGCTGGCTCTAATAAGCGAAATTTAAGATAAAATTAAAAAATAATATGTACATATTTTTGAACATTATTAAATTATTTAAAAAAAAATTGAAGTACAAAAAAATAATATATAATTATTAGGTATACATATAAATATGAAAAAATAAAATAATCAATAATGCTAAATAAAAATTTGAACAGACAATTATAATAACCTTATGATATAATATGATAACCAATTACACTACGTCAGCCATGTAAATAGACGACAAATCTTTTCAAACTTGTTTGTTGCAGCTATTTCAAATTGATACATCTTACATTCCATTTATTTAAAATCCATAACTTTTTTTATTGCGAATATCAAATCCCGGTGGCTAAAATATCTTTTCGTTAAATTGAGTTTATCTGTATGTATATCTTTCTAATTGATGCATTTAATTTTGAATAATACATCATTTATTTTCTCATAACTTTGTATTTTAAAAGATGATTTGTGAAATCAATAAGGTTGCCATACATCCACAGGTAAATTATTTTACCGACATTAGAAAGTTCTTGGTTTATTTATTGTTTATATGTTATTGATCTGTATGTAGTTTCGGTTGATGCACTTATACTTATATGAATATATTACCTTTAAATTATCTTTAGAACATATATATGTATATATTCGAAAACCATTTTTATGGTAAGAATCGTTTGCGTATATTAACAACGTATGTAGGCGCTTTTGATTGTAACATTGTCAGTAACTTGTTATATTTTATTTGTAATCCTACCTATCAGTTCCGAAATTTTCAGTGCGTAAGACATTATTTCTTAGTGGTCTATTTAACCATGCCTATCATCAATCCCTCCGATTGTTGCTTGACCTCGCGTTACTCAAAACATGATAAAAGAACTACAGAGTTTAGGTGATAGCTATTGGACCATTTCTACCATCATATAGCTCAGACTTGAACCCGTCGAATTTTCATCTTTTCTCGAAAATAAATCATTTTATGGAAAGAAAACGCATGACGGTTTTTTCTGAAATGTCAACAGTTCATTTAAGAAACAGACAGCAGACTCCAACAGCGAAGAGATTATCAAACTCGTGTCCCGGCATCAAAAATGCTCAGACGTAAACGGGAAGTAAATTAAAAAGTAGTTAAAGATATATTTTCATTGTTATTACAAAAATTTTACGTTACAATAAAATTTATTAAGGAGAACACATTCTTATTGTGAAGTTGTAATTATCCCAGTAGCTCAAAAACAGTATTTTTCGACAAAATTGATTTTATATGTATATATTTATAATTAATACATTATATTAGTATATAAAAATAAAATTTTATAATTCTACGATAAATATGCATTATTACTGTATGTTTGATAACAACAATTATGGGAAAATGTTCCCATACAAAAACTTTCTTATTTTTTTCTTTGCATACGAGCAATGAGCTTAACAGGTTAAATTTAAATATTGTTTAACTAAATAAATTAATTAAGGTGTAATTGAATTATATGTGTTCATTAATTTAATGTAATATACAAATTTGCGTTGTTTAAAAATATAAGTTTATATAATGAAATATTTAAACTACCGAGAGTTGTTCCGCTACCCTTAAGTATGAGAAATGCAGCCATCACCCTGATATTTACCCATCGAGAACGTAAAAGCATGGGAATGGCAAAGTTTTCTCATATAAGGATACACACTACACACGCACCAGAAGCTTTGTAAACCACCCCCCCACTGTTCTCTCGCGATTCACGAGGGTTCAACTATTCCCAAAGCATTATTGTCACTTCCATATCAGAGTTATTCAATGTTGAAATCTAATATCAGATTACATCTTTTTGTAGCTAATATATATGCAATTATATTATACATTCGTGATAAATAATGGATTAAAACCATAGTAACCAATATTATTTCAAAACAAAATTGTATGTAAAACATTGAGAAGTGTCTTTAAATATTATTACGAAGTATTTAACAATGAAAATATAAGATGGCAGTTTCCTATAAATAGTACTTTTAATAAAAATCGAGTGATTATAATTACTGCTATCACTATTAAATGTAATCATCACATATATAATTACAGTTCACTGGGAAAGAAGGAATGAATCAAATTTATTTTACATTATACATTTAAAAATTTAATTTGTTATAAAACGGTTGATTAACATTTTATTTTTTGTATTCAAATTTTTAGGTAGATATCGTGTATAAATTCATACAGAAGTTATTTACCTACGATATGTATGGGTACTGACTAAAATATATAGTCACCATGATAACAAGTATGGTCACTTTTTTGTCACATATTTTTCTGAGATTTCTTTAGTACAAAATTTTGGGAATAGCTGGTAAAAATGTATGTTTACACAACTATATTAAAATATTATACATACTTTCGAGTTAAATCTACATTATTTTGTATTAAAATTTTAATAAATTGACTCACTTGTCGATTGTGGGAATTCAAAAAAAAATTAAGAAAAAAATCTTACCTAAATATCTAATGAGTATAAATATTATTTTTCTGACCATCATAACTTTAATCTGCTTATCCACACAAATAAAATAAGATGCCATACTCTTTTTTCACATTTTTGGGCACGCCGCTGACCAGTCGATTGGTGACCTTGAGCCAGTACGGTTATACGTTTACGGTACAGATTACAATATTATACTTATTCGAGACTTCGCGTTTATACTGTGTCGGAACCTTTGACGAAATTGTGAGTTTAAAATATACAGTCCACATTTTTGGAGATGTCACCGGAATCCAGATTGTGGTGAGTGCCAAACTCCTTCCTGTCTTAAAATTCTTCCGGCATCTATTATTTGTACACAACACCTATACTTATTGATTGTTTTTAAAATTAAATAAAAATGTATCTTTAATTTTTCAGCCAGGAACTTGACAATTTTTAAAGTATGAATCGTTTTATTGTGAACATATATATATATCAATTTATTGTATTTCAAAAAATTTATGATTACAATAAAAATATGTATTAATTACTTTTCAGTATAATCCGAGCACTTTTGAGACTATGAGCCTAACTAGCTTGACAATCCTCTCATTGGAAAAGTCTTTCTTTGTTCCTTAAATCAGTTATTGACCATTCTTTTAGTTTTGGGAAAATATAAAAGTCACACATGTATCTGAATACTTTTATTTATTATTTATATTAGAACAAAAGACCTTTAAATTTATGACACTCTAATCGCTCTATCTACTTATAAGTTACGGAATATGGTAATAATGTACGGAGAAAGAAAATATTAAATTTTCAATTGACCTGCCTTATAATAAAATATCCAACCCCTTCTCCGTAGGTATTATTATAGGTGACAGAAATATTTCATCAGATATGTGCGTCGATAAACTTCCCCACAACTCCTGTGCCTCGTATCGCAAATATTGTGTTTGCCCTTCTCGGCGTTTTCCACCATTAGTGTAAAGTGGATTACGATGGCTGTTGTGTTTTCATAGTTTAGTCCCCACTGGCTTCCACTACCCATTTAAGGGATGTTTGGTTTGAAATGAAAGGAAAAATATTATCATACAAAATTATGATCGGCACTTAAGTGATGAATCAAGTTAAAAATGAAAAAACTGAATTCATAATGTATTTTTTAACCATTTAAAAGACTTCAAACATTCAATTCTTGATAAATTTATTTGATCTTTAAAAAAGCTCATTTTTGCAATTGTTTTTAGATCAGTAATCTCATGATAGACTATTCAGTTTTTCAAAAGTAATGTGGCTGGAATACGCTTGCACGAGGAAATCTCACGAGTTTACAAAAAAATGTTATAACAATACATACCAAATATGGCAGCACGAATAATATATGGAGTTTCCAAATTTTCACATACACCCATTTTACATGAGATATATTGGCTTTGATTTCCTGAAAGAATTGAATTTAAATTGTACTGGTTGATGTACAAGGCGAGATATAATATGGCGCCTCTGTATCTTCAAGAGCTTTGTATCCCAGACAATTTGAATGGTAGACGTCAACCTCTACTTCAGCTGCAGGAAGGGTGGTAGAACCGACCAACCAGAAGTGGTCAGAAGTCTTATAAAGATCTAATAGTATTATAAGCTAGGTAAATAGGTTTTTATTTACTTTTTCATAAATATAAATCAAAAAAATTGCCAAAATCGATTGATTGGTGCGAGAGAAATGTAATAGAGCAAAAGTTCCAATTTTTAAATTTGGGTTATTCCATTGGATAGTAAGAAATAAAACATTAAAAATGCTAAGGCGTGGGTTCATTATCCATATATCCGTTGAAACCGTTGAATCTGGACCTTTTCCTATCCAGAGAAATGTATTAACCGATTACACTACACCAGCATAGTAAGTTGACCACAAACCTATATCTTGCACTTTCAAATTGATACATCTCTCGTTCCATTATTTGAAAGCCATCTTCTTTATATTTACGGAATCTCAAACAATTTAACGAAAAAAACAATTTTCTTGATAAATTGATTTAATGTCATATTATCTTTCTAATTTATATATTTAATTTTTATTAAAAATATCACAAACCTATGTTCTGAAAACTTCACAATAAAAATGTGTGTTCCTTAAAAATATCTATTGTCACTGCATTAATAATAATTATTTTTGAGACATTACTAATAGTTGAAATACTTGTATCTAAATAAGAAAAGAGAAACAGCGTTTTGACGCACGTACTAAAGGCATCTATTAGCTCTGCGAAGTTTGTACTTACTACGTGACTTCTTTACAATTCTCCGAGATAACAGTCGGATTCTGGAACGCGACCAATATGTCTCGGCTTTCGCCATAAACATATTGCATTTCTGTCAGCTGGCTCCCAACTGCGTCACCAAATTAAATTATTTCACAATCACAAAGAAATCACAACCTAACGTATAATCCTGAATCGGCTTTTGGAACTGTGCATGAAGTGCAGCCTATGCATATATTTTACAACTATTTAGAGCACGAAAGGCTATAAATAAAGGTAATCACTCATAGTCTACCAAATATATAAACAAGAACTAACGGAAATTCCTTGTTTCAATATTTTCATTTTTGGTGTCAATCGAATAGCTCCGTGACTTTTTGACTCGATTGTGACATAAATATAAACTCCGAGATTATGAACGTCTTGTTTACACAAAGATATAATTTCCGAAGAGTAAATTATTTTTTTTATTTATTTATTTATTTTTGTAACATAAATAGTACAAATGAAAATAAATGACTTTACTAAACGTGGTCTGTTTTAAAACAATTACATGTACAGTTTTTAAAAGTTGTAATTGTCAAGGTACAATCGTTATAAAGTAAGGTAAAAAAGTATAATTTAAAGTTAGTTAGGTAAAAAAGTGCAATCAGAAGTTATAAAATATTATTGTAAAAAAAGTTATAAAAATATTTTTGTCCATAATGGAGTTAGAGACAAAAATGTTTAGGTAGTTAGGTTAGCACAAATGACAAATTAGTTTCATTTTTACTGTTTCATGTTTCCACTAATAATGCGTGTAGAATGCCCCTTGTTCCGTAATTAATGTTAAGAACCCCTCTCCTATATGTATACTTATTTCATGTCTATTCATTAACAGGTCTGTGGTAATACTCAAAATGCCATTTCGAACTCGCTCTACTACATATACTCGCGATAATACAAATGAAACAATATTTAAGAAAATAATTTTTTTTTTTTTAAAAAAATAGAGATGCGTACACGGAATACATGTCATATCAATATTCTTACTATTTTCAAACTAAGCTAAATACTTGTGCTATAGGATTAACTTACCGGTGTCCTGGAACGAGGCGCGAACCCCCGACTACTAGATCACTATGCCAACGTCTTGACCACTACACCAACAAGCTACTCAATGTTTCCCCTCCTCCTCTCTATATTCTGTTTAAATGTGTATGTTCTGTCTCTACTCTATTGTATGTAATTTTTATTATGTCTCCTTCTTTATGTATATATAAGTGCACTATTTTTGTATTTATTATTAGTTTTAAATACTCCCTGATGAAGCTTGAGCTAAGCAAAATCGGTTTGCGTTTAATAATATTCCTGATTTTATACAAAGTGATTGCTTTCTGTGAAAATATCAATATTATTAATTTCATGTCATATGTTGTGTGTTCATTAAGTATTTTAATATCTACCTTACTGGGCTTCGCTCGTGCTGAGACAAACATGTTTTACATTGTTAATCAATAAACATATTATTATATATAATATTAACATTATTAACATATACAACGAGGTGATAAAGAGGAAACTAACAACGAGGACTACATAAAAAAAGCAGAAAAATTATGTAATCAAATTTTCTTAATATATTAATAATAACTGTGAAAATATTATGAAAAAATAATAACTAAAGTAATTAAAAAAATATATACGTTATCCTTCACCATAAACATTGTATATTATATATTTCAGAACTTTTATAAATAATAATTTAAGTACTCAAGTAAACAAACTACCTTAACTAAGTAAAAAAATATAATATTTTCTGTCAATTGTGTGTTTTTATATATGATAAGATTTGATTTATTTTATTTGTTATATATTACACTAGTAAATAAACCACGTACACATATCAAATTAGGCATTATTAAGGATATATGCCCTCGGGGTATTTTTAGTAGAACAATTATTAATCTCCGAAAGTTTATCTTATATTATTTTGTATCGCTCGCCACACCAAATTAACTGCGCTACACGTATATTTTTTTCTGACTTACACAACAAATTACCTTACTTCTCAACATTTTACGTATCATAATGATATTATTATTAAAAATATTTTCAGAAAAGTTTCCAACGCTTTGAAGAAAGTCGCTTCAAAATAAGTTCAAGTGTTCTTGGATTTTAATTACGGAGGTTTACGTATATATAATTTTTAGATTTTTATTCTTTTAAAAAATATTAGTTATATGCGAATCGATATAGCACCAAATACTAATTATTGTTAGCTTAAAATACCGGCAGGTCTAAATAGGTTTACCGACATAAAATCGGAAACGTTCAACGGTTTACAAATACTCGACGGAAGTCTGATATGATGATGAAGAAGTAAACAAGCGAGATAAGACGAAATACGAATACAGAAATGAAAATGTAATCAATTTGCAAGATGAGGTGCAGTCGCTTTCCAATCAGATTGACAAAAAGAAAACTCGAAATTAATCCTCTGGCGATATTTTTAAATTCAATATCGATTTAGCCAATTTATTAAAATTTTATAAAAATTTTTTACATATAAAGAACGCAATAGATCTGTCTAGATTGCGAATCAAAAATGTTCAAAGAATATGCAAAAAATCTGCACCGTTACGGAAAATATTATTGTTTGAAATTTTTACAAAATCATCAGAACCTAAAATGTTTCAATTTATCAAAATAATCGCGTAATTACGATGTTTTTAAAATTATTATTTCAAATTATCATAGTATCATAATTTATTTATTATCTTAATAAGATATATGTATTCATATCGAACCTATCTCTCGATCTACTTTAGAATCGATACGAGTATTTTACCAAAATCATTGTTCTATGATTTTTTTTGTTGTTTAATTTCATATTTTGTGATAAAATACACTATTTTCTTCAATTTAAGAACAATAAATAAGTTTTTGGAAAATCGAGAAATAAATACACTGTTTTAATATCTGTTGCGGCAGATAAATCAAACAATTCGTAAAAGCAATCCATTTAGTCATTTTGCTGCCACAATAGATAGTAGTATACTAAAAACAAAAGTTTTGGATACCTACTTTGGTTTATTGAAGCAAGAACATAATTTAGGTAAATGTTTTTTTTTATCTGTGAATTTACCAGGAGTTTATTGACAATTCGATATTGATTAAAACTTATTACTCTAAATACATAAAAAATATTCTGAATAAATATTTATTGTATACCCAAGTTCGTAGAGAACAGTAAATATTCCATTATTTATTTTTCATGTTCATATTATTAACAGATCTTCAATGATCCTGATAGATAGTCCTAGTATAATATTGATGTATATTATTTTTATGGTTAAGTAATTAAAAACTATATATTTTTTTAAATTATAATGCTAACTAACAGTTGAGTAAAATGAATAATATATTTAAAACTATCGCACTATATACCTCACTCCAATTTCTAAACAGTGGAAGTCCCCCCATAATTTGTTAATACATATATGTAGATAGCTACATACTTGAATTAAAATATTTTCATCACAAAACCCTCATACACAATCCAACGTGATAAAGACCGAAGAAAAGACCATGATATAGGAGGGCATATAATATTATGACATATAATATTAAGGGTTTGAGGATTATTGCGCACGCGAAAATTACGCATATCAGATATTTTGAGTAAAAACTTTATATTTAAAAAAATAGAATGATTGATTGTAGGTGTGGTTTAATTATTGCAGTATGCAATCATTACAGCAATCTCAATTACAATAATTTTTACTATCACGGTTTATCGTATCACTAGTTATTACCAGCTAAGTCAATAATCATGTCCGTGTTTATTGCTAAGCACATTTTACTACTAACTCCTTCGTGAAGGCAAATATAATTTATTTAATATGTTTGCATTATTACCAGGTTTATTGTGACATCCGTAAAGCATGCATTGAATATATTTTCTTCGCTGAGATGCCTTTATTGCGAGGTTTTAATACTATTCTGTTCAGAATATGTACACAGGTATATAGAACACCAATGAAGATAAGATGAATTCTTCGCGTTTTCCTGCATTCTAAATAGAGCGTATTTTAACTAAGAAAATAATAGTGGTTGGCATAACCAGATTTTATTGTAGGAATCTATTCTTAAATACATAATTTGCATCTTGTGAAGAAATAATTTCAGTTTTATTTAAAAATAATTTCATTTTAATCGCCAGTTCTAAAAATATTGCGCTCAGAAATGGCAGTAGTAGAAGGCAACATAAATATTCAATGGTATACTAAATTATCTAGAAACATAAACATTACCTTTGCAAATTTAAATAATATTTACATTTTTATAATATATATGTATTTACATAATATACAATGTAAAAACATGCATACATTCTCCTCTAATGAGTTTTTTTGGAAAAATAGATAATAAATTTATTAGTATGTACTATGATTATAAATGACGTCAAAAATTTCAATAGCCGTATAGTATTGTATTATCAATCACATGAAAGTAAATAATAAATAAATTCCATTATGAAAATACCACTCCATAATTAAAGAGCCTTTTCAATTGGTCAATCAGTGACGCAGCTTGACAATTGATTAATAAAATTAATTTATTACTCGTATATACTTATACGAAATCAAACTAATGGAAAACCAAATATTTTATTATATTAAAGAGAGCATATTATTATTGTGAAGTTGTAGTTTTTCAAAACATAGTTCTGTGATATTTTACACATATTTAATGTATCAATAAGAAAGATATACCGATAAAATCAATTTATCGAAAAAATATTTTTGCTGCCACCCAGACTCGAACTAGAAACGCTTCCTATCTGGGAAAATACGCTGACCTATAACACCATGTCAACATTGTAAGTTAACTTAGAAAATTCAATATCAGTTTTAGAAATATTAATTTATATCAACTGTATGAAATACTATTAGGTAATGAATGTTTGGTACAAGAAGTATGTGTATTTGTTTGTTATAAAAGGCTGAGAAAGATATGAAAAAGAGGGGGACAAGGTGGAGAATAATGTGAATGACACATTTATGCAGTAATTTCAGAAGATAACTTGTCAGCCGGTACATAATGAAGTACTAATATTAGCAATGATGACTGGTAGTGAAGCCTGGTACTGGAAAATGATGAATCAAAGATCACTCAGGCGTACTTGTGTAAACTCAATTTACGATTTTTTAATTTTTTTTTTTTGTATCTAACGGGAACTTGTTAACTAAGGCAAGACTAGCGGTACACAATGGAGTATTGGTACCGATACTGACATATGGAAGTAAGGCCTGGTGTTGGCAGAAAAGGAATAAAAGTAGACTGACTGCAATGGAAATAAGATCATTTAGGCATATATGTGGCAGATATATATATGACAGAGTAAAGAATGATGAAATAAGGAAAGAATATAAAGCTGATTAAGAAAGGATCACTTAGGTGGTTTAGTCATATGGAACGGATGAATGAGGAGAGAATGGTAAGATATATATATGATGCAAGTGTTGATGGCACCTGAAGTAAACGACGTCCGCAGAAGACCAGGTAAACGAGATACTAAAAAACGATTCTGTTAGAAGTCTCAATAATCGGCGAGCTTGTGTGAATGTGGATGAGGAGAGAATTGTGTGTCAGGACAGAAGAGGGTGGCGCTCTATGCTATCTGTCTACCCCCACGGAGAAACGACGTGATGGTAACTTAGTTAGTTACTAAACAATTAAAAATTGAATACGATTAAATAGGTCATGTGAAACGAATTAATAAGGATGGAATGGTAAGAAATATAGAAGACGCGAGTGTTGATGGTACTATAGAAGACAACCATAGAAGATTAGTAAACCAGATGGTCCTATAACACGCTTCAACAATTGACGAGTATGCAGATATATGAATGAGAAGATGACGAGAGTTGTGTATCAAGACAAAGTGTATAGCACACTATCCTAACTGTGTAAAATAGTCTGATAGTAAATTAGTTACCACGTATTCATTATTAAGGAGAACACATTCTTATTGTGAAGTTGTAATTATTCAGAACAGACGGTCTGTGATGTTTTAAATACTAATTTAATGTATTAATTATAAATATATACATATAAAATCAAATTTGTCGAAAAATATTGTTTTTGCGCTACCGGGATACGAACGGGTAGTGCAAAAACAATATTTTTCTAGGAAATTGATTTTATATGTACATATTTATAATTAATACATTAAATTAGTATTTACCACGTATTCAATTTATTATTGTGTATTATCACAGTACACCGCTCGAGTAATTGACATATCCCAAGTTGCCCAAATCACTTTTAAAATTATTGTTATTCCAACATTATAAAAAAAAATATACCCATAACTATTTTCCATCAATTATTAAAATTTTCTGACGTCTTAAACATAATTAGATCACATAAACACTCTTGTACTTCTTAATATAGATATATACAATAATTAGCGGCTAAAAAAAGATCATATAAAAACCTTAAGAACAGTTATTTTTAGCCCACTCTACCATGTATCAATTATCATAATTGATTAATAATAAACTTTTAAATACTAAATTAATGTATTAATTATAAATATATACATATAAAATAAATTTTGTCGAAAAATATTGTTTTTGCGTCACCGGGATTCGAACCTGGTTCTCTATTTCCAATCCGGGGAAGTGCACTACCATTGTGCTATAACGCCAGTATTTTTCTTGACAAATTTTCGAACCTATATATTACATTTTTCAAATTAATACACCTGTCGTTCCATTATTTGAAAGCCATCTACATTATTTTTACAGAATTTCAAATACCTTTGAGTAAACCGACTGCAGACGCCAGAATTATCAATTCATTTTTATTAAATTTTGGACACATTGATACAACATATATTATTAAGGAAAACACATTCTTATTGTGAAGTTGTAATTATTAATTTAGTATTTAAAATATCACAGACGTATGTTCTAAATAATTACAACTTCACAATAAGAATGTGTTTTCCTTAATAATAAACTTTTATTTTAATTACAATTTTTTAAATATTTTAAATACAAATTATATGTATTAATTATAAAGATATACACGTTGTTACCGGAATTCAAACCTGGATCTCTTCCTATCAGGGAATCCTGGTCATGTTGCAAAGCGATAGAGCGACAAAGAGATCAAAGCGGTTGAATCAAACGTGCGTAGCGCCATGAGTTCAATAAGGCCTCAAGTATAAAAAGTTTTTTTCATATATTGTAATTTTTTTTAACCTGATGTCCCTTTTTAAGCGAGAAATATTGAATCGAGAATGATGAACGAGTAAGAAGATGATGGTATGAAAGTTATAGGATGCGACTATTTATGGGACCTGAGATTGAGGATGTTCGTGTAAGGTCTGACGCGACCGAGTAAGCAAAATATTGAAAATTGGAAATATGTATTGTTAGAAGACGTGTTGAAAGCATCCAGAATATGTGACTAGATTTATGAATATGAACAAAACGAAAGTCTGGTGTCAAGATCGAAGAGTTTAACTTCTAGGGAAAGGGGTGTTCCGAATTCGTAATTAATTAAAATAAATTTATATATAGTGTTAAAATGCAAAATCACCCAAAACAATATTTTGTTGTTCAAGGATAACAAAGCACTTAGTCGGAACAAGGGACGAGCTAGTAATAAAACGTCGGTATTGTTAGACCCCCAAGGCGGCGTGGGAACGCCAATAAAATCTGGCGTACACGATTTTAGTCACGTAGGCGAAATGCACCATAAGGGATGTATCACCTTCATACGTCAGTCTTTCTACCCATCTCAGCCGGGAAAGATCGCTCCGTAAATACGATCTAGTTTTCAGTTAGAAAACAAAATTAGGATCGTCTCTGTAATTTGTAATTCCGGGGTAAATTTAAATTGTGCACCTTGAGTATAAAGCTTAGATTGTGATGTTTTCTGTGTTTAATCTAAGTACAAAAAGGGTCCCGGTGGATCTATATCAAAAGAGACAAATCATATACCGTATGCGCAAATTGTGATTAAGAAAATCGCATCCAGAGTCCCGGTTTGCCTGGATAATTGGACATCGTCTGGTGGTCAATCCCGAACTTCGTCACTCTACTCTGGCATCACAACTATTGGCGACACTACACTTCAAGGACTATGATCGGCACGTGGAAGGCATCTCCGGAAAGGTAATCCCTTACGCGAGGGACCTGCACAGTCAATATTAGACAAGAATCATACAGAAAATTTGGTAATTAACTTCATGTTGGCATGATGGACACACAAACAATGTTAAATTAATTGTTATCATTTTTTTAATTTGTAATATTAATAAGAATTAGGAAAACTGTTTTTTTTTTGCTCAACTTTCAATACATACAATAAACTTTATTATAAACTATGGCTTTTTGTGATTTCATTTAATAACCATTTGACTTGAGGATAATTTCAAAAAGAACCAGTTAGGCTATATACCTCCCCCCTGACTATGAAGCCGAGGCAGAAGGAAGAAGTTACGTAACAATAGGTGAACATACTTCCATCTTGACCCTGAATAATTATTGTAAAGGTAGTATATTGTCACTAATTTTTAGTTTATTCCTACTCCTTAGTCTATTCCCAAATAAGTACATATATTATTTTTTAATTTGAGGAGAGGAAGTGTTCTTACGTGTTGTCATTCATGTTGGATGACCACCTTATACACCGCTATGATTTTGTTGTATTGTGAACTTGAAACTCATCAGAGTTTTTGTGCCGTGTCAGTTTCACACATTGGGTGAACTTCCGGAAGATCATCGAGACACCGTCATCAACCAGGTTAGTCGAGCTATCCTCTGATTCCGTGAGCCTATCTTGGTCCATTATCAAAGATCCTCCAATTTCCTATTTCTATTTCCTCATTCCGATTCCCTATTTCCTATCTAATTCATACCTTCCGATTCCATCATCCACCACTTGTGACGGCGACTTGCGTCGGTCACAGGGAGAAATGTGTACGTAATTAAGTAAGATTAAGAGATTAATGAGAAACATCCCGCTAGTGTATATCCGTCGCAGTATGCATGTATGACAATGTTATCTACGAATACGAAAGATAGAAATGAGCAGCTTGGTAGAAAATTCGGCGTTGTCGAGTTTGATGTTATTTGAGGATTGAATAATAATAGGTAATGCTGAGAAATTTAGACAACATATGTACGGAGAAATAAAGAAAACTAGTAAAAAATCAAGGAAACTAATAAGATTTTTTTTCTTCAATAGAATTTATTTAATCTTTATTTTATTCAAATCGAACCACAAATAGTGAAATTACTGACCATAATAATTTTAGACTTTATACTAAAATCACTCCATAATTTGATGAGAGGTGTGATACCACATCCTTAACAAGCTTTCGTTTCATTTATCAGTTTTCGATAATTTACTCTACCTGTATTTGCGATAATCTACTTTACACCTTAAAACCTTTCACATTAAAAAATTGTTTTTTCCTCGCGATCCTACAATACATTCAATGTTTAAGGTGAAGGGTCAGTCAAAATGTATCCATAAGCGAAAATGTTACTTTTTCACTTGCAGCCCTACTGAATGCACAGTGCGCCACAGGATGACATTATTGGTGCGTGCAATGTGCAAGAAGTCTTTTGAAAATGCTCTGTTTGGTGCTGTCATTCTGTCGCGCGTCACATGCGACACTTTACACCATCCTGATGTGTCGGATTCGTCTGTACGATTACACACGTATTATTTCTGTTTATAACTACTACATTTCCATATTAAAATGACTAATTATGACATTATTTTATCAGTATTTTATAAATATGTTTTTATATTAGTAAAAATATAAGAATACGGAGAAACACAAAAAATTTAACAGCTAATTAATGGTAAGAACAAAATTGTATTTTCATTTTACTGTGTAAATTTAAAATAAATACATATCTATGTAAAAAAAAATATATAGTTATTAATAAGATATCGCAGATCCCATAGAAAATGTTTTTTTTAATTACATTTTTTTCGGAAATGAAGTAATTATGATTCTCTCTGCTCCATGAAAATCGTATTAATGTTAGTTCAACCTTTTCCTAAGAGAGGCTAATGGTCCTTTTTAATAGAACCTCTTGTACATCATTCCCTGCAGTAAGCTGTAGAATTTGCGATTCCTACGTTATAACATGTGTGGATGCCATTAATAATTTATCATATAATTAAATGTATTAATTAAAAAGATATACATATAAAATCAATTTAATCGAAAAACATTGTTGTTACGCCACCGGAATTCGAACCTGGATGTCCGGTTTATTATCCAACTATGCTACAGCGACATTATTTTTGACAGAAAATTTTCGAACCTTTATGTTACACCTTTTCAAATTAATACATTTGTCGTTCCATTATTTTAAAGAGCCATCTGCTTTGTTTTTACGGAATCTCAAATACCTTTTAGTAAATCGATAGTAGTTGCTAAATAGTGTCACTGTAGCATAGTTGGATAATGCACCTTCCCCAGTTTGGAAAGAGATCTAGGTTCGAATACCGATGGCGAAACAACAATATTTTTCGATTAAACATTTAATTATTTAAAAATATCACAGAACTATGATCTGAATAATTACAACTTCATAATAAGATTGTGTTCTCCTAATAATAATTTATCATTAATAAAAAAATTAGGGTCCTAAGACAAATGACGGTTTTGTTATTAAACTTAAAAATTGTTTGTTTTAGCTCTCCTAGTATTTTTTTTAAACTTACAATACTATTGGTAAAATTGAATCAGGAATGAGAAACGAAAAACTAGTTTACAAAATGTAAATTAGATAAAGCTTAAAGAAACTAAAAAATATATTTTAAACATTTTGGAAAAGAAAACAAGAAGATTTTGAAAAAGAAAGGTAGTTAAGTAATATGTAAACCGATTTAATTAAACACGAATGCAGCAATAAATATATTGAAACTATTTTCAGCGATTTTTTTTTATTACATTGAGAAATATTTTCCTTTTGTAGACTTTTTAATTAATTTACGTACTTACTTTCTTGGTTACCGAATGAACTTTGGTCTTCCAAGAACGTTCGTAATTGTTACGTCTATTTTATTTTCTTAAAATTTTCAAGAGGTAAAAAATAAATATAGACTGACAGACAAATTACTGTATTTATTTAAGAACGGGTATCAAATTTTACGTCAATGTTTATAATTCGTTCGTCTTTTATTATTTCATTTTATTTTATCTGTGGGGTGTTAACAGATGACTATGGTTCGTGGATTTGTAGGAATTGAGATATGTGTGTCTTGAAATTATTCAAACTATGATTGACTCAAGATAGTGTCAGAAGGTTAAGATGCTGTACAGAAACTCCTAACCTTTTCTTGTTTCAAGCGTGATGGTTGTGTATCGCAGTGTATTGTGTCTGTTGTAACTAGAGCAGGGTATATATATATTAAAGAACACTTACAATATTTCGTTTATTGAGGTAATGAATTAATATAATTTAAATGCGCGATTGATCTTTAGAGTGGCTCGCTGTAGAATGACGATGTTGGTGCTAGGACGGTCTGCGGAGAAGTGAAGTTAGTTGCTTGAGCAGTATCTGTCTCTGGTGCTAATTCTTTATTTGCGTATGCTTATCGGTTGCCCTACCCTATCCAATATGATTAGCTCAGTTGACAAAGCACCAAACTATTATAAAATTATTTTATTCTAAATATGCACGCGCATGTGGCTTAAGTGATTAAAAGGGTGACCAACGTACGACATCGAAATTGATTTTAATGTCGATTGTATTGTTACGTTTAGAAAATATTTCAGGAGGAATGAAATATCCATTGAGAATCTAAAACCCTTTCTCTTCCATTGTCCATTTGAATGGACATAAATTTTGAAAATTATTTTCTAAACAAGTAGGTACTTCGAACTTTGTACATATTTTGATTATGTGTTTAAACGGAGTACTGAACTATACCTAATAACACTTATTTTTTTCGTTACGTTGGCATCATCGCATCAGACGCAGAAACGGTTAATTTATTTTGATCCGCGGTCGCCATTGATTTTTCTCTAATCCACTATTATGTTTTTCGACAAGATGTATATTTATTTGTTATAATTATTTATGTTTTATATCTAAAGAAACGTATCAACTGTCAGATGATATAAAAATCTGTGATTAAATCATTCTTATATAAAGACAAATTATAGATATCTCATAACGACGAAACTATTTATATTATATTATATGAGAAATATGGAAGTATATAAGTAAACAATGAATATCTAATTTCAAACTATAGATAGCGACAGCAAAGTTATAACATATATATAACATCCAAAAAAATTGATAGATGTGGAGGATTATTGTGGGTAGAATTGGTGACATTATGTGAAGACAGGTCGTAAGGACTGTAATACCAATGCTTTCATACTTTTCATATAATATAAATAGCTTCGTCTCTATGTGATATCTATAATTTGTCTTAATAACAATGTCTTTGGAGGTAAAAATCCAGTAACTGAGTGTTCTTGGACTTACTACAATATTGTTAACATTCCAATATTGTATATTTTATCCCAATCGAACGCCCTTTCAAATAGCCAATATTCGTTAGTGGCATCACATAGAATTTATTATTATTATTACTTGTATGCATTAGTTATTTCATATTTTGTACATTTTTTATTAATATATTCTATCATAACGGGCGATCTGTACCCAATCCAGTTATATTTAGAGTCCTAGTTTTTTTTATACAAAAATTTTTCTGAAAAAACCAAGACTGGGAAGGGTTAAGTTGCATGCGCTGTATTGTGCATCCATCAAACCTATGCATATTCGCATGACCTGAGTGCAATGCCCATGATCAGCGTACGAGAGCGTTATTATAATAATATGTTGCCGGCAAAGCATGGATGCTTGAAAATATATAAAATTCCTAGGCATTTCTGAAATGCCCGGCATATTTTAAATCAACTGTAGTAAAGTAAAAATATTATATTTTTAAGTATTTCATTTATCAGTACTTCCGAAGAAAAAATATATATAGCGACATAAAAATAAAATACTGAATTTTATTTACGCAGTCTTAGTAGAAAAATGTGATGAATTTTATAATAATGCTATTAGTACAAAAAATATGTATTTTTGTTGTTATATTTTTCAGCGCAATTTGGTCCAGAGATAGAGAAGTTGGAATCTTTACTTCAAGGTCCTAGAGTGCATATGAGCAAAATTTGGAACGAATGGCAATAGATTTATTTATCACATTTATATCGGGTGTTGCGGTGTTGTGGCCAGGGGGAAGGGGGATACTTATATTTTGCGCAAGGTCTAAAAGACTAACTATACAACATTTGGTATAGATCGTTTAAAGGGTGTAAGATTATATAGAGAATAGATAGACATTCAGTTTTAAACATATATAGATAGATATTTTATAATATAATAAATGAAATAAATTTGTGTAATGTCGTATCTAAATGGGAGTGAGCGACCATGTTGTCTAGGGAATATTTGTCTTATTAGGTCATGGGCTTACTGAATAAATTTATTATATTGATTCTGTCATGACATGCGACTATAACAGGCGTAACGTATTTTTTTATTAAATAGAGATGAGAGATAGAGATAGTCGAGATAATAATTATCGCACCATAAATTTTCAAGAAAAGTTTTTGTAATTAGCTTAGTATTTAAAATTAAAATACCTACATCGAAATTTTAAATAATATATGTATTCTTACTTCTGCACTTTTCCGGTAACATTATATATAACAGGTTCAAAATAACGGTTCTCTTAGATGTACAAATGGATTTAAGTAATGGAAGTGACGTGACAAAGATTGACAGACCGAATAAAGTGACAGAATTACGGGGAGATATTAATTTAGTAGTCGATAATGTTGATATATCCAAATAATGTGTAAACTTTACTTAGAAAAATTACAAACTTTATTAAAAATATTATTTATACCTCTAATTATTTTTTCTTGATATCACCTGCACTTCTCGTGCCTACAAATCGCTTGGATTAATTTAAATTAGCAGTCAGTCACACGATTTAATTACATTAATAAACATCATTATTTATAATAGATAATAAAGTGAAAAATTTGAAGAATTCAATAATGATTTTTAAAATGGTATAAACTTTACCCGGTTGCGTCAATTATATTTCAGTTATAGCTAACTAATAATATGCGTCATCTTATCGATTGTTATTGTCCAAAAAAATGATGCGTGAGTATAATATTACGTAAATAAAATCTATCTCTAATAATATTATCTAGTAGTTATAATACGGTACTATTGCTCCCATCCGCTCGAAACATATAATCAAATTCTTTTATAAAACTGTATACTTAGCTCATTTTGTGATTTGTGATACTTGTACCGTTATAATATTCGGACATTGAATTTTGAATGCATGTATGAATTTCGTATTTAAAGTTGCTCAAACTTTTGACAGACTTTTTAAATACTTGGAATCCTCTTAAAACTCATATAATATATTTTTATTTTCCTAATCTAGATGTATATTAGTTTGATCGGGATAAAAAAAATATGTTAAACTTTGATAATCGTTTAAATTATGTACAGGTAAAAAGTTTTATTTACATTAATGTGTGTTTCAAAACAACTAACACTTTTTTTTTAATTTTACAAATGTTAAATATTTCAACAAATTAAGTAATTAAGTAGAAAATTTAACAATCGAAAAATATTTGGATATCACCGGGTTACGAACCCGGAATATTTCCAATCAAGGGAAATATGCTAGGTACTATTTCACCACGTTAACCATTTAAGTTTCCGACAAATTTGGAATAAATACACTGGCGTCACCTAACGCGTATTACTTAAAGGTTTGAGATTCAAAACAGTTAATTGCTTTTTAAAAAGGAAAAACTTAATGATTAATTATTGCGAAATGGTAACGCATTTCCCCGGATAGGAAAAGTTTCTGATAGTATTTCGGTGGTTACCAAATATATTCTCTATAGATAGATTTTTGTGACAAATATAATATTTAATTTTGATAGAAAGCACGTTGTGGCTAATCTCAAATTTTTCTAAAATATTTATTAAAATATCACTCATCTATTGATTATGTCATTACCTTGTTAAGAAACAACCCACATTTTAACATGATTTATTTTCCTTTTGAATAACAATTAGGTATAAAACATTAATAAATGTCGTAAGTTAACCAGGTTATTAAAAAAAAAATGAGAAACACGTATCACATAAAACTTGTAACTCAATTATTAATAAATAAAAGTTTTGTTAGTTATCATTTTCGGCAAGAAGTTATTTGAAATGTTTTTTACAAATATGTAAATTACGACAATTTGACGGCGAACTCTACATGTTATTGCAAATAAACAGCGGGATCCCCAAATCGTTTGATTTGTCAACGTAAAATATTGAACGCGAAGTCTAGTAATTATGGGAACGCACAATTTTAAAGCATGCCATTAAGCTTGTTATTTATATAATATACAACTACAGTAAAATATGATTCTCTTTTTTATGGAAGTTAAATTCTTTTATTATGATTTGATCTCTTTTGGAAACGAACAAGTTTATTTTTGGATATTTCTTAAATTTCTACTACATTTTATTTTATGTATTATTTGTTACTTAACTAGGTTTTATTTATACATCCATTTTTGGTGTTACGTGTGGACTATTGTAACAGTATCTATGCTGGCCTGCCAATGTTTTCAGCCGGATAGATTACGATCTATTCTAAATGCGGCTACACGGACAATATATGGAGTTTCCGAATTCTTTCATATAACATCCCTTTTACATCAGCTACATTGCCTTCGATTCCCTGAAAGAGTTAAATTTAAATTGTGCTAGTTGATGTACAAAGCGACACACAACGTAGCGCCTCTGTATCTCCAAGAACTTTATATCCCAGACAATTTGAATAGTAGGCGTCAAACTCTCAGACCAGCCTCTACTTCAGCCACAAGAAGGGTTGTAGAACCAACTAAACGTTTCCAGAAGTCTAAATTTAGTATACGGGAATTTGAGATGGCAGGCCCAAGGGCGTGGAATTCTTTGCCCTCCGTCATAAGAAACAGTGCATCAGAGACTTTATTTAAGAAGAAACTAAAAACGCACTTTTTCAAAAAGTTATTTTCATATGTGAAAATAACAATTTTTTATTTTAAAAATAAAGATAATTGTAGAACAATAAACATTTTATATGTAAAGCGCCCTTGAAGTGAAAGTTTTTACAAAAATGGCGCTATACAAATTATCCATTATTATTATTATTACCCACATTTTATGAACTTGAATTAATCATGGATCGATAGGGTGGTTAATTTTGTATAGATCAATTATTAAATTTCGTAAGTTGCTAAGTACATTGAAATTTTTTTATGATTTACGAATCTGATCACTATTATTTTAAATTCAGATCATGTATTTCAAACTAAAATAAATGTTATATATTATGCACTTGTTTGGTTTAGCCGTAAGATATGTAGCACCTAATTCCAAAACCCTCTAAAATGACTTTATGTGTTTTTGAGTTACGAAATTATTTCAACACAAATCTAAAAAATGTTTGTTTTTACATCAGCATTTTTTAAAAGGACATTGTAATGTCATGTGTTTTTTCACTCTATATATTACGGAGGAAACTAATAGAAATTAAAATTAAAATTTCGTTTCAGGGGACTTTGAAAGTAACATCTGATTACATAGGCTTTCGAAATTAACATTACTTGATTTAGGGGCTTTTGACACTGACATATCTATGTTTACCTATACAAAAATTACAAAAGGCATAGGTGGTTATTATTCTGTCAAAATTTAATAAATAAAATAATATTTTTCTATGAATTTATTTAAAAAGATTATTATCAAATAATTTGTAATTTTATTTAATCCCATAATTTAGAAATGTGAGGAATCATTATGTTTAAAGTACTAGAAAGCCGCCGGCATAAGCGATATCTTCGTCACTTCTAGATTGTTTTTAAAATAAATCATTTTAAATAAAACTTAAAAATGAAACATTTTTTTAAGTACAATAATCAGTATCACAAAAAAAATAATTTAAGTACTCCTTACATTTTAATCACATTTAATCTTTTATTAAAATACCCTATTATTTTTTAATTTTTATATTGACACGTTTTTTTTTACTAAACTGGTTCAAACAAATTTCAAAGTTCAATCATTATCAAGAGACTTCATTGTATTTAGTGTTAAGAAACTCCCAATGTCAACTAATATTCACTTACCGATTTTGACTTTTCACAATATTTTTCTATGTGTTTTCTTCGCGTAAACGTTTTCCTGCTTCATTAGGAAAACATTTTGAAACATTTACTAAATCAACCTCTATTATTTATAAAACAAAAGACGTAAAATATCAACAACATCCTCACCGATTTAGTAAGCATAATGTTTGGCAGCCATACTGGATTTTAGATGACGTGATAATCAACAAGCGATGTGATTATCTAATTTCATTTTTAGGGGAATAGAAACTTATACTCTGCTTTGAGGTATTTTGAAGATAAACACTGATTTTGAACAATGATGGATTTAAGTGTCTTTTGCGAGAAACTATGTGTGCTGCATCTAACTGATAAAGAAATCTACAAAACTCTATATATTACTCAAATTATCCGAAATCCGTTTTAGGGGGTTTTGGAATTTGGCGCTACATGTGTCTAATGAAGTCGAGAGTTTAAATCGTATCATAGATACCACCAAGTTAGTTTTATTTTTATGTCATAAGCGTACTTTTAAAAATAGTAAAAAAAAATGCTACAATACGTGCACGTATCTCTATTTATTTAAATAAATATAATTTTATATAAATAATTGCAAAAGGTCACTTTTTTCTTCCACCTGAAATTTTAAATATCATTAATTATATTATATAGACTGATTTCTCAATTTTTAACTAGTCGAAGTAAAAATTTATATTTCGAAAAATTCTGGTAAAAATTAGACAAACCAAACTACCAGCTTTTCCTTCATATAACTTTTTCTATCAAAGTTTGGCGACCAAGTTGCAGTAGTAGGTACGCTGATTTATCCATAACATAAAATGTATACATGAGATCACCGTAGTTTTGGACTCTGTGCCACTTTTTTAGGTTACTCAGCCAAAATAATAACTTTCTACCTCTAGCTTTACAACCTTCTAATTTATGAGAAAATAGAAGTCAGTAGAGTAAGAGTTATAAGAGATCTTTTTTCTTAGCGTAGTATGTGCACACGATGTGTAAGATTATGCAAGAAATCGTGTTTTTCTTTCGAAAGGATGGGTAAGAATAAACATAAACATAAGTAAACTAACTGACGGTTTTATACTAAATGAATGGACCTTGAAGGCAAGGGAAAAGTGCTGGAGACACGTGTTATGCATTCCATGGATGGCGAGATGCATAAATGTTTCCATTCTGCAATAACTGAAGATCAAGGACAGACTCTCAACCACTTGCCTGAGAAGAATCATTCATTTTTTCGTGCACCTTTCGAGAAGAGAAGATAGCTTATAGAAGATTGTTGTGGTGGGCTACATCGAAGGACGAAGGGGAAGAGAATGATCTCCAGCTAATTGGACCGATCATTTGAAAAAGCTAACATGTATGTTTCTGGTGACAGCTTTTAAATCTGCAGGATGCCAATACAAATAGCGGAGGGTGGCAGTTTATGGAGATCGCGATCCTCAGTCATGAGGGACCGACGTGGATGACATTAAATTTGCCTTAATTATCAAGTTATAATATATTGCATTACTGTAAAAATAAACTAAATATCGTTAAATAAATTTAGTCATTAAGAAATAAATTTAAGGTAGTGCACTGATGAATGAAGAGAACTAACGTAAGACTCAAAAGCTACCGCGCACTGCCCCAGTACCAGACCCGTGCGACTCCTTGCCGAGACAGATTTATTAAGATTGGTTTGCAATAAAAGATGAGATACTTTGAAATGTCGACGTGTAATTCTCGCTTACACCTCGGATATTACGGATGAATTATACGAAATTTCCAAGATGGCGAAATGAACAAGTGCCATTTGGGAGTTTTATGTTCGTATTTTACGATATTCTGCTTCCACATGTTTATAATGCCCACTCAAATAAAATCTCGGCTGTCTTTATTCAAATTCACCTTTACCTGTTCCCTGATTAATGGCTACGGACAACTTTTATTTATTCAAATGCCGTGTCAATAGTTAAAGGAAAAACACGGAGTTTTGTTGATTTTATGACTCTAAGTTTACATTTACGTGATTAGAGAGATGGTTTAAGATTAAAAAGATTTACATAAATAGCAGTATTTACCTTATAAATGCGTTTGATCACAAAATTAAAAGACATGCGTTGCTTTACTCGGTACCTAACTTTGTAAGAAAATACCCAACTCGTACGTTCAAATAATTATGTCAATGTAAACTTACGAAGTCATAAGATACAAACATTTTTCAAATCAATCATCACCGTTTCTCATCCTCCATAGCAGTATTGACATATAGTAACCTTTGTTAGCTTTCAGGCAATATTTAGTTGATCAAATCACATTAGTATTATACAGGGTGTAACAAACCTAGTCCACAATATTTTATGGGTAAATATCTGACTAAATTACAAATCAAAAAGGTTCAATTAATATACGTCCCTAATATCAATCGTATTAAAGATATATACATTTAAAAAAATATATAAAAATATTTTATTGAATACAAAAAAATAAAAGTCATCAAATTTGACAGACTATTTTTTGTAAGATGTTTTAGGGCCTGAAATAATGATAGAGATTAATGATAAATAAATAATATATTAAATTTTGCAAATATTTATATCGAAGTATATAGACATAATACATAAAAATTTAAAACAATAATATTTTCCGTAACGATGAAAATTTGCGCATATTCCTTGAATATTTTCGACTTGTAATTTAGTCAAGTATCCATACATAAAATATTGTGGACTAGGTCTGTTACACCCTGTATGTACATATAATGTATATATATATACATATATATTTATTTTAAGATTTCCGCGAGCACTAATATGTAACTGGTGTCTGTTGTAGGTGCCAGTGTCAAGGGTTTACCTCAAAAATTACCATGCCGATACGTCGGCCTTAGTTTCCTCAAAAAAAACCATCTCCAAAAAAGCGTTCTAATTATGTTAGTTAATTTTGAATAAAGTGGCTTTCGCTACATTTATTTCACAAATACGGTATTATTATTTTTTTTTTCACAATTAAATTTGATGCAATATTATGTCACTTATTATATTTTACGCTAATAAATGTATTACAAAATAATATCTCACTAATTCCACGG